>CM057459.1:65517500-66942500 GCA_016271365.2 Neoceratodus forsteri
GAGCATTCCAGATAATCAAACAATTCCCTTTTCAAGACAAATAACTCTAGAAGGACTCCAAGGTATGGTGAAGTGAGAGTTTATTCCAGCAGTCAAGGGCAAGGTAGTCAAATGCAAGCTTACCACTGTCTGCCCTAGTACTATATACAATAAATTGCAGGAGATCCCTGGAGCAGAGGGCATAGGCATGGGTGAAGGTGGTAAGGAGAAACTAGAAGTACTCACTGCATTCCCATTTGCACATTTACTGTATATTGAAAAGTAATCCAGTAACAGTGATCCAGAAAGCAATATGGATATGCACTGTGGAGATAAGAGACATTGATCCTGGAATACTGAAACTGACATAGTAAGTCTCACATATAATTATTGTTGCCTGAAAGTGATGAAGCAAACATAGAAAATACTAATAATTAGTGCAAAGGTAGTTATGTTAATTAAACATAGCTACAATATGGCTACTTCAATGGTGGGATTGGGCATCAAAACCTTGACAATGCTTGTATGTTCATTTTCCTGCAGAAGAAAACAGGTTGTCATCAATGCTTTCCCTATGATGCCACTAGTGGTGCCTATGTCATACAACGGTAATGCTTAACCTAATGATTTTAAGAGGTATGCTTGCTACACATATAGAGGAATGTGTATGAGTAGTCATACACAACAAGGATATTCTTGTATTGAGAGGTTTCCTTGGTAACAAACAACCTCTTGTCTTACGCACATACTTTATATTTACTTCTAGTTACCTTACCCTTGGGAGGGTGGAAGTTTTATTTCATTGTGGTTCTATCCAGAATCTTTGGACTGTTACTGCACAGATAGGAGTAAGGTTAAATAATGTCACATTTTTACTCTGTAGATATTAGGATACATGATCCCTTTTACTTGGGATTTCATGACAAGTTGAATTCGTTTGGGTAACAATTGCAGTGATTGATGTGAATGATGGTGCATTAGGAGTGTGTGTGTGTGTGTGTGTGTGTGTGTGTTTGTGTGTGTATTTCCTTAAAACTAGTTATCCCCCCACGTTATGGGGATCTGGGGTGGGGTAGGTGTGTTATGTGTGTGGAGAGGAGAGAATTTAATTTTATTCCTTATTCAGATTCCTTAGACATTTTCGTACATCAAGTTGTTATCACTGAGAATTTATTGACATCAGTACATATCAGGCTACATGGTCTTAAGTCCTTGGTGGTCCTTGACAAGAGTTCTTTGTTTGACACTTATACTGTCAATTTATATTTATATCATCATTTATAAAGTTCTGTTACTACACTATAGGTTTTTGAAGTTAATGCGGCATAATATCTAGCAGGAGAGTATAACTGGGTAATGGGTCCAGCTAAGTTTTATACATCATACAGTGTGTACCTACTGATCTTTTTAAGAAAGCTTTACTGGTTACTCTTTGTCTGTAATACATACATAGATGCTTCTTGTAGTCCTAAAACAATCTTAGTATGTCTTTAATCCAGGTGGTGTTTGTTTCTCAGTAATTGCATTCTTATACACATTGTGACACTCATAATTTGATTTAAGAGCCATCTCCTCAAGTAGTTGTTATCTCATATGTCAATTTAATTTATATGCAATAGAGTTCTTTGAATGTCTTCTGCACTAAGCACCTTTAACCCTGAGACTCTCCCAGCTTAAGGTGACATGGTACTGTTAAACTTATGTGATATCATCTTCTGTTTTTTTTAAATGAGTATTTTAAACCAATGGGGATTTTTTTCTGTTTCTTTCTGCATGATCTGGGTGTTAAAAGTATTGTTTTTTCTAAATAACTGTCCTTATGCTTCTGATGATGGACTTGTTGGTCCAAAGCTAGAGCACTTTGTTCTTGTTGTTACATCTATGTTGGTCCATTAAAGGTATCAGATCATTTGCTTCTGGATCAAAGCTTTTCTGAAATGTTCAGTTCTATCAAATTGTTTTATACATGTTTGCTTGCCTGCTTATTAAGGAGTATTGTTAACAGTTCTTTGTGGCAAGAGATTGTTATGTGCAGATTCAACACCTTTGAAAAAAATCTTTATTAAAATCAATCTCCTCTCTTCTAAAGTTTTGATCATTTTTCTGCAATCAGTTCCTGCACATTGTTTTCATACCCAACAATTATTGTAATAGCCCTGCTTTGTACAGTATCTTCTCCAGAATGAGTATCTTAATTTTGAATGAAGAAGACTGGCACACTAGGCATGCATATTCTAGTACTGGCTGTACAGATGCTTTACAAATGATCCAAAGGTCAGCACTAGGAATCCTGGCTCTTTTTAATGTTAAAATGTAAGCATTATGTTGTTTGCTGTTTTTTTATTAAAATCTGGTGACTGGGATAGGTACACCCAATGTATTAAGCTTGTCTTTTCACTTTATGAGTTTTTATATTTCTTTTTAACTGAGTCCTGTCTACATAGTTCCCTCTGTCTCTGTCAACAGAGAGCCTACACCTCTTATTTAGCAAATTGGAACACACAGGAATCCAGCTGAATAAAAACAACCAAAATGAAACACTGAAAGATGTTGGTATTCCCTATAAAAACAAGACATTATAGATAATAATTTTCTTACCAATGGTCTTGTGAATCATTTCTGGTATCCTGAGGTACCACACCATTATGGAGCTCCTTCTAAATTGCTAGTCATCATTTCATTATTGCCAGTGGTGGACACACTTTTTGTTTTTAGAATGTGTGTCACAGTTTTGCCAAAGGATGTGCCTTTACTGTCCCCTTCACTTCTCTATCTACATCCTGCCCCTTGGTTCAAGTATTCAAGTTTGTTGCTGAGAGTAGTGCACTGAGCTTGTGCTTTCTCCATAGACAACACAGGAGAGGAGTTATTCTGTAATGGGAAGAATATAGCTAGCAAAAAAGTTTCACAGGTAAATAAGCTATACAAAAACAGTATAGTCAAACCTCAATTATCCTGACACTGATTATCTGGATTATTCATTTGTATGGACTAGCGACCTGGTCTCAAACAATGTTACCTCATGTCAATGATTTTCATTTAACTGGATGATTGATTATCCAGACAAATTCCACATCCCTGGCTAGTCTAGATAATTAATGTTCGAGTGTATAAAGCAAAATACAATTAAACTACAAATATACAAATTTACAGAGTTATAAAATATACAATTTACAAAAGTAGTGGAAGCAATCTAGGATACGTAACAATAGAGTAGTGGTACCAGAATACAGGGGTACTGGAGTGCAGCTGCATAGTTTAGGGAAGTTTACCAGAAAGAGTAATTTGTCAGAGTGAAGTGAGGATGAGAGTTGAGTGGGTAGAGGGTGGTTATATCACTGGGTAGAAAGGTGGATAGGAAGGCAAACAGACCAGATGTGGATTTGCAGTGAGGAACAAAAGGAGTGCACATCAAATGAGTGAATGGAATAGCATAATAGAATGAAGTGAGTAAGGATAAATATAGAATAACATAGAAACATAGAAGTTGATGGCAGATAAGACCACAAGGCCCATCAGTCTGCCCATTTTTTTCTACCTTATGAATGTGCTATAGGCCTTTACTCTGTCAATGGTCTATCTAGTCATACTCATCTGTATTGCTCCCTTATGCCTATCCCATGCCTGTTTGAGGTCCTGTACTGTATTCATATCCACCACTTCCTGAGTTAGGCCGTTCCATGTACCCACCACCCTTTCTGTGAAAAGAACTTCTTACATTACCTCTTAATCGGACCCCCTCCAGTCTCATGTTGTGTCCTCTTATCCTGCTCTTTTTCTTACATTGAAACATGTTAGACTCTTTCACCTTGTTAATGCCCTTAAGATGTTTGAATATTTCAATCACATCACCTCTCTCCTTCCTTTGCTCTGTGGTATACATGTTGAGTTCCATTAATCTGTCCTCATATGTTTTCTGATGCAGTCCCTGCACCATTTTGGTTGCCCTTCTCTGAATGGCCTCCATTTTGTTAATGACCTTGTGCAGGTGCTGCCTCCAGTACTCCAGATGGGGCCTAACCAGTGTCTTGTAAAGAGGGACTATTACCTCCCTCTTATGACTTGTGATACCCCTACTAATACACCCCAACATCCCTCTAGCCTTACCTACTGCTTTAGTGGCCTGCTTGGATAATTTCAGGTCATCTGTGATGATGATGGCCAAGTCTCTTTCTTCCCTTGTGATTGCCAACAACTCCCCTCTCAACCTATAGGTGCCTTCAGGGTTTCTCTTCCCTATGTGCATGATCTTGCATTTCTTTGCGTTAAACCCCAGTTGCCACTCTTCTGACCATTTTGTCCAGATCTCTTCTCATTCTGCCTACCCCATCTGGATAATCTACTCTGTTGCAGATCTTGGTGTTATCTGCAAACAGACAAACCTTACTTGGTAATACTTGGTAAGTTAAGATAAAGTAGGCTGAGAGCCCATTTAATTGTCTTCCACTCCTAGTGGGGTTAATGGCCAAACTGATTATGGATAAGAAATATATGTTTAAATTGCTCAAAGCAGGGTGCCAATACTATATTACTAGGTAGGGAATTCCATAATTTTGCTGATCTAATAGTAAAGAAAAATGTATCTTTTAACTGTTTTGACCATAAGAACATATAATTGTCTCCTATGGGATCTCAATTCCTTTGGTGATATATTTTTACTTTTTAACCCACATAACCCCATCAAAATAGGATTCTGCAAAATCTTGTAAGTCAGAAGTAAATCACCTCTTTTTCATCAAGTCTCTGGGGTAAACAGTTTTAAATCATTTATTCTTAACCTGTATTCCTTGGGGGTTTTTTAAACCTATTAACGATTTTGTTAGTTTCCTTTGCATTTTTTCTATTAACTTGATCTCCCTTTTTAAATATGGGCTCCAGATAGGAGATCCATAATCAAGGTATGGAATGATATAAGATTTATATAATTTCATTAGGCACTCTCTATCCCTTGTTAAGAAGGTTTTATTTATAGCTCTTAATAATCTGTTAGTAGTAAGTGACACATTACAACAATGATCAACAGAAGCTAAGTCAGTGTTCACCCAAATTCCCAAATTGAGTTCCTTCTTGGAAAATTTAAGAGTTTTACCATTAAGTTTATATATATATCCAGGATTGTTCTTACCAAAGTGCATAACAATGCACTTAGATTCATTAAATTCCATTTTATTATATTTTCCCCAATTTTCAATTTTTTCCAAGTCCTGACAAAAATCTAGATGATTCTGCAAGGATTCCACTTCTCGTCCTATCTTGGTATCATCTGTAAATCTTGAGATGACACTTATTATGCCTCTCCCCATATCACTAATATACAAGGAAAACAGCACAGGACCAAACACCGATCCCTGGGGCACTCCACTGGTGACACCCTCCTCCCTGGACAGTACAGTATTAATCCTAATGGACTCTTTACAATTAGTAAGCCAATTATTGATCCATCTAACAATATATTTGTTGATTCCAATGACATTTAATTTGGATATCAATAAGTTATGAGGCACTGTATGAAATGCTTTTCTTATATCCAGGAGGATGACATCAGTGGAGATATTCCTATCCAGACGATTACTTACAAACTCATAAAATGACAGGAGATTTGTAACACATGACAATCCTTTATGGAAACTATTTTGAGACTGATCTGTAAGGTGTAGTACTACCATTTCACTTTCTATTTTGTTTTTAACTATCCTTTCCATCAGTTTAGAACAGATGGAAGTTAGGCTAATCGGCCTATAGTTAGGCACTCTGGAACTATTTCCTTTTTTATGAATGGGCACTACTACAGCCCTTTTTCAGTCATCTGGAATCTCACCTGTTAATAGCGATGGTGCGAAGATAAGACAGTGGTATTGCTAAATTCTTTAAGATAACAGGACTTAAATTGTCAGGGCCTTGTGATGAAGTTGTCTTCAGTTTCAATAACTCTTCTAACACTTCTGTCAGAATTTTAATTGGGAGAAGGTTTTCCAAGGCAAAAATGGGATTTGGACAGGATTTGGACTGATAGATGGATTGAATATACATGCAAAATACTAATTAAAACTTTGAGCTATTTCTTCAGCGTCTGTAATCAATTCCCCATTTTGAACAATTGAAGTAATAGCATTTTTTACTTGTTTATTTGTATTTATATGAGTGTAGAAACTCTTTAAATCCTTTTTACGGGCCAGTTTTTTTTTTTCTAGTTTCCTTTTCTTCTTCTTCATCAATTTGTATAATTTGGCCTGCTCAGCTCTGTATAAAATCTGATTTTTACTACTCAGGTTAGTTTTAAACCTTGTAAATAACTTGTATTTTCTGTGTATCTGTTTTTAATAGATGTATTGAACCATAGTGGAATGATTCCTTTTTTGTTATATTTGTTTCTCATTGGAACATGTCTATGAATCACCTCCTGAAGGATGTTATTGATTTTGTCCCACATTTTTCCAATGTTGAGCCCTTTAAGATTTAAATCCCAATTTATTTTATTTAATTCCTCTATTATTTTCATCCACTCAGTGTTTTTGTAATCTGGAGTTTCTGTAGAAACTCTATTCTTTGTCCTAAAGCAGTTTACATAACATTCAACCATATTATCGTCACTAGTAGCCAAGTGACTAATAACCCTTGGGCTAGTAATATGTTCTGCATTATTTGTAATAATAAGGTCTTACCCTCCAGTCCATCTGCAAGTCACTGATGAAGATACTGAAGAGGACTGACCCCAGGACTGATCCCTGAGGTACCCCACTTGTGACTTGCATCTCTTCTGACTGTAAACCATTTACCACCACTCTCTGTTTTCTGCCCACCAACCAGTTTGCCACCCAGTTGACCAACCTCTGACCCACCCCAAGCCTACCCAGCTTATTAATCAATCTTCTATGTGGAACAGTATCAAAAGGTTTGCTGAAGTCAAGGTAGGCGACATCAACTGTAGTTCCTTGGTCCACCACTCTGGTTACCCAGTCAAAGAAATCTATGTGATTAGTTTGAGAGGACCTTCCTTTTGTAAACACATGTTGTCTTGGATCCTGTGCTCCTATGGATTCCAAGTGTTGCACTATCCTTTCCTTAAGAGTGCCTCCATAATCTTGTCCACTACTGAGGTAAGACTGACTGGTCTGTAGTTCCCTGCCTCCTCCCTGCTACCACTCTTGTGGAGCAGGATCACATGAGACCTTCTCCAGTCTTCTGGGACCTCTCCTGTGCTCAGAGACTCACTAAACAGTTCTGCTAATGGCTCTGCTAGTTCTACCCTTTAGTACCCTGGGATGTATGCCATCAGGTCCCATTGTCTTGTCCACCCTTAGCTTAGCAAGCTCTTGTAGGACCCTTTCTTTTGTGAAGGGACTTGTGCACACCTCCCTCCCCCCCGTCTCCTTGGTGCTGAGCTGTGGGCCCTGCCCTACATTCTCCTCAGGAAATACTGAGCAGACGTATCTATTTAGAGTAGATGCTTTTCCTGGTCCTCCTGCACACACTCTCCCTTTGAGCTTAGCAATACCCCTCTGGACTTTCTCCTTTCACTAATGTGTCTGTAGAAAGTCTTATCCCCTACTTTTACTGTTTGTGCCTTTGCCTGCCTTACTGCCTTCCCTTAGGGAAATTTGGTATGCCTCCCTATCTTCATCCTGCTGCATTCCCTTATATTTCCTGAAGTCCATCCTTTTGGCTCTGACCTTTTCTGCTACTGTTTTTGAGAACCAAAGTGATTTCCTCCTTCTTTTGCTCTTGCTTTTCTCCCTAACACAATGGAATGTTGCTTCAAGTATTGCATCCTTAATGCTTGCCCACTTTGCCTGTACCCCCTCACCTGTATTTCTTCTTGCCAGGGCTAGATTAACTCTGTTGGCCATCTTATCAAATAAGCTCCTCTGAAGTCCCATATTTTTGCCTTGGAATGGGATGATTCAGTTCTAGTGGCCAAACTGAACCATACCATGTGATGGTCACTGGCCCCCAGGTAACCATCTGCCTGGAGATCTGTGATCCTTTCCCCATTAGCCAGTACTAGATCTAGGATAGCCCTGTCTCTTGTGGGTTGTTGTACCAGTTGTTTGAGGCCCTCCCCCTGCAGGGAATCCACTATGTGTCTAATTCTGGTAG
Organism: Neoceratodus forsteri; assembly: GCA_016271365.2. Classification (NCBI taxonomy): domain Eukaryota; kingdom Metazoa; phylum Chordata; order Ceratodontiformes; family Ceratodontidae; genus Neoceratodus; species Neoceratodus forsteri. The sequence goes on from CM057459.1 coordinate 65,525,577, forward strand.
ATGTTCCTGCTGGTATTGACCAATCTGTATCTGGCATGTTGAAGTCTCCCATTATCAGAACCTCCCCTTTAGCTGTCATGTTTTGTATATCTTCTAACAGTAATCTGTCTATGTCCTTCCCCTGGTCTGGAGCTCTGTAGAGAACCCCAGTTCGTATGGCTGTCCCATTTCCTGTTTCCAATGTGACCCACAGTTCTTCTAGCTCCTTATGTGTGTTCTGAATTTCTGTAGCTTTGATATTTTCATTCACATAAAGGGCCACTCCTCCCACCTTTCTGCACCTTGGTCTCTTCTGAACAGTACATAGCCAGGTGCCGAGGTCTCCCAAGTGTGGTTACTGGTGTACCATGTCTCACTAATGGCTACTATGTCAAGTTTAGCTTCTGTCATTGTTGTCTGCAGGTCTGGGATCTTGTTTCCCAGACTGTGGGCATTTGTGTACTTGATGTTCCACTGGCCAGATTTCTGTGAGTTAGTTGTTGGGCAAGGTCCAGCATTTCCCCAGCGCATCGTATGGGGAGCCAAACTTTTTTCCTTACCTGGTGATGCATTATGATATTATGCATGGAGAAGTGTGGTTTATGGGGATTTTATGCACCGCCAAGGTGTCTTATGCCCTATAAACCCCAAGGGCAAAGCCCAAGGGGTTTATATGGGCATCACACACTGAGGGGGTACATAAAATCCTCATACAACCACACTTCTCCATGTTTTATTTTTTATATTTACTGTTTTTTGGTGTTTTTTTGGTTTAAATTCTCTTTTTATTTGCTTTTTGAGGATAACTGTTACAGCCGGTGACAAGCTTGGCTCACACTGAGTGACCGATTGTGTAGCGCTTGTGAACGTCCAGTGTGAGGACAGCTTGTTTGGCATTTTTTCTGGTGATGCTGTGGTACTGTTCTGCCCATGGTTTATGGAGCGCCATAAACCACATATGTGATTTATGGAGCTCTGTAAACCACATATGTGGCTAACGGAGCTGTTGGGCACTCAGTGGCAGTGGTTTATAACCACTAACCAGTAAATATATATGGAGTAACAGTGTCAAACCAGTGTTTATCCTGGAAGGAAGAGCGGTGTGAGAGGGGCTGGGCTACTAGGAAGGAGCAAGAGAGATTAACATCAAGAGAGCAGTAATGGGTAAGAGGTGGAGAATTTAAAGTGAAACAACAGAAGGAGTGATAAAGTGGGTCCAGCTGGGCAAGGGTAAGCTTGGGAGCAGGACTAAAAACTATATCTGTGTAGTAAAAGACCGGCATGATCATCTTGAGATGACCTCCTGGCAGACCTGAAGTGATAGGCAGGATTTGTTGCAGTACAGTTGCCAAGGGTAGGGTGGAGGTTTTTGTTCACGGCATCGATTTGGGTGGAGAAACTGAGATTTTGGTCCAGTCAGTAACTGAAATACTTGAAGCTGGGATATCACTTTGAGTGGCCCACCATCTAGTGTCATGAAGACAAGGATATGTAAAAGCCTGGTTAGACTTTACCTAATGCCAAGTGTAATGTAGGCAGTCTTTTCAGCATTAATTGAGATCTGGTTTGAGCAGAAAAGGCACTGAACATTTTTTGAGTACTCAGTGGAGTGCTAACTCAAGCAAGTAAACTTCAGAAGCTACTTCTAAGAGGAATGGCACTGAACAGTACCTCTTCTTTGACTTCTTCTCTGTCTTGTTGATCTCCTTACTTTAATTCTGCCTTCCTCCCTGACTAATTTATAACAGTTATTATTCCAATTAAATTCCATGTTTAAGAGGTCCTAGTCATTGAAAAGAAAAGCATACTAAAGTATAAAGCCCATTTCTTTCACCAAGTTTACGGACTCTTAAAGCTTGAACCTAAGTCATTTGGTAACATACTTCAGAGTCTTCCTCGAATCTTAACTAATCCTTAGTGCACTTACTTGACTGGTCAGCAGCATGTCCCATTCTGGTGTGTTCTGGAACTGCAGAGTCTTAAATACCTGATTTGACTGATTAGTTTAGCCTGGGTCATGCCCGTATCATCCCTGATGGGTTCTATTTAATTATTTTAATTCATTTTTTCTCATCATGTTCTTTGTACCAGTTTCCTGCAGATGGCATTTTGTGCTTCTCTTGTTGCACATGTGTTGACCTGGCATGTGCTCCAGATACAGTACATTGTGATCCAGACAAATGATCCAGCATCAGTTCACTGCTACAGTACAGCTGTTTTGTTATATTTTTTCCTGCACTTCAGTGCAGATTCATTATTCCAACAACACACTGCCAAAGAGCACCACTCCAGTGAAATTTGAGGTAAAAAGAAAAAAAAACACTTTTGTGAAATTAAAAAGAAGTGGTAAGTTTAAAAGGTAGTACTTAAGCAGTATGAATAAGCCTTAAAAGATAATAGAAAAGTGCACATCTGGATCTGGGCTGCCCATCAGTCTCAGTCAGTGCTTAGTGCCTGTTGTTACAGTACATCTTGAAGGAAGATAAAAATGGCCTAGTAGTGGTATCCATGATACAGCAGGGGGGCAACATAATGCTATCTTCAAGAAGCTGTAACATTCCCCCAGTTCATGCTTACCATAGTGTGCATTATTTGTACCCATTATTTCTTTCACCCAACCACTCCTTTTCTGCCCCCTTTTCAGTTTCAATATTAAAGTTCTTTTTTATCACACTGTACTGGTTTGTCTCATGTTCTGTGTGATACACTGTTTTGACTTGGATGAGATTAGGGACAGTAATACAATGGAAATAAATGACAAAATCAGCAGACAAGACAAAGCTAAACAATTGTCACTCATTCATTTATTTACTGGTATGTATTTATTTTGCAAAAGGGAATGACTATAAACACAATAATTCATGAGGCAGCAGGAGACTGATTACTGCTAACCTGTGGGAATCACCAAGGAATGCATGACAGTGCAATTATATTTTATTCATATTGATTTTTATGGCTGTGGGCAGAGACATATCACTTTAGTTTGAAAAGGGGTTTCCGTGGAACACAATTTTTAGTAGTTTTTAGTGTATCCTTCCATAACACTGCTAATTCATTTGGCAGTTAAAAAATACTCCCTTCTTTTTAGAATGATGGACACATAACCCCATCCTGCTTTTCTCTGAGAGCAAATGTGCACACCTTTAAAACTATTCAATGTGCATAAAAACAACCAGTGTTAAAGTTGTTCAGGACAAAAAGACCTTTCATATGAGGGGTAGTCACTAATTTGAATTCTTTATAGTTTGTAAAACATGGTCTTCCAAACAACCTCATTTCTTTCTCTCTGAGTGAACACAATATGAGCCAGGCCAAACAAATGTAAATATCTCGGACGGTATAAAAGTTACCAATATACAACCGACATGAAAGTTTTTCAGAACAAAATAATCTTTCAAATGAAGGTAGTCACTAATCTGAATTCATTAGATTTTTTCAAATACAGCCATCCAAAAGGTGAAAATTGTGAAGAAAAATGAAAATTCAGGTAATCAGGTGGCTATAGTTTAAAAAATATAATTACTGCAACTTGATGAACTGGCTCATTTAAAATGTGCTTTTTTCCTGAACAACTTTCATACTGATGGTTTATGTGTAATTCATATACTGTTAGAGATATTTACATTTGTTTTGCATAACTCTGAGTGTGCTTATAACAGCCTCATTTCTCTAAAGTACTATGCCACTTTAAGTGAAATGAGACCAGGCCATCTTGTCATGCCTAATTTAACAGTAGATCCTGACTTACTAGTACTTCAATGGAATTCTTTAGTGCTTACCAGCTTGAAACAAAATGATCTGCTTATTTGGGTCGCATTAGATCTTTTCAGGGTGGGATCATGTTAAATATTTTCAGAACAAAAGCAGCAGATCAAGTTCAGTAATTATTAGCCAGCAATATCCTATGAGATCTATATGTACAGTTGACACTGACCAGATAGGGGGAAGAAGGAAGACAGAGAAGAAAAACAATGGCTGTCTGTAAAACGTTTAGGCATCTATGCTGCAACACTGTTTTCTTTTCATTTATTATGTCCTCTTTGGCAACTTCTATTATTAAAATGCATTAAATGTATAGTTTACTAAAACTTGACCTTGAGATAACTCTTGAATGACTCCTAAATAAGGTTTAAGCCATTCCCTTTTCGGGAGGTCAAGACCTGTACAAAAGGTCAAGTGTTATTTTTTCATATTTATTTATAAATTTCCACAGTAAAAGTGTGGAGAAACAGAAAAGTATGTACAACTAATCTCCTATACATTTTCAACTCAAAGAGAAGTTAATATTTGGACAAAATCAAACCCAAAGTTTATACAGTTTTGTTCTAAAGTTATTTTCTTCTAAATCTTATTGGACTGTTGAGTGTTATTTTTTCATATTTTTTTTACAAATTTCAAAAGTAAAAGTGTGGAGAAATATGAAAGTATGTACAACTAATCTCCGATGCATTTCCAACTCAGAGTGAAGTTAATATTTACACAAAATCAAACCCCAAATTTATACAGTTTTTGTTCTAAAGTAATTTTATTCTAAATCTTATTGGACTATTGATGAACTGAGCAAAGAAATGTTTAGCTAAAACAAATTGAAGACTCCAGGATTGGGAGGTTATTAAAATTGCAAAAGGTCAGATTATGAAACCTTAAATTAACTCATTAAGACCATTCTTCTTAGTGTGTAATTATAATGAATTAAAGCCATTTGAATATAGACCTACAATTATACAACCATTGTGATACATAATTTTAGGATCAGAGGAATGGTGCAAGGCTGCCAAAATCATGGTGATCTAACTGCTACAATGCTTCAGTGTGCGTGGATCAAACCAAAAAGAGCCATAATAAAAGCTTATATCCCCCCCCCAAAAAAAAACAATTATTTTGTTACTATATTTGATTTAACTTGAAAATACAAAAAAAGCAATAAGGAAATAAAACAATGAAATGAGATTTCGGCATTCTCCTACCATACATTGAAGCTGAGCCATAATAAAGGCTTCTACCTTCAAAGCAATTATATTTTATCTTGATATATTTAATATTCTGTATCTAAGTAGACACTCAAAAAAAAGTTTATTGGGTGTTTGAAAACAGGCAAATGCAACCAGACACAGAAGGAAGTCAAAAGAGAGTATCAGTTGCGGGGGCTAGTATCAAGTCGAGGAGCTCGCTTTACCATTGCAATGGGGGGCTACCCACCGACACTTCTGACCATTGGTGGGCACTGGTAGCAGAGGAGGAGCTGAGCATGTGCTGCAAGTAGTCAGTGTAGAAGGAGGAGGAGGCGGATGGCAGGCTGCCTGCCATAGTCCAGCTCTTGTTTTAAATCCCCGGTGGTGCCTGAGTGACTGTAGTAATCATCTGTGCAGCAGCCCTTCATCTGTAGGGATTAAGGGGACTCAGTTTAGCTGTCCTGTTGTATTCAGACAGACTTGAGCTCCATTAGAGCAGCAGGTCTGACTGGAGCCCGGAACCCCAACTTTGCTACTTGTACAGGACTGGCTGCTCAAGAGTGAAGGATCCTCGCTGCTTGCAGAGGAAGTGGGAGGGGTCATGGTTGGTGTTCATCTGCCTGCCGAGGTAGGTGGGGGGCAGCTGGGCTGGGAGGAATGCCTTTATGTGTAAGCATCGCATGTGTCTGAACTGTTGAGGAATGCATGGATGTAGGCAAGGGGTTGTTCAGGGTGTTCAACCCCTCCCCCGAAATTATCTCAGAATATTTCAAATTCCTGTATTTTATTTTTAGGTTGGCTAAGGCTCAGTTGCTAAAAAACTCAGTGTCTCAGCAGTCTCCATAGCAGATGGAGCTAGCTGCAACACAATGTGCATCACGGGATCATTGATGGTTAGGGGAGATGGAGACATCATCAACAGAGAAAGCAGGAGATGCCTGGTGAGACAGACTAGTGAGCGTGCTGCTGTGCTGTGTCATCTGTACAGCACCAAGCAAGTTGTGGTGTCCTGTCAACTGTCGTAGTGGTAGAGTGGGACTGTGTGCTGCTCTTCTCTAGCCTCAGTTGAACTGTTGGAGAACTTGAAGTATGGTCTGCTAGAGAAAGAACTGACCTGTCCAAACTGAGCTGCGAGTAACACACGGTGCATCTGCTCGTCTTCTTGACTGTGCTGAAAACTGGCTGGACTGGTAGTGTGGTCCAAAGAGAAGACAGGAGAGGTAGAGGAAAAATCTGCCCTGGCCAAGTGGCCTGTAGTCCTGTCTTGTGAAGGGAGTGACTGGTACGGCAAGCAAATAGGAGGATAAGCAACAGAAACATGGTGAGTGGTGAAAAGAACAAAGATTGATTCAGGGGGGGAACTTCTCTCATGGGACACATGGTGAGGTTTATTGGCACCATCTCCCAGGGCAACCCACTCATTACATCTCAACCCCATTGATGTTCTGCCCAACTTGGAGCTTATCATGTGAAGTTGGAATAGGTGTGGAAAGGCAGTTGCCTGACTGATGTCTTTGCCTCTGGCTGTTGCAGAGTGCTCCCATGTGCAAAGGTGGAATGGGTTTAGGAGTACTCTCTATATGCAGAGGTGGGATGGTGGTAGAGGAGGAGTGATACAAATGTGTGGAGGTGTCCCCATGTGTAGTAGTGGGATGGATGTGGACAATGCTCCCCATGTAGGGGCAGTGGGATGAAGGGTTGGAGTGCTCCCTATGTACAGAGCTGATATGAAGTGGGAGGAAAGCTCCCCATGTGTGGAGGTTGAATGGAGGAGAAGGTGTGCTCCCTATGAGCAGGAGGTGGGATGCTGTGGAAAAAGTGCTCTCCATGTGGAGGAGGTGAAATGTAGTGGGAGAAGCACTGGAAGGGTCAGGGGATAAGTGCTCACAATGTATGGAAGTGGGATGGAGGTGGAACAATAATACCTATGTGTGGCAATGGAATGGAGGGAAGAGTGCTTCCAATGTTTAAGTTCAAGTTTATTGTGAAGGGATAAAATCCACTGAGCAAGCGCATTTGCAAGGAGTTCCCTTGTACAAGCAATGATAAAGACAATACATGGTGTGAGATACAGAAAGTAAGGACACATAATATAAATTAAAATAAAGCAATTTTCTTAAATTAGTATATACAATATGTACAATGTTGCATTCAACAAGGATTGAAACCAAATATCATTACATAAGACACTATGTCCACCATGTGGAAGAGGGCTGGAGAAAGAGAATCGCTTCCCATATGCAAAGGAGGCATGGAGGGGGAGGAATGCTCTCTATGTGCAAATGTGTAATGGGGGGTTGCTTCCCATGTGTGGTGGTGGGATGGAGGGGTGGGACAGCCACTTAATGTCCACCATCCTAGACCCAACTCCAGTCGGTATATGAAACTTTTTGGAATGGGCACAGTTTATGATGTGGCAAATGTGCAATCCACATCTCTTCTCTGGCTATTGTAAAGTATTAGGTTGATAGATGGTGGTGCAAGAGGAGGCACCAGTCACTCAGGAGCACCCACTGTATCCTACCACCCCCACCCACCCAGCAAAGTGGGATTAGTTGTGGAGAGGCAAATACAAGATTCACCTTTTTATATCTCAGTACCTCAGAGTGCTCTCCATGGGTAGAGCATGTTAGGTGGGACAGCCTCTGGCTGAAACAGTGTTCTGCAAGTGTAGAGGCATGCCATAGGGTGAGGAAGTGTCAGTCACCCAAAGCCCACTCCAACCTTCATGCTAGCTCTGGCAGAGCAGGGATGGGTATGAAGGGGCAGATGTGCAACTTGCATCTCTATCCCTGGCTGTTGCAGGGTGCTACTCTTGTGTGGAGGTGGGATGGGGGAGTGGGGCATCATTCTGCCAAAGCCATCTGCCTGGAGGTCACCCAATGCCAGCGCCAGCTTTCATGGAACTCGGATGGGTGAAGATGGACAGATGTGTGAACCACATCTGTCATTGGCTCCTGCAGAGTGCTCCTAACGTGCAGGAAGTGGAATGTAACGAGAAAATGCTTCACATGTGCAGAAATGTGGAAAGATGTGTTGGGTGCCAATGGCCTCGGGCCACCCAGTGGATCTGGACTGCAGCCCCATTTTCACCCACCTGGTGCCCACCAGGCTAGATAGAAACAGGTGTGGTGTGGCAAATGTGCAATTCACATTTCTGTCTCTGACTGGGGCAGCCAATGTACAGTGGTGGGACGGTTGTGGAGGGAGCACCAATCAGCAACTTCTGCCAGGCCACAGTCCACTATTTACCTTGGGCTGCCCACCTGGAGGTCACCTTGTCACTGTGCCAACCTGTGTAGAGTGGGACAGGTGTGGAGGGGAAGATGAGTAACCTACATCAGTCTGTGGCTACTGCAGATCGTTTCATATGTGTTGATGTGAGCTGGAGGTGTAGGGGGAAGCAACTACCCAGGGGTACCCATCCAGTGCCCACCCTACACTGTGCTAGTCAATGTGAAGGGGCAGATACGTGACCCACATATTTGTCTCTGGCTCTGTCTGGGTGCTCCTTTTGTGCAGTGGTGGAGTAGATGCACCAAGTTTGTTTTACACTGTGTCTCTTCTGGTATCTCACTCTCTCTCTCCCCCTCTCTCCCCCTCTCCCTCTCTTTCTCTCTCTCTCTCCCCCCCTCTCTGTCTCTCTAACATCCTCTCCCCCATGGAGAAAGGAAAGCTCTGCAGCACTACTCTCTGTCCCAGTCACAGCACTCTTGCTGCTGCTCTTTCTGCCTCTCTGTATGTGCTGTCTGCCTCCACTCAGCTTCAGAAAGACAAACAGAGAGTCAGACCAACAGCAAGGTGCTGGAAGAGTGAGTGGAAATAAAATGGATGGCAACCGAGCTCAGGCACACACTGTAATCCACTTCTCTGTTTGGGGGTGGGGGTTGACACCATCTCTGATTGGAACAGATTGGACTTGCACATATATGCTGCACTGGAAGCAGCTCTCACTGTTGCTGTCTCTCTCTCGAGGGGCGAGGTTGGGATGGGGGTGGGGGGAGGGAGTAGACATTGCTAGGGGACAGGCCACCCACTTAAATGAATGTTTGTTCAGGTGCAGGTCTGGGAGCCACAGGTAATCAAGGTTATGGTCACTACATTGCACTGCCCCAAATTTCATACTGCCAAGGTGGTGCTGCCACAGTGACAGCCTGTCACCTGGTGATCACTCTCATTCTACTTATTTGCCACATCTCAGCATGTTGCTGTCACTGTTTGGGGGCTCTCTCTCTCTCCACTTAGTCCCTGACACTGGTGCCACTCACCGCCTTTTTTGATCCTGCTCTGTCTTTTGCATGGGGGGGGTGCAGCCGCCTCTCCTTCTCGGTGTCTGTTCCTGCAGCCTGTGTCTCTCTCTCCCTGCCATCCAGGATTAAGGTACAGATCTGCAGGCAATGTGCCTCATTTCTCAGCACTCTTGCTCCTTGTATTGTGCGGCAGGGTGGGGGGCACACTGAGGCAGCATGGACACTAGGAGATCCACAGGGCAGGTCAGTGGGTACCATCACAGAGGGCAATGCTCAGGCTGGGCATTGTGGTACATGTGAAACACTGGCGAGAGAGGAGCTCAGGGTCAAAAACAAGCCCTGTCATTCACACAGAGACACAAACAAATTCAATGCGGACATCTGTCTGGGGAAGGATAAATAACATTTATGTGTTCTTTACTGCTAGGACTGCTTACTGCTCATGGCACAGAAATAGGGGATGCAGTGTATGGCTGGGTACCTGGACATCTGCAGGATGGGTGGGGAGACAAGCAGTAAGATTAGTAAGGGCGTGAATGAAAGGAATGAACGCTCTCATTCGAGTACTTTATTTCTTTCAACTAGAGATCGGATACCAGCTGTGAAACTGTGACTAGAGTCACAATCTGGTTGCATGTTCATTGGTCTGCCAGGGACAAGCCCACTGTAGAGTGCTGTGTATTGGACTCGTCCCTGACACACCTCTGAAATGTTGTTCTACCACAAGTTGTTTCTTGCACACGCACAAGGAAACATAAAAAACTATAAAGAATTTAGATCAATGGCTATCCTCATTTGAAAGGCATTTTTGTCCTGAACACAAAAATGTAGAATAATGCACTTGGGGTGCAAAAATCCAGGGGCAGAGTACACATGGGTATTGACAACATTAAGAAAGCACACATTCAAAAAAAGAGCTTTTACATACAGTTGATAACTGTTTAACAATATTTTGCATCTATGGCTGCCACTGTACATCTGATGCAAACCCATAATGACATTCCTCACTTGAAGCAAAAAGGGGTGGAGGCCATAACTGACTCCTTGCTTTTGTGTTAAAGGGGCCAGTTTCCTTACAGCAAAAACAAAGAAAGGCATCATTTCTAAAATGTGCAGATGAGCATGGGGACCACTTTTTTACGGAGCATGCCAACACTGGCAGCTACCACTTCAAGACTGCTACTAACCCCATCTAATACAATCGGGGGAAAACCAGAAGTAATCTACCAGCACTGAGATAAATATGGTTAAGGCACATTTGCCAGAAATTACTGCTTAGAAAAGAATGAGAAAGTGACTGTGATGATGATGAGCAAGTCCCAGACCAAATCTCTAGTTTGTTAATAGACTCCTCCTGAGTCTGATTTGCATGGCTGCATGGGCCATGCTCCACAAATGTTATGCCATCATCAGATTTGTGTAACAGCACTGTGGAAGCACATAACTGGACCGCTGTCTGATGTGCTGTCACAGTGCTCCAACACAGTTTCCAGTGATTCTGTTTATGCAGCCCTTCCCCTCCATGGGCCACATAAACATGAGGAAAAAAGGTGGCTACCGAGGAGCAAAACTGGAGCCACAATGAAGAGCATGAACCAACAAACTAGGAAGAAGGGCTACTCAGTCATGACCAAAAAATTACCTTTAAGCTAGGTCCCGATAAAACTATTTATTTTGTAACATACAAACTATAGTAAAACAGCCAGCACTCAAGCAGCAACACGTGTTTGCTTTTCTTCACATCTTACCTTCACATCTGTACAGCCCTATCTCAAATTTCTTCTCAAATTCTAATTCTTATTTTCATATCGCCATACCTTTAATACTACAAATCTCTGTTCATGTGCCACCCTTCCATCAACTTCAAGGGCTCTAGCTTACGTGTCACTCATTCAGTAACAGACTTCAGAGCCTTCCTGGGCCCTTAGTTAATCTCCAGTGCACTATATGCTTTACATAACATTTACAAAACCTCTAATTGTCACCACTGCACATTAACATTCAAATTAATCCGTATCTCAGCCTCCCTCTTCAAACTCCAATTCACACTGTCATAACACCATGTATTGACTACTACAAATCTCTGTGCATGTGCCTTCCAAACTGTTCTCTCAGCATATTTCAGACACAAAACTCTGCTGGATTACTCATGCAAAAATGCAAACAAATCAACAGCAAAGATTGCATTCCACTCACTATATTATATTACAAATGGTTGAACTCAAAATATCCATCCTCACAGTCAAAGTTATACATAATATCGCCTCACCCTAATTCTTTTCTTGCAACTCTTACAGTGTCTCCCTCTTCTCTTACAACTTAGGCCTGCTAGTCACCCCAGCCATTTTAGCTTTATTTTTATCAAAGCCTCCAGTCCCTATACCTACACCCTTTGGAAAAGTCTTTTCCCATGATCTTCCATCTGCTGAGCCTTTCAAATCCTTTCGGTTTCTCCCTGAAATAAATGTATTCCTTGCAATGATGAGTTTCAGATCCTCACTGCACAAGCTCCATCCTGGCCTTACTTTTTTGTCTACTCTCTTCCACTTACTGTATCTTTATTTCTAATGTTTCCAGTATATTGTGCTTACTTCACTTCCTGATCTACTATTGTCTCTTATTAGTATAATGTATTAGAGACAATATGCAGAAATAGATGTATTGTAAATGTAGATGGTTATTTTATGCTTTTATTTTACTTGCTTCACAGATGAATCTGTGAACAACGATCACAGTTAAAAATATAAAACAATAAAAAAATACATGATTCAATAAACAATACTTGGTCATCATGGATTATACCACGTAGCAAAAGGAGAAATCAGCTAAAACAGTTACGAGTCTTTTAGTTTAATGTCCAAGCAAAATCACAACCGAAAATCTAGTGTCCAGTAATTGTAGGACTGCTATAAACCTTAGGCTGCTGACAGAATTAGAACGTGTATGAATTCTGGAATGATATATCAGTCCATGGCCCTGCAAGGATTAAATGAAGATCGATTGCTCAGGCCTTCTTCCTCAAGCTTGCTTGAAAACAGTTATTTAAGATTGCTTAGTTTTCCTTAAAGAGCTGCTGACACCCCAAAGAAAACTTTGAAAAACATGATATTTAGGTACAATTCAGCTTGCATTCCATATATATTTTATAGATTTCTCTTCCTGATCATTTATTACTGGGAAATCTGCATGAATACAGTGGATTTAATTCTACAAGAATCGCCTGGTGTAACAGCACTTGCGTAATAGAATTGACGAAGTAGCAACTTACGCTTAGCAGTTGCGATTTGTGGGATTCTACAATGTGGCCTGCGACATGCTGCAGGCCACTTGCACCAAAGAGCAGTTATGCCAGCTGTTGTGCCATAAACCCCCTGCGACATGGTGCTAGGGGGTTTATGGCAGCAGTTGCACCCTATTTTAGTAGAGCAGCAACAAAGTCCCCAATGTCAGGATTCTACAAGAACCCCCAGAGGAGAACTGTCAACATAAGTTACACCAGCATTTAGCTGGCATAACTGTACATACGTCCTCTGGGGGTTCTGTAAAGCCACTGCACCTACTCCAGGATGTACCCTCCCATGCCCAGAACACCCCCATCAGGGCTCCACAGGGCAGCCCACAACCCCCTCAGCCCCCGATCCCCCATAGCAGAGGTGTCCAGCTGGGCATCACGCATCCCCAGTCCCAAGAACCCCAAACCCTAAATGCCCTTTAGGGCAGCCCACACACAACATGCCCCTGAACCCCACACCGCTATCAACCCCACAGGGCAGTTGTGCCCCCCCATCCATGCCCCGACCCAATGTTTCACCGCAAACAGTAAAAAAGTAGAACCCCCGAGATCCCTGGTAGTCTAGTGGCCCCACCTGCCCCACCCAGCAGTGCCAGTTCACCGCATCCCCCACCCATCCCCAGCCAGTGACTGGCACAGCCCACCTCTCACCTCCATGGCCACGGCTGCCCGTGGCTCCATAGAGGCGCTTACTGATATAGGCGTGCTCAGAAATGAATGAATACTCTTTCATTTCTGAGTGCATCTATACAGTAAGCACTCCTGCAAGCTCAGTTGGCAGCTGGCTGTGGAGGCGAGTGAGCGCCGTCACTGGCTGGGAAATGGGTGGAGGGATGCAGGTGGACTGGCACTGCTGGGTAAGCCACCAGACTACCAGGGATCCAGGGGTTCTACTTTACACCACTTGCAGTGCAACATCTGGTCGGGGTATGGATTGGGGGGGACACAGCTGCCCTGCCGGACTTTGGGGGGGCGCTTATGCTTGCTGGGGGGGGTGTGACTTGCGACATGCCCCTCGGGTACACCTTTAGGTTGGCATACCTTTCAGCATGTTGCAAGTCATGGGACTTAACCATGGAGACCCTGCCCCTTCTAGAATAGGGTGCAGGGTCCATGTTGCAACGGCATTTGGTGCAAGTCGCCTTTGGCGGTGACTTGCAGCAAGCTTCTAGAATCAGGCCCATTATCTTTATACCTTAGAATTCACCTGCCTCTATAACTTATTCCCTACTTCAAGTCACAATCCTGTGTTGTGACATCATAGTCTGTTGCCATGGGAGTAGCTGTGATGTCACAAGTAGTACATTATGACCTCAGGTAGGGAAAAAGCAACAGGAATAGATTCACTTTTCAGGAGCAAAGGTCCTGTTTTCATGCAAATTACACCAGTAATAAATAATGGGGAGGAGGAATACAGAACTAATGTTGAACACAAGCCAAACTGTGTCTAAATATTATGTTTTGGTAAAGTTCTCCTGAAGATGTCAGCTGCTCTTTAAGTTTCACTACATTTAAAATTAGGATAGATTAAACCATGGTGTATATGGGTAATATTTTTTCTATAAACTTACAACCAAGCACTAAAAGGTGCAAAACATTGAAAGCGAAGTGTTTAGAATTTTGTTTACAAGCAGGTTTTGAAGTTATTTGTCTTATAAAGCAATACAGTGAAGTACACCTGTACAGTTCAGAGTAGTAATCACATACCCAACATATTCACATTACTTTACATGAAGCCTTTACCAACCATTTATCACAATGTTTATCATTATTTTACGTATAAATCAAGCAGTCTTTTATGCCTTTTATGTTCCTTTGTATTTATGCAGGAATATTTAACTGTAGACAAAAGGTGACTTATTCATTATTCATCCTGAACAAGGCAAGTATGGCAATTTGAAAAGCCTGACATTTGAGCTTTTCGCCAACACCAGCAAAATTATATCCTTTCCATTGTAAATCAATGAAGTAGAATCATTGTGCACAAAAGAATTAAATTGCCTTGTCACTTTAATAAGGCCACCTTATATACAACCTTCAACCAATGCCATTGTGTAGAAACAGGCACATCCTCAGCCTCCACTGCTTCAGATCTCAGTTGGCTTTCCAATTAAATGAACATCCACTCAGTCGTTCACTGTGGTCTGTCTCTTCATTGAGGGACAATGTCAGAATGTCATAGATGTAACTTCCTAGCCAAAGCATGCACACATTAACACAAATTAGCTTTCCCAAACTATTAGAGCACAGTATGAAGTTTAGTTGCTGGCATTTTCTTTCAGCAATCACACTGTCCCTCTGTCACACCCTCGTAAAACTAAGCAAACTTGATTAAGAGGAGGTGGTTAACCTTATAATGAAATTATTCTAATTATTTTCAGTTGCATGCATTTTTTCCAAGGCACTGGGTCTATTCTGAATAACAGTATATGAGAAAACAGGCATTTCTGTGAAGTAAAAGAAAACTTTATCTGTACCACTTTCAAGATTTAAATCATTGCGAAGATATTTAGTATACAAAAAATAAAATACATCCTGAACATTTAGCATGTCCATTTCTGTGGGGTGTTGGGCTTTGTTGTCCCACAGAATGCTGTGCCTGCTACTGCTGCATTTCAGAACCCTTGCCACACTTGTGCTATGGCGTTAAATCTATTTGTGCCTAAGCTAGTAGGCAGCACCCACCTCTTATCTTCAGTCTGGGTTTATAATGTGCTTACACTGGGATGACAGAGGACACAAGGGCCATACAATACCATTGACAGGACCATTAAAGGGTCAGGATAAATCCTGCAATGTGATTGGTCAGTTTGTGATTTTACCCATGAGTAAATCACAAAACACTACCTGTCAAGAGTACCAACTCCCTCTTTTTTCGCCTTACTTCCCTGTCCCTCCACTCAATCAGATCCCCTCAAGCCTCGTAGTATCCCCTGAAGGACCTCAGGAGTCTGCTCCTAGAGTGTGACCACTCACTCAGTAGACCCTAGGTACCCCAGATAACCCACTGGGTGGGGCGAGGACAGGTCCCCCTTACCTTCCTTCGACCACTGGTAGAGCGGGTGGTGCAAAGTGGAGTCTGTCCCTGTTATTGGCTGGAGAATGGGCTTCATCCCTGGAAGGGTCGTCACCTAGAAGTGATGAGGTCCATTTTCCGTATTCTAGTGAGCCCTTACCCTACAGTCACTGGTGCTTGAGGAGAACCAATTGGGAGGCATGCATCGAGACACAACTCCTCCCAGGGCTCTCAGCTGACATCTGTCCATCTCCATTGCTTGTCCCCGACTGCACCGCCAATCCCAGGTTCACCTGGGAGATGGTGGTATAGCAGCAGGACTGGCACACAACCCTCTCCAGAGAGAGAGAGATGCTGTTGGGTGCTCAATCCCTCTTTTCCTCCTGTTGACCCCCGGCAGCTCGAGTCACTGAACCCAGGTCGCCGGCATGGACCGAGGTGTGGCATCCAGTGCCTCAACCCTCAGCACCACTGGGCCGGCTTAGTACTAGTAATTTTCAATTGAGGGTGGCAGTGTTGATTCCATTAGTACACAGATATCTATCTGCATGGCACGGTTACTGTATTTTATTTGCAAACTACAGCATATAATAACAAAAAGGACTTCACAGTGGCACCATTTACAGTGAAACACTAAACATGATTGTCTAGTAAAATGTTTTTTGTTTGTTTAAAATAACAATTTAAAAATATAGGTTGCAAACTAAAATATGAATTAAAAGTATAAAACAATATTATAAAACTATACAAAACCATGAGACTATAATATATGAAGTAACAAGCCATGACAGGGTATTGATTATGTAAGCAATAAGGTATGAAGGTGTGTGTGTAAAACATATTTTACAACATGGCCAAGGGTGTAGTAAGGCATGAGACTGCTGGCCAAGTGACTTCAGCCGCTGGACATGCTGTAAAATATGTTTTACACACATCCCTGAGTGCCTTATTGCGCTTATAAAATTGGCTCGTCTGTTTTTTTTTTTTACTTTTTACTGTTGGGAAAAGCATGTTTATATGTAGAAACAATAGATTTACTTGTGTGCATTTGTGATAAAATTGTCATTCTGCCCACTGCAAGTGACGTCATTAATGATGTCATTGTACTATTTCCTACTTTCTTCTTCCTGTTTTTTTTTTTCTTTATTTTTCTCCACATTCAAAATATGGAATGTCTATCATGGAATGTTTACAATGGAATACATGAGTTCAAAATTCTGCTCAGTTCCACTGGCAGAATGTTTCTCTTCTAACATACTATACACACAGACAACAAAGGCCTTTGTTACAGCCAGAGACTCAATTATCTCACTGTCAGGGCAAAAAGAAGAGAGTTCCCTGATGAGCAGATAAAGACAAAAGGGGGATTTTTCACTGTCAGCAAATAAACAGTTGTAGTGAAAACTATAAACGATACTTAATGTTTCTAGATTGTTAATGTATGTAAGGAGAGTGTGATAATCAGGGAAACAACATTTAATTAATTTGTTTTATATTTTATTTAAGATAGTTTTATTTTTAGGGCCCAGTTCAAGTTTTTTTTTTACAGTGTAAAGGTAGCAGCCATGTCTGTGGTGGAAAATCAGTTCTGGCTGTAGGAGGCTAACTGAAAGGCCTGTGATCCAAATGCCCATTGATTTGGGCCCCAGACTCTTCACTGCTGAGCAGTACTTTTTTTTTTTTAACCATGTGTAAACCATATTTTACACATAAATGAGAGCCAATCAAATTACTAGATTTCACCCTGCCATTTTATAAAGGATTTTAATGCACACCTCAGGGGTGTAGAAAGGAATGTAGCTGAAAGCTGAATGTCCCTATGCACCTGAAAAGTGGATTAAAATCCTATGATGCACACCCTGCAGGGGCTTGTTACACTTATAAAATGGATCCAAGTAGGGTTTTTTTCCAGGGAGAAAAGTTAGATTCAGCAACTGACCATACGTTCATAGAGGTTTCATGCATGGTCAGATGATGTCTCTCGACCAATGAAATGTCTAGATTTTTCTTGCTGTTTTATAAAATACTGTAATATAAACAACAATAATAAAAATATTGTGAAAAACACTACTATAAAATTACTGTATAATACTTTGATGTACACTTTAAACAATAATAGAAACATAGAAACATAGACTTTGACGGCAGATAAGGACCGCTTGGCCCATCTAGTCTGCCCATTTCCCTACCTACAGGATAGGCCGTAGATCCTAGTTAACCAACAGCCTATTTCTTCCTACTCCCCACAAGAATTGCCTTATGTCTGTCCCATGCATTCTTGAATTCTCCCACAGTTTTAGACCCCACAACCTCCTCAGGAAGGCTGTTCCATGCATCCACTACCCTCTCTGTGAAATAATACTTCCTCACATTGCCCCTGAACCGCCCTCCTTCTATCTTTAAATTGTGTCCCCTTGTTCTTGCAAGTCTCTTTTTCTGAAAGATGCTACCCTCTTGGACTTTGTTGATTCCACTGAGGTACTTAAAAAGTTTATATCATGTCCCCCTCTCCCTTCTTTCCTCAAGGGTATACATATTAAGCTCCTTTAGTCTCTCCTCATACGGCTTCTCTTGCAGACCCTGCACCATTTTAGTTGCCCTCCTCTGACTACCTCTATCCTGTCTATGTCCTTGCGGAGATGGGGTCTCCAGAACTGGACACAGTACTCCAGATGGGGTCTCACCAACTGTCTGTATAGAGGATAACAACTTCTTGTTTTCTGCTGCTGATGCCCTCCCTATACATCCCAGTATACCCCCAGCCCTCCCTACTGCCTTCTCACATTGCTTGCTAACCTTAAGGTCATCTGATATGATTACCCCAGGTCCCTTTCCTTTTTTGTTGTTGTTACTACCTTCCCACCCATTGTGTATTCTTCCCCTGGGTTCTTGTTTCCCAGGTGCATTATTTTGCACTTCTTTGCATTGAATCCTAGCTGCCATACTTCTGACCATTCCTCCAACCTTGCCAAGTCCCTTCTCATCCTTTCCATGCTTCCTTGTGTATCAACCCTGTTGCAGATCTTTGTGTCATCTGCAAAAGGCATACTTTTCCTTCCAGTCCCTCTGCAATGTCACTGATGAAGACATTAAAAGGACTGACCCAATACTGAACCCTCGTGTGCCCCACTAGTAACCTCTCTTTCTTCAGAGTGGACTCCATTTACAATTACCCTCTGTGTCCTGTTGTGCAGCCAATGTTTTATCCAGACTACCACCCTGGGACCCACTCCCAGGCTGGTTAATTTGACTATTAATCTTTTGTATGGGACTATGTCAAATGCCTTGCTAAAGTCTAGGTAGGCCATGTCCACAGCCCCTCCCTGGTCTACTACTTTGGTCACCCAGTCAAAGAAATCTATTAGATTCGTCTGACATGACCTTCCCACTGTGAATCCATGCCGCCTTGGGTCCTGTGCTCCACTGGCCTCTAGGTACTCAACTATTCTTTCCTTCAGAAGTGACTCCATCACTTTCCCTACCACAGAGGTCAAACTGACAGGTCTGTAGTTTCCTGCCTCTGTCTTGGTCCCACTTTTGTGAAGGGGAATCACATCCGCCTTCCTCCAGTCCTCGGGTACCACACCATCCTCCATTGATTTATTAAAAAGAGTAGCCAGTGGTTTCACTAGTTCCTCCCTTAATTCTTTTAGAATTCTGGGGTGAATTCCATCAGGACCCATTGCTTTGTCCACCTTCAGTTTTAGGAGTTCTTGCAGAACCCTTTCTTCTGTGAAAGGACTGGGATCACTTCTATCAAGAGTGCTTCTGTTAATTGGATTAGGCACTTCCTCCTCTTTTGTGAATACTGAGCAGAAATATTCGTTCAGTATCCCTGCTTTTCACTGTCCCCTCTGCCCACCCACTGTTCATTCTATTCAGCCTCACTATCCTCCCTTTGTCTTTCACGCCTGCTGATGTACCTATAAAAGGTTTTATCTCCTTCTTAACTGAGTTGCTATCTTTTCCTCAGTTTGGGCCTTTGCTATTCTGACTTCCTCCCTCCCTGCTTCCTTCTGCCTTAACTGGTACAGCTCTCTGTCCTGCTCCTTCTGTGTTTCTTATACTTCGGAATGCTATCTTTTTCTTCCTGACTTTCACAGCTACCTCTTTTGAGAACCATAGTGGCTTTTCTTTTGTTTTGATTTGTTTATTTGCTTCACACAAAGGCTTGTTGCCTCTGTGATGGCAGTTTGATGATTCCCATTGTTGCTCCACACCTCCTTCTAGCCTGTTTGCTAGTGCTTTTCTGAGGCACTCTCCCATCTTGCCAAAGTCAGCTCTCCTAAAGTCCAGTACCTCACTTTGTATGGCTTGACTCTGTAGCTGAGTTTAATGTGAACCACACTGTTTGATGGTCACTTGTCCCCAGATGGCAACCCACTTCTAGATCTGAGATCCTCTCACTGCCCCCGTTTTAGAGTATGAGGTCTAAGATTGCTCCCTCATGAGTGGGTTCCAAAACTAGCTGTCTAATGCCTGCCACCTGTAGGGCATCAAGAATAGGCCCTGCTCTTGGATGTGGCTGCAGCAAATGTGCTCCAGTTAACATCTGGCATATTCAGGTCTCCCATCAATAGTATCTCCCCTTTCTCTGCCATTCTAAGAATGCCTTCTATCATATCCTTGTCCATTCCCTCCCCCTGACATGGGGGTCTGTACACAACCCCTGTGCAGATTGTGGTGCCCTTTCCAGTCTCCAAGGTAACCCACAGTGCCTCCTCTCCTCCCTGTTTACTCTTTTGTTCAGTTGCTTTTATCCCTTCCTTTACATAGAGAGCTACTCCTCCCCCTCTTCTCCCCTGCCTGTCTCTCCTATAGGTTATGTACCCTGGTTTGTTAACATCCCATATACTAAAAAATAGCAGAACACAACAAAACTACAGATTTACTACTACTACTATCCCTACTACACTACTGCACTACTACTACTACACTACTGTACTACTACTACACTACTACTATAGCTATAGTACTGATGAGGTAGTAGGCAGCCTATTCTCTGCAGGCCTTGGCAACGTGTCCTCCCCTGTCCTTTAAGTGACTCTAATCAGTGGTATGGGGGGGCCTGATGACATCACTGGTCCCTCATGGTCTGTATCCACCTTCTTCTTCTCCTTGTCCTCCAACATGAGCCAGAGCTCACAGATTTCTGAAGCCTGAAAAGACAGAAAGAACAGAAATGTGTTCTTAAGAGCCTGAGTAGTAGGCCATTGTATGAGTTTGCTCTCACGCTGACTATAGACATCATCTTGATTGTTCTGGCTGACACCTGTACCACTGCACTGCAGTACTGTCAATAAGAAATTGTAAACAAAGCACAAAGTGTAGCACAGGTGGTAGTAGTAGTATTACTAGTAGTTGTAGTAGTAGTAGTAGTAGCAAGGCGTAGCAAAGAGTATTGTGTAGCAGTTGAAAAGGTTTTTCCAGGACTGGGATACCACTGAAGGAGATCATCGATCAGTGTCACAGTAAAGTTATGAAACCACAGACTACTGCAGTACTAGGCAGAACATGCCTTCGTCAAAGCTGTGGAGCTCCTGGCTGCATAATGAGATGGTGCCAGGCCCTGTTGAGGTTGAAAGATGAACAGCACAATGTTCATTACTGTCCTGTATTTTGATTTAAAACTATTACAGTGCAGTTAAATTACTGGATATGCAGAACTCATGTGTGACTGTGAGACAGTGTGTCATAGGCACCCTGACCATCCATATAGTGGCCATCTTCCTGCCTGGACAAGTTCAATGAACAGGTGGCATCCCATCTAGGTGTCTGTAGTCATATGGGAAGACCAGTGTCTCCTGATGCCATAGCAGTGTCTGCCTTACTTGACCAAAAAATCCCTGTAATTTTTTGCCATAGATCTTTTTCTCCCAGTCAGTCAATGTGAGCAAGCTGTTCTTCCCTGTCACTGCCTCCTCCACCCAGTGCTCATGTCCCCAAGACTCACCATCCCATAGATCGCCCTCAGATTGCCCCTGTGGTGGGGCCTGGAAAGGGAGGACTGCCCCCCCTCACTCAGGGACTCAAATCCAGAACAGGGTCAGTGCTCCTGCTTGGTGGCACAGGACAAGGGCAGGCAGGGCTTCATGGAGTCTGCACCAGCCTTTTTTCATTTTCTCCCACTTCCCCAGTCACTGTGGCACATATGCATGTGCATGTGGAGGTGCACATGTTACGGAACCATGGCTTCTCCCTTACTGCATCGCTCATAATTACAGCGCTACCACCCAGTCTCCATGAGGTAACAGCCAAGGACTGAGATGGCATGCCTCCCACCCCAGGGAGAGGACAGCAGTCCATCGGGTGCTCCATCTTCTCCCACCCTGGCCAACCCCTGGCAACCCGAGTTCATTCCTGAACCCAGGCTGCCAACAGGGAAAAAGGTAAGGTGCTCAAGGCACCTCATCCCTCGTCACCACTGGGCTAGCTGAGAATCCCTGTAATTAAATTAAAATACAGTTACTGTATATAGTGTATGGTCAAATGTTGTTAGGGATGGAAATACATCTCTCTAGTCCAGCATAACAACTTAGAATGCGGTCACGCATGCTCGTTCTGATGACCTGTGATCCTGGGTGAACAGTCATGGCAGTGAGAGCTAACTCAGGAGGTGCTAACACACAAAGGTAAGGACACTCATTCAATGTATGAGTGACCATGCAGTATAAAAGACTGTGTATGATCACTCATACACTCCAAGGATATTGTTTTTACTCTCACAGTTTCCGTGGTAGTGGACCTCTCGAGCTGTGCTCTCGATGTGTCTCCGGTTACCACGGAAACCACTCGAGTGAAAAATATCCTTGTTGTGTATGAGTGATCATAAACAATCCTCTATATAATGTACAGGACATGTAATCCATGGTTAATAATAATGGTCTCTAAGCACTAAGCATAGTGAAAAATGTAAAGAAGCACTGCAACTGTATGCTGAAATGGTCAGTGTTTCAATGTGACATCACCAGTATCCTTATGTGCTACTGTAGGTACAGGGCCTGTATGGCTTGTCATAATCTGGAGATGTTATAGAATGGTTAGTATCAGCTAGTGGTAAGCATGTGTGTGCGTCTCCCTTGAAGACTGAGCAGCAACCAGCACATTTCACCAAATGTGGTTAGGTACTGTATATGCAGGTTTGCCATCACACTTCTATACTTCAGCATAGCTTCAGTGGGTGCAAGACATTCCATTGGGATGCCCAATTGTTTGGGCAAGATAAGAACCCTTGTTTATGAGAACAATGAGGATCACCTATTGCTGGATATGGAGCCAATGGTAGTATGTGTCTCCATACAGTACATGTACTTTCACACTTCTTTCATTAGCTATTTTGCTTCCGTTTGATACAATACCTGTGACGTCTTTATCTTTTCAGCCATTTCAGGGTTGCCTGGTGTAGTTTAATTGAACAAGTGCACAAACCCTCTAGCACACCAGAATCTGGGCCTGAGGCTAATGGGTCAAGATTCAGGCATATCCCTGGAGGCCTGAAACTTGATAACCATGTCTTCAGGGCCATATCAACATAGATACATAGATACATACATAGACAGTGTCGGCAGATAAGGGCCTATGGCCCACCCAGTCTGCCCATTTGAGCTTGTAAGTTTACTTTATGTTTTCCTAGAAGTCTGTTGCCCCTTAACCCTGACCTCCAGAATTCCTTTATGTCTATCCCATGCATTCTTAAATCCCGTGATTGTTTCAGCCCCCACCACTTCCCATGGCAGGGTGTTCCATTTGTCCACCACCCGTTCTGTGAAGAAATTCTTCCTCACATTTCCTCTGAGTCATCCTCCCTCCAACTTCATCCCATGCCCTCTAGTTCTGGAACATCTTTTTCGTTTAAAAATAGTGTATTCCTGCACCCTGTTCCTCCCTGTAAGATACTTGCATGTCTCTATCATATCCCCTCTCTCTCTCCTCTCCTCCAGGGAGTACATATTCAATTCCTTCAACCTGTCCTCATAGGACTTGTGATGCAATCCATGTACCATCTTTGTTGCCCTCCTCTGAACCTTCTCTGCCCTGTCTATGTCCTTACGTAGGTAAGGTCTCCAGAACTGTACACTGTACTCAAGGTGAGGCCTCACTAGTGTCTTGTATAGTGGAATTATGACCTCCCTTTTCCTGCTGGTGATGCCCCTACCTATGCATCCCAGCATCCTATTTGCTTTACCTGCTGCCTTGTCACACTGTTTCCCTACCTTGAGGTCATCAGAGATGATAACCCCAAGATCCCTTTCCTGGTTGGTGCATGCTATATCCTCACCCCCCCAACTGATATATTGTGCCAGGGTTTTTGTGCCCCATATGCATTATCTTGCACTTCTTTGCATTGAATTTCAACTGCCAAACCCCTGACCATTCTTCAAGTTTCTGCAGGTCCCTTCTCATTCTATATACACCCTATGGTGTGTCTACTCTGTTACAGAGCTTTGTATCATCAGCAAACACATACCTCAAATTCAAACTCCCTTCAGGTCATTACCAGTTTTCAACCCTGCCTTTTGGCCTTTCTTTGGCCCCAAGGGTGTTTACAAAGTGCCTAGCACCAGTGGTAGCACACCTTCGAAGGCAAGGCGTGACCGTTTTTCCGTATTTGGATGACTGGCTGTTGGTGGGTAGATTACCACAACAGGTCATTCAGTACTTAAACCTTACTCAAGGCATATTGGAATCCTTAGGATTCATTATCAAACTTGAAAAGTCAGTCCTCACTCCTGCACAAAGGTTGCAGTTCATAGGGGCAGAGATAGACACCCTGCAGGGCAGGGCCTATCTCCCTCTGGACAGGGTCAAGAATCTTGTACAGGTAGTATGGATATTAACTGAACATTTTATTGCTTTTCACAGAGACATAACACAGCTGGTTGATGTCTTTATTAGTGATGATTATGAGCAGACAGCAAGAGGTCAATGAGTTGCTTACCATTTGACATGGGGATTCTGCTTCAGAATCATCAGCAAAAAAGATGCACTGAAGCATGGGCTGGACCCATGGAAGAGCATGGTAGAGCACATGAGTTTTCAGTAATGTAAATTGACTGGCATATTATTTACAGTATGAAATAAACTTGTTTACTTTAACAGTCATTGCTCCCATAATAAATTATGTTAATAAGGTGAAGAAATTACAGCACACGCAGGAATGGAATTTGTCTTGTTTTCTATTTAAACATTATTATTGGAATCATCAGTTATGAGGCATATTTTCTCCAAACACACAACTTTAATTTATATCTATTCTTTACACCTCACATCTCACTCTTGTTATAAAGGGTCAAAGTAGTTTATAAGCAGTGGAGTCAGCCAGGATGCAATGCAGTACTGTGCAGTACATGATCTCTGCAGCATACTCTAGCATTTTTGCATT
The DNA here is from genome assembly GCA_016271365.2 of Neoceratodus forsteri. Taxonomy (NCBI): domain Eukaryota; kingdom Metazoa; phylum Chordata; order Ceratodontiformes; family Ceratodontidae; genus Neoceratodus; species Neoceratodus forsteri. The sequence continues at coordinate 65,550,448 of CM057459.1, forward strand.
TGTGAGATAATGGCAAAAGCCTAAAGGCGATCACCATTATCATGAATTTAGAGTGCTAAAAATCAGTTTTGGCACTCTGACTCCCTGGCACATAGCAAAATGGCACTGGGGACTTGTGTTTTAAATAGTTTATGTGAGGGTCTGTGCCCCCCGCACCCCCTCCCCCCGTGAGGGACTTCAGGGAGGTGCAAAACCATTAAAAAACAATTTGTGCCAGGTGGAACAAAAACACTCCAGCGCCCAGACCTGAACACAGCACCCTGCTTACCAGAGCCGCCTACCCACTCACCATTCCACGGGGCCAGCTCGGCAACCCACCACAGCACCACCCCTCACAATCCCTCCTACCCCTCGCTGTGCATGCTTGCACATATAGCAACATCCCATCTCTATATTCTCTGACCCCCCCCCATCTGGTCATCCTACCCTGTCACTAGATCCAATGACATGTGCTGGGGATTGGGTTGCCGTTTTTGCAGGTGCCCAATCGCCGACACCCATGTCATGGGTACCCACATTTTGCAGTAATACTCTACGTACTTCATTGCATACTAACTGATGCCACTGTTGCTCCATAAACCAGTTCCTTTAATGGTTCTGGTAAGTTCCTACAAGTAGTTGGTTTGTGCACAAAATTTATCAAGTTAAAATTAATTCAATAGAAATTATCATTGTTTTGATCCAAAAACCATGCTTTTGAAATATGCAAATTAGTTATTTAATTGTATAAACAGTGAAGCTTGTCAAGATGAAACCCAGTTCTGTAGAATTCTGCAGCAGAGCTACTACAGGAAACATAGCAGTTTTTTAATGTGAGTTAATCCTTTCTATCAAGCAGAAAATGGATGCTGCATTTCATCCTGGCAAGCTCCACTGTAATGTAAGATAATTTTCTCCCTTGATGACCATATGGTGACATTTAACAAGATCCATGTAGATCACTGGAGGCCTGGAACTTGTTGACCACTTCTTCATGTATGAGTTCAGACCCTTATGGACATACAGTACTGATACTAAATGGACATTTTACTGCTTTATACAGAGATGCAACACAGCTGGTTGATTACCTCATTGGTGCAGATGATGGGGGATGGCAAAAGAGGTCAGTGAGTTGTTCCCATGTGACATGGGGTTAAATCTTTAGAGTCATAGGTGAACTAAATTGCACTGAAGTATGGGATGGACTTCAAGTGGAGCAAGCCAGTATGCAATGCAATACCTTGCAGTAAATAACATGTTACAAAACAATACAGTTCATAACAAAAGGGCTTAGTATCCCTTGACTTACACTGTTCCCTGCAGCATACTGCAGTGATACTGTGAGGTGCTGTGTTGCATCCTAGCTGGCACTACTGTATAGGAGATACAGTACAGTAAATGAGCTCTCAGTTGTGTAAATTGAATGGCATTTTGTTTCCATGTGAAATAAACTTGTTTACTTTCACAGCCATGGCCTCCATAATATATGGTGTTAATACTATGAAGAGAGTACAGAAAGCACACAAACGGATTTATTTCATCTGCTATTAAGAGATCTTCATTGGAATCATCAGTTATGATGTATCTTAGTACAAACAAATAGCTTTTATTCATACTAACACTTATACTGTTCTTTGTTTTTTACTCTTGTTATAAAGGCTTAAAGTGTTTTATATATCTCCAAAAAGTGGTTCCTTTTATGATTTTGCTGAGTTCATTCAAGTACTTTGTGCTCAAACCCCTTGCTTACAGTCTGCAAACTAATATTGTTAAGTCAAAAATATTTTAAAAATAGAAATTACCATTGTTTCAGTCCATAAACTGTACTTTTGAATAATGCAAATGAGTTATGTAAAATATATATATATATATATATATATATATATATATATATATATATATTATCGTAGCACGGTAGTGCTACCATAGTTAGGGTTGAGGAGCCATTTACATGTTAAACCTAAAATTTTGCACCTTAATAACTTTCCAACCATTCAATGGATTTGCCTGAGATTTGGAATAAATGATCAAGAGCCAAACATCTTGGGATCTGCCAACTTTTGTACTGTTCGGGTATACGGCTGTGGAGTTATTAAGCATGATCTGCATGCGATTTATGCTTTTTGCAATTCTTTGGTCATCTCTACAGGTCACACAGTTTGCGAACTGCACAAAATTCAGGGAACGTGTGACCGGGTCCCTGATGTGCCTTTTGAAGAGTTTGTGAAAAAATATTAAACAGTTCAAAAGTTATTCAAAAACAAGTTCCCATTATAAGTCAATGGGAAAAGTTAACAAAAAATTTGACACTGTCGCAAATGCAGTTTTTACTTTCGCAAATGGCCCTTTTACTGTCACAAATCCACCATTTTGTTTTCAGTTGGTCATTAGAAAAATGCTTGGCATTTAAATTTGGGACCCTCTAGCAACCTAATTATTTTTGTGTTTACCTAGTCGGACCCTGAGGATGCTAGGCATGTCTTTATTTTGAGGTTAAACACCCTAGAAATATGTTTTTCAAGTTTCTGGAAAAAGTAATTTCACGAAGTACTGTCGCACTTACGAAAGTGTCGCAAATTTTTGCGAAAGCTTTCACAAAGTTTGACAGTACTTTTCCAGGCTGTGTGAAAATGACAGCAATTCTTTGTCACCTTGCTGCAAAAGAACAGTTTGGTCTTTTGGGATGAAATTTGGAAGGAACACAGTCAACATCTCATAGATGTGCCTTTCAGTGTCTTGGTGAAAAAATATTACAGGTTGGCAAAGTTACGGCACTCCAAAGTTGATGCTTTTTCCCATAGGATAACATTACGTCGTCCACCGCATTACAGGAGTCCTTTGGCGCCCTACTGCAAAATAACAGTTTGGTCTTTTGGGCTGACATTTGGAGGGAAGAACGCCAACATCCCACAGATGTGCCTTTCAGTGGTTTGGTGAAAAAATATTACAGGGAGCCAAAGTTATGCACTCCGAACTTCTCTTTTTTTCCCATATGATAACATTACGGCATTCGCCACGCATTTCAGGGCCCATATCTCGGAAACGGTGTGAGATACAGACTTTTCATCAGAAAAATGCTTAGCCCCCTAGCAGGGGATAAGCATAAAACTAGCCAGGAAAGTCATAAATCATATGACTTTTAAATTTTTTTTCTACGTTGTACGGTTCCTGAGATATAAGCAATTTAGTTTTCCAACTCCTCATTTTCTGCTCCAAAACCCATTATTATGCATACATTCTTTGTACTCACTATCTTTCTCTATGCAGCTTTTGGGGAAAACCAGCCTGTACACTTACATTACTATTACCATTACTGTTTCTGCTTGCAGTTCCATACCCGTTTCACTTACCGTTCACATCTACGCCACCATGTGCGTTACCCTTTGCGTTTTCATTTGCGCTTGCGTTTGTGTTATTTTAACCTTTTGTGTCTACAGTATGGTTTCTCTTTCTGTTTTGCTTTGTGTCACCATGCGCATTACCATTTGCGTTTGAGGGCACCATCTTACTATGTGACAAGACATCACGTGGCAGAGTGCGCTCCCGCCGCCGCATTACATTCACTATTTCTCGTCATCTTTCTCAAAAAGAAGGGAAATTAGAGGCAAAAAACTCTGTTTAATGCATTAGTTAGGGTTGTTCCACAGCGACAAAAGTGAAATTAGATTACGGGTTTGAACCCTAGGCCCCCTTGCCCACACCCCAACCGCATCGGTGCACATTGGGGTTGTCGGTCCTAACTCTCACCCCATTCTCCTATACCTCTGCTTCTTCACACATCTGATGAGGTGAGAGTTAGGGCCAGCAACCCCAATGTGCACCCTGATGCCAGTTGGGGGTGTGAGCGAGGGGGTCCTAGGGGGGCTCTCAACCCTAACACAGAATTTCCTTGCTTTTGTCGCTGTGGAACAACTCTAACTAATGTGTTCTCCAGAAGGGTAGACTACATAAGCTAACTGTATCATCTACAATACAATAAAGCCTGCTGCATAACACATCACTGTGATCTACAGTATATACAGTACACTAAGTCGCTAAACTTCCTAGCACTCTAGAATATAGAAACATAGAATCTCTGCAGGCAGAAGAAGACTTGGAGTTCCTCTAGTCTGCATTATTCTATAGCCTATCACTTCATGACTTAATTTAAGCTTTCAGATGTGAGCCCTGACCTACTCTGATCATTGCCCCCTCCCCATGTCCTGAACCCATAGTCACTATGCCCTTGTACCTGTCTCCTCCCACTTTAAACCTCTGGAAATACTTGTATCAAACCAACTTGCTTAGCAGCCTGTGCTTTTGTCCACTACCCTCCCTGTGAAGTAGTATTTCCTGAAGCCCTTTTAAAAGTAGCCCTCACCAGTTTGTACCCATTGCCCTAGGTAACTGACCCCTCATTATGCATGAACAGTGTTATCAAGCCGCCTCTGTTGACACCATAGAGGTATTTGTATGTCTCTATCATATCCCCCCTTTCCCATCTTGCATTGAATGTGTACATGCAAATTCTAGTCAGCTTCTCCTTGTATGATCTTCCCTGTACACCCCACACCAGTTTAATTGCCCTCCTCTGAACTATCTCTAAGTGATCATGATCTTTTCTCATGTGGGGGGGTTCCCACACTGTGTGCAGTACTCTAGGTAAGTCCTCACCAGTGACCTGTACAGCAGCAGGACCACCGCTTGCCTCCTGCTGTTGATACCTCTGCTTATACAGCACAGTATATGGTTAGCCTCTGTATACACCTTGGTGGAGCAGTTAGGAAGGATTTCAATTCTTCAGGGGTGGGGCCTGACCTGGCAGGGTTGGAGACTATTCAAAGGGGACAGTTGAGCTTATATCCCAAGGAGAAGGACAGGAGGATGCTGGGAGCTAGGTGTGCACAACACATAGCTACTATATTTTAAACTAGTCAGGGGGAAGTTAGCATGGCAAGGAACATAGCACATTTCATGACCTAGAGAGGTCTTGCTGGCTCCCCTACCAAACAACAGTTTAGAGGCAACAAAACTTAGGGAAAAAGTAAAAAGAGTGAGACCAGTTGCTGGAGAATGGTGTGCACCAACATGAGGAGTTTAGACAACAATATGCCAGAACTACAAGCACTGGTCAAAAAAAAAAAAAAATGACCTGGTAGCTGTCACCAAAATGTGGACAACCTCAAGCCATGAGTGAGACATGACCATACCAGGATACTCACTGTTCAAGAAGGACAAAACAAAGGGTGAGGATGGTGGATAGCATTTTACATAAAAAAGGGAATAGAAGCAATGGAAATGGACAGCCCAGGAAATCTGGATAACTGGAAACTCTGTGACTATATTAGCATCAACAGGAAATGGGAAACAAATTAGGGTAGGAGGTGTCTACAGGCCACCAGGCCAAGAAGGTTGGATAGGGAACCAGGTGAGATACTGAGGACAATGGGCAAATTAGGGGAAGTGATAATACCAGGGGACTTTAACATGCTGGATGTAGACTAGAAAGTTCCAGTAGCAGCAAGTACAAGGAAGCTGCTCCTGAGGGAAACATGCAAGGAGGCTTTCCTAGTACAGTTGTTCCAGGAACGGACAAGGTAAGGGGCCTTGCTGAATCTGGTACTCACTAACAGTGAGAAGATCCAAAATGTGGTAGTGCAGGAACTGTTAGGATCCAGCAACCATGAGAGACTGCCATTGGATAGCCAAATGAGGGCCACCAAAGGGAAGAATATCATAAATGTGTGGGATTTCAGTAAGTCAGATTTTGACAGGATGCAGGTGCTGTAGAGAAACAACATAGAGAGAATAGTGCAGATAAAAAGGAGTAGAGCACAAATGGGAAGTATTTAAAAAAGGAATGCAAGAGGCAGTAGCACTAACAAGCTCACAGCAGAAGTGAAGAACACAGTAACAGCAAAGAGAAGGGCATTCATAAAGTATAAGGCAGCCAAAAGATAGGGAGGAGTACCTAAGAGTAACCAGGGAAGTTAGTAGGTTGGTTAGGGAGGCCAAGGTAGAGAGAGAACTCTGCCTAGTAAAGAGGGTGCAGCAAGGTAAAAAGTGTTCTTCAGATAAATTCAGGAAAAGTGAAAAATCACAGTGAGCATAGTTAGGTTTAAGACGGAGTGCCATTAAGAAGATGGGAACAGATGTAAGGCTGCAATACTGAACATGTATTTTTGGTCAGTATTTACTAGAGAAAAAGAGGGATTACTGCCAGAATGTGTATTAAGGAGAGAAGGAAAGGGGGTGAGTGCACTAGCGGAATGGGCAGTATAACCAAGAAAAGGTGACGGAAAAGTTAAAAGGGTTGAAAGTAGATATACCTACTGGGCTTGACAGCTTACACAATAGGATGCTCAGGATGGCTGCAAAAGTAATAGCAGCTACACTTGCAGACATATTTAGCTGCTCCCTGGCCACAGTGGTTGTCCCTTGGGACTGGAGGTCAGCAGATGTGGTCCCTCTGCACAAGAGTGGAAGGAAGGCTGAGCCAGGAAACTATAGACCAGTAAGCCTGTCATCTATAGTGAGGAAAGAAACTGAGTCCACACTGAGGGAGGTAATGGTGGACTTCCTAGAAGGGAATGGGCTACAGGAACCAAGGCAGCATAGCTTCATGAGGAGGAGGTCTTGCCTGTCAGGAGATAGTTTTCTTATAACAAAGTTGCCCCAGGGTAGCCCTACCTCCCAGGCAGACCCCTTAACCATGCCTCTTTCCCTAGCAGCTTGTGCCTCATTGGCTGTCCCTTTTTGCCAACTTCTAGCCTAAAGTTCACCCTATTGATTACAGGCTCTGACTTCCCATTGGTTGTCGCAAGTCTGCACTTCAGGGCACTCCACAATACTGCAGGCATTTAAACAATCAGGGTATTCCACAAAATAAAGCAAGACACTTAAACAAACAGGGTACGCAATATTTTTTTTTTTATTATCATTATTTCCAAGACATTTTTTAAAGCAGGGTACTCAACTTGTTTTTTTAATTTCCAAAACTTTTTTTAAATTTCCAACAGTGGTAGCACAGTGGCAAACACTTGTGCAATGGTAGCACAATAGCAAATAAATAGCAGTGTGATACCACTGGAATTGGTATCACAATGATTTGTTTCAATTTCATTGCACTACCATTGTGACCACCATGGTACCATGTGTCAGTGGTAGCACAATGGGCACACTTGCAGTGGTAATACAATGGTCTCATTCCATGCCTTATGCTGGTGGTACCGCAATGGTCATGCAGCATAGTATAACACTGGCCTGTGTGGGTTGCTGGTATCACAGAGACCACATTGTGGGGGAAAAACCTGCTGGTGGAGTGATCCAAAAAAATAATTAAGGCACATCCAACAAGGTCAGACATCCACACATTTTTAATGTAGGTGCCATCCAACAACAGCTAATCACCAGCTGTACATTGGAAATCCCACCAAAGTTATTCATACACCAGTCATGCCCCTAGTTTATGCTACACTGTATCCACCTATCCTCACAAAGTGGTGCTGCATGGTGCGGCCTCAGTGCAGGAACCCTCCTTGTTCACATGGAAAGCACAAATTGACCTAGTGGGACACCCCTTCTCTCTACAAAAATGAAAACAATAAAGTAAATGGCCCTGATTCTTCCTCTTCCTAGATATAGGGGAAGGGACTTCCTGGGAGTGCAGACAGTTTCAGTCCATCCCGGCACTGCCACCATGGGTTGCTCCAATGACATCTCCCTGCAACAGAATTAACACAGCAGCTCAGCTGAGAAGTGACTTTCTTTAGCATGGTATCCTCTGCTTTGCTGCAGGTGGGACAAGAATTGTTAGAGATCACAAACCCATGCCCCTCTTACATGGTCATATCCACCAACCCCATGCAAGTCGTCACACCAATGGACCCTATAACATCATGTACGCTGTCACACCTCAATCCCATACCCCCATGAATGCTGTCCTCCCATACCTCCATGCACACTGTCACATCACATGATTCAATTCTCTCATGCATGCTGTCTCTTCCATCTACTGAGCATGTGCCCCCATTCACGCTGTCACACTCAATGACCACATTCACTATTACACCCATCATCCCTTATACACCCTGTCAAACTCACTGACCCATACCACCATGCATGCTATCACACCTCATGATCTCATGCCTCCCCATGTGTGCTGTCACACCAACTGACCCCATAACACCATGCCTGCTGTCACACCTCATGATTCTATACCCCATGCATGCTGCCACACATAGAAAACATAGAAACATAGAATTTGATGGCAGATAAGGACCACTTGTCCCACCTAGTCTGCCCATTTCCCTACCTAATGGATATAAGCTGCAGATCCTAGTTAACCAGCAGCCTACTTCTTCCTACTCCTACCCCCTAGAATTGCCTTATGACTGTCCCATGCATGCTTGAATTCTACCACTGTTTTTGACTCCACAACCTCCTCTGGAAGGCCATTCCATGCATCCACAAACCTCTCTGTGAAAAAATACTTCCTTAAATTACCTCTGAGCCGCCCCCCACATCCGCCAATCCCATGCATGCTGTCACACCCACTGACCAGACGCTCATGCTCCACTGTAAATAAACAGCATGCATGAAAAGTGAGATCAGAGCATCATTTTTTTTAAGAGCTATTATTGTAACCTACCCTGCCACATGGCAGATTACACAGAACTAGAAAGAAGACTAGAATGGCAGCACACCTCAATGTTTCCAGATGCAAGTACATTGAGTGCAGCGCCATGTTGTGGATGGCATTAAAAACAGGAAATGCTTCTTATCTGTAGCATGATTGTTTTGAGCCCTTATATGGACTGGTTGAATTGCAATTCCTGCTTTTTTATGTTCTTTCTAGTTGTGTTGTCCAGGTCCTACAGATGACAAGCTGATGTGTGGGTTGTGAATCCTGATAAAGTCCATGAGACACGTGCTTGCTTGCCTCCCTCTCTCAGGGCCACAGAGCAAGCTCCCTGTTTGAAAAGCAATAGCATGTCCATATAGACACCAGGATAATATTAAACATAATGATTATACTAATTGTGTGCATTCCTTGCCCAACTGTTGCGATAAAGCTACTTGCACTTCCTTCTGTATTTTCCTAACAGTCAGAGATACAGCAGCAACCTATTTCTCACTCACAATACCTCCACTCTCTTGGTGCACCTCCGCTCAGCCTCTCCCAATGTGCCTGGCATACTTTAGGCTGATTCCGTTCTCCATGCTACTACCTAATCTGCCCCCGCATGCCAACAACAACTCTACCAATCCCTATCCTGCCCCCCAGAGGTCAATCTCTTTCCTGCTGGACAAATTCTGTGTTGTTGCCTGGACCCAGGTGCCAGCCCAGACTTGGCCCATAGGCTGCAAACCCTGTTGGAGGTAGCATTCCAGCACAAAAAGGGGGTCACTATCAGCGTGTTACCCTACTCAACCCCCCCCCCAGTGCACTTGGAGCAGCAACAGCCAGCATCTCTTCCAGTGGGCATCTCAGCCTCCTGGCATCATGCCATTCTGTTCTTCAAAAGAGTCATAGACAAAGCTTGCCTACTACCCAGACCATGTTTTACCTCAAGGGGCTACCTCTGCCCATGGTGGAAATCAGCTTCTGCTGGCCTTTATCAATGAGAAATGCCAGACCTTCTGAACCTTGAAAGATGACCTAAACTTGGGAGGGAGGTGAAGACTTACCATCCTTAATAATTTACTCAGGACTGTTCCCCACACATTTATGTTGGCACTGCGAAGGAAAACCCCTTAAACTGACAGATCTGCTTTAGTTCAAATCTTTTCTTCCTGCAAGGTTAGTAAATGTTGCGTGAGAACCTGAATACACCCTTATTCTGCTTGTTGCATTTGTGCTGGTTCTGGCATTCTGATTCCTGATGTTCCACTGCAAATGCATTAACATGATGTGTGGGCCATGGGCATAGGCAATGAAAAGGGTGCAGGAGAAAGGCAAGGCACAGTCGTGGCTGCATCACTACAGCTCGCCTAACTAGCATCGATAAGAGACTTTTCACCTGGGTACTGAGGAGCCTGGGACAGGTGTCTCGGAGTGATGTCCAATCGTACCTGTAAAAAAATTAAAAGAATAGCCATGGAGTCACAAAGGATCCATAGCTCTTCAAAAACAAAATGAGACCGATAGGGAAAGTTAAACATAAGCAATACTTATCTGATATGCAGGGAGTCTGTGTCCTGTCAGACCAGGGTCAATGTCCTCTCAGACCTGTAGATATAAAGGGAAAAAAAGAAATAGTATAAGGAAAAAATAAAAGCAAGAGTGGAGACAGAGTTCCTGAGAGGTACAAGAGCTACAGGGAGAGCATAGATATTACATACACGAGCCCAGTGATCCCTAGTTCAAATTCCACCACAGTCACTGGCTCAGGATATGATCTTGGGAATGTCACACAACCTCCCAGCTTTAAAATTGGGCTAAAAATGGGTGTCATTGTGAGCTGGTCAGGGTATTTGCCAGGCCATAGCCTTAAAGTGTAGACCTTCATTTTGATGCAATAATTTTAACATAATAGGCCTTAATTCTGCTGCCCATGGATACTACCTGACCTACACAGCATGTATCAATACTTGGGCCTTCAAGGGTGGGTGAATGAAAATAACTGTCAACACACATGCCCCAGACTCCAGCCCAGGGCCAACAAGCAAGGGCACAGCAGTGGTCAACACCAAAGCACTGTTGCAGTGGAGTTGGCAGCACACATGGCACCAAACATTGATGGCAGTGCAAGTGCTTAATGTGGAACTGGCAGTGTATTTGACAGAGCGAGTGGTGGCATTGTGCATAGAACAGCAAGCTGGCAGCTGTACAAGTGGCACTGTGTGGTGATGATAGTGTACATGGCACAACACAGTCAGCACTGCATGTGACAATGCAGTGATGACAATACATGAATCACTGTGTAGTGCTGGCAGATCACATGGCACAGCATGAAGTAAGCAGGGCATATGGCACTGCTCAGAGATGGTGATGCATGTGACGCAGTGCAGTGGCAGTAGTGTGTACGGAGCAGTGAGGTGGTGACAGTGCACCTGGTACTGCATGCTCCACTGCAGTGTGTGCAGTGCACATGATGCAGTACAGAGTTGGCAGTGCATGTGGAAATGCACTGTGATGGCAGTGCATATGGCACAGCACAGTGGCGGCGGTGTGTGTGGAACAGTGAGGTGGTGGCAGGGCACATGACACTGTGGTGAGGGGCATGCACATGGCACAGCGCGGAGGCGGCAGTACTAGCCTTATCAGTTGAGGGCTATAGAGGGAAAATATTTACACTAATGGATGAACTGCTGACTGACAGTTGTTATGATTATTGGTGGTCAATTGTTCATCCCGAAAAGTCAAGGTTTCCCGTTATATAGTCTAACAATTCCAGACTGACCCCCCACCATTCAGTGCCCAGATCAGCCCCCTCACACATACACACACACACAGCCAACCACCCTCCTCTCTTCTATATCACCCTTCCAGATGCCAGACTACCCTCTATGCAGCTGGACAACCCTTCTAGCCCCAGTCTCTCCCATGATGAGCAACCTTACTGGAGATAGAGCACCACACAGCCTCCAGACCAGGCTCTTCCCCAGATGACAACCCTCCCTGCAGCTGGACTAGCCTCCAACCAATGGCAGACAACCTCCATGTAGCCAGATCACCCCCCAAGTCTCCCTTCCAACAGACCACAGTCTCTGCAGCTGTCCCCTCAAGCCCCTGCACCAGCACTCCCCCAGCCAACCACTCTGCCTAGAGCCAGACCCACCACAATCCCCATTCCAGATCTCCCTAGCTGACCACCAACCTTGCAGCTGGACTTTCCTTCCATCCCTGTACTAGCCCCCCACCACCAACCACTCTCCTTGCAGCTGGCTCACCCTTTCTTGCCCTTAACCAGCCTCCTCCAGAAGACAACCCTCCCTGCAGCTGGAACCCCTGGGATCATTATTCCCACCGATGGAATGACCTCCCCCAGCTGAGCTCCCTCTCTAGAGCTGGATAACCAGATGATCACCCTTCCCAGGTAGGGTTACCACCTGTCCTGATTTTCACAGGACAGTCCTGATTTGGGAAGCTGTGTCCTGCATAAAAACATGAAAAATACAACATGTCCTGACTTTATAGTAGAAAAAATATTTTCTAACTTTCCACTAAATGTTGTAGAAAACTATAATACCTTAACTAAAATACCTTACAGTGATAAGAAACAATAGCAAAAACTAAGAAACTACAATACTTAGCCTTAATTCTGATTGTCTAGAGAAAACAAGTCTGTTGCATTGGTCGAGGTTGTATACTGTCCTGCGAAAAATCATGTTTCAGTAAGAAATGTTCCACTTTGGACTACTTAAAAGGTGGTAACCCTATTCCCAGGAGCTGGACCCACCCTCCCTCCAGAGCAGAACCTCCCCCAGACCACCCTCCCTGCAACTACAGCTCCCTCCCCAGATCACCGTTTCACAGCCACAGGCTCAATACCTCTCAATGTAGTGTAATGTGAGACACTAACATACAAAATATACTCCAAAATTCAGACTGAGCACAGCACCATTAAAATAAACAGCTACATGGATTCAAAGAATCATTTAAAAAAAGGCATGCTTTTCAGAAATAGGAAAATTACTCGAGAAATTCTTCCACAAGTATACCAAAAAGAGAGATTTTAATAAACAGCAGTCTTTAGAAAAAAAATGTACACTGATCCCAGCATTACTATTTAATTTAATGTAATGGATTTACATATGCTAAAATGTTATTAAATACAATATCAAATGCAAAAAGCGTAGCTTTCCCACCCCATCTCAAATCAGTTTATGAACAAACATGCAAGCAACTACAAAATCCTCCACAAGTGCTGTATATAAGGCGACATTTTCATAAACAACAGTCAGCCGCATTAGAAACAGAACCAAAAAAACAAGCACAAGGGTCCCAACATTAGTATTTAATATAATGGATTAACACAAGCAAATGTTTTAATCAAATACAATACCAAATGCAAAAGCACAGCCCCCTTCCCCTCCTCTATACACATACAAACACTTAAATATCTGCAGTAAATAAATCTTTCTTTATCAATCTGCAGGTTATTCCTGATTTTCTCAGATAAAAACTGTAAAGTCTTTTCTCTCTAAATACAGTACTGTACCTGCAAAATGTGTGAATCCATCTAGTCCATGCAGAAACTCCCATCCTGAGCTGTTCAACTGCCAGTTCAAATATGGAGAAGGCTCAGGAAGTCACATGAGGAATTAAGTCACATGCATCTATTGATGCCCCAAAGGATTTGGTGAGTTGTAGTTTTTCTTACTGTATGACTAGATGTTTAAAGTGAAAGAAACATATTTAAAGTCTGGCGTATAACTTGTATATTATTTTATTCTTACTGGTAGATAAGAACCTATGTAATGTATGTGATGTTCTTTTCCACAATAAAAATTAGTTTAAAAAAAGGCCTGTTTTACAAGATGCAATAATTATTACAGAAAATTTAATGGGGCGAGCAAAGGATCAATATAAGAGGGCTGTATTGAGGAACCCATTTGTTAACCATTTATTTACCAAGGATGGTCAAACTGAGGCATTTCATTTTCAGCGAGCTTTTACAGGAGCAGCATGGGAAGCCTTTTTCAGCTCCCCTCCCTATTTGTCCATTCTTTTGATTGGCTGTGACACGCTGGCAGCTGTGCATTTATCTATGCATAATGCCCACTGAAGAAAAAGGTATCTGTGCCAGAGTGACCCATAACATAAAAATATCACTGTGCCCTTTTAGAACATTGACCTCATATTCAGAAGGTCACACCAGCACTAACGTGGTTTGGACCAGCACTGCCTGGGTTTGCACTTGTGGTGGAGCCATATTCAAAGGCCCATGTAGGGCCCCCTAAGCCCAGAAGTGCCCAAGCACTAAAATACCTCCTATGGAAAAGAGAGGGTCCCTGATGCATATTAAGGCAGTGGCATTTTTAAATGTTTGCAGCAGTGGTAAACAGCTCCCAAAATGGTGCTGTATTGCAACTGAAAAACAGATCTAAATGGGGCACAAATGCTGTGCCCTCACCCCGAAAGCAGAGAGGCTGTACTGCAGCTCCCCACTCCCAGTCAACCATTTTTATCACTGTCAATGGTCTGTTGTGGTCTAGTGTGTCCCCCCCCAATCACACATTCCCATCACTCTCAGTGCTCCCTGGTGGTCTACTGTGTCCTCAATCACCCATTCCCATTGCCATCAATGATCCCTGGTGGCTAGTGGTACCCTCATCACCCATTCTGACACCTACCTAATAACCCCCCTACCTGATCTGCAGGCTCACAAACCACTTCCCAACACCCTCCCCCCCCCACCAGTTTGGCCAGGGATCATCACAGCCTGATACAGTGACCAGCACAACCCTCTGTTCACCTCCTCAACTGGCCACCATATGAGCTGTCAGTAAGTGTGATACTGTATGCACAACCACTGACAGCTTATATCGCAGCTGGCTGAGAAGGTGAGAGGAGGATTAGACTCCATGGAGCATTGACAGTGATGGGAGCAGGTGAGCAGAAGGGTACCACTAGCCACCAGGGCTTCCAGTACAGTGTTGATGGTGCTAAGGGGCTGCTGCACCCCATGAAAATGAACCCATAATGGGAATGCAAAGGTCCCCTTAGCACCTTGCATGCCCAATGGGCTCTTTTACATGTTGGGGCTAAATTTTGCCCATTGGGGTCTTTGCACCATCCTGTTTTGGGCAGTGCTATTCCCTGTGGGCTATACACAGCACAGGTCCATGCTGGCAACACTACTGCACTTACCCATGCAGCAATATGACCCAATATTCAGTCAGATAGCACCATGCACTATCCAACTGAATACTGTAGTCACCAGGTTGGGCACAAGTGCAGCAGAAGCATTTGCACCATGCTTGTGCATCTATTTGAATATTGGAGCGATGGTGCTTTAAAAGAATACCTTTTTTTAAATAAACTTTCCCACCCATAAAGATCTACTGCTCACCTTGCAATCTTCTATCTTCATTCTTCACTCTGATAGAACAAATTAGGCATTGTTTTTCCTTTTTACATCAGGGATTGTTGGCACATTTTAAATCGCACTCCATCCCCCCTCACTTGTCTGCCACCCACCCAGCTGCTGCACTGAGGACACTGCTGAAATGATATATACTCACTCCTGGTCTTCAGAGCAGGCAGCAAGGACCAGAAATTGTCAACAGAAAACATCTGAAAGTTGCATTGAGAGGAAAAGATGTTTAAAAAAGGGCGGAGTAAATAAAACTATACCGACAGCATGTCAATCTCTTCCAGTTCTCAGAGTAGGCAGTGGGGACTGGGT
Organism: Neoceratodus forsteri; assembly: GCA_016271365.2. Classification (NCBI taxonomy): domain Eukaryota; kingdom Metazoa; phylum Chordata; order Ceratodontiformes; family Ceratodontidae; genus Neoceratodus; species Neoceratodus forsteri. The sequence continues at coordinate 65,565,762 of CM057459.1, forward strand.
AACAGCAAGACAAAAAATCACAGCTCCCCCTAGTAACAGATAGTGTAGGAACTATTTCATTTTGGACATCAAACCTTTTTGGTATTTTCTACTTTTTATTTTTTTTTTTATTATTTTCATTTGTTTTAAACAAAACATCCCATTACCCATTTTATAAGTACAATAAGACACTACTGGATGGGCATTATGCTGAGACAGACACCCTTCCAAGGGCAGTAAGACCCTACAACTGCAGCACTGGGCCTCACTACACCCTGGGTAGGTGGTTATCTCAGCATAATTCCCACCCCGTCATGTCTTATTGCTTGCTTATATTTTTTGAGTGTCCTAATATCCCCACAACTTACCCCTTTCGGTGGTGGGGCCTTTGGGTTCCACTCCCTCTGGATAATTCTTTGGCACAAACCATTGTGGACAGTAGAAGAGGACCTGAGAGTGTCAAGGGCATCATTCTGCTGAATGGCATGTCTTTTTCAATCTCCCCATGGCAGTCTATTGCTCCTTACTCCCTATAACCCAGCAATGCACATGAAAATAATTCTCTCCCCACACCAGCTGCATATCAGCTACACACAATAAATAAAATACTCAGCAGCCCTCTTTGCTGCAGTCCACTAAGTAGACCATCTCTACTCACCCATCTAATGGATTATCCATAAAGTTTATTGGCACATACTTGTTGTTCAATGGCCATTAATGTATTTGCCACCAGTGTGGCATTTGATAATGGTAGGAAATGCTCATTGTAATAATTTAATGGGTATAAATTCTGCCATTGAAAATGGCTTTTAATTACATTTAATAAAAATAAATAAAACAATAAATATTTAATGGGTTCTAGACATCATTCATTAATGGGGTATCTTAGGAATTTAATTCAGTAAGCAAACAATATTTTCAAAACTAATACCAATTTAATGACAAAACGAAAGTAAAGCCATTAACAAATTGCAACATGATTTAATGGTGAGATTTAATGTGTTTGACTAGATTTAATGGAAAATTAATGGAAACTAATGCTATTTTAAAGCGATTTATCAAGTTTTGATATATGAACGCATATACTGCAAGGTGACTGCATATACCTGTAGCACTGATTTGCAATGTATTTTGATAGATGCATAGCCTATTTTAGCAAATTAAATCAGGTTTTCACCCTCACAAACCAGGAAGTGTCATTTTGTGTATTGGAGCCTGTATTTGGTGACCTTTGACACTCATTACCTTTGCAATGTCACCACAGGAAGATCTCTGCTCTGCAATTAAAATTAGTTCTTGGTCACAGCAATTCTGTCTTGATAACAGAGCTTTTGGTTGCAGCATGCAGCATGACAATAGCAATGTCAAACAGTTCATTTTCAGGGTCCGATGATGAAAGCATTATGTTGTCCTGCACTAACAGTGATCTTCCGGACACTGACATAGTGCCACAATTTGACAGCTACTACATAGTAGATCACCATAGGGATGACCCTATGACAGCAGCGAGAATGATGTGGGCAGTAGCTCAGGCAGTCACAGCAGTAGTCCTGATCCATTCCAGTACAGCAGTGAGAGCAGACTTAGCAACACGGACTGCTAATATTAAATTTTGCTACTTAGTGCTACAGTTTGGTTCCCGTCATTGCTGTTATTTTACTGTGCAAAATCGAGGTATGGTGTGTGTTCTGTTATTCCCAGTATCAATGTGCCCACACAAATGCTAGTGATAGCACCCTGGGTTTTTATATTTCTTTTTTTTTTGGGGGGGGGGGATTGCTTTCCCTATGCTAACGAGATGTTGGCCACTCCAGCTTGAAACTGAGATCATGGCTCGATCTGGTGGCATTGCTTGAGCAGGATAAATGGCTCACAATTTGCCCAAATCAAATTTGTCCAGATCCACACCTGGTACTAGTTAGTAGTGACTTCTTGCCAATTGATTTTTCAGTCACTCACTCTGATAGAGCACAGGATGGAAATTACAAGCAGACACCTCATACCCCAACCACTCCAAACCCCCCAGCTACACACATACACTTAGAAAAATACTGCAGCATAGAACTTTTATCATCTGTAAATTATTTATACTGTTTGGGTCAGTCTTTGCTCTAGTGCCAACTGGTCTATGCTATAGCTTTCTTCTCTGTGTATGTGTGGGTTTGGGGGTGGGGGTCCTGCTTGTACTTTCCCCTTTAGAGGTATCAGTGATTGAGTAACATGTTGAAGTCACCGGTTCCCCTGTTTACGTCATGTTATAAATTTAAAACTACAAATTATTGCACCAACTTTGTGTTACCTCTAAGTGCTTAGGAACTATACAGACTGCAGCTGTCATTAGTGTCTGCATAAGCATCTGTAATACCATCCTGGCATTGGCTTATTTGCTGTTACATGTGTGCCTCCAGGTGCATTATGAACTGAGCAAAAAATACACAGTACAGTCAGTGATCGTCCCCCACCCCCCAAGGTAAAAAATGATACTGCCAATACCCTTCTTATGGAAAAAGAGACCACATTTATGTTTAGATAGCCTAAGTACCATTTGATTGGTCCACTACAAAAAGGGACATATCCTTGTGGTAGGTACTCAAGTGTTAGACTGTATTTGAACCACCCTTCCTCACTTATGTCACCATACTTCATTGCCACTTCGGTCTGTGTCAAGCCATTTGTGTTTTCTCATTACAGTGGATCTCTGATGCACATGCGTAAAGTGTACAGCAAATACAACAGAAGCTGCACTATACTGTCTCCCATGCCTTACCAATGTCATGGTGCATTGTATAGATTCCCTGCATTCATTGCTGTGTAGCCCATATTTTGGTTCAGACATTATTCCTTAAGTATGCCGAACTGACTAGCACACTTTGCAATATAACACCATAGAAGCCATACATTGGTACCACAGTGTCGGGAGAGGATGGCAACTGCAGTCTCTTTTGCTGATGCTCCAGAGCACATACAATGATGCTATAATCCTAATTATAAATAAAGACTGTATGTTAAAATGTTAAAAAACTAAGTGTTTTTAATTTTGAGACACACTGTAAACTATGTACAGTATAACTATGTACAGTATATAACTGATTTTATTGCATTCATTTATAAACTTAGCAAGGAGCTAGCAAGCTGGAGAAACAATTCAGTGCACCATGTCCCATTATTCATGCACATCTAAGCATACTTTGGTGATCAGTGTTATGGTGCTTGCATGAGAACACCAAATGAGCCCAAGAAAACACAGGAGCACAAGAAAAAATATAAACTGTCTATAATGATGGTGACAATCAGAAATGCAATAGCAAAGGCAGTTTACTGAAGCAATCACACTGGAAGCAGCACTTGCTAAAAATACACAGTTTATTGCACTGTTCTCCTGGGATTGGACTGTGCAGCTCAGTGCTTATACTCTTGCTGCACATTACAATTCTGAACTGTTGAAAAAGTCATCCATTTAACACAGTCCTGTATGTACCAATACTGAAAAGCTTACTTCAATTTATAGATCTACCCAGTTTAAAAGTCGTCCTTTTGTATCTCAATACGCTACAGATTACAGCTCCACTCAGCTAAAAAAATGTATTTTTTATACAGACTTGTTGTTATAATTATGTACTTGCAGCACTTATTAAAACTGTAACACTGTACTCAAGCAATGTAGATTGTGATGTTCCTGGAACCGATGGAACTAGGACACAGAGCTTAGTCAGATGAGTAACATTGAAAATCAGGAGAAATCACCACTTCTGCAATCCCAAAAGCAAGTATAACAGCTGCCAATATAACAAGCAGTTCCAGTCATCAGTGCTGTCATTTTTGCCAGTTCAGTTTTGGATCTGCACTCACTGAGGCTGGGTCCAGGAAATATGAATGAACAAGCAGTGAGAAAGGTGCAGTGGGAACACCTTCCCTGTGCTGATGTCACTCATGCATGTGGATGCACTGCTCATGTGTGAACTTCAAACAAAGAAAAAAACATGTAGAGACAGCTGTGGCACAAAAATGTTAAAAAACTGAGCATCTGAATATATTTAATAGTTAACTTCAGGGCAGCTGAGCTTTGCATCACTCAATGAAGGGAAGGTGATCTGCAAACATGACATCGGGGGAAAGTTGGTAAATCACTTTAATGTATCTTGTGTGCAGTAGTGTTTAGATTCCACACAAAATAAATGTCTAAGTTTCAGTTGTATGTAGTAGAATGGGACATGAGCTGGGCTAATATCCTGTTTTGCTTTTCTGTAAATATATTTTCTGCTGGAAAACAATGAAAATATTGTACTACATACTGAAACAGTATTACAAAACAAGACTTCTGCACAATTGAGGTTGCACATTTGTTTCATTTTCTCATAGGGAAAACTGGGAAAGAGACAGCTGATTGTAGTCTTCAGGTATGATTCAGTACATAATCAAAAAATTGTACTTTTGGAAAGCATTGCAGATCTATTTTGAATCTTCATTTTGTAACAATGTTCTCTTAAACAAATAATCAGTTGACTACTTCTTAGAATTTAATATTCTTTGAGATACTATTCTTATGATGATTAAAGATGATTAAAAATTGCTAAAATTAGTCTTCAAAGACAAATTAATGACTGCTTCAATACTAAATTTAGTATTTGACTTTGGTGAGGAGTAATTTATCTTAACAATGCATTACAGAAGAAACTAAAATTTGTTCTTTTAACAACTGCAGTAGTCTGATCACAACAGACCTCTGTAGTAGCTGATAGAACTGAATGCTTTTATTTAAACGAAACTTGGGGAACAGTGACTGTATGTTTATTGCCAGTTTGGTCTTTTCTGGGCTATGGACTGCTTTGTATACAGTTCACTGTCACTAGATAGTTCTCCAGAATTAGCAGTTTAATTAGTGTTTTAGTTTGAAAGCCATAGTCTCGGAGTCTGGTCACATGACCTCTGAGAGACTTCCGGGTAGACTGAGTACTTAAGCACTCACACGAGTGAGCTGGGTGAGTGCGTGCCAGGTGCGCACGCGTAGCTGCATGCAGAGACGGTGCAGGAACATGCGCTTTGTAGCACATGTCCAGCGGGGCAAGAGGGGTGCTTGGGTGCTCTGAAATTACAACCATAGCTGTGAGTATCGTATGTGGGGTTAGTCAAACTTATATTAGTTTGTTACATGCGTTTATAGCCCAAATACCCTTGGTGCTGTGTAGTTTGTAGTATAAAGTACAACGCTAGCTTTCTGTAACAAGATGGGCAAAAATTATGTCCCAGAATTTACTCAGGGCCCACTGACCAGTGTTCCTGTTCCTAATAAACTATTGCCTGATACCATAATGACACTTGATGGAAAAATTGGGCTAAAATGCACTAATTGTTTCATGTACTCCCTAGTTGACATTCCACCTGCATGCACTATATATATGTGTAAAAAGTGTCTTGATAATAGTGTGTTAGGGGAAGACATTACAGCATTTTATGCTAAACTTGACCAGACTGTAAATCAGCAGAGCAAAATGGCTCAGAAACTAAAAGCTCAAAATAGTGTCCTAAGTAGCAGCAATTTACATGATGAGGTTACCTACTCTAATTGTTCTGATATTGTAACTAGTGAGGAAAGCTCAGTGACATTTCACAGAAATGTAAAAAGAAAGCGTAACTTAGAGGATGAAGGGATAACTGAAACTGGTTTGAGGGATTGGACGTTGGTGCAGTATGGGTGTAAATCAAAATTAAGGCGTAGAGCTTTGGGTAACCAAATTGTTGTAGCAAATAGATTTCAGCCCCTAATTAATCTGTCTAACAGTGATGTGGAGGATCAATTTGCCAATTGTAGTTCTAGTAGTACCAGCTTGTGAAAAATTGTTCCCTTCAACATAGTAAATGATTGCCTTCCCTTTATACCATCAGAGGGAGAATGAAATAATGATTTAATGTTGGATAGTGATGTTTTGATTACTTGGCCCACTAATAGCACTCCACCTTTAGATTCAAGTCTCCCTTGCAACCAACAGATGATGACCGGAGTTTGACTACAAACCCTGGTCCCTCTGATACCTGTCAAGGACTAACCAATAACACAATGGAGAAAGGAAATAAAGTCATTAACGCCAAGCCTAGGTCCCCTACTCCAAACCAAGCCTCTACTGCTGAAACTGACATGATGGTAATTGGACCAAACAGACAGTCTCATATAAGTGGTTCACAAAATGATGATATTCCCTCACCAAGCATAACTGATAGTAATATACCTACTGTTAGGCAATATTATGTGTTAGGGGACTCTATAATCAAGTATATTGATAAGATTGTCTGTAGACAGGATAAGCACACTATTATCTGCTCTACTTTTAGAGGGGCTGGAATAAGAGATATACATAAAATGGTCAGCAATATCCTTAGTAATTCTGGTACGAACCCACTTGTGATTATTCATGCGGGAACTAATGATCTGAATAAATTAACCTTTGAGGAAATAAAGCAGGAATATATAGACTTGGCAAACATGTTACAAACTTTGAACTGTGAAATTTATTTCTCAGAAATCTTACCAGTCCCAAGAGTGGGATTATAAGAGGAAAAAAAGATAAAATGAATAAATGAATGGCTTAGAAAATGGACCTTGAAAATGGGATATTCATGTGTGACACACTGGGAAACCTTTGTTAGTAATAACACTTTTTATTGCTGGGATGGTTTACATCTAAGCACATGAGGGGCTTATACACTAGGAAGAACCTTTGAGGACATTATTGGTTGTACTTTAAACTAGTTAGAAAGGTGGACAAGGGCAGTACTACAATAAACAGCAAAACCAACACCAAATCCAAGGTTAAAGTGTTAAATATTAATGCCCAAAGTTTAAATGCCAGCAAACTAGCAGAATTAAGACTACTGTTGGAGAGTAATAATATAGATATAGTTTGTGTGACAGAGACTTGGTGGGATGACACTAACACATGGTCCAATAACTTACTGAGGTACCAACTATTCACAAAAAATTGGATTGGTAAAAAAGGTGGCGGTGTTTGCTGCTATATAGCAAATCATATTTGTTGTTCTGAATTAAATCTAAAGTTGCAACATGATACCTCGGTAGAAACCTTGTGGCTCAATCTTGACCTACCTACCTTTCCCAAATTAATTTTTGGTGCTTGTTATAGACCTCCATCAGTGGAAAGAAGTAGTAATAATTCAATATTACAAGAAATTGAGGTAGCCTCTGGCTTAGCAGATGTATTAATTGTTGGGGACTTTGCCTCTATATTGCCTCTATATTCAATCCATCTACTAGTCCAAATCCCATTTTTGCCTTGGAAACCATTCTGCCAATTAAAATTCTGACAGAAGAAGTGTTAGAAGAGTTATTGAAACTGAAGACAACTTCATCACCAGGCCACGACAATTTAAGTCCTGTAGTTTTAAAGCATTTAGCAATACCACTGTCTTATCCTCTCACGATGTTATTTAATACATCATTATTAATAGGTGAGGTTCCAGATGACTGGAAAAGGGCTGTAGTAGTGCCAATTCATAAAAAAGGAAATCATTCCAGTGTGTCTAACTATAGGCCAATTAGCCTAACTTCCATCTGTTCTAAATTGATGGAAAGGATAGTTAAAAACAAGATAGAAAGTGAGATGGAAGTACTACACCTTATAGACCAGTCTCAACATGGTTTTCGTAAAGGATTGTCATGTGTTACAAATCTCCTGTCTATTTATGAGTTTGTAAGTGACCTTCTGGATAGAAATATCTCCACTGATGTAATCCTCCTGGATATAAGAAAAGCATTTGATACAGTGCTCCATGACTTATTGATATCCAAATTAAATGTCATTGGAATCAACAAATATATTGTTAGATGGATCAATAATTGGCTTACCATTCACAAACAGTCCATTAGGATAAATAGTGTATTGTCCAATCAATCAATTAATCAATCAATCAATCGATCAATCAATCAATATCTTTATTTATCCAGGTGGGCACCATTGAGCAAGCTTATTTACAAGGTGGACCTGCAGTCCTACAGTAATAATACAGAAAGACAAGTTACAATAGTACAAACAGTAAAAATAGCTGCTATTATAGTAAATATGCATACTTACAGGTAATATACATTGAACATAGAGCTACAAGGGGGTCATGGATAATGAACTTGTGCTGGATCCAAGCCCAAAAACTGTGTATTTTTGTAGTGGGAAATGTTAGGGAGAGAGTAGGCATACCAGATAGAAGATATCAAGCGCACAATGTAGGGAGAGGTGGGAAATAGGGGCGCAAGCAACAAGGACCCAATTGTTAGAGCAGAGTGAGGGATTGGGAGGGCAGAGGATCGTACAAAAGGTGACGAAATGATTTTTGCCCCAAAACGCGGCGACATATGGAGGAGAAAAGCTGCCGTTGTACTAAGTGTAAGAGGAGGAATATAGTAGCAGGGGCATAACTGGGAGGGTCCTGGAGGTTGGGACAGAGGGAGGTGTTGGATGGATGAGGGACCAAATATTTTTTGTGGTGAAAGATGATAATTATCCCCAAGTGTGGTAGCATGTGCTAGAATCAGGCTGCAGCTGTTCAGAGCATCAAAGAATAAGATATGGGAGTTCGGCAATAAATCCTGTGGATCTGTTGGTGGGCATGCTAGAGGCAGAGGCACACATTTCAGCTGGGGCCACCATTTGCAGGCCACCATTTGAGGGAGGGAGGTTAGTTAGTGTCTAGTAAGCAGTTGCAAATTTCCATAATGCCATCACGGTAAAGCCTTTTGAACAAAAGTGTATTTACTGGGGTTTCCAGCTTAAGTATTTTTTGGGTTTTATTCCAAATTAATGGGAGTGCGAATCCAAAGGTGGCTCTCCCAACTCGTGTAAGTGCCCTGGGTATATTTAACAGGAGTAGTGAGCAGCTTCTAAGGAAATAATTCCTGGGCACAATCGGAGACAGACAGTCGATGATGTATTGAGGGAGTTTGCCACTGAGGGCTCTAAGTGTCCAGAGTGCTGCATTAAAGTTGTGCCTATAGTGAAGTGAGGTCCAGTCTGTGGCGGCATATAGTCTGCAATGATGTGTAGAGAAGGGAAGGTCAGTGATGAAGTGTATAGCTCCGTGGTAGAGCGTATCCAATTTTCCAAGATAGGAAGCCACACAGCTATTGTATATGAAGTCTGCGTAGTCAATTAAGGACAGGAACATTGCTTGGACTACTCGTTTCTTTGAGTCTGCTGTAAGAAGTCTTCTTATCCTGTAAAAAAGGCCAAGTCTTTGCCTTAATTTTTTTCAGCAAGTCTTCCAGGTGGTCAGTGAAGGAGAGTTTACAGTCGATCCAGACCCCAAGATATCTGAATTTTGGAACGTACTCTAAGACCTCTCCCAGCATCGTGGTTATTGGGGGGAAGGAGTCAGTAGCGCTTGTGTAGTTTGTGGGGGAAAATAACATGGCTTTAGTTTTCTTAGCATTTAATAGCAGTTTTTTATTGATTAGTTGGAGTTGCAGGAGGTTAAAATCTTTTTGTAGGTCAGTACAAGCTTCTTTTGGTGTGAGACGACTCAGGTACAGCACTGTGTCATCCGCGAATAAGTGAATACTTGCATCCTTGATTCCCTCATCAATGTTGTTGATATACACTGTGAAGAGGAGGGGAAATAATATGGATCCCTGAGGGACACCTCTTTGTAAGAGTTTTAGGGCAGATAGTTCACCATCTGTTTTCACCTGCTGGTATCTGTCTGTCAGATATTCAGAAAACCAGTTTAGAGAAGTAGCATCCAATCCTAGTGTTTTTAGCAAGTCGAGGAGCATGTCATGGTCGACTGTGTCGAATGCTTTGCTGAGGTCAAGAAACACAGCACATACTGACTTTTTATGCTCCAACTGCAGTTGCCAGTCGTTGGTTACTTTAGTTAATGCTGAGACTGTACTGTGGTTGGCTCTGAATCCGGATTGAAGGGGGTTTAGTAATTTTTCTCTGTCGATGAAGGATCTTAGTTGGCCATTTACTATTTTTTCCAGTAGCTTCGAGAGTGTGGGTAGGAGAGAGATTAGCCTTTAGTTATTAAGGTCATAAGGGTCTCCAGATTTAAATAGCGGGATAGCATGTGCGATCTTCCATATTTGAGGGAGAGTACCTTGTGTTAGGGATAGGTTGAATAAATGAGTAATAGGCACTGCCAATACGTGGTATGCTATCTTTAGGAAGTATGGTTCAAGTGCATCTGCACCGGCACTTTTCTTAGTATCCAGGTGGAGAATCAAGTCTTCCACTTCCTTGAGGGAAACCGATGAGAATGAGAAATGTTGACTAATGGAGCCAACATTTGGTGGGGTCATGCCAAGTTGGTGTGTGCTACATGCAGGCAAGTTATCGGCTAAGCCTGCTGTGGTGAAGTGCTATGTTGAATGCCTGCAGTATCTCTTTTTTGTCATTGATTACTGTATTGTCAGAGGTAATCTTTGTAGGGAGCATATTTTGTGATGTGGCTCCTGTCAGTTCTTTGATTGTGGCCCAGAATTCAGAGGGACAGTTGACTGTAGTATCTAGTTCTGCTTGGTAATAGCAGGCTTTAGCTTCCCTAATCAGTTTAGTGCAGCAATTTCTGGCTGTTCTAAAGAGGCACCAGTCTTCCTCTTTTGGGGATTTGCGGGTAGTTTTTCAGAGTTTATCCCTGGACAGTAGTGCAGCCTTGAGATCTTGAGTGAACCAATGGCATTTCCTAGCCTTTATGCATATTTTTGACTGAGGTGCATGTAGATTCATGGAGTAGGTAATGATTTCATGTAGTATAGAATATGCAGTTTCCACTGTTTTAGCAAGGTAAAAACTCTGCCACAAGGGGGAGTTTTTTAGGTCAAGTAGGTATGCCTTTTGGTTGAATGACCTGGTTGACCTTTTGGTGGAGAATTTGGCCATAGTTGGCACTTTGTTGGCTGCCCAAACTCCAGCTATTAGGCAATGGTCACTAATATCCACGTCAAAGGTTCCAACGTGAGAGAAGGAATGGGGTTTATTCACAAGCAGGACATCCAGAAGGGCACTTTTGGCTGTATTCTTTTTGTTGATACGGGTGGGCTCTTCATTGAGTAGGGTGAGACCAAGGGAGTCGCAGAAAGATTTAAGCTGGTGACTGGCTTTTGACAGCCAATTGTAGTTTAGATCCCTGAGGATAATTGTTTCCAGGGGGCTAGTGTGCAAGATAGTTGTAAGACAGGACAAGAGCTGAGTACCAGCAGATGGTGGTCTATAGTATGCTATGACTCAGAGTGCTAACGATGGGGATAGGTTGATTTTTATGTCCAGACACTCAAATCCCACTACCAGTGAGTTAGAATTAAGTGTTGATGCCACAAATCTATCTTTGATGTAGATTGTGACCCCACCTCCTCTAGATTGCCTATCACATCTAAAGATCTGGTAGTTGGGTATATTAATCACACTATTTGGCATAGAGGGCCAAAGCCAGGATTCTGAGATAACAAGCACATCTGGCATTGTATGGGCGGTCCAAGCCTGGATAAGGGTAAATTTTTTCAGCAGGCTGCACACGTTAATGAGCATAAAACTAATACCTTTAAGAGATAGTGACTCAGAAGGGGAGGTAAGTTTATTTATGGGCCCTGGATTAAGCTTGACATTGCCAGAGCAGAGTAAGAGGAGGAGTAGCAATTTTTTCAGGTATTCAAGTGAAAGGCAATGAGCTTGAGGCTTTTTCCAGCTTGACATGGAGGAGGAACCGGGGTGCCAAGCTTTGTTTTTTAATTTATGCAAGCCTAAGGACACTGAGGCTAATATTCTGGCTGTGTAATGCCAGTGGGAGTAGCTTGAATTAATTAGAGATAAGGAAGGAGGCATAGACAAATCTGCAATAGTTGCTCTTCGAGGAAGGTAGTCCACCTGGATCAGTTGGCAAGGAGCCTTGGCATAACATGTGATGTGTAGAGTCAGATTGGGTGAGTAGTCCTCAGAATGAGGATGTGGTGTACCCCCAGTCTCAAATGTTTCAGATAATAAGTCAGTAAGGGGTATGATACACAGTGCAGTCAGGAGGAGGAATTGCCATAAGGCTGCCATAATTGCAGTTGTTGGGTAAATGAGGGAATTTTGATAACAAGGGTAGCTCACTGACTGCTGGTTGCAGGATTCCCCTGGCAGAACCCTGGCAGTAACAAATTGTTTTAGTAAGAAAGAGAAGGCAGGAGATTCATCAGGGATGGGAGTGGGTAGTGCTAATGGGTCTGTATAATAGCACACAGGAGGGAGGATGAGCGGGTGGGTGAAAAATTGCAGCTTTGCCGTACCTCTCAAGCGGTGGAGTCCGATGACGAGGTCTCAGGCGGCAGCTCCGGAAGCTGTCCTGCGCGGAGGGTGTCTGAGCTGGGATCCCTAGCGGGTTCTCAGCTAGAGAAAGGAGACAGAAGCTCGAATTAATAGTGGGGCAACACAAAGGCTAGCAGTCTGAGTGAAAACAGCTCAATTAGCAACTGAAAAGCCTGATTTCCTTGGCGCCTTGCAGTCTGGAGAGAGCTGCAAAATCATGAAAGGGCTGAAACACTTGGTTGCTGGGAACATTTTTAGACAATAAACACAGTTTTTTGGCAAATAAGTAACAGTTCAGAAATTTGTAGTACAATTTTCAAGTAAAACAGTGCCTTAGCAAGACAGGATATGCTAGTCAGTAATAAACAAACCTAAAGTACCAAAATGGTATGCCTCAGCAAGACAGAATGAGATAAAGCTGCTAGAAGGCTTAGTTGCAAAAACGGGATGGGAGGAATTGCAGTTGTTGACAGTAAGTAACCAATAAATTGAAACATCAGATAGGAGTGGGCGGAGACTGTGTGCATTTAAAGGAGGCCTGGGAGGGGGAAGGAGGACAAAAAATCAAGGGGAAGTTTGCAGAGCTAGCACTGAATCAGTGCACATACAGTTGGAGAGAAACTGCAGCGGGGGCGAATGGTAAGTTACTTTACACAGTCCGAGCAGAACAGGCTAAGTTAAAATATATAAATTAGAAACCGAGTTCAGGGATGCAGGCTTACATTAAGCCACATGTCTCGGGTGCTCCTGTCTCAGGTGAGTGAGACCAGCCAATCAGGGAGCTCTACACAGGTGTGGAGCCAATAGCACTACCCTGAGAAGGTGCTGAAATTGAAAACAGCAAATTGCAAGTGATGATCCAGTTCAGCATCCAGAGAGGAGGGTGTCACTAGTGGAGTGCCCCATGGATCGGTGCTTGGTCCTGTGCTGTTTTCCTTATATATTAGTGATATAGGGAGAGGTATAAAAAGTGTCATCTCAAAATTTGCAGATGATACCAAGATAGGACATGAAGTGTAATTCTTGCAGAATCATCTAGATTTTTGTCAGGACTTGGAAAAAATTGAAAATTGGGGAAAATATAATAAAATGGAATTTAATGAATCCAAGTGCATTGCTATGCACTTGGTAAGAAAAATCCTAGATATAAGTATAAACTTGATGGTAAAAATCTTAAATCTTCCAAGAAGGAACTCGATTTGGGAATTTGGATGAATACTGACTTAGCGTCTGTTGATCATTGTCATCATCTGTCACTTACTACTAACAGATTATTAAGAACTATAAATAAAAAAATTGTAACAAGGGATAGAGAGTGCCTAATGAAATTATATAAATCTTATATCATTTCACACCTTGATTATGGATCTCCTATCTGGAGCCCATATTTAAAAAGGGAGATTAAGTTAATAGAAAAAATGCAAAGGAATCTAACAAAATCATTAATAGGTTTCAAAAACAAGGAATATAGGTTAAGAATAAATGATTTAAAACTGTTTACCCTGGAGACTCGAAGGGAAAGGGGTGATCTACTTCTGACTTATAAGATTTTGCAAAATCCGATCCTGATGGGGTTATGTGGGTTCAAAAGTAAAGATATATCAACTAAGGATTTGAGATCCCATAAGAGACAATTATATGTTCCTAGGGTTAAAACAGTCAAAATATCTAATTTTGTTACTATTAGATTGGCAAAACTATGGAATTCCCTACCTAGTAACATAGTGTTGGCACCCTGCATTGAGCAATTCAAGCTCAGATTAGATGATTTTCTGATCCAAAATAAGTTAGGTCACTAACCCCACTAGGAGTGGGAGACAATTAAATGGGCACTCAGCCTACTTTGTCTTAACTTACCAAGTATTACCAAGTATAATGAGATTAATACTGATACCACTGTGCTACCACATGAGTCCAGGACTGCTGGAGAGGTTCCAAATCCTGAAATGTCAAACTAATGCAGTACCATGGTGCTACCATTGTGCCAATGTTTGGAGGAACTGACCAAAATCTCAAAATTATGTGATACCATTGTATTACCAGTGTGCATGTGTGTGAGAGAGAAAATGGTAAAAAATGCCATAGGGATACCATTGTGCCATTGCACTACCAATGCACCAAATAAAATTGATATGTTGCCTACCACTGTGATAACAGAATACCACTGGGTAGTACCATTGTGAATTTTTCAGTTTACCACAATATTGCCATTGTTATACCACTGTATTGTCAGTATGATGAATTCTGTAAGGGCAAAAGTTGGGAAGCAATCTTCCTCCGTACACATCATTGGTGAGGCTGCATCTGGAGTACTGTGCAAGGAACTGGAATACACACCTATGAAAAGACTGCAAAAATTGAAGCACTATAGTACTGGGCAACCAAAACAGTCCAGGGACTAGGGGTACATCATATGAGGAGAGACTCCATGACCTGGATGTGTATTGTACACCCTCAAGAAGAGAAGGGAAAGGGGTGAGATGGGAGAAACATACAAGTATCTGCATGGAATAGACAGGGTAGATGCCAAGGAAATTACTTGAGCTCAAATATGGGGATAAGGGGGAATTCACTCAAACTAGTTGGGGGGAGACTCAAGAGAGATGACCAGAAACTGGCCTGCTGGTGCAGTGGTAGGGCTACTGCTTGCAATGCCGACAACCCACATTCAGGAACAAGCCTGAATCACCATGAGCCAGCTGGGGAGAGGAGGATCGAGCATCCTATTGGTCTCTCTCCTCCTCCTCCTGGGGGAGAGGGAGCAGCATCCCACACCACTACTGCCACCAGTAGGCATATGGGTGGCAAAGTGCTTGGGACATGGGGGATGTTGCACTGTGTATCATGTGAGCTTGCAGACACGTGATCATATGGGGGACTCTATTCCAATTGCCTGTGTCCCTCCAGCGTCAGGGATCAGGAGGAAAAGCAATTGGAAAACTAATAAATGGTAAATCCTCACTCCATCCACAGCTATGTAAGTCAAGTAAATCCAGACAGAAAGCAGTATATCTGCCATACCGGAACAGAGAGGTGCAGAAAAACAGTAAATAAAATAAGAGATAGGTCCAGAAACAGTTTTTCATGGAAAGAGTGGTGGACAAGTGGAAGCTACCAGAGGAAGTGGTAAGGGCCAAACAGGAAAGCAGTTTCAAGGTAGGGATGGGACAGGCATATGGACTTAGTCAGAAAAGGGGGCAACAACTAGGTGTTGGGATGGCCTCTAGGGCCAGAGCAGAGTAGTTAGGGAGAGTGAGCAGGGCTGGATGAGCTGGTAGGCCTTTATCTACCAATAATGTCTATGCACTGACTGTATCAATGTACCTCTTGCATTGGGCTACTTGTTCAAAATAATAACTAAAGATAACCCCCAGGACAGAAAAGAGTTGCACTGGGAGATGTCTATGTAAGCAATAATAACTGCCAAAGTGGGCAGTATTGGAGAATACCGGACTGCCCAGGGGTGTAATGAGGCTTGACGCCACAGGCAGAGGGCCTTATAGCTCCTGGAAAGTCTGATATTTCCCAACACCGCCCACCCTGGATGGTATTATTGCACTTAGAAAATGGCCCATAGGTGACATTTTTAATTAAATAAGATAAAATATTAAAAAGAGCTTTAATAAATGTTTAAAAAAGAATAAAAATTAATTTTTATTGTAAAGTAGTCCCTTTACTGTGCTGTTCTTGCCAGGAGAGGGTGCTCCTATTTTGAAAATCCTGTATGACTGATCTTATAGCTGTCCTACAGTTTCATGGCACTTGTAGTCCTCTGAGATGATGGAGAAGGTGACAGAAAATGCAGCTGGTGCATTTAGAGTGGGACAATGTTAAAATGGGTCACAGAGCTGGAGTAGCACTGCCAGTAGCCCTGTGTGTGACTGCGGGTGGGGAATCTGACGTCAAGAGTGGTGGTAGCTGTGGAGTCGTGCTGGTTTGGAAAGAAAAAAGAAAGAAGAGGACGAGTCAAGTGACTGAGCAAAGGATGGAGAAGGTAACAAGCTTTACCTGACAGGGTGGGCTGGGCATCAGTAGAACATGTCTTAAAATAATGACATGATTCGGACAATGTGAGTGAGGAGCAGAGGCAGCAGTTTAGTAACTTTGGCTGCCCTGACATGGGGAGTCGTCGTCGGCTTGCTCTGAGAACTGTGATGGATGACTTTTTGAGGAGCAGGAGCCCCAAGTGAGTCTGTGACTTACTAACAAGTGTGCTGTGTTTTAAAACTATTTACTTTATTTTACGAATATGATTTTTTTTTTTAAATTGTTGGTTTTGCTATATGGGGTGTGAGAAGGTGAATTGTCTTGGGTGTGAGTGGGGGAGCTGCCTCTCTCAGTCGACAGTTAGGAAGAGGAAAGTATGGTGGCTGCTTGCTTTGAAAATTCAGGATGCCTAAGAATATCTAAAGTAATGGGGCACCCAGAATGGGAACTTCTTTTAAATGGGCTCAATTGAAAAATACCTGCCCACTAAGATCTTTGTCCTAGCCAATCAGAAAGCTAGGATTATCTGAGCCATTTATTAAATATAAATGTACAGTACTCAGGGCACATCCACGACTGCCTAAGTAATCTGCTCACCAGAAACATCTCTCTTTACAGACTGAGGTCACAACCAAGGGAAATTTTCCAAAGAGAACTATTGGTGAAAAAGGCATTTAACATAGCAGCACCCAAAAGCTGAAATGCATGGTAAGACCACATAAAGTGTGTTGGCAACCTAGCCCAATTCAAGTCAGCTGTGTACTGCATAAGCATTTAGGCAAACCATGCAACTCCCACAAAGCATAAAAGGTGATACATTACATCTTTAGTGAATAGATGTTACTCAGCTGTTATGCCTTATTACCTAACACTCCATAACTCATAGCTTGCCTACATCACAATGTTTTCTGTTAGAAAGACAATTTTTCCCACTAAATGCTGTGTGATTGACTATATAAAATGCAGCTGTAAAACACTGAAAATCATGCATCAGTTATACTGTCATACCAGTGGAACCTTAACTCTCATACCAGATGGGTGTAAAACTGGCTGAGGGTCAGAGCCCAGAGAGTGGTAGTAGGGGGTGAGCTATCAAGCACCGAGAAGGTCACTGGTAGGGTCCCACAGGGCTTGGTGCTGGGACCGGTACTATTCAATGTCTTCATAAATGACATTGGGGATGACATTAAGGGCAAAATGTGCCTATTTGTGGACAACCCTAAGCTCTGTAGGAGGGTGGACACAGCAGAAGGGATATAGGATCTAAAGGAGGATCTGGGAAAAATACAGAGATGGTCTGAGATTTGACAGTTTGGCTTCAATGCAAAGAAATGCAGATATGCACATTGAAACCAAGAACCCCAGGACTGAGTACATCCTGGGAGGGGTCCGGGTTTCTGCATTGGAGGAGGAAAAAGATCTGGAAGTGATGATCACTAGTGAACTGAAGTACTCAACACAGTGTAGGCAAGCAGCAGCAAAGGCAAATAAAATATTGGGCTGCATTGTTAGCGGGATCAGCAACAGGCAAGAGGAGGTAATACTGCCCTTGTACATACAATGTATGATACTGGTGCCCACACCTTAAAAAGGACATTAACCTGTTGGAGATAGTACAAAGGAGGGCAACGAAGATGATCATGGGCCAGCAGGATAGAACATATGAGGAGACGTTGGAGGGCCTAAACATGTACTCCCTGGA
Source organism: Neoceratodus forsteri (assembly GCA_016271365.2). NCBI lineage: Eukaryota > Metazoa > Chordata > Ceratodontiformes > Ceratodontidae > Neoceratodus > Neoceratodus forsteri. The sequence goes on from CM057459.1 coordinate 65,583,717, forward strand.
GAAAAGGAGTGAGGGGGGGGGACATGACTGAGACTTTCATGTATTTTAAAGGAACAAATAGAATTGCTAAGGAGGGTCTCTTTAAGCTAAGTGGAAACTGAAACATGAGGAGGCACAGTCTAAAAGTGGGGGGTGGGAGGATCAGGAGGGAGGTAGGAGGCATGTCTTCATGAGGAAGGTAGTGGCAAATTTGAATGTGCTTCTGAAAGAGGTGGTTTTGTTGAAGATGGTGGGCAGCATCAAGAATGGCTGGGACAATATTGGGGGAAAGTAAGCATCAAGGGAGGGGTGGATGGAGAGGAAGGGCAGATTGGGGAGGAGGGCAGCATCAAGAGCTTAAGCAGAGGACCCTGCAATACAAGCAGATTAGACAGACCAAATAGTCTTCTTCTGCTGGCTTCTTCATATATTCGTACATATTTTAATATGTACCAATGTAACCAGTTGTACAGAAGTAAGTTAAAAAATATTGTATATGTAAAGTTTGTAGCTTCTACTGCTGTTTTAAATGCAGCCCTAAGATCCTCTTCAAATCTAGATCAACTAAAGAAGCCATTGGATCTTAAATTATAATGAGATAAGAAGGAAAACAAGATCAGCCCATTAGGTACTGTGGCGAGTTTGGGTGCCCACTCATATAAAACATTGTAAACAAAAATGTGCTAAGGATTTAGAGCTTGATCCACAGAGGATGCCGTAATATGCATCATGGGTATATCTCTAGGCCCCAGAGTTCACCATGCATGGGAGTCACACCAAATGAGTGATTCAGTCCCCAACTGCCAATCCCTTATCCCTCCCAACATGTGGACAACACTAGCACAGCCAGGTTGAAAAACATGACATGGTCAGTCTGGGGATCGATGGTGAGCAACCAGCTGGATGCCTGGCCCAGCTTTCCAATGGACTCCCTGCTCTGCACAGAGGGTACTGTACTGAAAAGTTTTTAAATATAATGAAATGATGGGATTTTGCCCCATCCCTCAATAGTTCCCCATCCCTCAATAGTAGCTCAGAGGGCTGGTGGCTACTGCCAGCAAGGCCAGAATCACTCTGAGGAGGCCAAAGTAAGATTCTACTCTGGTGCAGGTAGTGTTACGGCAGCTCCCTTGGTTTGCACAATGCTTTTGGCTCCTGCACATCCTCCATGACACTAAAACAGCATTCTTTTTCATGTAGATGTGTGCATCCAAATAGATCTGCCATTGTACATGTAGGGATGTCTGGTGTGAAAGGGGCATGCATCCCATGTAAGGGATATCTCAGAATGCTCCCTTTGTTTGCATCATGCATGAAAGAGGCATTCCACAGCTTTTATTTGCTCTCCACCATGCAGAAAGGCTGGAATACTTTTGTGTCACAGGCCCCAAGACATTTGGCAAACATAAACAGCTAGCCTCAGGATTTGCATACATGACAATGATGTGCACAGAAGGGTGCTCCATATTCGGGTGTTATCCTGAAATATTGGTGAGGACTAGTGACTCTTAACTGCTGGCTGTAAAGGAATAGGAAGCAGAAGGTGCTGCATAAACAAATAACATTAACCAGAAGAATAGATGATGTGAACTATATTTAATTGTCACAATTACACAAAACTGGTTTGCTCATCTGGAAAAATCAATTTATCATATTTCCTATTTAAAACTGTATTTCATTGAACTATGTATCTAAATACAAAACATATATGTTTAATGTTATAATTCATGTTTATTGACACAAAAAGACATGCCTTTTAATTTTTATCTGCTCTGTTGCCTTTAAAAGATTAAATTTCATGTCACACAGTCTTGTCTTTTGTAACCATGTTGATGATACAAAATGCAGAATAAGGAACCTGCTGAAATCAATCAGAGAACAAGTGGTGTGCGCTCTGGAAAGAGTGGCATCATGTATTGTTCTTTCATGGCTAAAGACTAGTTATTATAATCAAGATTGATTTTTATAGACCACACTTCTTGGGTTCATCTCACCCTGACAGTAAAAACCTTAAACCAGCTATTTCAGCACTCTAAAATTAAGTAGCTCCCTCTTAAAGATGCAGCACATTACTGTTGCAGATCCAGTTCCTACTAGCTTTGTTTGCCATTGCACAGGGAAACATAACATGTATGTTAAAAGGATGAAAAATACAAATCATTGTACACAATATTCTGAGGAACAAAAGAAAGCATTGGAGCACCCAGTCACAGCTAGACTAGAGAAATACAAAGCATCTGTGAGAAGCCTGAGGAATCTAGTACCTGTGACTGGCAGTATACTGTACATAAGCAATTATACCAAACAGGATGGTGGTATGGGGCTATACCGGACATCCAGGGGCATACTGAGGCCCAGCACCCCAGGTGAAGGGCCTTATGGCCTCTTGTAGGCCCAGTATAGCTCAAATCATCACTCTGGAAGGTATTATTGCACTTAGAAAATGAGTAGACTAAGCAAAGAATGGAACAGACACAAAAAGTTGCAAGCAAAGAACTAGATGTTTATGAAACTTTTTTTCATTTTTTATCTTGGGAAGCAAAAAAAAAAAGACTCTTTTCGGGAAAGAAAAGTCTGGGAGCATACTTCTGGATCATGGACTTAAATGGCAAGTCAAGCGTGAGTGGGGCCTTTAATATGTTGTGGTACAGAGGCTGTGAGACAGCAGTGCCACAGCTCTAAAAATAATATTTTCGTTACTCTGCATATGTGTGTGAGTGAAGGATGAAGCCAGGTTGCTAGGCAACAAAGTACTAAAGGCAGGAAGAGGGGAATTGGTAGTTCATTTTCAGTAACTTCTGGACTACAATAGTTTGTTTCTCCATCTAAATCACCCTCACTATACTTAATCAGGGACTGTACTTCATTGATACAATTTAACACAAGTCAGATAATAAAAAGTTGAAATTGCAGGAGTTTATTTTTGGGCACAACTTAGTCACATGACTGTGGGAGTGTACTTCCGGGCCATGGACTTAAAAGACAAGCCAAGGGCAAGCCTGAGCAGGTGAGCATGCATTTGTCATGAGTGGAGACGTGCGCAGAGACATTCATGTTTGGCGAGTATCTTGCATGTCCTGCGGGTCCTAGGTAACAAGGGAAAGGAAACTACCTGCCAACTAAGAAGTTCTGTAAGTTAATATTAATACTGGCAAAAAAAAGCTACCTACCAGGCATACTGCATGTTGCAATAAAGTTTAGTAGAGGGAAAACAGCAGCAACAATGGAGACGTATAATCCCTCAGAGGACTTCTTAACAAATGTATGTAATGATGGCACGATAATTAGATGTTGTAATTGCGTGACGTATACCACAAGCATAAATGAGTCAAGCACAGATGGGTTTATCTGCCAGAAATGTATGCAAATGGAGGAGTTACTGACTGAAGTAAACACACTAAAAGAGTAGGTCAGAGGATGCAACCTTAAATCAGCAAATACAACACAGAAAGAGAAAAGAAAAAGGGACATGCAGGAAGAGAGGGACAAGGAGAGTACTGAAAAGGAATTAGAAATAAGCAACATAGAAACAAATGATGAAAGCAACTCAGAATGGGCAACAGCAGAAGGAATGCCAAACAAAAAGGGAAGAAGGGCAATGGGAAAAAATGACATCCTAACAGTTAATAGATACTCACCTTTAATGGAAACAGAACAGACACTAGATACAAACTGTACAGAAAAACTACTAGTTATTGGGGACTCCATTTTAAGATGCACTGATACCATTACATGTGAAACTGACAAAGCTAGCAGAGAGGTAAATTGTCAACCAGGGTCTAGGATAAATGATGTGAAACAAATACTTCCAAAGGTGATAGAACAGCAAATAGGCAAACATACAGTAGTGTTATATGTCGGGACCAACAGTGTTGGAAAGGATCATGAAAAAGACATTGTGGTTGACATTATGGACCTCAGTGACCTAATAAAAAACAAGGGACAAAAAACAGTAGTTTCAGCATCTTGCTGCTCTTAAAAGGACATGAGAAAAAAACAACACTATCCAAAGAATAAATATTAGATTGGAGAATAGATGCTAAAAGAAAGGAATCAACTTTATAAGTACATGGGAAACTTTCTAGAAACAGAAGAACTTATATGCAAAAGAGGGCCTGCATCTGAGTAGTGCAGGCACAAAAACCATAGCTACCATGATAACAAAGAAAGTTTCAACTGATTATTTAAAGTAATTTTTTTTTGGGGGGGGAGCCAACCTGAAAGATGAAGCATACTAAATCAGAAGCAAACCAAAAGGAAATCAAAACAGAATGAGAGTTTATACGGCTGCTTAATAAATACTAGAAGTCTAAACAATTAAAAAGAAGAGTTAGTAGAACTATTAAAACCAAATGGAAAGGCCAACACAGTCTTTGTTACAGAGACTTGGTTGGCAGAAAAAGATGAATGGGGAAAAGAAATTCCAGGATACAGCTTATTTCATCTTGATAGAAACAATAGAAGAGGAGGGGGAGTGGCAGCTTATATATCAAACCGCATACAAACCAAACTCATTTCAGAAAAAATAAAACATGAGGACAGCACTACGGAAACAAAATGGTTAAAAGTAGAAACAGCAAGGGAGATAGAAGTCAGAGGGTCAGCATAAATGGGTACTTATCTGACAAAATTGCTGTGACAAGTGGGATCCCACAGAAGTCCGCCCTTGGTCCTTTGCTATTTCAATTGCTCATGTCAGACATTGGGATATAAGTAACAAGCTGGCTAAGTAAACACGCTGATGACACAAAAATAGCCAGAGAGGTTAAAACAATAGAAAACATAAATATTCTACAGAAAGATCTAGATATGATATCTGAGTGGATTACCACATGGGGATGAGTTTCAAAATCGATAAATGCTGTGTGATGCAGCTTGTGCGGCACAATAGGGAAAACACATATTATTTCAATGGAGTGCCATTAAGAAAAACTAAGGAAGAAATAGATTTAGGAATCACGGTAATGGATAAATTAGCTTATAACAAACACTAACACACAAATCGACAAGGCAAAGAGGATACTATGGACCATCAAAAGAAATTTTAGAAGTAGAGATAAATGTGCAATAATGCCATTATACAGACTGTATATTAGACCACATCTAGAATATGAAAGCCAGGCCTGGAAGTACATAACAAAGAAGACAACAGACAAGATAGAAAAAAATCCGAAGACGTACTACAAAAATGATATATAACTTAAGTACCTTACCAGACAATAAGCAATTAAAAAATTAAACCTTATGACACTTCATACTAGAAGAATACAAGGGGACATGCTTCTCTGTTATGACATTACACAGGCTACCCATTTGATAAATGAGTTAAATTTTGAATTTAAAAATGACAATCTAGGAACAAGGCGACACCCTTTATAATTTAGACCAAAAAGACTGTATACAAAAAATAGAAAGGCATTTTTTTACAAAGGGTGATAAACCCATGGAATAGGTTAACCACTGAGTTAATAATTAGCAAAGACAAAAAACAGTTAAAAAAAAGATTAGACAATTATATTTAAGAAGGTAACAGTTTGTGCTATTATGAGTAATCAACAGGGGCACACATGGGCTACAGCATTCTCTGCTTCTTACTCCTTAGTAAGAACCTTAGTATAAGGTGGATTAAGGGAAAAAGAGTTAAATACATGTTGCACTTTAATCAGATGATGTGACTTAAAAAAATAAAAGTAAGCTCATGACTTGGTTAAACTGATGAAGTTCACTGGAGCAATAAAGGTGCAGTTGACCAGGTTGAGAGGGTTTGGAGCATTACTGCCTGCAGTTGGCAGAAAAAATGTGCTATCTTCTTATATTTATTTGCTTGATCTAGTGCTCCTGTTTGATTATCTCTTCCTGTTTGAACCCCTCTTCTTGTTTCCGCTGATGCACCAGCTGCCCACCCAGGATCAAACTCCATATTTTCCCTGTCACATGCAGATGCTGGCCAATAGTTTAACAAGCTGTTCTCACATCAGTGGCTTGTGATGCTGATTGTCTCTTGGCTTTGGAGTTCTGCCTCAGAAAGGAGCTGAACCACAGTCATGCAAATGCTGTGGTTCAAATATCTATTTAAAAAAATTGCTTCCATGCATAATTTAGGCATTAGTGAGGCCTCCTGACTCATGCCTTGTGCTTCCTGACTTTTCCCTCTTCAGGCAGAACAGGGGGAAATGTGGTGATGTTACCATCTATGTCCTGCAGAGTCTCTCTTGCACCATGGCTATCAAAAAGGATGTATCCGCATCCCATGAGTTTCTCCTTGTCAGGCTCATTCTCTTCCCCTGTGTCCATCTTCTCTGGGGTTTTCTAAGCCCCACTCAAAATCTCCACCTCTTCCCAGGTTGATTCCTTCACTTCCATCACCATTCATTCCTACACAGGTGAACTCATCCTACTAGGGAATTTCAATATCAGTTGTCTCTCCCCGGACTCCAGGCTGACCACCCACAGGACTGGGTCCCTTAATCTCTCACAGATTATAAATGAACCCACTCAGCTCAGTCCTCACTCCCACAACCATTCCATCTTGAACTGAGTACTCTTCTCCCACCCCCACTGCACTGTTGCAGCAGGTATCCTGCCGGATGCATTCAGTGACCACTGCACAATGTTTTGCATCAGGAAAATCTGGTGTCATCCTTCCTCCCCACAGTACAATATATCTGGTCCGGGTCCCTCCAGTTGCTCAACACCAGTGTTCTTCTGAGTGACCTTGCTGCAGCAGATTGGACAACCATTCCCTATGCCCCCCAATATTAATGTGTCCTTTCTGTTTCACTGTAAAGTCTTCTCAGTTTAGGACAGACAGATCCCACTTAGAAAATCCAGAGTCAAAATTCACCACCACCTCTGGATTACACCCAAAATCATTGCCCAGTGCAAGTCCCATAATCTTGCTTGGGCCCACTACAAATTATCCCACTCCCTTCCAGACTTCTTCTTTTACAGGGCTAGTAGCCACTCCTGCACAAAGGCTGTCTGGGCTGCAAAATTCACTATTACAAGACAAACCTCCAGAACAATAAAAACATCTTGTCTAAATTCTAGATGGTAAGTCACTCCCTTTTTTGGGCCCTTCCCCATCCACCTCCAAGTCCTCCTGTTAAATGGTTCACCTGTGCCTCTTACTCTCTCTGTTTCTACTCATTAAAATAAGTTCTTCATCACTTGTGCCCTCGCTTCCACACACCCTCCTATCTCCTCCCCTTCCCCATCTCTTTCCACTCCCTCCCCTCCCTATGCCTCCCAGGGTTTCCACTTTCCCCCGTCACAACCCAAGAAACTCTGTTCACCATTGCCCCCCTAAATCTGTTCAAGTCCAGACCTGATAGACTGGAACCTAAACCCTTTCACATCTCAGCTTCTTAGTCAGCTACTCAACATCTCCTTCTCCCTCTGTGCAGTCCCTCAGTCTTGAAAGATTGCCAAAGTTCTTCCACTTCACAAAGGGGGAGGGCAGTTCCTCCCCTGGCAATGTCTGGCCTATCTTCCTGCTCCCCTCTCTTGTTGAGCTGCAAGAGAAATTTGTCTACTACAGAAATTCTGATTTCCTTTTCTCTGCTAGTTTCCCCTCTCCTGCTTCCAGTCTGGCTTTTAGAAGCACCACTCCACCATCTCTTCCTTGTTGCATGTCACTGGTTCTATCTTCTTGGGGATGGATCAGGAGCACATCATGTCTGCCATTTTCATTGGTCTGGCCAAAGCCTTTGACTCAGCATCCCACCCACTCCTCCTGGAAAAGCTGAGTTCTTCTGGCCTCTCAGCTCCCTCTGTCAACTGGTTTTATTCTTACCTAGTGGGCCATCTACAATCCATGAGAGTTCATAATGCCCTTTTACCACCACTTCCCATACAGGCTGGGGTTCCTCAGGCTTTATCTTCAGTCCCATTTGCTTCTTCATTTTTTTAATTACCTCCCTTCTCCCAGTGCCAACTCGCATATACACATGTATACAGATGACACAATCAGCTACACCTCCAGTCCCTTTAAGACTGCTGCAGCAAGACATCCATGACATCCTGTGAAGGCTCCACTCCAGTCAACTCTGGTTCAACACAAAGAAAACTGTATGCATGACCTTTGGTACCAGACAGAAACTGTCCAGGTTCCTCATTCTGCCAATCTTCTCCACCTTAGATGGCACCCTGCCTTAAAGTAGTTCAATCCCTGAAGTACCTCAGTGTCTGGCTTGACAGCAAGCCTGAATTTTCTGCCCACAATGATGTCATCCATGCCAAGCTCTGCCCAAAACGTGGTGCCTTGTACTGTGTAACAGGGTAGAATTGGACCCTGTCTCAGTTTTAATGGAAATAGTTTGAATGCAGGGATCTGTTCTGTTCTATTCCTTTTCTGTCTCTTGTCTGGTTGTGCAACCAATTTTCCTGTGAGACCTAGTATTTGATCACCCCGACAGTCTCACAATTCTTTGCCTCTCACTGTCTCTCAGCCTACCCTTGCTGTCTGTCTTTTTCTCCCATGCATATCTGCTGATACAAAAATATATGCAAATCATCATGTGGAAATGTAACTGATATTGGGATCCCTTTTGCTTAGAAATTGTATAGTGTTAATTTTTGAAATATACTGTATATAATTGTGGTTTGAGATGATTGAAAAAAACTATTAGAAACTCAAGAGGTTACCTGAGTGCAAGTTTTAAGCCTTTTTTCACAAGAGCTGTGAAAAAGGGGCCACAGCTCAGGGACACCATGTCCCTGCCTTGCACCTGCCTGAAACATACAAGAACAGGATGCTTGTTAGGAATGGCGGTTGAGCCAGCCTGGTGGCACTGATGGTTGAGGCACTGGATGCCACACCTCACTCCACACTGGCGATCTGGGTTCGTGAACAAGCCCGGGTTGTCGGGGGTCAGCTGGGGAGGACTAGGACTGAGCATCTGATGACAGCTCTCCTAGTCTGGGGAGAAGGGCTGGATGCATGCCACACTCTGCTGATCTCTGGGGATGCCCAGAGGTACTGCACTTGCGTGGGTGCTTAGGTGGGGGGAAGCATGGCAGACGTCTGAACGTCAGTGCGCAAATGTCATTGCACACTCGTGTTTCCACTGGGGAGATAAGTGGGAGAAAATGGCAGCACAAGTCTGTGGCAGCTTGATGGCTACAGTTTCACCAACCGATGATGCCTGAAAGGCATGTGCTGGTAATGGATCCTCACTGGGTGCTGGGGCTAAGGGGGGCCCCTTTCACAGGTGTAGTTGCATATGCCAGCTGGGCATGTTGAGCTTCAGGGTCGGCGGTGGAATGGAGGAGTGGTGACTGGATACAGGGCAGGACTGTGACTGCAGGTAGAAATTGTTAAATGATAAAAAAAGAATGGGGGTTGGAAGGACTTACAAGAGAGCTGAGCCTCAACTGCTTGAGAGAAGAAGAGAAGAATGGACTCTGAGATTGAAGAAAAACTCAGATGAACTTCTTCAGTTTATTTGGCCTTTGTAAATAGTTATACTGAACAAGTTTATTTTTTTTTTGTTACTGCTAGTGTAAATAAGTCTTTTTGGTGAATTCTACAACTGCTCCTGGTTTTTCCTATGATTTCTGACCTGTGCTTTGATGACAGATGGTGTTAGAAGTTGGATTTACGCAGTGCATACTTTAAGCCAGGAGTTTTGTGCGTGGGTACTGTACCTAGTACTAGGAAAACATGAAGAAAGGCATGGATTTTGCAGCAGCAAGTCCAGGAGTGGTTACCAGGAAAATGGCAGCCAAACTAGCTGAGACAGAAGTCCAAACTCAGACTGTACAGCCAGCACAAGTTATGGAAAAAGAACAGACAGTGACAGAACCTGAAAGCCTGATGGACTTCTTAAAATGGTGGGCTATACAACAAAAAGAGATGGAGAAGCAGAGAGATAAAGAGCTTCAATGTTTAGAAGCACAGCAAAAAGAAGAAATGCTGCTACAGGAGCAGCAATGGCTGGATGCCTTGCAAGCTATCAAAGGCAGTGGATCTGGCACAGATCCAGATGAGCAACAAAACACAAGCAACTTAAAAGCCATTAAACTTACAAAGCTGGGTCCCTTGGATGATATCGAGACATATCTGACAACTTTTGAAAGAGTTGCCACAGCCTGCCAATGGCCAAAGCAGCAATGGACAATCAGGCTGGTCCCGTACCTGACAGGGAAAGCCCAACTTGCTTACAGTAATATGGACACTGCACAGTCAGAAAACTATGACCTGGTGAAAAGTGAAATCCTGAAAAGGTATGACATCTTGGGAGAGACCTATAGGCAGAGATTTTGATCACTGAAGTACAACTCAGTCGACAACCCTTAAGAAACCTTCACCTGACTCAGAGAACTCCTGATAAAATGGCTCCAACCAGACAGCAAAACAGTCCCACAGATCATCGGCACATTTGCAATGGAGCAATTCATCAGCATCCTGCCTACAGATGTGCAGCTTTGGGTAAAGGAACACCAACCAGAGAGTCCGGAAAAGGCTGTTTCTTTGGCCAAGGACTACCAAATAGCCAGACAGATGCCACATCAGTGAGGTAAAGTGGCAAGGGCCGTATAGAATGCTTAGATGTACTGGCACCATTAACTACAAGATTGAGACCCCTGATAGGAACAATCCTAGTAAGATATACCATGCTAACCTCCTCAAGAAATGGGTTGAAAAAATGTCAAAAGCTATTTTGCTAGTTTTACCAGAAACTGATAATGAAGATATTGATGTAGCTTATGATAGACTAGAACAAACTGTAAATGCTGATGCTGTAAAGGTGAATGTTTCCTTAACCTCAGAACAAACTGCAGACATTCGTAATATGCTAAAGACATTTAACAGTACTTTTACCATAGTACCAGGCCAAGTAAAAGGGGTTGAGTATGTTATGGGGACAAGGAATGCTCATCCTATCAGGCAAAATACATACAGGTTACCAGAGTGGTTAAGAGCTGATGTGGTTAAGAAAATACAAAAAATGAAAGATCTGGGTATCATAGAGGTGTCAAGGAGTGCTTGGTCATCTTCAATGGTAATTGTAAATAAAAAAGAAGGAGGTGTTAGAATCTGTCTTGATTTCAGGAAACTTAATCAAGTGTCAGAATTTGACAGTTATCCTATGCCCAGTGTAGATGATTTGGTGGAGAGACTGGGGGAGTGCAAAGTATACAATGAATCCCCAGGTTCAGTCTGTCTGTCCATATATTTGATGTACTTGAAGTAGGAGTTGCAAAAACTTGGCATGAATGCTTAAATAAATTTAATTTTTATTTGCAGTCTGCTCCCGTGTGCCGTATTTTCTTTTGGATTTAAAACTGAGTGCAAAGTATATCAGTACCCTCAATCTCACCAAGGGTTACTGGCAAATACCTTTAGCTAAAGAATCCAGAGATAAAACTGCATTTGCCACTCCTGTTGGATTCTATCAGTTCACCACCATGCCCTTTGGTTTACATGGTGTGCCAGCTACATTCCAGAGGTACATGTATGTAATATTATCACCTCACACTGGTTATTGTGCTGCACACCTGGATGATGTCGTGGTGTACAGTCCAGACTGGAAAAGCCACCTGGAACACCTATGAAAGGTTATCTAAGCTATCAAAAATGCAGGTCTGACAAGTAATCCTACCAAATGTGCATTGGGCACTAAGGAAATCAGATATTTTGGCTTATGTGTTGGGAAATGGAGAAGTTAAGCAAGAGGTTTCTAAAATAGAAGCTGTAGCTAACAGCCCTGTTCCACAAACAAAGAAACATGTCAGGTCATTTTTAGGGCTGGCTGGTCATTATCGGAGATTTGTTCCCAACATTGCTGGGTTAGCTACTCCCCTCACTGAACTCACAAAAAAAATAGTACCCAAATAATGTGAAATGGGCCCCAGAGTGTAATGAAGCTTTTCAAGCCATTAAGTCTGCATTATGTTCTGCCCCTGTTTTGAGAAGCCCAGACTTTGAGAAACCATTTTTGTTACAAACAGATGCATCAGAGGTAGGCCTAGGTGCAGTCCTAAGTCAAAATATAGATGGGAAAGAACATCCTATTCTGTACATAAGTAGGAAGTTGCATGACAGTGAGAAAAGGGTACTCCACCATTGAAAAGAAATGTTTAGCAGCAAAGTGGGCCATGGAGTCCCTTACGTTTTATTTACTAGGAACTGACTTTGTACTTATAACAGATAACAATCCTCTCTGTTGGCTTAACCAAATGAAAGATAAAAATTCCAGAATCCCAAGATGGTACCTGGCAGTGCAGCCATTAAAATTCAAGGTGACACACAAATCTGGTAAAGAGAATAGCAATGCTGATTTTCTCTCATCAGGAATTGATAGTTCTGAAGGTTGAAAAACAAATGTATGGGTTTGAACTAAAAACAACAGATGACGCACATGTGCTTCATTTCTGAAAGTTAGCAGCATATGTTAGAAGAGAATTAATAGAAAGTTTTGGAAACCTTTTTGATAAAACAGGTTCCATCTTAAGGAGGGGGGTGTATGTGATATGGTAGAATTGGACCCTGTCCCAGTTTTTATGGAAAGAGTTTGAATGCAGGGATCTGTTCTGTTCTGTTCCTTTTCTGTCTCTTGTCTGTCTGGTTGCACAACCAAATTTTTCTGTGAGACCTAGGATTTGATCACTCCAACGGTCTTGCAATTCTTTGCCTCTCACTGTCTCCCAGCCTTCCCTTGCTGTCTGTCTTTCTCTCCCCTACATATCTGCTGATATAAAAATACATGCAAATTATTGTGTGGAAATGTAACTGATATTGGGGCCCCTTTTGTTTAGAAATTATACAGTGTTAATTTTTGAAATGTATATAATTGTGGTTTGAGATGATGAAAAAAGCTATTGGAAACTCAAGAGGTTACCTGAGTGCAAGTTTTAAGCCTTTTGCAGAAGAGCTGTGAAAAAAGGGCCTCAGCTCAGCTGCTATGCTCCCACCTGGGTTACTACAGGTGGGAGAACAGGTGGAAACATGGCAGGGGAGTGAGGGCACCTTGAGACTGAGGAGAGGACACATGAACTCATATGCATCCCCCTTCAGTTAGTGCCTGATGGGCACCCAAGGGAAGGGTTGAATACAGGCAGAAAAGGCTCAGGCCATACATGATGATGCCATTCTCCCTTACATGCCCGCACCATCTACTGGGCTGTCCACTACCACATCCCACATGCCAGCCTCCTCGTGCAAAGTGGGGGGGTCCCTAGGAGAGCCTGCCATGAGGAGCAGTCTGTGAGGCACTGTATGACAGTGGGAGGATAAGCCACAGAGATGATGGGTGAAAGGGCTGGGCTGAGCAGTGAGGCAGATAAGGGGTGGCCGAGGAGGAGGGGAAAGGGGTTAAACAGGGTGGTGGACAGGAACGTCATTCTTTTCTTTGTGGTATTTTTTTTTAAAGAGGTTAAAAAATGTTGTTAGGGGATTTGAACAGAGGGTCTCCAATAAAGCCAATATTGCAGGCCAAGGCAATGGTGTTTAAATGTCAATTGATGCATGAATGGAGAGCACAGCAGAGAGACAGAATACTATGCTCCTGATACAGTTTTCACCTCTACATAAAACTGCCATAGGAGAGTATATAAATACTTATAGGAATTGTTTTGTCAGTGGATTCTGTATTTATTTTGTGTGGCCCAGAGAATACTTTCACAGCCCAGACTGTGTATTTCTAGTGTTCTCTTTTCTTTCAGTCTCTATACAGTCTAGCTGGTAAGAGATAACAGTTACATATCTGGTACTTACATTTTTATGGCTGCATGGGGATGTCACCATACTGATGTATTGCTATGAGTAGGACCTGCGCACTGACAGGATTTTGACAGTGTGATCTTCCACTTTGTAGTCTGGTTGGGCGGCATGACTCATATTACTCCACTGTTCTCTCCATTTATTACAGTTATGTGTGTGTCTGCATCCCTGCCTGCAGTAGATAGCACTATTTCTAGAGCTCCTTTAATAATTGTGACTGTTAAACAAGCTTAAGGCTGTAATGGCCGTAATTCCTATTGAAACACATTCATCATTTTAAAGGCATATAAAATAAATAGCTTTGGAACAGCTAACTTCCATAAACAATGAAAAGATGATTTCCTTTCAATGGCACTTCTTTCCCTGCACTCTGGCACTGCATTTCATTGTGTAGTAGCATTCCAGTCTCTGTTTTAGCTTGATTCAGCATTACAAGATTTTTTTCTTTAAAGAGATTGTTCCAATTATGTACTTATATTTTTTATTGTTGCATATTTACCTGATTCTGTGGTATATGTGTTGGTTTCCTGCAAAATGTGTTTTTAAAACAAAGATAGTTATAATAATTGCATAGTTAATGAAGTTGTGTGCTTTTTCTAGTTTTTTATTGCTTCCATCAACCCCTGCTCTCAGATTACTTTGCAAGACATTCGAGTCTTAACCTTTGATTTTCCTGGTCGCTAATCTTCATCCTTCTTGTGTGCTTTTAAATACATAGATGATGTTGTTGATGTTGTTCACATGTATGATGTACATATGTGCTTGTACTGTTCTCTCTGGGTTGCCTCTGAAAAAGGGACTCTATTGTCTCAGGGGGCCTACCTGGTTACCAACATTCAATAAATAAAGGACTCTAGGGCCATCATGTCCAATCCCTCACTGTTTAACAAGAGGTATTATAAGTCTCAAGAGATTTGTTACTTTATTTTAATTAACTGATGAAAAGTTAATTCATCCTGATAGAGGGAAGTGAGTGGATTGCAATTTTATAAAACCAGGCACACATTTCACCTGGGGTTTGAGCAGTTAGCCTCGGCTTGATGCAGGGGACTAATGACTGGGCTTCAGCTATCTAGGAGTCCAGATCATACCACTTTTACTGAGAGGGCTCATTGTGGGCACAGGAAATGGTGAGAGGCAAACACAGGTGAGGGTCTGTGGCAGCCAGGTGCACGAGGCATGCTGGTTAAGGCATGGGTGGGGGATTTGTGACACAAACACAGAGCAGTCACCAGCCCACTTGTGCAGTGGTAGGACTTCCACCTGCGACACCAGTGACCTGGGTTTGGGAGTGAGCCCGGGCCACTGGAGGGCCAGCCAGGGGAGAAGGCTTGAGCATCCTGTGACTGTTTGCCTTCTCTGGGGGGAGGGATGGGATCAAGGTCTGCAGCTTGCCTGACCCCAGGTGGAAGCCTGAGGCATGACAACAGTCCAGCACTTGCAGGAAGGACTGGTCGAGATGTGTGGTGGATGTCGGCGTTCAGCGCCTGGACGTCAGGGTGCACACCATACATAGGGGAAGGAAATGAGAAAATGCCTTCCATTGCTGAGAAGATGGAACACCAGAGCTTGCCCTCAATATGTCTCCACCCACCTGGCTGCCTTGGACTAACAAGACTTGATGTGTCAGGGTGTCAGGGGCCATGTTTCAGTCAGACAAACATCAGGACTGTAGTGAGCTACCCAGGTAGCAAACTCATCTAAACTGGCTAAAAGGTCTTGACATTTAGGTGGGTAATTTTAAGGTCTTTCACATTTGACCAGACAGAGGTGTCAGCATGCTGGGAGGCAGAGGGACCAGGATTCAATTCAAGTTCTCTTCCCAGAGCAGTACAAAGTGAAGCTAGCCAGCACAGACATGTTAGGAACACCGATTTAGTTAGGGTCCTATGGTGGCAGAGACAATCTTTAAAAAGTGGCTAAGTAGTAAAATGTCCCAATTACTAAGTAGTAAGCCTGGCACTAGAGACCCATCAGCTTTTAGTCAATTGACTACATGAGGCTGGATGGGAAAACTGTGTAACTGTGCATGACCAGTTATTCATTTCATCGCTCCCCATTCATGTATGATATGGTAGATGGGTTTCTATAAATCTTTGTGAGTGACAAACATGATCATATTGGTCCCTATGCACAACAGCATGTAAATTGCATCCAGAAGCATCATAATGCTGGTGTGCAGCTACGCACCCTGAATGCCAGAACAATTACACACTATGCACAAATGCATGCATAGTGAAGGATAAGGCATGAGCATGGCCAACGCACACATGCAGTGTTGCATGAAGGGACTGCTAGGTGGTTCAAACAAATGCACCCCTGCCCTTATATCCACTACATATGTGCAAGGGGGCTACCCCTTGTGTAAACAGGGAAGTGAATACCGTAATGAATTAGGGAGACTAAGCAGTAGCAGGGAATGTCAGTAACATAGAAACAAAGAAACATAGAAGTTGCCATCAGATAAGGACCTCAAGGCCCATCCAGTCTGCCCATTTCTTTTTCTACCTTATGAATGTGCCATCGGCATTTGCTCTGTCAATGGCCTATCTGTTCATACTTATCTGTATTGCTCCCTTATGCCAATCCCATGCCTGCTTGAAGCCCTGCACTGTATTCATATCCACCACTTCCTGAGGTAGGCCATTCCATGCATCTACCACCCTTTCTGTGAAAAGGAACTTCCTCACATTACCCTTTAATCAGCCTCCCTCCAATCTCATGCTGTGTCCTCTTGTCCTGCTATTTTTCTTATACTGAAACATGTTAGACTCTTTCACTTTGGTAATGCCCTTAAGTTGTTTGACTGTTTCAGTCATATCATCTCTCTCCCTCCTTTGCTCTCAGGTATACATATTGTGTTCCATTAATCTGTCCTCATATGTTTTCTGATGCAGTCCCTGCA
Organism: Neoceratodus forsteri; assembly: GCA_016271365.2. Taxonomy (NCBI): domain Eukaryota; kingdom Metazoa; phylum Chordata; order Ceratodontiformes; family Ceratodontidae; genus Neoceratodus; species Neoceratodus forsteri. The sequence continues at coordinate 65,600,327 of CM057459.1, forward strand.
CCATTTTGGTTGCCCTTCTCTGGACTGCCTCAATTTGGTTAATGTTCTTGTGAAGGTGTGGCCTCCAGTACTGCATGCAGTACTCCAGATGGGGCCTAACCAGTGTCTTGTAAAGAGAGATTATTACCTCCCTCTTACCACTTGTGATACCCCTACTAATACATCCCAACATCCCCCTAGCCTTACCTGCTGCTTTAGTGGACTGCTTGGATGATTTCAGGTCATCTGTGATGATGATGCCCAAGTCTCTTTCTTCCCCTGTGACTGACAGCAACTCCCCTCCCAGCCTCTAGGTGGCTTCAGGGTTTCTCTTCCCTATCTGCGTGATCTTGCACTTCTTTGTGTTAAACCACAGTAGCCACTCTTTCGACCATTTTGCCAGTTTATCCAGATCTCTTCTCATTCTGCCCACCCCATCTGGATCATCTACTCTGTTGCAGATCTTCATGTCATCTGAAAACAGACAAACCTTACCCTCCAGTCCATCTGCAATGTCACTGATGAAGATATTGAAGAGGACTGGCCCCAGGACTGAAAACTGAGGTACCCCACTTGTGATTTACATGTCTTCTGACTATATACCATTTACCACCACTATCTGTTTTCTGCCCGTCAATCAGTTTGTCACCCAGTTGACCAACTTCTGATCCACTCCCAGCCTACCCAGTTTATTACTCAATCTTCTACATGGAACAGTATTGAAAGCTTTGCTGAAGTCAAGGTGGGCAACATCAACCGCTCCCCCTTGGTCCACCACTCTGGTTACCCAGTCAAAGAAATCTATGAGATTAGTTTGACAGGACCTTCCTGTTGTAAACCTATGCTGTCTTGGATCCTGTGCTCCTATGGATTCAAGGTGTTGCACTATCCTTTCCTTAAGGAGTGCCTCCATAATCTTGCCCACTACTGCAGTAAGACTGACTAGTCTGTAGTTTCCTGCCTCCTCCCTGCTACCACTCTTGTGGAGCGAGATCACATGAGCCATTTTCCAGTCTTGTGGTACCTCTTCTGTGCCTATGGTTCCTAGTGCAACACAATGGATAAATAGCAGAGGCTGGGGATGCCCTGAGAGGTGTGGAGGTCACTGGGTACACAGTGACAACTGGTCACAATCCACAAACTTCACAGGTGGGCAGCTGGCAGCCATGGTGGTGGATATTAGAGTGAACTATGCCATGCCACATGGTGTAGAGTCCCTCTGTGCACCTTCTAAGACTAAAGCCTGCATATGGCTCAGCATCCAGGCTGCAGTTAACACAGTCAGTCCAGAGGCATGGACACTGACCATCATTAAATATAAGTGGTGTGACCTCTGGGCAGCTGTCTAATGGAATCTGGCCATCATAAAACAGGAACTACTTACCACAGGCAGTGGCCCACCCACAAGGGGCTCAGCCTAACCCTCATCGAGAGAATGGTGGCTAATACCCTGTTCGACATTGCCCTGCATGGGGAGGATAAGGGCATGGACACAGTGCCAGATATGGTGTTCATTGCAGGGACAAGAGCCAGGATATTCTGGACAACATCGCAATACTAATTACCCTATTGTGCACCCTGCAGAGCCTGAGACAATGCCCAGATGCCAGACAAAGGCTGTGCCAACTGTGGAGGACTACATGCAGGCTGAGACATGCACTGATGATGCAGGTATGTGTACCGTATTGTGCCCAGTAGTACACATGACAACCCATGATGGTGCAGCTGCAAGTAACAATGCCTGTTTCTCTCACCCCCAGCTACAATGCAAGAGACAGTGGTCATGTCAGAGATGTTCTCACCCAAGTACACATATCTAGAGACTGTGTTGGAGACACTGGAGGACATACAGGATGTGGATACGGCATCTACAGACAGCCAACCCACAGCTACCCAACCCTGCATCATTGCCACTAGTACAACACAGTCACCCACCCAGTGGTGGAATACAGGATACAGATGGTACCATGATACAACCGCACATGCATGGCCATTGTGTATGCCCTGCCATCAAATGCACACAGACAGGGAACACAAGGATGCCCCATGCTACTGCACAATGGCCATGCAACAGTGGGGACAAGGGCACCTCAAACTGCCTGCCCAGCTATCCATGGAGGGTGTTCACAAGTAGCATATGGCACACGAACTACCCAGACATGTGTCAGCTGGAATGTGATCACCTGTAGGCACAATGGGAGCACACAGAGGCCCTAAGGGACTTGACTGTGAAGGTGAGGAGGGTGTGCCATTGTGCTGACCAAATCAATGACCTACTGGAGCAGCTCACTGAACACCTGCTAGCCGAGTCTGTCACATTGGTCATGCTGTCCTTGTGCCATGGCCAGATGTGCCTGGCCAGCCAGCATTCACCCCTCAGGACAGATACCACACATGGATGCCCCCATCCAGCCAGCCACCACAAGTCCCCCTGGTCCCATGGCACACATGGCTGACCCTCTCCAGCCAACCTCCACCACTTCCCCAGGACCCATGCCACACACAGAAGGCAGTTGCCATCCAGCACCCACCACTCCAGGCATCCCAGAGATGCTTGTAGAGGACCAGCCACAGCAGGGTCTGGATTTATAGCCTGATAAACGGTCACATGGGGAAGCAAAGCAACAGCCAAGGCCAGGCATTTGGGCAGAAAATCATCTACATACCAAGGAAGGCAACAGGCCTACAGGAAGTAAGCCATGTCTGCAGCACCACCCCACTGCCATGAGATAATTGTCATAAACATAATGTACACAGTCAAGGACAGTACTACACAGCCACATAACCCTCATATTCAGCCACAAACAACCCCCATCCTACTATCACATACCCCTACTGTACACAACCACAAATATCCCCTGCCCCACCACCATATACCCCCGTACACAGCAACAAACACCCCCTGAACACAGACACATATATGCACACACACAAAATCCATGGAAATAGTAACATATCCCCCTCCAACACCACAGCTTAGGCATTTAGGTTGTACCAAAGCTCATCACAGTGTCAGGACAGTGTCCACCCTATCTACACAATGCACCTTGTTGAAGTTCATGATGAGGCAGCTGTCCAGACAGTGTCTTGGGACCACAGTGCTGGTACTGTAGATGCCCCCCTCCTCATCACCCAGTGAGATAGCTCTCTTGTCTATCCTGTGGCATGGGTAGCCATTTGCATACAACCATGTTGTGCTGCATAGTACATACAGTGATCATCCTGCGTGCCTTCCCAGGGGCAAGAATCATCATGCCACAAGTGTGATCCAGGCACCAGAACCTCATCTTCAGAAGCCCTATATTCCTCTCAATCATGGCATCAGTCTTCCTGTGAGTCTCGTTATATGCCTCCTCTGCGCTATCTGCCACCAGAAACAGAGTCATCAGGAATGACCATAGTGGGTATCCACTCTCACCTATGAAGCAGGTAAAGAACAGCCATGTTTGCATGCTGTGACACTGCATCCACATGTGTCACACCTGCTGCCTTCCCATACTCACCTAGCAGCCAACCATTGGCACCACCACATGCATGAGGAGGGCACACATCCTGAAACCATCTCTCACCTATGAAGCTGGTAAAGAACAGCCATGTTTGCATGCTGTGGCACTGCATCCATGTGTATCACACCTGCTGCCTTCCCATACTCACCTAGCAGCCATCCATTGGCACCACCACATGCGTGAGGAGGGCACACAGCCTGAAACCATGAAAGATGTGGGAGTCATGACATGACCCAGAGAACTTGACACAGCATTGGTGATGATACTGGCTGCATCACATATTGTTTGGCAGTTATTCTATGGAACCCCTTGCAGTTCCTGTATGCCATCTTGTCCACAGTCAGTGCTTGGATTGCCACATGTGTACAGTCTATTACCTCAAGTACATTCAGCATCCTATGCATGGCATGAAATGCCTCCATTGCAGTACATATGTTGCCCTCTGCAGTGGGGAATGATATGTGCTCATCCACATGCAGTAGGGGGGCATGCCTGGCCTGGTGCAGGACCCTGAACATAAATGACTGGTGTATGGGAAATTAGGGAAGACTTGAAAATATATTGGATGTTATTGGATATAAAGGAGCCTTAAAACGCGCTTGGTATTTTCTTTTAAACCACTGACTCCTGAGTAATTGAAACCCCTATTAAGCTCCCATCACCTAATTACAAATATAGACTCCAGTGCACCAAGGGAGCTATTCATTTCTGTTAAAAATAGAAATCTTGATTCTTCTATTTTCCAAGGACTCCTACTAGAGATGTGGAGAAGCTGGAGTTATTTCTAGAGCATTAAGTTAGGTTCTGCATTTAACTGTTTTTGAAGTGCTTAAGTAGAACTCTATTCTTTATTATGTTCCAGAGCCGCTTCACATACACATGGACAATAGCTATCACGGACGCTGTAAAAATCACTAGCTTATGAAACTCATAAAGAACTTAAAAGAACTTCATGCTAATGGAATAGCCTTTAATGTCACTTTAGCAAATGTTTTCTTTGATGTATTGATTCTGTGAGAGTAATATGCAGCTTGCCACAGATTTTAGTCCATTGCTCTCACTGACAAATCTAGAAAATTGTGATTCTGTGATTTTGTAGGGATTTTATAATTCTATATTTTACCTATTTATGATATGCTGGAAACCTGAAACAGATTTCTGAATGAAATGAGCTCTGAATGTTTGTTTTAAAATGAATGTATAATGTAGCAGCTATTCTGTTTATCAGAATTCTAGTTTTAATAATTTATGTAATGATAATGTATAATTGGTTTAAATTGTAGTCTTATGTGCAAACGATTATTTGCTAAAGATTCTTAATTTCATGCATTTTTTAAGATAGTTAATTATTGTTTGATTAAGATATCGTTCTTTGATGACAGTACGTTTAATGGTAACTCAATACTGAAGTAGTGAGGTTATTGAGGATATTGAAATCTAGTGAAATTACTTCTAGTTATGCCATAGTTTTAACAAAGTGATGGAGCTTTCTGGATGATAGTGTTTATTATTGTGGTATATTTAGAAAACTGCTCTGACTGTAAATGCGAAATGTAATTTATGGCTACAGAAATCTATAGCTGCTTAAAGATTTTATTAAGTATTAATTGTAAGTAATGTGTATTTGTACTGTTATGAAATGTATGCATGTTTCTTTTTAGAATATTGTAATGGCTTTATAACCGAACAATAAACTTTAGCTAATTAACAACTACTAACACTATATCATTTACCTGTCTGATATTATGGTGCATATTTTCTGCAGGATGTTCTGAAACTCAGCAAGGGATAACAGATGCCAGGGTACATGGCTATAAGGTTGTTCTGGGGACTTGCTGGTCAAACACTTTAATGTACCTTTTTTAAGCTGCATGGGTAGAGCCCTGCAGACGTTTTGCATGTAGAAAAGGGCTGACGTCATGTTTTCCATCCGTGGAACTATTTTTCCTCCGCCTGACCTTCCCCCAAGAAGCAATCTGCCCATATTGTCCCTATGGACTGCAGCACTGCACTATATCACAGTGGCCAATTTTTTTTTTTATGGGCTTTTTTTTGTACATTTCTGCAGCCCTGCAATTTCAGTCCCCTCCTCTTAACAGCAAGGGCATGGCTACCGATACCTCTGACACGCCATGGCGTGCAGCACACCAGCATGTGGGGGGGGGGGGTTGCAGCCCATAGCTCAACCCAGTTTATAATTTAAAAAAATCAGTCTGCCCATTTTCTTCACAAACTTCATTATGCAGCTAAGGTGGATCTGACAAGAACTTGCTTGTTCTACAGTTAACACCTTTTAATTTAAGATTATGCAATCTTATTTGTGTTTTATTACAACTAATTTCTAAACCCAGGGTTTCGGCAAGTTCTGGCTCTCTTATGGCCTTATAGGTCAAACAAAGATCTCCACGAAGTTGCCTGTATTTCATGGAATATAAGTTTAAGAGTTTCAGCCTTTCCCCATAGTTTTTGTCTGCCATACCTAGAATTCTTTTAGTTATTTTTCTTTGTACCCCTTCTATTTGTTTCTTACCTCTAATTGTATTAGGCGCACAAAGAGGTGCACAGTAATCCAGATGGGATCTCACTAAACTAGTATAAAGTGGTAATGTAACTCGTGGTTGTCTACTTTTAATGTTTTTTAGAATGCAACCTGTTATTTTTTGACATTTCTTAACTTTCAAGATTGTGTTGTTTTTGAAGTTGATTTTGTTATCTATGTGCATTCCTAAATCCCTTTCATTTTCTGTTTCATGTAATATAGCATTGTTTAGTACATATCTGTTCTTTTTGTTGTTATGTCCCAAATGCATTACTTTACACTTTTGTTCATTAAACATCATCCTGGTAGTCTGAGCACCAGGGCCAAAGTGCTCAGCTGGTTCAGTTCTGGGGTTGCCAAGACAGTAAGGGGAAAAGAGGTTGGCCTATAGAAAATTCAAGAAGACCAAGAGAGAGGTGGATAGGGAAAATTATCTAAGGTTGGCTAGTGAGGCAAGTAAGAAAGTCAAGTGAGAAAAGACACAGAAGGCGCTCCAGATAGCTGAAGGAATTAAGAAGGGGAGAAGGTTTTCTTTTGCTATGTAAGTGAGAAAAGGGACAAGAAGGAAGGGATTGTTAGGCTTAGGAAAGGGGTGGAGTGGGTAGAGCATAATGGGGGAAAAGCAGAGATACTAAATTAATACTTCTCTTCCATCTTCACCAGGGAGAAGGATGGACCAGTGCCTTCAGGAGGAAAAAGAGGAGTTGGGGGGGGCACAGATGTAGTGATACAGGAGGATAGAGTGAGGGAGGGGCTGCTGGTATTGAAGGTGGACAAGAGTAATAAAGCAACTGGCTGAGGAGCTGGTAGGGCCACTGGTAGACCTATTTAATAGTTCACTAGAGATAGGCATAGTACCGCAGGACTGGAGAACAGCACATGTAGTGCCACTCCACAAAAGCGGTCCCAAGGATGAACCAGGGAATTACAGACCAGTCAGTCTGACCTCCATTGTGGGCAAGCTCATGGAAATCATACTAAAGGAAAGGTTGGTGGAATATCTACAGAAGCATGATCTACAGGATGCGAGGCAGCATGGGTTCATGGGGGGGGGAATGTGTTAAATTGGATTGACTTATTTGACTGAGTCACTAAGACAGTAGACAGGGGCCAAGTGGTAGATATCCTCTATCTTGATTTCAGCAAGGCATTTGACTCTGTCCCCACAAAAGGTTGATCAGGAAATTGGTGGATCTCATGGTTGTGGAAAAGATTGCCTGATGGGTGGACAACTGGCTGAAGAACAGAACCCAGAAGGTGGTTGTGGGGGGAGAGTTATCTGGCACCAGACAGGTAACCAGTGGGGTCCCACAGGGCTTGGTGCTGTTCAATGTCTTCATCAATAACATTGGAGATGGCATTAAGGGCAAAGTGTGCCTATTCATGGATGTCTCCAAACTCTGTGGGAGAGTGGACACAGCTGAAGGGATTCAGGACCTACAGGAAGATCTGGTAAAGCTAGGGAGGTGGTCCAGGGTATGGCAGCTTGGCTTCAATGCCATGAAATGCAAAGTTATGCATATTGGAGCCAGGAATCCTAGGACATAATACTACCTAAATGGAGTCCGAGTATCAGCATCAGAGGAGGAAAAGCACCTGGGAGTGATGATCACTAGTGACCTGAAGCACTTCATGCAGTGCAAGAAAGCAGCAGAAAATGTAAACAAGATGCTGGGATGCATAACTAGGGGGGTCAGTAGTAGGAGAGAGGAGGTTATACTGCCCTTGTACAGGTCACTGGTAAGGCCACATCTAGAGTATGGAGTTCAGTTCTGGTGCCCACACCTCAAAAAGGACATTAACATGCTGGAGAAGGTCCAGAGGAGGGCTACAAAGATGATAGCTGGTCAGCAGGGTAAGGCATATAAGGAGAGGTCGAGGGCACTGAACATGCACTCACTGGAAGACAGGAGTGAGAGAGGGGGACATGATTGGGACTTAGTCTTTCTCCTAGGGATAGAATCATCTGACTTGGGGGTGGAACCAGTTGGATGGTCTGATCATTACACTATGGGGTTTAGTTTTAGCACCCCCCCCATAGGCCTACCCCTGTGGAGATGGTTAGGTACCGCCCTTTATGGGATATAAGTTCCCATGGCCTATCAGCGGCACTTGACCTCTCATCCCACTCGTCGGCAAACAATGTTCCTGAGACCCTCGTGTCGGCTTATAATTCAGCCATCTTGGTGGTTCTGGATTCCATTGCTCCAGTCCATGTTCGCCCTCTCTTCCTTTGCCCCAGGTCCCATTGGTTTGATGGGACTTTGAGGGAGATGCGGATACTAGGGCAAAGGTTAGAGTGTTGTTGGCAAAAAGTCCACCCTTGATGCCGACCACCTTAGATTGATGGACCATTATTCAGTCTATTAATCTGCAATCACCCATAAGAAGGCAGAATTCCTGTCCAGGGAGACTGCAGCTGCTCAGAATCGACCAGCTCAGCTATTTCAAACTGTGGACAGACTGTGCAACCCAGCCTGTCTACAAGTTCGGAAAGCTTTTTCGAAATTAGAGTGCGATGAGCTTGCTGGATTTTTTGCAAATAAGGTGGCTGACAACAGGGTGGTAATTCAGCCAGCAAACTCTATAGGGGTTGTTTGTGATCAGTACGGGGTCACCGTACCTCAATTTTCCTGGAGTACCTTCAGTCGACCGGAGTTCATGCATGCAATGAGGATTATCCAGAGTGTGCGCCCTATGTGCTGTAGTTTGGACCCTGGACTGGGTTGTATTGACATCATTGGTCCAGACCTTGTACAGATAGTCTGGTGCTCCTTGGAATCTGAAGAGTTTCCTAGTTCCCTGAAAGAGGCAGTGGTGACACCACTCTGGAAGAAAGCTACCTTGGACCCCAACTGCCATGCAAACTACAGACCTATTTCTAACCTTCCCTTTGTAGGGAAGGTGATTGAGAAAGTAGTGGTAGCACAACTGGAAGACCATTTAAACATCCATGACATCTATGAACCACTCCAGTCCGGTTTTCGTAAGAGACATAGCACCGAGACATCGCTAGTTCGGGTGCTCAATGATCTCCTGATGGCGAGGGATTAGAAGAACTGTACCATCTTGGTTCTTCTGGATCTCTCTTCAGCTTTTGATGCCGTGGACACCATGGTGTTGATAGGATGCCTGAGGTATATTTGTGGAATGTCGGGGACAGTCCTTAGATGGTTTACATCATTCCTCACAGGTAGAACACAAAGAGTTGTGTCTGGGTTTTTTTCTTCAGGCCCAATTGCTTTGTCTTGTGGGGTGCCTCAGGGTTCAGTGCTGTCACCCATGTTGTTCGCGGTGTACATGCTACCCCTTGGAGACATTGTAAGAAGGTATAGGCTGAGATTTCACTGTTACGCAGATGATACCCAGCTCTACCTTCCTTTTGCACCCGACCAGGATGGAGCTCTCTCAGTTTTTAACAACTGTCTGAAAGAAATCCAAGAGTGGATGGATTCCAGTTGGCTGAAGTTGAACTCAGAAAAGACTGAGGTATAGGTTGTGGACCTGGGTCATCAGATGGGGGATCGGGTGTTGGGGCGCCCTCTGGAATTTTTCTTGGTGGCATCCCACTCCCAACCTCTGAATGGGTGCATAACCTGGGGGCAGTTTTTGATGATGGACTGACCTTACATTCTCAGTGTCAGCTGTCATCAAAACCTCCTATTATCATCTTAGGAATATCATCAGGATTAAGCATCTGGTTCTGTCTGATGACCTTCCTACCTTGGTACATGCCTTTGTGTCCTCGCACTTGGATTACTGCAACTCCCTTTATCAGGGGCTTTCTGGGTTGAAATCTGTTGCTTGCAGCTGGTGCAGAACGCAGCAGCCCAGCTCTTGACAGGCTCTACTTGATCCTCCCATATTACTCCGGTGCTACGCAAACTGCACTGGCTGCCAGTTCAGTGGCAGATCACCTTTAAAGTCAGTTTACTGACTTTCAAAACCCTACATGGACCAGGCCCAGACTATCTGAAAGAGCTTCTGGTCCCCTATTGCCCTTGTCAATCACTCCGCTCAGCCAACGAGGGGTTGTTAGAGATTCCAAGGGTGAATTTGAAGTCATCTGGTTCAAGAGCTTTTGCTTACACAGCCCCCATCCTTTGGAATTCTCTACCTTGTCGGTTATGGGAGTGTGCAACTGTGGAGGAATTTAAGCAAGGCTTAAAAACATACCTGTGGAAAAACGCTTTTTCAGTCAACTAAAGTGTGTACCTGTTTTAACTGTTGTTTTAATTGTTTGTGTGATTTTAATTGTATTGATTTGGTATTTGATGTTGTATGATCTGTTTTATTGTTGGGCGCCTTGGCAATGGAAAGGCACCATTTAAATAAATGTATTATTATTATTCAAGTACTTGAAAGAATAAATAAGGTTGATGAGAAGAGGCTCTTTAAGCTAAGTGGCAACTATAACACGAGGGGGCACAGTCTTAAGCTGGAGGATGGGAGGTTTAGGAGGGAGGTCAGGAAGCACTTCTTCAAAGAGAGGGTGGTGGACACTTGGAATGCACTGCCAGAAGAGGTACTCTCATTGAAGACAGTGGGCAGCTTTAAGAGAGGCTGGGACAGGCATAGGGGGAGGGTAAGGGTCCTAGATAGGGAGGATGGGAGGAGTGGGGAGGGAGGGCAGGGACATTAGCTCAAGCTATGGACCCTGCAGTATGAGCAGACTTAATAGACCAAATGGCCTTCTTCTGCTGGCTTCTTCATATGTTCAATCTTTACTGGTTTATGACAGTAAAAGTGTTTGTATGGAAGTACTGGAATGAAGTACATAAGTACATAAGTTAAATCCTCAATCCCACCCCCCATCCCCCACCTTAAATGCCCTTTCCAGTGGCTATGGTGTCTTTTGTGGTTAGGGGCTATTGTTTCACTCAAAAGGTAACATCACCTTGAAATGAACCCTGTTATTTGATGGGATGTGTCACACACATGCAAGGTGATGTTTTGTCTCAGATATGGGTGAATGTTTGTTAATACAGGATGGTGTTGCACATTACCTGTCTTACATGCAACGCGTTCTCTGAACTGGCACTTCAGAATGTGATCTGCAGCACATTTACTGCTAGGTGAATGTCACCTCCTAGCAAATAACATGCTTTGCTGTCAGGTTATTGTCCCCTTTGTTTGACATGTGGTGATACCAGGGTAAGACACAACATTCAACATGTGTTCACATAAGTGCTGTGTCCTCGTTTTTCCATGTCAGTGTTTCATCACTGAGGAATTCACCAAAAATGAAAGTGTAGTAATCGAGAACTGCATTACGTGATACATCGAATGGATGATGTATACACTTAGTTGTTCACAAAACTGCATTCCACTACACTGTGTTCATTTTGTTAGCAGCACTGTGGTCTGCTTCTGAATCATTTGACAACTTTGCAGTTTTTATGTCATATACTAAGCAGTGTAGTTCTCTGGTTATATCTGAAACTGACAGTACTTGGTTGTTGTATTGTTCACTTTTGCTGATAGTGCTAGCTGGCAACACCTCATGTACACAGTGCTGCTTGCAGTATGTGGTTAGGTTCTTCTCAGTTTGTTCCTGCATTACAACTGATGTAACACTTTGGCACATCTACCTAAAAGTTTCTTGTCTCCCTTACTGTGCATTGTACACTTGCACACGTATTATGGACAGCGTCTACCCACAGTTTTAGTGTTGTGTCATGTACTTTTGTTGCCCTGTGGCATTTCCCCCCTTTACTACATATGAACATGCATACAAACATACGAAACTGGCAGCAGATGATGGACTTATGGTCTTTTAGTCTGTTCGATTGCACAGATAGCAGCCCTTATTCTGCAGCTGCCCCTTCCTCCTCTCCCCTCTCCTCTGACCCTCCACTTTACCCTGTCTCACACCCTTTTGAAGCAGCCCACTGTTCGACAGGATGCCACTTCCTCAGATCCTTCTCTTCCTCTGTCATGGCCATCTGAACCCCCCCAACTGGTAGCTCCTCCTTAGGTTTCTTGCACAGAAATGAAGCACCTTGCACTTTATGGCATTGAACACCAGCTGCAAACTGTCTGACCTGGTCTCCAATTTTGCCAGACCATCCTGCAATGCTTGCCATCCTACAAAGTCTCCCAGTACTGCTTCCATCTTGGTTTTATCTGCAAACAGACTGATCTTGCTCTTGATGTCTATTGAGAAGCCTGCTATGAATATTCCAAACAACACCGGCCACAGCACAGAGCCCTGTGGTACTCCACTTGGCACTGCCCTCGGAGATAAGAACTCCCCTCCCACCACCACCAACCTCTGCTGTTTCCCTTGCAGCAAGTTCAATACCCACTGCAACATCTTCGCTCCCACACTTGTGCCTTCCATCTCACTTCCTAGCCTCCCATGTGGCACCAAATCTAATGCCTTACTGAAGTCGAGATACAGGACATCTACTGCATGGCCCACGTGTAATTGACTAGTTACCCAGTCATAGTACTCTACCAGGTTGGTCTGACAGGATCTTCCTGAGAAAACCCCCATACTGTCTACCATCCTGCAGCCCATTAGTCTCCACTAGGGAAACCAGCCTCTCCTTCAGGATTGTCTACATCAGCTTCCCCACTATGAATGTGAAGCTTACCAGCCTGTAGTTCCCTGGTTCATCCTTGGGACCACTCTTATGGAGGGGTACCATGTGACCCATCCTACAATCCTGAGGTACACTCCCTGAGTCAAGTGAGATGTTGAACAGGTCAGCCAAGAGCTCTACCAGGACTTCTGCCACTTCTTTCAGCACTCTGGGGTGTATGCCATCTGGCCCTGGTGCCTTGTCCACCATCAGTACCCCCAAGCCCTCCACTACTCTGCTCACTGTGACTCCACCATCTGTTACATCCCCCCATGCATGGCCTCCCACCCTCTAGATAACGCCCCTCCATTTTCCTTAGTGAATACCGAGCAGAAGTATTCATTAAGCGCTTCTGCCTGCTATGCTCCTGTTTCCACCTACCCCTCATCCCTCTTAATCCTTACAATTTGGTCCTTGTAGATTCTTTTTTCCCTGATGTACCTGAAGAAGTCATTCTCCCCTACTAAGCTCCCTAGACACCTTGGCTGCCCTGACTGCCCTTGTCACTTCCTTCAACTCCTTCAGGTAATCTTCCCTGTACTCCCCTCTCCCTGTTTTTTGGTACCTCCTAAAGGTAGCTCTTCTCCTCCTTACTGTTTCCATGACCTATTTGCTCACCCAGCTATGTTTTGAGCCCCTAGCCTGACTACCCTGGACCCTGGTACAGGTTCTGGTTGTCTTCTCAATCCCCAGTGTGCTTCTGTCCTATACTTCGGTTATTCCCTTCAGATACTTGAAGGTCTCTATTGTCTCTGTCATCTCACTCCTATCCTCAAGGGTATACATATTGAGTTCCTCAACTGTGTATTTGCATGATCTCCATAGCACGTTTTTGTACCCCTCCTTTTATCATATAATATTTTATTAATTTCAGCTTTTATGTATACAAAATCTGTATGCACTCATATACACCACTCACATACATAAAAGCCCATAAGTACAAGATTTTAAACATCAATGTATGTGTCAATTTCTTTGGTGCATACCTTTAAACATAAAAAGATAGACCCAGACCAATACAAGGGGGTAATAAAAAATAAAACATTCATAATCAATGCAAAACCAATGATAGCAGCCTTATATACTTAACACTCCACATAATTATTATTACGTAATAACAAATGCCTCCCCTATAAACCTAATTTCTTTTGAATTTTAAATTTTCCCATATAACCCTCCAAGTCAGTCTGATCAAGCAAGCCTTAGGTCCCTTATAAATCCACTTTTTCCAAATTTCCTAGCATTTCATGTTCTGCCGATGTAGGTGATAAAACAAGTGATTCCACAGTCTCCTGGGTAGAATAATGAAGGAGAAGATAAGCAGTAAGCTGGTCCACTTAAAAAAATATGTTAACCTTTCCATCCTTGACAATTTTTACTTTGGCAAGAGGCAGCAAAGAAAATTGTGCACCAATTTCCAAAATTTCTTGGTGATAGGACAAAAATTTCCTCCTCCGTTGTTGTGTAACATAGCAAAAGTCAGGGTAAATGAAGTACTTAGAACCTTTGTATTCCAAAGCCACCCTGAGCCTGGCTAATTTAAAGATGTGATCACAGTCGGAATCAAAGGCAAAAGTTGCCAAAATTGTTGTCTTCATTGGAGGTGTAACATTTCTCTCTTGTTTAAATAATCGAAATGCCTTGGTAATTAGAGGGGGATTCTCCTCCGGTAAGTCAAAAGTGGTGACCAGTATATCTTTCACTAAGTCCCTCGTAGATTCAATGTCTGCCTCAAACTGATCAGGAACTCCTACAATGTGTATGTTTTTATACTGTAACAAGTTTTCAGCACTCTCCAATTTTCTATTTATGTTGAAATTATCCCACGTCTTGCTCACACAGTTCACTTCTACAGCCATTGATTTAGCAGCATGCTCATCTAATTTGGCTGAGTTGTCCAAAGTAACTCCCTTTGTCGTCTCTGCCATAGTTTTAACACTACTCAGTTCTGTTTGTAAAAACCTTTTCTTGTTCATTAATGCCTCAAATCGATGGTCGCTGCGTTCAGTCCATGCTAAGATTTTCTCCAGCGATAGACCCAGTTTCTCCATCTTATACCCCCAGCCTCAGCAGGAGAGGATGCTCTAGAAGGATCACTTTGTCTTTGCAGGTAATCTGGTTGTATTGTTTGCTGCTTACTTGTTGCAGACAACTCTGGGGTTCTTTGCGGTGTAGAGGAATGCATTTTTCCAACAGCCTGCGGGGTGGCCAACGCACTACTCGCACCCCCGCCACCACTCTCCGGCTTGGTTTACCAGGAAGATGCCACTGCTTGAGGGAACCCGACTTTGGGGAAATAAACTCCAACACAGACCCTCCTTTGCTCATCCATAAATCCATAAAGCTGTTAAGCTCGAAACTAAAGCAATACCAAGCTAAAGGGTAAGTCGAAACCTAAACAGTAGCCACAACAGAGGCTAATTTTCCCACAGTCGCAAGAACGATTACACCAGACTGCTACTACCGTTGGCCATCTTGGCCCTGCACAATTTTTGTACCCCTCCTTTTAATTGCCTGGACCTGTCTACATTGTTTGGCTGATGCGGCCTGCTGAAATGTACACAGCATTTCAATTGTGCTCGCATCAATGTCCGATACACTGGCAGTATGAACTCTGTTCTTCTGCCTGTGATACCTTTTCCAATACACCCCAGCACTCCTGTGGCTTTCTTCAACCCTTGTGTACATTGTTTGTCTAACTTTATTTCAGGAGATATAATTATTATCAAATTTCTTGCCTGTTTAGTGTTCTCTGATGTCACCCCTCATTAACTCCAGCCCTGCCTTCTGGTGCTCATAGTGCATGATTTAGGACTTCTTTGCTTTCTGTAAAACATACTGCACTCTTTACCATTTTTTCCAAATAGCTCTGTTCCTTCTTATTATTTCTAGCCTCAGAGAATGTTAAGCCGCAGTGCACATTTTGCTGTCATTTGTAAACTGGCATCCTTTTACTTATGGCCCCTCTGCAATGTTGCTGATCTGCCTATCACACACCACTATCATTACAAATGATCATTATTGCTCCCTGCAGGTCACCCTCTGTACTTTGAAATCAGGCCTCTCACCCTCCACACTGTGCATTCCATTCTTTACCCAATTTCCAACCCTATTGACCAGCCACTGATCACAAGTCCAGTCTGCACAGCTTCTTCATAAGTCTCCTAATTACAAGGGTGTACAGCGTCTTGATGAAGTCAAGGTAGGCCACATCAACCACTCACACTGCTCCACCTCTATACTGACACAGTGAAATAGATCTGTAACACTACTTTGACATGACTTTCTTTATCTGACACCCTGTTGCCTTGCACCTTGTGATTCACAGGATTAAGGGTGCTCCACTGTGCTTTCCATGGACACAGAATCCACAATTTTGCCTTGTACTTAGGTCATGCTGACAGGTGTATAATATCCATTCATCATCCACCATGCTACAACCTCTGTATATAGGCATTACATCATCTCTTCTTTATTCCTCTGGAATCAGTCCTGCTTCCAGTGAGTCATTCACTATGGCTGCCAGTTGTGCCATCAGTACTTCACCCACCTGCATGGTATATTTTGTCCAGGCTCCATTGCATTACACACCTTCAATTATGTTCACTGACACTGTCAGGTGTGTTCCTATGCACCTTGCCCATGTGTAATCATCCACCCGAAGCATACTCTGGATTGTAATGTACTTTGTTATGTTGATGTTGATGCACGATGACAGTTTCTCCATTTTGTCTGTTTAATTAAATAATGTATACCCTGTTCCCTCTTGTTGTCCTTCAGGTGGACCTGTGGAAATTGTGCTACAATGTAAATGGAAATAGAATGCTGCTGCTGTCAGGAGATACAGGAAGTGCAGAGCAAGTTTGAGGAGTATGGTCTCCAGGAGTCCTGCATAACTGAACATTACGGATTTCAAGACATCTGTCTTCATGTTCCAGTACTGCAGATGGCCTACTTTCAGTATCATCAAAAGCATGGTACTCCAGAAGAAGAGTTTATGCATGAGTAAGTTTATGACTGTGGCCAAGTAACCATTAGCCAATGACAGGGTGTGGGATTGTTGGTGATTAATCAACACCGCAGGTGCGTTGTGATGTGCAAGGCCACATGCTAATTGTTCATTCAGCACCCAGGATGCTTATTAATCCACAATAACCATACATCCTGCAGTGGGTTATTGCACTTACAACATGCTCTGCAAATAAAGAATAGCATAAATTAGGGAAAGTATTTGATTGATGTTGAAAGTGAAGGAATGGTAGTTTATCCAGGTACCTGAAAATGTCTCTATATACAAATGATGCATACCACGCTTCAGTTATGAGGACACAAATGGCACAATTGTGTATCCCAACAGAATGGTTATATCACTTGTCCAGTCTATGGTACACTCATGGTACAGACAGTTCAGCATCTTTCCATTACACAGTGAATCTGTGTCTCTCTTTCTGTCCATGTTGGGTCTCTGTTGCTACCCTTCCTGCTGTCACTTAGTCACTAACTCTTTAGTGTAAGGCAGGGTACGGGGGTAATAGATACACTCACTGTGTCTACGCTGGCAAGGACAGAACATTCGCTGCTGAGGGACAGATATAGAGAGACACAGAGAGACAGAGGACAGTGGCGCAGTTCACAATGACATGTCTCTCTTTTTCTGTGGCCACACAGGCAGTCAACATCATGACTCCTGCTGTCCATATACTGCATCTCTGTGGACAAGGTACTATGCCATAGCGGTACATCCAAAAGTTGGAGTTCCACTGGGCATGACTACATGTACCTATTGGCTTGTCTCATGCACTGCTGCTCTGTGTCTAACAACTGGGATGGATATTAGCTGTCCGATGTACAGGACAACTAGCGTTCACTGCATACAGACGGACACAGAAAGACATTTGGACATGTCAGCTCTGTGTTTCCTTCTCCTGCTGAGTGTGTCTGTATGTCCCTCAGTCTGTCTATCGTGCTGCACACAGAGCAATTTACGGCATCTTGCACTGATGGGGAGAGCAACATGAGCAGACAGAGTGAGTGTGGGAGAGAGAGACAGACAGACACACAGACACACAGACATACACACACAGATACACACACTGCAGGTGAGTCACTGAAGTGCTGCACCAAATCACTCTCCACCATCAACTACTGCCAAATCCTGGTGTCTTGAAAGCTAGAGACAGAGGCAGACACACACAGACAGAAACACAGAGGATGCTGCAGCTAGTTCAATGTCTCAGTGTGTCTTTCACTCTCTTCGTGACAGCTTGTCTTGCTCGCTCTCTCTCTCTCTCCCGTGCATGCTGTGTTGATTTCCCACATATCAGGACATCCACAGTTGTAGAGTGGTGAATTGGCATTGGAGATCATTGGAGTCTGGGGGTCAGCCTGGGGCATATCACGGTGCAAGAAAGGATGTATCGCTCCCACTTACAGTAAGGGACTGCTGTAGTACTGCTGTTGGATGCCATGTCTGCAACATATGGAGGCACAGCACCCTACTGTCACTTTGGAAATTAAAATTTCAAGACTGCTATACTGCTGCAGGGAAATTCACATGGTCAACGTGGTGATTAGATGTCTAGCCATCAATGTTTGCTGTGATTCTAACTGCAGCACTACTTTCCCTATGTCTTGAGCCACCTTCACATGTAGGTGGCTCAAGAGAAATGTAAACACAGACCGCTGACTTAGTTCAGCCTGCAAGAGGGACTGAAGAGGCACTCTGCACCTTGCACAAAGACAATGGTCTGGAAATAGCCAGCTGTGCTACTCAGTTCTATACTGCAGTCTGGCTTGCTGATTGGTGGTGCAGGAAAGGACAGGCTTCACCGTTGGGTCGACTGTCACTGTCTGAGCGAGGAAACAAATGGCTGCTGCTCACACTGCATTGCTGGCAGAATAAGGAGATCTTGTCTGCTCCCTGATCAATGTGTGCACCTGCTTCACCACTTGCTGTGTGTATATTGTGCATTTATCAACTGTCACAAGATGGATCTGTACCAATCAGGCACCTTACTCTTTGTACCACAACCAGCAAGTCAGTGCACACCCTTGACACCCCCCTCCGCCACAAACAAATCAGTATAGTTAACCATAACAATACTTTATCAGCCTGGATAGGCAACTTACTAATTAGATTTCAAATGGAGTGGTGGTCCCTTTGCATTCACCTAATGTCCCTGCTGTGAAGACAGCCAACTAACATCGACGACGTAATATTGGTTGAATTAGGGTGTGGTCTCCAGTGCTACTGCATATGAACCAGTCATTTACAATCACATTTATAGTTTGTGAATGAGCAAGGGTGAGATTAATAACATTGAATAATGTCTATAAAGGGAAAATTATGTCTCTCTCTTTCAGCTGCCTTCCCACCACTTACCAGCACATTGGCTGGCATCCACCACTTCATTAAGCCAATTTTAGGTTGATGCACCCTATCTAAAGGCAGCTATTTCAGGCAGATGCAGTTTCTGTTATGGACCCTGCTGATGGCTGGTACACCTCAACGATGTTACCTGGCTGACTTCATAGCAGGGCCCTTAGCTGAATAGCAGGACACCCTCACACTTTTTGAAACCCAATTACTAAATTGGCAATGTAGGCTAAAAATGTGTTTATTGTTGCATTTATCACTTGGGAGGGGCAGTGAACTGTTACTTCTGTTGATGTATACCACATGCAGAGGCACCCCTCACTTACAATCCAATAAATAGTTTGTGAATGAGCAATGGTGAGCATCTAACATTAGATGACCATACTTTTTGTATCTCATGTCATCATATACTGATTTTCTTCACAGTATGAGTACTGAGTGCATGTAACCATGGTCACAGCAGTCAACAAGTATTCATGAATTGCATGTTTTACTACTTCAACTGTAATTGCATACTCTGATGCTGTTTTCATAATGACATACAACTTACTTACACAGGAGGTGTTTGGTGTAGGTTTACAATGAATGGTACACTATGGTGCTGATTGTTGGGGCTGTTCTTGCACTGCTGCGGCATGGCACAGTGTGGCCCACCTATTGGAGAATATCACTTTCAAATATGTGCAGAGTAACAGAATGATGTTGTGGTTATGCACATAGCTGAAATATCAAACAGGAACTGGTTGGGAATGTGATTTATGTTGCTGCCTATGTAACCCTGTTACCATGTATCAGTTTAAACAATCATACAGTATGTGGTCTTGTCACAATGCAACTACCACCCCAAACTGTGACTCTGCAGCTGGATGTGGTTGAGCAACATGTACATTTTGAAGAACGTATTTATTGCATATTGACATGGTTTGGTATATGTCACCTGCTGATGAGCTGTCCTGAAATACATTTCCTGAACTGATAACTCTCTCCTTTCTCAACCTTAATTTTGCAGGTGATATCGTTACATGGCCTATAGACAGCTGGCTCAGATGTGTTGGGGTGGGGGATGACTGGGGCACCGTGCACAAGTTGTGCTACCATGCTGCACTGTGAAAAGGATCAGGGAAGAATTCCCTTCAGAGCAGTACACCGGTTTTCGTTATCCGGCCTTGCAGTAGATTTTGCAACGGTTTGACATGAGCCAGCTTTCTAAATGTGCTGCATAAAGGATCCTGTAAAATGGAATGTTGCCTTCTTAATGTTTACATTGGTACATGTTACAACAATTTTCTAATTTTGTAGACTTCACAAATGGAGTATGAGCAGTTCAGCATGAATGTGTTATGAACCACTCCTTCTTCACTGTCTGAATGTTTTTTTCTATTGTAAGACTTGTTAAAAATCAAACCAATGTTGTATTTCAGTGCTGTTTCAAAGTAACTCATTAGGTAAAGAATGGATTGATCAGGAGTAACACAGAACTGCTGTGTCACATTGCATTGACATGATCCCCCACTACTCTCATTGCTAATGTTATATGCAGATCCTCTATGTAACTTTGCTCAGTAAAACAGACATGTTGAAAAAAAGACATATGTAACCCCCTTGTTACCCGGGGTTACTAGAATCCCAGTAAGATCTAATGGTAGGCAGGGAAGGCAGCTTGTGAAACTCCAGTTAAATGGATTTCACACTGTCTCACTCTGTTCTCAGTCTCAGCTGAGACTGAGGGATGACATCACCATAGAACTATCGCAGCTGCTTGAGCCACAATGGAATCTGCAGCAGGGAGCTGGAATAGAATGTTGGGAGGTTTGAACAGAAGTCTGTTGTCAGTTGGTGTTGGGAGCTTGCTGTGAAAGCAGCACAGCAGCTCAGTGTAGGCTCTTAGAGCCTCAGCCCTGACAAAGGGCTACTTTTAGGTAAAAAGGGTGTGCATCTTCACCAAAAGAGAGACACAGAAGACAATTGAAGTGGTGGAGACCGCTGTTTCGCGTCTCAGTGCCCCCTTCCTCCAGGGATGAGGGCAGGAAAGGGTTCCCTGCATATTCCTGGGGCAACCCCCTGGTTCTGCTACTAAGGGAGAAGCTTCCTATTTGTTACAGAGTTTTTTGGGAGAACAAGAAGATTTGAGAATCACCTATGGGGCACCTGCAACTGGAGGGTGAGTGTCTGCTCTTCCTGAAAGGGCCTATGTTTTTCACCCTGGGACTAGTGTGACATGTGGGGATTGGACTACTGAAATAGTGGGAGGCCTAGAGTAATAGGCTTAGCCAAAAAGTAAAAGTATGCTCAAGTCCAGCGCTTATGGGAATTCAAGATATGTAGAGGAGATGTGACATACGTCTACCCAGGAATCTACATTGCCAAGCTTTCAGTAAAGGAATTGTTAAGTTTCCAGAGAAATGGCTGGGTATGGATTGTGGGAGCTGGAGGTGGGAGACCCCCCCCATCTTTAGTGACCAGGTCCACCTCTACGGATTTGCTCTGTGGATTTCTACTTTGCCTCATGCACTTGGCCAGTGATGAGGGAAGTACCCAGACGTGGGATTGGAAGGAAAATTCCCTCTAGCAGTTGAAGGCTCTAATGTGGTTTGGGGAGCCACAACAGGATAATTGGTTCATTTCCCGAAATGGACCATGGATCAAGTGGCCGGGGGGGGAGCCGGGCCAGTGGGGAAAACCCAAGTAGTGTACAAGTCGGGCTGTGTACCCAAAGCTGCATGCAAATACGGGCTGTGTGCCTGGTGGGTTCAGAGCCTGAGGGCTGTAAATAGTGATGAAGTGTTTCTGTTGTCTCTAATCTGCATTACCAGGAATGTAGCCCCATGGGGGTCCATCTATGCTTTGTTTGTTCAGCCTGGATGTGAATAAAAGCCACTCTGAAGAATCCCATTCTTGGTTCTGGACATTACAGTTATTGCTTCCTGTGTTTGGATTTACTTGGGTGCCCCTGTGCAGAGTAGCCAAACCTAGGCCCCCCTGTGCCAAGTAACCTCATCCTGCCCAAACCCAGTCCCCACCAGGTACTGCTGTCAACTTCAACAGCATGCCACCTGTTGTTTTGCTAAAAGGCAGCGGTGAGGGGTTACAAAAATGGAGGCACTGCTTTGGATTTTATTCTGGGAAGGAAGGTGCTTGGGCAAGGGGGATAGCATTTTGGCTATCTGGCAGTGGGTAGCCCAAGAAGCTGAAGCAAGTAACTAGTGTGTTGCTGTGTGCTGTGGATCTTATGCTGCTGTTTAAAATGCCAACTGTTTACCAAGGAGCAGTAAAGCTAAAAGAGTGTGCCCTTGTCCTGCATAAATTGTTTACAGCATTTTGCCTGCTTTTAAAATGAACTGTGGTAAAGAAAAGTGTGGAAGACTAGTGGTAGCAACAGGAAAATTGTGCCCTGGACGTTGGAAATGCTTTTTGAATGAACTGTGGTAAAGAAAAGTGTGGAAGACTAGGGGTAGCAACAGGAAAATTGTGCCCTGGACGTTGGAAATGCTTTTTGAATGAACTGAGAGACTTGCAGTGTAATGGCTATGTTAAATGGCTGAAATGGGCTCCCGCCGTGGAGTCAGTTGAAAAAAAAAACAAAAGTTGCATTCTGCAGTTTAAATTTGCCTGCTCAACGATCGCTGTGAGGAGAAGAGAACTCGCGGGGAAGAAGAGGCTCATTTGCATGGTGTTGTGTGATTGGTCAGGCTGCAATCAGTCCCGGCCCTCAGCCAGCTCTACAGTGACTGCCCCAGCATTCGAGAGGGAGTGTGAGTGGAGTGCGTATACTGGCTAGTGGAGGAGCATTGCAGAGTGTTAAAATTGCTGTAAACATTCTAAAAATAGACTTTCTTGTTCAAAATCGGGCCCAACCAATAATCGATCATCGGAATTGCAAGTGTGGTGGTCGAGGAGATGATCGCAGGACTGCCCGCCCATTTCTGTTCTGAGGCCTCCAAGAACTGGCTGCAGGCCATTTTTACCCATCGCAGCAAACTGCTACTGATAACAGTAAGTAACAACATGGAAACTGCTCAAACAGTGATTTTCTGCCCTATGCCATATAAATGTGTGTGCAGCAGTGTAGTCGCTTTGCAAGTAACGACTGTGTCAAGTCCTGACAGCAAGTGTAAGTCTGTTAAGCCATTGACTGTGTGCATAGTAATGAGTTCAGCAACAGTTTAAAGTTTAAAGCCAGAAAGAGACTGTGAGTTGTAGCCAAATGTGCAGCACTAGTTTTACAGGCAATCCTGTGCTTAAAAACCTGAAGCTTTAAGGGACTGTGAGTCAAAGAAATGTTTCCAGCATGTAAAAAGTCCGTGGAAAATCAAGTAAATGTGTTTAAAACAAGAACAATGCAAGTTTGTGCAGTGTAAGCAAAAGTTATCAGTAGTCTGTGTAAATCGGATGCGCAGTGGCTTGACCCAGTTTCTGAATGTTGATGCACAGGAGTGCTGCCGCCGCCATTACAGGGTGGGGTAGTAAAGTAAACACAGCAGCAGAGGAGCCATTTTAAAACTAAAGAAGGTGTTCAATAAAGTGGGACTTTCAGTTACAGTGAGCTTTTGTTTGTTTTTCTGCAGTTATGGCCTTAGGACCAGCTCGTTAGCCAGATCATACCCGGGTTGCAGTAACAGCAGCAGCAGTAAATAGACCGAGGGACATTGAAAAGAGGTGCTATGGAGGACAACTGCCTCCTCATGTGGCGATTCCTGGTTTTCCAGTGCATGTATGTCAAATATGCTTGAGAGCCGGAAGGGACATCTTCATGATTCCTCACTGTGCTGGATGCTTAGAAAAATATGGCTTGTATAAAGTGCCTCAAATTCGTTTGGCTCCCACATGGACAAAGGTTCAGGAATCTGCAGTTGGCAGCACACAGCACCAGGCGGAGCCTGTGGAGAAATGCCCCTCGGGGGAGTGTGGCACAAAGCTAGAGGGTGCACAGTTAGAGACGGAACCAGAAGTTGAAGTTTCGGATGCTGGATCCCAGAAGGAAAGTTCGGATAAAGCATCAGTAGACCCCTGAAGGGGGAGGCCTAGCCCAAGTCTCTTAGGAGAAGATGAGATGTGGGAGGCCTTTGAGTGGGAGGTGTTGAACTCGACGCCTAGTGATGAGTGGATAGTCTCAGGAGTGAGGGCGACTGCTCACTCCTGGGCTCAGATCCTCAGTGAAGAGGAAGATGAAGGGGAACCTATGTGGCCTTGTCAAAAAGGAACGGGTACACAGCCTCAAGATCTTGCCTCGGAGGAATGCATGAAAGACAGTGGTGATGCCACTGCCCTGGCTTTGCAAGAGGAAGAAGTTAGGGATCCATTTTTAATTTCTTTAAGGATGCGAAGCTGGCAGAACCAGGACTGGCTACCCCCAAGCCAGGCCAGCGGTCTCAGGTTGACCAAAGCTAGTAAAGAGGAGAGACTGGTTCGTAGGAAGGCAAATGAGATCTATGGTATGACCTTTCCTACCTTTCCTCGGAAAGTCTGGGAGGAGATTGAGAACAGCAGGAAATCCTGGATCTGGGCCAAAGCAATGAAAGGTGTGCATCCTGGGGCAAACAAGCATGTGAAGAACAGACTGTTTCACGAGAAATATACCCAGTGGAAGAGAGGCAGGACACTGTTTATGGACAGAGTGTGAATAGTGGACAGAGAGGGACATGAAATCTCCCACTGTGTGAATTATGTGTGCCTAGATGGGGTAATAATTCAAGCTCCTGACCCCCGGTACTATTAGCCTCAGTGCAAGGAGCTCCCAGCAAATGTGCCCGTACCTACTAAATGGAAAGCTGAGCAGTGGTAGTCAATACTGTCACACCAGACTGTGAAATGCCTTTATTGATCCACCAGTATGGACATCCAGGACTCAGGTGCCCCACATTCATCAGTTCTACAGTGTACTGGCCTTTCCAGAATCCATTGACTGGCCCACCAGATGACTTCAGATCCAGAGAGGACACCAGCCCAGCTGTATCCTGCTTCATCGCCTGGTAATCAGATGACGTCAGACCAGCTGTTTTCTTTTTGTTCCTGTTCTAAGGTTCCATCTCCAGAGATGACATCAACCCAGCAGTTCCCAGATGTGCCCTCCTGTGGTTCCCGGAAGATGCCCACCCAGCTGTATCAGAAGAAATGCTGCCAAGAAGAGTCTTCATCAGAAGTGCAGGTCAGTTCAGAATTTTCCATTCTACAAGGAGCTGGTAAGTCCGAACTTTTCTATTTTTATGACATTGCAGTACACACCCTACACTAGCAGACTCCAAAATGTGTGAACTGTCCTCAAAGACTCTCCCCTTCAGGACTTTGGCCTGTTAGAACTGTGCTTCACTGGGCTCCGGCCCAGGAGAGACTCTTTATTGGACTAGCCTTCGGGCATTGTGGTCACTAGTTGAGACTTTTTAAGGCACTCCATCCCCCCAAATGTGTATTGTAAATAATGTTGTTGTTTTTTCATGTATATACTGTTTTTCTACCTTTTCTAAAAAAAAAAATAAAAAATCTTTTTTGGGATTCTTCAGTGTTTTAATGGTAGGGGTTTAGGTAGACTGTGTATGCAGATTAGGAGTGTGTGTTGTCTTTCTGTTTCTTGCAGGTGGTCCTGGAAAAGATAGAAGAGAAGACAAGAGGAGGAGGAGGAGGAGGGGCTCATCAGAGTTCCTCATTAGTACTTTAGTGTGTAGTGATTTAAAGTACTGTGGTGTTGTTATTGTTGTTGTTACTGTAGTAACCCTTTCCTTCCACAGGTGTGGTTGTGGGGGTAGGGAGGAGGCAGTAAAATGTTGTAATAAAGTGGTATTTTATTGGTGTGTGGTTGCAGGTTGCCCAAGGTCGGGGAGGTCCCCGGGTTGTTTTTGTCTTTGGGGGTATTAATTTAGAGGCAGATAGGTTTTCCCTAGAGGGTTGGGGGAATAGACAGGCTGTGGTCCTGAATGGCCATAGGGACCGCAGTGCTGATCTATCAGGGCTATGCTCTGGATAGTTCTACCAGAGCCACTAGGTGTCCATAGTAAGTGGATAGTGTAAAGGCTGATATGTCAGCTAAAGGCCTCTAGGCCGTTAGTGTTGCCTGCCTGTGCTTGCACATGGTAGGAGGGGCCTGATCACCCCGTCCGCAGGTAACTATGGTGGGATGGCCTAAAGCCGGGTAAATAATGACTGAGGACAGTCATTTTCCTGGTCAAGGGCGAGTGTAACCCCCTTGTTACCCGGGGTTACTAGAATCCCAGTAAGACCTAGTGGTAGGCAGGGAAAGCAGCTTGTGAAACTCCAGTTAAATGGATTTCACACTGTCTCACTTTGTTCTCAGTCTCAGCTGAGACTGAGGGATGACATCACCATAGAACTATCACAGCTGCATGAGCCACAATGGAATCTGCAGCAAGGAGTTGGAATAGAATGTTGGGAGGTTTGAACAGAAGTCTGTTGTCAGTTGGTGTTGGGAGCTTGTTGTGAAAGCAGCACAGCAGCTCAGTGTAGGCTCTTGGAGTCTCAGCCCTGACAGAGGGCTACTTTTAGGTAAAAAGGGTGTGTGTCTTCACCAAACGAGAGACACAGGAGACAATTGAAGTGGTGGAGACCGCTGTTTCGGGTCTCAGTGCCCCCTTCCTCCAGGGATGGTGGCAGGAAAGGGTTCCCTGCATATTGCTGGGGCAACCCCCTGGTTCTGCTACTAAGGGAGAAGCTTCCTATTTGTTCTAGAGTTTTTTGGGAGAACAAAAAGATTTGAGAATTGCCTGTGAGGCACCTGCAACTGGAGGGTGAGTGTCTGCTCTTCCTGAAAGGGCCTATGTTTTTCACCCTGGGACTAGTGTGACATGTGGGGATTGGACTACTGAAATAGTGGGAGGCCTAGAGTAATAGGCTTAGCCAAAAAGTAAAAGTATGTTCAAGTCCAGCGCTTATAGGAATTCAAGATATGTAGAGGAGATGTGACATACGTCTACCCAGGAATCTACATTGCCAAGCTTTCAGTAAAGGAATTGTTTAGTTTCCAGAGAAATGGCTGGGTATGGATTGTGGGAGCTGGAGGTGGGAGATCCCCCATCTTTAGTGACCAGGTCCACCTCTATGGATTTGCTCTGTGGATTTCTACTTTGCCTCATGCACTTGACCAATGATGAGGGAAGTACCCAGACGTGGGATTGGAAGGAAAATTCCCTCTGGGAGTCAAAGGCTCTAATGTGGTTTGGGGAGCCACAACAGGATAATTGGTTCATTTCCCAAAATGGACCGTGGATCAAGTGGCCGGTGGGGGAGCCGGGCCAGTGGGGAAAACCCAAGTAGTGTACAAGTCGGACTGTGTAACCAAAGCTGCGTGCAAGTCCGGGCTGTGTGCCTGGTGGGTTCAGAGCCTGAGGGCTGGAAATAGTGATGAAGTGTTTCTGTTGTCTCTAATCTGCATTACCAGGAATATAGCCCCATGGGGGTCCATCTATGCTTTGTTTGTTCAGCTTGGATGTGAATAAAAGCCACACTGAAGAATCCCATTCTTGGTTCTAGACATTACAGTTATTGCTTCCTGTGTTTGGATTTACTTGGGTGCCCCTGTGCAGAGTAGCCAAACCTAGGTCCCCTGTGCCGAGTATCCTCATCCTCCCCGAACCCAGTCCCCACCAGGTACTGTTGTCAGCTTCAACAGCATGCCACCTGTCATTTTGCTAAAAGGCAGGGGTGAGGGGTTACACATAGTATCGTGTCATGACACAACTTAAGTAAATGATGACTTGCTCTTTTTAAAAGGGAAAGTTACCTGGTCTTGCCCACCCACTGAAAGTGAAGCACACCAATATATGTTATGTCACCACAGGGCCAGTGCTGATTGCTTTGTATCAATAAAGCACTGTCGTTGTTTTAGGAACAGTGATGACATGTCATGTTACACAACAAGGCAAGATATGAAACCCAGCTGCACCAACCAAATTACTTAACAGGAGTAATCACTGCCTTGCATGGAGTTGTTGCTGTAACACATGCATCACTTTACTGATAACACAGCGACATTGATTACCATAGTTGTACTGTACCTCCATTCAGTCCGTCATGCAATGTCACAACTCTTGGCGTACTGCACTTCATAGACAAAGTTAAGTAATTTTTGCTTTATCAACATTTTGATACAGCTGAAGTTCTTTTTCATCCATATCATAATGTAAACACCAGTGATTGTGAGCAAAGAAAGAGAATGTATCCAAAGGTTGACTCACTGCTCCCATAAGCAGATATATGTTGATCATTGTTTCTTCTACACTACTGGATACATATCAGAATGGAACACCCACTGTAGGACAAGCACATGGTAAACAGCAGTAACCACCAAGGATGTTACCGACGTGTTTTGTGATACAGCAGTACAGTAATTTCATGTCACATTTGTAAAACACATATCATATGCAGTTGTAGCACATGGCTCAGATTGAAGGGCACGCTACCATTTGTATGACATAGCCACTATTTCACCACCACTACTGTTAAACTCAATCCTGGGGATTAATGACCAAGCTACATGTGCAATGGTCTTGATTTGAGAAACACCAATTCATAAGATTGCCCATATGCCAGTATGGCATTACAATGCTGATAATGTTATTTCAGGATCACTTTGTCATTCATGTCCTGAAACACGGCACACTATCTGCCCCTTCATATAAGTTGACATGGAAACACCCTGAAATCTGTAAAGCACAGTCATCCTGTATATGACAGTGCAGTCGGTAACAGTTACAGAATGAAGAGGCAGCTACCACTGTACATCCAGTAAACATATTCTAATCAGTGGTGCTGTTGTACTTGTTACTTTTGACAATGCTGTTACAGAGCTTGGTTCATAATCATTGTTGTTCTTAGAGAAAAAATACGGTTATTACTTATTGCACATGCTAATCCTCTGATTCATTGTTGGCTGTCATGTTATTCACTTTGATACTGTGTATTGTGTCATGCAACACATCTCAATATTATATGATATTATATGCTTTAGAAGATATGCTGGCAGTTCTGCTGCCTACATTCAGTATTACTGTTGCATTTGTATCTTTAACTCCTCACAGTGCACACTCTGATTGACAGCATCATACATATGACACCACAACATTACTTTACATTGTTATAGTGTGTTTGTAATATCTGAATGCAAAACATCTGAATGCAATAAGCACTGTTTGTCATACTACTAAGGCAAATAAACCCTTGTTTTACATTACAGTGAAGTTGTCTATTGTACTATGGTTCACAGTTAAACTGATTCAGAACTGAATACAATTGTGCCTGTAGATACCAGCATTAGCTACATCATTGGTAGCTGTCATGACTGAGGCCATGATAACCATACACTGTCCAGTCATCTGTATTGTGTCAAGCAATGCCACGAACAAGAAAAATTAATGTTACTGCCTACGTTTGTGACATTACTCATTGGTTTGATACTTTGTCACAGAATGGTTACCACCGTGACAGACCGCACTTAAAGCACTTCTCCCACTGTTGTCATTCTGGCTCTGAATCTGGACCTGTGCTGCCTCACTGCTTCCTCTTTGCTAGGACGGTCAAAGTTGGAACACAGTGGTGGTGGTACTGATTCCACTGTGTCTGTAGTATCCACAGGTGTCTTTGAACTAGCGTTTCCACTTCCATCATAAGTTTGGAGATGTACTGTGAAATACAAAAAGGAATAATGTGATAACCAGCCTGCACATCACCCCCCGATGTCATTACCATGAACAGGTAACAGTTACACTACCGTAGGTGCAGTCAACATGTAGTTGCCTCGTGGTAAAACCACCTTTCTTGTGCTTCGGATATGTCACCTTGCAGTGGTCGTGGCCATCTTTGCTCATGGCCATACTCCCTTGCTGCATTTTCATTAAAATGCATTGCTGCCAGTATTAGTCTGAGCAAGACAGGAAAGAAATGGTTATGCCCGTGGAGATATTGTGGAGTATGCTTTGCTCTGCCACTGTTCCCAACCCTTATGTACTATTGCTTGGAACAGGGTGGCCATAGCATTGTCACAGTCTAGCTGTTTGTGCCACTGCTTCCCTCAGCATTAGTACAGATCAACACTGTCTGTCATTATGAACTGTTGTGGTCAACACAACACTTATATACTTATGTTGCAACATTGGTCCATGCAAAGATGACATGGGTCACGGACACATAACTCCTAGCCCTGATCGGGCATCAACCGCTGTGCAGTGGCTGTGGCACAGATCTACTCTGGCTGCCTGCTCTCCTTTCTCCACCTGCCTAACATCAGAACCAGGTCCTAGCCCTGATCGTGCATCCACCGCTACACAGAGGAGGCAGCGTGGAGCTCCTCTGGCCACCCACTCTCCTTCTTCCGCCCGCCTAACATCGGATCCAGGTATGGTTTCCCGAGGTTCGAAACCCAGGAATTCAATTGACCCTTGCGGCCTCTGCATTTCCTAGCCATTGGCAGCCAATCTTGTTCTTGGACCACAATTGGCTGCGGCAGTTTGGACTGAGACCAGCTTTTTTTAACTTATTCTGGTTACTGTAATACCTTATATTTTGTTCTTTGTATATGTTTCTGCCATTATTTCCTTACCCTGCTACTTAATGTTAATGCATAGCTAGGCAGCCAATTTAATATCTATCCAGCTAACTAGCCTTTAATTGATATTCTCTGCAACAGTTTTTTTCAATGCGATGCCAAGTTTAAACTGCTGTAAATTTGTTATTATACTAAGCTTAGCCCAATTTTAGTTGACTGGAATGTTTTGTTGCTACGCTGCCTTATCTCTTAATTTCCTACCTATCCTCTACTGCCTATCTTACCCCCATCCTGTTTCTGATTACTTTGATTGCAATTTTGTTGCCACCCTGCCTTTGCTCTTAATTTCATACCTATTCTCCACCATATCTCTCCATCTTTACTGTTCTCCTCTTGATCCCTTCCCCTTCCCCCTGTGTTCTTCATCCTGTAATCCTTTGGCACCATGCCAGACCCCCCACCACCACCACTCCCCACCTCTGCTTTAACTGCACCCCAGCTTACTTAATCACTGTTCCTCTCACCTCTATTGTTTTACAAGAGGTGCTTCATGTCTGCCCACCCACCAATTACCTAAAGCACCAGCCCTGCAGTGCTCTCCTTATCAGCAGCTAATCCTGTCCTTTTCTCCCTCTTGTGGGTCCTAGCCCTGATTGGGCATCCACTGCTGTACAGCGGCTGTGGCACGGAGCTCCTCCAGCCGCCCGCTCTCCTTCCTTCACCTGCCTATCATCGGATCCAGGTATGGCTTCCCGAGGTTCAAAACCCAGGAATTCATTTTGCCCTTGTGGCCTCTGCCTTTCCTCACCATTGGCTGCTGATCTAGCTCCTGGCCCACAATTGGCAGCGGCAGTTTGTACTGAGCCCGGCTTTTTTTAAACTTATTCTCACTACTGTAATACCTTATATTTTGTCCCGCCCACCGTCCTCGGACCTGACCTCTATTAAATACCCCTTAGCCCCTCCTGTCTAAATCCTCCTTCTTGTCTATTGGCTCCTACCCTTCTTACATAGTTGGTCTACCAAGGCTTGCTACTTACAGCTCCTCTCTCTCTCTCTCTGTCTCTCTCTCTCTCTCTCTGTTCTTACTGTTCCTTCTCTTGTTGCTTCTAATAGTTCCCTCTCTCCCACTGTAGTTGCTATAGCCCTCTGTTATAGCTGTTCTCTATTCCTCCTTCCCTCTGTCATTCGCTCTCATTCACACTTCCCTTGATGCTCACTCCTATCATAAACTACAGGTTCTATACCTAGCTGGGTTTTTCTTACTACACCCACACCTTCTAAATCCTTTGCTACCTACACAGGCCTCCTTATCTTCCTGGGAATTTACTAATCGAGGTTTCTAGCCCTAGTCTATTCCTGGAGGTGCTTGTGCAAACTATTTTGCTAAGATTTATACCAATCAGTGTAATCTGCATCTAGCAGTCTGCTGTGTGTTTTGTGCTCACTGTCAGGTCACATCATAGTCAGACAGGTGATTGCTCATGCTTTGTTATTTATTCCATCCTTCACACACTGCTAGACAAACTTATTGCCCTTTGCCTAATCCCCCTGCCCCATGATTCTACACTCCTTTATCTTAGCCCCACCTACTCTGACATTGCACTTCCCCCTCATCTCACTCACCTTATGCATAAAAAGGATTTCTACTCCCTCGGGATCTGCACCCAATCCTCGCTGCGTTCTGTATGTAGGCTCAGCCTCAGTACCATTGGCCTAGGCTCACTAAAGTTAATCATGGCTTTGCATCTATCCCTAGTCCTTCTTCCAGGGGGCAACACTGAATTAAATCCTGGTCCACCAGGCCCTTTTTCTATATTTGCCCCATCATCCTCACCTAACACGTTCTGGGAAAAGGGCATCAAAATCACTCATCTGAACATTCAAAGTCTCTGGCCAAAAATTGATGAGCTCCAGGCCTGGGCTGCTAAACACAACTTAGACATCCTTGGAATAACCAAAACTTGGTTGAAGCCCCACGTACAACAACATGAAGTTGATCTGCCTGGTTATTCTTGTTTCAGGCAAGACTGTATAGGTAAAAAGGGTGGTGGTGTCTTATTCTATGCTAAGTCTAAATTTCGTGTCACTGTAATCCCCTCTCTGACTGAAATACCTTTCTTGGTTGAATCTTTATTTATTTCACTGACTCTTGGAAATGTAAAGAAACTCCTAATCAGTTGTATTTACCTCCCTCCTAGGGATACAACCAATTACTTGCATCCCCTCATGTCGTCCCTGTCTGTTCCTCCCCCGCATGACAGAGTAATCTGTGGAGATTTTAACAATGACTGGCTGTTCCCCCACAATACCAAGGCTCATGCTTTCATCTCTGACATCAATTGTACCCAACATACCACTGAGCCTACGAGATGTAACTCCAAGACCGGTACTGCAACACTATTGGATTGGATTCTATCTAGTTGCCCTCACAGGATCAAAACAGTGAGTGTGCTACCTGACTATATTAGCGACCACTCTCCTACCTATTGCATGTGGTGCAACAATTTTGATGCCCTTCCATAATTCATGAATCCAGGAACATGTCTCAGTTTCACATAAATGATTTTTTAATGTCTGTTAGTAATGCTGATTGGACCCCCTTATTCACCTCCCTACCATAGACAGGCCCTAGACTATTTCATTCTTACCTTTAAAGACATTATCAACAGACATGCTCCCCTAACTAAATGCAGATCTAAAGGTATCAAGGCCCCTTGGCTTTCTACTGAAATCAGGTCCCTCATGAAGAATCGTGATGCAGCCTGGAAATCCTATAAACACAGCCACCTATGAACCGATTGCTTATTTTATCATCAGCTGATAAATCAGTGCAAAATCAGGATACAGGGTGCTAAACATTCCTATTACCACTCACTTCAGACTGATAACCTCAGCAAGCCCAAAGATTTCTGGAAGCAGATCAATTCTCTGATCAAAGGTAAAATGTCCCAATGTCCCAGCTCCATATTTTCCAGTGGTGACCTCCTTCAAGATCCTCCTTCCATTGCAGAAGGAATGAATCAGTTCTTCACTGACCGTGATAGGTACTGTATATGGCTCACCTTCCGCCCATCTCTGAGTTCTCCATCCCGAATCATCCCTATGGCCCCCTTGGCCCTTGCCCTCTCTTCCACCTAAAACTGACTACAATAAGGGAAGTCCACAAGTTATTATCTAATCTCAAGTCAGAGAGCTCCCCCAGCCATGACACTTCAGAAGCCAGGTTCATCAAACTTTAAGCAGCAGCACTTGCAGCACCTGTCTGCGATCTTCTAAATAGGTCCTTCCTCTCTTAAGTGGTGCCAAGTCTATGGAAAGTGGCTGTGGTGGTCCCCTTCCACAACAGAGGGAAACCAAGCCATGGAAAACTGCTGGCATATTTCAATTCTATGCCCTCTGGCTAAGATCCAACAGTGGATCCTGTACAGTCAGTTGTAGTCCTACCTAGACATGAATCAGCTCCTCATACATTGCCAGCATGGCTTCAGAAAGGGCCATAGCACTACCACTGCCCTGGTCAAAGTATCGGCTGATATTCTTAAAGCCAGTGATGAAGGTCTAGTAACTGGTGCAATGTTCATTGACTTGACTAAGGCCTTTGATCTAGTCAACTACCACCTCCTGCTTGGTAAGCTACATCAACTCAGCTTAGATTGCCTAGCACTCATGTGGTTTAAGGACTACCTCATTGATAGATCACAAAGGGTAAAATGGTCCAGATCTTGCTCCTCCCTTAGATACATCTTGCATGGCGCACCTTAAGGTTCAATTCTTGGCCCGATAGTATTCTCACTCTTCATTAAAGAGCTTCCAAACTTCTGTGGAAGTGCATCTGTGCAACTTTACACTGATGACACAATCTTATACTACACTGATGATGCAATCTTATACCGTTTGACTAAC
Source organism: Neoceratodus forsteri (assembly GCA_016271365.2). NCBI lineage: Eukaryota > Metazoa > Chordata > Ceratodontiformes > Ceratodontidae > Neoceratodus > Neoceratodus forsteri. The sequence continues at coordinate 65,634,708 of CM057459.1, forward strand.
AACATAGACTGGCTTAACCAGTGCCTTAATTCCAACTTCAATATGCTTGAAACTTGGTTCTCTGATAATCACCTAATTCTAAATATGAAAAAAAACAAAAGCTGTGATATTCCACAATCCGTCCGCTAAACTCATCAAACCACTCCAAATCTGCTCACTGTCAGGTGACTCCATAGAAGTGGTCAAAACTTTTAAATATCTTGGGATCTTTCTAGATGCCTCCTTTTTGCTGGAGCAACATGTAACTCAGCTTACCAAAATGGTAAACCAGAAGCTTGAGCTCTTATACTGCCTCTGCCCCCTATTATCAGCAGCTGCCTGTAAAAGATTGCATCCACATCTCTTCTCCCTATATTGTTCTATAGTACCCCACTCTTACTCTCCACACAATCCTCATCCATTGCCTGGCTGCCTCAACTCTATCATAGGAATGGACAATTTGCTCTAGGTGCTGACTCCAGAAAGCACCACTGTGATACCCTATATTCTCTTCAATGGCCTATTTATTACTCAAGGTTACAGTTTCACACTCTATGCTTTGTATTCAAACTAGTAAAGCTCTCTAATCCCCCTTGCCTAAGGGGAATCATTTTACACAAAGCATTCACTCACCCACTCAGATCTATTTCCCTGCCCTTATTAGTGATCCAGAGGATGTGCTGTCTATCGGGTAAGTGTTTGTTTGCCTTCTCAGCCACCACTTCCTGGAATTCCCTTCCCCTGCCTTACTCTCCTGCCCTACCCTATCACTTTTCCAAAAAGAGCTTACCTCTTATCTACTTAACCCCCCCTCTGCTCTTGCTTTAACTAATCATGATCTTCTCTGTGCCTTCTGATGTTCAGCATATATTACTCCAACACATGTATCCTGTAATTATTTACCATTTAGTCCTGTATTGCACATGTTCCACAATTTTAGTGCCATGCACAATGTTTAATGTAAATTTCTGGATGTTTATTAAGTTTTATATCTTAAATGCCTCTATATTACCTTGAGTCATTGTTAGTTCATTGTACCTTGTATTATTCCTGTATCTATTAGTTGTATTGTGTTCACAATTGTCTCCCGGGTCGGCACTGAAAAAGGGACTGCATGGTTTCAGTGGGTCTACTCGGTTAACAAAATTCAAATAAATAAATGAATAATGGAACCCAGGATTCACTTGCCTGGTACAGAAATGTGTACACCTACCGTGTATGTTGTGAAATGTATGTGGGGATGATGGTACAATATTTGTGTCATGGAATAGCTCCTGTTAGAAATCATGGTCACATAAAAACGCATCTCCCAATAACAGTACTGAAGGGTTTAACTCAAAATATCCATGTTGGTTCACTGAGCAAATGGAATGTGATTCCAGCATTAACAATGTGCTTATCTGTGTGTGTGTGTATGTGTGTGTGTGTGTGTGCGTGTATGTGCTGATGCTGACCATCTTTGCATTTCTTCCTGTACAGTCCTTCACAGGGTACTTCTGGGAAGTATTGGTGGGTGGGGGAGATGGTGAGAAGTACGAGACATGGGTGTATATGCAGTGGCTGTGGGGACCTGTAACACAATTTATATGTTCTCAATATGCTCCAGTGTCCACAGTATTGTGCCCCCACACAGTTAAAGTTCTGTAGGCAATCAGGGAAAGGTAACTGCAATGGACATTGCAACAGCATTGGGTGGTTAGGTCATGGTTATGCCGTTGCAGCGCTTCACTCTGAAACAGAGTACACACAACCTAAATCTATCACTGCACTTGATGCTGTTGTCTGATACCACTTGGTTATGCAAGAAAAGCCTAATATGTAACATCACCATTGCATAGCGCCTACAATACTGCTCACACTACAAGTTTGAGGAGTGTGCAGTAAAGTGACATGCTTGATGCTGTAGTTTAGGTATTGAGCAATTCTTTGCTTGACAGTCACCAAGTGGAACACAGATGAAAAGCCACAGTGAAAGTGGTTTGAAACAAAGAAGACTTACAGGGAAGGGAAGGTGAAATTGTTTTACCAGGGGAGGCACGCTAAGCCAAATCTTGTTTCCAGGTGCTACATGGGAGCAGAAGGAAGTTAAGTAACTTGCTCATGGATACACAGTATGCAAGTGGGGGGCTGTGAGATTCAAACCCAGTTCTCCAGGTTTACAGCTCAAAGCCTTACAACACTGTGCTATACCGCCTCCCCACAGAACATGTTGTAATCTGTGTGTGGGCATTGACATTTCTGTTAAATATGGGACACTGACAATGTACAATAGCTACAGAGGTTTTCTTACTTACATTTCATACCCAAATAGCTGAAGTGAGTATGCTTTGGGGCAAAATGTACAATACCACTGTGATAGCCTTCAATTGCCAAAGTTTGAACATCTGGAGACATACTTCCAATGTCATTCACAAGTCATGTTTTTAGCAATAGTTCCTCAAGTCTGACCGTTGCTCTAGAACATGTGGGGCAGTGAAGAAGACATCTTGACATCATTAAAGCAAGGTCCCCACACACACAATGATGAACAATTTACGCATCTACTAAATCCTCACTACCAAAGTCACCCCCAACACCTTCCGCATACTCCCCATTTCTCCTTCTCTACTTGTGATCAGAAGCTGCCTCTTTCAAGTACCTCCCATCTGTGAACCCTGTTAAGGACGACAATTCAAATGGGTTTTGCACAAAAGTACTTCAGGTCTATGCTACTTCTACCACAGTCCCTCTCACCTCACTCTTTAACCTCTCCTTGTCCCATGACCCTGTCTCACTGTCAAGATAGCATGCCACAGTCCTTACCCTCTTTGAAGGTGGTTACTACTATAGCATTCTTGGAAACAATCTCACTGTCTATTTCATGCCCTCAATGCACTTGAACACCTATTTGTATTGTGACAACCTTATCCTTCCCTTCAGTCATTCTCTTTCCTGAGCCATATGTACTCCATTGTTTTTTAATATTCATGTCCTCCTGAAAGTCCACTCTTGGGGTGACTGAGTTCATCATAACCAAAATGTATCAGGCCCATTTTGGCTTTGCAATTTTGGCTGACCAGGACAATGCATTTTACACCATTGCCAACTTACTACTCCTTGCAAGCCTCCATGCTACAGGGATTTCCCATCCTGCTACAGACTGGTCACTGTCTAATGATGACAACTGCCATCTCACCAGTCGTTACTAACATTATGTCACAGCTTATGTGATGATTACAGGTGCATGTTTGACAGCACACCGACACTGGCCATGTGGCAACTGTCACTGTGTTTCGTAAAGCATCACATGCATTGCTGTCACATGCCTAAGTATGATTTTGCCCAACCACCATCACAGTGGGTAGATTTAACACCATAACGAGTGCACCATAGCTCACTGTGAAGACAGTGGATGCTCAAAGAGCAACCAGGACAAAGGTACATTGAGCAGCAATAGCATGCTACGAACCTATGAGAGGAAGGAGGGGTAGTCGAGTGTCTCCAATTCATGTGTCCCATTTCAGCTTGGGTTGCACCAGTACTGGACAACCACATTGCTACACTGTTGTTGGGAGTGTTGTGTGGAAAATGTGGTTACGACAGGGTGTCCACTTGTCAAAAACACACTGAAAGTTTAAGAAAAAAAAACATTCCATGCTGTGCCCACTGATGATCCACTGGCCCAGTAATGGTCATGGGTCTACATTGTATCTGATATTCAGATACAAGCAAGTTAAGGGGGAAGGAATGTACTCCTGATGCCCCACACTAGGGTGTTATGCAAGTGTGACTGCAACCGAGACTTCAGGTTGCTATGTCTGGCAGGCTGAGGAAACCATGTGTTACTGCAGGTGTACTATACTATGGAGAGGGTGGGGGACTCATGCAATAGCCTGACCCAGGAGGTGACAGCCACCCGTATGGTGGCAGGCTTCAAACATGCATGGGACTGGAATAAAAGAATATTAGAGATGGAAAGAAAAAGCTAAAGCCAGTGACCAGATAGGGTCACTGATTGCTTCATCAGGTAGCATAAAAAGGGCGGTCTGGATGGGCCTGGTGGCCCTTATCTGCTGACAGTATCTATGTAAGTATGTATCTACAAAGCATGGTAGTTAGGAAGCAAAAAATTGGTATTATCCAAATACATCTCTGCCAATGAAGTAACATTTGTTAAAATTGTCTGATGCTATCTTACGATCTTGTGCAAGCCATGTTTTCATCCTGTTTGGATCAAGCAGGTTACCATGTAGACAACTATTAAAATGAGGACCATGGCCCTGGTGAATGTCCTGTACATGGTTTACTACTGTGGACCACTTTGCCTTGATGATGTCTTCATTCCCATCTGGAGTGGAAACAGCTGACCAGTACAGGTGGTTGATTATACTTTTCTCCCACTCCATTACTGCTTCACACTCCCTCTGCTTGTATACATGACTCTGGGGTGGGTCTCTCATTGACTGTGTCACATCCTTCAAATACCTGGGAGTCCTCCTTGATAAAGCCCTTGATTTCAGTCTGCACTGCCAGTCAACCTGTAAAGCAACAAATGCCAAACTTGAAATCGTCTATAAGACTTGTCACTTGCTAACACCATCCGCCAAATTGGCAATCGCCAAGGGTATTCTGCTTCCAGCACCGACATATGATGTCTCCACTTTTGCTAATGCCCATAAGACTGCTCTCCATAAATGGGATGTCACGTATAACAACATATGTCGGTATGCCTCCTCTTCCCATCGCCTCAAGCTCCACTGCACACTGTATAGCGACCTACTGTAGGCTGGCTCTCCCCAACTGTCTACCGACTATATTCCCTAAGGACCCTCACAGACTCTGTAATCCATAACCAAACCCCCTTCCCCACAGCTCTACTTGTACCACAGACACCTGCCCACAGGCTAAGCTCGGCAAACAAATTTCTACTCACCATACTCAAGTGTCTTACTTCAAAAGGCTCTAGAGCATTTCACTGCACTGCCCCAGCCACCTGGAACTCTCTCCCTCCTGCCCTGAGGCAGGCTAACTCCCACCCAGTCTTCAAAAAGAACTATATCGCCACCTGTCCCGGGAACCCTGCACATGCTTTGATCCCACTTAATGCCTCACAGCTAACCACCCTATTTCACCCAAGACGCTGCTGCACTTCTAAACAAGTTTTGCTATAAAATGTCTTTATAGCTGCCACTTAGCCCAGTTTCAGTTATTTGCATGTACTAATGTCACTTTTGTCATCTCTGCATAGCTATATGTATTATCTCGAGTACTGTCTGACTTGATCTGTATTCTAACCTACCTGTACTATATACTATATACCTGTACTATATACTATGTGTTGTATAATCTCATCTCATTTTATGTATATATTCTCCTGGGTTGTGCCTGAAAATAGTCAACTTTGGCTAGCGCACCTAACCCGGTTAACAAAAACTAAATAAATAAATAAAAATAAATAATACAGTGGCTAGTGATTTCTTCAGTCCTGTGAAGGGATGGTAATCACATGGTTCAATAGTTGAGAATGAAACAATGTTGTTTTGCAGTGTCATCATGCTTACCCAGCCTGTCATCTTTTGAGTTTGTAGCAGTCAGGGTTTAACGCTATTCAGTTAGTTGACCACGCCCCTGTTGTGATACATCATGTCGTGGTACTGTGGACAGACTTAGTAATATGAACTACATGGTCACATTTGATGGATAATGTTGAGGAAGTTGTGATCCTCGTAAGTTGTTATGGCATGGGTCGCTGCTTGCAAATATGGAACATAGCCATAAACAAGCTTAATTTGTCACACTTGATTACCATACAGAGGTGAAGAAAGACAGGGACAAGACCTGGTAGTCGTAAGTCTGCAATTGTTTACTGTGACATGATCCAGTGGTAGTTGCATACTGTTGAGGTTGTTGGTCACACACCCAACAGCAGGCAAAAACGTTACTGCAATACCGGCATCATGTTTGACATTGAGAACATGTGTTTGGCAGGTCTCAATCACCCCTGTGCCTTGGAGAAAGACAAGAGACAGAGGGACTCAGTGATAGCGGTCAGTGGATGTCCTATCCTCCTCTAAAAATCCAGTCCTGGTGGAATGAGGCTTAATGAATGTGAGACATGTGTACAGTCTGTCACAAATTCACACCACAGATCAGGCCCTCTACTCCCACAGTGCCAAACCTTGAAATGCCATATGTGAACAGGGGACAGACAGGGTAACCCTCCTGTCTGTTTTGGGTCCGAATCACCTACTAGTCTTGAGTCCTGAGGTAAAATATAAACCTTTTTTCACTAGCACACCCAGTTAACAGGATCAAATATCGCACCTTCTTTGGGGAAATGCAGTGCATAACTTAACCCAGTGGGCACCCAACCTGGTTCATAATTCTACCCTTTTGACTCAATTTGAGACCTAGCTAATTTCTTAACTTAGCAAGATAGTAACACACTTTTAAGCCCTTAGCAGTTGTCAGAATTATCAACACTGTTCCCACAATCACATGCAAAAGAAAATGAAAAAAGGCACAGGCAGAATTTCAAGAAAAATAATGTTTACTAAAAGTTAAAAATAGATAAAATACAAAATGCAAAACATGTAAAATTGGGTTTACAATCTTTTAAAGTAAATAGATAATTACACAAAAAACAAAGCCTTATTACTGAATTTCTACTACCCTAGGTTTCAAGTAATAAATAGGTGGTTGAATTTACCTAAAGTGCTGTGAGAGTTTGTCAGGAGTCCCACCTCAATATCAGATGCAAAATGCAAAAAAGCCAAAAACCAAATGCAATGTTATCTCCCAGCTGGCTGGTAATATGTTGTCCCAACTCCTCCTCCCTGATGACATAGCTCACAGATGCTGGCTGTGAGGTCACTCAAATCTGAGAACATGAATTAATTTATCAGTCACGTTTTTCAGCCCACTGCTCAAACATTCCAATAAGAAAAATATATATTTTTCTTAGTTAGTGAGGCCTTATGACAGATAGAATTATCCCTTTGATGTCTTCAGAAGCTTCCTGAGGAACTGTGTTCACCTAGGTGTGAAAGCTAGTAGAAATCAGTTAAAATGGCATTTTCCTCAGAGGTAATAAAATGCATCCTTTGTCCCTGCATTTCAAAGTAAATGGATAGTTTATGACTGTCATAACCTGGCCTTTGAAGGAAGTCTTGATAGTCCCAGGAAGGCTTGCAACTATGTGTCAACATGGAGAAGGAAACTAGCCCTTTAGCTACTGTAGCAACTGTTTTGAGGTCAAAAGGTCAAGCCTCTTTAACATTACTGTCTTCTAGATATCCTGCTGACCAAGCTCTGTCTTTTAAGCAGAAATTTTAAAACATATATTTATAACAAAATTATACACATAGCTAGTAGATGGGTATCATGTTACACAGTCTACCACCCTTCATTATTCTTTTTTATGTGTAATGTATTATGCCAAAGACTCTGCCTGCGCCCCCCCCCATGATGGACTAAAAATGAACAGAGAATACACAAGATGATTGAAATAGGGGGAAAAAGCAGCCATGCTTCTCTTAATGACATGAACATTGCAGTCATTGCAGAACAGGAGTTGACCAACAAGGTTTCAAATGTGGTAGGTGCCACATACTATATTTTGTGATACCACTGAAGAAGTTGTCACAAACCAGTACATCTCACCTTTTGTGATGTGCCATATGTTGAACTTATGTTCCACATCTGGCAGCTGTTCACATATCCACTTAGTTATGGCTAGTTGTCGGTCGGTCACAATGCAGTCCAAGTACACATCATTTTCTTTGAGGTGCTCCACAGCCCTTTTTAACCCCTCCATCTCCATATGATATGAGCCCACACATTCATTGCTCTAGAAAGAAAATTTGACATGTGACTGACTACATGCACAGTGTGGTATCATCACAGGTAGTACAGTGTCGAGGGTCTAATAAGTACTGATACATCATGGTCATCACTATCCCTTGCTAACTGTTTACAGATACTCAGTACATTGCCTTGAGACTCACTTGAGGGGGACTATGAAGGAGGGTACCTCCCATGTTGGGTGACGTACTTGTACAATCTTTCCAACAGAAACACATGCAAGGTAACATGCCGTGCTCTATTGAGGGATCTTAAATCTTACTTCAAGATACTTATCTGCATGCATTATCCCTGACTGACACACAACACATGCACGAAAATCATGTGTTGTGCTGCGTGTTGCTAAACAGACATGTTTCACAGAATGTGGTTGCTGGGTCCTGTAATGCATTTGAAATAGGTGAACGTTCAGTCACACTAATTTTGCAATGTAAATGAATAATGCATAAAGTAGGAACAGACACAGGGAACATCAATGGGTCTGCACAGTGGACATCCTCTATCCACTGGAAATGATAATATTGGCACATTTGATATTTGTACTCACTGAAAAAGTTGTGACACAAGTCACCACCTATTAGCCCTAAACCAGACTTCTCCAGCTACTACACCATCCAGATGTGTGGTTGGTTAAGAAAAGCAAGGCAGAAATTGAGCATGGACATTTCCTTTGTCCCACCAAAAAGGAATCGCCCTACTCATACTGTCAAGGAAATGTAGGTCATTTTCATGATGTGATGTACCCCATGTCACTGTTTGATAACTGATATACTGTTCATCATTCCCATGTTTTCCTGCTTCCTCTCTGCTTTGCCTTTTATGGCTTTAGACTACTTGTGACATCCTCATGTCCTTTGTAACCCAGTATCGAGTGATTCATGAATGTAATCTGAATGTAGGTGTTGTGAATGTAAGCAACAAGGCAGGCAGTGGCTTCCAGACCTCCTATGCTGTGGGAGTACATGGATGGCCATATGTTGCAGGTGGTTCAAAGGATGGCACTCAAGGGGGAGATTCTGCTGGTGGGTGACCACAACATCTCAGATGTAAAATGGGATATCCCATGAGCTAGGTCAGCCAAAAACAGAGACCCTCCAGTCCCTCCAAGGAGCATTCCTCTTTTTCTTTTTTTTTTTTATGAGGTTCAGTAAGCTGTGGGTTTTTATTGTTTCCGACATTTATTTATTTCAGTATAACCCCTCATCAAAGTTTCATCACAACCTCCTACACTAACTTATCTTACCTCAACTATTCTAGACCTGGGACATCCTTTTTTTTTTAATAATATTGTAATAGTATTATTATATTTACAAATATTGATATATATATATATATATATATATATACATATATATTTTCCCCATTTCCTTTTTCCTTCTTTATTTTTGACTTGATGATTATTATTTTAATTATTTTTTACCATAACTATTGCAAAGTTTAACATTAGTTGTACCAATTTAGAAACTAATAGCACCCTGGCTGATAAAGGAGTAAAGGAGCTAAAGGGCTGCCAAACTTTTTCATGCAGGTTTTCCTGTCTTGTCTTCAGGTATTGTATATTCTTTCTGGTTTATTTGCATCCAACATAAAATTTATCCAAGTTGTTACCACTGGGGGGGAGGTCAGAGTCCTTCCATTTAACTAACAAACATTTCCTAGCTAGGATCATTGCTATAGTAAGAAAAGTTTGTTGATATTAATATATATCCATTTCATTTATTTGAATTGCACAAAGAGTAAATAACAATGTCATATTAAATTGCTTACTTAAAGTTTTATTTAATTTGTGAAATATGTTGGACCAAAGATTCAACAGATATGGACATTTATTTATTTATTTGCTTTTGTTAACTGGGTAAGCACACTAGACAACGAAGTGCCTATTTTCAGGTGCGACCCAGGAGATTACAAAGTACATACATGAACATCAGGCAAAAACAAGTGAAGGTTACATTTAAGTGCATTATCACACAGGGTCGCTACAAGTAACAACAGGGGTTTACAATGCAGGCAGCAGGTTGAATAACAGAATGATACTCTTATGAAAGGCAGTGATCATCATGCCGGGCAGCAATGCAGCAAAGATTACAGGTAGACAGAGAGGAGACAAACTGGGATAGAGGGGGCCCAGAGCAAAATAAGGAAATTGTACAGTAACAATGCTCTCCCTGTTGGGCAGGTGGGCCTAAGTGGTCTAAACCTTCTAGTAAGCTACGAGTACAGGTAGTGGATAAATTGTAGAGGGCCACTGCCTTAGTCATGTTATTTAGGTAGTGTCTCAGTCAGTTGGAGTGGCATAGGTCGAGGGGGTTCGTCTAGTGCATATGCAGGTGGAGGCCATTTTGAGAAAGCCCCAGAGGAAGGCTTTAAAGCATTAGTGGGAGGGAGAGGAGCAAGTGCTTAATGGAAGAGAGTTCCACAACCTGGGCGTGTATGCAGCGAAGGCCCGATCTCCCATTTGGGTACGAGTCTTTGGTACCAGGAAGGCATGAGAGTCACTGGATCTCAGATGGTAGGAGGAAGTAGCCGGACTGAGGGATTCAGTGAGAATTAGGGGGGTGGCAGATCTGACAACACTGTCTATGAAGTTGCCCACAACATATGAGTGGTGCATTTCTGGTGGGAGCCATTCAAGCTGGGAGTAGAGCTCACAGCAGTGGGTGAGGTGGGGGGCTGACAGCGCAAAGCGATATACGCTGTTGTATGCTGAGTCCCATTTTGCTAGACTTGTTTTTGCAACGTGGGCGAAGATGACTAGTCCATAGCAGAGCGTAGGTAGGAGGACTCCTCTAGCTAAAGCGAAATGGGCAGCTGGGGTGAGACAGCCTTTTGATCTGTATGCAAGACCCAACTTGCAGTTTGAGGCCTGACATGTATTGCGTATATGCAGGTTCAGATCCAGTTGTGGGTCAAGAGTCACCCCCAGGTACTTGACAAAATCTGCACCTAGCAGAAGGGACCCATCGGCCCTTGAGCTCTGTAGTGGGTCCGGGACAGCTTTTGTCTTGGCTGTTGAGCCAAAGAGCATGGCCTGCATCTTCTGCAGGTTAATCATAAGCTTATGGTCCTGTAGCCAGGTTTGGATTTGGTCAAAGTCTGAGTTTAGTTTGGCATTGATGGTAGAGATGTCCTGGGAGCTGGTCATGATGACTAGGTCATCTGCATACAGCGTTGAGCGCCCATGAGCTGAGGTCAAGGGTAGCTCATTCACAAAGAGGGAGAACAGGAGATGCCCCAGGACAGAGTCCTGAGGGACTCCACAGTTTACCTGGGCAGGCTCAGACAGGGCCTTGTTGACCTTGGTGTACTGCTGCCTGCCCGAGAGGTAATTACTGATCCAGTCAAGGGCAGAGGAGGAGAAGCCAAGGGACAGGAGAGAGGAGCACAGTAATGTGTGGTCAACCTGGTCGAAGGCTTTCGAGAGATCCATGAAGATGGCTCCAGTCAGTTTGCTTTGGTCAGCAGCAGACCTGATCGCAGAGGTAACAACTGCTAGGGCAGTGGAGGTGCTGTGCCCTTTTCTAAACCCATGCTGTGCAGGGGAGAGTAGGTTGTGGGTCTGTAGATAATGGGTGAGCTGTGAGGTGACTACCTTTTCTAGAAGTTTGCTGATCGTTGACAGGATCGCTATAGGGCGGTAGTTATTTGGGTCTTTTGGGCACCTTGTTTGGGAACAGGGATGACTTTGGCAATCTTCCTGATGTCCAGGACTATACCCGAGGTTAGAGATGCATTGAAGATGTGGGCAATGGGTCGGGCTAGAACAGATGCCCCCTAGCCTAAGTAGCTTGGGCTCAAGGCAGTTGTGCCCAGCACCAGTGTGGGGGGAGAGGCCAGCAAGGATCTTCTGGGTCTCCATGTCAGCGATGACCTTGAGGTAAAAGGGCAGGTGGGGGGGTTGTCCTACAGGGTGGAGGGGCCCGATCCTTGGGGTCATGAGGCTGTATGGGGAGAGCTGGCAGGTTAGTGAACAGGGAGTTAAAGGCATTGGCAATTGTGAGGGGATTGTTGCAGTTTACCCCGCCAATGTGCATATCTGTGACCTGAGCTCTGGTGGACCCACCAACTGTGTTCTTAATGCTCTGCCAAAATCTCCTTGGGTTTCTGGCTGTGGAGAGCAGAACAGATTGACAGAACTCACTTTTTGCAGAGCAGATGGCTCTCTTGCACGAGTTCCTCAGCTGTCTGTACTCTTGGAGGTCTGTACTGGACAGGGAGTACTTATATCTCACCCAGCATTTATCCCTTTGTTTCATGAGAGAAAAAAGACCTCCATGGAGCCACTTTGTTACAGTTCCCCTCACTTTTCTTTTTGTGAGAGGGGCATGTTTGTTTTGCAGTGGGGTGTAGACATTTAGGAAGTTGTCAAGGGCTTTGAGGAGTCATTTGTGGCAATGTCCTGAGACCAGTCAGCATGTTGCAGGTCAGCAAGGTAGTCTCCAACGTTGAGTTTGGAGTAGTCCTTCATTTGGATCACCTTGCAGGGGAATTTGGGAGGGGAGTTGCCCTATATACAGTAGGTGGGAGAGTGATCCGATATAGCATCAGGGAGAACACCACAGAAGACAATTTTCTCTGGTCTGTTGCTCAGCACCCAGTCAATGGGGGAACCCTTGTTGCCACGTGAGGAGGGCCTTGTGGGTTCAGAGATGAGCTGGCTGAGGGCGAGAATAGCCAACAAGGGGCTCATATTGCTGGACGTTGTGGCCTACCCAGTTGAGGTTGAAGTCTCCTAGGACTAGTAACTCATTTGAGCCAACCATTGGGCTAAGGCTGTCAAGGAGGGAGGAGAGCCCTGGCACTCCACCCTTAGGGGTTGTAGGCACAGATCAGGTGTACCTTTTTGGTGTTTCCTGACAGGAGGAGGGTGTGCAGGAACTCACAAAAATGTGATGGGGATCGCATGTGTTCTATGATGGAGACGTTTAAGTGCATCCTATAGTATAGGAGTACTCCACTCCCTCTCTTGTTCACTGCATTGTCTAGCCTAATAAGGTTGTAGCCCGGGAGGGCACATACAGGGTCTGGAGTGTGTGACTTAAGCCAGGTCTCCATGACCCCCATAATGTCAGGGTTATAATGTGCCATCCATGCTGTTGGCTCAGCAAGGTTGGGTAGCAGGCTGCGTATGTTTAGGTGCACTAATCTCAAGCCTTTGGCAGATAACCAGATGGGGGGAGGTTTTGGGGAAGGACTGGTGCCCAGTGGACCAAGATTTTGGGCTGGGGCCCCAGCCTGGCCGTGGAGCATGGAGCAGCCTCTCAGCAGCGGCATCCTATCTGACTTCAGTGGGGGGGGGATGGTCGCCAAGGCAAGATTAGTCCTGTGGGATTCACAAGGCATGGGGGTGTTGTGGTAAGCACCCTTGGGCAGTTTACTCAGGGCTACAGTGCAGGCACAGGCTCCACAGGAGGGTTAATTTAGCAGGTAGTAGGTTTCAGTATTCTGGAACGGATATCCCTAGCAGATTGACCTAGCTCCCAGCTATAAAAAAAGTAGATTGCTGCTTCAGGCTTCAGGGATTGCAGTGCATGCCCATGAGAAGTTAATTGTCTCTAAATATTGGTACCACAGGATAGCAAGCTGCACCTAGTTCTAGAAATTTCTAATCATGCACTGGTTATACTGATGGTAGATTAGTTACAAGCTGTATCAAGTAAGGCTACCTCATGTAAGGACAGGATTTAGTTACTAGCTATCTTAGTGAAGACAGGGTATGAGCCACGACACGTACAACTGTGAGGGTACTATTATAGTGCAATAGTAAATATGTTTATTGTTTAGCCGTACATGGCCATTATAAAAAAGACAGAACAAGCATACTATATAAATTACATATATCTTACCATAAAATCTCCTTAAGATCAACACTCACAGTGCTTAAATATTAAATATATAAATCTTATAATGAAAATATTCAAAACATATCTTTCACCGTATATTCATATACAGAAGTATAGATGTGACAGCAGTTTCACATAAATCTACAATGAAGCAGCATAATTAATAAATTTAATCTATAGTATCCAAAAAGAACTCATTTCACTTTTAGAAAGGGGATATATAAATTACATATTGTGCAATCTGAATAACTAAATCATCCAATATCGCCTAGCATGACTGATTATGCTGACAACTTGAATAAAGGAAGTCAATTCCAATTTGGGAAATTCTAATTCGTTATATCAACAACATCATCCCTCTGTTTTTTTCTTCCTAATTTTGAAAGCATATTTTAGATAATTTACAATTCTCTTGACAGTGATTTCATCACCTGTGTTCATGACAATGAGTGTAAGTTCACGATTTGTTATTCCATGCCAGTTAACATATGACTCTAACAAGGGTACCATTAGTGCACCAGCAAGCTTGGCGCTGTACCAACCTGGGAGGAGAATGCCTTGTCAAGTGGGAGGAGCTAGTAGGCATTTAAGGGAGGGGAAGCAGGGTGGGTGGGACTAAAATTTCCCCTTTCAGCGAGCAGCCTCATGTCCCAATGTGAAGTCCCAAAAGTCAACTGTTCGATTAAATCTTTTTTTTTTCCAAGAAGAGTCCATTCCCGTTGTGGCCATGGGAGGTCCGCCCGACCACAGCAATAAGCCGGTGCCTCGATAACCCTGAATTCCCTTGCAGTCCATAGCAGGAGGGGGGACCCACTGTGGAAGGGTCTCCCTCACCTCCCTCAGTCCCTTGCAGCAGTCAGGAGTGAGCCACAGGGCTCACTGGACAGCAATTTGATCTAGCTGGGTGAGTGATGCAGCGGGCAGGGAGCCAATCAGGCGCTGGTGCAGTTTTCAAAAATTGTCACCAGAAAGCTCCTCCACTATGCCGCTGGACTGACAAATGTCCCCTTTCAGCGAGCAGCCCCACGTCCTGATGCGAAGCCCCAAAAGTCAACTGTTCAATTAAATCTTTTTTTTTCCAAGAAGAGTCCAGTCCTGTTGTGGCCAGGGGAGGTCTGCCAGACCACAGCAATAAGCCAGCACCTCAATAATGCTGAATTCCCTCACAGTCCATAGCAGGAGGGGGGGACCCACTGTGGAAGGGTCTCCCTCACCTCCCTTGGTCCCTCGCAGCAGTCAGGAATCATATGTATCAAAGTACCAGATGTAGGAGTACATCTAGGACATTGATCCTTTAGATATGGATTTATTTTATGTAATTTATATGGAGTAAAGTATGTACGATGGACCGTATTATACTGAATTTGTGTAACTTACTTGATTTGATATTTACAAAAGGTGAGCTTTTTATGATTGACCATATTTCATTTGTAAACTCTAAACCCAGATCAGTCACCCATTTTTGTTGTAACACCAGTGTATCTTGTGCAACTGAAGGTACTAAAATAGCATATAATTTTGAAATTTAATTTTTATTTATTTTCTGTTGTCCCAATATATTCAGTATAGGTGTGGATATAAGCTTCAAACTCCCATTAGTTTTTATTATAACACTTTTTATTTGTAGATGTTTATAATAATGTTTTTTCATATAAATTATATCGCAATTTTAATTGATCAAAAGGAGCATTCCTGCAACAACTGGTTGGGGAGCCCACTACAGTAGGCAGCACCCTCTATGTATTCCTCACCAATGTGGATGGGGTGGAAGGAGTTGGACTGTGTGGGCTGGCCTAGGTGCAAGCAACCATAACACAGTAAACTTCAAGGTTAGAAATGGGAATGTAAAAAGTCAGGCCATCACAGAGGTCCTGCACTTTATGCGGGCAGATTTTGTGAGAATGATGGTAATATTCAGGACAGAAATGGAGGGTAATGAGAATATAGTGGATGTGGAGGAATTATGGAACTCAAGTAAGTGGGGGTTAGTGAAAACCACATAAATCTTCATATGGAAGGTGAGGAAGAACAGAAGAAGATTGAGGGAGATGTGGTTCACTAGGGAAGTTAGGGTGGCAATTGGGGACAGAAGAAAGGTGTTCAGAAAATATAAGCGGACACATGGGAAAGAAGACAGGTAAAAATACAGGGAGAAGTTGAGGGTGGCAGGGCGTAAGATAGGAAGGTGAAATCAAAAACAGAGGACAGAATTGAAAAGCAGTCCAAAAGGGTAGATAAAAACTGTTTTTGGAATATAGGAGAGAAGAGAAAAGCAAGAAGGGGAATAGTAAGGGTAAAGGTGGAGGGGTGAGTGCAAGTGGAAAGGGAACTTTGAGAAGGCAGATATACTAAATTGGTATTTCTGCTTGGTTTTCATGGTGGATGGGGAAAGCCGGGGACCGGTGTTAGTCGAGAGGGGATGGAAAGACATAAGGGTGGATACCACTGTAATCAGTGAGGAGAGGGTTACAAATTAATTGGGTAAAATGAGCCTGGACAAGGCCATTGGTCCAGACACACTGCATCCTAGGGTAGTCCATGAAGTAAGGGAGGATCTGGTGGCACCCCTAGCGAGGTTGTGTAACTTGTCCCTGGATACAGTGTGGGTGCCAAAGAAGTGAAAGAGGGGGGAACATGGTGCCACTTCATAAGAGGGCAGCAGATAGGAGGCAGGCAAATATCACCCAGCCAGCCTCACCTTGTCCTTAGTAAATGTGATGGGAGGTGATATTAAAAGATAGGGTAGTGAGCTATTTGTTTTAAAGTGGGTTGCAGGACATTCTTCGGCATGGCTTCACACAAGGGACGCCATGTCAGTCAAACATGATCGAGTACTTCAATTGGGTGACAAGGGTGGTTAATGAGGGGCAGTGTACATGGCCTATATGGACTTTGGGAAGGCCTTTGACACTATTCCTCACAGAATGTTGATAAATCAGCTGAAAAGTTTGGGAGTGGGGCATAAAATAACAAAGTGGATGGAGAACTTGCTGAAGGGCAAAAACGAGAGAGTGGTGGTAAATGGGGTACATTCTGGGGTATGTAGGAATGACGAGCAGGGTCCCCCAGTTGTCAGTGCATGGGTTGAATGGGTGCCAGTAAGAGGAGAGGTTAGGGGAGTTGGATCTGTACCCATTTGAAAGCAGAAGGAAGAGCTGGGACGTGATAGAAAAGTTTAGGTACATGAAGGGGATTACTACAGTAGGGTGGAGTTTGTTCACAGAAGAAGTAGATGCTAGAAGTGGGGTACATAGTGTAAAGGTGGAGCGAGGAAGGTTTATAAGAAGTGTGAGGGGGCATTAGGTCAGTAATAGCGTACTGGAGCCCTGGAACACTGTGCCAGAAGGGGTGATGGCAGTCGAAATGAAAATGTTAGGTACATGAAGGGGATTACTACAGTAGGGTGGAGCTTGTTCACAGAAAAAGTAGGTGCTAGAAGTGGGGTACATAGTGTAAGGGTGAAGGAAGGAAGGTTTATGAGAAATGTGAGGGGGCATTAGCTCAGTAAAAGTGTACTGGAGCCCTGGAACACTGTACTAGAAGAGGTAATGGCAGTCGAAATGTTGAGGGATTCAAGAGGTCTTGTGACAGACAGAAGGGGTTCTTCAGGTGGGCGGAGGGTGTGATCTCTTGGTGAGAGGGGGTACGATTCATACTTAATGTGCCAAAGAGGTCCTTTTCAGCTTCATAGTTCTATAATTCTATGACCCAGTAGCTTGCAACAGGTTTTTGTCATTCCCCCACGATGTATGCTATCTGGGTGCATTACTTCATCAAGCAGCATTTGAGTGCAGTCTTGTACGAATCTGACTTGTACAAAAGGACTGCTGTTCGCCCTCCTTCCATCTTTACTTTTGTTTGATGTTTTAACACAATGTCCCTGACCTACTTCCTTTGATAAGGAACAGCATTATTACTTGTGTATTGACACTTTTTTGCTGGCTCATCCTCCAGAAAGTTAGGCGCATCCATTCTGATCATTATGACAGCTGTAGCCTTCCTATAACAGCCTGAGCTTGATTTCCTTGGCTGGTATGTGTCATACCCGGCATGTGCAGCACAATGTCACTTTCTGTTCCGAAAAGTGAAAAATACATTGTAGTTGCAGACAGTATGACATGTTGGTAATAAGCGTTTCACCATTGGTGGTGAACACTGGAAAGCCGATGACTATCATCACAGAGACAAATGAAAATACCTGCACAGCAATAGCACAGGAATAATGTGTGACATCGATTATCTGAATGCTCTCGGAGACATTCACATATGTTCAAGTAATCCACAGTTTGGACACTGGGGTGTCCTCATGTTACTCGTATGAGAGTGGAGGGACAATGTGTTACTTCAGATAATAGGGAGATCAGGACAATCAGTGTTCAGATAATCAACATTGTACTATACTACCACAAACAGGACATTTCAACAACCATGGTCTGATTGTTGATGTTACCTGCACAAGCTTCACTGACTGAACTTTACTGTGGGACAAGTCAACAAGGGAGTAGCTCCCGTACTTTGTCTAGTGACCAGGGCTATCAGCCCTACCATTGCCTCCCACTGTGACTGGCAGTCCAGACAGCTTCACTTCAGTTAGGATTTTATCCTGGTGCCACTCCCACATATTTTGCACATAAGGGAAAAGAAATAGGTGCTGATAATGGAAAAATGTGATCAAAGTAATTGGTTTTTTTTTTTTTTTGTTAGTTTAACCAGGAGTGGCACACTAAGCTGAAAGCTTTTTTACAGGAGTGACCTGGGAAGGGACACAGGGAAGTTAAGCGACTTGCTCAGGGTCACACAGTATGGAAGTGGAAGCTGTGGAATTCAAACCCAGGTCTAGTCTGCTGGATGTCACCAGATTTGCAGCTCAGAGCCTTAAACCACTGTGCTATACTGCCTCAGTTGAAGTGATTCAGCATGGTCAATGTCTGCTTGGGTGACAGTCCAAAAAACAGAATGGCAGCAGAAGGTTGAACATTTCCTACAGAAGTATCCTGAAGGTGCTGTTGGTTTCACCAAAAGAACTGTGACTTACACTCCTCACAAGTCTGATGCACAACCATCATTGTTCCCACCTTGTAGTCATGAGTGTTGGCATTCAATGGCAGGCAATGTAGACATCCATGAAACAGCTTTATTAGCTGTGAGTGGAAGACAATATATTTTCAGTCTTCAAATGCTAATGATCTTCCTTTGGGGCTGCCAAGACAGAGCACAGAAAATGGGTTAGAAACCAAGCACAGTAGAGCACAGCATACACGTTGAAAAGCACAGCTCAAGATGTACTTGTACATACATCATAGACTATGAAGCATGTGTTACGTATCGGAACTGTCCTTCACCTTTAAAAGTGATGTGCTCTGAACAGGGAATTTGTTGTGGTTGATGAAATGGGAATGTTAACTGCTGTCCTTACATGTATTGGTGTCACTTTCACGTCACTGAAAGCCGTGATCATCATCATTCGGCATCAGGTGGAGTGTAGTGTTGTGAAGCGTGGTGCCTGAGAAAAACATTACACATTTCATGAGTATCATACAGAGATGTGGCCACAGTATGAGAAGAAAGCCATGAAAAAACAAAAGTGATGCATTACAAGGGCCAAATTCAAGAAAATGGAAGTAAAAGTGAGGGCAGATATACAGGTTACTGCGGACAAGCAATGATGTGTTAGGCATGGTGCCAAAACATGAAATGTGTGTCCAGGTGTTACACAGTGAAGCAAGAGTCAAATAATAAAACTATCAGTTTGGTTACTGAAGGAAATTGCCATAAAAGTGAGAAAAAAGAGGGGGCCTTCAATAGATTAGGAGACACATAAAAGGAGGATGACGGAGCAGAATGAAGACTATTACATGAGGCAAGCACAGCAGTGAGGAGCGTCAAGGCGCAAACATAGGAAAATGTAGAACAGGCTGTACGGTGAGGTGTAAAGGCTTTCATCAAAAAACATCAGACAAAAAGAAGTATCCTGAACATTGTGATTCACAGGATTCAGGAGGAGGCATCTGGCTATGCACAGGATTACATATAAAAACTGGAAACTAATTATAAATAGTTTTGTTTGTCTGTCACAGTGGCATGGCAGAAAAGTGTCCACCAATGTCCCAGGTTCGGAGACAGACTCGGGGTGGTTGTAGGCCAAGGGGGGGGGATTGAGTGTCCAAGGGACAGTTCTTTTTCTGTGGTGGAGGGGGTCAATTGTCCATCACTATATGGACCCCTAGTGGACGCCAAGTATTCTGTGTCAACCGGTGATGACTGGAGTGAGAGGCATGATAGACGTTGGCTTCATTCCACTACCATTGTTGCATGTCCCGCCTCACAGGAGGAGCACAGCATCAAAGAAAAATGGGTCTGACACAAACTAATGACAGCCCATGCCACACCCTGTAGTGTCACCCAGGCTGTCACAGATGTCCCTGAGTTGAGATGCCCCACAGCATACAGGCTGCCATGCCCCTGTTGGATAATCAGGGGGGGGGTGTTCTGTGAGTAGGTACTTGAGGGTGGTATTGTCGTGGTGGAGCAAGTGATCAATGAATCTCCAGTGGGGGCCATATAAAAAAACAATTAGAAAATAAATAAGGAACAAAAAAAATTCCTTATGCTTAGTTTGGAACACAGACAGTGAGTTTGTGTATTTGAAGGTCCAACACTATCCAAGAAGTGCAACCATTTCCGGGTGGTGGTCACCGGTCCAGTTACGGTATGGATAGTAGTACATGTACAGTGGAAAGTCCAAACATATATGGCAATGTTGCCAGGTGGTACTGTAATTGACACTGAATAATATAAGAGGTCACATAGGTGATGGAGACACCGATGTGCACGACATTTAGTAGTTCACCATACATGGGACCAGCCAGACAGTACTAGATTGGGTAACATGTCAGCCTACATAAATGTGGAAGCCAAAAATAGGCAGTAAAGTAATCACCAGTCATATGGACCTCACAGATGGGTATATTCATCATGGCACTGGCAAATTACAGGATACTGTCGTTCCTGGAATGTAGTGTAGTTGGAAAGCACAGGCAGCAGGTATTCAGACTGTTGATGACATGTCAAACTGAATGGAGTCATTACTTTGAAGGTGTAACTAGGATGTTGATCATGGAAGAGATGTGTATGTAGCCTACTTGGGCTTCAGCTAGGCACATGACACAGTCAGAAACTGAAGGGTAGCAAACTAGGTAAGCATCATATAGGTGGGCATCTTGGTAGTACAGTGTTTGAAAAAGTGGTTGAAGGGGCGGAATGCTAAGGGTTGTGGTAAGTGGCGTTCAATGGAATGAGATGGAAGTAACCAGGGGGTGCTGTAGGGTTTAGTGTTTCAGGTCCAATCATCTTCAGTGTCTTAATTTGTGTGATTGCTGGGGAGGGGGCGCTGTAAGGGAAGGACAACTTTTTTGCAAATGACACAAGCATCCAAAAGACGGCTTGATACTCCAGAAGGGGATCGGTGAAACATGAGATAGTACATAATCATATTGGCTGAGTGGTGTGAAGTATGGCGGATAAAATGCAACAAAATAAAGTGGGAAGTCTTACACTCCAGGGACGTACATGTAACGCAGCAGTACAAGTAGTAATGCTGAGGTGATTGTGACTACAGAGTCGCAACGGGATATGAGGGTCATCATATCAGATGACTGAAAAGGTAAGGAGCAATATATGAAAGCTGTTGGGAATCAAGTAGGATGCAGGACATCATAATGAGACATATCACAAGCAGGAACTATGAGTTTTTATGACACTAAGCATATCCCTGGTGACACCTTATGCGACTGTAATGTGTCGTGTTGTTGAGACCACATCCATGTAAATACATCGACAGGTTAAAGCAAGTACATGGGGAGGATACAACAATGGTGTAGGGTCTAAATGAGAAGCCCTATGAGGGTAGACGGTGTGTACTTAGCATGTACTCCATGAGGGAGAGGACAGAAATGTGGAACATGACTGAAACATTGGAGTAGTTCGGGGTAACAACAATGTACAGGACTGTTTCTTCTTTTCAGACATACAATTTGAACAAACAAGGGAGCACGAGACGAGGTTAGAAGAGAGGAGTGTCAGGGTCAACAAGACAACATACTCTTGTAGAGAGTCGTAGAGAGTCTTGCATGCTTGTTACTGGTTCCATATTGAGGTGTTGGTGGCAAATACATGCCAACATAGATGATTGCTCTTGTAAGGTATGTCCCATAGCCCCTGGACCATTGTTGTTGCTTATCACTGTACCACCTCCAGTAACTTAATGTCCTTCTTCATGTACGGGCACCAGTAATGCATGCAGTACTCCAGATGCAGCCTAACAAGTGACCTATGTAGGGGCAGGATAACCTCACCTTTCCTTGAGGATATACCCCTGACAATACAAATCATCTTATACAAAGAAATAGCCTCAGCACACCACAGGGACACAGAATAAAAACTCCACGTGTCAATGAATTGAATGCCTTACTGAAGTCCAGGTACAGGACATCTGCTACATGTCCCTTTGTCTAACTGCCTATTTACACAATCATAGTAGTCCTCCAGGTTGGTTTGACAGGACCTGCCTATGACAAACCCATGCTGTCTACTGTCCTGCAGTCTATTTGTCTCCAGAAGGGAAACCAGCCTCTCCTTCAGGATTGTCTCCATCAGCTTACCCACAATAAATGTGAGGCTTACCGGTCTGAAGTTCCCTGGTTCATCCTTAGGGACACTGATATGGAGGGATACCACGTGCCATACTCCAGTTCTGAGGTACACTCCCTGAGTCCAGGGAGGCATTGAAAAGGTCTACCAAGGCCTCCGCCAGGACTTCAGCCAGACTCTTCAGCACACTGGGGTGTATGCCATCTGGTCCTGGCTCCCTGTCCACCCTTAGTGCCCTCAAGCCCTTCAGTACTCTGCCCACTGTGACTCCCCCATCTGCTACATCCTCCACCCCCCTGTTCATGCCCCCCCAACCCCTAGGTACCGCCTCTCCATTCTCCTTAGTGAATATGGAGTAGAAGTATTCGCTAAGTACTTCTACCTGCTCTGCCCCTGTTTCTACCAACCCCTCATCCTTCTTAGTCCTTAAGATTTGGTCCTTACAACTTCTTTTCTCCCTGATGTACCATGAAGAAATCCTTCTCCACCTCCTTAATGCCATGTGCCAGCCTGAGCTCCCTAGATGCCTTGGCTGCCCTTAACGCTCTTGTCACCTCCCTCGACTCCTTCAACTAATCATCTCTATCTTCCCCCTCCCAGATTTTTTTTACCTCCTAAAGGCAGCTCTTTTCTTCCTTACTGTTTTCATGCCCCCCTTGCTCACCCAGATAGGTTTTCTGGCCTTAGCCTTGTTAGTCTGAACCCACATATGGGTTCTGGTTGTCTCCTCAATCCCTAGTTTGATGACCTCCCACCTTCGGTTATTGTCCATATTTGGATGGATTCTGGTCAGATACTGCTTTACTACTTCCTCCATCCTCTCAAAGTCAGCCGTCCTGAAGTCTAACACCCTTGTACCTGTGTCTGCTCCCTCCTTTCCCATATTTATCGTGAACCACATTGAATGGTGGTCTCTTCCTGCCAGCAGTTCCTGCAACCCCAGCTCCCTCACAAACTCCCCATTAGCCAGCATGAGGTCTAGGGTGTTCCATAACCTAATTGGCTCACTGACCATTTGCAGCTGGAAGCCATGC
The DNA here is from genome assembly GCA_016271365.2 of Neoceratodus forsteri. Lineage (NCBI taxonomy): Eukaryota > Metazoa > Chordata > Ceratodontiformes > Ceratodontidae > Neoceratodus > Neoceratodus forsteri. The sequence continues at coordinate 65,658,055 of CM057459.1, forward strand.
TGCAAGGCTTCCAGAAGTACCTGCTTCCTTCTATTCGTGGTGGCTTGGGTACTCCAATTCACTCACGGCAGGTTGAAGTCCCCCACAGTCACTGTGCTACCCTTCCCACAGGTCCTGCTGATCTGTCCCACTAGTTCCTTGTCTAACTTCCCTGTCTCAGATGGTGGCCTGTACACCACTCCCATCCTGAGGGTCCTATTTTTGGAATCCTGGATCTGCATCCATAATGACTTCATATTGCCCTTCTCCCACTCCTCTTGAACACACTTCAGCCCTTCTGTCACATACAGTGCCACCCCCTTTCCCTTTTACCCTATCCCTGTGAAATATCCTATACCATGGTATCACCAGGCCCCAGTCATGGTAATAGGTGGCCTATGTTTCGGTGATAGGCGCCATGTCCACCTACCCATCTGTCATGACAATCTGGAACTCTGCTGTTTAGTTCCCCAGGCTCCTTGCATTCAAAGTGACCAAAGTCCACTCCTGTTCCTTCCCCCCTCTTCCTGCCTGCCCTTCCTTTCTAGCATCCCCTCTAGTACTCTCCCTTAGTCCCCTGCTGCTAGTATAGGGGGTAAGTTCATTCGGCTTCCCTTTCTGTGGATTCTGCATGCCTCCTGCCCACTTGTCACCCCTCTCTCAGAGTTCAGATTCATTTGTTTTGCTATGTCTTCTGCCAATCTCTGTTTCAGTACCTTCCTTCCCTTAGAGATCACCATCCTCCCAGGTCCTTCCACAATCCCCACCAGCCCAAACCCTCAGACTAACACCAAGTTAGTACGATAAGGAACTTGAATATTTCTATCAGGTCTCCCCATCCCTCCCCTCTTCCAGCGAGTACATATTCTGGTCCTGTACTCTATCCTGAAGTATTTTCAGGTGTAATCACTGTACCATCATTTATCCTTGTCTAGTCCGACTTCACTCGAGTCACTGACCTTATGAAGGTGCAGACTACAGAATTGCACAACGCACTGTAGTTCTGCCCTCAGTACCGTTTCATGCAATGTCATCAGTACCTCCCATTTTCATATACTAATGCCTCTGCCTATACACCCCGGCATGCCACTGGCCCTACATGCAGCCTTTTTACACTGCTTTAACCCCTTCAGGCAATTTGAAATGTTAGCCACCATGTTCCTTTCTTCCTGGGTGATCATTCCCCTCCCCAATCCTTTAGCTCGACCTATGGTGTCCTTGTCCCAGTTACATGTTTTTGAATTGAACATCAGTTGACACAGATTAGATCATTCTTCAAGGTTCACCATGGTCACTCATCAGTCTCCACACCCCTTGTTCAGTGTGCACCCTATTGCATATCTTGCTGTCATGTGCAAACAGACACATGTTCTTCTGCAGCCCTCCAGCAATGTTAGTAATGAACACTTTATAAATGACTGTCCCTAGAACTAATCCCTCCATTACTAACATACTAAAATGCCAGCAGAATAGGCCTAACGGTCTTTCGCGTCTGCTCGTTTGGTCAGCCCCCACCCTGGGAGCTGACCTTGCTGCCCCCCTCACCTTCTCTGGCTTCTCCCTTCCCAGTTCCGGATATTCTCGCTGCATTGGATTTTGCTTCCAGAACCCTTCGCCTGTACCTGTCCCACCCCCTCTTGAACCCCTCCACTGTCTCTGCCTCCACCAGCCCCCTAGGCAGCGCATTCCATGGCTCCACCACCCTCTCAGTGAAGTAGCACCTCCTCCTTTCTCCCCTGAATCTTCACCCCTCCAGCTTCCACCCATGCCCTATAGTGGCCCCCTCCTCCTTCCTTCAAAACACCCTGAATGTTCCTCCCCTATTTGCCCCCTTCATGTACCTGAAGACCTCTATCGTGTCCCCCCTGTACCTTCTCTCTTCCAGTGTGTATATATTTAGCTCTTCGAGCCTCTCCTCATAGATCCTATCCCCCAAGCCCCAAATCATTTTGGTTGCCCTCCTCTGGACCCTCTCCAGGAGTTCAATGTCCCTCTTTAAGTGTGGCCTCCAAAACTGCATGCAGTACTCGAGGTGCAGCCTCACCAAGCAGTTATACAGAGGGAGTATCACTTCCCCCCTTCTGGAGGTGATCCCCCTAGCGATGCATCCCAGCATCCTGTTGGCCTTGGCTGCTGCCCGCCTACAAGTCTCCGAGTTGTTCATCTTGACATCCACCACCACCCCCAGGTCCCTCTCAGCCATCAAGACTTGTAGCATTCCCCCCCAGGGCGTACACTTGGCCTGGGTTTCTGGCCCATTAGTTCACTGCTCACCACCCTGTCCCCATATTGGATCACAGGTACTACCAAGCTCTGTTTATTTTCCTTTTATGCCATTGCAAACAAAGTTTTATAGGTTGTGCACCATGGCCAGACTACCCATCTTGTTAACCTGCCTTTTATGTGGAGCACTGTGACAGGCATTGCATAAACTGACGTAGGTGATGTCTGTTGACACACGTCCCCCTCCCTCCCTTTACTTTGTTCATCAGCCGTTCAAAAAAATAGTTCAATTGTGCTTACACAACTGGATGAGATGTATGCTTGTGTGACTTTGCTACATTATGGCCATTTGCCTCTCTATCCATGGGATATACAACCCTGTAGGGGTATGATGCAAGGAACCCTAGAGGAGGGTCCCCCATAGGTGCTGTGGGAATAATTCCCTTGGCTAAAAGTGGATTAGGAAGAAGCCCATGGGAAAGAGAGACGAGCCATTGGAGGAGGAGGGGTGGATGGTGGGGCAACAAAGAAATGAATCCTGGAACAATTAAGAGGAGTGGCCTTTTAAGGCCTGATGGAAGAGTGATGTTGTTGCTCTGCCCATTGAACCTCAGACTTAAAGCCTTCGCATTCAATTGTGCTTACGCAACTGGATGAGATGTATGCTTGTGTGACTTTGATACATAGTGGCTATTTGCCTCTCTGTCCATGGGATATACTACCCTGTAGGGGTGTGACGCAAGGAACACTAGAGAAAGATTCCCCCCTTATAGGTGCTGCAGAAATAATTCTCTTGGTTAAAGGTAGCTTAGGAAGAAGCCCAAAAAAGCATAGCCAAAAGGGTATCGAGCATTGAAGAGGTGAGAAATCAAATTATGTAGAGACTGGAAAGTAAGGCCATATATGTATATAGGAAGGACAGGAGAAGAATAAGATACAACTAGGATAGTGAATGAAATGAAAGCTGACAAGCTGTTGAAGGGCAGACTTCCTAAGGAAAGAGGGAATTCCAGGGCCACCATCCGACTCCATCCACCAATACAACCTAACTACGGAACCTATGAAAGCACTAACCCTATCTAATATTATGACCATCAGCATGGAGGAAAGGAAAAACCCCCTTTGAGGAGGAAACCTTTGGGGATCCAAGGCATAGGTCACCTTCCTTCCAGGGTAAAGGCAGTTTGATTAGTGATGGCTCAGCTACAGTAGTTAAACATCGAGATGGAGGAAGGAGGAAAAGTCCAGTTGAGAGGGAGTTCTCACTCTGTCCTTCTAAATGGACAACTGTTGAGGGATGTGAGCAATGTCTCTGCAACTAGATGCTCAAAAGCAAGAGAGGATGCATGATGATGGAAAGAAGCCTTGAAGGCCTGAATGGTTCAAGGTGAGAAATGAAATGGATAATGTATGATTATGAAATGAGGCCTAGAAGGTCGGTATGGTTAAGGTGGAATATAAAGAGTAAGATGAATGTTGATTGAGTGAAGACATGGAAGCTGGTACGGTGAGGGTGAGGTGTGAAATGAATGATGTACGATGATGGAGAGAAGCCTGCCATCCCTGAGCAAGAGGGCAGTAGACACAAAGACACATCTTCAAGTGGAGATCAGGTCAAGTTGAGGTAGCATGGACCCGAGAGGGTTATGCTCAAGTAGTCAATGTGAAGGAGTAAACCCACGAGTGGCTGGATGAGCGAGGGATACCCAGATGCAGTCATGAGAAGACTGATGGTGATAATAACAGCAGGAGTGCACCAGTTCGATGGGGTAGCATAAGGCCTGGTGAGAGGTATGCTTGATTAATCAATGTGAATGAGTAGGTCTTGAAGCGAGACTAAGAGAAAGAGAACCAGTCTCAGGCACCTGGACACCATACGGACTAGGGTAAGAGAAGGATACAAATGGGGAAAGTGATGGTGGGATAGGGAAAACCCCAAAAGAAAGGAAATGTCAGAGAAGGAGCGAGACAGCGGGTGAAGGAAATGGGAGGAGGAGGAGGAGGAGGAGGGCAACAAGTGGAGTTGATAGGGGAGACACCTGTGATACAGAGGATATAGGTAGGGAGAAGGACCAAGTCAACCTAGGTCAATGATGGAACAGGATGTTCGTCCATAAAGAGCCCTAACAGCGGGAAGGGCACCCATAGAATAGTGTAGAACCATGAGGGACATCAGATTCATAGCACAGCTATCCTGAGGAAATTGAGTTAGAAATGGAAATGCCCTTGCAACAGGACAAGATGTGAGTAGTGGGAAACTGCCAGTGATGTGGCAAACGAATAGACTAAGATGAGTAAGAATGCTGCTGGATCACAGGAGTGAGGCATGCTAGCAGATGGGAACACAGAGGCAATAAGTCATAGGTCAGGATAATGAAGTGAAGGTGCATACCTCGAGGATGAGGGATGAGCAAATCAGGAGGAAGAGCCGAAGCTTTGGGACAGACATCCGGATAACCAAGCAGGAAGGAGAACAACAGCAGCAGAACGATCAGGCAGTCTGGAATGAGGAGCTGAATGCTGAAATGTATCAGCTGCTCAGGGAGCGGTAAGATCAGAGGGTTGAGGAAAAGGAAATGGCAGAGAAAGATCAGAGTCTGAACCTGGAGCAGCAGGGGAGAGAAAAGACTTCAGAAGGCACCCCATAATAAGGAATGCAGTAGCAGTCCACAGTGTGGGAGCAGAGAAGGGGGAGACATGAGGAGAACCATGTAGAGTCGAGATCAAGGGAGGAGGAATATTCCAATGCAGAGGAAGCTTTTGCTCTGTCCATCTAAATGGACAGCCATTGAGGGGTGCGAGCGATGTCCCTGCAACCAGATGCTCAAAAGCAAGGGAGGAGAGAGATGACTGCTTAGGCACTCAACTGGCCAATGCAAGCCGACAAAACAGACCAGGGGAACCAGTGGTGGTCATGATGGGGGATAGCATAGAGGATGGCTCCGAACCCACTCGGGCAGCCAAAGGGGCCCAGAGGAGGAGGAGAGCCCCACCCCTTGCAGCTTGAAGTTGGAAATCCAACATCCAGAGATGTTGCCAAAAATAGGCACGATAGAAAGTTCCAAGCCCCCTCCCTACTATCACTTTTCTGTACAAGGAGTTACACGTGCCCTCCTCCATTCCTCCAGAACCACTCCTGTGCTGACCAACTTTCTGTACATGGCTGACAGATGCACCGGTAGCTGGCTTCATGATTCTGTTAATATCCTCGGGTGTACAGAAGCTGTCCCCATTGCTTTGAACACCGTACGTTTTCTGAGCTGGTCCGGTACTCTCTACACCGTGAATGTAATTGTGTTTAACCTCCCCCCAACATGTCACTTGCTCATCTGTAGTCCCTCACCATCCCACTCTTCAGTGAGTACTGAACAGAAGTATCTGTTCAGTGCTTGTACCTTTTCAAGGCCTGCTTCCTTATACTGCCCTGTATCTCACCTGAGCCTAACAATCAGTCCTCTGGCCTAACTTGTGTCACTGCTGTACCTATAAGAAATGTTTTGCATAACAGTAATAGGCAAGGCAAAGTTTATTTTTTGAAGCTCCCAATCCCAGAGGCTCTGGGCACTGTACAAACAAACAATGACTAATCTTAAAACCACAAACATATACATATTTTAAATACTGATAATTAAACCATATAATAAAAATAGTTAAAATACAGTATAAGAGGCAGTCCTATAAATAAATACTACCAGACAGTGTCTGGGAAGGCTTGGGTAAACAGAAGGACCTTGAGGCAGGCCTTAAATACCTCGACTGAGGGAGCCTCCCTTACAGATGGTGGAAGCGAATTCTACAGAATGTGACCACTGACACTAAAAGCTCTTGTCACCAGCAGTCTTAAGCCTCATCCTGGGAATCACAAGGAGGCCCCTAGAGGAACAGGGGGAGCAGGATGAGACAGTAGGTGTTAGAAGGTCAGACAAGTGCCCAGGGCCCAGCCCATGTACGGCCTTAAACTGGAGCAAGCCTACCTTGAAGAGGATCCTCCACCTGACCGGCAGCCAGTGCAGTTCACGCAGCACCAGGGTGATGTGGCAGTATCTGGACTGCCCCATCAACAACCTGGCAGGTGCATTCTGCACTAGCTGCAGCCTGCAGAGGGTACCTCCTGAGACCTCGAAGTAGAGCGCGTTACAGTAATCCAGCCTTGATATTACAATGGCATGCATCAAAATAGGGTGGTCCATAGGCGGAACTAGGGGCTTCAACCTGACAATATTCCTAAGAGGGTAAAAGCTGGTCTGGACAATGGATGACACCTGAGCTTCAAATGTCAATCTGCTGTCAAAGGTTATGCCAAGATCGCGCACCCTAGAGCAGGCCTTCAATGACACAGACCCCAGAAATAATCCAGCATCTGTGGCAGAGGCCATCCTATCACACCTTCTGTTCGACTCCATCACTAGTACCTCCGTCTTATTGGGGTTCAGTCACAACCAGCTGGAGGCCATCCAGTCGTTGATCTCAGCTAGGCATCTATTTAGCACTTCAACTGCATTGGGTGTCCCAGGGGAAAAGGAAAGATATAGTTCAGTGTCACCAGCATAGCAATGAAAACCCAAACTGTATTTCCTAATGAGCTCTCCCAGGGGCAGCATGTATCCGGCAAACAACATCAGTGACAAGGCCAAACCCTGAGGTACTCCACACGTCAGGAGGCTAGAGGAGGAGGAGAAATTCCCCATCACTACCCATTGCCTCCTGTTCGTGAGATAGGACTCAAACCAGCAGATGACAGTGCTGGTGAGTCCACAAAATTCCCTCAGGCAATCAAGCAACACACGATGGTCTATCATGTCAAATGCCAAAGAGAGAGATCGAGGAGAATGAGAATTGTCCCCTCTTCTCGATCTCGTGCCCTAAGGAGGTCATTATGCACCCGAACTAATGCGGTTTCAGTGCTATGCCCCACCTGAAACCCCAACTGGAGGGGTTCATACAGGTCAAAGGTCACTAAGTGCTCTTCTAGTTGCTGTGCCACAATTTTCTCAACAACCTTCCCCAAAAGTGGGAGGTTGGAGATTGGAAGGTAATTCACCATGACATCAGGGTCTAAGGATGTTTTTTTCAGAAGGGGGCCTGACCAAAGCCTCCTTCAAAGCATCCAGGAAGACTCCCTCTGAGATAGAACACCAGACAATCAAGGCGAACACTGGGCCAACGAAGTTGACACATCTCATCTAGAAACGCATCAGCACTGGGTCCAGTTCACAATATGTGTGCTTCAGCCCGAGGGCAAGCGCCGTGATCTTGGCCACCTCCACTGGTTTAAACTCCCCCCAACCAGATGGAGTGCTCTTCAAATGCTGCAGATAATCACTGTCAGCCACCATGTGGCAAACTGGCGGAATGCCCTGCTGGACAGCGGACACCTGTCCAAGAAGAATTGAGCAAACTCTTCACATAAAGCATCAGAAAAAGCGTTGTTTGGCTGCAGACAGGCTGTTTTTAGTAGCCTGTCCGCAGTCTGAAAAAGCACAGTTGGTCGATTCTTCCCAGCAGCAATCTCCCTGGACAGGAACTCTGCCTTCTTATGGGGGATTGCCCCCTGATGCTCTGCACAATGAGAGAGTAGGGCCAGTCTGTCTGCCTCTAGCCCAGACCTCCGCCAGCAGCGCTCTAACCTCCGACCCATTATTTTCATCAACTTGAGCTCCCCATCAAACTACAGGGACCTCACATGAGAAGATTTGGGTCATACACGGACTGGTGCAAGAGAGTCAAGTGCAGCTGACATTGCTCTATTATAGCTGGTAACAGCTTCACCCACACCCCCTATGCATGCACTACTCACACTGGATAGATCTGACACTGTGAGAAATCCCTCCGGGGTCAAACCCCTCAAAGGGCGGTAGCTTACTATCCCAGCAGGGGGAAGGCTCTCAGGGGGGCCCTGAATGAGAACTACACTGTGCAATGATCAGGCCAAATGACCTGATTAGTCTTGAGGTTACTAACCTCAAGCCCAAATGAGAAGATCAGGTCCAACATGTGGCCGCCCTGGTGGGTCACAGTGGAAACTTCCTGCGACAGGCCCAGAGACTTGAAGAATGCATGGGATGCAGAGAAAAGGCTACCTTGGAGAAAGGACTAAAAAAGTAACCTGCATAGACAGTGGAATCATTTGTATCATAAGTTGTATATAAAGTGAGCATACTGTGAGTGCTGCAGGGGACTTATGTGCCATGAACCTGTATTTCTGTATGACTGAAAGTGAAAAAAACACAAGTGTATCAGTAGACGTAACTCCAAACAGTTGGGATACCATCTCGCTCATGGGATTTTGATGGTTTGGTTTTGAACCCCAACACCAATCAATTAGTACAGTGAAGCAGAATAGTACATTTGCTGCAATGATTCACACTGTAATGCAACCTTATACAGACAGCATTTGCAAGTCAGAAGGGCTGCCTTTCCACAAAACTGGAATCATCATCTGATAATTTGTAGTCTGGGTCCTTCATTTCATCATCTCCAGTCACACGCGTTGCCTTAGAAAGGTTGGTGCATACGTTAACATCAAAATTTTTCACTGCTGTTGAATGCATGACTCCAGAGAAAGACGCATCAAATCACACTGGACCACTGCATCAGCCACCCTTTTCTCCACCGCAGTAATTTCACTGGAAGTAAGTGTGCTCCTAGTGGTTTGAGTACCTGCAAGAAGAAGTTGTAATAGTTGAAATTGTAATATTACCATGGTTACGCATGTTAAGCCATTCAAATACTTCTTTCACTGTCATGGATGGCAAAACCAATGCTTCTGCAAATGAACCGGAATGAACATGATTACATTTCATGACCTTTGTTTGCTTACACAGTGTGACACACTGCTCAGTGTTGCTTGACCACGTACAGAGTGAAAAACAGTGTGGCGACAGTCATATAAGCCAGAAGATGAAACCTCAGTAGGACAGTAAATACAGTCTTACTGTGAAGCCACACAAAAATAAGGTTCTTGGATTTGAAAAGTGCTTTCTTTTCAGAAATAAGAAGAAAACCTCAATACAATACTGAGAAAGGTTTGGGGGCTTGGGGTGGAGAGGCACTGTTAGCCACAGTAGATGCAAATAGCCTGTGTACAAAGGACCATAACAAAGCAAAGTGTAGAAAAAAAACATCATGGGTTGTGAAAGAACTGCTTGTGCAGCTGTTGGAAAACAAGATGACATTCAGACAGTACAAATAAAGATAGAGGGAGGAAGACACAAAACTCTGTCAGGCAAAAGAGGAGGAATGGTGTAAAGCAGTCAGGAGTGCGCAGACACAAACTGAATAAAGTGTAGCACAATCGGTAAGTAGAGTAAACATTCTTCAGGAATATTAGGGAGAGGAAAAAAAGATTTTGGATGGATTGTAAGTCTAAATAGGGTGTGCCGTGGTGGGTGTGGTGAAATTCATGGATGGGGCGTAGAAGAAGCATATGTTCGAATTAATACTTCTCCTGAGTATTTAAAAGTAAAAAGGTGAGGGAACTAAATTTAACAATGGAAAGACACATGGAGGAGACATGTACACTGATACGTCACCCACGGATAAAGTTCATACGGTAGTATGACACTCACTTAAAGATCATGTGCAAAGCCGTCTTTTGGTAAGTTATCGAAACACATAATAAAGTTAAAATCCTCACCTATGTGAGTTGTGTTGTGTTATTATTTGTCTGCAATCTTCCATATCCTCCTGGTTATTGACATCTAGTGAATTATTTTATCTTTTGCTCCTCCTCTCACGCACGAGCTATCCACGGCTTGCTAAGCACCACCCCCACTGCCCAGACGTCATTGCCGAGTGGCGCTTAATTTAAATGAGCTGCAGCTGTGGACACTCTGCTAATGTGAGTGCTGCTTCTGCTTGTTTAACCAACATCAACAGCATTTGGGGTTCAGCATGTATTCAGCCCTATTCTTACGAGCCTTTGGCCATCCAGTCCCAAATGGCAACTGGTGTGGATGCATCCGACAGCAGCCAGAGTTTCAAAGAGGATTCCAGTTTGGAGCTGAATGTGGATGAATGGTTATTATTAACTTTATTGTGTCACGATCTTTCATTTGTTCTGCTGGTCTCTGTGTATCTGTCCCAGAGATTTCTGGCCCAATTGAAGCAGTTCTTTTTTTCCTCTAAGCCAGTCAGTACCATAATGCCGCATCTGTTGTTTCTGAGGCACATTCTCACTATGTGCCGGGCAATGGTAGTTACAAAACACAGCAAGACTGGTTTAGGGCATGGTTAGCCTATGTTAGTCTCCATATTTATTTTTTTATAATTATGGAAGGGCATCTAGTTATCATTTGTCTGACCACAGACCAGTCAGCTCTGGAACCACCTGCCTGACTGAAGTGGTTGGAAAGGTGCACCACACTGACACAGTGAATTTGATTTCCCTAAGTTCATGTTGTTGCACCTATATTGTGACCCGATGGTGCCTTCTGTGCACCATTTCCTACCTGACATGCTCTTCCTGTGGCTACATTGTTTCCTGTTCTCTACCCAAACTGCTTTTTTCCACCCTTTGAACCCCTACCCGCTTGTTCTATACTAAACCCCCTATGTATCTCGTCCCTTGTTTGCACTGGCTGATCAATCCATTGAAGTGATGTTGCTCAATTGAAATTTCTAATTTTTTTCAAGGATAGCATCAGCATTGTTTTGCTGCTATTTCAGTATTTAATTCTCATATTCTTTGAAGTGGATCACAGCCGCAGCACCGGCAGAACATCAAGCCTTTGTGTCATAGTGTAATAGCATTCTGCCCAGCTGCTGTCCAAACTAAAAGGAAATGTTTTGTCTAAGCCCATGTACAGCATTTGATACTGTATTATTACATACATATATACAGCAGTGATCATGCACCTCCATTGTGTCCTTATCCCATTTTTAACTCAAAGCCGGCCCCCACACTTACACACACCCACACACCATAACGCTTGTTTCACAAAGTCCATTGCCATGTACAAATATACAAGGACCATTTGTTTGTGCACCTCAGCTTTTAGCCCCTTTTCAGTTCCTTGAAACACTAGGTGTAATTGCCCAATGTATGTGTGTGTTGGGGGGGTCAGTTGGCTAAGGGTCCGTGTCTTGTGAAAACCGTTGCCTTAGAGTATCATTAGCCATGCATGGGGTAGGTGTTTCAACACTAATCCTGCTAGGATGTTATCCATTCCCTCCATCCCTGCCTTCTTCCAGCCCTCTGGTCACAGTGCCAGCATGTGCAGTGGGACAAATGCACCATATATGTCTCCATGTGAGGCTGACGCATCTATGACATGGGCAACTCCCTAGGGTAATTTTTGTATTTCTAGAGTGTTTGTATTTACTTGTGGCCCATGTCATGTCCGTGCTTCCTTTGGATCACATATAAGGGATTGTCGGAGCGGTCCATTCACCTATTCTCACTTCTTCATGCAGAGCACAACCAGCACACAATTATGTTGTGGAGCAAAGGGTAGAGGTGGCCTGAGGTGCCGATGTCCTTATTTTGCTGGACTGTAATTGTATGTCACGCATGCCACTGACACCTTTTTACTGGTGTTTCTGGTTGTCTGCTGCCATGGATAAATGGCACTGTGCCAGTGCCAAAGAGCAGGCGTAAAATAATGATGATCGTCCACATAACAATCTGTACTGTGCAGCCTACACAAACATAAAAAGGCAATGGTGCAACACCATGTGTAAGTGCATGGAAAAAAATAAATCAGCCAACAATAACACAAAGAACAAAGTTGTCTGAATCACCTTGTTCTGTGTGATGGCAATAAACACCAGAGATATACAATACCTGCTGCCTTATCCTAGCTAAGCACTGGGCACAACTCTAACCCATTCATGTGCATTTATTGCAGTCCAACAGAACATGGCTTTTTATAATGTACATCTGTCTATGGTGTATTTCTGTTGGGAAGCTTGTTCATTTGTCTTTTAATTGATATGCACTTTGGTGTTGGACTATTGCTTTTGCATTCTTTGTGCAGACTGCATAGTGTGGCATTATGTGACGGCGTCTGACTGCTGTTCACTTGTGACTGTTCTCTGTTAAACAGCCCACTGGGAGAAGGATAAATATTTACAACAGCAATAAGATGTCTGGTATTTTGTATGGAAAGACACAGTGCAGTGATGATGGCCACATCACTCTTCTGATAGGCAGTTTTTCATGCTCAGTCACTTTAGCCCTACTGCTGGCAATATTGTTTCTGCCACAGTACAAAATTCACCATCAAGTCATCTCCAAATCCACTCCAAAGCCCATCCAGGATCATAGCGTGCCCTCAAACATTCCCCCAGCGTGTGTTCATTCCCTGCCATTTGCTAGTGCTACTTAATACACCATTTTGTATATTCCCCTTCCCAGACTGTATGTGGTGAATTCGTTGTCATGGCAATGTTTCATGTTTTTATGTAAATCTGCATGCAATATCCAGAGGCAGCCATCAAAAATCAAATCATCATCATGTCCTGTAATAGCTCGCAGAACAACATAACAATGTTGTGACTAATGTGCACCATTCTGATAGTCAATTTGCCCTCCCGAATGCCGTGTGTGCCCCCTTGTAGTGAGATCTGATTTGTCCTGCAGTCTCTGAACATTTTATGAATGAATTTTGCATTTAGTTATTTATTTCTGTGTTTATTTAGTTATTTCTTTTTTCTTCATTGATTAATTTATTTGGCCGAAAAACAATGAGTTTACCCTAGGTTCAAAAGCCACATTTCTCGTCCCTAGATTGCACTGCTTGATTAAGGCGTAAATTGCTGCTGCTGTCTCACTGCAATATTAGTGACCCCTAAAACCAGGAGACAATGTCAAACTGCCTTTTGGTGTTCACCAGTGTTTGCACCTTTGTTTCTATCCCCCACCCCACCCTTGTGCAGTGGAGAACAACGTAACTTGCAAGATTTTAGTATTCCACTCAAACATGTTGTTGTCCCCACCCAGGAAACCTGAACATTTGTGGCCAGTATTTCTGCTACCTTTTGCATATGATGGTTGCCCACTTACTGTACCTCATTACAATGAACGATTCGAGTGGTAATGTAGAAAAAAAATCATAAAATGCCATGTTCTGTGCGTGACTGCACCACATGACTGAAATTAAACTAAATGCTTCTGAAATAATCACAGTTTTGCAAAGTACTGTGATAGTCATGTTTTGTTGGTTTCTTGTTAGTATAAGCACTTTGCCATGGTTTTGGAACTTTGTCTTCTTATGTTTGTGGCAATTACAAATTGCATAATTTTATTATGCTGCCCCGTTGCCATTACTTTGCACCCATTCTCTGTATCTTTGCAGCACAATTTATATGGGTCAAAAGACAAAAACAAAACACCCACAAACCAATGTTCAAGTGGAACGGAGGACATAAATATACAGTGGAATAAAACAATACACATGTCTGGCCACCACTACCCTCTCCTTCATAGCACGGTTATGTAATTGTTGTGCTCTGCCGAGATAGGAGAGGAGAATAGGGTAATGTACCCCATCAGGTAATGAAGCATATATGAAGTGAACAGTAGAAAGAATGGCCTTGAGTGGGGACAGCCACTACAATTACATGTTACTGATATCTAAACTAAAAAGAAAATACAAGTCCACTGTGAGTTGCCGAGGACATACAGGCAGCATTCACAGATGGAAACAAATATGCAGCACTTATTTATTTATTTTTTTATTTATTTATTCAATCTTGGATTACAGATTACTTCACTCACTGCACGTGATCCTACCCCGTGACTTGCCTCTTCAGATTTGGTTATGTGGGGAGTAGTCTGGCAGCATGATGCAGCATGGTGGCTATTGACACTCATAACTATTAATATTTTATGTGTTGACACTCCTCACTATTTGGATACTGCCGAGGACATGAGGACTGCATAGATGCTATGCCAGAGAATCCAAGTTGCAGTGTCTACACCTAGGAGGGCACTCAGTGCCATGCTGTAAAAGTGACAGGAGGCACAGGAAAAGTTTGCTAAAATTCATTTTTTTGGGGGTGGGGGATAAATGTATTTTGGAAAAAATCGATTGCTGCTACCAGCCATAAGGGACTTTGTTCACCTCTCTTTGCTGTATTGAAAGGCTGTTGTGGTGCAAGTGGGATAGGGACCATCACAAAAGGCACACGAGCACACTAAACATCAGGAATTCATTTAGTAACAAAAAAAACAAAAACATTATATACATATAAAATCAAAGATAAAATGAACAATCAATTCTAAGGGGATAACTAATGGCACTTATGATGTTAGGGCTCAGATGTTACTGCACACAGTCCTGGTAAGATGTTGGCTAAGTAAAGAACTGCTACAAAACAAAAACCATGACAGGGGACATCAAGAAATTAAAATTCCAGATAAAAAATCCCAAATAAAAAAAAAATTGCTGTTGCAAAGTTAGGTGCAGAATTAGGCTAAAACAGGAAAGCTGTGACATTTTGACCATTGTGACCAGTGCTGTTATAGTCAAATCGTGTCTAGCATGTCTTGCATAGCGTTACACTGATTGATCTACATGCCTGGCTACATCAGTGACTGCATATAGACTGTTGCACAAGACCCAATGTATGCAGATCACTATTCAGATGACTGGGTCGGGTGACACTACTAGAAAAAAAGGCAAGTTTTTTGGCTGTTTGTTGTTTTCAGGATGAATACTGTGCAGTTTTGCCCGGTACTCTGTTTTCCGTGGTAGTGAGTAGATGCGCTGGCAACAGATTATAGACAAGCATATCAAGGTACTTTTTACGTTTTTTTTTTTTTTTTTGTAATTGGGGGGTGTCAATGGTGGGCCTCGGTGATTCAGTAATTCATGCATTCTGGGGCATAGGAGCAGGCATCAGTCATGAACCACAACAACACAAATGGCATATGAGGAGAAAGGGGAAAAATAATGCCGTCTATATACGCTATATGTTTCAACCAATATTGTTCCCTGTGACAACAGTCGAAGACCCTATTTTACAATTAGATTAGCAATTAGTCACACTGTCCCAAAATGTGTAAATCCCATTACAGTATATGCAGTTCATGGGACAACAGTAAGCAGTCCTCGGCTCTACACTCCACAATGATGTCAGGGCTGGACACACCCAGCTAGAAAACACAGTGTTAGCGTGCAGCTTCGGGGGTCAGAACCGAATGGGAATAAAATGAAATTACATTAAAACCACTGGATCAAAGTAAGTGAAACTATTACAATTATCTATCGCTGACACAAGAATCAGATTAGTTGTGTTTGATGCCCAATATAAATTCTTTGCACATGATCTTTAAACAACATTAACTGGCTGGAGAAGGTACAGAGCACGGCCACAAAGATGGTAGCAGGTCAGCAGGGCAATGCATATGAGGAGAGGTTGAGGGCACTGAACATGTACTCCCAGGAGCAAAGGGGAGAGAGAGAGAGAGACAAAGGGGACATGATTGGGACCTTCAAGTACTTGAAAGGGATACATAATGTGGATAAGGAGAATCTCTTTAAGCTGTGTGGCAACCTCAACACAAGGGTGCAAAGTCTAAAGCTGGAGGAGTGGGCGAGGTTTAGTAGGGAGGTCAGGAAGCACTTCTTCACAGAGAGTGTGGTGGATGCTTGGAATGCGCTGTCGGAAAAGGTGATCTTGTTGAAGTCAGTGGGTAGCTTTAAGAGAGGCTGGGATAGGCATGGGGATGGTAAGGATCATGGGTAGGGAGGATGGAAGGAGTAGGGAGGGAGGGCAGGGACATTAGCTCAAGTTGTGGACCCTGCAATGCCAGCAGACTACATAGAATAAATGGCCTTCTTCTGCTGGCATCTTCATAAGTTCATATGACAGTAAACATGAAAAATAAAAAGTGGTGGCAGACTGAATACAAACATGAATAGTACAGTAACTGAAAGATGATGTAGTGGAACCAGTGACAGGCCACTGCAAAAAAGCACTTCCAGATGGAGTGGTGCCAGAGGAATGTAGGATGTGAAATGTGGTAACATACCTCAAAAGTGATGGCCAGAAACAGGCAGGAAATCATTGGTCTGAGACTGAGATTTCTCTGGTGGATAAAGTAATGGAATACATGCTGAAAGAAAGGACATTGGAATATCTTGATTCGGGAGGGTGACAAGATGTAAGGTAACATGGATGCACAAGTGGTAGACCTTTTCAGGCACAGATTATACATTTTATGGGAGTATGTAACCAGGGTGTGGGTTTGGGGGGGGTGAGTGTACATGGCCTGAGGACATTTCAGCTAGGCATTCAACAACGCAACACAGAAGAGCCAAGTGAAGAAGCTGTGCAGTGAGTAAATAAGTACAAAGATAATGAATTGCATCAAAACTTGTCCAAGCAGCAGTACACAGACAGTGGTTGGTAACATAATTTCATCTCAATACAGGGAAGATTTCTCCATCAGACAATGTATCACTTGCGATACTGAGGGTGTTATTTATGTAGCAATTTGTAGATGTAACGCATTCTATGTGGGGAAAACTAAGAGATGTTTTAAGACCAGAGTCAGTGAACATGTCAGGGCTATAGACAGGAAAGATATCACATATGCCACAGCACAACATGGCATTACCTCCCTTGACCCTGAACAACACGTGTTTCATTTTATTGCAATAGATAAAGTTTGCAGACACCCAAGGGGGGGGTGACTTTGAACACTTGATGTTAATCCGGGAAAACTTCTGGATTATAACATTGAATGCCACAAAAAACACAGGATTTAATGGACACCTAGACATATGCCCATATTTAAAGAAAAGAAAATAATCTATAAATCTTATAATGATGTGACATATGTCTGTGGCTATATGATTACAAATAATAATGATTTTGATATGTAATAATAACTTGAATTTTCACTTCCTTGTTCTCCTTGGAGCTTTGCAAGAGTTACGCAAATCTGTAATATTTTTCCATGATTTGTGATCCTTTATATATAAAAAAGTTAATGAAATATATATTTAAATATGTATTAAAAATGTTTATAATAAATGAATGTACGAGATGAGGGATAGGTATTTTTAAAGGTACAAAACTGTATACATATATTTTTATTGTTCTTTTCCTTTCTTGTTTTTCAGTTTATTTCTCCCTTTGTTTTTAAATATTTTTCCTCTTCCCTGTCCCCCCTTTTCCCCTCCTTTCCTTTTTCCCCTTTCCCCTTTCCACTTCCCTTTTCATTTTTCATTAAATAATTTTTGTACTTATCTTCAGCTGCAAATAGTTTTTCTCCTTTGATGGTGTTTATTTATGTGACTCTAAACTGTTGTAATGTAGAAAGTACCTTTTTTATGAGGTCCTTCTTTTAATATATAATAGTCATTGAAGGCTATTTAATGATTGTGTGTTTTTAGCCTATCACTGATTTGTAAACATTTAATTGGTGACTAGGCAAATGTTTTTACTATTTTTAAATGGGGTTGTTACTCTGAGTAGATAGCTTTTGAGAAAGGACTTGTGTCCGAAACATGTCAAGCGTTCTCTTTGTTTGGAGCTAGTGTGCACTTTAAATAAAATGGAAATTTGGCACCTTTAGAATTTTAGTGTGGTATCCCTCTATTCAGGTTAGTGTAGTGCAGGAAACTGTTTGTTTTTGTATGTGTTATAATTTCATCCCCAAACAGCATGGTGACAAGTTGGGAGACACAAGCCTCAGTGCTGAGTCTAGTCATCTTCCATGTCTTTATTGGCAACATTGTCTCATCCCGGAAATGTAAGGTACTTCCCTTTGTTGACAACACCAGTATCAGCAATGTAGTGGACCAACAAAAGGGGCTGAAAAAAGTAGGAAGACACCTGGCCAACTTTCAGGAGTGGTCAACGAGGGGAAGTTTCAATGTAATACCAAAATGTGCCAAGACATGCAATTGTTGAAGTGAAACACTGGAGAGGAATGCAAGATAGGAGGGCACATATTAAGAAATGCAAAACAGAAAAGGGTTACAGGGGTGGGGATTGGGGGAATTATATCAGACAGCAAAATCGAAGGCAACTGATTTCAGAAGGTAGTATGAGTGCCATCAGGTTGCTAAGGTGCATTTATACAGACATCACCAGTAAAAAAAGGAGGATATGGTGGCGATGTAACTGTGCAGACAATTGATAAGTGCACATGTGCTGTACTGTGTACAGTTATGGATATGACATGTACTGAAGGACCGAGACACAATGGAAGCAGTGGAAAAAAAGGGCAACAAAAATGGTGACCGAAATATACCTGAAAATATAATAGTGAACAGCAAAGTACCTGACTAGGTATGCCCTTGAAAAAAGGAGTGAGACTGGAGAAATGATAGAAACATTTCAGAACCACAAGGGAAGAAACTGGGTTCCAAAAAGAAACACCTTTCAGACACAGAAAAGTACTAGAACAAGGTACCAAGAGTATGAGGCTTGAATGGGTTACAGTGAGGGGTAACATGAAGAATTATTGCTTCACGACATGGCCAAAAAAAAGGGAGATACTAGAAATTCAGGAATTAATGTCATACACAGAAGGAAACAATACTGGTAGGAATGAGAAGGAAAGCTGAAAATTCATTCAGGAACTCTGTTACGTAGTTAGACAAATGAGCAAAGTCAGTGGGCCAGCCAGTTGTTATAATAATAATAGCTTTATTTAATATAGTGCTTTTTGAAATGTCAAGGCGCTTCACAAATACATACAGATTCAATAAAACAATAAATATAAATACAATCATAGAAAATCAGGAAAAGCTTTGTTCCAAAGAAAAGTCTTCAGTGTCTGCTTGAAACTCCCCACTGTCCTGCACTCCCATAGCTTATGTGGTAGAGAATTCCAGAGAGTTGGGGCAACAAACATAAAAGCCCGAGCCCCGGATGACTTCAAACTAACCCTCAGAATCTCCAGCAACCCCTCGTCAGCCGAGCGGACCTGTCGCACAGGGGTGTAAGGAATTAAAAGCTCTTTCAAGTAGTCAGGACCCAGTCTGCATAGGGCTTTGTAGATTAACAAACCTACTTTAAAGGTGATCCGCCACTGAACCAGCAGCCAGTGCAGATTGCGCAGCACTGGGGTAATATGAGATCTCCTTGATACCCCAGTCAATGAACATGCAGCAGCGTTCTGCACTAGCTGCAAGTGGCAGATATCAACCCCAGGAAGCCTTAAGTAAAGGGAGTTGCAATAGTCAAGGCACGAGGTCACAAAGGCATGGACCAAAATGAGCAAATCAATGGACAGAATGAGGTGCTTGATTCTGGCAATGTTCCTAAGATGGTAAAAGGCTAACTTGATGACTGACGATACTTTATGATGGTCAGCCCATCATCAAGTATCACTCCCAGGTCATGCACCTGTTCAGAGGTAAGGATCTGAGCACTCCCCAGAAATAAACCAGAGGGCAAATCAGTCCTCAACCCCCCTGTCCTGTGACCCACAGCTGTTAAATACCGAGAGCGCACAAACCTGGTAGGGGGCAAAAAACAGGTAGAGCTGGATATCATCAGCATAACAGTGAAACCTCAGTCCATACCATCTTACAATGTCTCTGAGGGGCAGCATATACAATGCAAACAACATGGGAGACAGCCCCGAGCCCTGGGGCATCCACAAGGCAGAGAAAAAGACTCGGAAAAAATATTCCCGAGACAACTCTCTGAGTTCTACCAGTGATGAAGGATGAAAACCATCTGAGCACTGTTCCAGTCAGCCCACAGATGCTCGAGCAAGACCCCATGGTTCACAGTGTCCAAAGCTGAAGAGAGATCAAGGAGTACCAAGATGGAACGGTTTCTCTGATCTCTCATCATCAGGAGATCATTGTGCACCCAAACCAGAGCAGTCTCAGCATTATGCCTGTTACGAAAACCTGATTGGAGAAGTTTGTATAAATTATGGATGGTTAAATGGTTCTCCAGTTGAGTTGCCACCACTTTCTCGATAACCTTTCCCACAAAATGAAGGTTATATGACATCGCGTATGATGATACTTACATCCCAGTGGTGTGGAGGGCTGAGGCATCACTGCCTTCCTTCCTGCAATGCTGGCAACCAGTTTTCATGGTGCGAGCAGGTTGCAGGGGGTTGGCCAGGGAGGGAGAGGATCAAGCTTCCAGAGGACAGCTTTCCTCTCCCTGGGAGGGGTGGGGACAGAGTCTGCTGCTTGCATGGCCCCTAGCGGCAGTTGGGGGCAGGTAAATTGTACCCACAGAGGGAGAGGGTGGACACAGAGCAGACACCCAGCATGCAGCATGTGTAAGCGCATGTGCACAGTTCAGCCATTGGCATCATTGTACGCTTCCTTGCTGCACTCGGGGGACAAAAAGGGGAACATGGCAGCTGTCCAGCAGGATGCCACCAGTCCTTCACAGGCTCTGCACCTGACCAGTTGGGAACCTCGAAGGAGCAAGCAAGAGAGGTGAGTCCCAGCGGACGCCGGGGTGATGGGGCTGAACGAACCAGTGGATGTAGGCTGGCCAAACTGGGATCAATGAAAGTATTAGAAAATAAAAGTACTATGCTACTGTAGCAACATACACACTGTAAGTCTGCACTGTGCAGAGTAATGCAGTGTGAGACACATAATGTAAAGGTATGAGCCAGTCAAGCAACACATTATCACAAGATGTTGTGCTGGAACCTCAACCAAGCTATGTACCTGTACAAGTTGTGATGCAACAGTAACATGTTGTTGTCCAACATACAGTTAATAAAAACATGACAATGCGAGGAAGACTCATCACATGATCTTTGATCACTGCATTTGTCTCTCTGTACTTTTACAGATTTGCTATGCATCCTGCACTGGACAGCCACCAAAGCACCAGAAGACCCTGGGGCACTTGCTGAGGGATCATCAAGTACAGCATCACAGCCCACATCCACTACAGCATCACAGCCCACATCCACAGCAACATATTTCTCCTGTTCTGCGGCATATTCTACCAGCAACTCATCTATCACCTATTAGGAAAAAATGAGACATCACTTGAATGTTATGTTCCTGTGAATGTACAATGGAGACATACACAAGCTTCAGTACGTGATGTAACATGCAATGTACCCCACAGACATGAAACCGACAGAATATAATTTACCAGTTTTTGTTCACCTGCATAGGGATATGTGCACATAATGCTAGTGGGAGTGCTGCACATGCACCCATATGTGGCACACCGTGTGGGTGCACCAGACCTGCACCTCCTTCCTACAGCTTTAATTGCACAAGCCACTAGGCTCCAATGAGGGCCAGGGTAACAATGACCACTGTGACCCACACTCTGTGGAGGATGAGAACTGTCCAATGCAGAGCCACAGCACATCAACCTGCTAGCAGTATGAACAAGGTGGCGGCATCATGGCAAGTGGTGCAGCAGTGATGCCTCAGACATCCATGACACGGGCCAGACACACCTCATGTCTTTCAGGTGAACACACAACCCTTTATGATAACCACTGAGACACACATATTACAACAGATGTAGCACAGCATGTACCAGTATTTGTACAAAATAACTGATATGAAACATGCTATCCACCACACTGTTTAACACACACATACACACGCTATAGCAAGAACCAAACACAAACCTTACATGAACCACACTGAGATGAACAAAAACTCACAACTGCTTGCTTCTCAAAAGCACAGCTCCTGTGTTTCTTTGGTGACAGAACAACAGGTCCTGTTTCCTTTTTGTGCTTTGCTCTAGTGATAGATGGCAGGGGGGAAACTGTGGGAATGGCATCAGCCTTCAAGCATTTATGGGCAGGCAAATTAAAAACAGGCATGAGAAGACATGAGGTCTCATAGCAGTCAGGGGTGAAATGGTCTCTACAAAAGGAAACTATTTTTATTAGGGCCAGACCATTTGTCACTTGTGTGAGCTTCACTTGGTCAGTCCACTCCTTTCTCAGGGTTTCATCTTTGGGGAATTGGAATAGACTTACCCCATTTCTGTAAGTTTTGCTGCAAGCCAGCAACCAGTCACCACACAGCTGATCACTATACTGAAATGGGGTAAACAATAAGACAAACAAGAGTAACAGGAAAAATTAAGTAAAAAAAATATGTATGACCAGTACAACAGTATGGAACTTCCCAACCCATCTGTGCTGCTTGTAGCAGTGGCACAAATTAAGTTTCCCTCCAAACAGTGACCCCACATGACCTAGAAACTACCTGGAAGTAGACAATATCACTATAAAAAACATAGTAGTCACAGCTAAGCATAAACATAGTAAATAATATCCATGGAACAAATACAGTACATAGAAGTTGCACATAGTAGTTGAAGTGCTGTGAAGTAGCCAAACATAAACAAATAGCATGCTGCAACATATTTAGGGTGCATGGGTAAAGGTTCACCTGCATATGCCATAGACGAAGTACTACACACATTTCTATGCTGCTCACTGTCTACATGACTGATGGGCCTCTGTCTCTGAAGCACTTACAGCCAGTAAGTTTTATCATTCTGTCTATGTATGTTTAGAAAATGGGGAAAGTAATTCCTCGTCTGTGATTGGCTGAACTCACCAATTACCCGGTCCGGTATGAGACAACAGGGACTGGCAAATAACTAGTGCAGTTTCTGTTGCCTCATACCGTTCTAAGTATTAGGAGGCCACTAGAACTTTGAACTGGCTAGCACAACCATCTTGAATTATGTCCCTTAGCGAGCGACCCCCAAACAACAATATAACCACAGCAGGTTTCACAATTCACATTTACACTGTCACACTGTTAACAAGTAAAAGTAAAAGTTAACTGCACCTCCAAATGTCCGATCATATACACAGTCTCCCTGCTGCTGATGCTCCCTCTGCACAGTGATCTGTTTTGCCGTTACCTGCCACAAACTTTCACCCATCTCCTCTAGTCCATTTTTTAAGCTGCCACCACGGAGAGAATTGCTTCCCTCAATCTCCTCTACTCATTTAAATAATTTAGACAGTCAGCAATGAGCACTTGGAAGAAAATCAAAACAAAGTCATCCAATCGATCAGCTTCACAAACCGCTTCTCATCATTTTGTTTTTTAAATGTGAAGCGCGTACTTCTCCCTGGCTGCTTAGTATTACTGCAGTATGCAACTTACCGCAATCAGTGATCGGGCACTCCATGCACAAGAGAAGTACAGCTTTACAACTTTATTTTCTGTGTCTTGCATTCCTCTCACTTCTGCTGACAAGGAAATTAAAAAAAAACACTGGCAAGAATTCAAACTAAACAAGAATGGGACAGACTACTATCTCACAAGTGAAACCATTTGCATGAGCCACACACTTAGCGGTGCTGGATATTTCTTTCACATAAATTAAAGTAAAGGAAGCAAAGAAACACTAACTCATGTTGCTCGCAAAAGCGCTGGGGGACAGTAACCAATAACCATGACAATCAGGACCCACAGCTACAGGGGCTCTAGAAGGACAAAACTCACTAGATAAAACAAAAACACACAATTGTAATACAGGCGGAGGAACTATTTTATTTCAAAACTGATTTTATATTAACATTTTATTATTAAACTTATTTTGTTTTACAGTGCCCATTTTCTAAGCGCAATAATACCCTCCAGGGTGGGCGGTATTGTGCTATACCGGACCTTTCGGGGCTATAAGGCCCTCCGCCTGCAGCGTTGGGCCTCATTACACCCCTGGGCGGTCCGGTATAGCACAATACCGCCCACCCTGTCGGGTATTATTGCTTACATGTTCTATGTATATTTATTACAAATATTGATTTTGCCTGTGGTGCTACTGTATGTGCTTCTATGTAGTCTGCTGGCCTGTGGTGCTATAGTATGTCATGCAGAGAAAAGAAGGACAACAAGAATGAATCAGGACATCGTTGGAAGTGGGGGTGGGAATCGGAATGTTCACACGGTATAGGACTGAGGTACTGTGAGAAGTCTGAACACACTCACTATACACAAAACAGTAAATTCATGTACTGAAAAAATCAAGGATTAGCAACATGATTGCAAGCATCACTTTCAGTAAGCATGTTTAGCGTGATCCTGAACTTCACTGTGCAGAGCACTGGGGCTACTACATACCTTTATACAGTTTTGACAGCCCAATATGCAAAAAGAGAAAAAGGCACACTACTTCTTTCTGACACACGTATTAAGTGGGCACATTCAATTTTTTAGACCTCCTCTATTGAATCTGCAGCCCACGTGAATATAATGAGGAGGACACAGCTGCACAGCGGGTGAGGGGGACCAGTATCAGGACCCGTTTATACGTATTACAGAGTTCTAAAGCCTGCAGACATATGATCAAAGAAAGAAACAGCAGTATATACTGAAACAAATCTTTGTGAGAAATGATCATAAACACAATCACCAGGAAGGTTATTAACACCACATATTCAGAGTGATCCAGGCATAAACTATGCAGGCGTGAGGGGGTGCACTCCTCTGAGGATTTCTGCACTACAAACAGCAGAAATAAACACAAAACATACTAGGCACAATTTTTAGAAAAGGTAGCTTTATTTACTGGGCATGAGTATGTCTTTTAAATTCATTCTTTGAGTGGGCAGCATGGCATTGAAGTTAGGACTCTAACCATTCCAGCTTTACACACTGAACAGATCTCCCTATTATGACGTCACACAAGCACTGCTGCAGAATGCACATACACAGAAACCCTACAGCCAGACAGCTCAGTGCGGTTGTACAAAAATTGTTCAAAATGGAAGAGAATAGAATTATGCAATGCACAGCACAATCACTTTGGGACACAGGCACAGCTAATGGAGAGTTTAAATAAAAAACTTGAAAGTATCATGGTAGGTCCTCTTTAATGTGACTTATACTGTAAGTTATACTGGGATATATATATATGCATATATGTGTGTAACCCCCTTCTGGGGGCTTACTTTAATTGCCCTTCGTTTTCCTCCATGTCTCCCATTTGCCTCCACAGCCTGAGTCCATTTTGGTGCTCCTAGTTTTCCCCAAGCCAGCCTGTGCTTTATTTCAGCCCATTTCAGACTTCAATCCTAGTTCACAGTCCGACGCTATTTGCTTTGCTCCTCGGAATGAGCGGAGATCACACGGGTGCACTGAGAAGCATTTTAAGTGCTGCTGACCACCGGATTTACAGTCTTTCAGGGAGGTGTTCAGCTGTTCTGGTTCCCCTCCTCAGCATAATGGGGACCGGTGACCTCGAGGGAGTCGGCGAGAAGCCGTGGTAAAGTTTGATTAAAGAGTTTGTCCCAGGGCACTAGCGAGGGCACATAAATAATTCATGAGCCATCATACATATTAATGAGTTGCTGCCTGCTGCCTTAGGGGACAGGGTTTCGGTAGCAGCGACAACAGAAGTACTGCATGCAACTAATTAAGAGTGGGCTTGTTTTACAGGGGACAGTTGGAGCTACAATACAGTGGGGCAATTATAAGATGGAGGGATTTGCCTTGGCTGCACCAGACATTGAAAAGTGGGGAACTGTGTTGGACTGCATAGATCTGAACAGGGGCTGACATACTGGTGATACTTTAACCCCATTCAGCAGCCAATCCCCTTTCTAGGCACCTGAAACTGAGCCAGAGGACCTCTGGGAGAGGGAGTTTCCCAAATTCAAGTGCCTAAATCATGCTCCAATGAGTAAGCAGTAAATATTGATCTCTATGTTTATTGACAATTGATAGGCTCAATCAGCCAATCAGGAGCCTGGATTCTCAAGAGAAAAAACAAGGACTTTCTGGGTTTTCTTCAGTCTGTTCCTGTGCTCTTCTCAAACTAGTAGGATCCTGTGTGAGTGGAAGTGGACTTTCAGAGGCCTTGCTCAGGTCTCAGTTGGAGACTGCCATTATGGGGAAGGAGTTCCAGAGGGAAAGAGAGAGTGAGAGACTGGACTGATATTGAACCTCTCCAGGCACTGTGAGCTTTGTTGCCTTGAGGGGAAAAATAGCTGCTGCACAGACCCTGCACTGGTGGATTGACTGTGCTGTTTTCATTTGGAAGTTGAACCTTTGCTGCAGAGGACTTGTTTTACAGTTTTGGACTCTGTTTAAAATTCTGAAGAGGCAAAGCGTCTCTGGTGCAGGGTGCTAGCCCAGTTCTGAGATTTTGCTGTGTGGACTGAACTGAGTGGCTGAGACCTGTGTCCCAGCAGAAGCTGAAAGGAATATTTTGTGAACAGTTAGAGCTGAAAGCACTGAAGTAAACAGGGGTTTGCCTGGTACTGAATTTCCCCTGCATATTGCTATAGTCTGAGTGCAAATCGGAGGGCTAGCACCTGTTGGCACTCTGGTACTGCTGTTTAGCTGGAAGCACTTGCTAGTTACAAGCAACTTGTGCAGTAAGTGCAGGGACTGCAGAGGGATCCTACTTCTTGGGAGTCCTCACCCAGAGTCATGGAGGGAACTAGAGAACTTCTTCCAAGTGGGACCCACTGTCACAGGAGGTCACTGGCACTTGCTGGTGTGCTAGAGCACCTACGACCCATGTGAGGAGCCGGGCTATGGAGACATTCCCAGATCTGGCAATTCTGGGGTTGGTGTGGACCTGCCATTGAGCTCTGCAATGGGCCAGAAGAGGGCTGAAGGTGACAAGCGGCCAGACCTTCAATCAAGGGGACAAGCTGCAAGACCTTCAATCAAGCTTCAATCTGCTGAGGAAACCAAGCTCATCCTCTTTCCTGCCCACAGCTGCACAAACTGAGGGAGCTCCACACTCCAGGACATTAGGAAAATTGGTAGCCAACACACTGCTGAGGTCTGCAAACCATGAGTACCCAGGACCTGGTTCCGGGACCTTGTTACAGGGAAGTGTGATTCTAAATTTAAGCATTTTTTCAAACCTTCCAGGGCCCCAACAGTCAGCCAGCACTCAGCAATGTCCAGGCCTGCACCAAGTGGGTACCCAAGGGACTTCTTAGGGTAACACTGGTACCAGTGGTGGTGGGCAGCTGAGAGGTGGACTGGCCTGTGGGCCCTTTTGTTACTGTTTAACAATTTTGCCACTAACCTTTTTTCTTCCCACAGCTATTCCTGTTCCAGGTACCCCTTTCCTAGCCCTTCCCCTTAATAAAGCTGTGAGTTAATTGCTGGAATTGCTGTGCCCAGGGAGGTTCATTGCATTGACTTTCTGAAAGTCTATAGTATCTGGTGGGAAAAGGTTGTTGGGGATCCAATGTGCAGAGTAGTTGGTTGGGGAGGTGTGCAGGCGCAGTATCCCAGGGGACTGTACCAACCAGTCACCTGACCCACTTATAGTTTACTCTGGGTGGAGGCACCATGCTATTACTTATAACTTTGAAAAAGAACCCCCAAATGCTACTGTAGCAGGACCCAGGCCCCTTAACCTGTACCAGGGACAACAGGCAGGGGTAGTAGCCCACTGGCACACAGCACCTGGGCTACATCCTTGGAGGTACCGCTGGGATCTCCTGTTCACCAACCATGTCTGACATGGAAAACCGCAATGACAGGACCCCTGTGGGGTCCCCGGTCCCCAAGTTCATTCCCCACCGGTCCAAGTTTAGGCCTACGAAAGAGGACAAAGTGAGACTGGTGGAATGGAGTGGGGGCATGAAGATGGATCCCCAGAAGTCCTTTCTCTTGATGGGGGTACCCCAAGAGATGGACGAGGAAGATGTAGAGAAGTGTGTATCCACCATATCCAGACTGAGTAAAGTAAAGGTACAAGGGAAAATGCTTGACTTTACCAAGGGTATGCTAACTATGCTGTTAGAGAGTACTAATGCAATAGGAGCTGCTTGGATACCTGAAGCTTTTTTGGTGGAGGGATTGTCTGAGGCTCTGCCTATTGTGACCTTTTTTAGTATAACCTCCCCAGGGGAAGGGGAACGGGGATTTGGATCCACTCGAAGGCCCCCCAAAACTGAGAAACTCCAGCCTGGCCATATGCCAGTGGCCTTTGAATTGTACTGTAAACTGAGAATGTTTTCAGGGGTCAAGCCCAACCCAAATAATGAAGAAGATCTGGAGGCCTGGACGGATTGCATCACCCTTTTAGTTCAGGATTGGCAGTGCTCTGAAATCGAGAAGTGGAAGCACTTAGTAGACAGCCTCCATTGTCCTGCATTAGAAGTCATCCACTCCCTGCAGGTCACAGACCCTGGAGCCCCAGCCCAGGTTTACCTGACCACATTGGAAAGTGTATTTGATAGCCCAGAGTCCTGTGAGGGCCTTCATGTGGAAATTCAAAACCACTCACCAGTGGGAGGGGGAATCCTTGTCTGCTTTCTTGACCCAGGTGGAGAGAGCCTTGCAGAGAGTATTTAGGAAAGGGGGAGTGGTAATGCAAGATCTGAACCGTGCAAGGGTAGAGCATGTGGTGAAGGCTGCCTGTCATTACCAACTGTTTGTGTTGCAACTACATTTAACCAACAGGAAGAGTAACTCCTCCCCATACAGGGCCTTAGTGAGAGAGGTTAGAGAAGCGGAGGAAGATCAAGGGCAATGGGGAGTACAGAGGGCCTCAGCAGTCACTACTCAGATAGGGCAAGAGGTGCCCTCTGGTGAGATACAAGAATTGAGTACCCTGCTGAAGGAGTGGAGGGATGTAGTTATCTCAGTTAAACTGACAGTGAATCAAGGATTAGTTGAACCCCAGGGGTTGAGTGGAACAATCCCTAATGTAGGCCAAACAACGTTCAGTGATGGGTCCATTATGCAGGCACCCACTCCTGAGGTTGAGTACAAGGCTCATATGGATGAGCTAGCCCAGAGAGTAGCTGAACTAGAGACGGCAGGGATGCCAGTTATGGCCCAGGGCAATGAGTGGATTTTAGAATGGAGCCCCCTAGTCCACAGTGCCCAGGGTGAGTGTCAGGAATCTGCTCTGTAGCACCAGAAAGGCTGCAGACTCAGGAGTCCATTATATGTCATCGGTGTGGGGGCGAGGGCCATATAAAGAAGGGGTGTAGGATACTGTTGAACCATACCTCCGCTTGGGATAGGCACCCCAAGAATTTGGGCCAGAACCAAGGAATCTACAGATGGGCCTGGTAAAGGAGCACACCAGGGCCCCAGGCAGGTCCAGCTCCATGGCTCATGTAAGAGCCTCCGCAGCTAGAACCACTACATCAGCTTCTGTTATGCATAAGCTAATGGGACCATCGACTGAAACCACCATTACCATCAATGGCATCCACACACGGGCAGTTCTCGATAGCAGTTCACAAGTCACCATTATCTTTAAATCTTGGTATGACCAGCACTTGCCAGATGTTGAATTACAACCGCTCGAGGAACTGCACTTGTGGAGCATTAGTGAAAAGGCATATCCCTACCGTGGCTATATCAAGGTATGGATGGCCTTCCCAATTAAAGTTGCTGGTGTAGGGGAAGCCATAGAAACCCTGGCCTTGATCTGCCCTGAGTCCGGAATCTATGATGGAGTGCCTGTGCTGGTAGGCATGAATGCACATATGTTTGGACGTCTAGCCCAACTGTGTCAAGCTCAAGAGGCTGAGAGGGAATGAAAAGAGGGGCCACTCCACCCCTTGATTAGAGAGGATTACAGAAGGAAGGAGAAGGCCTCTGTTGAAGAGCCTGATGACTCTGTAGGAATAGTGTGGAGAAGAGATGGGGATGAAATTGTGCTGCCGCCAAATTCGAAGTGTAACATTGCCCGAATAGTAAGGTTGAAGAAAGATGTGACCAATCAGTTACTGATGTCGGATGCCACTGAGGAACATGGGTTGCTGGTGGGGGTCAGTTGCTGATGTCGGATGCCCCTGAGGAACATGGGTTGCCGGTGAGACTGTTGGTGAAGCCCAGTGTGCTGCCAGCCAGAGCACATGCATATGTCCGAAAGGTTGCTGTACAAGTGAAGAATGTCACAGACCAGGAAGTGGTGGTGAGGAGAGGTCGGACTTTGCAGGATCTTACTGCGCTGATACGGCAGTGCAATGCACTGCGGTAAACAGAAGTGCCCCCCCAGGGATGGATCCTGGATTATTTAACTTGACTGATTTCCCCATCCCGGAGGACTGAAAAGAGAGAGTGCGAGAGAGATTGGCTGCCCGAACGAAGGTGTTCTCTTTACACAGATGGGATGTGGGGTGTGTGAGAGGAGAACAGCATGACATATGTCTTACTGATGAGAGGCCTTTCCAAGAAAGATCCAGGTGGCTTGCCCCAGTTAACACTGACAATGACCAACAGAACCTTCAGGAGATGATGGCTGCTGGGATCAATCGAGAATCAAGGAGCCCATATGCATCCCCTATTGCTGTAGTGAGAAAAAAGGGTGGGGCCATATGTATGTGTGTTGATTATCGTGCATTAAACAAACGGAGTGTGCCAGACCAGTACACCATGCCGAGAGTACAGGATGCTATGGATTGTTTAAATGGCAGCCAGTGGTTCTCGGTCCTGGATCTGTGGAGTGGCTATTATCAGATTCTGATAGCCCCCCTAGGACCATGAGAAGACAGCTTTTATATGTCCCCTCAGATTTTATGAGTTCCTCAGGATGCCACAGGGGCTTTCAGGTGCCCCAGCCACCTTTCAGTGCCTAATGGAGAAAGCTGTGGGTGACATGAACTTACTGGAGTGTTTGGTCTACCTAGATGACATCTTAGTATTTGGGAAGACCCTGGAAGAACATGAGGCCTGGTTGTTCAAGGTAGTGGATCGCCTGGAGGAGTCTGAACTGAAATTGGTGATTGATAAATGTCAATTCTTTCAGATTTCGGTTAAATATGTTGTGCACATACTTTCTGCGAAGGGCATACAGACTGATCCCAGTAAGATTGAAGCCCTCACCACTTGGCCTAAACCTTGGACTTTGAAAGAGCTCCAGCAACTGCTCGGTTTCTGTGGTTATTATAGGAGATTCATGAAGGACTATGCCTGGGTGGTTCAGCCTCTATTGAATCTGCTACAGGGGTATCCACCCACCAATAAAAGCAAGAAAGCCACTTTGTCTTTGGCCCAAGCTAATCACACCAGCTACTTTCGACCATCAGAACCTTTTGGGTCCCGGTGGGATGAGGAGTGTGACCGGGCATTCAAAGATATCATCTATTGCTTAACACAAGCCTTGGTGCTTGCATATGCCAATCCGCAGAAACCATACATCCTCCATAAGGATGCCAGTTTTAGTGGCCTGGGAGCAGCATTATATCAAGAGTATTCTAGGGCTTCTGCTCAGTAGCTTTTATGAGCCGGAGCCTGAACTGGTCAGAGAAGAGGTACCCAGTCCACAAACTGGAGTTCTTGGCATTAAAGAGGGCTACTGTGGACCAGTTCCATGACTACCTGTATGGGGCCAAATCACCATGAAGACAGACAGACAGACAACAATCCCCTTACCTATGTGGAGACCACAGCTAAATTGGACGCAACTGGCCATAGGTGGCTGTCAGCTTTGTCCACCTATGACTATTGCATGGAGTACTGTTCAGGTCTGAATCATGTGGATGCTGATGCCCTGTCAAGATGGCCCCCAGTCTACACCAACAAGCACTCTAGCTGGGGGAAAATGTTGGAGCAAGCAGTGAAAGCCGTATGTAGGAAGCACGATGGCAAAGAAACCTTCTCAGTAGAGGATACTCCATACATAGTGGAATGCTTGGGAGCCCCAGGAAGTTGCCTCCCAGTTGCCTTTTGCTATCTGGCTGCCTTGGATGCAAGATTTCTCCCATAGCTGACCACCCAGGACTTGAAAAGAGAACAAAGAGCCAGTTGTGTCATGAAGGAGATCATTCGAGAGCTTCAACACAATGGGGATCAGACTCAAGTGGACACTATTTATCCCCTGCTAAGCTTCTGCTATGAGAATGGCCCAAGCTACAGCTGAAGAAGTGACTGCTATATCAGGAAATGCAAGACCAGCAGGGGGGCACCTTGTGAACAGTTGGTGTTACCACAGCAGCAGCATATAAAGACTGTGTTAGAGGCACTGCATGATGATATGGGGCACCTAGGCACCGAGCGCACACTGGAACTGGTCAAGAGCAGGTTCTACTGGCCAAAGATGGGAGCAGATGTGGAGAGTTACTTTAAAAACTGCCAGAGATGCATACAGAGAAAGATCTTCCCAAAAGATGGCACCCTTGGTCAACATCTGAACCAGTCACCTCATGGAATTAGTATGCATCAATTCCTCATGCTGGAGCCAGTCTCATGCAACATCTCAAACACACTGGTGGTCACTAATCATTTTACGAGATATGTCCAAACTTACCCCACCAAGGATCAGTGAGATTCCACAGTGGCCAAAGTATTAGTGGAGAAATTCTTTGTGCACTATGGAGTCCCCCAGCGGATCCATTCAGACCAGGGATGTGACTTTGAGAATCAACTTATCAAGGAACTTTTGTCACTGTGGGGCACTAGAAAGTCTCAGACCACCCCGTATCATCCCCAAGGTGACACCCCAGCCCAAGAGATTCTATTGGACCTTGTTAGACATACTAGGTGCCTTGGATCCCTGAGACAAGCGCACTTGGAGTCAGCGGGTGTGCGCTCTTGTCCATGCCTATAACTGCGCCCAGAATGATGCTACGGGGTTCTCTCCGTACCAACTTATATTCAGGAGGGAAGCTTGTTTGCCTGTGGATCTTTGTTTTGGAGTGTCCACCGATGGTCTTGGGGGCAGGAGATTATCTGCAGTATGTGAGGCAATTAAAACAACAATTGGATGATGCTTATCGCCTTGCTTCTGAAATGGTCACCAAGAGGAATTAGGCTAATAAAGACAGTTATGACAAAAAGGTGCAAATGCAGGATCTGGAAGTAGGTGATAGAACATTGCTATGATGTCTGGGCATACCAAGGAAGCACAAAATTGCCGAGAGATAGGGAAGCACACTGTATGTTAACCTGGAGAAGTTGGAAGGCCTTCCGATGTATAAGATTCAGCTGGAGGGAGAGACTTGAGGGCACAAGATCATACATCAAAATCATCTGCTGCCCACTAGTGATTGAATCATGGACACTGAAAGCACTGTGAAAGATCCTCCTTCACCCCCCACAACTCGAGCTGCTGCACGCAGGAGATGGAGTCATGGAAGTAGCGATGCAATGGGGACTGGGCCTGCCCAGGTTGGGGGGGGGGGTCTCAGATGGAGAAAGTTCAGATGATGAGACCGGAGGAGGAGCAAATGATAGTGCCCCCTGGAGCTTTTACCCTACCCAGAGTTAGCCAGATTATTTTAGGGACCTCCCCTGAATTTGGTGGACATGGCTGTACCAGGACACAGAGAGGAGATGGGGAGGCTGCTCCCTCTATGCCTCTTGGAGGGACCACTCCGGACCTGAATACTAGTCCAGCTAAGCCCTGTGAGTGGTACTGGAGCAGCTCCCCTGCAGAGATGCCCTCTGAATGATCTACCATTGACTTGGATACTAGTCAGCCTAGATCTTCTGAATGGTCACAGGATAACCCTGAGGAACAAGAAGGAGAGGGGGAAGGAACACATTTTGGAGAGCCCACATTGGAACTGAATACTGGTCGAACTGTGTCCTCTGAAGAGCCACAGGATAGTCCCCTTAGACAAGTGGGTGAGGATGTGGAGATTCTGGAAAGCTCTGCCCCAACAGCTGAGGGAGAAATTGGACAGGATGCCTGTGATAGTGATGTGGATTCTGCCTCTGAGCAGGAGGTGGTTACTGCTCCTGGGGTTCAGGAGACCCTAAGGAGGTTAGGAAGGACAGTTCAGCCTACCCTCAAGCTAACTTATGATGCCCCTGGGATTCCCACTAATTTTCTTTTTTTCCTAGTACACAAGGGAGTATATATATTACCCCTAGATCCCTGCTGAAAGGAGTTACATGCCCTGCTGATGCTAAACCCCCTAGGTCCAAGGGAAAGGTGACCAGGAAAAGAAAGGGGAGGTGAAAGGGTGCCTAGGAGGTTTGAGGGAAAGGTGTACTATGTGGAGTTTCAGTATCCTATGGATGATAGACAAAACATATGGGTGCCACTTTTCATGTGGCCAGAGGCTCATGATGAGAAAGGTGTTTGGTGAAATTTACACAAGGGCCCAGATATTCAAAAGGGTTGAGCCATGCGCAACAGGGTTGTGCATGCGCAAGTCCTACATTGCGCCATTCTGCGATATTCAGCAGGAGGCAGTTGCACCACCGAAAACAGGTTGAGCAACAGTGCAATGCAAATGAATGCATGCTCAACAGGAGGGGGAAGAACCATGCATAAACTGCACAACCCGATATTCAGTCGGGTTGTGCAGAGTTGTGCAGGTGCAACCCCCAACCTGCGCCTGCACAACTTTGAGCCAAAAAAAAAGGATCAAGTTGAGGGCCACCCACAGGTGAGCTGCTGTATTGCAGGGCGCAACACAGCAGCTGCCACCCGTGGCTGGCCCCCAACTCAGTCCCTGTGCCCCCCCACCAGCCCGATTGCGGGCAGAATGTGAAAAGAACTCCCCTCTGCCCAAACATCTCCCTAATGCCCGATCGCGGGCAGAATGTATATTGACAATCCCCCCAGTGCCCAATCGCGGGCAGAATGTATACTGACAACCCGCCCCAGTGCCCGATCGTGGGCAGTATGTATAATGACAACCCCCGCCCAAACATCTTCCAATGCCCGATCGCGGGCGAGTATGTATATGACAACCCCCAAACATCTCCCAATGCCCGATCGTGGGAACGTAGAACAACCCCCAGTGCCCAATCACGGGCAGAATGTAAAGACCCCCAACCCGAATATCTCCCTGGTGGTCCAATGGATGTATGTCACGATCGCGGGCAGAATGTCCAGTAAACCCCCCCAAACATCTCCTGGTGTCTAGTGTCCCCCCACCCCACCCACCCATGAAGCCCCCACCACCCTGCTCCCCGGCAGCTGGCGGGCTGCAGCATCCCACCCGCCCGCCCGCCACCCCTGCCGTGGCTGCACCAATGGCGTGCAGCCCTACGGACAGTCGGTCAGCAGGCGGCGGCGGCGGCAGCAGTGGGATGCTGCCTCACCCCCGGCTGCGGGGCAGGGTGGTGGAGCTTCGTGAGGTGGTGGGTAAATAATGACACCAGGGAGATGTTGGGGGAAGGTTACTGGACATTCTGCCCGCGACGGCATTACGTCCACTGGACCACCAGGGAGATATTCAGGTTGGGGGGTGTCTTTTTATTCTGCCCGCGATCGGGCATGGGGGTTGTTTTCATGTTCTGCCCGCTACTGGGCATTGGGAGATGTTTGGGGGTTGTCAGTATAACGCTCTGCCCATGATCGGGCATTGGAGATGTTTGGGGTTGTTTTTACGTTCTGCCAGCGATCGGGCTGCAGGGTCGTCGGTTCTCGAGGCTGCTGCCTGGCAGGGTGGCCAGGCGCAAGTCCTCGGGGGTCGGCGCACCTACATGCTAATGGCATGCAAATGGGGCCATAATCAGATGCAAATGGTCCCCCCTGCGCATTGCGTGAATTATGGCCCCATTTGCATGTCACCTGTTGACTATCAGAAATTTGTGCATGGCGCAATGGTACTTGCGCCACCGCAAGTTTAATGCTCAACTCTGACAACTTGCAGTGGCGCAAGTTCCTCGACATGCACAGTGGCTGTGGCTGAAATTGATATTAAAGGAGTTGCTCAATGGCGCAGCTCCTTTGAATATCGCCCCGGCCACACCCCTGCACAACTATTTTGAGCAGCGCAAGGGCTTACGCCTCAGAATGGCGCAGTTTGAATATCCGGGCCAATGTTTCTTGTTTGAGTGTTTTTCCATTCTAAA
The DNA here is from genome assembly GCA_016271365.2 of Neoceratodus forsteri. Lineage (NCBI taxonomy): Eukaryota > Metazoa > Chordata > Ceratodontiformes > Ceratodontidae > Neoceratodus > Neoceratodus forsteri. Next base: position 65,693,898 of record CM057459.1, read on the forward strand.
AATGATTATGACATAATAGAGAGGATTCAGGTGTATAGATAGAAATGTTATTATGTGTTAATGTTAACCTGATATCGTACTTTTCCCTAAGGCTTGGCAAGGGAGCCAAGCATTCAAGGGGGGGAGTGTAACCCCCCTCTGGGGGCTTACCTTAATTGCCCCTCATTTTCCTCCATGACTCCCATTTGCCTCCACAGCCTGAGTCTATTTTGGTGCCCTTAGTTTTCCCCAATCCAGCCCATGCTTTATTTCACCCCAGTTCAGGCTTAAATCCTAGTTTGTGATCAGTCGCTAGTTGCTTTGCTCCTCGGAGCAAGTGGGGATCACACAGGTGCAAGGAGGTGCCTTTGAAGTGCTGACCGCTGGATTTGCAGTCTTTCAGGGAGGTGTTCAGTGGTCCTGGTTCCCCTCCTCAGCATAATGGGGACCGGTAACCTCGTGGGAGTTGGTGAGATGCCACGGTAAAGTTTAATCAAAGAGTTTGTCCTGGGGCACTAGTGAGGTCTCATTAATAATTCATGAGCCCTCATGTATATTAATGAGTTGCTGCCTGCCAGCTGGGGGGACAGGGTTTCAGAGGCAGTGACAACAGATGTACTGTATACAACTAATCAAGAGTGGGCTTGTTTTACAGGGGACAGTTGGGGTTATAATACGGTGGGGCTATTATAAGATAGAGGTATTTGCCTTGGCTGTGCCAGACATTGGAAAGTGGGGAACTGTGTTGGACTGCATGGATCTGAATGGGGCTGACATATTGGTGATACTTTAACCCCATTCAGAAGCCAATCCCCTTTCTAGGTGCCCCAAACTGAGCCAGAGGACCTCTGAGAGAGGGAGTTTCCCAAATTCAGGCACCTAAATCATGCTCCAATAAGCAAGCAGTAAATACTGATCTCTATGGTTATTGATGATTGATAGGCTCAATCAACCGATCAGGAGCCTAGATTCTCAAGAGAAAACCCAAGGACTTTCTGGGTTTTCTTCCATCTGTTCCCAGGCTCTTCTTGAGCTAGTAGGATGCTGTGTGAGTGGAAGTGGACTTTCAGATGCCTTGTTCAGTTCTTGGTCGGAGACTGCCACTGTGGAGAAGGAGTTCTAGAGGAAAAGAGAGAGCGAGAGACTGGACTGATATTGAACCTCTCCAGGTACTGTGAGCTGTGTTGCCTTAGAAACATAGAATTTGATGGCAGATAAGGACCGCTTGGCCCACCCAGTCTGCCCATTTCCTTACCTATTGGATAAGCTGCAGATCCTAGTTAACCAACAGCCTACTTCTTCCTACCCCCACCCCCTAGAATTGCCTTATGACTGTCCCATGCATGCTTGAATTCCACCACTGTTTTTGACTCCACAACCTCCTCCAGAAGGCCATTCCATGCATCCACAACCCTCTCTGTGAAAAAATACTTCCTTACATTACCGCTGAGCTGCCCCCCCAATCTTCAAATTGTGCCCCCTTGTTCTTGCACACCTCTTTTTCTGCAAGATGCTACCCTTTTGGACTTTGTTGATTCACTTGAGGTACTTGAAAGTTTCTATCATGTCCTCCTTGAGGGGAAAAGTAGTTGCTGCAGAGACCCTGCGTTGATGGATTGACAGTGCTGTTTTCATTTGGAAATTGAACCCTTGCTGTAGAGGACTTGTTTTACAGTTTTGGACTCTGTTTAAAATTCTGAAGAGGCAAAGCGTCTCTGGTGCAGGGTGCTAGCCCAGTTCTATGACATTGCTGTGTGGACTGAGCTGAGTGACTGACAGCTGTGTCACAGCAGAAGCTGAAAAGAATCTTTTATGAACAGTTAGAGCTGAAAGCACTGAAGTGAAAAAGAGTTTGCCTGGTTCTGAATTTCCCCTGCAGATTGCTATAGTCTTTCTGCAAATCGAAGAGCTAACACCTGTTGGCACCCTGGTACTGCTGTTTAGTCAGAAGCACTGCCTAGTTACAAGTGACTTGCAGAGTAAGTGCAGAGACTGCAGAGGGCTCCTACTTCTTGGGGATCCTTGCCCAGAGCCAGGGAGGGAACTAGTTAAACAGCTCCAAGTGGGACCCACTGTCTCAGGAGGTCACTGGCACTTGCTGGTGTGCTAGGGCACCTACGACTCTTGTGGGAAGCCAGGCTGTGGAGCCACTCTGGGGTCTGGGCCTTCTGGGGTTGGTGTGAACTTGCCATTAAATGCTGCAACGGGGCAGAAGCACTTAAAGGTGACAAGTGGGCAGACCTTCAATCAAGGGGGCAAGCTGCAAGACCTTCAAGCAAAATTTGATCTGCTGAGGAAACCAAGATCATCCTCTTTCCCACCCACAGCTGCATGAACTGAGGGACCTCCACATGCCAGAACATGAGGAAAATTGGTAGCCTACACACTGCTGAGGTCTGCAAACTGTGAGTACCCGGAACCTGGTTCCAGGACCTTGTTACAGGGAAGTGTGATTCTAAATGTAAGCATTTTTCCCAACCTTCCAGGGCCCCAACAGCCAGTCAACCCACGGCAACATCCAGGCCTGCACCAAGTGGGTACCCCAGGGACTTCTTAGGGTAACACTGGTACCGGTGGGGGTGGGAAGCTGGGAGGTGGACTGGCCTATTGCCCTTATGTTACTGTTTTTAATAATTTTGTCACTAACCTTTTTTCTTCCCACAGCTATCCCTGTTCAAGGTACTCCTTTCCTAGCCCTTCCCCTTAATAAAGCTGTGAGTTAATTGTTGGAATTGCTGTGTACAGAGAGGTTCATTGCATTGGCTTTCTGAAAGTCTATGGTATCTAATGGGGAAAAGGTTGTTGCGGATCCAGTGTGCAGAGTAGTTGGTCGGGAAGGTGAGTAGGGGGCTGTACCAACCAGTTACCTGATCCACTTATAATTTACTCTGGGTGGTAGCACCACGCTATTACTTGTAACTTGGGGAAAGAACCCCCAATTGCTACTGTAGCAGGACCCAGGCCCATTAATGTGTACCAGGGACAACAGGTAGGGGTAGTAGCCCCTTGGCACACGGTACCTGGGCTACATGTGTATATGTCTTAGTCAGTGTGTGTGTGTATCACAATTAGAAAGTGCAGTTACGTGGCTCATTGGTTAGTGCAAAAATTGCTAATCTACATTCCCCCCATCTAGATCAGTTTCAGCCTTATGAATGTCATTGCTGATTTAAATGAGGTGTCTAGTGGCAACCCTCCACGCTCCGATGTCCCTCGGAGCCTGAAAAAAAGAAAACGGTCCCTCAATGTCTTTTTTTTAATCTGTAAAAATTCTGCATAGACAGTACACTGCTTTGTTATACTGGAATATATATGCATATATAGCATGTATATATGTATTAGTCAGTGTGTGTATCACAACAATTAGAAAGTGCAGTTAGGTGGCTCAGTGGTTACAGCAAAAATTGCTAGTCTACATTCCCCTGCTATCTAGATCAGTTTCAGCCTTATGCATGTTATTGCTGATTTAAATGAGGTGTCTAGTGGCAACTCCCCCCCCCACCCTCTAATATCTCTTGGAGCCAGAAAAGAAGAACATGGTCCCTTGATGTCTTTTTTCCAATCTGCAAAAAAAAGGTCTATTGCTGATGCAACCGTGCACCCTGAGCCCAACCTCCCACTGAGCACCCACCACCCTACCCTCCCCATACATCTCCACACACCCTCACTCACCTGAACAGATCCCAGTGTGAAGATCCACTCTCCCATGGAAAACATGTCTTGCTGTTGGAACCGGCGACTGCTATATGAGAAATAATCCTTTGAATTGGATACCATGACTCCACATGGACTCAATGAAGAAATTCCTCTGCATAGCTTTTTGTAAGTGCCTTTGGAGCCTGTTCCCATCCTTATGATGTTTACGAATGGATGCATGGTTTGCCAGGGTATGACTTGTCGGCTCTGCCCTGATAACGTCACTTGTATAGAAACATAGAAACATAGAAGTTGACAGCAGATAAAGACCGCAAGGCCCATCCAGTCTGCCCGTTTCTTTTTCTACCTTATAAATGTGCCATCGGCCTTTGCTCTGTCAGTGGCCTATCTATTCATACTCATTTGTATTGCTCCCTTATGCCTATACCATGCCTGTTTGAAGCCCTGCACTGTATTCATAGCCACCACTTCTTGAGGTAGGCCATTCCATGCATCCACCACCCTTTCTGTGAAAAAATTCTCACATTCCCCTTAATCAGCCCCACTCTAATCTCATGCTGTGTCCTCTTGTCCTGCTATTTTCTTTATATTTAAACATGTTAGACTCTTTCACCTTGTTAATACCCTTAAGGTGTTTGAATGCCTCGATCATATCACCTCTCTCCCTCCTTTGCTCAAGGGTATGCATATTGAGCTCTGTTAATCTGTCTCCTATGTCTTCTGATGCAGTCCCTGCACCATTTTGGTTGCCCTTCTCTGGACTGCCTCAATTTGGTTAATGTCCTTGTGAAGGTGTGGCCTCCAATACTGCACGCAGTACTCCAGATGGGGCCTAACCAGTGTCTTGTAAAGAGGGATTATTACCTCCCTCTACGACTTGTGATACCCCTACTAATACACCTAACACCCCTAGCCTACCTACTGCTTTAGAGGTCTGCTTGATGATTTCAGGTCATCAGTGATGATGATGCCCAAGTCTCTTTCTTCCTTTGTGACTGCTAGCAACTCCCCTCCCAGCCTATAGGTGGCTTCAGGGTTTCTCTTCCCTATGTGCATGATCTTGCACTTCTTTGCATTAAATCCCAGTTGCCACTCTTCTGAACATTTTGCTAGTTTATCCAGATCTCTTCTCATTCTGCCCACCCCATCTGGATCATCTACTCTGTTGTAGATCTTGGTGTCATCTGCAAACAGACAAGCCTTACCCTCTAGTCCATCTGCAAGGTCACTAATGAAGATGTTGAAGAGGACTAGCCCCAGAACTGATCCCTGAGGTACCCCACTTGTGACTTGCATCTCTTCTGACTGTATACCATTTACCACCACTCTCTGTTTTCTGTCCGTCAACCAGTTTGCCACCCAGTTGACCAACTTCTGACCCACCCCGAGCCTACCCAGCTTATTTATCAATCTTCTATGTGGAACAGTGTCAAAAGCTTTGCTGAAGTCAAGGTAGGCGACATCAACTGCTCCCCCTTGGTCCACCACTCTGGTTACCTGGTTACCCAGTCAAAGAAATCTATGAGATTAGTTTGACAGGACCTTCCTTTTTGTAAACCCATGCTGTCTTGGATCCTGTGCCCCTATGGATTCCAGGTGTTGCACTATCCTTTCCTTAAGGAGTGCCTCCATAATCTTGCCCACTACTGAGGTAAGACTGACAGGTCTGTAGTTCCCTGCCTCCTCCCTGCTACCACTCTTGTGGAGCGGGATCACATGAGCCCTTCTCCAGTCTTCTGGGACCTCTCCTGTGCTCAGAGACTCACTAAACAGTTCTGCTAATGGCTCTGCTAGTTCCACCCTTAGTCCTTGGCACCTGGAGATGTATACCATCAGGTCCCATTGCCTTATCCACCCAAGCTTAGCAAGCTCTTGTAGGACCCTTTCTTTTGTGAAGGGAGTAATGCTCACCTCCCTCCCCTGTGTCCATGGTGCTGAGCTGTGGGCCCTGCCCTACCTTTTCTTCAGTAAATACTGAGCAAAAGTATCTATTTAGGATAGATGCTTTTACAGGGTCCTCCTCCTCACATGCTCCCTTTTCTCCATTAAGCTTAGCAATACCCCCTCTGGACTTTCTCCTTTCACTAATGTAAATACCCCCTCTGGACTTTCTCCTTTCACTAATGTATCTATAGAAAGTCTTGTCACCTTCTTTTACTGTTTGTGCTAGTGTTTCCTCAGTTTGGGACTTTGCCTGCCTTACTGCCTTCCCTGCTTCCCTTAGGGCAGTTTGGTATGCCTCCCTATCTTCATCCTGCTGTGTTCCCTTATATTTCCTGAAGGCCAGCCTTTTGGCTCTGACCTTTTCTGCTACTGTATTTGAGAACCAAAGTGGTTTCCTTCTTCTTGCACTTCCTTTTCTGTCTAACACAATGGGATGTTGCTTCAAGTATTGCATCCTTAATGCTTGCCCACTTTGCCTGTACCCCCTCACCTGTGTTTCTTTTTGCCAGGGCTAGCTTAACTCTGTTGTCCATCTTATCAAAGTCAGCTCCTCTGAAGTCCCATATTTTTGCCTTGGAATGGGATGATTTAGATGTAGTACCCAAATTGAACCGTACCATGTGATGGTCACTGGCCCCCAGGTGACCTTCTACCTGGAGATCTGTTATCCCTTCCCTGTTAGTCAGTACTAGATCTAGGATAGCCCTGTCTGTTGTGGGTTGTTGTACCAGTTGTTTGAGGCCCTCCCCCTGCAGGGAATCCACCATGTGTCTAGTTCTGGCAGATGTTCCTGCTGGTATTGACCAATCTGTATCCGGCATGTTGAGTATCCCATTATCAGAACCTCCCCTTTAGCTGTCATGTTTTGTATATCTTCTAACAGTAATGTGTCTATGTCCTCTCCCTGGTCTGGGGGCCTGTAGACAACCCGGTTCTTATGGCTGTCCCATTTCCTGTTTCCAGGGTGACCCACAGTTCTTCTGACTCCTTATGTATTCTGAATTTCTGTAGCTTTGATATTTTCATTGACATACAGGGCCACTCCTCCCCCCCCCCTTTTTGCACCTCGGTCTCTTCTGAACAATACATAGCCAGGTACTGAAGTCTCCCAAGTGTGGTTACTGGTAAACCACATCTCACTAATTGCTACTATGTCCAGTTTAGCCTCTGACATTATTGCCTGCAGGTCTGGGATCTTATTTCCCAGGCTGTGAGCATTTGTGTACATGATTTTCCATTGGCCAGATTTTGGTGTTAGTTGTTGGGTGAGGTTTGGCATTACCCCTGTGTGTCGTATGGGGAGACAAACCTTTTTTCTTACCTGGTGATGCAAATGAACTGCAAACATGCTGAATCCCTGTTTGACCACTAGCTGAGGGGGGAAGGGTGTTCTTCCCATTCGATGTATGGGGTGCTGCACCCCTCTCCCCATTTGCTAGTTTAAATATTCTGCAAAGACGTCAAACTTCTGCCCCAATGCACTGACTCCCTCCTTAGTCAGATGCAGTCCATCAAACTTAAAGAACTTTTGCTCCCAGAACTGTTGCCAGTTCCCTACAAATCTGTGTCCTTTTTCCTGGCACCAGACCTTGAGCCACATGTTTAGCTCCCCTATCTCCCCTTCTCTGACCTTCCGTCCATCTGCCCCCCTCTTCCAGACTGGCAGGATCTCAGAGAAGGAGATGCCAGATGAAATGGATGATAGTTTGTCACCCAGCCTGGTCAGGTGTTCCTTGGTCTCCACAACTGACCGGCTGGCGAGATCATTAGTCCCTATGTGTACTAGGACATCAATGTTTTCTCCTGCTTTGTGAACAATTTTAGCAATGCAGTCAGTGTCTCTCCATGCTGATGTACCTGGGAGGCATCTGACCATTACCCCTGGCTGGAGATGGGTATCAACTCCCCGAATCATGGAGTCTCCTATGATCAGAAGTTTTTGGGATTTCCGTTTTGCTTTTTTTGTTTTGGTTCCTGATTTGGGTGAGTTTTGTTGTGCTAGCTCCTGTGCCACAGTGTCCTGCTCTGCAGTGTCTTCTGCCTCGTTGTTTGATTTCAGAGATAGAGGCAGATACCTGTTTGTAGTGTTTATATGGTTTTTGGAGGTAATATGTTGGAGAGCAGAGAGTGATGGGGCATCCGATTTGCCCCTCCCAACCACCTGCCAACCTCCTGGACCAACTACCCTCTGCCGTTGAGGTTTTTCTGTTGGATGCTGGGGAAATGGTGGGTGGTTCTTATAATGTATTTCCTCTTGAATATGAAATTTGAGGCGTGCAATCTCTGCCCATGCAGCCCGGAGCTGAGCTCTAAGATCTTCACTGGCCCAGCATGTAGGATAGTGTCCTAAATCCTGTAAGACTGTCCTTCTGAAAATTGTTCCACAGTACCTGCAGTTAATGATATCCGTTCCAGATAAGTTGCTGGGTTTATAACCTAGTCAGAGTAATTAGAAGGAAGGAAATGCAAGTAATGGTTTGATTGTGTTTTGTTTTTGTTTAACTTGTTATAACAAGTTAAATTACTAGTGCCCCTTTAAATGAGCTCACCTTGTGGATGCCCCACTGATCTGCCCCTTCCTGCTCTGCCACAGGAAATGTCACAACTGTGGTACCCTATAAAAGGAGTGTAGTGTGGGGTTGTTGGGGATGGGGGTGGGTGGCTGGGCCCTTCCTCTGTCGAAAAAGAAAACCACGGACGAAAGAACAATGAGGTAAGAGCAGAAACAATCAGTCAACAACAAATGCAGTAACCCTGAAAGCTTATCCTAATGTTAGATAAAACTGTAAAACCTGTAAAGCACCACCTGTAATAATTTCAGAGAAGATATACGCTGTAAGAAACACTTTGCTACAGAGAAAAATAAAGCAATGAAATGTTAGCAACAAACAGTAGCAATCCCTGTGAGTAAAAATAAAACACCACCCAGTAAATCTGCTTAGCCAAAAGATGTCTTAATCCTTTTCCTTGCTCTGGTAGGTTCTCTACTCCTGCCTTTCAAGCAGTCTTAGAAGGAAAGAGCTCAAGGTGAAGCTAGGTGCCTTGGCCAGCAAACCAAGTCTTCTACCTCCAAGATATCAACTAACCTGACCTTTTAACCCTTCTTTCTGTTGGAAATTACTGACAGTTTGCCAGCTCCATCCCCCACATACACACCTAATCCTTTGGAAGAACTGTGGGAAGAAAGCAATTAGCTCCTTCAGTGTGAGAAGGAGACTGAAACACCTCTGAGACAACAAACCTTTTCAACAAAAAAAAACCAAGAATAAAATAAAACAGTGTCAAACAGTAATTTTGCTTAGCCCAATGATAAAAAAAGTCACACAAATGTAAGCTCCACCTGTAATAATTTCAGAGAAGATATACCCTGTAAGAAAAACTTTGCCACAGAGAAAAATAAAGCAGTAACAGAAGATATACCTTGCAAAAGACAATTTGAATCAGAAGATTACAGCAGTAATCTGTTAGCACACACCTGTAGGCACACCTTGTAATAATGCAGAAGAAGGTATACCAGCAACAACAATTTGAATCAGAGAAAAATAAAGCAATGAAATGTTAGCAACAAACAGTAGCAATCCCTGTGAGTAAAAAATAAAAACAACACCACACAGTAAATCTGCTTAGCCAAAAGAAGTCTTAATCCTTTTCCCTTGCTCTGGTAAGGTTCTCTACTCTGCCAGTATGACAGAATGTGACCATGACTTGTACGTGCTCTGGTCACAGGAAGAGCATGACTTGCCGGCTCTGCTTTTCCCTTAGTTTACATGCTTTGAATTTATTAGAGCTATGGGGACTGTGACCATGACTTTTACGTGCTCTGGTCACAGAAAGAGTATGACTTGTCAGCTCTGCTCTTTTTCTGGGGGTTTATACATTGAGTTTCAGTCAGACTTAATTAATAACAATAGGTACAATTGATTAGATTAGTATGTATGGGGTCTGTAATAATTATTATTCTGGAGTCCCGCTGTGTGTGTTTTTCCTGGCACTAGGACAGTTTATTTATTGTCACCAGGTCTCTGCATGTATTTTTAAATTTCTATAGTTTGAGCATTGTGCTCTTATGGAAATTATTTGTGTGAGCACGTAGTTCTTGTCTTTTATTCTAGGCGCGGTGCACTTTTATATTAACTGGTTTGCCACTTTGTCTATTGCACTCTGTCTTTTTAAATAAGCAAGCACTTGCTGTTTTTTCTCTTTAAAAGGGACTTCTGTTATTCAGTACGGGATGCTATGAAGAAGACCGACTTACGGTCGCTACGTAAGTGCATCCTGAAGTCTTTGTGCCATGGTCAGAATGAGTTGTTGGCAACATGAGTGTTCAGCTGTATTTTATTTTCTTTGGGTTAGCGTTTCTATTGCAAAATGAGTTACCCCAGTACTTGGAAGTTTATGCATCACAGGCAATCCGTTTTGTGAGTAGGTAGTGTGTTTTTTCACTTTTTACGAAATGCCCCAAGATGCATACACCGTGGTGAAATTAACAAAACTGCATGCAGATTCAAGACCATGGCAATTACTTGTTATGAAGTTGTGGCTTGCATTTTATGCCTGCATTTCTACTACTGCATTGGGTGAGATCTTTGCCATTTATAGTGTGTGTTTTTTTAAGCTGTTTTGCTACATTTATTAAAATCATTTGGAAATCTATGTGCTGACCCCTCTTTCTATTTTTTCTATTTTTGATACGGTGTCATTTTATCACCTTTTTTAATGCAAAAAATGAACTGTTTCACTGAATAATGGTGATGAAACACCAAGATCCTTACTCTTGGAATGTGAGAAGAAGAAAATCAAAAATCCAATTCATTAGATATCCCATCTGTTCCAAGGGATGGCACATTTTTCAGAGTCAATGTTCAGAGCTAATTCTTCAGAGGCTAATTATTCAGATGCTATAGGAGCTAACAGAGAGTATGAAATATCAGGGGGAAGGGGAGGTAGGTTAGCAGGGAGAAAATCATAGTTGTTATTTTTTTGACTAATTAGAGGAAGATGGAAGAACCCTAGAGGTCCAGATGACTGTGGACGCAGGGAGCCTGATTTGCATCCAGAGCTACCCAAGACCTGAAGAGACTTCAAGCTTCCCTCCCCCCCCCACTGCAACAACTGAACCATCAACCTGATATGGACTGCAATTGCAGAGGAGGAGGAGAAGGAGCCCAGCTGACAGGGAAGTTGGTACACGAAAACTGAATACTTTCAGGGCTTGCCCTAAAACTAAGGAAGTTTGTACCAAGTTCCCATCAAATCTACAAATCTGGTCAACGGGCTAGGAGTTACAAATACCTCATTTGCAGGTTTTGCCATTTAAGCAATTGCATGGCTTGTGGGGTTGTTGTGTTTATTTGTTTCTGTTTCAAAAGTCATCACCGCCAGTCTACTAGCTGTAAAGTTACCAGCCCTGCACGGCTCCTACAGCTGGGTTTCTAGTGTAGTACAGGGAGCTATTTTTAAGGTTTAAGGGTTAAATCTGGTACCAATGGTAGTGCTCTCAGTACAGGTGGACTGGAAATACAAAATGTTTACAGTCTTCTCTTTGCTACTGCCTTGTCTTGCCTGTGAGGGTTGTGCACTGTTACTGCATAAGTGTTTACTGACTGAACCTAGTTAGGCATTAATTTCAGCCCTGCACACACAGTCCATGAGATTCTTTTAAAACCAGTTTTGTTTTGTATTCTCCATCCCCTGTGAATATCCCCTCATAAATATTTTGTTAATATTTTAAACTTTGTCTCATGAGTGTATTATTAGTGTGAGCCACTAATTACAGATACGTTGAATTTAAGGTTGCACTGTGATTTTGTATATGTAGGGTGGCACTCTGGGGAGGTGGGGAGGTACTCCATCCCAGGGGGTTGTACTACTTTGACACCAGGCCCACTTGAATTTCACTCTGGGTAGATGCACCATGCTATACTTAAAAGATCTGGATTTGAACCCCCAATCATGAAAATCAGAGCCCAGGCCCCTCAACCCAGTTTGAACCCATAAGGCAGGGGTAATAACTGTAACATCCATGGCAACCTAGTTACAGAAGCTTTCTTCAAGCTGTCAGTACACCTCTTTGATCTTCCTAACCTATAGTAGCTGGTTATCAGGAACAGCAGTGGAACTTGTCTTGCCTCTCTCCACCATTACAGGTAAAATCTCTTCACTATCTTTTTTTGTTTTATATGAGGGTATTAAGAAACAGACTGCATGGTTTGTCTTTTCAGAGAGGCTTTTCTTTGCTGTACCTCTTCTCATCCTCTGCCAACATTCTTAATAAGTGCCTTTTTCATTCCTGTATCTCAGCTTCAAAATTTTTTCAGCCAGCAATATATCTTCCCCCATCAGGTCATCCTCTGTTTCCTTCAATGTACTGTTCTCAGACAAATTGTCCTCTTGCGAAAAACAGCCTGCTGTAGATACCTTCTTCCTCCACACATCCAAGCCCTGCCATCTTGGGACCAGGGCCAACAACACCCCCCTTTCTAAGAGTAAGGGTGTTTCCCCAGTGTCATTGCCAACATTCTTTATCAATAAAATGAGTCCATGTAACCGCAGAACAGTTTACCACATTAAGGTACTGGATAATAGCACTTCCCCTTACCACAATATCCTTCACGGTACCAGACTAACTGAAGCATCACCTTATTGTGCTGACTAAGCACAATGGGGTAACACTTCAGCTAATGTGGTATCTTGAGGATACCACAGGAAGAGGGGAATGCTGTTTTTGCAGTGCCTTAATGTGGTAAAATCTTCTGTGGTAAAGCAGAAAATTAGGTTGGCTTCCCTTGTATATACTCCTTGACAAATGTCTCCAAAGTTTCCTATTGTTAATGTAATGCTCACTAGCCTATAGTTATCTGGATTTTCCCTATCAACCCCTCTGTGTAGTGGAATGACATCAGCCACCTGCCAGTCTACAAGTACCATGCCTGTTGCTACTAATCCCACCCATAAGATTGATAGGTTCCTCCAGCACCTGTCTTTTTTCCTTTAACACTCTAGGATTAGTACCATCTGGATCTGACGACTTATTTATTTTTAAGTTTCTCAGTCCATTTAGTATCTCCTGTCTCAAACTGTCCCATGTATCACCCATGAATTTCCTCCTGCTGCTGGGAGTGGGCCTCCTTCCTTGACTACAAGCACTAATCAAAAATATTAATTTAGGCTTCATGCTTTCTCTTTATCATCAATTGTACTAATCCCATCTTTCTTTATCCTTTATATACCATCCCTTGTCTTTCTTTTCTCGCTAATGTATCTAAAGAAATATATGCCATTCTCCTTTACACTCTCTGCTAGAATCAAATCTGCCTTTGCCTTAGCCTCCCTGTAATTTTTTGCTTATACCCAGAGTTTCTCCCTTTACTTCTCTCTATGCATCTAACTCTGCTGTGTTTTATTAATGCTGTAAACCCTGAATGCATGCTATTCTGAAATGTATCTAGTTATTTTTAATTACTCCAACTGGGATGGCTCCATGAAATGCAGCATCGCATTTTCAGGGGGATCCCAGGGAGGATAGCAGCAGTCAACAGGTTAGCATAGGCCAGCAGGAATAGTAACATAAGGCTAAAATAAACACAAGAAAAAATAAACCCTAAAGGTAAGTACATCCAAACAGTAATCAAAGCAAGCTAGCAAAGTGGGGTCACAGCAAGCAAAGAGGACACTCATTGTTATGCAGCGTGATCATGCTCAGAGAGAGGAACTCTGGACTGAAACAAATACATGATGTTCTAAGGGGACTGGAAAAACTGAACTTGAACACTTACAAGCTAGCAATTAGCAAGTTGACTGTGTGGATAGAAGCACTGAGGTGCTACTGTCAGTGGGCACTCTAACGAGGTATTTTGCACCTGTGATGGTCTTTTGAGGCAGGCACTGCAGTGCTTTAAACAGGAATTTGAATGTTCAAGTGTTGACTAGACTGCCTTTTTAGAGGCAGCCTATATGCATTGCTGAGACAACACAGGGAGGTAATTGGGGAGTGAGCATTACCTGGCAACAGGCTGATGTCACTACAGAAATGCTATATCTTGCTTGGCTCTAGCGAGCCTGCAAATCCTTTTCTGACAATTAGCAAGTTGACTGTGTGGATAGAAGCACCGAGGTGCTAGTGTCAGTGAGCACTCTAACGAGGTATTTTGCACCTGTGATGGTCTTTTGAGGCAGGCATTGCAGTGCTTTAAACAGGAATTTGAACGTTCAAGTATTGACTAGACTGCCTTTTTAAAGGCAGCCTATATGCATTGATGAGACAACACAGGGAGGTAATTGGGGAGCGAGCGTTACCTGGCAACAGGCTGACATCACTGCAGAAGCACTATATCTTGCTCAGCTCTAGTGAGTGGAGCCAAGCGCAGAGCAGAGGTGACACGGGCAGAGGCCAGCAGCGTCTGACGGTGTCAGATGAGGAAGGCGTGGAAATAGACAGGAAACAAGCTGTTTGGAACAAGTAACATAAATAAAAACAGGAATATACGAACAAGGAAAGAACAGTGGATACTAATATAGTAAAACTGATTGATGGAATACTAGGATTGAGATGTTTGGAGTGTAAAATGATAAGCACGGCTGTGGCAAATGAATTATTGGTATATACTTGTGGGCAATGTATTCAAATAAGAGAGTTACAATATAAGTTAGAAGAAATGAAGCAGGATCTAGTTGTATTTAGAGATAAGGCAGTAAAAAATTATAGAAAAGATTATACAGGTAGATCAGGAATGTGAAGAATTGAATGAAGGAAAATCTAAGAAAAGAGGAAGAGAAAAAGAACAGGAAGGAGACTGGAGTTTGGTGGAAAAAAAGGCAAAAAAAAAAGAAAGCAGTGCGAAGAAGAGCTATGCAGTTACTAATAGAATGTTCTAATGCATTTGAACCATTGATTGCACTGGATGATGAGGGAAGAGATAAAGAAAAAGATGGGGCAGGAATTAATATAACAAATACATTGGAGTATGACAATTTGTATACTAGAAACAGAGAGTTGGAAAGTTGTAAGCAGGGTGAGGAAAGGATGGAAATAAAATATAGAGAAGAAATAGTTGTAGATGAACAAAAAGGAAATGAAAAACAAATAAGACACAACTTGGAGAGTAGCGAGGAGGATGAGGGACAACAGGATGGAAATGAACAGAGTGGTTTAAATAACAGAAATGTTGGTGTGGTTAGTGGTCAGGAGGATTCAAGAGGACAAAATAATCTTGATATAATAAATGATAATGAACAAACGAAACAGAATGAAAGTGTAAAAAACATCTATATTTTGGGTGATTCAATTTTGAAATTTACTGAAAGATATACATCAAAGGATAATAAGGAGATTGTTACAGCAAGCTATTTCTCAGGAGCAAAAATTAGAGATGTTAAGAATATTGTATGTTAACTGATATTGTCAAAGAAAAAGATGGATCTGCAGTGCTGATATTGCACCTAGGGGTAAATAATATCAGAAATGAAGAATTGGAAGAAATACCAAAGGAATTCGAGGATATTTGGAAAGAAGCAGGAAAATGGAAATGTAAACTATACTTTTCAGAGATTTTACCAGTGGTAAAAGAAACCAACATAAGAAATAGTAAAATTAGGAAAAACAATAATTGGCTAAGACAGTGGACACTATGTAATGACATTGGTTGTATAAAACACTGGGAAGATTATATCGAAGACCCTACCTACTATTGTAGAGATGGACTACACTTAAGCAAGAAAGGCAGTAGAAAACTGGGAATGGACATTAAGAAAATAGTGGACAGAAATTTAAACTAAAGATTAAGGGGAGAGGGGAAGGCAGTAAACTAGAATCGGACAAAAACAAAAATAAATCAATGAGATCGGAACATAGAGTAAGAAAAAAAAATGGAATGAATATATGGTTTCTAAATGCTAGAAGTTTGAACATAGGTAAAAAGGCAGAGTTAGAAGTTAAATTACTTACTGATAATGTGGATATGTGTATGGTAACAGAAACATGGTGGGATGTTGAAGTTCAATGGAATAGGAATATAGAGGGATATAGGTTATATTCTAGAGAAAGAAGCAATAAAGGGGAAGGGGTCAGCATTCTATATAAAAGAAGGTATAAATAGTAGTTTATACAAAGAAAGTGAAAATGAAAAGTTGGAATCCTTATGGATCCAAGCGGTTGATAGTGTAGGAAAGAAGATCTTCTTTGGATTATACTATAGGCCACCAAATAGTAAAAAAGAAATGGATAAAATAATAAATGAGGAAATAATATAGATAGCTCTGGAAGGAGATGTTATTATAGCAGGAGATTTCAATTATCCAGACATTTGTTGGGGAAATCAAAAGGGAAGAAATTCAAATAGTAGAAACTTTCTGTCAACATTGCAAATGGTAGAATAAGAACAACTGATGAATAAACCTACTAGAGAAGAGGTTATATTGGACCTATTGTTAACTAATAGATCAGATCTTATTGGGGACATTAAAATAAGGAAACAGCTAGGGAGTAGTGACCATGTTATGATAACCTTCAATGTTAAGCAGGAAGTAATAGGCACTAAAGGTAAAACAGTGGTAAAAAATTATAATAGGGCAAATTTTGGTAAAATCAATGAGGAATTGAGAATATGGAATTGGAAAAAGGATTTGATTAATAAATCAGTTAACCATATGTGGGCATTATTAAAAAACAAATTACTGTATTTAGAAGGACTATATGTTCCAGAAAAAAGAGTGTATAATAAAAGAGGGAAAAAAATGTTATGGTGCGCCAACAAGGTGTTAAAATCTTGTAATAAAAAGAAGAAAGCATTTAAAAATATGAAGAAATTAGGAACAGAGGAAGCTATAGTATGTTATAAAAATATCTAAAAATAGTTAAACAGAATATAAAAAATGAAAGGAAAAAGATAGAGTCTAATTTGGCATATAGGAAAGATAATGGCAAAAGTTTTTTTTCATATGTTAACCAGCAAAGAAGAGACAAACAGGGAGTGGGGCCATTAAATATAGGTGGGAGAGATATCACTGATATAAATGAAATGGCTGATGCATTGAATGATTATTTTGGGACTGTTTTTGAAAAAGGAAATGATGTAGAAAATATCATAATAAGAAAAAATCATCAAAATATAAAAATAGAAACTACAAAAGAAGAAGTGGAAAGATTGGTAAATAAAGTTAAAATACATAAATCAGCAGGACCGGATTTATTACATCCCTGATATATTAAAGAGGTGTTACCATGGATATCAGAAATTTTGACATATATATTTAATAGATCTTACAAGACGGGAAATTCTGGAAGACTGGAGAAAAGCATACCTGGTACCATTGTTTAAAAAGGGCAAAAGGGCAGAAGTAACAAATTATAGGCCAGTGAGTCTTACTGCTATATTAGGAAAAATTGCTGAGAGTATATTAATAACTAAAATTGAAAAAGGACTTGAGATATTAGAATATAAGGATGAGAAACAGCATGGGTTCAAAAAGAACCAAGCGTGCAGCACTAATCATTTGTGTTTCTATGAAAATATTAAAATTAACTTAAACAACAATATACCTATAGATATAATATTTTTGGACTTTAAAAAAGCTTTCGACAAGGTACCACATGATAAATTGATAAGGAAATTAATAAATTTGGGATTGGATAGTCGAATTACATTATGGATTAAAAATTGGCTGAGCAATAGAACCCAGCTTGTAAGATTAATAGGTGA
The DNA here is from genome assembly GCA_016271365.2 of Neoceratodus forsteri. Classification (NCBI taxonomy): domain Eukaryota; kingdom Metazoa; phylum Chordata; order Ceratodontiformes; family Ceratodontidae; genus Neoceratodus; species Neoceratodus forsteri. Next base: position 65,711,174 of record CM057459.1, read on the forward strand.
AATGTCAAAATCAATCAAAGTGGAGAGTGGAGTCCCACAGCGATCCATGTTGGGACCCATTCTGTTTTCTTTATATATTAGTGACTTACATCATGGAATTATAAATCAAATAGTGAAATTTGTTGACGACATTAAGTTAGGAGGACAAGTAGAAATATCAGAACAACAGGAAGGACTAAATGAGGATTTAAAAAAAATTGAGAGGTGGGCAGAACAAAATGGGATGAAGTTTAACACAGAAAAATCAGTAGTAATATATTTAGGAAAAAAGATAGAAAGAAAAATAGGTATCTACTAAATGATAAGGAAATTAAAGAAGTAGATGAAGAAAAAGATTGTGGGGTAGTGATTGATAAATTAAATTTTATTAAACATCGAACAATGGCTATACAGAAAGCTAATAATATGGTGAGGAAAATAAAAAAAAGCTTTATTAATAAATCTTTAGCATGTATGGTACCAGTGTATAGGTCTTATGTTAGGCCATACTTGGATTATGGGTCACAATTGTGGAACCCATATAAGAAGATAGAAATAAAAAGAATAGAGGGAGTACAAAGAAGATATACAAAGATGATTAGTAATTTGGGGAGATATGGGTATAATGACAGACTAAGACAAATGGGTCTGTGGAGTTTAGAGAAAAGGAGAGAAAGAGAGATTTAATAATGTTGTTCAAGATAATAAATGATAAAGAATTAAAAATTGAGTTGAACTTAGAGTTACAAGAAAAGCCAGATGGATTAAGAAGATGTATAAATCAGATTAAGTTGAGAACAGTCAAAAATAAAATGACGTATAATATTCTTTTATAAATAGAACTGGAAGACTAAGGAACAAACTGCCAGCTGATATAGTTAAAAGTCAAACATTGGCACAGTTTAAAAGAAAAATTGATTAATACATAATGGAAAATGGAGTAAAGTGCTCCCACTGATGTGGGGAACAGTTTATATGGACATTGAGTCTTCTACTGTTCCAAACACCTAGTATGAGAACCTAGTATAAGAATTCCTCAGCTAGAGAGAAAGAGCTTGCCCCTGGTATCTGGTGCTGCAAATGTAGAGGCTTTTCTTCCAAATTCATGTTTCATCCTGGAAACTGAGAAAGTAAGTGCTGCTGTTGAAAGGGGTGACTAGGCATTGCTTCACTGTGTGAGGTGGGCTAGGAGATAATAAGGGGCTTTTCCTTGTGCACAGTTGTGTGAAGAAGAAAGCCAGTGGCAGTCACACCTGATTAAGGGACTTGACCAGTTACGCTAGTCATGCAACAGACAATGATGGGTAGATCAATCACAGGAGAGGATGGACTTTTCCAACGTGTAGTACAAATGATCCAGGTGTAGCAGAATGGGTTTCTTTCCACAGTAGTGTATTATAGCTCCATAGTCAATGGAAGGGAGCAGAAGTAGGAGATGACCCGCTTTCTCACATCATCTCTGATGCAGTACTTATTTAGTATTCAGACCTATAGAGAATGTTGAGCTCGGACCCTACAGTTGATATGATGTGATCAATGTGCATGCTGTATGTAAACATAACATCAAGCCTAATTCCAAGATATTTAAATACATTTACTTGCTCAGTATGTTGCCATCTGATGATGCTGTAGGGATCAGCTGAATGATTTAGCAAGTTCAGGATTCAAACACCATAGACTTAGTTTTGCTGCATTGTGTATCAGATGTTGATGACAAACTAAGAGGATATTGTGTTAAAATGATATTGAGTACAGAATTAACCTTGGATGTGTTGTTCCACTATAGCACAGTATGGTGTCATCTGCATACATTATAGGGGCATGGTCGCATGCCACTATAGTTAGGGTTGAGTAGGCACTTTAATGTTAAACCTCAAATTTTGCACTTTAATAACTTGCAGCTGATCAATGGATTTGCACACCATTTGTCATGTAATGTCCTGTGGAGAAGATATTTTGATGTGGCAAGTTTTGTTCCAGTTGCATTTGTAGATTCTGAGATCCAGATAGTGCAAAAAACCTTAAAATTCACAATTTTTTGCAGTTTTTTTCTCATCACCTTGTGCCCAGACAGAGTGGAATTTTGCTATGAAGTTTTTGTGGTAGAAACAGCCAGGATCACAGAACTGCCTTGCATTTGTTTGGTGAAAAAATATTTATCTGTTGCAAAGTTATTCAATTTTAAAGTTCCCATTATTTTCAATAGGAATATCACTCTCCAGGATAGAGGAATGGAATGAAGAAGGAATTTGATCTCATGTAAAAGAATTATTTTTCACAAGGGGCCAATCCTTTTTCATGAGCCGCCATCTTATTTTCAGTTTTCTCTGAAATATAAATATTTAAAACATACAAAACTGATGTGCTCTAGACACACCAACATATGTATCTTTCTGATCGGGAACTCCCTTTGCTGCATTCTGTAGTTGTCTGGTGGCAAAAGTGGCCCTGAATGATTTTTTTAAACATTTTATTTCCTTTTTCATCACTTGCTAAGATCCGTTTCATGAATCATTTTTCATTCAAACAAAAAAGGATGCCGAATCACAAAAAAGGATTTTGGACACAGGAGTTTTTTCATTTACCTTGGATAGCCTTCAGTTAGGCTTCTTCTTGATGCGTTTCCCCATAAACATTCCCTTATTATGCAAAACACAGTGCACAATGTCTCTCTTGAGTTTTAAAAGTAGAAACTATTTCTGTTTATCTGTTTCAGAAATTTGGTGTACCTATACTGGCCATACTTGAGCGCCCAAGTACTTAATACTGGCGCAAAGTTAACATAAAAATGTTAAGATAGAAAAAAAAACCTTTGCCATTAGTGTCTTTTTCTAAAATGGAAGAACAAAGTGATTTAATTCTGCAATATCAACATAAAGGCACACCCATTAAAAAGCATAGAAACAAACACACAGATCTAAGTATGTTGTATGTGTAATAAAATTATAATCACTTTTCTGCTTTCGGTCCCTGAGAAACATAGCCAGTACTCGAATTAAGGAATGTTGATCAACTGTTAGAGCCTAGACTTTAATGTACTTTAAGGGCTTTTTAGTAAAATCTTAAGTGTAGCTCTCCCATCTCACTTCTATCTGCCACAACACATCATCAGTTCTATATGTTCATAACTATAATGCCATATCCATTTGGCAGATACTGAGTTCCTGACTGCTACTACAAACTTTCAACTTCTTTTCATTCATGTGCTCCCCAGGCTAGAGTCAGCTTACATGAGGATGTCACACAATAATGACAGACTGGGTAAGTAAACTAAGTACCCACTGTGTTGTGTCTGAGGTGTGGATAGACTGTTTTGCATCTTGGTGTGGAAACATAGTTTGTATAATAGTATTCAGTCCGTTTCCCAAGTAGAACATTTTTCTATGTGGTTCAGGAGGAAATGCTCTGTGTGATATTTTTTGCAGTGTCTAGTGGCTCTCCTCACCCTTCTGAATGCCATCCCCATAATTATATCTTTCCCTGGTGTCTAGTGGGGTTTATCTATAGCGCTGAGACAGCGCAGATGCTGACATCCCTCACAGCGACAGACACAGTGCTGAGTGTTGGCATTGCTCTGTCAGGGATGTCGGCATGTTTCCACCCCCCAACCCCACTCCCTGGTCTCTATATATATAGGGAGATACACTGCCAGTGTCTGCAGGGACCAGCACCAGCACATTTCTGGTGAAATCTGTCACTGTGCTGGGCTTCGGGGTGACAGTGTCACTGTCTGGTTGGTACACCATTTAGTGGTACCCCCATCTGCCAATCACCATTTCCTATTTACCTGGTGTCTAGTGGCAACCCCACCCACCGATTGCTGTTCCTCATTTCTCTGGTGTCTAGTGGCACCCCACACCCCATTGAAGCATAAACCTGAAATAAAGAAAATGGTCCTCGATGCTTTTTTAAACCTGTAAAAAGTGTCCCTTGCTGATCAGCCCACCCCCACCTCCCACTCAGCACCCACCATTCCAAATCCCCAGTACACCCCACACATCCTCACTCACCTGAACAGGTTCCAGGTTCAAGACCCACTCTCCAATCAAGACACATCTTGCTACTAGAATCAGTGATTGCAATATGAGAAACTAAGGTAAATGCTGTTTAATATATTTTAATGGGGGGTTCACCTTTCGTGCATGACTTAGCCATTTTTTTGAGATTTTGACCCCAAATTTTCAATATAGCCTTTTGGGGACTGTACCTCATGAACCATATGACTGTCATTATGCAACTCCTGCCGGAAAAGTGATTTCATGGTTGGTTGGTTGTAGAAATCACCTTTTGGGAGGGATTTGACAATTTTTCCTGACCTTGTTCATGAGGTGGGGGTCATAAGAACGCTATGTTAAAAATTTGGGTTCAAACTCATTAAAAATGACAAAGTTATCACCATTCATTGCAATTTTGCTACGCACACGTAACTTTGGAAATGTTAAATATTTTGACCCTGAATTTTTAGCATAGTGTTCTTATTACTCCACCTCATGTATGTCACAGCTGTCATTTTTCAAATCCTGGCAAAATGTGCAAAGTAAGGGAACAGGCAGCTAACAAACATGAAGCCGGCACCAACTATTAAAATGGAACAAGACAGCAGCAGCATAGGGACACTTCTGCACTGCAACGAAGATCACAAATGTTTGGTCTGTTAAAACTGTTTAATCAAAATAAACTAAATAAACAGTACATAGCAGATTCTTCTCACTGCATAGATAGCTGACATTTTGCGTCACCTGACGCTTTTTCCAGGCTAAAAGCATCAGAGTGATGCAAATGTCAGCTGTGTATGCAGTGAGAGGGGTGCTGCTATGTACTGTTTGTTTAGTTTATCTTGATTAAACAGTTTTAAACTAGACCAAACATTTGTGGTCTTTTCATTGCAGTGCTGAGCTGCCCTATTTTGCTGCTGTTGTCTTGGCCAAAATGTGTTTTGCACCTGTGATGTGGAATGGCACTGTGGTTGTGCAGAATTATGCTTTGGTGGGAATTCAAAAATTTTCTGTACAGGGTACATGAGGTGGAATAAAAAGATGGCTATGCTAACAACTTGGTCAGTCTTGTCCTATAAACGGAAGCGCAGGGCTTCTACCACTATATACATATATGCATCTATGGAGGAATGGTAGTGCAGGGCCCAGAGGGCCATGCACTCCCTCAACCAATTAAGGATATGATTACACTATCTTAAAAGGTAAAGAAATAAATTGCAAAAAACATTTTTAATGCTCTAGTCTGGGTTAAAGCCACAAAAGTAGGGAAATGTGGTGTTAGGGTTTCCAACCCTAACACCCCATCCCCACTCTGCACACACCAACAGGCATCAGGGGTGCACCTTGGGTGTGTCAGCCTTAATGCTAACCCCATTCTCCTATACTGTACCCATCTCAGCTTATTTACTTATGGAATGGGGTGAGTGTTAAGGCTGATGACCTCAAGGCACACCCCAACACCTGTTGGTGTGTGTAGAGTGGGGTTGGGGTGTTAGGGTTGGAAACCCTAATGCCATATTTCTCTTCTTTAGTGGTTTTAACCCTAACTAGAGGCTTAACAATGTTTTTTTTTGCAATTTGTATGTACTATAGATGATACCTCTCACTGCTTCAAGAGGTCATTAACAAAAATGGAAAATAGCAGATACTAGATACTAGCTGGGTTTGATTACTCTGGTAGTTTTGGGGCCATTTGATGGTTGGTTCGCTGACAGCAAGGGTCTAAAGCTTAAGCAAGAGTACTGCATGATCCACCAGGTCAAAAGCCTTGGAGAGGTTTAGAAAGACAGCCCCAATGAGGAGACCATTATCTATTAATATATGGAGGCCATCAGTGACTTTGAGCAATGAAAATATGGTGGAACGCCCCTTCCTGATACCAGATTGCATGGGAGAGAGCAGATTGTGCAGACTGAGATGCTCAGACATCTGTGAGTGAACACACTTTCTGAGAACCATGGAGAGGACAAGAAAGATCAAAATGGATCTAAAATTATTCAGATCCAGTTTCAGCCCTCCTTTGTGGAGGGGCACAACTCTGCATACATTATTTCCAAACAGTAGGTGTCTCAGCAGAAGCAGAGAAAAAGTTTAATAGCATGGTAATAACCTGCTTTACCTGACTGTCAAACCATATTGATTTCCAGTGTTTCTTGGAATTTCTTTTGATCCTGGCACATTCATCAGTTGCTTCTGAAATAGCCTCCTTTAATGCTGCTCACATTTCCTCCACCCCATTAATCTTCCTCAAATATTTTTTGCTATTCCTGTATTTTGTTCTTGATTATACTCAAATCTGATGTTTTTTTTTCAAATCCAGAATCCTTGTGTCAGTTCCTCAAAAAACTTTCTATTCCATATGCTAGTGATATTGTAATAATCAGTGCCATGTCAGTATTGCAAACCTTAATGCCTTTCAGTCTACGTGATTAAGTGACCACCTCACCCTTTATTCTGCTAAGGTTGAGGTCACTGAACATTTGATTATCTCTTCCCAGGGGATCTATAGGTTTCATTCACTGTTAAAGCTGGCTTGTTTGATACATCTTTACATCTAGATTCCAGCATGCTTTGGTGGTTTATATCTTACAAGCCCTTGTCAGATTTGCGGTTCTTCTTCTGCATGTTGTTAGAATTCATTACATTGTATGTAACCACAATGGCATTTGGCAGTAACATACTGTAGAATAATGATCAGCTTCATTCACCCTTTAAAACCACAGCATAAACTGTGTCTTCTTTGATTGCATTTGCCATTGTCTTTCTCTGCAGTCTCCTTACTCAAGAGTATTCAGTATTGCAGTGGGGATTCATTTAATTGGCACTTTTTCAGGACAACTATATAAAATAGTGTTCACATTTTATTAACAGTTCGTAAAAGAACTCCTGGTGCCTCAGGGTGAACTTAGAAAAAATAAAAATATTCATTTGAAAATTTGTTTCACTAGCGATGGCCCTATAAGACAGTTTGTTTTCATAGGGGTCCCAGAATGACAGCAAGATAAGACAACACGTATAGTTACACAGATAACCTTGATTTAATCTTTTTATTATTTAACAATTTATATATCCAGGACGATTTAGTAAGAATTGTTATTCTGGTGCAGGCACTTTTGCTTATAATGAGATCTAATTATGGTAATAGGAGTTTCAGAAAGTGAGTAAATTGATGTATTGATCGTTGGTAAACTGTTTTTTGCAATAATAACTACACTTTGCATAGCCCTTGTGGCAAAGTAAAAAATAATATGCTTTTTTGCATAATCTTTGGCATAGAGTGAATTAGTTGGGACTAAGACACACAATGGTAAAACCATGCCAGTAATGTACAGTGTAGTCCATGAAGTGAACGAAAACAAAACCATGTGCACACAGGTACAGAACAGTGTATCTGGAGAGGCCAAGCAAGAAACACAAAACTGTGCATATAAAAGGATGCATGACATAGGCTGACTGCAGAAAACAAAACTACTGGCCTATCTCCCTCCTCCCCTCCCTTACTAAGCTCCAGGAATCCCTCATCTACTAGAGACTTGCTGACTTCCTCTCACCATTCTAGTCTGGCTTTTTGAAAGCACCGTTCTACTGTATTTTCCCTACTGTGAGTTATAGAATCCATCCTTACAGGGATGGATCAGGGCCACATCACCTCTGCTGTATTCATTGATCTAGTCAAAGCCTTTGACTTAGTGTCTCAGCCCCTCCACCTCAACACACTGTGCTCCACCAGCCTCTCTACTGAAGCTGTTGATTGGTTCCATTCATCTCTCTCGGGCTGTCAAAGTCACTTCAGGTGGGGGCATTCTGTCCCCCCATCCATACAGAAGTCCCACAGGGCTCCATATTAAGGCCAGTCCTTTTCTCCCTCTTCCTCAATGACCTCCCCTTGGTGTGTGTCTCTTCAAACATCCATATGTACATGGACAACACAGTCATCTATGCATCCATTCCTATGGCCTCAGCTCTGCCCAGCTCACTCCAATGGGATCTCCATAATGTCCTACAGTGGTTCCATGATAACAAGCTTAAGGTAAACATCAAAAAGATAGTGACCATGAACTTCAGCTTCTCCCAGAAACTGGTCAGGCTTTCATCCCCCTGTCTTCACCACCCTAGGTGGCACCCAGTTGGAAGTGCTCACCATGGTCAAATGTCTGGGAGCCTGGCTGAAGAGCAAGTTGACTTTTCTGTCCTGATAGATGCCATCTACTCCAAACTATGCCCCAAACTGGATGCCTTATTCAGGAACAAAGAATGCCTCCCCCTTCAGGTCTGAAAGGAGTTGGTAACCAAAATGGTGCTCCCAGTTTTCAGTTACACTGACATAGTTTATAGCATTGCCCTTTCCTCTTCCTTCACCAGACTGGATACCTGTGCAATGCCTTGTGCCACTTCACCACTCACTCTCCTCCTTGTATCCACCACTGTTCCTTCTATGCTTACCTCTCCATCCCCTCTCCTCCTTGCTGTGATGTCACTAGTCCCACTGTGCTACCTTCATTGCCAAATATTGGTTTGGGTCTCTACCCTCCTCTCTGCTGTCCCCTGCTCCCAGCTCCTCCTACTTGCTTTGTTCCAGGGTTTCCCCTACCTTCTCCATCCCACAACCCCAACTCTTCTGCTGGTCAAGTGGCCTTCTGCTATCACCTTCCTTCCCTCTGGAATCAGCTCCCTTCTTTTCTCCACCTATCCACCTCACTCCCTGCCTTTAGACTTCACCTGAGGCAACAACCAATACCCTTCTGCTCCTGCTTTCCACCCTAACTCTATAACCCTCTTCCTGCCTCAGTCCTCCAGTTGCTGCCCTCTTGTTACTTGCACCATTGCCTCGTCGAGAAATACTCCTGTGCTTGCTTTGGCTACCTGACATCTTTTTCACTCTTTCTACTGCATCCTTTTCCACACATTTCAGCCTTTAGTCTAATTTGTCTCTCCTTTATGACTACCCACCCAACTATTGCTGCTATGGTGATGTACCTCATTCAAGTACTCAGCTTTTTTGATACTTCCCAGAGTTCTACCAACTCCCTGTATTTTTCCTGCTGAATTTTGGCCTGTATTATTTGTATATTGAACTGCACTTATAGCATGTTTCTCCATTACCCTCCCCGTGGTCTATCCTGGAAACGAGCCCTGGCTCAGTATGCATTTCCCAGTTAACACCGTTTAAATAAATAAATAAATAAAATACACAGGATTTATTGAGCCAAAAATGAAAGTGCAGTGTATAACCCTGGTGCATAGTGTCAAAGGCATGACACTTTGTCAGGGGGTGGGTCTAAGGTGCAATAGCTCAGATTACAAGCTTAGCATTTAAAGATAAAGTAGTATTAGTATATTTTATTAAGTATATTTAAATAACTAAACAGTACAAATCATGCTCAAAAGCATGCACAAAGCCACACAGAGATGTAAAAATGACACTGCATCAGAAAGAATGTGAATGAAAAAAGTGAAAGGTGTAAGGATCTCATGCCTTTGCCTGAAAGGATTATGCCTGGTCTATAGCTGTTAAGGATATTCTTGAGGTAGTATAGCCTAGAGGGTTAGAATACAAGGCTGTCAGCCTGGAGACCCAACAGACAGGAGTTTGAAACACAAAACTACCATGAGCATGCTGCGTGAGCCTGAGCAAGACACTTAACCTGCTTGACTCCCAGGACATACCAGCAAATGAGATTCGAGTATGTGTGCCTTTCCCAGCCAAAACAAATTCTAAAAAAATTCTAAAACATAGTTGTCTGTCATAGTTGTGGCTGATTAAGATGGTGCAAATCTGTCCTGATCGGAATATAGTTTTTTTGTGATGAGATGGAGGCCTACCTAGCTGTCATTTTCCTGTTCAACATCATCAGAGACAACTGAATGGTCTTGGTGGTTTCATCAGCTTGAGACGCATGTCCTGATTTTCTTGCTGTGGTGCTAGAGCATAGCATGTTAGCCACTATGTTTTGGTAAGAGGAAATGGAAGGTTACTCATCCTCATCAGTCTGACTTTTCAGGATTAAAATGTCTCTGTATTTATTAAGGTCAGTACCATGTGAAAGAAAAATACAAGCTTTTATTTAAACCAAGGGTCCATAATTGTGTATAGGATATAACATTATGACTTTCACATCTTCCTAATTCTGGGTCTATTTCTATTGTTAGAGACAAGCAATCATCATGGTCACAAGCTGATACAGCAGAAACAGCCAAAGAAAATCCTCCTCTTCAAGTTCTTGTTGATAACCCAGCTTCTGTATTTCTGATTTCTTCCTCAGCACCCTTCCCTATCTGGTGCTCCATTGTGTACTGGTATACTGAGTTACCTTTTTCAAGAAATCTTTGTAACATGTAAAAGACAAAAATATTTTGTACTGGAGAAGTTGTAACAAAAGAGAGGTCAGCACTTAAACTTAATAAAGGGATTTTAGAGAACTAGCAAGTTTCAAACATAAATCACCTTCATTAACACAACTATGAAAATTGAGAATAAAACACAGGCTGAAAAACCATGCAACCCATTAAAAGTGCTAGCGAGTAATATGTCAAATCAAGTTTATTGGCAGGAATAACTCCATTGAGCAGGCTCATTTACAAGGATGTCCTGAGCATACACTAAGAACAAGGAAGTACATATGCAACAACGGCAATTAAGGGATAACATTAAGTTTTGAGGAGTATACAAAGTAATAACCGGCTTCTGTGGATGATTAAATGCCGCGGCGAAGCCGAGGCGTTTAATCCCCACAGAAGCCGGTTATTGTGAGTTTACTCCTCAAAACTTAATGTTATTACTATTATACCACTAGAATTTGTGGTAAAAATGTATTTTCAGTAGATTTTAAATTTTACTCGGGCGCACGTAATATATCTCCTCCAGGCGTCAGGACCTTAGTGCTGTTGCGGAGCACGTAAGCTTGTTCATCACTAACTGATGATTTTGGTTGTATGTGTGGAATTAGTAATATCAAAGACTTACAGCCAGAGAGATTATTTGCAAGTTGGTCCCGTTCAAAAGTGAGTGCTAAAACCCTTTTTATTTTGTCTTGCAAAATGAAATTTGTGATTTTGGACATGCGCATTACCGAAGCTTGTAATGCGCATGTGCATATTCACAGATTCGATTTGGCAACAGAAAATAAAAAGGGTTTTAGCGCTGGCTTTTGAAGTACCAACTTGCAAATAATCTCTCTGGCTGTAAGTGTCTGATACTACTAATTTCACACATACAACCTAAAAAACATCAGTTAGTGATAAACGAGTTTACTTGCTCCCGAAGCAGTGCGGGTAACAGTCGCATGGAGGAGATATTATGTGCACTGCAAATTAAATTTGAGGTGTGGTGAAATTTTGTTTTAGTAAAAAAATCAGTGGCATGATGGACTTAGTTACACAGGGTGACTCTAAATGAGATTCAGTGTGTGTGTGTACAAGTGTGAGTGGAGATGAAGGAAATGTGTGTAAACGACTGTGGGCGTGGTTAAGATGACTAAACTACTGTGGAAAGGTGATTAAACTACTGTGGGCATGGCTATATGTGAATAAACTACTGTGGGCATGTAGGTGGTAGTTTGTGGGAGAGTAACTGTCAGTATTCCTGTGTTGTGATTGGCTAACAGTAGATACCTGTGGTATAATAAACAATAAATACAGTATAGAATAATGCATGGAGAAGAGTGGTTTATAGAATTTTATGCACCCCTGAGTTGTGTGATGCGCCATAAACCCCGAGGCCGAAGCCCGAGGGATTTATAAGAGCATCACACACCAAGGGGGTGCATAAAATCCCCATAAACCACACTTCAACATGTTTTATTTTTTATAGTTACTGTTTTTTGGTGCTTTTTGGTTTAAATTGTCTTTTTTGTCACTTTGCAAGGGTAACAGTCACTGCCAACAAGCTTGTCTTGTCCTGAGTGATCAATTGTGTAGCACTTGTTTCGTCCAGTGTGAGAGCAGTTTTTCAGGTGATGCTGTGGCACTGTTCTGCCCATGGTTTATAGAGCTCCATAAACCACATATGTGGTTTATTGAGCTGCTGGGCACTTGCTGGCAGTGGTTTATAACCACTAACCGGTAAATATAGAGAAGATAATGACTGGGCTGTATACAACGTATGGCATCATTTCAGACCATTTACAGGCATTCATAGCAAGGTTGATGGTACAAGGCAACATTGTGCAGCAATGAAAACTATTTACAGCAGATAATCTGGATATGACAGATAAAGATGATGATACATGTTTAGCATTTTGTAGCATACAAAACCAGATATCCTATAGGGGATCCTCATAAAGTGTCACTGATTAGGAAGACAGAGGGAGGAGGTTAACCGGGTATTGAAAATGGATGGGATGGAGAGGTGAAGGCAATGGAAGGTGAAGAGGTGGGTTAGACTGGTGATAGGAAGGTGGATTCAAGCTGGTAGAGGATGAGAGGGCTTGTAAGGGAGAAGGATGATGTAATTCGGGTAGGGAAGAGGGTAGAGGAAGGAGCTGTAGGGCAGAACATGATTGTTGTGTAATCAGAGAATAATGGAAGAGATTACATCACAATTTCAGTGGCAGACACAGGAGTAGTCTAACTTATCAGCAATTTTTTTTTAAGCTGTTCAGGAGGATTAGACTTTGGAGTTTGAGTCTAGCTTGGGCTTTATTCCAAGCATCTGGAAGAGCACGATTTATTGCCATGGCTCCAAAGCGGGAGCAGGAACTTGGGATATCTAGCATAATTTAGAAATTGTTGCATAAGGGGTAAATGCAGGAAGTCTGCCAAAAGAGGTTAGTAATATGGGGGTGGGGGAGCTTTGATAGGAAAGCTTTGTAGAGCTAGGTGAGAGATTGGATGAGTTGTCTAGTTGATAATGATGGCCAATCCAAGGAGATATAAAGGTCACAATGGTGAGTATGACAATGGGCATTAGAAATGAAGCATAACACCTTATGGTAGAGGGTGTCCAACTGTTGAAGCAGGTAGTCTGTGCATCGGCCATACAGTATATCAGCATAGTCAATTAGAGGGATGAAGTTTGTCTGGACAAATCAAAATCTGGTTTCTGAGGTGAAAAGGGATTTATTCCTGTAAAAGAAGCCAGTTCTTTGCCGCAACTTTTTGGCAAGGGAGTCGATGTGAGCCAAAATTATTGGAACCAGTTTCAAATGTAAATAGGCTGCAAAAGTAGATATAATGCTTTACTTTACCAACAAGTCATCCCAGTCACTGTGGTACAAAAAATTGTTTACATATTGACTGACTGAGCAGTCATCCTCAGAGCTCTGAGGATGACTGCTCATTCAGTTGATATGTAAGCTTTCCAGGAAGTGGTTTGGGTAAACCAGCCTGCATGGCACATTGCGCACCTGAGTTTCAGTCCTTTTCGGCGATTTGTGGCTATATGTGCTCTTGGTATACTTATTTAGGCTTTTCAGCCACAAGAGAAAATTTTCATTTTGAAATGAACTTTGGAGTCAACATTTTTTTGCACCACAGTGACTGGGACAACTTAAAGTAAAGCATTATTTTTGCTTTTGCAGCCTATTTGCATTTGTAACCAGTTCCCATATTACTCTAGCACTGATTATGGGTTACGTGGTTTTTCAGCCTGTGTTTTAGTGTCACTTTTATAGTTGTGTTAATAAAGGTGATTTATGTTTGAAACTTGTTAGTTCTCTAAGATCCCTTTTTTTTGAGCTTTAGTGTGACCTCACTTTTGTTACAGCTTCTCTGTACAAAAACGTCTTGGGCTTCTAGCTTGTTTTAGCGTTGAGGTATTGTGTGCTCCCTTGAGGCAAAATTGTTTGGGTCGTTAGCAGCCCCCCCTGACACTCTCAACTGTGAGTAGTCTACCATGTTTTCTTTCTTTACCTAACATGTAAAAGACTAAATTCCATCAAGAAATTACTTCTTGTATTAGCTGATGGTGTGAGAAATTGTTTTCCTTTTGTAGAGCTCAGAAGATCTTGCAAGCCTTTGCAGAGTTGTTAATATGGTCACAGACTGTCTGGACAGCAACAGGCATATTCTAAATACTTCAGTCTTCCTTATGAAAATCGTGCACCACCAAGTTCAGGGTATGAGTAAAACATGAGATATGTATGAATGCACAAAGCTGCCATGCCTGTAGAATGCTGTGCCATTGTTGGAAGCCACAAAGCCAGCTGACAGGCCAGGAAGGTACAGTCAATTACTGAAATTGTCTGCTCAGTTAATCTGATACATTTGCACATTAGTGATCTTTCTCAAAAACAGTTATGCACGGGGCACCCTCTTTTTAGAGCTCTGGGTTGAGCCTACAGCCACCTTGCGAGAGCTCTGTAGCTCTGAAAATGGCTGCTCACAGAATCCCTTCCATTGGACTTTTGGAAGTATCCTTCCAAAAGCCCAATGGAGCTTAAACCCCTCCACCACGATCAGTGTATAGAATAACAGCCGCACTATTTCAGCTGTTACTTCCGCATTCCAATGCATGCACTGTGCATGTGCACGAGTCATGCTCATGCTCAGAGTTGTGTGCATGCACAGTTCTGTGGTGATGCCATGTTGTGAATGGCAAAATTCCATTCACTATGTTGTGCCCCCCTTCCCAAGTCATGCCCAATATGTCATGTTGCACACTGGGAGCCCACCCCAGTGTGCAGAATTTGTTTTTGTCTGTAAATTAGAAACGGTCCCTTGTCACGTTTCTTTTTTCTTGGTGCCCCCTGCCCACATCATGCCTGACATTGGGGTGCCCCATTCCCCATGTTGGCATTCATGTGGCACACTGGGAGCCTACCCCAGTGTGCTGAAATTTTTTTTTTTTTGTTTTGCTGTAAATTAGAAAACAGTTCCTCTGTTGGTTTGTTTATCCTGTAACTGAAAATGGTCCCTCATCATCGCTGCAGTCCCCGCCCCACCTCCCCACCCTCCCACTGAGCACCCACCTCCCACACCCGCTTTACTGCATACTTACCTCCAGAGGTCGCACTGTCATCTTCTCGACCGACATGTTTGCACTCTTCAAAGCCCAATCACAAACTGAAGAATTAAAGATAAGCGTGCTATATAGCCATTCAATGGGATTTTCAACTTATGCTCATCTCAGCCATTTTTGGAATTTTTTGCCCCAAATTTTCAACATGGGTTCTTGGGACCCCACCTCATGAAAACTGTGACTGTCACTGTCATTTTGTTACTTGGTCCTAAAAGGTGACTTCACGGTCACTGTGTGGAATCACCTTTCCGGACCGATTCATGAAATGACAGTGCCACTGTTCATGAAGTGGAGTCTCAAAAAGCCCATGTTACAAATTTGGTGAAATAGTTCCAAGAAATGACTGCATTATGAGCGTGCATTGTGCAGCTTCTACACATGCTCCAAATGTCGCTAATTTTTAATATTTTTACTCCACATTTTTAACATTGCCATTTTTGCATACCTCCTTCAAAATAGTACAGCTGTCCTTTTCCACAACCTGCCCAAAATGTGTTTTTGCAACTGTGGCACAGAATAGCGATTTCTTTGTGCAATCACCTTTGGGACAATTGAACAAATGACACTGGCACTGTTCATGAGGAGGGATCCAAAAAAGGCCACGTTGAAAATTTGGTGCAACACCTATTATATGGCTAAGTCATACCTGGTTGTTGAATAATTTCTATGTACATGTGTAACTTTCATCACTTGGTAGCTCCTCACGACCCTATCAGCTCTGGCCACAGTTTGTTCTTAACTGCAGCATGTTGTTGCTGGTGGTGGGGCTAGAGACAGAAATAGCGTGTGGTTAAATAAAAAAAAAATAGGAAGTCATTGTTCAAGTAGTCACCAGTTTGTTACTTGTCCTCATATCTTTATAAATGTATTTTTGGGGCAAAATCATGTATTAAAGCATGATTGTAAACAGTTTGCTAAGCCTTGCAGCAGACAAACCTTTGTCTTTGGCCTCTCCCCTGAAATCTGGCCTACATGTAGGCCAGGAGGTTTCCACCCATGGGGCTGAGGGATGCTCTGGCAATGCCTCCGGGGGGAGGAACCACTGGGACTGCCCACAGGGTGGGGCATCTGACTGAGAGAGGAGAGTGAGGGGTTAGAAAGAGCAATGGCCTGCAGCCTCCCCTCACTCTTCTCCCCCAGCTGAAGTTTTTGAAGCAGAAGGATTCCCAAAGCTTCCCAGTGGAATTTTCAGATGGTTTCAGGTACCTAGGCTCTTTCATTCCCTCAAGACCTAGCTCACAGATTTGGTATGGCATTTTTAACATTTGAACAAACTGAGGAAAAGATAGCCAACTCTGTTAAGAAGGGGGGTTAAACCTTTTATAGGTACATTAGGGAGCGAAGAAAGACCAAGGGAGGGATACAGAGATTTAATAAAGGGGAGGGAATGTGGGCAGAGGGTGACAGGAAAAAATCAGGGATACTGAATGAATATTTCTACTCAGTATTCATAACGGAAGAGGAGGGGGAGGTACCTAAACCAAACAAAGGAGAAACTCTGAATAGGGGGGTCAATACCAGTCCATTCACAGAAGAAAGGGTTTTGAAAGAACTCTTGAAACTAAGGGTGGACAAAGCAATGGGCCCTGAGGGGATTCACCCAAGAATTCTAAAAGAACTAAGGGTAGAACTAGTAACACCACTGACTACTCTCTTTAACAAATCATTGGAGGATGGGGTGGTACCTGAGGACTGGAGGAGGGCAAATGTGATTCCACTTCACAAAAGTGGGAGCAGGGCAGAGGCAGGAAACTACAGACCAGTTAGTTTGACTTCAGTGATAGGGAAAATGACGGAATCACTTCTGAAGGAAAGAATTGTTGAGTACCTAGAGGCCAGTGGGCACAGGACCCAAGGCAGCATGGTTTCACAGCAGGAAGGTCATGTCAGATGAACCTAATAGATTTCTTTGACTGGGTGACTAAAGTAGTAGACCAGGGAGGGGCTGTGGATATGGCCTACCTAGATTTTAGCAAGGCATTTGACACAGTCTCACACAAAAGATTAACATACAAGTTAGCTAGCCTTAGAGTGGGTCCCAAGGTGGTAGCCTGGATATAAAACTGGCTGGACAACAGGACACAAAGGGTAATAGTAAACAGAGTCCACAGTGAAGAAAGGGGGGTAACTAGCAGGGTACCACAGGGTTCGGTACTGGGACCGGTCCTCTTTAATGTCTTTATAAGTGACATTGGAGAGTACCTGGAAGGAAAGGTATGTCTCTTTGCAGATGACACAATGATCTGCAACAGGGTTGATACACAAGATGGGGTGGAAAGAATGAAAAGGGACTTGGCAAGGTTGGAGGAATGGTCAAATATGTGGCAGCTCAGATTCAATGCAAAGAAGTGCAAGGTAATGCAACTGGGGGAAGAAAACAGGGGAAGAATACACAATGGGGGGTGAGTTAATAGCAACAACAAAAATCGAAAGAGACCTAAGAGTAATTATATCAGATGACCTAAAGGTGGGCAAGCAATGTGAGAAGGCAGTAAGGAGGGCTTGGGGGGATACTGGGATGCTTAGGGAGAGGCAACAACAGTAGAAAACAGGAAGTTGTTATCCCTCTGTACAGATAGTTAGTGAGACCCCATCTGGAGTACTGCATGCACTTCTGGAGACCCCATCTCCACAAAGACATAGACAGAGTGGAGGCTGTTCACTGGAGGGCAACCAAAATGGTGCAGGGTCTGTACCAGAAGACATACGAGAAGAGACTAAAGCAGCTTAATATGTATACACTTGAGGACAGGAGGGAGAGGGGGGACATGATAGAAACTTTCAAGTATCTCAAGGGAATTAACAAAGTACAAGAGGGTAGTATCTTTCAGAAGAAGAGATGTGCAAGAACAAGGGGGCACAATTTGAAGATAGAGGGGGACGGTTCAGAAGTAATGTTAGAAAGTATTTTTTCACAGAGAGGGTTGTGGATGCATGGAACAGCCTTCCTGAGGAGGTTGTGAGTCAGGAACGGTGGGAGAATTCAAGAATGCATTTCTAGTGGGGGCTAAGAGGAAGTAAGCTGTTGATTAACTAGAATCTGCAGCTTATCCATCAGGTAGGGAAAAAGGCAGACTAGGTGGGCCAAGCAGTCCTTATCTGCCATCAAATTCTATGTTTCTATGTTTTTATGTTAGTCTGACAGTAGTTCAGAATGTGGGAAATGGTTTAATTCTCTCCTGCTACTTCAACAAGTTTGTACAGGTAATGCAGGGATTTGTTCATTATATTCTCTGCCCCTACGTTAGTTGCATCTCTGCAAAATTGTTAAATATTCCCTGCTACCCCAACAGTTGCTTCACTGTGAGTACAGCCATTTGAATATCTGTAGATTGTTGGTATATTCGGGGGGGGGGAGCTGGCCAAGCTAGAACAGTACCTGCTTGCAGGAAGTGAGGACAGTCAACTGTGTGGTCCTCAGGCCACGCCAGTAAGCTTGCTGGGGTTGGCATCCTCCCTTGTCTTCCTTTGTCATGGGCTGTTGGTCACAGCAAAATACTGATGAAAAAGGGGAATAGGATTGGGCCCCTCACTGGGAGCAACTGTATGGTTCACAGGACAGTACTTCAGGAATGGTGGTAATCAGACCAAGACCAAAACTTGATTGCTTGTTTTCACTCAAGTGGGTAACTGGCTGATCAGGAGCTGTGGGGCAATAGTTCACTAGGGAACACCAGACTACATTGTTGAGGCACACAAACTTCTAGGTGTTTGTTGACCTGTGGCATGCTCCAGTCCGGGGCCCAGACTAAAAACTATTGTTTAATGCCACAGCTTAGTGGCACCTTGTTTCAATGTAATCAGGGTTTGGCAGTTGAAATTCAATGCAAAGAAGTGCAAGATAATGCATATGGGGCACAAAACCCTGGCACAATATATCAGTTGGGGGGTGAGGATATAGCATGCACCAAACAGGAAAGGATCTTGGGGTTATCATCTCTGATGACCTCAAGGTAGGGAAACAGTGTGACAAGGCAGCAGGTAAAGCAAATAGGATGCTGGGATGCATAGGCAGGGCATCACCAGCAAGAAAAGGGAGGTCATAATTCCACTATACAAGACACTAGTGAGGCCCCACCTGAGTACAGTGTACAGTTCTGGAGACCTTACTCACGTAAGGACATAGACAGGGTAGAGAAGGTTCAGAGGAGGGCACAAAGATGGTGCATGGAATGCATCACAAGTCCTGTGAAGACAGGTTGAAAGAACTGAACATGTACCCTGGTGGACAGGAGGAGAGAGGGGATAGAGACATACAAGTATCTTACAGGAGGAACAGGGTGCAGGAATACACTATTTTAAGTGAAAAAGGTGTTCCAGGACTAGAGGGCATGGATGAAGTTGGAGGGAGGACGATTCAGAGGAAACGTGAGGAAGAATTTCTTCACAGAACGGATGGTGGACAAGTGGAACACCCTGCCAGAGGAAGTGGTGGGGGCTGAAACAATCACGGGATTTAAGAATGCATGGGATAGACATAAAGGAATTCTGGAGGTCAGGGGTAAGGGGCAACAGACTTCTAGGAAAACATAAACTGAACTTACAAGCTCAAATGGGCAGACTGGTTGGGCCATAGGCCCTTATCTTCTGACACTGTCTATGTATCTATGTAATTTTAATGGTATACAAAATAAAACCCTTTTTTAGCCTTTTCAGGGCAGTTCATGTTGGGCCCAAATCCAGCCCCCCCATCACCACCATGGTGCACCTGATGGCCAGTCCTATCTTTAGTGATCCAGCGTCTGGACTCCGTGGGAGTCTGTAATAATTTGATAATTCACAATTATTTATCATGATTGTCTTTAAAACTGCTATATAAGGTAAATATATTTGTAACATTTATCCTCACTACATCTGATTGTTTTGAAATGCCCTAAATCTGGCTATTACCTGATTTGATAATTCTCAGTAATTTGGACTTCATGGGGGAGGGGCACCCAGACTATGGTCATGCTGGGATGAAGCAGCAGCAGTTGAGATCGGTAGGAGCCAGGCTAAGTGGCTGGTGGCCAGATGCCTTCCTCCCAAACTGACTGCTGTTAATGGCCCCAGCCACTGAACTAGGGATAGCGATCCTCCCACTGCCTTGCAGGATGGGGAAATATAAGTCCAGCAGCACAGTCCAGCCAGGCTGAGTAGAACCATGCCACAAACTGTAGTGGTATGTAGCATTGAGGGGATCCTTGGTCATGGCTGCAACTCAAGCATGGAGTGGCTGGTGCTGCTGATCTAACAACACTTTTTTAAGGGGTAGTGTGCTTTACTGGGACCCTGTGCAACTTGTTGACTCATTTTGCAGCAAGGTTAGTCCAGAGGGAACCTAACAGAGTTCAGTGGAGGGCAAGCCAGGCTGAGGGGCCACTGGCCCCTGGCACAGCTGGCTGGCACTGCAGCCTGGTCAGGTCAGAGTGGAGGGGAGGAGGTTCAGCAGATGTAGTTGGCCTCATTTCTTGAGGCAGTGAACCAGTGGTCCTGTGGACTACCAACCACATGGGAGGTACAGAATTAACTCAGGAGGAGTGTCTGTGAGCAAGGGGAAAGTTCCAACAGCCACAACAGACCCCTCAGTCCATCATAGCATGATGGTTTTTGCTAACAGAACTGTAGGTCTGGCCCTGTAAGGTTTTAGTTTCTATCAGGAGTATGGCCTCCCATGTCTGCTTACAAGACCCTGTAAGTGTTTTACCTGACATTCTTCACGGTGCCTGGATCTGCTTCTCATCCTACAGTAGCATCCTGGCACTCCTCCTCCTCTTACCCTTCATCCTCCTCTTTCCCTTTCCTATGCTTCCCCATACTATTTAGCTATCTACCCCAGTAGGTTATTCTCAATGCTTGCCTACATTGTACATATTCTGTAAATTGTTGTCATTATATGAGAGCTTATATTGTATATAGTTCTGTAAGTTGGTGTCTTCTGAGTTGTTTTATCACCCCATTGCTTTGTCCTTAGCCATGTTGTTCCTGTTATACTGCTGTACTGACAATGTGTTCCTGCTATACTGTTGTAATGACAATGTCCATTCACCCAAGTCCACTTTGTAAATGATCTTGCTCAAAGGTGTTCCACCTGGTAAAATAAAGATTGAGTGATTGATTGCTTGATTGATTGAAGGGCTGCTGCATATTGTCATTAGCCATTTAGCCCTTGGATTTACTGGGGGTCTCAAGTTAGTTGTAATAACATCAATTTTGCTGCCAATGAACTCCTGCTGAGCGGGCCACGCTTTGGCCATGCTGTTGCACTCCTCTTTTTAAAGTGAGGATTATAGTCATATTGCTTCAGTCACTAGGATGATACCCATTGCCAGTAAAGCACAGTGCTGCCCATCAAGTCCATTCTAGCAACAAAAGGGGATAAATGCCATCTGGTTTCAGGGATCAGGGTTTATTTAATTTTGTTAGTTTTATGATAGTTCTAAGATATCTGATCAAGCAGATTGCAATATAGTGGTACTGTATACTTGGCCAGCAGTGATGGCTCTCAAAATGGGCATTGGGTACCTCTGAGTGGTTGCATTTGGGCTGGCAGTGTGGCTCAGTGCACCACAGCTGCTCTTCACCCCTCTGGTGCACCCAGTATGAGCAGTCCAATCAGGCAGTTTTGTGGGAATAGTGAGTAGCCTGCAGACTGCAGGGGGCCCCATTTGTAGGTACACTTGAATTCCTTATGGCTAGAAAAGCATGCAATTAAAATAATATATATATATATATTAATTGCAAAAAAACCCTCCATTAATGCATCACTTAGGGTTGATAGTACAGTGACAAAAGTCTTGAAATTCAGTGTAAAGGTTACCGACCCTACCACTCCACCCCCCCACCCTTCACACACCAATAGGTGTTGGGGTGTGTCTTGAATACTGGGCCTGTCACTGTTCATGTGCAACTGTTGACATGACATAGTGCTGGAAAATGTTGTGAGAGTTAGCCCGATGATCTTAAGGCACACCCCAACACCTGTTGGAGTGTGGAAGGTGGAGGTGGTAAGGTCGGTAACCCTAACACCAAATTTCCAGTCTTTTGTCACTGTACTATCAACCCTAACTGATGCAGTTATTTTGCAATGAATTTCCGTTCTTTTTGAAATAGTATAATAGTATCCTTATTTTACTGTGGAAATGTAGGGTCCACAATCCCACAAAGTTATGTGCGTGCATAGAATAAATTCAATGGATGCACGTAACTCTGGAATGTTCAGGATTTGTTCACCCAGTTTTCAACATGGCCTTTTGGGTACCCCAGCTCTTGAGCACTGCCACTGTCATTTCATCAATTGGTCCCAAAAGGTGATTTTGCACAGTCTTTCCTGTGCCACAGGTGAGAAAACATGTTTCAGGCAGGATGTAAAAAATACCAGGTGTGTAATGTTCATGAGAAGGTGTGAAAAATAGCAATGTTGAAAATCTGTAGCGAAAATATGAAAAATTGGCCAAGTTACGAGTGTGTGTAGAAACTGTGCAATGCACACTTGTAACACAGTCATTTTTTGAATTTTTTTAACCAAATTTTTGACATGGGCTTTTTGGGACATCCCCTCATGAACAGTGGCATTTTAATTTTGTTACTCCATCCCAAATATTGATTTCACACAGTGAGCTCACTATTCTGTGCCACAGGAGCAAAAACACGTTTTGGGCAGGATGTGAAAAACAACAACTGTACTGTTCATGAGTAGGTGTGAAAGAATATTAATGTTAAAAATCTGGAGTGAAAATATAAAAAATTAGTGAAGGTACAAGCATGTGTAGCAACTGCACAACGCACACTCATAACGTAGTCATTTTTTGGACTTTCTGCACCAAATTTTCAAAATTGACTTTTTGAGACCTCCCCTCATGAACAATGGCACTGTCATTTCATTAATCAGTCCTGAAAGGTGATCAATCAATCAATCAATCAATCAAGCAAAATCTTTATTTTGCCAGGCAGAACATCATTGAGACAGCTCATTTACAAGATGGACTTGGGGCAAAACAATTGCCAACAGGGTTAAGACATAACAGGTTGAGTGAACGTACATAACAATTACATAGTAATAATAACAACAACATAATAACATATAGCCATCACATGTAGCAAGATGCTTCCACCAGAACATAGCAATAGGTTCAACAGGAGGTAGTGCCATTTAAATACAACTGCATAGATACAGATATATGGACGTAAGGTAATGAGCTAAAGTTTATACAGTAAACATCATTGGAGGAGTCATAGTGAGCAGGAGTGGCAGTTCCTCTAGCATCAAAGTGCGAAGAAGATTGAGTTGTAAGAGTCCTTTGATAAGTACTGTAGGCATGGCCTGCATATGGGGTGGGAAAGGGAGGGGTATAGGAGTAGGGAGGGAAGGTCAGATGAGATAGGAGAGGATTGGACATGATGGCCTAGGAGGAAGGACTGTTCTAAGGAGAACATGACAGATGCCACAGGCAATGGCTGGGGTTTAAGTCCAATATTTGAAGCAAAGACAGATCGTGATATTGGGACCTCGATTTGGACAATGACAGAAGGGAGGACTCCAATGATGCCTCAGGCAATGGTTGAGGTTTAAGTCCAAAATTTAAAGCAGTAACAAATCGTGATGTTAAGACCTTGACTTGAAGCAATGACAGGCCTCAGAGAAGGTCCTCGGGAACAAGGATTTGAAGAGGAAGAACGTGACAGGGGAAGTGAGCCTCAAGGTTTTCTGGATCTTGTTCCAGAGTGTGGGAAGAGTTAAGCTTATTGAGACTTTACCAAAGCGCATTTTAACTTTAGGGATAGCCAGAGATAATATGGTAAGACTTCTGAGAGAATAGGCACTAGGGATGCAGGGAGTTAGGCAGCTTGTGAGGTACTGAGGTAATTTATGAGTGATTACCTTAAATGTCCATAGAACAGCATTCTTTTGCCTCCTGAAGGTAAGGGAGCTCCAGCCTATGGAAAAATAGAGGATGTAGTGGTGCATGTCATAACGGGCATCCAAAATGAACCTAAGGGCACTGTGGTATAGGGTATCAAGTTTGGAGAGAGCTGTGCTAGTACTATGGCCATATAGGAAGTCCACATAGTCTAGGAGAGGCAAAAAGGTAGCTTGGACTAGGAGTTTTCTAGCCTCCTGGGTTAGTGAGTGCTTGATCCTGAAGAAAATACAGTCTTTGATTTAGTTTCTTAGTGAGTTCTTCAATGTGATCAATAAAGGACACTTATTGTCAGTCCAGACCCCAGGTATTTGAATTGTTCCACTGAACTCCAGGGCTTCTTCCAAAAGGGTTCTTATGTGAGGAACCTATCTGTTTTTTGTTTTTTTAGATGAGGGCCAGTGGGAGAAAATCATGGCCTTAGTTTTTTGGCATTGAGCAGGAGTTTAAAGTTGAGTAGACTTTTTGGAGGATGTCAAAATCATTCTGGAGGTCCAAAATGGTTTGATCTGGAGTTAATCTGTCAATCTATAGCACTGTATCATCAGCAAAGAGATGGATACTAGATGACTTTAGGCCAGTGTCAATTTGATTAATATAAATGGCAAAGAGAAGTGGACAAAGTATGGATCCTTGGGGGACACCTCTAAGGAGTATTTCTTTTTAGTGATCAGTCTCCTGCAGCCTTGACCCACTGCTTTTTGTTCACAAGATAGTTTGCAAACCAACTTAGGGCCAGGTTGTCTACCCCAACTTTCTTCAGGGTCACCAGGAGCAAATCATGGTCCACCGTGTCAAAAGCCTTGCTAAGGTCCAGAAACAAGGCACATATGTATTGTTTGTTATCAATGCAGACTACCAGTCATTTATAACCTTAGCAAGGGCAGTGGAGGTACTAGCAATGACTACAAAATCACCTGACAGGTCTGAGTAATGAGATGACAATGTAAGTGTTCATGGGGGTCCCAAAAAGGCCATGTTGAAAATTTGGTGCAAAAAGTCCCAAAAATGACTGAGATATAAATATAAATTCAAAATAACATAGACTGCTATTATACGGTCCTTACCTTTATTCTTCAGTTCACAGTTCGTCTTTGAAGAGTGCAGACGTGTCCCAGTCCAGAGAAGATCACAGCCACCAACCTCCAGAGGTAAGTATAGGGTAAGGGGTGTTGCAGGGAGGCGGTTGCACAGAGTGAGGGTGGGGATGTGGAGGAGAATGGGGGAGATAATGAGGGACAGTTTTCTTCTTTCCAGGAGAAAAAGAAGACGTCGGGGGACAGTTTTCCTTATTCAGATTATGTCCCACATTAGTGGTGTGGAGGATAGAACTGGGGAAACTTGGAGTTGGCTCCCCAGTGTCCCATTGTACTGGGTGGGTGGGGACAGAACTGGGGACACTGGAAGTGGGTTTCAGTGTCCCATGCTGGCATGGGAGGGCTACTGCTGACATGGGGATTGAGCACCCATTGTCGCCAACTACAAATATTAAAGGCTTTGTTTGGGGACACTGGAGTGGGCCCCAGTGTCCCAAAGTAGGTTGTGGGAAGGGTATATCTGTGGACACTGGGAGTGGCTACCCAGCATCCCACAATGACAAGGGTGGATTTGTGACACAGACTCTCACAATACTCTGGCATGGGAACTGGGCACCCTGATGCGGACATATCATTTTATAAATGTTAAGATTCCTCAGCCCCCTTTCCCTTAAATGCTGGAAAAAGATGTAAACCTTTTTTTTTTAGGTAAACACCAACATATGTTTCCCTAAATGGGGGCCGAGGACACAATTTTAGAGGTAAAATTTTAAAATAATGCTTAGAAAAGATTTAGGCTTTTTTCACAGGAGCTGATTGCTTTTGTTTTTTTGCATCGAGATTTGTGAAAGGGATCGCAAAAGGAACTCGCAATTTGTGAAAGTATGGCGGCACACTGCTATGCTGTACTTTCATAAATTGCAACAGAACAGACACAAAAACTTCCAAAACACATTTCTGAACATTATTTTAAAAATCTGATGTCAGGATTATGTTCCTAGGGCCCTGTTTAGGTAAACACAACAGTTGGTGTTTACTAAGGGCATGGTATTTTGAATGATAATGTTTTTCTCCACCTCTAACTGAAAACAAGATGGCAGCTGCACAACAGTACTGAGGGCATTTTTATAGAAAAGGTGCTTTGTGAAAAGTACAGCATGCTTTGCACATAACATATATTTTTTTTCCCATAGGTTATAATGGAAGCTTATTTTTAATAACTTTTGAACAGATTCTATTTTTCACCAAACCTTCAAAAGACACTTCCCTAACCTAGTCTCCATATACCCTGAAACTGTCAGACCAGACGGACAAACTGTTCAGGCTGTGGAGATGAGCAAAGAATTCACAAAAGTTGAGGATTTTCCACACTTTTCAGTGCCCAACAGCTCCACAATAGCAAATCCGACCAAAACAAAAAATGTCAGATCTAGAGATCTAGTGTAGAACACCACGCATGCAACATTTCAGGTGAATTAGATGAATGGTTGCAAAGTTACTAAAGTACAAACCTTTTTAAGTTTAACATAGATGTGGCTGTGCAACCCTAACTATACCTGCCCTACCAGGCAGGTATATATATATATATCTATCTATATAGATAGATAGATAGATAGATAGATAGATAGATAGATAGATAGATATCTATATTATATATATATATATATATATATATATATATATATATATATGTCGTATTCATTGCAAAAAGCTATGTTAATGCATCAGTTAGGGGTTTTATTAAATCATCAAAAGCTGAAATTCGATGTTTGGGTTACCAACCTACCACCCATCCCCACCCTCCACACACCAACAGGCGTCGCGGGTGTGCCTTGGGTGAATTGGTCCCAACTCTCACACCATTCCATGTGTAAAC
The DNA here is from genome assembly GCA_016271365.2 of Neoceratodus forsteri. Lineage (NCBI taxonomy): Eukaryota > Metazoa > Chordata > Ceratodontiformes > Ceratodontidae > Neoceratodus > Neoceratodus forsteri. The sequence continues at coordinate 65,737,918 of CM057459.1, forward strand.
AAGATGAGATGGTAAAGTATAGGAAAATGGGGTGAGATTTAGGCCCAACAACACCAAGGCACACCCTGACACCTGTTGGTGTGTGGAGGGTGGGGTGGTGAGGGGGTGGTAGGGTTGGTAACCCAAACATCGAATTTCTCAGCTTTTGATGATTTAATAAAACCCCTAACTGATGCATTAACATAGTTTTTTGCAATGAATTTCCCTTCTTTTTGAGAAAGTGTAATTTAACTGGCATGTGGTAGTGGGAGTGTGGGCCCACCCTCATTCTACCTATTGTTGCATGATGATATGCATAAGTGGGAGAGCAGGACCAAGAAGCCCTGCACTCCCACTTACACATAAGTAGGGACATACCACAGCCCTATAGTCATGAAAATTAACCCTTGTAACACTAATTTGGCAATATCTCAGTATCTATAGCAAGCATGGGAAAATTCCACTGCAATTATAATCATGACTTCAAAACCTCCACGGATGCTTAGTTCACCATTAGGTGGACTGAGCTGCAGAGAGTGAAAAATCCTTATCTCAAATCATTTTTGAGATATGAGCACCGAAAGGCACCATGGGTGCTACAATTTAATGGACGCACATAACTCGGGCATTTTCAGGATTTATTTTACACAGTTTTCAACATCGCCTTTTGGGGATCCCACCTCATGAACAATGCCACTGTCATTTCATTAATCTGTCCCAAAAGTTGAGTTCGCACAGGTGCGAAATCATGTTTTGGGCAGGATGTGAAAATGACAGCTGTATACTGTTCATGAGGAGGTGTGAAAAGGGTAATGTTGAAAATCAGGAGGAAAAATATGAAACATTGGCTGGTTACGAAAGTAAGAGAAATCAAAACACACTCATAGCATGGCCATTTTGGGAATTTTTAACCACATTTTCATCATGGACTTTTAGGGAAATCCCCTCATGAATACTGGCACTGTGATTTTTTTAATCCATCGCAAAAGTTGATTTCGCACAGTGACTGTGCCATTCTGCGCCACAGGTGCGAAAACACATTTTGAGCAGGATGTGAGAAATGACAGCTGTACTGTTCATGAGGAGGTTTAAAAATGGCAATGTTGAAAATCAGGAGAGAAAATATTAAAACTGGTGAAGTTACAAGGTGCGAGAAACTGCACAATGAGTGCTTGTAACATGGATGTTTTCTGGATTTTTGCAGCAAATTTTAACATGGGCTTTTGAACCTCCTCTCATGAACACTGGGACTGTCATTTCATTAATTGGTCCCAAAAGGGATTCCACACAGCTACCGCGAAATCAACTTTCAGGACCAAGTAACGAGATAACAGTGATATTGTTCATGAGGTGGGTCCCAAAACTCCATGTTGAAAATCTGGTGCTAAATATCAAAAAATGGTTGGGATATCAACATGAGTTGAACACCACCCACCCAATGACTCCCATTATATGGCTTACCTTGATTCCTCAGATCACAGTTCAGCTTTGAAGAGTGCAGATGTGTCCCCAGTCCAGAAAAGATAGCTGCTCCTGACCTCCGGAAGTAAGTATGGGGTAAGGCGGGTGCAGAGAGGTGGGTGCTCAGTGGAAGGGTGGGGATTGAGGAGGGGAAACTGGGGAGACGATGAGGGACCATTTTCTTTTTACAGGTAAAAAACACATTGGAGTATGGTTTTCTTAATTTACAGGTTACGTTAATTAAAAAAAAAAACATTTTGCACACTGGGGTGGGCTTCCAGTGTGTCACACTAGTGGGGGGGGGCACAATCCGACTCAGGATTGGGCATCCTAATGTCGGTATAAAAACAAAATGGGCTTGGGAGGACATCCAACACCGGAAGGGGGCATCCTGGTGTTGGAAACATTTCATATAAAATTGACACACTGAAGTGGGCCCCAGTGTGCCACATTAGTACGAGGAGAATACTTGCCAACATGGGTATTGAGCACCCCAATGTTGGCCAAAACGTTGGACAAGCTACTCTGATGCAGGATCCTGCATAGAAAATTTTGATGCAGGATTCTGCAACAAAGTAAATAAATGGTGCAACACTGGCATCGGGACACTGGGAGTGGACTACCCAGTGTCCCACACTGAGGGGGATGTGGAGGAGCTACTGCCAGCATGGGGAATGGGTACCCCCATGTCAGAAAATATATCAATGCACTGTCATACATCAAATTGTCATGCACCATCCTGCATCGAACTGCCGTGCTGTTCTGCAATGCATGGCAGTTCAATGCAGGATGGAGCATCACACCTGAGCCACGTCGCGGGACTCACAATAAAAAAACAAATGTCAGGAGTGTGTTCCTTGGGCCCTCATTAGGTAAACACAACTGTTAGTGTTTACCTAGGGGCATTGTTTTTAAAAATATTTCAAGTTTCCAGCCTCACTAACTGAAAACAAGATGGTGGCAATTGGCACTGAAAACTGTGACAGTGAACAGTAAAGTGTGAATGGTAAATTCCTTTTACCATTCAAACATTTACTGTTTGAATGGTAAATGGCATTTACCTTTTGCACATTTACCGTTCTACCAGTAAATTGCGAATGGTAAATTTAATTTAAAACTGTAAATGCTATTTACCCTGCGCACTGCCTGTCTTGCATCTATCACAAAATACATTATAATTCAAAAATGGTTATATATGTTTTCACCAAATCATCCAAAGGCCCACCCTTGGCATACACCTCATCATCCCTGAAAGCATCAGAGGCAAACTTAATTCTATGTGTGTGCTGTACATGATAGCAACAAATCCCATGTTATCCTAAGGACAAAAAAATGTTCCATTTTGCATTTTTTACTTTATATCTCTGAAACCATAAAAGCTGCTGTCATGAAACTTTTAACATCTTGCGACACCGACAGCATGACAGCACATACCAATTGCTGTGTTATTTGGTTGAAAAATGACAAAGTTATTAAGGTACAGAAATTGAGATTTAACATTGAAAGGCTGGCCCGGCCCAGTGGCGCTGAGGGTTGAGGCACTGGACACCACACCTCGCGCCACACCGGGGACCCAAGTTCAGGAGCGAGCTTGGGTGCCAGGGGCCAGCAGGGATGGGAGAGGATTGAGCACCCACTGGGCTGCTCTCCTCCCCCAAGGGGAGGGTGGGGGATAGCTCAGCATGCCAGCTGCTCCTGGTGGAAATCGGGGGTGCTGCAGTGTGTTGGCTGCACATCATACTGTGTGGATGATGCTGACAGGGTTGCCTTGCACCAGAGAGTCACGGGTGCATGACGCAGAGGGGAGTTGCACTCAGAAAACACAAAAGCTTGGCCTTGAGTGGGAGGTGACAGCACTTGACCCCCATGCCCACTGCCAGATCCACTCTGCCTGGCCTTCCAGGTCCTCTGCCCAGGGGCCCACTCCCACAGCCAAAGTGTACAAAGTAAAAGAGCACCCAACAAGGAGGAGGGGTGGCCCCACCCTGAGGGGTTAAGGTGGGAGTGCTGGGCTCTGGGAGGGGTGGGGAGAGAGGAGGCACAGGGTCAGGGAATCTGAGGCAGGCAGAAACAGGCAGGATGCCTGAGAGATGCATCCTCGGCCATGACCAGAGGGAAATAGAATAAAAAATTGAAAGGCTGTACCAACCCTAACTATAAGACTATAAGGACACTGTGTGTGTGTGTGTGTGTGTATATATATATATATATATATATATATATATATATTCTATAATTATATACAATATATATACATATTTAGTATAGTATACAATAAGGTTACAATGTCATTCATAGTACCAATGGTGATAGTACAGCATCAAAAGCATTCAACTAGGGTAAAGGACAGTGTTTATATGTATCAAAGGAGATAAAGAGGTGTGACATCTAGTGTGAGAGTCTGAGGAGGAATCAAGGTGAGGGGGAGGGGAGACTGGGGGGGGGAGTGGGTGGCCAAAAGAAGTGGCTTTGTCTAGGAGGTAGGGAGGTAGTGGTAGTAGGTTGGTTTTAAGGTTGGTCCAGTGGGAGAAAAGGCACAGGGGGGAGAGGAAGACAGAGGGATAGGGCAAGAGGAAGAATGGGGTAAAAGGAAGGGGAAGGAGAATGTAGATGAGTGGGCATTATGGGTGTTGAGTCCTAGTGACAGTCACAAACTGTCCTAGTAAGGAGGTGTTGCCTCAGGCCATTTTTGAATTGTGAGATGCATTGGGAGTTTAGAATGTGCACTGGGATTTCATTGAGCCATTGGGGGGCCCTATAGCTGAAAGCACGCTGTCCCTGCACAGTTCGACAGAAAGGTATTGATAGGGTCCCCCTCATCCTGCCTCTGGTGGTATAGCTGGTAGTACTTGGTGTTAGGATACTAGAAATGCACGGGGCGGTTTTACCCATTAGCACCTTTTTTCCAAGGAGACATGTTTAGAATATAATTCTGTTCTTTAGTGGCAGCCAATTGGTCTCCTCATATAAGGAGCAGGTGTGGGTATTTCGATCTGCAGCCATTGTGAGCCTACATGCCTTGTTGAGGGCAATGTGAATCCTTTTTAGTGCAGTGTCTGTTGCTGCATTGTAGACCACCAATCCATAGTCGATGGTAGAAAGGATGGAGCTGGAGACTGACAGACGGAGGGCCTCTGAAGTGAGATACTTTTTATGCCTATATGGTACACCCATCTTGGTGTTCACTGCCTTTACCACTGTGTTGATGTGTTGGGTGAAGGTGAGGCAGTCATCAACATGAAAAATTGGTGAAGTTACGAGCATCCGTAGAAACTGCGCAATGCATGTTTGTAATGCGGTAATTTTTTAGATTTTTTTCACCAAATTTACACCATGGACTTTTTGGGACCTCCCCTTATCAACAGTGGCACTGTGATTTTGTTACTCCATCCCGAAAGTTGATTTTGCACAGTGACCACGCCATTCTGTGTCATAGGTGCAAAAACAAGTTTCAGGCAGGATGTGAAAAATGACAGCTGTACTGTTCATAAGGAGGTAATAAAAAATGGCAATGTTGAAAATCTGGAGTGAAAATATTAAAGTATGGCAAAGTTACAAGCATGCATAGAAACTGCACAAATGTATGCTCATAACGCAGTCATTTCTTTTAATGTTTGCAACCAAATTTGCAATATGGGCTGTTTGGGACTCCACCTCATGAACAGTGGCACTGTTCTTTCATTAATCAGTCCTGAAAGGTGATTCTGCACAGCAACCACAAAATCACCTTTCGGGACCTAGTAAGGAAATTACAGTGACAGGGTTCCTACAAATGGCTGAGATATCAACCTAAGTTGAAACTCCCATTTACTGCCATTATGCAGCACTTACATTTGATTCTTCAGTTTGTGGTGACGAGGAACCATTTTCTTTTTTGCAGGTTAAAAAAATTAAAGACATCAGGGGATGGTTTTCTTTATTTACAGCTATTTTTTTAATAATACATTTTTGGATACACTGGGGTGGGCTCCCATTGTGCCATATTACTGGGGGGGCATACATACCAACATGGGGATTGGACACCCCATGTCTGCAATTGTAGACTACGGGCTTTGGGTGGGGCATCATCCGACACAAGGAGTGGGCATCCCTGTCTTAGAGCATTAAAATTTATATATATACATAAATATTTGGCACACTGGGGTGGGCTCCCAGTGTGCCATATTAGTGGTAGGGGGAGAGATACATGCTGGCACAGGGATTGGGCACCTCAATGTCGGCATTTAAATACTGGAGCCATTTTTTTCAAGGGGAAATCGACCATAATGGATTGCCATTCATCACCCGATCCCTGTTCATGAGGTGGGATGAGGACCAGATGGCCCTATCTGACTATCTGGTCTTCATCTCATGACCAGATAGCCATATCTGACCATCTGGTCTTCATCTCATGAATGGGGATTTTGACAGCTCACAAATGGGGATCGGCTGATGAATGGGGATTATGACACCTCACAAACGGGGATTTTGTTTTTGTATAATCACCATTTTGAAGTGTCAAAATCCTCATTCATCAGCAGAATCCCCATTCATGAGGTGGCAAAATCCCCGTTAGTCAGCCGATCCCCATTTGTAAAATAGGGCCATCTGGTCCTTATTTCATGAACAGGGATTTTGACAGCTCATGAACGGGGATTGGCTGACGAACAGGGATTTGGACACCTCACGAATGGGGATCAGAAGTGAGTGATGAACAGGGATTTCCTGTAGCAAAAAACAGCCTTTTTTAATACACTGATGAAAACCAGCACACATGGATTTGTAGAGGTCAACACCTTGAAAAAAACCCATGCATTGGTTTCCACAGAATACATCCGTGGGGCAAGTACCAACATTTTGTTTTGGGCAAAAAGTGAAAACAAGATGGCTCACGAACGGGGATTTTTTTCTTACGAATGGGGATTTAATGAATCCCCATTCGTGAACTGTAAGAATCCCCATTCTTCATCCAAAATCCTTGTCTGCAGCTGTGCATCTATCCAAAAGAGTGAACTGAGCATGCTCAGAACTCAAATTTTCAAAATTGAATAACTTGGATTGGATTAATATTTTTTCACCTAACCAATGCTGGCTTGTTCCCTAGGGCAAGCTCTTTCTACCCTGAAAATGTAAGGCTAAAATCCAAAATGGTGTGGGTGCAGGGTGATGAGGAAAATTCATGAAAAATTGGTGAAAACCTTTGACAGATCCAGAGAACTATCGTACCAGATGGTGTATGCAAACTTTCAGGCAAATCAAATGATTGGTTGCAAAGTTATTAAAGTGCAAAATCTGAGGTTTAACATAGAAGTGGCCATGCAACCCTAACTATAGGGCACTACCGTGCCCTATAATATATATAAAAAGTTCTCATTTCATTTTCTTTTTATTCATATTCAGAAGACCTTTGAGCTCAGAGCCCTTTTTCAAAAGTGTCTACGTTTATTTATTTATTTTCATTTCAAAAAGTTTCACCAGGAAAGATATACTGAGCTGGTAACACCTCGTTTCCAGGTGCGTCCTGGGGGAAGGGGATGGGGAACATCATATAAAGCCTTTACAATAAATATATAGAGAATGCAGCAATACTATTTAGATGAAGAAATAATCTCACTTTAAATAGAAATCAGAATAACATATGCACAGGTAAGGGGAAACAGATTGCCAGGGCAAAACAAGTGAGGGGGTGAAGCAAGAGGGTTAAGGAGAGTTGCAGGAGGCAGAAACAGTCATAAAGGAGAGACTATAAGGAGAAAGCCGAAGAGGCAGAGTGAATAGACAAGGGAAGGCAGGACCAAAGTTTAGGAAAGTGATAAGAGAAAGCAGACTGACCTGCCATAGATTTCCTAAAAGGAATGACAAGGGAATGAGAAGCAATATTACATAAAGGATAGCAGGAAGCTGAGGGTGAGGATAGGAGGGAGGTAAGTTAGGAAGGGAGGGAACCAAACCAGAATTTAGATATAAAGGAGGCACAATGCTAAAGGCACCTGGCATCAAGAGAGGGGAGTGAAAGAGCAGAGTGAACAGTGGTGAGTATGTGGGGAACAATCTAAAGTAAAACAACAAAAAGAGTTGAAAAGAGGGTCCAGTCTGGCAAGGGTGGATTTAGGAGCTCCACTGTAGACTATATCACCATAATCAAAAATAGGGAGGATCATCTTTAAAACAATCTCGTGGAAGAAAGGAAGTGGGATACTCCCTTGTTCTTGTAAAGTACACCAAGCCTGGGGTGGAGTTTTTGGTGAATGGCATCAATATGAACTAAGAAATAAAGATGATGGTCAAGCCAGACGCCAAGGTACTTGAAAGAGGAAACATCCTCAATAATAGCACCTTTTTGGCACTGAGGGATTGCTGGTCAGACTTAAACCAGAGCTGAACATTGTGTTGTCTGTATATCTATCCATGGCACCCCCCTCTTCTTACCTTAGGGTCATGTTCGCCTGATAGGCTATGTGATGCACATGAGACCTAAGACTGTATTTTGACCTTCCACCAAGTCTAGCTTAGGTTCCCTTTGTCTCTAGTTATACATGTGCATCTGAATAGATTGCAGCACATCACCAGGCTCCTGTGCAAAGTCTCACAAGCAAGACATAATCCTAAAGTAAGCTTCCCATTGTTATTTAATCTGCAGCACAAACAGACAGGCAAACATGTCAGAGATATTGATAAAATGCATTGTTGTAAATTTTAATACATATAACAATTGGTAGTTCATATATGATTGACCCTGCTATGAGTGGTAGTCAGGAATATTGAATATTCTTTCTTCTGCATCTGAATATACTGCCAAACATAAACTAGCTAGCTAGACACAGCTCAAGTTGAAATAATTCAATCAGCCTAGCTCTACTATACCCGGAATTTCAGGTTTTAAATCTGGTGCCATAGACAAGCATTGCCAGGAGCTCCTCCTTTCTGAGCGAGGTCTCCAGAGTACTTACGTGCCTGCAGACCCTGATCTAGTGTCTGCATAGTGGCATGGGCACAATTTCAGTGAACAAAGAAATAAATACATTTTGGCATTATTCTCAGCTCCACACTACTCCCCTCACATAGCGGAGCAGTACTGGCACAGTGCCCTAACCCAAAACAGTGTCCCCTTACTAGCAGAAATTGAACTGGATAGTCCAGGGACCAGGAAATAAAAATTATATAAAGCATACCAGCCTCTGCCTGTCTCCCTAATTTTTGGATCCTGGCATCATTCTCCAAATTTCTTTTTAAAAACATACATAGATCTGAGGCTAAGATGGCAGCTGTGACTCGCTTTATTATCCCCATTGTTCTCTTTCTCTGCCTTCCTCAGAGCCACTAACATAATATGGCACCTGTCTTGTCCCGCCTCCTTCCCAGAATGCCTCCACTCAAATAAGAATGCTGGGAAGAGGTGAAGGCATTCATGGCAGTGATCATGTTGGGAATGGCAAAACAGACTGAAGAGAATGGTACAGAGACCAATACAGAATCGTGGTGGCCATCTTAAGGTCGCACATTTCAGCGGCCATGTCAAGAAGGTCATTAGACCATTTCACATGCTAGTCGAAAAATTTAAAGAGACATTAGTCCCTATAATTACAGATACACATATTTAAAATATTTAAAGAGCCATGAGCCTTGATAAGGACAGTACAACCACAAAACTCACTACTGAGCTGGTACCAAGCTATCACTGGGCATGCAATTCTACAATTACCCTAATCCAGAACTTTAAATGGGTATAGTCACAAACATATATATAGTAAAGAAAATGCTTTATAGTACTGCACCATTGATGTCTTGCAGATGCCAAAATCAAGGGACTGCCAAGCATGTGGGGTGCCACTGATACCACAACAAAGAGGCCCACAGTGCCCATCTTGCAAACTGGATTGTCATGACATAGAAATAGATGACCCACCCACACAAGAATTTAGCAGACCCTGCCAGAGCCAGGCCAAAGCAGATTGGAAGGAAGATTCTGCTGCAGTGGCACTACAACAAGCCACTGCGGCAATGATGGAAAGCCAGCAAAACATCATGTTAAAGGTGCTGCAGTGCATGGAAGTGATAGCTAACACAAGACCACCTCCAGGGGGACCACCAAAAACACGTACAGCTCGTAACAATAGTAAGAGGGACGACACAGAAAGGCAGTCAAACCGTAACAATAATAATGATAATGTATCAGAACAAGAGCAAGATGTGCAAAATCAAACCCCTGATGATATGCACTCAGAGGAGGAGGAGGAGGATTCAGACAACCAACAGGATGGTGAGCAAAACTCAGAAGAAGAGACCGACAAAGGGGACACACTGACAACCCCAGAGATCCAATTCATAACTTCTAAGCTATTCCATGTTGAAAACATAAATTAATTTTGTTAAATGGGTAAAAACAAGCATGGGATTTGTGCTACCAGAACCATGCCCAGAGAGTAAGCTGGACCTAATGCTCCAGCAATCACCAAAACAGAACAATTTTTTCCCCATCTGCCCAGCCCTTAATGATATAATCAGAAAGGAATGGGAGGCAGAAGACTCAACCAGAATCCCAGTAAAAGAAGGCATTGGACAGAATGTATCCCATTCAGGAGGATAAGTTTATGACTTTGTGCACTGCCTCAAAGATAGACTCCAAGATAGCAGAACTAAATAAGAGAACAGTTCTACTGACAGAGAGCACAGCCACACTGAAAGATTCAGCAGACAAAAAGTTAGAGGAGATGCTAAACAAGATGTTTGAAATGTCAGGCCAAGCAGTCAGAACAGCAGTGACTGCAGTATATACAGCAAGGGCATAAATCAGGTGGATTGAAGAGATTGCCAAAAAACTAGTGCCCAAATCACCAGAGGCAGAACTATTGGAATACACACTCCAGGCAGCCAAGTACCTAGGAGATATGTCCCTCAATGCACTAAAGCTGAATGCGAGAACAGCGGCTGTATCTAACAGGGCCAGACATTCTCTCTCTGGTTAAAGTTATGGGATGCAGATAACGAGGCCAAGGCCCATTTACAAAAACTCCCATTCAAGGGAGATCTCATATTCAGAAAATGACTTCTAGAGTTTCTCAGAAGATAAATTACAGATCTCGAAGGAGACAAGGATTCGGGGAATCTACCATCCTACCAAAGATTATACCAAAGATAGAAACAGTGCCACAACAAAAAATACAACTCCTTTCAAGACAAAAAGAGTTCCTTCCAAACAAAAGCTCATACCACAACAAAATCAACTCTGGCTGTAAAGGCCGTAGAGGCTCTACCAGAGGCAGATTCACAAACCATAGGGGAAGAACCAACACAAAATTTACTCAAAGACTATCCTCCCCGATGTTGTTTGCCATGTACATGCTGCCCCGGGGGGAATCATTAGGCAGTACAGTTTGGAGTTTCATTGCTATGCCAATGATACCCAGCTGTATCTATCCTTTGCACCTGGGACATCCAATGTGGTGGATGCATTTAACAACTGCCCGGCCAAGATTAATGACTGGATGGCCTCCAGCTGGTTGCAACTGAACCCTGATAAGATGGAGGAACTGGTGGTGGAGTCGAACAGGAAGCATGATAGGATGGCCTCTGGTGCAGAGACTGGCTTGTTCCTGGGATCTGTGCCATTGAAGGCCTCCTCTGGGGTGTGTGACCTCAGTGTTATTCTCGACAGCGGATTGACATTTGAATCTCAGGTGTTGTCCGTTGTCCGGTCCAGACTTTTTCATCTGAGGAATATCACGAGGATCAAGCCCCTGGTTCCGCCCCGGACCTCCCTACTTTAGTACATGCATTCATGACATCTAGACTTGACTACTGTAATGCGTTCTACCTCAGGGTCTCTGGAGGTACCCTCTATTGACTGCAGCTGGTGCAGAATGCAGCTGCCAGGTTGTTGACGGGACAGTCTAGATACTGTCACGTCACCCCAGTGCTGCGTGATCTGCACTGGCTGCCTGTTCAATGGAGGGTTCTCTTTAAGGTGGGCTTGCTTACCTTTAAGGCCCTACATGGACTGGGCCCTGGCTACCTGTCAGACCTTCTAACACCCGCTGTCCCGGTCCGCTCTCTCTGATCCTCCTCTAGGGGCCTCCTGACGTTTCCCAGGATGAGGTTAAGAACTGCTGGCAACAGAGCTTTTAGTGTCACTGGACCCATCCTGTGGAATTTGTTTCCTTCATCAGTAAGGGAGGCCCCTTCAGTCGAGGCGTTCAAGGCCCATCTCAAGGCTTTCTTGTTTAGCCAGGCATTCCCAGACACTGTTCTGTAGTTAATGTATGGGTTATCTAACTGTTATTAGTGAATTCTGCTGACAATCCAGACTCTTTTAATTATGTTATATGAAGTTTTAATTTGAATGTTGATTATTTATAATGTTTAAATTTTGATGTTTTTATTGTACGGTACCCAGAGCCTCTGGGATTGGGTGCCTGAAAAATAAAGGTTGCCTTGCCTAAACATCACTCAACAAGCACAATAACCAAGCATCCAGGAGAATCCACAAATCACACCAGATGAAACCACACAAGAAAACACTCCAGTGGGGGAGACTACAACAATTCAGTTCAACATGGAAGAGATCAACCATGGACAAGTGGGTAAAGGAGATGATATCTCAGGGGTACACTACTGAGTTCAGGGAAAGACCACACAAAGACTAGTAACATCTCTAATATCAAAGAGAAATCACACTGCACAAGCCAAAGACATCCTATGCAATCTACTGACCACACAGGCAATAAAGCGAGTACCTGCAGAAGAGGAAGGACAGGGAATCTACTCCTATTCTTTTTGGTGCCCAAAAAGACAGGGGATCTCAGACCTGTTCTAGATCTGAGACTAGTCAACTAGTTTTTCCAAACAAAAAGGTTCAAAATGGAAACCATAAGGTCAACCCTCTGCTCAAGAAGACCAGGTGACTACCTCACATCAATAGACCTGAAAGATGCATACTTACACATTCCAATAAGACTATCACAAAAGAAATTCCTAAGGTTTCACATAATAGGCCAACACTTTCAATACAAAGCGGTACCCTTTAGACTGGCATCAGCACTGAGAGTATTCACAAAAGTTTCAATAGTGGTGTTGGCCAAACTAAGAGAACAAGGAATACACATCATTCCATACCTAGATGACTGGTTGATAAGAACTAGATCCACACAACAGTTGCAAAAGGCCAGAAATCACACATAAATACACTAGCCGACCATGGATGGGTGATCAACAAAGAAAAATGTTGCCTAACACCAGCACAACAGATAGAACATCTGGGGCTGGAGATAGATACCAACCAAGGTCTGGAGAGACCAATCACAAAGAGAATACAGAATCTGTTACACATGGTACAAAAACTCTTAGTCTACAGAACCCCATGATAGCACTGGTATCTCAGGTGCTGGGTTGCATGTCATCTTGCATCGACCTGGTCCCATGGGCAAGATGGAATCTCAGACCACTATCAATGTTTCTCCTACAGTACAGCTCACCATTGGAGGAGAATATGCAATACAAGATGATACTGTCCAATACAGTCAGGAGCTCTCTGAACTGGTGGTAGAACATACAGAATCTCACCAAGGGCAATCCCTTGGAAATCACTAACGAAGTCACAATAGACACAGATGCCAGTCTCTGGAGGTGGGGAGCAACGATGATGTCCAAATCTGCCCATGGCAAATGGACTCTGAGAGAATAAAAAATGCCCATCAATGCATTGGAAATAAGAGCAATAAGGAATGCCCTACAGGCCTATAAACCTTACATAATAGGAAAGAGAGTTCTCATCAGATCAGACAACAGGGCAGTAGTAGCCTACATATCCAAAGAAGGCAGCACAAAGAGCCTCAGCCTACAGAAGGAGACCAGCACAATGATGTCATGGGCTCAAAAACACCTAAAACACATAACAGCTATCCACCTGGCAGGCAAATTGAACACAACAGTGAACTGGTTGAGAAGACAGCAAATCCACCCAGGGGAATGGCAACTACACCCAGAAATATTTCAAATGGTACAGAGAAAATGGGGCAAGATCACTATAGACCTACAACCATACCAAACCATAGCATAGTGGTTAAGGGCACTGAGCTGCAAACCTGGAGACCTGGGTTTGAATCCCATCAGCCCCCACTTGCATACTGTGTGACCCTGAGCAAATCACTTAACTTCCTTGTGCTCCCAGGATGCACCTTGAAACAAGCTCTGGCTTAGTGTGCCTTTCCTGGTTAAACAAATTTTCCTTTCCCTTTCCTTCCCTAATGGTGAAACACAAGAACAAATAGGCAGAGAAATTATTTTCACGGTTCAAGGAACCCCAGTAGATGGGAATCGACGCACTATCAATACCATGGACTCATGACTACTCATACGTCTTCCAGCCTTTCCCCCATTAATGCAGGTACTCATAAAAGTGCGCCAATCCAGGAGAATTATAATCCTGATTGCATCATATTGGCCCAGAAAAGCATGGTTCGCTACAATAGTAGCAATAGGAATGGACAGCTGGCAGTTACCAGTCAGGCCAGACATATTAATCCAAGGCCCAGTAACACATCCAAACCCAGTCAACCTCAAACTTACGGCTTGGCTCATAAAAGGAAAATACTGTTAAATGAAGGCTATCACAAATCAGTGAGAGATGCTATGCTGCACTCCAGATGACAATACACAACTTTGAGTTATGCCAAGCAGTGGAAAATATTCACTTCATGGTGCAACACCAGAGACAGACTACCAGACTCAACATCCATTGTAGACATACTACTATACCTCCAGCAAGGTCTAGACAAGGGCCTGTCCCCATCGACACTGAGGGTGCAACTATCCACCATAGGTGCTGCATTAGGCACCATAGATGGAACTAGCCCAGGAACACACCCAGACATCATAAGACTCCTAAAGGTGGCCATGAACATTAGACCATGAACAAAAACACTAGTACCGTCATGGAACCTGACTACGGTACTGAATGCTCTCACACAGAAACAATTCAAACTCATTACAGACATTGATGTTTACTGGCTAGGCATTAAAACAACATTCCTGGCAGCAGTATGTTCAGCTCATAGGATCAGTGAATTGCCAGCCTTATCCTGTAAAGAGCCCTTCACAACATTCATTACAGAAGGTGTGATGCTAAGAACAGTACCATCATTCATACCAAAGATAAATTCACAATTCCACACCTAACAAACAAATGAGCTTCCAACATTTTATGAGGAGCACAGAGACTTCAAACAAAAAACACTACGCAATCTGGATGTGAGAAGAGCTCTGTCAAAATACATACAGAGAACAGCCGAAGTTTGGTGCACAGAATGACTATTCATAATAGCCCAAGGTCACAAGAGAGGACTAGCAGCAGCAAAGAGACAATAGCTTCATGGATAGAGATGACCATCATCGAGCCTACAGATCCAATAACAAAACTCCACCATAAGGGTTAAAAACACACTCCACCAGAACTGTAACTACCTCCTGGGCTGAGCTAAACTGTGCAACTGTCCAAGAGATATGTACCACAGCAACATGGTTGACAATTCACACTTTTACTAGATATTACACACTAGGAACTCAAATTCCAGAAAAGGCTACCTTTGGAAAGAAAGTTCTTTTAACAGCAACACTACCAAATGCTGCATCTAATTGCTCCACCCCACCCACTTGAACACATACTGCATATTACATACCCTAAAGTAAAACGAGGGGAGTGCCATGTATATACAGACAACACAATGGTAGTTTACTCACCTGGAAAAGGTTATTGTGTGCCTATATATCCATTGCACCCCATCCCAGCTGGGGGAGCATGTACGCAGTGTCTACTAGCAAAAGGGCACAAACAATTACAATATAATGGACATCAATTAAATGGTCATGCTTTGAATGATAAAAGTAATAAGATACAGGGAAATGATGTAAAACTTAATTGATACAGATGACACTTAAAAAAACTATTAAGGAGTTTATCACTGTCTGTGTATGCATATATTATTATTATTAGTCTTTTACAGCTATGGAAATATCTAACTGGAGACAAAGGGAACCTAAGGGGGGCTTGGTGGAAGGTCAAAATATGATCTTAGGCCACATGTGAATCATGCAGCCTATCAGGCAGATATAACCCTAAGGTAAGAGGAGGGGAGTGTCATGGATATACAGCCACACAATCATCTTTACCAGGTGAGTAAACTACCATTATCAAAGTCCAGCTGAAGCTGTGAAGTAAAATCATGAGAACAGGAGCCAGATACAAAAATAACTATCATCAGCACACATATAAATGGACATACAGGATCAGACAGAGGGAAGGTCATTCAAGCGGAAAAAAGAATAGGACCCAGGACAGACCCTAAGTCTTAAGTCAGTGTCCGAAGTCAGAGAAGATAAAACAATACAATAAATAAGAAGCAGTGGTTCAACAACAGACAGCATATAAGTAATGAGAAGCAGTCTACAAGACTATTAAATAATGTGAGAATGAGATGAGCTCAGGTTAATTACAACTACATAAACTTTGTAGCTTGGCAGAAGACACCAGGAGAAAGGACTGATGTGTGACTGGACTTCTCTACTGGGACTATATTGCCCTCCTTCCCTCCCACCCAAAGCTAGTTCTACTTTTATATGCACAGGATTTGACTGGCAACAGAAACTTCCTGTTTGGGAGCAGGAAGTGAGTGATCACAGAGCCACCAAAGACCCACCATCCTAGAAGGGCAAGAGTAGCTCTCCGGCCCCCTCTAACTGCTGGAGGTCTGCCTCTGAGCAAGTAAGGAGTCTACTGAGAAATATAGGATATTCTTGTTTCAGAACAGGACAATCAGGAGCTTAAAGGGCACACAGGCAGAAAGTAAGGAGGGAGAGGAAAAAAACAGAGGAAAGAGTAAGGATTGCAAACAATTAAGGGACCAGAAATAAGACATGATGGGAGTGGTGCAGTACAGTGGCTGTGGAGCAGCAGTCTTCTGGGAGACATTCCTGGAGGATGCGGTGTTGTCCCATCTGCAGACACCTCTGGGCTGAGGGAGGAGTTTGCTCAACTCCAGGCTGAGTTGGCCAGGATTTGTGGGACCTCCTCTTCCATCCAGGGACCACCAGTGCCACTGCCATTGCCTCAGAGGTTGCCAAGAAAGAGGAGTGGTTGGACCACAGTGGGCTCAGGAGGTGAGGGTGGTGGAACAGAGGTGCATCCTCCAGTTGTACCTCTTCACTCCCTATGCCATTCTGGCAAAGTGTGGTTCCTCTATGGAGGCACCCACAGTAGAGACCAGGGAAGATGCTGGGAACCTCCACAAAGGAGACCCACAGGAGGGTGGCAAGGGACCCTGCAGAGGAAGGAAACAACTCCTGGTGGGGGACTCCATTGTTAGGAAGGTAGAACTGGGGGAGGAAGGGAGAGGGAGGTAAGGTGCCTGCCTGGTGCCATGGCTTGGAGAGACAGGGAGTGAATCCTCAGAATTGCTGGAGCAGCTGCACAGGGGAGGGAGCTGGATGTCATTGTCCACCTAGGGACAAAATACCTGGCTAAGAAAGGGATTAAAGAAGTGCAGGAAGAGTTTGTGGAATTGGGGAGGGGCCATAGACAAATAGCACGCACGGTAACCTTCTCGGAGGTGCTGCCCATCTATGGCGTAGGAGAGGCTAGGGTGTTCCGTACCATGGGATTCAATCAGTGGTTGAAAAACTGGTGTAGAGCTCAGGGATTTGGCTTCATTGGGTATTGGGGTCCACCTGGAGGATGCAAGCCTATACTGGCATGATGGACTGCATCTGTCCAGGAGGGGAACCAGGATCCTAGGTGATAGGTTTAAATGCTTCATTGGCAAGCATTTAAACCAGCCAAGGGGAGGCACTGAAAAGAGCAGGGAACTCTTAGCCCCCCAAAAAAATCATGGTAGTAAGTGCAGTAAACACCAACATAGAGGTGTCAATAGGGAGAAGGGCAGGGGTAAATGGAGAAAGTGACAAAGGCAAGAAGGACAGGGATGGGGCAAAAAGGAGAAAGGCCATCAGGAAATGGAGGGTAATGAGTACCAATGCCCGTAGTCTGGGCAACAAGCTCCCTGAGCTGGTGGCCTTGATGAAAGAGGGATGCCTGATATCATAGCAGTCACAGAAACAGGGTACACAGAGAACCATGACTGGACATGTTAACATACCAGGGAGTATATAACCTACAGGAGAGACACAGGGGAAAGGGGGGAGGAGTAGCTCTTCTAAAGGAAGGGATAAAAGCAACTGAACAAAAGAGTAAACAGGGAGGAGAGGAGGCATGTGGGTCACCTTTGGAGACTGGAAAGGGCACCACAATCCGCACAGGGGTTGTGTACAGATCCCCATGTCGGGGGAGGGAATGGACAAGGATATGATAGATGGCATTCTTAGAATGGCAGAGAAAGGGGAGATACTGTTGACGGGAGATCCGAACATGCCAGATGTTAACTGGAGCACATTTGCTGCAGCCACATCCAAGAGCAGGGCCATTCTTGATGCCCTACAGGTGGCAGGCCTCAGACAGCTAGTTTGGAACCCACTCATGAGGGAGCAATCTTAGACCTCGTGACTCAAACGGGGCAGTGAGAGGATATCAGATCTAGAAGTGGGTTGCCATCTGGGGAACAAGTGACCATCAAACAGTGTGGTTCATGTTAAACTCAGCTACAGAGTCAAGCCATACAAAAGTGAGGGTACTGGACTTCAGGAGGGCTGACTTTGGCAAGATGGGAGTGCTCAGAAAGCACCTAGCAAACAAGCTAGAAGGAGGTGTGGAGCAACAATGGGGAATCATCAAAACTGCCATCACAGAGGCAACAAGCCTTTGTGTGAAGCAAATAAACAAATCAAAATGAAAGAAAAAGCCACTATGGTTCTCAAAAGAGGAGGCTGTGAAAGTCAGGAAGAAAAAGATAGCATTCTGGAAGCATAAGAAAACACAGAAGGAGCAGGACAGAGAGTTGTACTAGTTAAGGCAGAAGGAAGCAGGGATGGAAGTCAGAATAGCAAAGGCCCAAACTGAGGAAAAGATAGCCAACTTGGTTAAGAAAGGGAATAAAACCTTTTATAGGTACATCAACGAAGGAAAGACAAAGGGAGGGATAGTGAGGCTGAATAGAATGAACGTGGGTGGCAGAGGGAGACAGTAAAAGCAGGGATACTGAATGAATATTTCTGCTCAGTATTCACAAAAAAGATGGGGGAAGTGCCTAATCAAATTAACAGAAGCATTTTTGATAGAGGGGGTCAATCCCGGTCCTTTCACACAAGAAAGGGTTCTGAAAGAACTCCTAAAACTGAAGGTGGACAAAGCAATGGGGCCTGATGGAATTCACCCCAGAATTCTAAAAGAATTAAGGGGGGAACTAGTGAAACCACTGGCTACTCTTTCTAATAAATCATGGGAGGATGGTGTGGTACCTGAGGACTGGAGGAAGGCAGATGTGATTCCCCTTCACAAAAGTGGGACCAAGACAGAGGCAGGAAACTACAGACCTGTCAGTTTGACCTCTGTGGTAGGGAAAGTGATGGAGTCATAGAAACATAGAAACATAGACTTTGACGGCAGATAAGGACCACTTGGCCCACCCAGTCTGCCCATTTCCCTACCTACTGGTTAAGCTGCAGATTCAAACAACATGAAGTCTTGCTATATTATGACACATGCAGCGAGTCCCAACCTTCAAACTGCTCCAGAGGCGCAAGAGTCAACCCTCCATGCCAGGCACAGAACGCCGAGCTCAAGCTCGGCCGAAACTCTGCCCGTTGTTCCCCAAACCCAAACCATCAGATTCTTTACTCCGCCTCACTGAACAGTCGCTCCAGAGATTTCTCCTTCTGCTAGGTTCATTTTGTCAGTTAAAGTATTATTTTTCTCGGTTTTCAACCAAATTTAAACCGCAATCAGTCGGTTCAGACTCTGTCTGTGGTATTGTGAGTACTAGATAGGTTTTATATTTATTTCTATTCTGTGTGGAACTTGTAAATGGTTTATCGGTTCAGTTTGAACCGATCAAGTTACTTAAAATATCTTAATCTATCTTTTAGTGTGTGGTTACCGGTTCTTATCGGTTCTAAAAAAAACGGATTTTATTACGATTTTTTCCACGACCCGTGAGACGGTTGGGAACAGATAAGAGGGTCTTACCTGGTGGATTGCCATAAACGGGTAAGTTTGGTTAGGACTGGCACTATGTCTGAGAAACCCAAAAGAAAAACCGGGCCCACTGGGTTTCAACACTGCAGTGTGTGTGGGGAAGTCTTTGCCAAGGCTGATCCCCACACCACCTGTGTTTATTGTCTGGGGTTTGACCACCTCAATGCAGACTGCCAGATTTGTAAAAGTTTTCCTGCAGCTACCCTGGAAAAGAGAGTTGGTAGGCTCAGGGAAAGGGAGACCAAAAAGTTCGCTGAACCGGATGGCCAGCCCGGTTCGGTTCCAACCGAACTGGAAGGAGTGCCCTCTAACCAGGGCGAGACTTTCTTGGGCAAAAGGAGATCCAACTCTGAGGAGCCAGGTCCAGCAAAAAGGACTAGAAAATCAGCTGGTGTGGAGCCAAAACTTTCCTCTCCAACAGCTGAAGAGATAGCCAAAGCGATAAAAATTGTCCAGTCGCTTTCCCCGGTTCCGACTGAACCGGCACCATCGGGTAAGCGCCCGGTTCTGTCGGTTCCACCGGTTCAAGAGTATGAGTTAAAGGAGTATTATGAACCAGAGGAGGGGGAAGAGGAGTATGAGGAGAGTGAATGTGGATTTGAAAGTCTGGATGTGCCCATTGACCCGAACATCTCCCCAGACAGACCTTCAGGAGTGTCTCCTCCTAGGCTTTCTGAGCCCCCTTCTCATTTTATGTTTTATAAAAAAGTGGCTGAAACCCTCCAGCTCCCTATGGAGGAAGCTGTGGATGATCAAGAGGAGCCTGACTATGTTAAAATTATGGATATCCCAGAGTCTAGGATACTGTCTATTCCCTTGCATAAATCTTTTGGGAAACAGACTTTTAAAATTTTAAAAGCTCCTCACACTATACCTCCTGTGGATAAGAGAATGGACAAGAGGTACACATTGTCAGGCTCTGATACGGAGTTCCTCACACAACAATGCAGCCATGTTGGGGTAGTGCAGGCTGCAGCCTGTGACAAGGCTAATATTCCCTTGGCTTCACACCCCCCGGATAAGGACTCCAGGAGGATTGATGCCATGGCAAAGAAACAGTACATGGCAGCATCCTTGGGACTCAGACAGGCAAATTATATGGCTTATGTTGCCAGATACCAGAAATCCAGATGGGATACTGTTATGGCTCTAGCAAAACAGGTCCCTGTCCAGCTTGCCAAGGAGCTGGAGCAGGTGGCTGCTGATGGTATTGAGGCATCCAAGGTGCAATTCCATGCTGCAGTGGACTCTAATGATGTGTCATCAAGAGTCATGGCTACATCTGTGGCACTTCGCAGAATGGCTTGGCTCAGATGTACTAGCCTGTCACAGGATACCCAGACTAAGGCCATGGATTTTCCTGTTGTGGGTAATTCTCTGTTTGGGGAGCAGACAGAGAATTACATGAAGAAAATGGATGAGTATAGGACCACCGATAGGAGTGCACAGGCCAAAGAAAGACAGGCCACTCCTCAGAGGCAGCTTCCCAGGGGCAGGGGTAGGCCTTTTCATAGGCCTTTTTACCAAGCCCAGGCCTCCTCTTCTGCCTATGCCCAAAGGGGTTCTTTAGAGGGAGAGGCAGACAGGGTACAAGCAGGCCTGCTTCCACCCCTCAGCCCAAAGCCCCTGCCAAACAGGCACCCTGATGGGGTTGCCAGGGCCGATTCTCAGCTACCTGTAGGGGGCAGGCTGGCTTACTTTGTCACTTCTGAAGGAAAGAATAGTTGAGTACCTAGAGGCCAGTGGGGCACAGGACCCAAGGCAGCATGGGCTCACAGCGGGAAGGTCATGTCAGACGAATCTGATAGTTTTTTTTGACTGGGTGACCAAAGTAAGGACCAGGGAGGGGCCATGGACATGGCCTACCTAGACTTTAGCAAGGCATTTGACACAGTCCCACACAAAAGATTAATAGTCAAATTAACCAGCCTAGGAGTGGGTCCCAGGGTGGTAGCCTGGGTAAAACATTGGCTGGACAACAGGACACAGAAGGTAATTGTAAATGGAGTCCACTCTGAAGAAAGAGGGGTTACTAGTGGGGTACCGCAGGGTTCAGTATTGGGTCCAGTCCTTTTTAATGTCTTCATCAGTGACATTGCAGAGGGACTGGAAGGAAAAGTATGCCTCTTTGCAGATGACACAAAGATCTGCAACAGGGTTGATACACAAGGAGGCATGGAAAGGATGAGAAGGGACTTGGCAAGGTTGGAGGAATGATCAGAAGTATGGCAGCTAGGATTCAATGCAAAGAAGTGCAAAATAATGCACCTGGGAAACAAGAACCCAGGAGAATAGTACACAATGGGGAAGGAGGTAGTAACAACAACAGAAAAGGAAAGGGACCTGGGGGTAATCATATCAGATGACTTTAAGGTTAGCAAGCAATGTGAGAAGGCAGTAGGGAGGGCTGGGGGTATACTGGGGTGCATAGGGAGAGGCATCAGCAGTAGAAAACAGGAAGTTGTTATCCCTCTGTACAGACAGTTGGTGAGACCCCATCTGGAGTACTGCATCTCAATTCTGGAGACCCCATCTCCGCAAGGACATAGACAGGATAGAGGCAGTCCAGAGGAGGGCAACTAAAATGGTGCAGGGTCTGCAAGAGAAGCTGCATGATGAGAGACTAAAGAAGCTATATGTATACTCCCTTCAGGAAAGAAGGAGAGGGGGACATGATAGAAACTTTTAAGTACCTCAGTGGAATCAACAAAGTCCAAGAGGGTAGCATCTTTCAGAAAAAGACGATGCAAGAACAAGGGGCACAATTTAAAGATATGGGGGTTCAGGGGCAATGTGAGAAGTATTATTTCACAGAGAGGGTAGCGGATGCATGGAACAGCCTTCCTGAGGAGGTTGTGGGTCTAAAACTGTGGGAGAATTCAAGAATGCATGGGACAGACATAAGGCAATTCTTGTGGGGGGTAGGAAGAAATAGGCTGTTGGTTAACTAGGATCTGTGGCCTATCCTGTAGGTAGGGAAATGGGCAGACTAGATGGGCCAAGCGGTCCTTATCTGCTGTCAAAGTCTATGTTTCTATGTTAAGTAAGACCTAACATTTTATTTTTACTTTCTTTGACTTAAATTGAAAAATGAAGTCTAGGCTACAACTGACTTAGACTCCTGTCGCTGGTTGGCAGAGCTTACCATCCACATCAAGGCACTTATACTAAATTAGCTTCAGTTTAAATATAAAAAAAAAAACAAACAGAAGCCCCCCCATCACTGGTCCTGTAACTGGCTATGGCCCAGATCAGGGTGCACTCACTTGAGCATCTTGATTTTGTTGGCTGAAAACACAAAAACAAGAATAGTCTTCTGAAAGACTGACACTCCTGCCACTGACTGACCTATCGCCCATACCAGGGCCTCTTATTTGTGTACTAACAGCACACTCCCCCACCCTCTTACATAGAAACAGAGGGATGGATTTTTGAAGGGTGACACAGGGCTTGCAGAAAGCCCTGAGTTAAACTTTTTTTTTTTTTGGCACAGTTGCACCAAACACTTTTGCTGCAACTGCACCCAATTTTGGTAGGTCGGGGGCAGTTGCGACACATTGCCTGATTTATGGCAGCTTGCACCAAATATTTAGTGCAAGTCCTGTAATATTGGTACCTGGGATTGCTGCAGTCTAGACCAGAAAACGCTGGTCTAACTTGTGGCAATTGGCACACGGGATGGAAAATCCCAATCGCCAGCCAAGAGAATGCCGCAAGCCCCATGCACCATTTGTCTGGTGCACCGGGGACTTACAGTATTTATGAGCCTTTGAAAATCCAGCCCATAATCTTTTGACAGAAAAAGACCCTTTGGCCAATTGTGTCTGCCCATTCCTACCTAACTAATGTTCAATGAGAGATTTGTAGAGGCTATTCACTCTTCCTTTCCCCCTTCCCTGTCTGGTGTGGTCTTTACCAAGCCCTAGCATTTGTCCCAACAATCCTGCCCTTCCTATGATATATGGTAGGCTATTTCTTTAACAAGTTCCTCATCATTAACCCTTGGGCTGCTGACAGAATTAGAATGATAGGAATTTTGGACTGATATATCAGTCCGCGGCCCAGCAAGGGTTAATGCTTTTGGATTGATTCGGTAGTCTATAGCATGATCCTAATATTATATGCTGCTGCAAATTTGCTCCTACTCTGACCCAAACTGTTTTGTTCTTTCCCATCATCCATCTATTTTTTTCTTCTGTCTGTAATCTATCTTACCTGTAGAGAGCAATTCTACCTCCCGTATTCCCAATGCTGTCTCTTCTGAACAAGCAGTTGCCATCAATATCTTTATTCCATGTATCAAAGCTGGACCACCAGGTTTCAGTTACACCTGTTATATCTGTTTTTTCTGTACTTGCTTAAAATTTTAGTTTGCCAAATTTATCGTTTAGGCTCCTCATGTTTGCTAAGACACCTTTCCATCTCTTACTGCATTTGGATTACTTTGCATCTAGTCTGGGGCTACATTTTTTTGAAATTGGTGCTTCTAGTAGTAATGGGCCCAGATTTCAAAACCCCAGGATATCAGCGCAAGTAGTGCTTAACTCCTGCATGTGGAAAACTCTGGGTGCACTGTGGACCCTCTGCCATATTTTGGAACAACAGGGGTCCCAGTGCCAAAGTCCCCAGAGTTGCCACATGCCATGCATTGCACCAACCTGATAGCACACCTAAGGGAAATGATGGAGGCTGCCATCATCCCCTGCTCTGTGCCTGGCCAGCCCACTATGGAATGTAGGTGTGTCCAGGACATGCAGGATCAGCAGGAACAAGGCTAAAGACACATCTGCTGAGGGGCCCTGACCACCTGGCTCTGTGGGGAGCCTAGATGCTGCCCTGCCACCTACCTTTGTGTCCCTGCACCCCTCACCCATTCCATGCCCTCATCACCACCTGTGGCTTCTGGACAATGGGAGCACACAGTAATATGCATGTGGGTCCTGCCCACCTGATAGCTACTGGGACTGGCCACTACTGGGCTGGATTCCTTCACCAGCCACTGAGGACAGCAGCAAGGGGTATGTGGACATCAGGGAGTCATGCCCGGACACTGCCCCCCCAGCTGGCAGCAGGGTCTGTGCCTATGTGGTACCCTGATGTTCCAGCACTGACAAGTATCCTGTGGTTGGAGCAAGGGGCATTAGACCAGCTCATGGCTGGCATAGCCACAGCCGGTACATGCGGCTACAGTGAGGCTTTGAAAATCCAGATTTAGGGGATACTTCAGCCCCATTGTGCTGGGGTGTTTGTCCGCTTGTTTTGTAAGTCTTTTGCATTGTATGTTTTAATAAACAGCCCCTTTTATTTGCACCTTACTGCCTGACAATTTTCTGTGTGGCACAGTTTTTTGTGTAGCACTTATGGTGCAAGCCCCCTTCCGCCATGGCACACCCTCAGTCTGGACACGGAGGTGGTACAGGGCCACTTCAGCACAGGAGCTTCCATTTTCAAATGCAGCCTGCATTCAAAAATCAGGATTGCTGCAGGTTTTGAAGCAAGGTGCAACTTGTGTCATTTCAATTTGATGCAGGCACCTTGCGTCAAAACCGGGGCTTTGAAAAATCAACCCAATATGCTTTGAGGTCCTGTTAAGGCATTTTTATAGCCCCCAACCCAAATCCCCTCCTTCATTAGTTTAAATGATTTTCTATATACTGTATTTATTTAGCCTGTCCCCCAGTACCCTTGTTCTTAGTTTATTTAGGTGCAGGCCATCTCTTCTGTAAAGATTGCTATGGTTAATGAAAGTATTCCAGTTTGAATTAATTCAAACCCCTTCCTCTTAGTCCAGTTTTCAAGCCAGGTGTTGATTTTTTTTTCAGTTACTCTGGTCCTTCCATCTCCTGCCCTGGGCACAGGAAGGATTTCTGATACTAAAACCTTACAGTTTTTCCTTCAATGTGTTTTCCTGCATCCTCAAAGTCAGGCTTTATATCTTCTTCTAGCCTATATCCAATGTCATTAGTACCTATGTGCAGCACTAAAGTAAGTCTTAACCTTGAACCACATAATAAACCCTTTATGTTGTCCTTCACATTTTTAATTTTAGTCTCTGGAAGGCAGCTGACCATGGCCTTGTCCTTCTGACTTTAAATTATTACTCCCAAGTCCTTTAGCTCTGTAATGCTTTTTACTACTACCTCCCACTTTCTAAATACAGTGCCAAAGTGTTTTTTTTCCCTTAAGTATGTCAACTTGCACTTCTTGTTAAATTTTAACAGGCATCATTCTAACCATGCTTACTATCTGCTCAGGTCCTCCTTCATGATTTTGACACCCTCTTCACTATCAAACAGGTCTACAGTATCTGCCACAAGTCTTAGTATCATCTGCGAAAAGGCATATCTTGCCCTGAATCCCTAAGCCTATGTCACAGATAAAGATTTTGAAGAAAACTGGTTACAAGACTGATCCTTGTGGCACCCTGTTAACCCCTCCAACCTGCAAGAACTCCCTATTTATTACCACCTTGTAATTATGTCCTTTTCTCTGAGGTCCCCATCCCACATCTTCTTAACCAACTGTCCATGATGGAATCAAAGGTTTTACTGAGGTCAAGGTAGAATATGTCCACAGTCTGTCCCTTGTATGCTGCCTTTGTAACCCAATAGAAGAAGTTCAGTCAGGTTTGTGTGACACAACCCCATCCCCCGGAGGACCCATGTTATCTATTGCCCAGCAGTCCACTCACCATCAGGAAACTTACTATCCTTTCCTTTGTTATGGTTTCTAGTAGTTTACCCACAACAGATGTTAGGCTGACAGGTCTGTAGTTTCCCAGCTCGTCCCTGCTCCTTCTCTTGTGCAGAGTAACTGCTGTACATCTGCAACCTTCCAGTCCTCGGGTACCATCCCTAGCTCCAGACAGCTGCTGAATAGCCCAGCTAGTGATTCTGTGAGGACCTGTCTCATCTCCTTAAGCACATGGAGATAAAGCCCATCTTGGCTGATGGGTTTATCCACTTTAAGCATGTGTAAGCCACCCTCCAGTACCCTTTTAACTGGAATGGAATCCACATTGATCCATTCCCTACCCTCCCTGCCCTAATGGCATAGTCAGGGATTGGCCCCTTGTCCCCCACTTTGAACAATGAACAGAAATACACTATGGCTCAGATATTCAAAAGGGTTGCACATGGCGCAACAGTGTTGCGCCATGCGCAACCCACTGATGCGCCCCGGTGCGATATTCAAATGGGAAAAGTGCGTGCACAAACCCGGCTGTACTGAGCGCATCAGTAATGGTGCGCAGGCGCAGGTGAGGTATGCGCATGCATACTCTGCACAGCCTGATATTTAGCCCAAGATGTGCGGAGCCATGCATGTGCAACCCCTACCTGCGCCAGCACAAATTTTAACCCCCAAAAAATGAACAATGGATGGCCACCCACAGGTGAGCTGCCGTGTTGCAGGGCACAACACAGCAGCTGACACCTGTGGATGGCCACCCGAGCTCCGGCTTCACCTCCGTGGTGGCACCCCCCCAATGCCTGAACGTGGGCATTAGTAAAAGTAATTAAACCTCCCACATCCCTGGTGGTCCAGTGGACCGCTGACAGCCTGATCACGGGCTTAAGTAAAATGATCCAAAACCTATTTCCCTGGTGATCCAGTGGACCACTGACAGCTCGATCACGGGCTTAAGTAAAAAAAGGAAGAAACCTATTTCCCTGGTGGTCCAGTAGACCGGTGACAGCCCGATTGCAGGCTTATGTAAAAAAATGAAGAAACCCATATCCCTGGTGGTCCAGTGGACTCTCCTCCCCACCCATCCACTGATCCCCACCGCCCTGCTCCCCCATGGTCAGCGGCTGGTGGAAGCACCCCACCCGCCTGCTGCCCCACCGCCCGTAACTGACACCGTCAGTGCGGCTGTACGCATTGGTCCACAGCGTGAGCCAATGGGCATGCAGCTCGTACCCGTCCACTACATTCAGATATGTGAGATGGATCCATTCACATATCTGGAATATTATGTATCTGGCTGCTCGCCCATTGGCTCACGCTGTGGACCAATGGGCATACAGCCCGTGTGTCAGTCGGCTGCGGCAGGTGGTATGAGGTGCCTTGCGCCTGCAGCTGACCATGGGGGCGGGGCTGGGGGATCAGTGGCAGGTGGGAAGAGTCCACTGGACCACCAGGGATATGGGGTTTCTTCATTTTAAAACCAGAGCTCAAGACTGTCAGTGAAGTCCACTGGTTCCCGCCAGGAAAAACAAATTTCTTCGCTATAAGCCCTTAGTCAGGCTGTTAAGGTCCTGGACCAGAAATCGAATCATTTTGCCAACTCATTGCCTCCGGGAGTTTTCTGAGTTGCAGCACTTGTCTCCTGTGTACTGTTAACAGCTAATCCTGGGCCCTTCTAAGCAAAATCAAGCCATAATTGGCATGCCACAAACAAATGCTAATAGCACAAAAATCATAAATGCTAGAGACAAAGTATGAGTGGCACAATTGTTCAGCATAAAATTACCTTTCCAACAGTGGTATGCAAGGAATAGTAGGTAATTTAGTTTTATTTCTCTGCTGGTCGAAACAGCAAAACAAAATATTTTTTCCACTAAAAATGCACCATAAACCTTTTTTTTTGTTGGGAAATATGTAACATATCAACACCAAATTAAGCATCCAGACATTAGATGTAATTTTAATAATTTGTATGCAAAACAAACAGCTATTTCTGTAGTATTAAACATAATTTTTCCCCATTTGAGTCAAGGTGTATTGGTGAGGTTTGACGGACAAATCTGAACCATACCCACCATACCATACACAAGTGCATATAACTCCTAAAGTATACATGACACACACACAACGTATCAGTGGCAAAGTTGTTCCACACAAAATTGCCTTTCTAACGATTCTATGCAATCAACTGTACTCAATTTGTTTTTTGTTTTATACTGGCTAAGATACCCAGAATGTGTGTTTTCTTCGAAGCGCTTAGGTGATTCTAGATTGACAAAATGTCATAAACAAATGTGAATAACTCCTAAAGTGAACATGATACACAGAAAGTGTCAGTGGCAAGGTTGTTCAGCACAACGTTACCTTTCTAATGGTACTATGCAGTCAATTCTAATCAATTCTGGCTGGCAAGTAATATTAAAATATATGAGTGACTTCTCCAGACATTTCTAGGTTACACAGGAAGTCAGTGGGTGACTTCAGTAGGTGTTGTGGGACACACTGTAGTTAGATTTGCTGATGCCTACAGACGTATCTAGGAGGCAATGAGTTAAGCCTGCGATCGGGCTGTCAGCGGTCCACTGGACCACCAGGGATATGGGTTTCTTCATTTCAACTAAGCCCACGATCAGGCAGACAGCGGTCCACTGGACCACCAAGGATATTGGATTTTTTTTTATTTATACTGAAGCCTGCGATCGGGCTGTGGGGCACATTGCCGTGCTGTGCAGGGGGCATTGGTCCCCAATGGCTGCTGCCTGGCAGGGCACCAGGTGCAAGTCATTGGGGATCGGCGCACCTGCATGCAAATGGAGAAAGAATGACATGCAAATGGCCCCGTTTGAGCCTTGCATACATTATGGCCCCATTTTCATGTGCACTTTTGAATATCACGGTTGCTGCGCATAGCGCAATGGAACATGTGCTAGAGCATCCCCCTGCTCTACTCTGGCCACTTGCGCTGGTACAGTGCCACTGCGCCATGCACACTGCGGCTAACCAGGGTGCGATATTCAATGATGCTGTGCCATGGCGCAGCTCCGTTGAATATCGCCCAGTCAACGCCCCTGCACAGCCATGTTGCACTGCACCCAGGCTTGCACCATAGCCTGGCACAGTTTGAATACCTAAGCCTATATGTTCAGTATGTCTGCCTTACCTTTATCTTCCTTTTCCCTCTCCTCTACTAGCTTCATCCAAACTATTCCATCTCTCATCTTCCTCTTCTCCCTTCTGTAATGAAAGATGGTCTTATATCCCCTTTTGTACCTTCCACAGCTCTCAAATCCCTGTAAGTTTTAGTCCTCCTCACTATCCTGTTGATCTCTTTCTTCCTGCTGTGATACTCCTCCACTTTTTCCTGCACAGAGTTAGTGAACAAGTGCAAACAGTTTGAGGATGGTGCATTCCAAATCGGCTGGCTTGCCCCCATTTTCCAAACCAGGTCCACAAAAGAGAGAAACTCTGTCACTGGTAGGTGGAAAAAAGTCCCATTCACAGGATAACGACACTTTATGATACATAGTCTCTTTATTAGCTCATTTTCATTTTCTATGGACAAGTGCTAAAAGCATTCTTAAAGTCATGTGCAGCAAGTCACATGCAGCTGTGCTGGGATGGTACTAAGATCCTCAGTATACAGGGTACAATATCAAGAACCCCTGATGAAACCCAGTTGGGCAAAACACCAGGGATTTTTGGTACCTATTTGCTGTCTGTTTAAGTGGAGGTGGAGGTGAGAGAGAGATATATGTACTTCAAATCACTTTGGCACTTAGACGCTTTAAATCAATATTGCTGATGCTGCTACTTTCCATGGTGCTATCTTACTATTTTATTGTTTGCACAAATACATCTGTTTCAGTCTAATACCTTGTATACTGAGGATTTTAATACCAGCCCAGCACAACTGTCCATAGATTGTTGTACATAACTTTAAGACTGCTTTTAGCACTTGTCCATAGAAAAGGTAAAGGAGCTGAGAAAAAGACTATGCATAAAAAATATGATCCTGTAAATGGGACTTTTTCAACCTACCATTGGATGTGTTTCTCTCTTGTGGAATCTGTGAAAACTCATCCACCTTGTCCCCCTTTATGTGGTGAGTTCTGTATTTTTAAATGCCCTTGTCTTAGTCCTCATGGCCTCCCCTACTTTCCTCATGACCCATAATGTTTAACCCTCCTAGCTATCTGAGTGATGTGCTGACTTCTGTCCACCCTGGGTGCTCACTCTGCTCCTCCACTGAGGGACTCCTAGTGGTTCCAAGAGCCCAGCTGAAGACCTCTGGAGATTGTTCATTTGAGGTGGTCAGCCCCAGCCCTGTGGAACTCGCTTCCAAGATCCTTGAGGGAGGCCCCCAGTGGAGGCATTTAAGCGGGGTTTGAAGGCACATCTGTTTAGAGAAGCATTTGAGAACCCGTTATGAGTTGTTGGAATTAGTTGACTGCTGAACTGTTATTTTATTGAGATTTTATAGTGTTGCTGCTTATGATCTGTCATGATCTGTCATAAACATCTGTTTTTATTGCTGTTTGTTATTTAGTTCAACTTTGCCTATTTGTACAGTGCCTAGAACCTCTGGGATTAGGATCTTAAGAAATAAAGTTTTATTTACTTACGTTGTTTACTTACTTGTTCTTGTTGATTACCCCTGCATAGAGATCTGTAGCCTCTGTTATCCCATTTATTTATCAGTTTCCATTTAGCTTTCACCTCCTTTGTCGCTTTTACTCCCTCTAGTTTCCACTGCAGCAGCTCCCTCATGCTTCCAAAATCACCCCTCCTAAAGTCCAGGACTTTAGTCTTGGTTGGATTTCTCTGTTCCTCAGGTTTGATGCTAAACCAAACTGGTTATTGGTCATTGATTCCCTAATGAGTCCAGCATCATCACATACCCCTACACTGTCCCTGTTGGTTAGTACTAAGTCTTGGATGTCTGTGTTCAGGATGGCTGCCTCCCTAGTAGGTTCCTCTACTCTATTTACTGGTGAACGCATCCTTAAAGACTATTACCAGCTGTTGTATTCCTGCACTTGCTGCTACTTGGACCCTCCAGTCAACCTCTGGCAAGTTAAATTCCCCCAATACCAGCCAGTGCCCTGCAGTCCTTTTGATAGCTTCCTTTAATTCTCCGTCTGCTTCCTCTTTTTGAGATGCTAGTCTAAGCGCATCTGTTGAGTCCCTGGAATATGAAGGAAGACCCCTGACTTAGTCATGTGGAACATGACCCAAACTTTCTTGGCCATGTGACCTACAATAAAATATAAATAACAGCGAGGAGTCCAGTTCCTGCTAGAGTGATCCACAGACAAAAGATAGGACATATGGACTTCACTCAACCAATAAATTCAAGCAAGGTATATTTATTAAAGTTCAGTCTATCCAACCAGACCTGCTAAAGCCATCAGTGTTTTACTTTAATAAGACTTCTTCAGGGTGGCAGGTTCTAGATGAGATACACTACCTGGTACAGTAACTCTGTGAGTTCCAATTTTGTTTTGCTCTCAGATTCCTAAAAGTAGTGGTTTACTTGGGATTCCTTTCCCTTTAGGTGTTTTGATTATTTCATCACTCCCACAGCTCCTTCTTCTCATTAACCCACTCTTCTTTTCAATGCTTGGTCAAATAAATTGAATAGCTGCAACTGAAAAGTTTTAATGGGGTTTTTCCTGCAATTTTTCATAAGTTTAAGTCTCCTCAATTAGCCTGAATGCTTAACTCTTGCAACCATCTGTATCAAATATGAGACTGCCTACCTTATCCACCCTTCTTATAATTATTCCATACATTGCTGTGAGGTCCTGAAGGCTTTCTTTTTCCCTTGTCAGATTTTTAGGGCCTGAGTTGTTATTCTTTTTCCAATGTTCATCCACCTATTTTGAGACCGTCCTTTTGGTATGTTGTTACAGCTAGATTTCCTTCTGTTCCTAGATTAAGGGCCCAGTCCACAGTGGCACACCAGATACATATGGATCACACAGATCCTGGATGCATTTCTCCACTCCATTGGTGGCTGGCACACTTATTGGCATGCACAGCCCTCTGCTCCATGGGAACCATGAAGAGTGTTGTACAGAGGGGCTTTGGGTGGACCCATGGGCAGTGCTGTGCAGATCCCATGCATCCAATTAGATGCCCAAGCCAGAATGTTATTTGATCCCTGTCTCTGTAGAGAGCAGGGGATGATGAAGTACAGCAGTCCTCCAAGGACTACTGTATCCCTGTCAGCAAAACAGTAAAATGTTTTGCACTGGCTTGTGCCAGTAAAGCTCTTCATCCCTCTGTTGAGGCTCCAAGGCCTGGGGCAGGTGGTGGTCCAGGCATCAACTGGATGGGATAGGTATCCTGTGGCCATGCAGAGAAGGGGCACATACCTACTACTGCAGCCCTTAGGGATGCACAGCCTCCACATCCTCTACCATCCCTCCACAATGCAGAATTCCTCTTGTGAATGTTGTGAATGATCACTCCCTCCCCTATGCCCCCCCTCCAGCCAGCCCAGACATGTAAGAGCATCAGTGGAAAGGGATCAGGTGCAGAAGGGGCACACATAGGGGCAGAGCAGGACCTCTGTGCACCACACGGTCGGATAAGCACCTCTCCACTGCTGTGGAGCAGGTACAGATGTTTTGTGGATCATGCCTTAAAATTTACCTTTGCTTTAATTCACCTTTTACTTCCAATCACAAGATCACTTGTCATGTTGTTATTTTGTGTTATTTTTTTCATAATCAGTCATTTCTTTTTGATTAAATTACATTGTATCCATTCTCATCAAGGCATTTTCACACAAATCTGTCTGAAGTAATACATCAAAATCCATTTTGTCTAGGATGCAATCTGATGCTATATTTGAACTTTGTTCTCCCATACTAAACTGTTATTGCATGCTACTCTGCTCCCAATGGCTGCAACTAGGAGAGAAAGTTTTATTTCTCATTGAAGTATAATTTTTATCTATAAGTAGTTGCCACATTTCTAATTTTTCTTCACAACTTCCTTGAGTACAAAAATGTTGTAAATGTAATTTGTGATGGAATTCAAATAGATCCAGATGCACATCAAAATTGTTTTGTGGGGACTTAGGTCTGCAGAAAGAAAGTGGGAGGAAAGTATAAGCAACCTGAGCTGAGCTGAAGGGCAGCAAGGAAAATGTGGGGCTTGTTTTGTTTTGCAGAGAAGAGTGTGCCCACCATGGTCTGTGGTTACGTGGTGGTCATCTGGTATTAAAGAGCTAGTGGATCCAAAACAGGCAGACAGGAAAATAATACGAATTTTAAGAAGTAGTTAGCTATAATTTTTTTAATTTTGAGGTATTTTACTTTTTCCTTTTGCTCATTAGAAAATCTTCTATGTGATAATATTTGGCTGGATGTGTGGAACAGCTTTTATCCTGGCAGCTGATGTATCTATCTCTGTCCCCCCACTACATCATCAGCATTGTGATCTCACTGACAGTGACATCACAGAATACTGACCTGGCAGCCACTGAGTGGCTGTTCCTAAGCAGCAGTAATGTCACAGTTAGTGAGGTGACAATGCTGATGATGTAGTGGGAGGCAACAGAGATAGATATGTCAGCTGCCAGGCAGAGTGCTGTCCCACACATCACAACTACTAACATCAGGTGAACAGTCTTCTAATTAAACAGAGAAAATAAAATGTATGCCAGATGTTAAAGATAATGGTTCACTGCTTTTAAAAACTAATATTAGTTTTAAGCAGTACACTAGCTCTTTAAGTGGTGGTGGAGGCCACCTAGGGAAGATGCTCCAGGGCTCTTAGTCAGTTGAATGGGTGCCACCGTGTTGCTCTATGTGGAGGTGATTTAGAATGTTAATATGTCCATACAGAAGTAGCCCTGCCTCACATTGTCTACAAATATCAGGTACCAAATTTTGTGAGTGGCCTCCCACTGCCCACAAGAAGGGGAAGCAGGGAAGGTACTGAGCTGTTCAGGATCACCATGTGTGCCTCATAAAGGGAAAGCATCTCCAACACATTTGTGCAGTTACCCCGTGCCATTGTATTGCTCAAGTTCTCTGGTGAGCGCTGCCACTTCACTTCAGTATGTGCCAGCCAACTCAGATAGATGCTGTTTGAACACTAGTGCTTGTGTGTTTTCAAAGCTGTGTCACTAGCCCTCACTGCCCATCCTATAAAGTTCTGTCCATTGTGTTCCCCAAGATCAGCCATGAAGGCTAAAATTGCCAAGCCCCCAAATGAGTGTTCAACCAAAATGAACTGTACAAGGAATGGTGATCTGCTCACTCATCCTATAGCCCACAAAATGACTCTGAACCTTGCCTGTGCTCATCTCAGGAGGGAGTAGGGAATGTGCTTTCTGTAATAAACTAAAAGTACTGTTTAACTTCAGTATGCAGAAAATATGATTGTTGAGCTGGAACTATATGTGTTAGTACACCTAAAGCCACAATGTCCCTTGAATCCTCCCAGACAAATTGAGACCCTGGAAGGCCCCCACACACTTTCACGGGCCTTGAGAACAAAACTGGCTTAGAGTTAACTGAGGAGGGCACATCCTGATTGTGCACCCACAGAAGATTAGACAAACATGGAAGAGCAAAGAATAAGCCGCTCCATGTTCCACAGACTTTTTGTCACTGTTGTATATGAATTTTATTTTCTGGATTTATAAAGCATTTCTCTTTTTATTACCATAGAATTGAACTGTATAACCTGCCGCACATTAATACCTCTTGTAAAGGCAAGAGGTCTTCTGGAGATGCAGCCTGTATGCTTGGCAGTATTCTTATTTTTTTTTTAAACGTATACCAACCATTCTAAATGGTCTTCCAAAGAAAGCACACCGATTACTGTTCTTATTTTATTTTTGTACTCACATACTGATAAATATCTCTGAATATACTCAATGATCACTGTCCCAACTCTAGCTGACTGGCACCAAACAAAAAGTAGAGAATTTAAAAAAATAAATTGGTGAACTTCTTGCTCTGGTCACTACAGCTATCAAGTGACATGCAAAAAATGAATAAACAACAGGAAGTGCTTTAGTAAAATAACAGTTGACCAAACCACAGTTAGCACAAGAAGGAAAGTTTAGGCACGATGATTTTTTTTTTAATCTCCTGCTACCCCTGTCTGCTCCCCTTCTGAATGACCTCCACCCCAGTCCCATCACTCTGGTTCCCCCAGGACTTACCTTCCACCTGCGCTCTCTGTCACAGAGCTTAAGGTGTTGCCAGGCCACCGGATGCGGAGCCTGCAGAGGGTCAGTCATCACCCGTAGCCCAGGGTTGTTTCCTCCATTTTCTCCTTCCTAATCCTGGGACCCCAGGCCAACTGCATGCATGCATGACATGGAGGTGTCATACATGCCGAAACACCCAGTGACAGCCCCTTCCTCCCACCCGGCCTTGTGCCACTTCTCCAATTGGCCTGGCACTGCCCTCCAAGTCTCCATTCTGGGGCAGCCAAGAGCCAAGGAGAAGCTATCTCCCTTCCTGGGAGAGGAGAGATGCCTGATGGCTGCTTATCCAAGCTTCCTCCCCCCTGGATGACCCCTGGGTGCCCAGGCTCACTTCTCTAACTCAGGTCACTGGCGTAGCATGAGGTGTGGCATCCAGCACCTCAACTGGACACCAAACAAGGGGTAATTCACCCACACTGTGTGGAAGACATTCATGATGGGCAACTGCCTGCTTATGCCTACGCCAAACCGAGTAAACCGAGTAACCCTTAAGGCAACCAGGCTGGCCTTGGCACAATGTTTTAAATAACAAAAAAAGTATGATGTAAAGTTTGTATTGAGGGGAGTATTGAGGGGATGCAGAGTTGTTAAACAGAATAGATTCATTGGCTTGTTGGTAATCCTGTCATGGTTCAGGAGTGTGGAGTTAGTAGAACACAGCTATTAACCATGTGGTAATTATCTAAGGTAACATTTTTTTTTTATTTTGGAGAGTAAACTGCCTAAATTATTGTCAAGACAAGCAGTGCCAACAATGCTGAGAAAAAAATAATTGCCTAATAAAAACTAAATGGTTGCCATGGATGTCACTTGGTTAATCAAGAATATCAGATTATGACATCTTAGAGATTCAAGAACTGCTTAGTTTGGTTTACCATTCTGAAATTCCT
This sequence comes from Neoceratodus forsteri, assembly GCA_016271365.2. Classification (NCBI taxonomy): domain Eukaryota; kingdom Metazoa; phylum Chordata; order Ceratodontiformes; family Ceratodontidae; genus Neoceratodus; species Neoceratodus forsteri. The sequence goes on from CM057459.1 coordinate 65,774,285, forward strand.
AAGGTGTCATGAGATAACACACCTGATTAGCCAAGAGACATCCATGGCAACTGATTTAGTTGTACAATAAAATAAAAAGGGAATTCTCTGTCAAATCTCTACAGCATGAATACTGATTTGTTTGTTTCATGCTAATTTGGTATAGTCACTTCCATGCAACAGGAGGAGCAGACAGACCTAAAAGTACCTTCCATCCCCATAGTTCTATGCTAATTTATTACTTTATCTTTAACAGTCTTATAAAGCATACTAGTCACATATTCATTGGGGGCATACAGTACTTGTCACATATTCTTTGGGGCATATTGTATTTGTTACATATTCTTTGTGGAATACAGTACTTGTCACGTATTCATTTTGGGCATACTGTATGAGTCACATATTATTTGGAGGCATGCTTTACTTGCACATATTCATTGGGGACACACTGTATTTATCACATATTATTTGGGAGCATGCTGTACTTGTCACATATTCATTGGGGACACACTGTATTTATCACATATTATTTGGGAGCATGCTGTACTTGCACATATTCATTGGGGACACACTGTATTTATCACATATTATTTGGGAGCATGCTGTACTTGTCACATATTCTTTGAGGGGCATATAATACATCTCACATATTTTGGAGGCCTACTGTACTTGTCACATATTATTTGGGGACATACTGTACTTATCATGTATTGTTTGAGATTTACGTAGAAGAAAGACTAGACAGAGTCACAGTTATTTATTCTAGTTGCAACCCACATACATTTTTGAGGTGCCCCTTTTTAAGTTAATTCATTTTGTGAGATATTCTGGTGTGCTGAATTAAAATAGCTGTTTCTTTAGTTCCATGGCAGAGCTCTTCTCTAGGAAGATAAGAAGAACATTTGATCCCTAGCTCTGCATGCAGTAATAATGTTACTAAGTGATGCTCTGTGTATCAGTGTTCTAAAATCTGCTATGAGAGACTGTAAAAACCTTCTGTCCTATCTGACCGGCCAAGGCTTGGTTTCATACTGTATGTGTATTTCAGAAAGCATTTCAATAACTAAAAATCATTCTTCCAGTGCTCCAGACTTAACAATTTTATAAAGAGCACAGCATATTGGGTAATATAGGTACAAAGAAATAGGTTATGGGATATTGCTAGATGTTATCTAAAATTATACAGTATGTACATTCATTTCATAACACAAGACCATTAAGGAATCAAGTACACTTAATGAAAAGATAAATTATCTAACAATAAGGAGCATGTCACAGTAATCTTTTGTAAAACTAATAAAAACAGCCTTGGATCAGAAACAAAAAATAATGCTGAATGTGTCTCACCACCACCACCTAGAAGGGAGCATCAAGGTAAAGGACCATTCAAGGCCAAAGGGTTTAGGATAGGTGTGAGTGCCAACAGAACAATACATGACACTGCTGTGTATCCAGACGTATACCTATTTCTCTTGTGGATAATGCAGGTTTCAAAATGGACACCATTGATTTTCCTCCCCCTCTCATTTTTGTTGTCTCTGAGTAAACAGTGGCTTGCAAGACTGTGCTGCTCAGACTTATTTGTATGCCGCATGGTATGCATTGTAGAATGTGATGTTCTATGACTGCTGAGGCTAAAACAAGAGCATTTATGGGTCAAACCTTATTGATCAAGCCATACAGAAACATATCTCTAAGCCATGGTTATCGGATTTACTGTACTGTACCCAGACATTAAGCATCATGATTATATTTGCTGTTCTTGCGGTCTCTACTACAGTAAAATGCGGGTCACTATATCTGCAAGTGTCCCAGCTGCTAAAATCTTTTAACAAATCCACATTTTGGCTCCTCGTCATTAAAAAAGACATAAAGACATTAGAGGAGAAAAACAACTCTCAGCACAATACTTTAATCAAATCACAAATGTCCAACTATAACAGCTCTATTCTTTTGAGCTATGTATGTATAGCAATGTTTATGAGAGTTTAACTGAGGATACTTAAAGGCACATTGTTGAATGCCCCTATGCATTTTTTTCTCCCTGCTTCTATCCTGATGCCATTGAAATATTAAGTGCCAGATGATATTAGTCATTTTATTCCCATGGACGTTCTTTTTTGAAAAATGTTTAAATGCTAGCTGGTATGGCTCATTTCATGTGCCCCATGATAACATCAAGCCAGAACCAGAGAAGTTCCCATAGTGTGGCAGCGGAAGATGTTGTGTTGATGTATCACTGAGCTTCCCCAATTGATTCAATTTGAATCCATGAGATATGACTCCTGAAATTAATTTTAGAGTTGCATAGTATGTTTCAAACAAAATGTTGCAGGTTAAAAATAAACCACATGCGAAACACAGTGCAAGAAAGAAATAGATTGTAAGTACCATACTTTGAAAGAAAAACACAGGCAGAGTTAGACTTCACGTTAATAGAGTTCAGATTACCATATTTTAGTTAATTATTTTCTATTGTTGGTCCAACCATGAGTGCAGGAATGTTTCCCACAGAGATATTTAATCAGCGTCTTTTGAAATGCAATTAGGTTGTTGATAGATTTAACACACTTAGGAAGATTATTCCAGTAAACAGCAAATTGGAAACAGAATTAATATTTACCAGTATAGGAGTAAACTCTCTGAATGTAATGGTTACTATTAGCAACAGATGCACTATTTACAGAAAGTATAGAACACATCTCAATTAGACTTTTATAAAAGTAGGTCAGAAGACGAATCCTACTTCTACATTTGTATACCAGTAAAACTGAAAGCATCAGGTGATGAACAACCTAGTACAGTAGTTCTGTTCTCAGCCTTTGCAAACTATGAGAGAGGACTTTTGGCACCATGCATTGCTGCCTATGGTAGAACCAGCCTAAATTTTCATAATGATATGCATATAAATCTCATGATGCTTTCCATTATGAGACAATGTGTGATTTTGTATTTCTTTGAAACCTGGCTTCATAGCCAATTTCCTTTTTGTGTAACCCTTGCCTCAATGCTTTTGTGCTAAGGTTCTTTGTCTTTCTAAAGCAAAGTTTGTTTGGCCTGCCCAAGCAAAATGCTCATTCATGCAGAAAACTGTTTCTTATTTTCTCTTTGTCTTTCTAGTCATGTAATATTGTTTTTTAGACATGCTGCAAAATATTGCTAGTTGCTGTGTTACACATGAAATCTAATTCTGGACAATAAAGGGGAATCTATTCCGAACTAGACAATAATGCAATTCGAAAATCACCAAGAATGTTTTAAATGACTTAGGTGACCTAGGTTGAGATTCTTAATTGCTTGACAGAGTTTTTTTTTTCTTTTTTTCTTTAGTCTGTTTGCTTGTTTGTTTTCAGTTACTTTCTTAGCCAGTTCATGAACAATCTCATGGCAGTTCAGGATACTATCAAGAATACAGTGAAACACACACACAAGTGGGCCTAAGAATGTGCAACCAATCATCTAATCAGCTCATATAACTAGACATCAAAAACACTGTAATCCTAAAAGTGAAATAGAAATGAGTACTAAGGCCCCCATATTCAAAAGTCTCCTGTAAACTCGCAAGTACCTGCACCATGCATCTAAGATGCACCGACCCCAAATAATGGGATATTCAGAAGATGCACCATGAGATGTGCTCGCAGATGTCCGGCTGAATATCCTGAAGATGCATGATTGCACAGTGGGAGATGCACGGCACAGCAAGTGACCTGAGCCCCATGCAGATCATGGGGAAATGCGCAATGCAAAGCCACTTGCATGGTGCACAAAGTTGAAATATTCAGCCTGGATATGCACATGACCTCATTGCACATTCCAAGCCCATCTCCCACATGTGCAGCTTATTACCGGGTTGTTTTCAGGCCATTTGCATACCCTGGAAATGCTCAGTTCCAGCTGTGCAGGACTGCCCCACTACTCCACAAAGGTGAACAGGAGGTACTGCAACTTATCAGACAGGTGTGATGGACTGTTTGTGTGTGGGTGAGTGGACTGCATTGACCTAAGTTCAGTGCTATTACCCATAGCCATGTTCAGGGTCAGACTGGGATACAGGGAGCCCACCTGGACAGTAGCCATAGGGACCTACCTGGACATGCAACAGGGGAGGGCACAGGGTGACACAGTCTGATTGGTATACCACATACATGTGATACACCAGCTCCATATACAGTGTACAGTCACCTGCAGTGCCCTACACACCCCCATATGAGTGGAACATGGTGATGACTACAAGGAATGGCAGTGTGCAGAAGGTGACCAGGTACACTAGTGGGGGGGTCCTACTTGTGTCCATCTATGGTGTACCACTGTGGGTGTGTGCCACAGGTCAGTCCCTGTACTGTGCCAGGCTGCCACCCTTCCACCAGGCTACCTGGGCACAATTGCCCCAAATAGCACCCTGGGTGCATGCCACTGCTGGCTGGCACCCTGCAGGCTGCATGGCTGCAGGCCATGACCCCGGCACGTTTCCTGCTTTGTGGCTCTCCATTCCACTGGTATGTCCAGGGGGACATCCAACAGCACTTGCATGTGGCTACTGAGTGTCTATGTCCAGGGTGCAGTGTGGGGGGTCACTCCCTGGATGGCGCCAGTGGTGACACAGCACCTATGGCTCAGGGTTCATCCACCCTGGCATGACTGCTGTGTGTGGGTGCCTGGAGCATGTCCTGGTGCACCTCCAAGGGCTGTCTTCGGAGGGCTTGCTTGCAGTTCTGCAGCCTGCCTATGGGTGGCTGGCCATTTAGGCATGCTTTTTCCATGCCCAACTTTGGGCGGCTCATCTCTGAGATGCGCAGCAGATGCCCTGTCATTTTGGCTGAATATAAGGATGCTCGGCACATTCATGGGAATGCCCCTTTACATGCACCACATACATTATAGATACACGATGGCGCATCTAGAGATGTGTGACTCCTCTCTCCCTATTTGAATATCACTGTTCTGCTCATTTTCTGGGATGCACAACGCATCTCCACTTTGCGCCGCTCATCTACTTTGAAAATGTGGGCCAATATCATCTGTATAATCTAATAATGCTGCAATTACATTTAACATTTTGGGAGAATGAAAGTTTAGTTCAAAAAGTTGCTGAATGGCATTGTTCATAAATAGATTAAAGAGTAATGGTGCAAAAATGCAATCCTGGTGGACACCCAAATTGGTTCTGATAAAGTTCGCTAAATGACTTAACATATTTATACTGAACCATTGACCATTTTTATGTAACCTGATTATAATGTCAGACAAAAAGTTATCAAGTCCAATATTATAAAGGGTAGTCCACAAAGTTTTCCTACTTCTACTATCAAAGGCCATCTTAAGGTCAATAAAACAACAAAACAATCTACCCCTTTTAATTTTAACATATTTATGAACTAGATGTGAAAGTACCATACAATGTTAAACTGTAGCTCAAGATTTTCAAAAATCATTTTGTGATTTATCTAGAATATTATTTTTTTCCACCCACATTTCTAATCTGCTCAATATAATTATTATAAAAAAATTGGTTGTGTCTATCAAGCTGATGGAATGATACGTCTGAGGATCATTTAGCGGACCTTTTTGTGTATTGGAAAAAATTTATTACCTGCCTAAGATGCCAGGAAAATTGTGTTTTGTATGATGTAATTATATGTAAAATGCAACTCTGGAATCCACCAGTCCAAAAAGTATTTTAAAATGTCTGCCGTAATTCTATCAGGTCCAGGGGCTTTATTAAATTGAATTTACTTAACTGCTTGTTTTCTTTCTTCTACTGAAAAATAAATTGGGCATGGTCAATATGCACAGTTCAGTAAGGACCGTAATGTATCCATTATGTTCATACATAAATCTTCCAGTACATCATGATGGACTTTCATAAAGTGGTCCTCCTATTAACTTGATTGAATATAGGCTTATAATTAGAGTATGTACTACATCCTTTCACTACAAGTAACCAAACTTTTGTATTTTTATACTACTGCATTCTTAAGTTTAACTCTTATTTTTTCGATATTTTGATTTTTCTTCTTTCGATGTTTTAATATACTGTTTTCTTTCTTGGTTTAAAAGATGTTCATGATGTTTTTTCTTGCTTTATCTAACCTTCCTCACTATTGATGCCAAACTCTTTCAGCATAATGCAGTGGGCTAAAGCTGTAAGCTGCAGGGGTTTGAATCCCACAGCCACCTAGGTGCCTACTGTGTGATCTTAAGCAAGTCACTTAACTTCCTTGTGCTCCCGGTCACATCTGAAAACAAGCTTTGGCTTAGTGTGCTACTTCTGGTTAAACAGTGTTCCCTCTCTTTTCCTTTTCCTTTTCTTTGTATGTCTACAGATAGAATTAAACCAAGTATCTTATTTTTTTGTCCCAGCTGTATTGACATATAACAATGGTGCAGGGAAGTTTAGAATTTTCTGTCAGTATTGAATGTATGACCCAGTGATTGCACTGAGTTATTATTTCTTTTTACCTATTCAGTTCTGAATACATCCGAATCTGTTCCATATTTTAAATATTCTCTGATGACCAAATGATTCTTTTTCAGTTTGTAATAGCCACTGATTCCTTATTGCAGCTTATTGTTTATGAAGTATTATTCCGGTAATAAAAGTTAATTCTTAATGGAAGATGAGGAGATTCAGGTTGCTGTATGATCTCTAGGTTCAATATTTTGTTGAGGGCACTAACATCAGCTACAAATAGATCTATTAATGATGCATTATTTCAGGAATGATATGTACAGGTTCCTTCATTGTCACCTTTTGTTCTTCCATTTATCAAAAAGAGGTCAAGGTTACTCATAAGTGTGCATAGAACCAGCCTCATTAGTTCTAATGTCTTTGGAATTTTGGATATTCTTGAGATTTGGCTTCAGTATATTTATCCTATTCCCAGACTCTGCATCTAATGATAAATCAAGATTGTTGATTTCTTGTTCTGGGCACCTTACATTAATATCCACTGCCAAAAATAAGTCATATTCTTGATTGGTTCTTTGAAAACAGTAGCAATTTTTTTTCCAAATTTCTCCAGAAGTGAAACATGAATTTTTGAGGGAATTTAAGAATTAATAAAGATAACCTCATTTTCCTTTCCCATATTTTAATGGCCAACATATAATATGTTTTAAGATCTGATTGCACTATTTTAAGGTCCTCTTACAACTTTACTGTTGTCAGTAGTCCCATTTGTCCTCTACCCAATTTAGATTGTTTCTTTGATTTAATATAAAAGATGCTGTAGCCTGGGAATTTAGGTATATCAAGAGACCGCCATGTTTCTTGAAGCATAATGGCCTCAAAAGACAATGTAAAAGGCATGCAGTGTTTATCTGAATGATAAGTCATCAATGTCCCATGCCAAAATCTTCCATGTACCTTCAAATTCCCCTTATTTTGTAAAGGTAGTTTTTGAACCTTTGATTCTTTATCCTTTAACAGTTACAGGGGGACAAATCTGTTTTTATTTAATAAATAACCTAGAAAAGGAACAATGTCCTCTGGAGCTGCATTAGGAAAATTCAACTCTTCTGTTTTATTAGTTTGAATGTCTACTAAACATATCAGTCTCCAGATCTGCCAAATGTATTCCCAAACCATCCAACACCTAAGCTTTTCTAGTAACATATTTGTTATTTGCTCATTTTTGAAATCTATGTCAGTTTGGGGACAATTGTTATATTCTGAGAGTACCTGAATCCAAGAAACTGAATCCTGATCTAGAGTAACTTGTAATGTACAAGAAATAAACTCACAGTTTTTTACCATCAAATTCTCTAGGTGGCATGTATCATCCAAAGAGAGTTTCAGTTTGTAAGAAATAGTTTCTCAGTCTTATTAACTGCATGAGTCTATAAGATCAGTAACAGCACTGCAATTTGACTTAGTGTCATTAGTCTGTAATTATTATTATGAGGTTCCAATTTAGTCTCTGGCTAATGGTTTTTCCTAAATTGCTCTATGAGGAAGTACATTTTTTTAACTGCTCTCTTTTATTCCACATTTTTATTGCTGCCTTTTCTGTTGTAAATTAAATGTGATTCTGGATTTATTAACACCTTCTATAATAGGGTGTCAAGATAATTCTTTAGGTAATAAACCCCGTTTTTGACATAAAAGATTGGGCCAAAGCATTTAACAAGAGGAAATGGAACTAAAAGAGGAAACAAGGAATAATGTGAACATGCAAAAATGTAAAATCATTTTCTGCCACCTTAAAAGACCTTGATGCTATTCTTGATAGTAGACAGCAAAAACATAAAGAGGAACACGCGCAGTCCTTAACAAAGTAAGTCAAGGTATAATGGGGCTTGCCACTAAAAAGCAAGCCAGGTTGTCTAATGATCCCTTCCAGGAAGAGGCACGGGGGGGCAGATGGAATAGAGGGGGTGGGGCCTGCTGACATCACCAGGCAGGTAAGGTATAAAATGACAAGGGTATGCCAGAGCCCCAGGGATTGTCTGGGGGACGGATCCTGAAGGGTGTCCTGACCAGGGACCTATAGGGGTATATTAGGCCAAGACTCAGGCAGGATGACCTCTTTTGCTGGGAATTTTCTTCATAGAACTCAGCACATCATTGGCAAGCAGCAGGTAAGGCATAAAGAACTACTAGGCCTCTAGGCCATGTGGCCCAGGTGACTGGGTCCAGAGCAGTTTGTGTGTGTGTTTTTTGCCTCTGATTGCTTACATTTAATAATAGCATAGAACAAGATGATGTTAAACCTGTACTTGGGATGATCTTTAATGTGGTTTGCAGTAGGGTGGCAGTGAGCCTGAATGTGAGCTCAAAGGTTTTTTTTATGCTTTGGAGCAAGGTGTTTGGCATTGAGAAGTAGGCCTTGGGCCTGAAAGAAACAAAAGGTACAGGAAGGCAGGCTGTTTGGGTTGTTTGTTCCATGTGCATAACCTTTAGCTGGAAGAAAGCTGTGATTATTTGTGGCTCAACTGTGTAAGAATTTTGTCTAGGAAGGTTGTGGGTTTAATCCTTGTGGGGGGGGGTTGGGGAGATTTCCTTACAGAAAGGTCATTCTGAGGTATTTGCAGTGAAGGATTGTTTGGGATTTTCCTTTCACTGGACATGCTGAGCTGTTTCAGGTCTGAGAAAAAAAAAACAATTTTGAAGCAGAGAGAAGCAAGAAATGGCCACAAGAAGGCAGGATGTTTGGGGCATTTGTGTTTTCAGTCACTAGGCATTACAGTGTTCAGCATTTTCAGTGGGGCAAGCAGGCAGGGTTCATCGAAAGGGCCTGCTCTCAGGGGGTAGTGCTTGGAAGCTTCATGGTAGCAGTGTATGCATGGTGATGCTTTTAAGCTGCAGGGAGGACCAGGTAGCTAACATTAAAGAAGCATGCTTTTCATTGTAATTAAAGGGTTTTTCATCTGTTGGCTAAAAATTGTGGTTTTGTGGTAGAGTGCAAGGGGAGTGGTGCTTCCCAGGGCATTTATGTGGTAATGCACTGAGGGCAGGCATCATGATGCATGTTCAGTGGGTTGTTGATTGGTGGTGTGCAGGCTGATTTGGTGGACAAGTCTGGTGAGGCCTGCTCGGCCTGACTCTGCAGTGTGCATGCCTGGAGGCCACATGGTCCATGGCAACCAGGCAGAGGATGGATAGGGGTTTTCTTCTTGCCCTGCTCAGGTGGGGGCATGGGGAGAGAGCTTGGCTGTGTCTGTTGGGAGTGAGGGGAAGCCAGCAGATGAGGGGGAAGATTGTTCCATTGTGTCGGGGTTACCGGCGAGCCTCCTGGCACCTTGGGGGGGCCTTTTTTCTCTGTGCAAAGCCAGGGATGCAAGTTGGAAGAGCAGCATTTGCTGCGAGTGGGCTCTTAGACAGGTCATTTGCAGCCACACTAAGTGTGCAGAAGGGTGAAGGTTAATGGGGAAGCCAAGGTTCAGGTGCCAGTGGAGAGGCATTTTGTTACCACAGCCTGCTGGCAGTGTAAAGGTTGGGCCAGCAGGAGCAGGCCAGCATAAGATTAGTGCGCCCTTGCAGGCATATGGTGCAGCAGTTGGCGTAGTGGATTGGGGCACTACATTAGTATGCTTTTGTTTTTTTTTAAAGAAAAAAAAAAGAGAGGGCAAGGACACCCCCAGCCATTTTCAGACAAATGGGGTTGTTTGTGTGTTGGTATGGCGGTGTTGTGTGGATATGTTGGGGGGTGAGCACACATGAAGGGATCTGGGGCCTAACTGGGCAGGCCCAGAGCAAAGGTACAAATGGGGACGTACCTCATGGGAAGGGGCATTGCGCTTGACACAGGAGTGGGTCCATGAGGCCAGGAGTGGGGGCATGTAGCAGATATGGAGCGGCAGGGGGGTTGTATTTGGCACTAAAAGCCATCCATTTGATCTGGTGAACAGCACAGTGGACCACAAAGGGGAGTTTTTGTGGAAATGGAGCAGAAGGGTCGGGAGAGCTGCCGTGGTGGGGCGGCCACCATTCTGATTCAGGCCAAGTGGCAGTGCCATTTTGAACAGGCAGTGTGGTGGCCATCATTTATATATGGATACATATATCAGTAATAAAATAACGTAATAGGAAGGGGTCTTTGATTCCCCTTGTGGGAGGCATGGTGACATAGGAGGGCTAATGAATAGATCAGCACACTATTGAATAAAGGTGAGAAATATGTTAAAATAAAAAAGGAAAATGAAAATAAAAAAAGAACACAAGGGGGTATGCTGCAGTGCTTTCATGATGCCAGACAATGGTCACGGGGAGGGATCATTTTAGGTGGGTCGAGCACGGGGCTGTGTGGCGGCCACCAACTTTGATAAAGGTCGCATGGCGGTGACCATTTCTGGATGGGGGTGGGTTTAATGAGAATGCTGCAATAAGGCCAAGCCAGCACAGGGGTACCAGAACTGCTTAGTTTGTGAAATAATGCTGAGGTATGGGCCAGCTGTTGTTAGAATATAATCACCCGCAACATTAGAGGAATCCTAGGAAGGGATTTCTCAGCTGGCGATTACAAGGCTTATCCTATTGGAACAATATAAAATGTTCTTATCTTTCCCACACTTAACAGGTATTGTTTGGATGAACACCTCTTTTGAGGTTGGATTACAGCCATGTAACTCTGTTTTAGAAGGGGATGAGTTAAACAGTTTGGCTGACAAAGCTATTAGACACAGACAGCCATTGTTGATAATTTGCATATTCTTTTATAATGAGAAAGACTTCCATGAGATTAGGGTAGTACAAAAAAAAGGAAGGTAAATATATGTGTGTGTATATATAGTATATATATATATATATATATATATATATATATATATATACAGTATATGTATGTATATCAATCAAAATCTTTATTTATCCAGGAGGACATCATTGAGCAAGGCTCATTTGCAAGACGGACCTGGGGAGAACAGGGTCAGGTACACAAGGAAGATCATTACATATAAAAATATATGAGCACACATACACAGTTATATATACACTATATACAATTTACATATATAAACAGAGGCAATAATGATACATAGGGTAGAATACCTGAATGGCATATTACAAGAGAGCCATATACAGCTGCGAAGTGATAACTGATGGTCCATTCACATGATAGCAAATTGCGGGAGAACCATATCTGGGTGGCAGCCCCAAGTGAGTTATAGTTCTGGCGCTAAACTTGGGGACAAATTTAGAAACTGCCGGATGGTACAGTGGTGAGCAGGGAAGGGAAGAACCGGGTGGGGGGGTCAGGACCCAATAAAGTGTATAATGTTAGGATCCCAGGGTCACTTTTCGGGAGTTAGGGTAAGGAAGTAAAAAGATGGTAGAAGAGCTGGGCTATGAACTGGGTTGCCAAAGAGGACTAAGATGGGTATTAGGTACTTTGAGCACTAGGAGTATGACACTGGGCTATGAATACATATAGGAGGACAAAGGTAGGAAAGAGATCCACAGGATGAGTGAGATTACAGAGGACTGAGGGTTAGAAGTGAGTAGGATAGAAGAACTTATGCTGGGATCAAGGAAAGCAGTTGCAGGGTTCCTTGATGAGATGAGAGTAAAGGGTCTTGAAAGCAGAGTCACTGACTGGAGTACTCAGCTTCAATGTTTTCTGAAGTTTGTTCCAAAGAGAGGGCAACACGGTGCTTATATCCACTCTACCAAAGTGAGACTTGACTTTGGGGACTCTCAATGAGATGGATTAAGGCTTCTCAGGGCATACTTGCCTATTTGGTTTAAAGGGAGGCAGTCAGTGATGTGTTGTGGAAGTTTGTTTGAAATTGCTCTCAGTATCCATAGGGCAGCATTTCTGTTCCATCTATACTGGAGGGAAGACCAGCCCATGGCTGTATATAGGGAGCAGTGGTGGGTAGAAAAGGAAGACCTGTGATGAATCTCAGAGCTCTATGGTACAGCGTGTCCAGTTTTATGAGATAGGAGGCAGGACATTGTCTGCACAGGAAATCTGCATAATCTATCAGAGAGAGGAACGTTGTTTGAACCAGATGTGCTTTAGCATCTCTTGTTAGAAAGCGGCTGATCCTAAAGAAAAGACCCAATCTTTGTTGTGTTGTTTTAGAAGTTCCTCTATATGGTCTATGTAGGATAGCCTATGATCCAGCCACACTCCCAGGTATTTGAATTTATTGACGAATTCCAATTTTTCTCCGAGAATTGTAGAAATTTGCGGTATTAAACCTGCATATGCCGGGCTGACTGTATGTACCAGCGGAGAGAAAAGCATGGTTTGGGTTTTCTTAGCATTAAGTAAAAGTTTTTTGTTAATGAGCTGGTTTTGCAATAAGTTGAATTGGGCTTGCAGGTCACCACATGCAGCTTCTGGGGTTGGGCGGCTTAAGTAGAGTACTGTATCATCTGCGAACAGATGGATGTTGGCCCTGGTTATGCAATCATCAATGTCGTTGATGTAGATGGCAAACAATAAGGGACCATATAGATCCCTGGGGGAACCCTCTCAGAAGAGGTTTGAGGGTTGAGAATTCACCTTCAGCCTTCACCTGCTGGAGGCGGTCAGAGAGATAGCTATTAAACCACTGCAAGGACAGTGAGTCCAAGCCTGTTGCACGCAGAGAGGAGAGAAGCAGTCTATGGTCGACGGTGTCGAAGACCTTACTTAAATCTAAAAAGACAGTGCAAACGTAGCTCCTATTGTCCAGTTCTCTTTCCCAATCATCAGTCATCTTTGCAAGCACTGTAATAGTACTATGTTTCGCTCTGAAACCTGATTGGGCTGGATTTAGGATATTCGTAGATTCTAGGTATAGTCACAACTGATTGCTTACATTTTTTTCCAGTAGTTTTGCCAGTACTGGAAGAATTGAAATTGGTCTGTAGTCGCTTAGATCACTAGGGTCCCCTGACTTAAACAGAGGAATGACATGTGCCATTTTCCATGTGGATGGGATAAAGCCTAGGGACAGGGACAGGTTAAATAGGTGTGTTATAGGCATGGCTAACACGTGCTGTGCCACTTTTAGGAAATAGGGGTCAATCGTGTCAGCGCCAGCGCTTTTTCCAGTATCCAGCTTCAGCATCAAATCTTCAACTTCTTTGAGTGAGGTAGGAGTCAGGGAGAATCTTGGATCAATGACATGGGGCTCCATGTCTTTATCACAAATCTGTTGATGTAGTAGGTTAGCAGGTGAGTTGTCAAATGCTAGGCCTGCGGTTGCAAAATGATTATTGAAGGAATCCAATACTTCCAATCTATCACTAATGATATCATTGCCAGAGATGATCTTGTCCAGAAGAGAGTTTCCAGGTGTATGTCCAGACAGATCTTTGAAGGTTTTCCAGAATTTAGTTGGATTCTTGGAGGCAGTGTCAAATTCAGAGCGGTAATAGGCAGCTTTTGTTTCTCTGACCAATTTTGTGCAACAGTTTCTTGTCCTTTTAAACTGGCTCCAGTCCAAGTGGTTCTGAGATTTTCGTGCTTTTTTCCATAACTTATCCCTCTCTAATAGGGCAGATTTTAGTTCTAATGTAAACCAACGGCACGTTTTGTTTGATAAACGAGCTTTAATAATCGGAGCATATTTATTTAAGGCCCCTAAGAGGATTTCATTGAAAATATCATAAGCTGATTGTACTGTTTTTGCCAGGTAGAAATCTTGCCAATGCATGGAGTGTTTTAGTTCGTAGATATAGGCTGGTAAGTCAACACTGTGTCTAGATCTCTTAGCTGAGAACTTTGGTGGAGGTGAAAGTTTACTGAATGATCTTACACCAGCTATGAAGCAGTGATCACTTATGTCACTGAAGAAAATGCCAGTGTGGGAGAAGAGATGCGGTTTACTCACTAAAATAACGTCAAGCAAAGAACTATTGTCAGGGTTTTTTTTGTTAATACGCATAGGTTCATTGATTAGTTGCGTAAATCCATGCGTATCACAAAAGGATGAAAGAGGTGTTGAGGAGTTAGATAGCCAGTCTAGGTTGAGGTCTCCAATAATAATTGTTTCTAGTGACTCTTGCCCAATGAAGGTGTTGATATGAAAGAATATCTGAAGACCGGCAGAGGGAGGTCTGTAGCAACCTATTATATGCAGAGACAAAATAGGTGAGATTGCAACCTTGAGTGATACACATTCAAACTCATTTATGATTGTTGTTGAGTCGAGACAATGTGTTACGAATTTATCCTTGACGTAAATGGCTATCCCTCCTCCTCTGGAGTGCCTGTCTGCTCTAAATAATAGGTAATTTGGGATATTGATCTCTCTATCAGGGGTAGTTGGTCTAAGCCAGGTTTCAGAGATCACTAATTTATCTGGTATGGTATGATTGACCCACGCCTGGATCATGGAAATCTTTTTTAATAGGCTACATACATTGGCATGCAGAAAGCTCAGACCTTTGAGGTTAGCTAGGTCAGCAGGTGATGTAATAGCATTTGGGGGCCCAGGATTGAGCTCTACATTATCTGAGCATATTAGTAGAAGAAGCAATAACTTTTTTATGGCTGCAAGTGTTAGATTCAACATTCTGATCTTACTTCGTTTGCGCTGGGTGGCATCTTGGATTGTCGAATCTCCCCATATAGGGTTCTTCCGGTATAATATAGCATAGATTAACACTTTAATGGTAAAGGTCATTGCAGATTCATCTTTAGGCAGGGCAGGTGCCGTGTATTGCATAGGTAAATCAGTTCTAGTCCCAGCAATGACAGTACACCAAGAATGATACTGCGAACGTGGGAGGATATATATATACATAGGAAGCCCAGGAGACAGAATGGTAGTAACTCATAGACTCTAGGCACCATTTGTTGGGGAACCTGATCTCTGCCATATGGTATGAAGAGAAGGAGTGCCCAGAATAAAATAGTCTGAACAGCCCACATGGTTCCCAGTAGAGGTTTAAAACCAGAATTATCAAGGATGAGGTATCACCTTCAAGTAGAAAGAGATGCTCCCTTTAGAGTTCTATAGATGAAGGGCGGAGAGATAAGAACAGAGATTGTTATGTCAAATGATAGGATATGGAATATGATAGGGCGTGGTTATATATAAGACTCTGCACCCAGGTGGTGCCTCTGGAAGCTTGGCAGCCAACACTACGGCCACCCATGGCCGCCGCCTGCCTGGAAGCTCTCTTTCTGCCCACACTTCGGGTTCCCAAAGCTGGATCGCTGGTGAAGGTACGGTGGCTGTTTTTGCCCAAATAAGCTGCTGAGAGATGGCTGTCTCCTGATTGGTGTAGCACTGCGCTACCGGAGCCTGATTGGTCTGGTCTGCACTTCAGACTTCTCCTGATTGGATCGCCTTTTTGCTTTGCAGCTCTACGGATTTTTTGCTCTTCTACTGATAATATTACTATCTGGTTTTATTACTGTCTGGTTTTCTTTCTGAAGTACAATAACTGAACTCTGTAGTGATGCTTTAAAGTTATCTACCTTTTGATTGTCTGTACCTGCACTGACTCAGCCTATGTAACCTTACAATAGATACTGCTGACTGCTCTCCCAAAATAGATAAGTCTGAAAAGCAACCTCCTGCATTTCTGATTGTACTTTTTGACCTTGCTTTCACTGTCTTTTCTATCTCCCCGATATCTTCTGTGGCTCAACAAAATCTTTTCTCCCTTTCTAAGCTGGCCCACCCCTACCCCCATTTCTCAGGACTTTAGCTGCCTTACAAACCCCCTACCACTTGCCTAGTCTCTCTAAAGCTGCTCTGACCTCACCTTTTGTCTCAAACTAATCCCATACCAATTGCTTATTCTCACCTTTGCTACCTTTTTCTATAATCGTTTGATTGCCCCTAACCCCTGCCATCTGGCTGCCGCCAGCCTCTCCTCTCCCCTTCCCTCCTGCTGATATTATTTAATCTTCCCCTTTCTTTGCTTCCCTAGGACTCTGCACCAGAGCGGCATCTCTGGAAGCTCGGCAGCCAACACTACGGCCACCCGCGGCCGCCACCTGCCTGGAAGCTCTCTTTCTGCCCATCCTCCTGGTTCCCAAAGCCAGATCGCTAGTGAAGGTACAGTCACTGTTTTTACCCAATTAAGCTGCTGAGAGACGGCCATCTCCTGATTGGTGCGGCGCTGCGCTACTGGAGCCTGATTGATCCGGCCTGAGCTTTGGACTTCTCCTGATTGGAGCGCCTTTTTGCCTTGCAGCTCCATGGATTTTTTGCTCTTCTACTGATAATATTACTATCTGGTTTTTCTCCCACCCCCCTCCCGGGCCAGCTTTAAATAGTCTCCCAGCCCCGCTCTCCTTTTCTAGCTCTTTTCTATCTGGTCACTTGCTCTGTCTCTCCTCCCTACATCTCTACAATCATCCTGGTTGACTGGTTTTCTACTTCTGGTATAAGGTGCTTGGCTGATTGATTCGGAGTGAGCTCATTTCAGACCTTTCTCTTCCAGCCACTCCCTACCATGCACCTACATCTCTCTTCCCAGGCAGTCTCTTCTCTGATGGTTAGTGAAGATCCATGAGGCGCTAAATTAGTAGCTCTGCCCTTCCACCAGTTTTTCCCTGGTCACCTAGACTTTTTCCTTGAATTCTCTGGCTAAGCCATCTGGGCACTGACAAATATTATCGCCAAACCACATAATCTCACGATCACTGTTTAATCTCCCTTGAGTACAACAGTTTCTTCAGGCACACTACCTTATCATCCTGGCTGGCAAAAAAAAAAATGACACAGTGCCTGATGCTGCTTTTCTTTGTCTCCTCTATCCCATTACTCCACCTGCTGCTGTTAAATTTACCACCAGCAACACCTGTAATCCCTCCCCTTCCTCCCTATTTCTCTAACCTTTTAGTGGTGCCAAATGCGCACCTTGACTCTACTCCTTTTTTACTATGTAAGACATGGTTCAATATTATCACACATGTTCTCATAAATCATCCCCTTTGTGTACAGACCCTATACCCTTTCCTGCACCTCAGACTTTGATATCTGTTCCTGATGGCAATTCTGCTCTCTGGTGACGTACAGCTAAACCCAGGGCCAGTTAGCCTCGCACCTAACCCTATTAATGATTCAAAAGGACTAAGAATTGCTCACCAGAATATCAGGAGTCTTGAGCACAACTTCTCTGAACTAGAAGCTTGGACCCTCCTTCACAAACCCGACATCATCTGCCTAACTGAAACCTGGCTCAAACCCTTCACCCCTGACACTGGGTGCTCCCTCCCATCCTACAATCTACTGAGGTAGGACCGACCTGCTACCAAGAGGGGTGGTGGCACAGCTATTTATTTTAAAAATCACCTTCAGCTCTCAGTCATAAACTCGCCTCCCCTCCTGCACTGTGAAGCGCTTCATGCCAGCCTCACTCTAGGATCCAAGATATGTCATGTTGTCTGTGTTTACAATCCCCCTAAAGGTGGCCAAAGAGGCCTGGATGAACTACTGGCTCAAACCTCACTCCTATCTGGAAGAAATGAAGTACTCATACTCAGAGACCTAAACATAAACTGGCTGGGAAGCTCCTAAGCCCTATCCTTATCTAAACTACAAAATTCAAACCTGCACCAACTGATCTCCGAACCTACAAGGACTGCCCCCCACTCCAACTCCAGTATGTTACTGGACTGGATAATGACTAATCACCCAAAACACATAGTCTTCTCAGGCATGCTAGCCGATGCCATCACGGACCACTCCCCCACTTTCTGTAACTAGGGTAAACTGAGGACAGAACCTACTCAGCCCAGGTACATCTCCTTTTGCAACTATGCCCATTTTGACTCTTAGGTGTTCTTACATGACTTGGCTTGCATTGACTGGTCCTCTCTCTATGGGTCTAGTGACATTCAATCTGCTCTTGGTATCTTTCTGACCCACTTCCAAGCACTTCAGGATAAGCACTGTCCCATAGTAATGTGCCGGGTAAAAAACAGGCAAACCAGATGGCTGAAATCTGATCTACTCTGTAAACTTCACCAAAGAGACAAAAGCTGGCTCCGTTTCAGATGCACTGGCCTAGCTGCTGACCTTATCACTTATAGAACTATGTGCAACACCTGCAAAAAGGAGATCAAACAGACCAAAAGCTCCTACTGCAAAGACCTCTTAATGAACTCCTACGGAGACTCCAGGAAATTCTGGTACCACATCAAATCCTTCCTTGGCTCAGACTTATCCTCTACCCCCAATGAAATGGTGCTAAATGGAGTCCATTGTAACAATCTGAGCACTATTGCCAACTTTTTCAATGACAAATTCTCCGACCTAACTACTATACCTCTACCTCCCCCCCCCAACCTGACCTTAACATATCTGACAAATGCTACTGGACAAAAGTTTTTCTTTAAATCTGTTTCTAGACTTGATGTACTGAAATTGCTTAATAATATCTCAGAGCATGCATCTTCCGGGTCTGACAATCTCAAACCCAAACTTCTTAAACTAGCTGTGCCACTTATAGCTGCTCCCTTAGCCAAAATATTTACCCTCTCCTTATGCCAGGATCATGTCCCAGAAATCTGGAAAATGGCAAGGATTAACTCCAGTCTTTAAAAAAAGGTGACCCAAAGGAACCTCAAATTACAGACCAATTGCTATCCTGCCTGTTCTCAGTAAAATCCTTGAAAAGCTTGTAGCTAACCAAACTATCGCATTTCTCCAGGAAAAGGACCTACTAAACCCAGCCCAGCATGGTTTCCAAAAGGGTCATAGCACTACCACTGCCCTACTCAAATTCACATCTTATACCCTGACAGCCTTGGACTCTGCCTCCCTCACGGGGGCCATTTTCATTGATATGACCAAGGCGTTTGACTTAGTTGACCACTCCATCCTCATTGCCACTCTTCAGTCACTAGGTTTCTCACCAAATGTTATGAACTGGTTCAAAAGCTACCTGACTGACAGAACGAAATTTGTGAAGTACATCTCCACCTTCTCTGACAAGGCCACAACTAACACTGGAGTGCCTCAGGGATCCATAATTGGCCCTTTGCTGTTCTCTGTCTTTATAAACCGTATAACCTCAAACCTCATGAAAACCAGCTCCTTGTTGTATGTGGATGACATAGTGCTCTACACTTGCACCAAATGTATTGAGGATATAAACCGGAGGCTCTCCAATGACTTCCAACTACTCCATCAGTGGCTGGTCAGACACAAACTAGTCCTAAATGAAGTAGAAACCCAAGGCATGCTCTTCAGATCAAACCTTAAACTTAAACACACCCATCTCAAGTTTAAAGTCTCCACGGCTAGTGGCACCTCAGTAGAAGTTGTTAACTCTTTTAAGTACCTGGGGTCACATTAAATCCACTACTAAACTATGATCTCCACATTCAGAGGACCTGCAAATCTGTAAACTCAAAAGTTGGAGCTGCCTATAGAACCAGCTATGTCCTCTCCCCCATCTGCCAGGTTTGCTGTAGCCCGTGGGATACTCCTACCATCACTTAACTATGGGGCAGCCACCTGTATATCTGCAAGCAAATCAAGTCTTCACAAATGGGATGTCACCTATAATAGTATATGTCGCTATGCATCATCCTCTCATCGGCTGAAACACCATTGCCTCCTCTACTCTGACCTTGGACGGCTCCCTCCGCAGGTGTCGAGGTTGTATTCTTTCGGCTCCATCATCGACATTATAAATGGGACTAAAATACCTAAACCTCTAGGAAAACTCTTCCAAAGCCAGGTCTCCTGTTAAGACCTTCACTCTGCTGACAATGCACCTGTCCATATCCCTAAATGTACTACCACAAAGGGCTCTAGTGCTTTCACCTGTCAGGCCCCCCAGTACTGGAACTCCATCCCTCTAGCCATTTGTCAAGCTTCTTCCCACACCTCCTTTAAGAAAGCACTGTGCCACCATCTCATATCTTCATGTAGCTGCTCCTGCTTCAAACCTCCATAGATGTAAGATTCTACTCTGACTCCCCTCACCACCCTCTTAGCTTGGCCACTTTTCATTTTCAGCACTTTCTCTAAATTCAACAGGGTTCTTCCTCACCCTGCTGTTGTTGCACTTCATCACACACCCCACTGTCTTTTCCGCCACTGCAACTGGCTACTACATTCTTCCCCTTACTTTCTTCTTTCTTCTGGACTGGCTCTGGCCATTGGATGACTACCTCTACTTTCCCTCTCTCACCATTTCCTCCTCTCAAAGCCACCCAGTTATTGTCTGCCTAAAGAGACACTGCATTTTTTCTGTTATTTATTTCCTCCTTATGCTAGTATTAGCCCTAATTTTTATTGCAATTGTCTTACCTGTTATACAGCATTACCTATGTTACTGCTTGCTTGTACAGTATGTACCCATTACTTTAACTACTCCTAAAAATGTAATGTTACTGATAGTCCCAGAAGTTTTGTTTCTTACTCTCCCGGATCGAGCCTGCAAAATAGTCTTTAAGCACTAATGTTTATTGCAATTGTCTGTGTTGTTAACACTCACCTGTGATACTGTATTAATTATGTTGCTACCTGCTTGTATGTACCCATTACCTTGACTACTTCTAATAATGTACTGTTACCGTCAGTTTCCTGAAGTTTATTTTGTACCCTCCCGGGTCATGCCTGAAAATAGTCATTGCTATGGCTAGCGCACTTACCCACTAAATAAAATATATAAATATGATTAGTCATTAGGGTTATACCATCTGAATTTTGGAAATGAAATAGCCTGTATGTATCTAACTGATACTTGTCGGACATTGGATTAACAATTGTAGCTAAGATGATATAGGTATTAACGTTGGTTGGGAAATACCCAGAGCTAAAGTAGACTATGGAACTACCTGCTCCCTCCAGGAAGAGGGCTTACATTTGAAAGCATTCTGGATCACTTTCTCTGGTAAAACGTGGGTGAGTTAACCTTTCTTCTGAAGTCCGTTCAAGCAAAACCAAGGGTGCGAGTCATAAAGAAATTTATTGTTATGATGGGTGGCAGACTGCTTAATCTTCAGACAACCTTGCTAATATTGGATGTTTGTGAACATTTTAAATTGAGGTTGATTTAATTAGGTAAAGCTGATATATTTAGGAGAATTTTAACTGGAAGTCTGATGTATTCATGTGATTTGTTCAATATATTTTGATGGAAAGCACCTTGATGTTTCAAATTGCGCTATATAAATAAAAAGATTATTATTATGATAATTATTATTATTAATTTCAGCCCTTTCAAGGCAGTTGGTGGTGAATTGGGTAAAACTTAAGGCTGCATGTTGGTTGAATAGCTGGGATTTCCCAGTTGTACACAGAGGACCAGGACTAAACCTAGAGGCCATAAAGGGACTGACAAGGCCTACTAACTGCTTCTGTTTTCTCTACTATCCATGTACTCAATATTCCCCCACCCTCTGTGTGCTGAGGTTCCGTGGTCAGTTGAGCTTTAGCTCAAAGGTGGTAATTCCAATTAAAATTAATAAATTAATTAATTAAAATAAATAGAATAAAAAGTGACAATGTCAGTATTACATTTTACTTGTGTTGTGGTAAGCAGCAATCTGAGATTATAGCTATCGTAGGGGTCAAAGGGTAGTCAGGCTTGCCAGTGGCATGGTACCACTACCGGGCCAGGCTCTTGGCCAGGTAAGTCGACAGGACCAATGTCAGGAAGGTTGTGAGGGCTAACCAGACAGTTTGGGTTTGCTCCAGCATAGGTTTGGGGAAGTCCAGTTATTTTATTTATTTATTTATTGAATAGAATCAGAATTACAATCCTTTGAGTCATAGACTCATGTTGGTTGTTGGATATTTAGAGATCACTTGCTGGTGCTGTGGCAGGTATAGGATCTATCCCCAGCCTGGAAGGTTGGCACCCAGGTTGATCATTTTGAGAAGTGTTGGGCGGATGTTGCAGCCAATTAAAGTTACAGTTGGGGTGTCTAAGCCAGGTCAGGTACTAGGTGGCTAGAGAGAGCAACAGTTTCATAAGAGGATTGGTTTAACATGAGCAAAACAGAGAGGATCATTTTAGGGGCCCAGGGCCAGCTGGTCCAGCTGTAGAGGGAGAGGGAGAGGAAGGATGCCATGAGTCCAGTAGCATTATGGACCAGAGGGGATTGGTATCCAGCATAGAGCATCTCCAACCCCAATCTTTGGGGTACTAGCCCCAACAATATAGGAATGTTTCAGTGGCCCGGCTACAGTCCCGTGGTACAGCAACAGTTCCAGTGCTACTGGAGTTGCTGGTCACATCGAGGCCTGTGATCTGTCTTTTAGAAGCCAATCTACCAGGCACAAGAGGATATGTATCCCCTCTATTCCTAGGTTGGGGGGGCTAAGGTGGCCAGGTAATGGTGAAGGCCCTGAGAGGCTGAGGTAAGCTGAAGGAAAGACATGGATGTTGGACAGGTAGGACAGGATGCAATGCCTTTGATCTGTTGGTAGCTAAATTGTAGGGGAGTCTGAAGTACTCATCCTGGAGATGTGGGGGCTGGGGAATCTCAACTCCTAACTGCAGGAGCACAGCAATTTCAATGGGAGCACCTTGAGGGTGTTACAAATTCTAAATTAGGAAGAGGCTTAATAACTTGAAAAGGATAGTTATGGGAGGCTGGAGGGGCACAACCATGGCACTGTACCGGGGTTCCTGATCGGCCAACACATTGAGGGCCTATGAAGCAGGGTTGGTGAGATTCCAGAAATTCAGGGGGAAGCACGGGTGAGGCAGAGATGAACCGGCCTGGGCTGAGCAGGTAAGGAAGTTTATAGTGGAGAAGTCAGAAGAAGGGCTGGCCCATGCCACAGTAGTGATACACCTGGCTGGCATCAGTTGAGTATGCCAGGACAGGGGTTGGCCCAATGTAGCGGCCAGCAGGGCAGTAAAAAGAATGTTTACAGGCTGGTGGAGGGGGACAGATGGGAAGCATCCCATCAGAGGGCAGTTGCTGGAAAAGTACTAGGAGTGACACAGCAGAGGTGCACCTTGGCCCAATAGGTGGTCCTGTTCAGGGCCATCTTTGCGGTCATGGTGGCAGGGGCCTTCCAGGTGGGGGAAGTGGTGGCCCCATGGAAAACAGGTGCTGTACAAGCTTTGCAGCACAAGGACATCTGGTGGGGGCCGTACAGAGTGGTCATTGACCTGGCCAGGTCCAAGACAGACCAAAGGAGGAGGGGGACCAAGGTGTCTTTGGTAAGGCAGCCACAGTTCACAAACTGCATAGTGAGGGCTCTGGATGCATATGTGAGCACCCAAGGGAGGACTGGGGGGGCCTTTTGCCGACAGGGGGATGGCTCCCCAGTCACCAGTTTTCAGATGGGGACAGTACTCAAGAGGGCCCTGGCTTTCATTGGGGAAGACGCAAGTGAATTTGCCACACATTCCTTTAGTAGTGGGGCAGCCACGGAGGCAGCAGAAAAAGGGGCTGTAGTGGAAGAGGTAAAGAAGGTTGGGTGCTGGAAGCCCAGCTGCTACAAGAGGTATGTCAGGGTTTATAACAGTGACTCAAGCCACAGAGGCAGCAGAGAAAGGGACTGAAGTGGAAGAGGTAAAGAAGGTTGGGCGCTGGAAGTCCAGCCTGCTACAAGAGGTATGTCAAGGTTTATGACAGTGACTCAAGCCACAGAGAAAGCAGAAAAGGGGCTGTAGGGAAGAGGTAAAGAAGGCTTGGTGCTGGAAGTCCAGCTGCTACAAGAGGCATGTCGGGGTTTTTATCTTGTCTGCATGGCAGGTTCCCATAGGAAAGTTTGGATATCAGGACACTCATTCATCTATTGGGCAAAAAGGTGGGTGGTCACCACTTCCAGAGTAGCAGAGTTGCGATATACAGTGGTAGTCACAGACATCGCCAGCTATTTCCAGATATTTCACAAACTTTCTAAAGAGTTTCTCTCTGCTGCCCCTACTGTGGAAATGGAGAAAGCATGAGATATTTCTGGAAATATCACAGAAATTTTGAGAAATACCTGGCAGTGTCTGTGGCTGCTACTGTAATACTGAGCACACCAGGGTGCTATGGAAGGGCATTAGGGGTATGAGGTGGGCACAGTTTCTGCCACTATTGGGTGAGATAAGGGTGCAGTGGGGCACACCAGGCCACATTATCATACACTTGGGAGGCAATGACTGGGGGGTCTGCCATGGGGGAAACTGGGGCAGAACATCCTGGAGGAACTGGAAAAGATTGAAGGGTGGTGGCCGAGGGTGACAATTGGCTTGTCCGATATCACCTCCCGGCAAGATGGAGGGGTCAAGGATGTTCAGCTGATTACAAAGGTCAGAAAACATCTGAATAGGAGGGTAGCAAGGGCAGTATTTGAAATGGGGGGCATGTACCTGCAACACAAGAACAGTTCCTTTGACCAGGTTGAGGCGTACAGATCTGATGGGGTGCATTTGTTGGAATTTGACATGTGCCTAT
Organism: Neoceratodus forsteri; assembly: GCA_016271365.2. Lineage (NCBI taxonomy): Eukaryota > Metazoa > Chordata > Ceratodontiformes > Ceratodontidae > Neoceratodus > Neoceratodus forsteri. The sequence continues at coordinate 65,799,025 of CM057459.1, forward strand.
TCCTGAGGCCAGTTGGGGAGCTAGTGGATGAAATAACCAAAAAAGGTTTGAGATACTAGACAGCAAGGGGGAGCGCCTCCATCCATTGCAAGCTTGAGGAGGGGCAGTGGAAGAAAGAAAAAGGGGGGAGTGGGGGAAAGAAAGGGGAGAGGTGGGTAGGTTACATGGGCTGGGGACAAGGAACCCAGACATGGTGGTACAGCGGGGAAGGGGATAGGTCCAGGCACCAGATTCAGAAGTGTCTGGGCCTTGTGGGAGAAAGTCCGGGTAGGTGGAACCAGCCTGGTTCTGGTGTGGAGGAGGGGTCCTGATTCATAGTGTCCAGGCCCTGAAAGACAAGATGGAAGAACGACCAGAAGAAGGACAGAGGCCGGAACCAGGAAGCTTTGAAAGAAATGCTGGTGTGGAATTGAATTATGAATTCAAAATCTGTGGTTGTAAATATATTATTTGTGCCATAAATAAATTTGCCAACTAGCAACCAACAAGTTAAACTGTTGTAGCGTCCATCATTCCTGGGGAGATTCGGGGAAAATGGGGCTTGCCACTAAAAGGCAAGCCAGGTTGTCTAATGATCCCTTCCAGGAAGAGGCACGGGGGGGCAGATGGAATAGAGGGGGTGGAGCCTGCTGACATCACCATGCAGGTAAGGTGTAAAATGAAAAGGGCATGCCAGAGCTCCAGGGATTGGCTGGGGGGTGGAGCCCAAAGGAGGTCTGGACCAAGTTCAAGTTCAGTTTAAGTTTATCACAGGAAAAATAACTCCATTGAGCAAGCTTATTCACAAGGAGGTCCTGGTATATACATGCTAACAAGACTAACATAAACATACAGTAAATGTGCATGACAGAAATTCAAGTGCTAATACAATACATATAAGACAAGTGTTCAGGCAGTACTCCATATCACTTGAAGTAGGTCATCACATTCTTACATAAAGTGCTGGTACTGTCCATGTGGACCTTGAGGCTAACAATAGGTTTGACAAATCATAGAAGAATGGATTTTAGCAACAACTACAGACATCTTTTATTTTTTCAGTAGATAGCTTTTTAAAGAGACTAACAGAGACTACTTTGGGTAGTTTCAGAGACGATTGTAGCCAGTTCCAGATAGCAGGGAGGGTAACAGAGAAGGCGCGCTTGCCAAAGGAGGTGCCAGTCTTGGGGAAATCCAGAAAGATAAAGTCTGACTTCCTGAGTGAGTAAGTACTGTGGCAGGTGTGGATGAGGGAAGTTAGGTAGCTAGGAAGCCTGTTAAGGAGAAGCTTTAGGGCCCAGGTACCAGTGTGGAGAAAGCATCTAGTAGTGAGGGATGTCCAACCAATGGCTGAGTACAGGTCGCAGTGGTGTGTCTGGAATGGGGAGTTCATAATGAAGCACAGAGCACGGTGATATAGGCTGTCCAGTTTAAATTTGAGATTGAAGAAGAGGTATAGATTATATCCTCGTAGTCTAGTAGTGGGAGGAATGTGGCTTGGACAAGTCTAGTTCTAATCTTGAGTGGGAAAAGTGACCTGTTGCAGAACAAGAAGCCTTGCCTTATTTTTAGCCTTCTAGATAGGTCATCCAGGTGTTCCGTAAAGGTGAGCTTGCTGTCTAACCAAAATCCAAGGTATTTAAATTTAGGGGTGACTTCCAGTGGCTCGCCTATGGAGGTAACTATAAAATCCTTTGGCAGGGGGGTAGATACGGAGGGTAATATATTAGAGGAAAAGATCATAGCTTTGGTTTTCTTAGCATTAAGAAGAAGTTTGGCGTTAATGAGATTGGATTCAAGCTGAGCAAAGTCGGCTTGGAGGACATCTCTAACCTCATATAGAGATGCATTGGATGTATAGAGAACTGTATCATCGGTGAAGAAGTGGAGTTTTGACTTGGATATGTGACGGTCAAGGTCATTAATGTATAGTGAGAAGAGGATGGGACCTAAAATGGAGCCTTGCAGGACTCCCCTGGTGATTGGTAGGGGGAGGAGAACATGCACCAGCTTTGATTTTTTGCATCCTTCTTGAAAGGTAACTGCTAAACCACTGGATGGTCGGTGGGGTGGCACCTTTTTTAGCAAGGCTGTTTCCAATTAGGGTATGGTCTATGGTATCTAATGCTTTGCTAAGATCTAAGAAGACAGCACCCGTGATCTTCTTTGAGTCCATGGCGGACAGCCAGTCATCAGTTACTTTAGCCAATGCAGTGACGGTACTGTGGTTAGAATGGAAGCTGGATTGAGCTGGGTTCAGGAGTGAAAAGGTTTCCATGTTGTGTTTTAGTTGTGCATAAATCAGCTTTTCGAAAACTTTGGAGAGGACAGGTACAATACAGATGGGTCTGTAGTTATCTAGATTGCATGGGTCCCCTGATTTAAATAGGGGTAGGATGTGGGCTACTTTCCAGCATGAAGAGATGGTGGAGGATGAAATAGAAAGGTTGAAAATATGGAGGATGGGGCAGTAAGGTAAGGGTACCCGAGTTTTAGGAAAAGCGGTTCAATTCCGTCGTCCCCTGCACTTTTCTTGGTGTCTAAGTTCATAAGAGCATCTTTGACTTCTTTAAAGTTAAGGGGGAGTAACTGAAAAGGACAGACCACTGCTGAAGGAGTGGGGTTAGCACTAACCTGGCTATTTACATGCATAGCATACAGGGATGTGTCAAAGGCTAGGCCAGCAGTGATGAAGTGGAAGTTGAATTCTTCGAGGATTTGGCTACTGTTTTCCACAGTCATATCATTTTTGATGATCTTGGTTAGTGGGAAGGAGCCACCAGTCATCCTTCAATGGACTTAAGGGTCTTCCAGATTTCCTGGGAGTCCCCTTTGGCCTGTTATAGTGTGGCAACATAGAAGTTGGCTTTGGCAGAGCGAATACGTTTAATGCAGGCATTCTTGGTGGATCTAAAAGCCTATATAGAAAATACAAGTCCAGGAGAAATCTCAATTCGTCTGTGTCGAGTTCTTTTTATAGAGCCCAGATGCAATGGTGCACATGAACAGCAATAAATCAAAACAGCATCAGCTCAGGCAAAAAGCCACATGTTCCAACTTGCATGGAAGACAAATTCTTTATTTTCAGTGTAAATTCTGGTGCCCCAAAATTTCGCCAAAATATGGCTTCTTCTGGGGGACTGTAAAAATATGTATAGAAAATCATAATATATCAGAATGGGATCATAAACATTTTTTTATAAAATATATCTTGACAATAAAAATAAAAATGTTTTCAATTTCCACTATGCAATGCACACACTAACACTTCACTTGTGAACAAACAGGCTTTACAAACATAAATGGTGCCAAAATCAAATATTATATGGCTACTTCACCTGTTTCTGTGCTGCTGCTCATTTTTCACTGCACTCTGATTAATTGAATCAACTGCAAAGTAATACAAAATACAGATATAAATATAAAGCTCACATCATAACAGAAATGCCATTTACTACATGTCACTCTAGATAACAATGTACATAAAGGTAAAACTTTTACCTGAAACTTTTAATAAACTTAAATTGTTCAATTTAGGATAAAGCCTTCAAGTCAGTAATGAATCTAAAACACATCAACATAATTCAGAAGTCAGGAAGTGAGTACCGCACAACTCCAACAATAACATTTCACATGGTCATTTATTTAATAATATCTCATTACACCTGTAAACTCTTCTAATATATATATCCATGTATAAGGCATGTTCCTTCTATATAAAATACTTAAAACTGTAACTTTGGGAAATCTTCTCATGCATCATGAGCATTAAGTATAGACCCGTGTGAACATGTTCTTTCAATGTCGAATGCTTTAATAAATATCATACTTAAACAAACTACTCAAGCATGCTTCAGCGTACCAAATTTTAAGACAATTTTTTAATAGTATTCATGGCTTAGTAAAGTATCCGTATTAGGGTAAAGTTCTATTAGCAAAAAGATTAACAAAAAACATATCAAGTTACAGAGGTGCAGGTACTCACTAGTTGCTCCTTCATAGGCTTCTGCAGAGTGACAGGAAGAACCTGAGCTGCTGTCCATCCTCTTATGTTCATGCAGGTAAGGTGCTGACATAATAAACATCACAGGTGTTTTACATAGTTGCTCATGCTGCATACGCTGTTAAGCAACAGCTTGCCTGCACGGACACTAGCCTGAGAAATGATCAGTAAACATGTTATATCTCTCTGGTGGGGAACTTGTTTTTTGCTATTTCATTAAATTTATAAAAAAGGAAAAGATTTACATAAATAAGACTTGCATATTGTGCTTAATATATAAGATTATAATGAGAAACACAAAATAAATATAAACCATCTCATTCAATAGGAAGTGGGGAGGAAGGGAAATATAGCAATTTGTATCTCTTCCATTCTAAAAGGACATACTGTAAGAAGCATGATTTGCTCAGCAATCATAATAACTTTAACAAAATTAGTAATACATTTGAGTGGACAAAAGTAACAGCTGTCCTCAATAGAAAGTAAGTGGGGGGGTTGAGAAATAGAACGCTTTGCTTCTCTCCCATTCTAAAGGGGCATACAAGGCATAATCCTCTCACCAATCATAACGCCTTTATCAAAATTAACAATACATTTGAGTAGACAAACGGTAAATCAAGAAAAACTAGTTAACTTTCGTTAGATTAATAAAGTAGCCCATGACTCAGTGCCAGCAAGATTGCCAGTTCATTTCTTCATTAAGACCCCATGGGTTGTGATATGTTCCCAATTCAAAAATCCACCAGGATTCTCTATTTTCTATCATGCGTTGGTAATCTTCACCTCCAATGAATACCTTTACATGTTCCAATCCCCAAAACCTAAGTTGCATTGGGGTGTGTCCTCTTACATTAAAATGCTTGGCTACTGATGATTGTTTGTCCTTAGTTCTTATTTTGCTTTTGTGTTCTGAAATGCAGGTTTTTAATTCCCTTGTCATTTGTCCTACATATAGGTGATCGCAAGGACACTGTAATAGGTAGATGACTCCCTTCGTGTTACATTCTATATGCTGTTTAATTTTATATTCCTTACCTGTGTATGGATGCTTAAATTTATCTCTTTTAGAAGTATTCCCACAGGCTACACATTTATTGCATGGATACATTCCTGCTTTTAAAGGACCAAGTAACAGCTGTCCTCTCTTGTTATCAAAACTATGGTCTGATTTAACAAGTCTATCCCTAATAGTCAGAGCTTTCTTAGAGACTACATATGGAAACTCCTTGAATATTAATCATGTCTGTGGATCATTTTGCAAAATCCTCCAGTGCTTAAAGATAATATTCTTGATCTGGAAAATTTCTTTACAATGTGTTGTACTAAATGTTATTTTTTGTGGATTTGCTTGTGAGGTAATAGCTGTTTGTACTGGTTCTAAAAGTGTTTCTCTTGTAACCTGTGATATCCTTGTTAATGTAGTATCCAGAACTGGACGAGGGTAACCTTTGGCTCTAAATCTAGATAGTGTTTCCTTAGCTTCTTTTTGGAACTCCATAGATAAACTGCAGTTTCATTTCACTCTTAATAATTGAGAATAAGGAATGCTAATTTTAAGTCTTTTAGGATGAAAACTCCTGTGATGTAGCATGGTGTTACGGTCCGTTTATTTACAGTACAATTTGGATTCTAACTTTCTGTCTTTTTTAAAAATGGTTAAATCAAGAAAGTGAACCATTTCATGGCTTAGGTTGCTGTAAATCTTAAATTTTGGTCACATCCATTAATGTATTCTAAAAAGGATTTAAGGGAATTTTCTTCACCTTGCCAGATCAAAAGTATATCATCCATAAAGCATTTCCAAAATAATATATTCTTTGCAAAGCTGTTGTTAGAGTCATTACCTGATAAAATATAACTTTGCTCAAATTCAAACATATACGCATTAGCATATCCTGTGGCCATTGTACTACCCATAGCCATGCCCTTACGCTGCCCAAAAAAAGTGTTCTCAAATTTAAAATAGTTATAGTTTAACACAAAACTCACCATTTCTTGTAGTAGTATGGTTTTTGGTATCTGTGGGTGAGGTCTAGTGTCCAATAATTTACCCAATGCTCCCATACCTTTTATGTGGGGGGTGGATGTGTACAAATCCTTAACATCCATTGTAACAAGAAAAACCTCGTCTTGACTGATTATTTGAGAATTCAGTTGCTCTAATAATTGTAGAATATGAGTAGTGTCTCTAACATAAATAGACGTTTGTTTAATCAAATCTTGTACGTGTAAATCCACAAACTTTGATAAGGGTTCTAGAATAGATCCAATACCTGATACTATAGGTCTACCTGGGGGATCAAAGAGATTCTTATGGATTTTAGGTAAAGCATAGAAAACTGGAATCCTAGGAAATTGTTGTTTTAAAAGCTCCATTTCCCATTCATGTAGCCATCCTTGTACTGCTGCTGTTTCCAAACATGTGTTAATTTTTTTCTGAATACTGTCTGTAGGATCCCTGTCTAACTTAACATAATTTTCATCATTCTGTAATAATGTTGTACACATGAACTGATACTGTTCTAAATCCATAAGAACTATCTCACCTCCCTTGTCTGCTGGCTTGATTATCAAATCCATATCCATTTCTAGACTTCTAATAGCCTCATTTTAGTTTTTAGACAAATTATGTCTACATGATTTTGTATCAATATTCTTACATAACTTGAAAATATCCTGCTGGACTGGGTTAATAAATGTTTCAACCGAATGACTCATTCCAATAGGTGGCATAAAAGTGGATTTAATGCCTAAAGCTTGTTTTAATTTAGTCTTATTCTGATTAGAATCTATGTCGTTATAAAACTGCTCTCATAATCTAAGGCTCCTATCGAACCTTTGTAAATCTGCAGACAACTGAAACTGATCTAGTTCTTTTGCGATCGAATATGACAGACCTAAAGTTAAAGTTTCTGTTTCTATGGATGTTAAGACATGCTTGCTCAAATTATGCACCACTATTTCCCCTCTGTTCCCCCTGGATACTGTTTTATCTTCCCTCCCTCCACTCCCTCCACATGTTCCTTCTATATCTACCCCACTTGCAGTTTTGTCCCTCAAATCATATCGTTTTAGTGGATCTTGTGCCTGGTCCTGTTCTGCATGAGTACCTGATATGCTCAGCATCTCCATATATCTGTTTGACCATTCTGGCAATCCTTTTCTCCTTAAAAAAGGGGTTCTACCTTCAGCTGGTTTGAACATACTACAGGTATGGCTATCCGCACCATCTGAGCTGCTGCCTTCATTTTGTGGTACAGAGAAGCGTATTTTCTCATATGTGTAAATTTTATTATCACACTAGTTAATTGTGTCTCTAAAAATGTCTTCATTTTAATCTCCTTAGTGCTCTTCTCATATTCATTAAAAGCCTACCAATCCACTGAACTCTTGGTATGTCTAGCCTTTGCCCATAGCTTACCACGTGTGGAGAGAGCAGTCTTAAACTCAGGAGAGAACCATGGGTGTGAGATGTTCCGTGTCCTGACCTTGATGAATGGTGTGTGTTTATTTGCTATGTGGTTAAGATTATCATTTAGGGCCATGACCTCCTCGTCTGGCATTTTAGAGAGGTATAGATCTTGCCATCTTACCTTACTAAGGTCATTTAGGAAGTTCAATATGTGAAATTTTCGGAGAGACCATTTGATTATAAGCTTAGGCTGGTAATGAGTTTTAGCTTGTAACCTTATACAGATTACAATTCCATGGTCGCTCATACTGTATCATTATGAAATACTGCCGAGTAAAGGATTTTGTGGGAATGGGTAGATAGTATAAGATCCAGAAGGGAGCTATTCACTGTGTTTACCTTGTTGATTCTAGTAGGTTCAGACATTAATTGAGTAAGGCCAAGTTCATCACAAAGAGATTTAAGAGTGTGCGATTTGTGTGAGAGCTAGTCCATGTTAAGATCCCCTAGGATTAATACTTCAGAGTTGGCAGAGGTAGTTAATGATTTGAGGATGTTAAGGATGTCAATTCTGCCACTGGGCGCCTGTAACCACCTATAATAGTAATGCATTCCATGGAGGGGAGGTGTAACTTTAAGGATACTATTCTGTATTCCTTTTGTTTAGAGTTGCAGTAGATATCACTAACTGAGAACTTGGTTTTGGTGTAAATAACTACTCCCCCTCCCCTGGATCCCCTGTCTGCTCTATAAAGCTTGTACCCCAGAAGGGTAACTTGTTAATCTAGGTTAGATTTTTTTAGCCAGAACTCTGTGATAATGATGAGATCGGGCTCTGTGTGTAGAGCCCATGCTTGTAACTGGTTGATTTTTTGGGGCAGGCTTAGAATATTAACTAGCATTATTTTAAGACCTGGGGCTGATGCAAACTCAGTAGGAGAAGTAAGCAGGGTGGGCGGCCAGGGTTTAACTCCATGTTACCCGAGCATAGTAGTAGTAGGAGTAATAATTTTCTTAAGTGAGCTCAGGAAAGACCTAAATGTTTTGTCCCTTTTGTGCCACTGTTAAGTGGGTGGCAATGATGGCCTGAGGCCTATAGGGGTATATTAGGCCAGGACTTAGGCAGGATGACCTCTTTGCTGGGAATTTTTCCCACCTCCCACCCTTGTTAAGGAAGGCTCTGGGGCATGGTTGGCACAAAGGAAAGAATTGAGGGCAGGTTGAGTGCCCTAGGGACCCTGGGCATAGGGCCGGTGTTTCTGCTGTGGGGAGGAAGCATTGGGTCAGGGGGCTAGGTCAGAGTCCCCTGGTAGGGAGGGGCAAGAATGCCCATGGGAGTGGGAAGAAAGAAAAAGGGGGAGCGAGGGAAGGAAGGGGGAGAAAAGTAGGATACATGGGCTGGGGACAAGGAACCCAGAGGTGGTGGTAAAGCAGGGAGGGGGATAGGTCCAGGCACTGGATTCAGAAGTGTCCGGGCCTGGAGGGTGAAAGCCCGGGTAGGTGGAACCGGCCTGGCTCTGGTGTGGAGGAGGGGGTCAGATTCACAGTGTCAGGGCCCTGAAAGACAAGATGGAAGAACAACCAGGAAAAGAACAGAGGCCAGAACCAGGAAGCTTTGAAATAAATTTTGGTGTGGAATTGAATTGTGAATTCAAAATCTGTGGTTCTAATTATATTATTTTTGCCATAAATAAATTTGCCAACAAGCAACCAACAAGTTAAACTGTTGTAGCATCCATCATTCCTGGGGGGATTCAGGGGACAATTGCTGCTGTCAAAAAATAATTTATTTCAAGGTATTACAGTCTCCATAGACTGAACTAGATGCCCCAATGTTTTGCAGTCATGTACACTGCTTCATCAGGGGTGATAATGCTGCACACCTGACTGGAAAATATAGGAACATTTAGTCCAGTATATGTAGACTCTGTCAAAACTAGGGATGAATAAACAGAGGCAGGTCACCACTAGAGAAACATATAAAAGAAGGAAACCTCTTATGGAGAAAAGTTGCAAACATGCTAATGATCAGAAGCTTTGGGGTGAAATAATATAGAAAAAGATTCCTCACATTTGAGCCAAAAATGCACAGAAAATATATCAGAAGAAGGGGCATTGTAAGCTTATAAGAACAATCTGCCACATATACAGAAAATAAGGAAAGGAACTAAAAACTTAACTGCAACAAAGATGGAGATAGAATAAGATACAGTGGGACTATATTCCTGATGAAACAGTGAAGGAAGTGTGAAATGTTGCCGTGGGATCTGACTGATGGCCTGTTAAGATGAATTATTTAAATTTCTATAATTGGTGAGCTGTGTCAATTTTTCAAAGATTACCCTGTGAATAGATAAAATATGGCCCAGGACAGAACCCTGTGGGGACATCTTGGTGAAGAGGCATCACCTACACAGATACTTTGGTACTGGTCTAATATAGAAGAGTGAAACCTGGTAACCGAGATGTCAGAAAAGGCAGTCCCAGCTAACTGTCAACTAGGGTGGGATGTGGGGTGGACAACAGGATTGAAAGATCATCAAAGATAGCAGAAGTGATCAGGCCCTGAGCCATGTCTTTCAAAACAGAGTCAGCAAGCCTGAAGAGGGAGGAGACAATAAAATAGAGTGGGTCTTAAGAAATCAGACTGGAAGAGGAAAAGAAGGATTGGGAGAGCACTAGCTTTTCCTAATCTTTAACAAGTGCATAGGAAAGTGAGACAAGGTGGTACTGTAATTTCCTAGGATTGAAGAGTCAGCACATTTTTGCAGTGGTAGGACTTTGGTACACTTTCTGATACCAGGGACTTTGCCTAGTATAAAAAAAAGAGGTAGAAGAGCACAGACACAGAGGCAACAATAGGTTCAACACAGAAATAGAGGAGCATAGCAGCAAGATCATCAGGACTGTTACTGTTCAATGGGTTGTGGTACAATTGGGCCTTGAGAGCCAATACCATACTGGGGAGGTCATTAAAATGGTCTGGTTAGGAAGAGGGGAAAGGGAGGAGGGAAGGAGTGGAAATAAGATAAGGGTGGGTGGTGGGGTCAGAACCAGGTGAAGCAAGTGCTGAAAGAGGTGGTGACCTTCAAGAGGTCAGAGATTCCTGTCTACTGTAAGTGCAGTTTTCTTTACCTTACGCACCTTGTGCTTTTTTGCACTGCATTGAATATTAGTATGCACATCTGCAATGTATTGTAGTTTGCACCTATCATGATGCACTGTATTCCTTGTCATTTACTTAATGTTATAAAATGGCAGGGTAAAACGCAGCAATCCGATTGATTAATTACTATGTGTAAAATATGGTTTACACATAGTTAAAAAAAGGACTGCTCAGAAGTGAACAGTCCAGAACCTTATCAAGGAGCATTTAGAACCTTGGCATTTCAGCTGGCAGCCATTTTTTTTTTGCCCACTTACTTTGAAACACCATCTCTTGCCATGTCAGCCCAAAAAGCAGTACATTTCAACATTGGCATCGCAGATGAGGAGCTTGAAGAAATGTTCAGGCTGTCAGAAGAAGAGACAGAAGATGTAAATGAGGAACAGGTTGCCACAGTGAGTACTGACAGTAATGTGACATCTACAAATGTTTTAAATAGCAGCAGGCATTTGTCCTTAACAGTTGAAGCTGTAGATGTCATTGAAGATGGCAAAAATGAATTAAATACAAAGAGAACCACTGCTTGGGCTGTCAGAGTACTTAAGGACTGGCTGGCAGCTAAAAACAAACAAATCAATTTAAAAACAGTGTCATTTGATGAATTAAATGATCGTTTAAGATTCTTCTATGCTGAAGTGAGACACAGTGATGGGAAAGAGTACATTATCAGCAGCTACGGCAGTATTCATTCTGGCTTAAACAGACATCTGAATTCATTCAGCATTGGCAGAAAAATAAACATTCTGTCAGACACGATATTCACTACAAGCAATAATGTGTTCCTGTCAGTCACTAAGTGCTATCAAAGGACTCAAAAAGATACCTCCAAGCACCACCTGCCCATCTCCAAAGCCAATCTTGAACTGCTAAAAAAATCACCAGTTCTGTCCACAGACACCCCTCCTGGCCTGCAGTGAAAGGTGTGGTTTGATGTGCAGCTACATATGGCCAGGAGGGGTAGAGAGGATCTCTGTCAACTCACTCCACAAAGTTTTGAATTTAAATGCGATGAAAATGGAGTTGAGTATGTGACCTTGCGCTTCAGTGAAGTCACTAAAAACCACAATGACCTGTCGGAAATAAACAACGAGTTGCACCGTGGTTTCATATATGCTGAACCTGATTCTCACAACTGCCCTGTTGCCAACCTTAAAAAATATCTTAGTAAGCTACCTGACAATGCCGCTGCCTTCTACTGTCATCCAAAGTGCCTCCCTACCAGCTTTGTTGTTACGTCCCCCGGGTGGTATAGCCATCAGCTGTTAGGCATAAATTACTTTGCGACGATGATGTCGCACATCAGCAAGGAGGCCCGCCTGTCCCAGATTTGCACAAACCACTCAGTGCATGCCATGGCTGTCCAACTACTTTCAGAAGCTGGACTACAGAGTCAGGAGGTAATGTCCATTATGGGGCATTACTGTGAATCCAGCCTCAGGGCTTACTGGGCCACAACGTCAGTTGACTGCAGAAAGTGGAGTCAAGTTCTCAGGGGAACCACTGAGCAGGCTGAAAATCCACCTTGAAGCATCAGCCCTCATCAAGAAAACCATAAAAACAGTGCCACAGCACCATCTGTTGTCAGCAGCAGTGCCTTTCACCAGGGAGCCTTTGTGTTCAATGCTCCTCTAACTTTCAATGGGCAAGTCAACTTTTACAGTGCAGGAAATGGCAAATGATTTTATTATTTTAATGTCCCCACATCAGAGTTGTCTTCAAAGTGCCACCCAAGGTTCATAGCATTTCTTTAAAATGTATCCCTGTTCGGCAAGTTGTTGTTTTCACTCCTCCCCAAAAACCATATAAGGGTACTATTTTATTCTGCGGATGAATATTTTGGCAAAATAAATGAACTTTATGCAGTTTGCAAAATGTTTTATGTGTTTATTTGTATTTTACAGTTTACGTACCCATGGTCAGGAGCTGAAGGCACTCTGCCTGTGGCCTTGTGCCTTAATACGCCCCTCACTGTGCTGTAAAATATGGTTTACACACATTAATTCATGCCTTATTGCTTACATATAGAGGTCAAGCTGACCCACCGGTGCAGCGGTAGCACTACCGCTTGTGACACCAACAACCCAGAGTCAGGAGTGACCTCAGGTGTCAGAGGGCTGGCACGTGGAATGAGGATCAAGTGTCCCAAGGACAGTTCTCCTCCTCAGGGAGGGAAGGAAACAACAGCTGATGCTGCACCGACTTCTAGCGGTGGCTGGGGTTTAACACATCTGCTATCGCAATGTTGGGACGGTGCAGGTAGCCATCTGACGTGTGCATGGACATGTGCGTGGCACTATCATTGATGGGACTGCACACCCACACTCAGGGAGAAAAAAACAGAAACCCCATCTTCCAGTGAGTGATGTCCTGTGTTCCGGTGACTCTGCACTGGGCGCATCCAAGCTGCTCCTCTGGTCTTCCACTATGTGCAGTGCCACCAGTCATGATGTGGCTTGGAGAAAGGCAGGAGCTGAGCATGGTGCTGTGGCTGGTGTGGTGCCACTGGATGCTGGATTGATGTAGGGGGAAACCATAGGTACAACCCCAGTTGAGGAGGTATACATGAATAGAGAAAAAAAATATATGATTTTTATAAGGTGTGGAATTTTGGTGTTATTGTTTCCTTGCATGATGAGTGCCTGGACAAAGTGAAGCTATGTGTGCAGCAAAACAATAATGACAATATTTTACACCAAATAACAATCATATATTGAACTACCTTATGGGATTTCCAATGTATGTCATAGGATTTCAAGTTTTTTCATGATAGAAATGGTGAAAAGTTACAAAGAAAAGTACAAAATGTAATCTGTGCCCCTCTGTTCAATTGTTCAGCACGAGCTATGCTAATCCATAATGATTAAGGGGGACATATTCAGAGCTGTCTGGATGGGCTCACATAACAGTGCATCACACAGAAAAGATGCAGTTGCTGGCTCTTTTGTGCTATTCAAACAGAATATGTGATCTGAACAGATTCCCACATTCTGTTTGAATATCAGACCCTGGATGCATGGTGCATAGTAGGTAGCCACCATGTATGGTGCGGTGTATCCAGAGTGTGGGGCTGAAGACCACCCATACGGGAATACGTGGTGCATACCTGGATGTGCCATGTCCCCCATGGGCGATATTCAGCCCAAATATTCAAATGAGCTCTTTGGGCATGCATGGTGCCAAGGGGCCTCAAGCATGCCCATTATGGGCTCTTTTGCATGGCTGCACCCAGCAGAATACACCAGGCCAGCCCCCTTCCCAGTCCTGATCCCTGTTGTAATAAAGAAATGTGCACCGATTGCTCATATTCTGTAGAATAGTGTCCCCTCAGCCCTGATTTCCATTGCTAGAAATAAATCACTGATCCATGTTCCATAGTGTAGTATCCCCCCTTTCCAGCCCCATCCCCGTTGAAAGAAATAATGTGAAACAATCCCTCATTTTCCATAGCATAGTGTCCACCCCTCCCTGGTTTGATATCCATAGAAATAAAAATGTCCACCCCCTTTTCCCCATGTAGTCTTGTGGATCCCACCTCTCTGGTCTGAGCTCTATATGAATTAAAATGCATCACCCATTCACCCTAATAGTTTAGTGGATCCCCCTTACCCAGCTCAAGCACCATATGAATTACAATGTACACACACACACCCATTCACCCTGGTAGTATAGTGGATCCTTCTCCTTGGCCCAATCTCCATATGTATAAAAACCAAAATCCCTGGTATCCCCGGTGTTCAAGCGGCCCCCCCACCCCAGTAGGAAATGGACTGCCACCCTGCCCCCCCAACCCTACTGAAGCTGGAGACTGGCACAGCCCTCCCCACACCACCATGGCCAGCCACCAGCTGAACTGTCAGTGAGCTTGTACAGTACATAGTACACACCCATTGGTCAGCCTCTGAGCCCTACACTTCCATTTATAGGACAACAGTGACCAAATCATCAGCATAGCCATCTTATTACCTCACCTCATGTACCTGGTACAGAAATGTTTTGAATTCCCGTAACAGTGTAATTCTATGCAAGTGCAATGCCATTCCATGCCACAGGTGAGAAAACACATATTTGGCCAGGATTTGAAAAATGACAGCTGTGACATACATGAGGTGGGGTAATAAGAAAGCTATGTTGAAAATCTGGGGTGAAAATATTTAAAATGTCCGAAGTTATGAAGTGCGTAGCGAAATTGCAACGAATTGTCATAACTTTGCATTTTTACATATTTTGATCCCAAACTTTCAATACAGCCTCTTATAACTCCACCTCATGAACAACTTCAGGAAAAATTGTCAAATCCCATCCAAAAGGTGATTTCACTGACTGACCGTGAAATAACCTTTCCGGTGGGAGTTGCATAATGACAGTCACATTGTTCACGAGGTGGGGTCCCCAAAATGCCAAGTTGAAAATTCGGGGTCAATATCTCAAAAAAATGGCAAAGTTATGCAGAAAAGTTGAAACCCCATTGAAATACATTGAACCACATTTACCTTAGTTTCTCATATTGCAGTTCCAGCAGCAAGATGTGCCTTCGATCAGAGAGTGAATCTTGAACCTGGGACATGTTCAGGTGGGTGAGGTGAGGGTGTACTGGGTGGTGTGGGGTGGTGGGTGCTGAGTGGGAGGTGGGGGTTGGGGGCTGATTTGCAAGAGACTTTTTTTCTTTACAGGTTTAAAGAAAAGAAAAGACATTGAGGTCTGTTTCTTTATTTCAGGATTCTATTGCAATGTGAGGGTGGGGGGTGTGCCACTAGACTCCAGGGAATATAATTTAGTATGAGGATGGTAATCAATGGGTTGAGGAGGTTCCGTTAGACACCAGGGCATATAAATAATAATAAGGTTAATGGACAGCAGGAATGGACTTTGAGTTTTTCAATGCGTTCCAACATACTTGTTTTTGTTTCTTTGGAGAAATCCTCCATGACAACATCAAGTATGGGACTGTAATCTACCTGAGAGCCACTGGAGCTACTTTGCAAGAATGAGACTATATTTATCAGTTTTCTGTTAACCTGAACTGTTAAACTATTTGACTTGGGAATTTTGTTTTAGCCCTGTGGTTGTTTGGGTCTGCCAGCCCCTTAATGCTGCTTCTGGTCCCCGTGGGTTGTGAGAGAGTCTTCGGGGATCAGATTTAAAGTTTTGGAGTGTTTTCTTTGCCTTGTGATTTGGGGGTCGTGAGAGTGCCTTCGGTGGCAAGATCCTTCTATGGTTGCTTAGCTCTATGTCATCCTTATGCTTTCTGGCATTATGCTGCCTTATTGGGTCAATTGTGTCTGTTTTTAGCCCTGTTGGGAGAAGGTAAATAGTGAATTGTTAATGGACTGAGAACACAGCCGAAAGGCTGTCAAAATAATTTTGAGAATTTCGGGGCTCCAGGAGTGAGCGTTTGGAGCATGTGCAGTAAATTGAAAACTAGCGTTCCTGGTGCAATGCATTTTGTGGCACTCTGCAGTGCAGCTTATTGAATGGACTATTGAGCTCAGAAGGAGATCAGGAGTTTTGTAGCCCTCTCTGTAGTCTTTTAATTAAAGCAGCACTCAGTGTAAACACTGAAACCTAAACAGTACTGTACAAACCTGAAATGCCGCTAGTAGATGCAAATTTCATAATCTACAACACAGATGAAGTCATATAGTGGTTTTAACATACCTATGAACCAGTGTCTAGTGGAGTTATACCAACTTAAAGTTAGGTCCTCAATTGTTGGAGAAGATGGCTATGGCGAAGTTTGGAGTTGCACTTTATGTGCTGATATGCCTACTTCATTTTTTGAAAGGTTTGCCAATGTTGCCAGGGGTTGGGAAGGGTCTCATTTATTTGCCAAGACGCTGAATGCACTATGCTCAGCCAAATGATTATTTTATTTTTCCAATGCATTTGAATATTCTCAACTCAGAGAATAGATGTGGATGTTGTTGGGGCCTGGAATTTTAGGTGATAAGAAGTCCTCGCAAGTGCAGAGCATGAAATCCATAGATGGAAACACAGCCCAGAACAATGGTGGGAAAAAACATACAGACTCCCAGAATGAGAGTAGGGAGCAAAGTTTCTATACTATCGTGATGATCACTTTTATTTATTAATTTTGTACAGGCATGGTTACAGTGACTTGAAGAAAACGGCCTTGGGGTATTTTTCCTCTTAAAAGGTTGCTATGCTGTCATTTATATAAGATGGTGTATGTTGCTTTAAGCGGAACCGCCAGATGCAAAGCAATTACATTTTTCACCCAAAACACTGTGCTTGTGCATTAGAAGGAGATGTTGGACTCCTATATCAAGGTAGCATTTTATTTCAGATTAGCTAAAATAATAAGGAATTTAAAAAGGGACATTTTATTGTGGCATTGCTCCAGACTGCAAAATGAACTTTGACAAATTGTTTTTAGGAGTCCTGACATTTTTGCCAGCACTGCACAAAACTATGTTGCTCCTGTCTAACTGTTGAGCTGTATGCTCATTTACTTTGTGCCGTAGTTATGGAAGTCCTTATTTCAGAAAACATTTGGATGATCATCAGAGGGTGGAGGGTGCCACTAGCACCAGGGAAATGGGGAAAATGGGATCGGTGGCTGGGGATGGTGCCACTACACACCAGAGAAGATATTTATGGGGACAGTGTGTGTGTGAAGGGGTTGTTCCAACAAATGCGAGAGAAACAGCAGGGCAGCTCACAGCTCACACTGCAGCTGGCAGCACAAGTTCAGCTGTGGCTGCAAAAATCAGGAAAATCTGTTCTCATGTAGAAAATGTGGGGGAAGTGCTCCTTTCACTATGCTGGGCACACAGGATTTTGGGTGCCCTTAAAAAGTATTTCTGGCCCTAATTCTGGAAAACAACATCAGAATCTAGCTAAACAGGGCCTGTTTAGCTAGGTTCTGGTGTTTGATTTTTAAAATGACAACATTTTTATGTATTTCCATGCTTTTTAATTCATGGAAAAAATGATCAAGCTAGTGGCTTGCGATAAAGGATTTGCCCCTCACGAAAAGGATTCTTTTTCATGAGGCCAAA
The DNA here is from genome assembly GCA_016271365.2 of Neoceratodus forsteri. Classification (NCBI taxonomy): domain Eukaryota; kingdom Metazoa; phylum Chordata; order Ceratodontiformes; family Ceratodontidae; genus Neoceratodus; species Neoceratodus forsteri. Next base: position 65,816,604 of record CM057459.1, read on the forward strand.
TCCTGTGTTGAACTTTTACCCTCTATCCTGGAGAGTGATCTTCCCATTGAAAACAATGGGAACTTAAAAATTGAATAACTTAGCAACAGATTAATATTTTTTAACCAAACAAATGCATAGCAGTTCTGTTATCTAAACTGTATTCACCATACAAAAATCCACCCCTCAATTCTACACCCTCTGGGTGCAAGGCAATCAGGAAAAAACTGCAAAAAGTGGTGACTTTTAATTTTTTTACGCTATCCGTATCTCAGAATCTGCACATCCAACCACAGTAAAACTTGCCACGTCAAGAGATCTGCCCCACAGGACAGTGCATGCCAGCCTTTGTACAAATCCATTGATTGGTTTCAAAGTTATTAAAGTGCAAAATTTGAGGTTTAACATTAAACATGCTACTCAACCCTAACCATAGTGGTGCTATTGTGCCACTACAATAGATACATATTATCTGTATATTGATAAATTACATGAATGGGAACTTTTCCCCATAGAAAATGCCATCATTTATTTCCCAGTATACCTGTGACTAATCTATCAATTAGCAGTATATACCTGCACTAACCAAACAATTACAGCTATATACCTATACTAATCAAACAATTAATGGGAAAATAGTGATAACACAATTAACACTTCATTAGGAAGCTAGCTAAACAAATTAACAAGCTGCAAAAGAACCTGGAAAAAAGACACACTAAACACTCCCAAACCCAGAAATCCCCCAAACTCCTATCCATACTGACTACACACCATTCCCTCCTTGCTGCAAGAGATGTTCAAGTGTCACAACCTGATCACAAACACAATCTCCATAATAACAACCATCCTAATGTATTATCTTCAACAAACAATGGGTAAGGGTGGGACACTTGGAAGTGTTTCCATCGAGGGGGGCAAATCAGGGAGATCTTTACTTTTTATTTTATATATATATATATATATATATATATATATATATATATATATATATGTATACAGTATATATAGGACAAACAATGGTGAATTGTCAGATAAATGATTTATCTGCCGTTTGACCTCAGGTAACCTCACAACTGACAGCTCACCATTGTATATTTCATTTATGCAATAGGGATGCCTTCTGTCAGTGCAGGAACATTTGCTTTTGACGGTTTATCTTTTTTTTAAATTATAATTTCTGTGACTTTTTGTTTACTTTCCTAGTGTATGTTCACCTAGTGTAGTGGTTGCTATTAAGTGAAACACCACTCATTTTGTAGAAAACGTTGTGCTGAACAAATGACAGTTATTTGCATTTGTTGAAAAAGTGGATAAAAATTGAATTTTTTGCTGTTTTTTGCTAATTATAAAAAAAACTAAATGGTATCTATAAATGAAACACCATTCATTTTGTAGATATTTTTGTGCTGAACAACTTCTATGCTCACAGTCCTATGCTATTATTTTTCAGTTTAAAGTTATTTGCATTTGTTTGTCAAAAAGTGAAAAATAAAATGTTCTTGTTTTTGCTAATTGTAAATAAACTATATATATACATATATATATATATATATATATATATTCCATGCAAAAGTCAGGAAATTCAACATTAGGGGTGAGCACCTCCCCCACACACTCCCATCCTCCACAGACTGACAGACACTGGGGCGTGGCATGGGGTCATGAGACCCAACTGTCGCCCCATTCCATGTGTAACCAGGTTTACATGGTACAGTAAAGGGGAATGGGGTGACAGTTAGGCCTCATGACCCCATGTCACACCCCAGCTTCTGTCAGTCTGTGGAGGATGGGAGTGTGGGGGGTGCTCACTCCTAACGTTGAATTTCCTGACTTTTTTCACTTCAACCCTAACTGATGCATTAACGCAGTTTTTTGCATAGAATTTTCTTACTTTTTGGAAAAGTGTAATATAAGTAGTAAAAAATATGTATTGATGGGAGTGCTCCCACCGGGTTGCCTTTGGTCCCCATGCTCCCACCATGTGGCCCATTTCTGCATAACAATATACATCTGACATAGCTATACAGCATCCCTATGCAGCAACGAAACCTTGGAACACAAATGTAACAATATCCCATGAACCATCCAACTTAGTAAAAAATTTCACTCCAGGCTTATTGTGCAGTTTAAAATCTTGTTCCAGCAGCATAGATCACCTAGAGGTGATCTAAGTTGCCATTAGCAAAAAGTCTATATCTTGCTTCGTTTTCGAGATAACGGCTCAGAAAGTTGTGACACAGACCGCAATGTAATCCTATGGGAAAAACATCAACTACATCATTGAATATCTCTGCAACCAATTAATTTCCCAACAACTAAACAGCATAATTCACATCTCTAGGACATCCCCCCAACACAATTTCAAGTAAAAAGACCCAACCCTTATTGAGATATGCAATTTTAATGTTGTTAAAGCTTTAAAAATGTTTCAGCCGTGAGATAGAACATTTTTCGGCCGCAAGAAATTCTTCCGCCATGAGCGGACATCTGGTAGTCCCAATTTGGGCCATCTGGTCATCCCTAGGGTCATGCGGTCATCCCCATGGACATCTGGTTGTGAAAATCTGGCTATCTGGTCGTCCCCTCGCGGAGGAAGCTCACGGCTGAAAATTGTCTCACAACCGAAGAATTTGCAGGCTCGTGAACGAAGATCGTAAGTGAGTCACAAACAAAGAATTTTAAATTTTAAAACTGTATTTTTTGACAAATCTGACGCAAACCAAATACATGGCTCAATAGATGGGGTCCCCTGAGCAAAACCTACGCCTCATTTACACCAAAAGTGACCTGTGGAGAAAACTACAAAATTTTTTCAGTCAGAAAACTGAAAACAAGATGATGGCTGTCGCAAATGAAAAATTTCTTGAGGCGGAAGATTTTTTCACAGTGAGCATGCAAAATCTTCAGCCGTGAGGGGACGACCAGATAGCCAGACTGCCATTCTTCTTTTGCAAAATATACATATAAATTTTCTCATAGGATATAATGGGAACTTCAAATTGTAATAACTTTTGAACGGATTAATATGGTTTCACCAAACAAACACTGGCATGTTCCTTGACACAAGCTCTTTCCACGTCCCAAGTTTTGGACAAATAGATCACATGGTGACCGTGCAGTGCCACGGGCAAAAAATGCATGAAACTGGTGAAAAGTGCATTTTTGGGTGTTTGCTGCACAAAAACCATATCGCCAACTGAAACACAACTTGGTAAATCAAGAGATCTACCACATGAGACTGTGTATTCCAAATTTCATGCAAATCCATTGAACAGTTGCAAAGCTATTAAGGCGCAAAATTTGAAGTTTAACACTAAGGTGCCTACTCAGCCACTAAAATGTATAGATATAGCTCATATATATATATATGCAGTAAGCGTGGACATACATCCTATGTGATAAATATGAGCTACTATGTGTATAAATGTGAAATCTCACATTTATACACATAGTAGAGATGCATCATCATAGATTTACACACATAGGCCCAGATATTCAGACTGTGCTGGGCAGTGACACAAGCCAGGGTGCAGTGCAACTGGGATATGCCAGGGCCAAGACCAGGTGATATTCAATGGTGATGAGCCATGGTGCAGCACCATTGAATATGGCAAGGTCAATAGCACACTGACACTGCACCAGCATAAGCCACAGTTAGGGAGCACAGGGATGCGCCAGCACAAGTGCAGTTGCACTAGGTGCATCACCTGCGATATTCAGTGAGGGGCATGCAAATGAGGCCATAATATATGCAAGGCACAAATGGGGCCATTTGCATGTCATTATGGCCCCATTTGCATGCCTTGCGCAGGGCAGCCCAGCGACTTGCACCTGGCATCCTGCACAGCATGACATGGGCAGTGGGGATCTTGGGCATCCCCCACCCAGTATCCATGATCACATGGTATATGTTAAGAAATACAGCCCTGGTAGTCTAGTGGCCCCCCCATATCCCTGATTCCCCAGAAATAAAAGCCATGACCATCCCTGGTGGTCTAGTGGTCCCCCCTTCCACCTAAGTCCCCGATCAATGTCATTCACAGATTTGGGACTGTCTAGTACAGTATGCCCTGCAAGCCCATTGGTCTACACTGGAGACCAATGGGCTTACAGCCCATACTGTACCTGTCCTTCAGCAGGTGGCTGGGTGGTATGCAGGTGGGGTGCTGCTGACTGCTGAAGATGGGGGGAGTTAGTGGGGTGGGCAAGGGGCTCTGTGTGGGTGGAAGGGTGGGGTGCCACTGGATCACCAGGGCATTTTATTACAAGTTTTACCATGATCACGGCAATGGGTGGGGGCCACTAGACCACCAGGGACACTCATACTGACATTGATTTGGGAATCGGGGACTTGGGTGGGAGGAGGGACCACTGGACCACCAGGGATGGTCATGGCTTTTATTTCTGGGGAATCGGGGACACAGGGGTCCACAAGACTACCAGGGATGTGTTTCTTAGCATATACTGCTCGATCGCAGCTACGGGCGGGGGTTCCACTAACAACTGGGGTTGTGTGTTCTTGGGATCAGTGTTCTAGGTGGGCGGGTGGCCACCCACGGTGGGCTGCTGCTGTGTTGCACCTTGTAATACAACAGCCTACTTGTGGGTGGCCAGGGTTTGTTCCTACTTTTCTGGGGCTCAACTTTGAGCCCCCCCATGTGGCGCAATGCAGGGTTGCACCAGCATATGCGCTGCACATCCGGGGCTGAATATCGGGATGTGCCGCATATGCATGGGCATGCCCCCTGCATCTGCGCTGCATATGATTACATTGCACCCTGGTGCATTGGGATTTGAGCTGCGCTGGGTAGTCCTTTCAGTATCCCGCGTGTGCAAAATGGTGGGTTGCACCAGCGCAACTCTGTTGTGCCAGGCGCAACCCCTTTGAATATCCGAGCCTTAGTAAATATGTTACAATCACTCCAGAACTCATTTAGAATGTTCAGCCTCAGTACCAGTACTAACTATATTCAAATGCAAATAACTTTAAAAAGAAAAAAAGATGGCATAGTACTGTGTGCATGAAAGTTGTTCAGCACAAAATTATCTACAAAATGAGTGGTGTTTCATTTATAGATACCTTATAGATTCATTTATAATTAACAAAAGGCAGAAAATACAATTTTTTGTTCACTTTTTGGCAAACAAATGCAAATAACTTTAAAATGACAAAAGTAACATGGTACTGTGAGCATGCCATTTGTGCAGCACAAAGTTTTCTACAAAATGAGTGCTGTTTCATTTAGTAGCAGCCACTACACTAGGCGGACAAACACTAGGAAAGTTAACAAAAAGTCCCAGAAATTATCATTTAAAAAAAGATAAAACAGTCAAAAACAAATGTCCCTGCACTGACAAAGAAGCATCCCTATTGCATAAATAAAATATACAATGGTGAGCTGTCAGATAAATGATTTATCTGCACAAGTGCCATTTGACCTCAAGTAACCTCACGAGTGGCATAAGTGGCGCATATATATATATATATATATATATATATATATATATAGAGAGAGAGAGAGAGAGAGAGAGAGTGAGAGAAAGAGAGAGAGAGAGATAGATAGAGAGCATTCCACTTGTATGCCATTCAGATGTGCGCATATTTTGGATGTATGCACACAATCGCAATGTCTTGATTTTTTCCCTATTCAGTCAATGTTAAAACATCCACTTGTATGCAATGGTAATTTTGGATGGATGCACATATTTTCAGACTGCAGTCTTTGTTCTCTGCCTGGAGTGGATGTTAATTAGTGCTAATATGTGTTAACCACAGCTATTAGGAGTGGAGCGTACAGCTTGCCATAACAATAAAGTTGCCAAGGTAACAAACAACCTTCTCTTTGTGGCCACTTAGTGCTAATCTGCTGGTTTTACAAGTTAAAAACAGTGGTGATTACAGCATTCATTATAGTAGCCAGAATGGAAAAGGTGTCACTTAAAGTGCTATGTCTGGAGGTGAAAATTAAACTCAGAAAAATCAGAGCTGCCTGGGGTATCCCGAAAAGAACTTGTCCTGGTTTGGTAGAAGAAGCTTTGCTTTAATGGTTCTCCCTCTCCCGCGACCATGGTGTACCGTTGTCTGGCCCAATATTGATGGAGAAGGCAAAACAACTTGCACAGAATATGGAGATTGATGATTCTGAACCCACTGCAGCTTGGCTCTCCAGGTGGAGGGACAGACACCAGATAAGCTATCGCTGTATTCATGGCAAAAAGGCAAAATCTGATTTTGTTGCCTCAGAAGACTGGCTCACCAATGTTTTACCAGACATTTTGTGTGGCTATTCTTTGTCTGAAATCTATAATACGGATGAAACTGCCTTTTTTTTCTGTGCCACAGCAGACAGAACTTTAACATTTAAAACCGAGGCATTAAGTGGTCACAAAACGGCCAAGCAATGTCTGTCCATTCTTGTTGCTAGCAATGGTGATGGATCTGATAAACTCCCACTGTTGTTAATCAGCAAATCAAAAAAAAAGTGGTATTTTTGAGGGATTGCCATAGAAGCTTTGCCTGTTCAATATCATGCAAATTCCAACGCATGGATGACCAGTGATATTTTTTCAGCATGATTACTTGACCTAAACAAAAAAATGATTAGAAAACAAAAAAAATCTGCATGATCGTGGACAACTGCCCAGCCCATAAGCTGATCACCCTACGGAACATTAAGCTTGTCTTCTTACCACCCAAATGTACTGCAATAGTGCAGCCCATGGACCAGGGGGTGATTCAAAATTTAAAAGTCCACTACTGAAAGTACATTGTTAGCAAACTTATTGGTGCCATCGATCAGTCAGAGCAGCAGTTCGGAAAGGTTGGTAAAGACATTACAGCGATGGATGCGAATCACTTGTTTCATGTAGCATGGACCGATGTTACCCCTGAAACAATGAAGCACTGCTTTCAGAAGGTAGGCATACGTTCACCTTCTGAAACAGAAGCCATACTCAAACTTCCACCGGCTGTGCTACCATCTATGGGGATGGACCAAACAACTTTCATGGCTTGTGCACAGATCGACGACTTAGAGCCGATGACCAGAGTCCTTACAGATGCAGACATCTGAACATCTGTGTTGCTTGGTGCTGAAGAAGAGAAAGAGGAGGGGGAAAAAGACCTTGTGCCACCAACAACCACCGAGGTATGGAACATGATGTTAAAAATAAGGCACTATGTCGAGCAGAAAGAGCAAAAAAGACTAGCTGGTTCTATACATTTGAATCACTACTCGAGTGTATCGCATCCAACAGTAACAAGCAAAGTTACATAACTGAATTTTTCACACCTGATAATTAAATGTGAAGTTTTGTATTGCTGTTTTTAATGATTAGTGAACAAGCTAAAAAGTGCTTATTTGAAGTAAAATTTATTTTTAACTGCATTTATTGTTCCGTGCATCTGTCTCATTTGTCCCCATTGATTTCAACTGAGTTCTGGATGTATGCACATTCCACTTGTATGCACATTTTCGGCCCATCCCGACCATGTGCATACAAGTGAAATCTACTGTGTGTGTGTGTGTGTGTGTGTGTGTGTGTGTGTGTGTGTGTGTGTGTGTATATATATATATATATATATATATATATATATATACACACACACACACACATATATATATATATTTATATACACATATACAGTATATATATATACTGTATATATATATATATATACAACAGTATATATATATATATATATATATATATATATATATATATGGTAGCACGTAGTGCTACCATAGTTAGGGTTGAGTAGCCCTTTTAAGGTTAAAGGATGAAATTTTGCACCTTAATAACTTTGCCACCGTTCAATGGATTTGCCTGAAATTTGGCAGGCACAGGGCGTAACCATAGATCTTGGGATCTGCCAACTTTTGTACCAGTCAGATATACAGCTGCAGAGTTATTAAGCAACATCTGTGTGCTAATTTACATTTTTTTGCGCATTCTTTGCTTGCACCTACAGGTCACACAGTTTGCATGACCAGTCCGAAAACCTCAGAGAACATGCGACCAGGGTCCCTGATGTGCCTTTTGAAGATTTTGTGAAAAAATATTAAACAGTTCAAAAGTTATTTTAAAAAAATTCCCATTATAAGTCAATGGGAAAAGTTAACAAAAAGTCCAACACTTTAGCAAATGCACTTTTTAGTGTCGCAAATGGCACTAGTAGTGTCGTGAATCAGCCATTTTTTTTTTCAGTTACTGATCACAGAAATGATTGGCATTTAAAATTGGGACCATCTAGGGACATAATTCTTTTTATGTTTACCTATTCGAGCCCTGAGGATGTTAGCCATGTCTTTATTTTAGGGTTAAACACCCCAGAAATATGTTTTTCAAATTTCTGGAAAAAGTAGTCTGGCAAAATAGTGTCGCACTCACGATACTTTTGCAAATTCTGTGAAAGCTTTCGCAAATCACGACAGTACTTTTCCAGACTATGGCCAAAACGACAGGAGTTCTTTGCCACCCTGCTGCAAAAGAACTGTTTGGTCTTTTGAGCTGAAATTTGGAAGGAAGGCAACCAACATCGCACAGATGTGCCTTTTGGTATTTTGGTGACAAAATATTACACAGATCCCAAGTTACAGTACTCTGAAGTTGACATTTTTTCCCATAGACTAATATGGTGGCATACGTCGCTGCATTTCGGGGCTCATATCTCGGAAAGGGTGCGAGATACGGAATTTTCATCATGACCATGAAAACCTAGCCAGGACAGTCATGAATCATGTGAAATTTAAATTTTTTTTCTATGTCGTACGTTACTGAGATATTAGCGTTTTAGTATTACAACTGCTCATTTTCTGCTCCGAGGCACATTATTATGCATACATTCCTTGTTTTCACTGTCTTTCTCAATGGAGTTTTTCAGGGACAATACAGTGTGTGCTCCATTTACTGTTACATGTAGGCTTTACACTTGTGTTTCCGTGCCAGTTTACGTTACCATTACTGTGTACTCCACCGTGTGCATTACCCTTTGCGTTTCCATTTGTGTTTGTGTTACTGTTATCATTTGTGTCTCCACTACGGTTTGTGTTTGTGTTTCACTTAGTGTCACCATGTGCATTGCCATTTCTGTTGATGGCCACCCTTCCATTTTCATTTGCATTTGTCTTTCATTTTGCGTCATCGTTGTTCTTACCGTTACCATTTGCATTTCCAATTGCGTTCCCGTGCTCGTGTGCATTACGGTTTGCGTTTCCATATGCACTTATGTTTGCGTTTGTGTTTCTGTTTTCTTTGGCATTATTGTTGCAGTTACCATTACCATTTGCATTTACAATTGCGGGTACCGTCACTGTGCGCGTTACAGTTTGCGTTTCCCTACGTGCTTGCATTTGCATTTGCATTTCTGTTTTCTTTTGCATTACTGTTGCTGTTACACTTATCATTTGCATTTACAATAGCTGTACAGTGACTGTGTGCATTACCAGTTGCGTTTACAGATGCGCTTGCATCTCCATTTGCATCACTGTTCGCTTAGGCGTCACTTTGCACCTGCGTTTCTATTAACGCTTGCTTTACAATTTACGTTTGTGTCACCATGTGTGTAACTGTTACTGCTTGCATTTGCGTTGCTGTTACCGTTACTATGTCACAAAAAATCACGTGGTGAGAGCATTCCATTCACTATTTTAGTCCTCATTCTCAAAAAAAAGGGAAATTAGAGGCAAAAAACTCTGTTTAATGCATCAGTTAGGGTTGTTCCACAGTGACAAAGTGAAATTGGTGTTAGGGTTGAAACCCCCTTGCACCCATCATCGCCCCTCATTGGCATCGGGTGTGATTGGGCTCTCAGTTCTAACTCTCACCCCATTCTCCTATGCCTCAGCTTGTTCATGCATGTGATGGGGTGAGAGTTAGACTGACGAGCCCAATGCACACCAATGCCGGTTGGGGTGGACTGAGGGGTGCAAGGGGATTTTCAACCCTAACACCAAATTTCTACTTTGTTGCTGTGGAATGACCCTAACTGATGCATTAAACAGAGTTTTTTGGCTCTAATATATATATATATATATATATATATATAAAATAGTGGCACGGTAGGGTAGAGTACCCCATTTAAGGATAAATCTGAAATTTGGCAGCAAAATAACTTTGTCACCAAACAACGGATTTGCCTGAAATCTGGCATGCATTGTCTGGTACCATAGGTCTCTGGACCTGCCAAGTTCCGTTATGGTCAGATGTACGGTTGCAGAGATACAGAGAACCGAAAAATGCATAAATTACACATTTTTACACATTCTTTGCTCGTGCCTACAGCCCACTCGGTTTGTGCTACTGGTCCGAAACCTTCAGAGAACATGCAGACAGGGTCCCCGATGTGCCTTTGAAAGATTCCGTGAAAAAATATTAAACGATTCAACAGTTATTCAAAAAACAAGTTTTCCATTATAGTCAATGGGAAAAGTTAACAAAATATGCGAAAGTGTCGCAAATGCACTTTTTACTTTCACAAATGACTCTTGTAATGTCACAAATCAGCCATCTTGTTTTCAGTTGGTCATCACAAAAATGCTTGGCATTTAAATTTGGGACCCACTAGGGACACAATTCTTGCTGTATTCACCTAGTTGATCCCTGAGGATTCTAGCCATGTCTTGTTTTGGGGGTAAAACACTCCAGAAATATGTTTTTTAAATTTTTGTAAAAAGTAGTGTCATAAAGTACTTTTGCATATGCAACACTTTCGTGATTTCATTTGCAAAAGTGTCGTGATTTGCCAAAGTACTTTGCGACATTATGGCCAAAGCAATAGGGAATCTTTGCCACCCTGCTGCAAAAGAACGGTTTGGTCTTTTGGGCTAAACTTTCGAGGGAAGAAAGCCAAGATCTCACAGATGTGCCTTTTTGTGGTTTGGTAAAAAAATATTAGAAGTCTGCAAAGTTATGGCACTCTGAAGTTGATGATTTTTCCCATAGGATAACATTACGGTGTCCGCCGCAGCTTTGGGGCCCATATCTTGAAAACAGTTCGAGATATGGACTTTTTACTGGAAGAATATTTAGTCTCCTGCCAAGGGGCTAAGTGCAAAACTAGCCTGGAAAGTCATAAAAAATATGAGATTTTAAATGTTTTTTCTATGTCACACGGTTCCTGAGATATAAGAAATTTAATATTCCAAGTGCTCATTCTCTGCTCCGAGGGCCATTATTATGCATACATTCTTTGTATTCACTGTGCTTCTGAATGCACCTTTTTGGGAAAAAAAGGATGTATGTTTGCGTTACTGTTACCGTTAGCATTTCCAATTGTGTTTCCATTACCGTTTGCATTAGCGTTTCCGTTTACGTCACCATGTGCATTACCCTTTGCATTTGCGTTTGTGCCTGCATTTGCATTACTGTTACCATTTGCATTTCCGTTACCGTTTTTGTTTGCTTTTGCTTTTGCGTCACCGTATTAACGTTACCATTTGCATTTAAATGCTTGCGCATTATGCGTTTCCATTGCGTTACTATTTCCTTTGCTGTCATCGTTGGTGTTACTGTAACCATTTGTGTTTCCAATTGTGTTACTGTTTGCATGTTCATTACCGTTTGCGTTTGTGTTTCCATTGGCCTTAGCGTTTGTGTTATCGTTAGTGTTTCTGTTGTCGCGTGCGTAACTGCTTCCTTCTGCGTCACCGCTGCCATTACTATTTGCGTTTCTGTTTGAATTTCTGTTACCATTTGCATTTTCGATACTGTTTGCATTTCTGTTGCCGATAGCATTTGCGTTAGCATTTGTGTTACCATTTCTTTTTTCATTTATGTTTGCGCTTGCATTTCTCTTACCATTTGCATTATTGTTTCTGTTTGCATCACCATGTGTGTTACCGTTTGCGCTTGCATTTGCATTACCACTAGGGTTACTATTTTCTTTTACCTCACTGTTGCCATCACCATTTGCATTAATATTACCGTGTGGTTTATTGATCTGAAACTTACCATGTAGAAAGACCTGTGCTCAAGAAACATGCCAGTTTTTGTTTGGTGAAACAATGGTGTTCCATTCCAGAGTTACTGCCATTTGAAGCTGGCCCCCCTCACAGTTACAGATTTTTTTGGTGGCCAGGTCCACCATTTTAGTGCATTTTTGGCTGCAATTTCTGCCATTTTGTGGTGGAAGACTTCTTAAAGGTGCAGAAAAGTAACAATTGAATATCTCTGGAATGGTTTGGTCTTTTCACATAAAATTTGGAGGGTGTTGAGTGGATGTCCTGGGGAAGTGAATAATAATTTACATGTTGGAAAAATTATTTGCTGCAGAGATACTGCATGACACAGTTAACTTTTTATGCATAGCATTCTGCATGGTGCTACTGGCTTGAAATTGATAGCGTAGATAGCCCTAGTGGTACGGAGGTGCCTTGCAGTGGTTTGGTGTGTAAAACATTAACAGGTGCAAAATTATGCCACTCTGATGAATGAAAATTTGGTTCATTACACTTCAAAAACTTCTGAACCATGTGTCCAATTTACCTGGCATTTGGAATGTAATAAGATTTATAATGTATCTTTGACTGTGACAATTTTTGGGTCACTGGCCCTTACAGTTGCTGAATTGTGCATGTTACGTTGTTTGCTCATGGAGCTGTGCGACTGTTGAACGGATGTACACACAATTCTGGACACACAGTGTGCCATGGTAAATGTCTTCATTTACCAATTTTCATTTCAGCCGGTCATACAGTTTTAAAATCACATGGTGGGAGCACAATTGTGGACACATGGTGTGCTATGGAACATGTCTTCCTTTAACAATTTTTGGTTCCGTTGGATATATGGTTCTTGTGTAGCGAAATGCCAAAAATGTTATTTGCAGCACTCCTGTGCAGTTTTATAGTGCAGCCAGTGTGTAGTTGATTGATCTAAAACTTGCCATGTAGAAAGACCTGTGTTCAAGGAACATGCCAGTTTTTGTTTGTTGAAAAAATGTTGTGCCCTTCCAGAGTTATTGCCATTTGAAATTGGCACCCCTTGCAGTTACAGATTTTTTTGTCTGCCAGGTCCGCCATTTTAGCACATTTTCGGCCTCGATTTCTGCCATTTTGTAGTGGAAAACTTCTTAAAGGTGCAGAAATGTAAAAATTGAATAGCTCTGGAATGGTTTGGTCTTTTCACATGAAATTTGGAGGGTGTTGAGTGGATGTCCTGGGGATGTGAATAATGCTGTTTACATGTTGTAAAAATTATTCACTGTGGAGATACTGCATGATGCAGTGGTGCTACTGGCTTGAAATTTATAGTGTAGGTAGCCCTAGTGGTACAGAGGTGCCTTGCAGTGGTTTTGTGTGTAAAACATTAATAGGGGGGAATTATGCCACTCCGAAAAATGAAAATTTGGTTCATTACGCTTCAATAACTTCTGAACCATGTGTCTGATTTGCCTGGCATTTGGAATGTACAAAGATTTATAATACATTTTTGACTGGACAATTTCTGGGTTGCTGGTACTTACGGTTGCTGACTTGTGCATGTTACGTTGTTTGCTCATGGCGCTGTGCAACCGTTGAACGGATGTACACACAATTCTGGACATACGGAGTGCCACGGTAAATGTCTTCATTTACCAATTTTCATTTCAGCCGGTCATACAGTTTTAAAATCACATGGTGGGAGCACAATTGTGGACACATGGTGTGCTATGGAACATGTCTTCTTTTAACAATTTTTGGTTCCGTTGGATATATGGTTCTTGTGTAGCGAAATGACAAAAATATTATTTGCGGCACTCCTGTGCAGTTTTATAGTGCAGCCAGTGTGTAGTTGATTGATCTAAAACTTGCCACGTAGAAAGACCTGTGTTCAGGAACATGCCAGTTTTGTTTGTTGAAAAATGTTGTGCCCTTCCAGAGTTATTGCATTTGAAATTGGCACCTTGCAGTTACAGATTTTTTGTCTGCCAGGTCCACCATTTTAGCACATTTTCGGCCTCGATTTCTGCCATTTTGTGGTGGAAGACTTCTTAAAGGTGCAGAAATGAAAAAATTGAATATTTCTGGAACGGTTTGGTCTTTTCACATGAAATTTGGAGGGTGTTGAGTGGATGTCCTGGGGATGTGAATAATGCTGTTTACATGTTGGAAAAATTATTCACTGTGGAGATACTGCATGATACAGTGGTGCTACTGGCTTGAAATTTATAGTGTAGGTAGCCCTAGTGGTACGGAGGTGCCTTGCAGTGGTTTTGTGTGTAAAACATTAACAGGTGGGGAATTATGCCACTCCGACAAATGAAAATTTGGTTCATTACGCTTCAATAACTTCTGAACCATGTGTCTGATTTGCCTGGCATTTGGAATGTACAAAGATTTATAATACATTTTTGACTGGACAATTTCTAGGTTGCTGGTACTTACGGTTGCTGACTTGTGCATGTTACGTTGTTTGCTCGTGGTGCTGTGTGACTGTTGAATGGATGTACACACAATTCTGGACATACGGTGTGCCATGGTAAATGTCTTCATTTACCAATTTTCATTTCAGTCGGTCATACAGTTTTAAAATCACATGGTGGGAGCATGGGGTCCTTCGAGCACCGCACTCCCATCACCACATTCCATTCACTATTTATAGTGCACATTCTCAAAAAGAAGGGAAATTCAAGGCAAAAAAACTCTGTTTAATGCATCAGTTAGGGCTGTTCCACACTGACAAAAGTGAGGAAATTCGGCGTTAGGGTTGCCACCCCTTGCACCCCAAGCCCACCTTGTCCCCACCAACAGGCATCAGGGTGTGCGTGGGGTTGTCAGTCCTAACTCTCACCCCATTCTCCTATACTGCACCACCTCAGCTTATTTACACATGGAATGGGGTGAGAGTTAGGGCCAATGACCCCAACGCACACCCCGATACCTGTGGTGGGGATGGGGTGGGTGTGGGGTGCAAGGGGTGGCAACCCTAACACCAAATTTCCTCACTTTTGTCACTGTGGAACAACCCTAACTGATGCATTAAATGGAGTTTTTTTTGCTATGAATATATACTATAGCTAGGGTTGAGTAGCCACTTTAATGTTAAACCTCAAATTTTGCACCTTAATAACTTTGCCACCGTACAATGGATTTGCCTGAAATTGTGCATGCATGGTCTGGTACCATGATCTCTGGATGTGGTAAGTTGTGTTATGATCAGATTTACGGTTGTGGAGCTACAGAATGCAAACAAATGCAAAAAAAAATTGATTTTTTGTGTGTTTCTTTGCTCATGCCCACACAGTTTGTCCAATTGGTGCAAAATGTTCAGGGAAGATGCAGCCTTGATCACCGATGTGCCTTTTGAAGATTTGGTGAAAAGATATTAAACCATTCAAAAGTTATTCAAAAAACAAATTTCCCATTATAGTCAATGGGAAAAGTTAACAAAAATCATGAAACTTTAGCAAATGGACGTTTTTACTTTCGCAAATGGCCCTTTTGCTTTCGTGATTCTGCCATTTTGTTTTCAGTTACTAACACAGAAAAATGTCTGGCATTTAAAATTGGGACCTTCTAGGTAAACACTGATTGTTGTGTTTACCTAGTCGGGTTCTAAGGATGCTAGCCATATGTTTTTTTTTTGGGGGGGGTTAAACCTCTCAGAAATAGGATTTTTTAACTTCTTCCAAAAAGTACTTTCGTAAAATACTTTCACAAATGTGAAAGTTTTGTGATTTTTTTTTTTTTTGCGAAACTTTCATGATTTGCAAAAGTAATTTGCGAAAGCATTGCAAAATAACTGCAAATCTTTGCCACCCTCCTGCAACAAAACGGTTGGGTCATTTGGGCTGAAATTTGCAGGGTGGAAAGTCCTGGTCCCACAGATGTGCCTTTTGGTGATTTGGTGTCAAAGCATTAAAGGGTCCCAAAGTTACAGCATTCTGAAGTTTAGCAATTTCCCATAGGGTAACATTGCGGCATCTGTCACGCCTTTCAGCGCTCATGCCTTGAAAACGAAGTAAGATACAGAGTTTTCACTACTTGCAGCTTGGTTCACCTTCAGGTGAACCAACTTGTTGAAACAAGATTGGAAATAGTATATGATACCTGAAGTTTAATTTTTTTCTACTTGCTACGGTCACAGAGATATTGGCAAAAACATATTCCAAGTGTTTGAAGGGTGCCTTCTGAGTTCATTTCACTGCCCGTATCTCAGTACCGACATGAGACAGGGATTTGGTCAACTTTTATGTTGCAACATCTAGTCACTGTCATTATTGCAATGACACTTGCAATTTTTTCTACCTGCTACGGTTCCTGAGATATTGCCAAATTACTTCTACAAGGGTTCCTTGCCTTATACAGCTGCTGTATGGCTCCATATTTATGTGTAACTGGGAGCATGGGGTATGGAGGGCCTGTGCCCCACAGACACATATCATTATGAAGAAATGGGCAGCTTGGTTGGAGTTCCTGAGATATTGCCAAATTACTGCTCCAAGGGTTCCTTGCCTTGTGCGGATGCTGTATGGCTTCATACTTATGTGTAACTGGGAGTGCAAGGCCTGGAGGGCCCACACCCTCACAGACACACATCATTATGAAGAAATGGGCAGCTTGGTAGGAGTTCCCAAGATATTGTCAAATTACTGCTTCAAGGGTTCCTTGCCTTATACTGCTGCTGTATGGCTACATACTTATATATAACTGGGAGCGCAGGGCCCGGAGTGCCGGCGCTGTCACAGACACATATCATTATGAAGAAATTAGCAGTTTGGTGGGAGCATGGTCCTGAAAGGCCCCGCTCTCCCACCAACACATACCATTTGCTACTTATATTACAGTTTTTCAAAAAGAAGGAAGATTCATTGCAACAAACTCCATTAACTGTAGCAGTTAGGATTATTTCCATAGCAACAAAGGAGTGGAAATGCGGTGTTAGGGTTCAAAAACCCAAATCCATATTCTCCCACTGCCCCCACCCCCCCACACACACACTTGTGTTGTTATGAACGGATAATATCAGAAAGGATTTTTACCACCCTTTAATGTATGGTAATGCCTCCTGATGTTACTCTGAGATAAAGAAATAGAGTTGGCCCCATGCTGCCACTTATGTAGTTATGATTCAATGATATCAGACAGCATTTTAAATTACTGTTACAACAGCTCCTTGCCTTATACAACTGCTGTATGGATCCATAGTTATGTGTAACTGGGAGCACGAGGCCCGGAGGGCCTGCACTCCCACAGACACATATCATTATGAAGAAATGCACAGCTTGGTGGGATGGGTCCCGTGCTCATGACAACATATATCATTTTACTACTTATATTACACTTTTGCAAAAACATGAGGGATTTATTTCAAAGAAATCCGTTAATGAATCAGTTAGGGTTGTTTCTACAATGAGAAAAGTGTGGAAAATAGAGAATAAAATATGGGTCTGGGTGTGTAATGAGAATTTATACACACCTGAGGGGTTTGATGCTACATAAACCCCGAGAGTGAAGCTCGAGGGGTTTATGCATAGCATCAAACCCCAAGGGTGTGTGTAAATTTGAGTTTTCACACACCCAGACCCATATTTTATTTTATATAATTGCTGGGTTTATCTTTTTCACCTCAGCAATTATATAAAATGAATGCAGGCTGCTGCATGGCCCTCCTGGTTCCATTTGACCATCCGGTCTGTGAGAGTGACTCATGGTGCCGTTTTCAATAAATGTAAAACTCTTTTGGAGGGGTGAGCTGCAGAAATAGGTTATTTTTAAAAGTTAAAAGTGTTTTTTTTTTAGTTAAGCTTACCGCTGAGTCCGATTGCAAGTGGCCATTCAGTCTTCTGGGGCAAAGCGGCCGCATGCGTTCTTAAGGGAAAAACAGCAGTGGGGCATGCGCAGAGCGTGGGAAACCATGTGCGTGTTTGCCATTATAAATGCTCCTTTATAACAGCAAATTACGCCACGGTATCCCTATGGGAAAAAGGCTAAGCCAGTTATTATTTAAACATTAGGGTTATCACTACTACCAATCCACCACCACTCCCCCAGCCTCCACATGTAAACAGGCATTGTGGTGTGTGTTGGGGTGGCCATGTCTAAGTGTCACCCCATTCTCCTATATTGCAGCACCGTATTTGCTTTAAAGATGATATTGGGTGACAGTTAGGTTGATGACAGCAACACTGACTGTGATGCTTGTTGACATTTAGTTAAACATGAAGATATGTTAAAACAAGCTTTTACTTGTGATGTTGAGTAACAGTTTTGTGTAGCTGTAACACATACTAAAAATAGCTCTATGTAGCAAATAAGTAGAATCAACTTGAATATTCAAAAATATTTATTTTGTAAAGTTTTTTTAATAAAGTTTACATTGATTTATGGTAAAAAATAGAATTCTTGAAATTATTATAAACTTTTTTATGATTTTTTCATACAAAAATATAATTAAATAAAAAAATTAAAATTAAAGGGGGAGGTGTGTCTCTGTCACTCAGACAGTGGAGAAGGGGCAACTGGAGTGGACCTGGAGGTGGTGCACAAGTAGAAACTGCTGAGGCTTGTGACCACATACTGGATGTTGGGGGGGTGGGATCTTCAGATATCTTCAGGGAGACTACCTGTTGCTGCCTGTGGTGAAGCAGTGCTGGCCTGTGTTGGGACATCTGCAGCTGTGTCAACATGTTGAAGCAGAAGGCTGACAGTCCCTTGCTGTGCCTGCAACAGGGACAGCATTTGCTGCTACCCCAGGAGCAGGAAGTCAACCTTCTGCAGCAACCTGCTGACACAGCTACAGTATCCCTGGCACTGCTGCTCCATGACACTGGCTGTTGCAGGAGCTGTAAATAGAAAGTATGGCAATGAATACATTACATTCGAAGGTGTTGTATGCTTTCACATTTGATGTACTGTGGCAGAACAACATTATTTATGTAACAATAGTACAATTGCCTTTCAATTGGCAAGAAAAATAAATGTCACTTATTTTTACAACAGACTACAAATTTGTGATAATTTTATTGCTAAGCTGTTTTATTGGCAGCTGTAACCCTGGATATAATAATTGACAGAAATGGACACAATACATGCTGGGAGTTGATTCACTGACACTGGATTTTCCTACTAACCATAACAAAAATACTTCATGTGATTTTCACAAGCTAAACTACACATGCAAGACTGTACAATGTATTGCAATGTTATCAGTTGTTGTATGATTGAGATACTTGCCCTGTCTTTTTTGACTGAGAATGTGCATGAGGCGTGATGATAACTCATGATATTGTCACCATTGTCACTCTTTATGTTTATTAGGTTAACACACCCCTTCAGTATGTATGAACAAAAATAAAATCAATAGAATGGCATTACCGTTATACCGTTACTTATGATGAAATACTGCTGTGTATGGTATGATATCACAATATCTGTGACTTGCATGATAGCATCACATTTTTTTCTAAACATATGCATGTATTTTGAAAAGTTAAGAAGATATATAGCCTGTGTCTGTGTATATACACTTACAAGACAGATAAATTAGTATGGCTGTGGAAACTGATGTCATCATATTTTATAATCAACAGTATGACCTCTAACAGTTCCACTTGATAAGATGCGCTGCAGTCCCCCCCCCCAACCCCATAGCTAGTACAGATGAACAGGGATCACACAGAGGGAGCAGCAGTGTCTCACTGTATAACACACATTTTTGACTGTACACCTGGTATCATGCATGGAACACTCCACTGAGGTGTTGATATTACTAACAAATTAGACAACAAGCAATTGATAGGTTATTATGAATGTATTAGCATGGACTCACATGTTGTATGTGATTTGGATAATAATTTGTATTCGTATTTAACTTTGCTCATTAACCTGTAAGGTAGAACATTGTGTGTGTTGCTTAAACAATAAGACACAATAGGATGTGGGTTATTGGGGATTTACCCACGCCTTGTGTGGTGTGTCATGAGGTGCAGCCAAGTGACTTAACCATACAAGAAGTGGGTAAATCACCCAAATAGCTCACATCCTGGAGTGCCTTATTGCCATTATACAATGGACCCATGGGTAAAATAAACTTAAAATGTGTTTAATTATGTTTTTTTATAAATGCCATTCCTCAGCCATGAGTTATGAAGGATTTACCCACGGTCATGTGACATGTTTGGACCAATGAGGATACAGGATTTTACACACCATTGTATAATGCTGCATAACGTCATACGTCTGGTGCTGTGAAGGTCGAGGATGCATGCTGACTGCTTCTGTCAATGTGGATGTCAAGTGATTCAGGTATGGCACACAGCTTGGTATGTCTGATCGCTATTATTATATGGTTATCAAACAATTTGACAAGCACTTCATAAGTAAGCAATATACAGAATAAAGAAATTAGACTTTATAAATGTTAGCATAAATCTTGTACATAAAAAAACATTGAACAATCACTTATAGAGTGTTACCGCATCCTTGCAAATTGCTCACAATAAGTTTTTACCACCTGTATGACTTTGTTTAGGTTAGCAATATTAACTATTATAATCTTCCCCTTTTCTCTATCTTTTATATTTTCTGTCTTGCAACCTTCAAAGAGGTGTTATTTTACTGTTAATATAATGCTCTGATTCTGACTTCTGTTCAGTTCTGGTGGCAGAATGTTTACTACATATAGCACACAACAGTAGGCCTCAAATAACAAAAGTGGGTTACACGTTCTTCAGACAAACAGATAATTGGAGTTTGTTCTACACATATTATGATTACATGCATTTCAGTGAAACTGTTAGAACAACCTGTGTGATACATTTTTAGGCTTACCTTCTACACTGGTGTCCTTTTCCTGCTTCACCACAGGCAATGGCCTTGGTTGGACAGTCTCCCTGGGTTCTGCAAATTAAAAACATCACAGTTGTCTAAATACGCATGTTACATAAAGATGCTGTGAGCTACATAACAGAGTATGGTTTCTGTTTGCATGTATATGAGATATAAGTATACATAGTATACAAATAGTGAGATACCGGACTACATTTAACAGTTACAGAAATAGAATTCAGTTATATAGTGAACATAGAGTTTGTATTTAGTCGTCAGCTTAACGTAGTATGTTACATGCACAGGTTAGTCAATTCACTAGGCTTCTAGCTTTTTCTTTAGATAAGAAACATATCTATTAACTTTAGTTGCATGCAAATAGAACAAATAGTGTCTTGAAAGAAACATGTACAACATTTCATGAAGGTATATTATACAATGGCAACAAAAAAAATTTAGAAACTGATTGGCTGCTGACCCATTGAGACAGTGATATTATTGCACAATAACATCACTGTTACATTAGATTTGCTGTATTTCCTTCTTTTCTTAAGAAACAAAAATCTTTCCTGACAGTAAAAAAACATTCTTTACAATTATTATTTTATTCTGTATGTTACAGCAAGCCATTGTGTAATTGCAGTAAGGTATCAGCTTTGTCTTGTGCTTCAACACACTCCAGGACTGACGTTATTACACATTATACTATCCTGTGTAGCCTGAACACTATACTGCATTCTTTCTGTCAACATCCCATCCATTATCTCTGCTTAATGAGCGGAATGCTGCATTCAGATTTTAAAGCAGCATTTGTAAACTATTGATTAAAGAAGTATTGTATTAAAAGCATTCCTCAAAATGATAAAACATTCAAAAAAAGTAAAGTTATAGCACTTTGTTTTTTTAAATAATTTTGTAATAATAGCAGTAAAGCACTCACTGGACTCTGATTCGCAGTGAGTTAATCCCCACCTAGGTCCAACGTGGCACTGTGGTACAACTCATGCACAGAACACCCCAAAGGGATGATTAACAGACTGTTAACCTAACACCTTTTTCATACATTTTTTGTTACCTGCTCATTATCTGTCAACTGATACACTTCACAGTGTGATCTTGATATGGATGTATGTGTATGTCTTTATTTGCATACCACTACAGCACAAAAGAATGGACCATATATATATAACATGTCACAATTCTATGTTTTGTGGGGGAGGGGCATTCTGCCAGTTTGATGACAGAGGGTTGAGAATTTTACAAAACAATGTACAAATATCATACAATTGTACAATGTTACATTATACAGATTTAGGTTTCATTAAAAGATGTGTGGCATGGCCATGTATAACATTTTTAAAGTCAATGGTATTGTTTTCTGAAACTTGGAAAAGTGTGACAATGATATTATGCTGATGTTTACCCTGACTACTATTTTGTATGCCCATAACAATATGTATGTATTTCTGTTGGTAATGTTGACATACATGTACAGTGAGAAGGTGAGTTGTCAGGGTATGTTTCTCTGCATAACTATTACTCTGCATGTGCATGTATTTCAGTACTAACAACAGACAACAATGCTTTCTTTGTTTTATCCACACAGTAACTACATCACTAACTACCACCACCTGTGCTGCCTTCTTACCAGCACTGTCTCCCAGTTTCACTTTCACTGCCTCTTAAAAGCCAAGCTATCACAGTCCCAAACACTCACAAAATGCACACCCTAACCAACCCCCCAAAACTGGAACCACATTTTAAATGAAAACACTCTTAAGAAAAAAAGGCCATTTTTTTTCCTCTTTTTCAGCACAGCAATCCTGCAAACCAAACACAGCAACCAGGCACAGAGAAAAAATCTGAAAAGGAACTTAACTAAAAAAAAAATATATGACAAACCAGAACCCAAAAAAATCCTGTTGCATAAATCAAATATGCAGGGGGTGCCTGTGGGATAACCAAGTTATTTGTTCAGTTGCCAGTGACCATTAGGTTCCTCACTGCGGCTTCGCCACTCGTGAGGTTACTCGAGGTCACAGACAACTGTACAAATAACTTTGTTATCCCACAGGCACTCCCTGCATATCCCTTATATACTGTATAATTGTATACTTCAATTAAAATACAATATTCTTCATGTTTTTAAACACTGTTATGCTTATCTGTTCACCTTCAGGTATTAAGCAATAAAACATATACAGTAGATATTTACCACACTATTTCTTTTAAAACTGTTGGATGAAGTTATTTGTCTTAATACTGTATTGAAACTAATCATTTAACTAAACTTTTCAAAATGTCTACTGTATGTATTTCAATATCACTAGTCTGTATAGCAATTTGTATTCTGCTGATTTTGCCTTTGCCTTATAATACCTACTACCATGTTTACATGTCCTCTATACTATTCACATTACTAAATAATTTACCATATTATTCATTTGCATGTTTTACTACTGTTGCTTACATAGTGATTTGATTATTTAGCTATTTCTTTAACTGAAATGTTGAAAGTTACAAATGTTAACATTTACCCATAATAGTTCATTGCGGCATAACAGTTGATGTTATGTGTTAAGGTATATGATTCATACTAGATATACACATATGTATACTGACAATTGTAAATCAGACACTTGTACTAATAACAACTGATTTACATGTTCCTAATTATATTTCTGGATCACCTCAATTAAGGGGTGGGGTGGGAATTTTCCACATGCATCTGTGTATCTGTATTTCTCAACATATATTTCTGTGTATACAGTATTTATGAAAATATATATATATAAATATATATATATATATATACACACACACACATACACACACATATACTGTATATACAAATTAAATTTATGTTAATATTAATAGTATATTACTATTTTGTGCTGAGAACATAATATATTCATGTTGTTATTACTAAATATTTAGCATTTGGTTGTCGCCCACTCCAGGAACATTGACACTGTCAGTCACATAGTGACATTAGCTGTATAAAAGTGAAATATATCCTAATCAGTGTGCACACATGTATTTGGTATACAATGCTCATGTGGCATTTATTACCATATACAGAAAGTCATGTTTCACAGGTATGTGTCATACTTTTTAAGTATATGCTTTACTTTTACAAATATTACAAGTTTTTGAAATACTGAATTATGAAACTGACTGTGTTTATCAATTTGGCTTTCAATTCTGCCTTTTTAATCAACAAATAATTTGGCAATCAATTATTTTTTGAACCTTACCTATCTGTGTTGTGTTTTCACTTATACATAACATTACAGTGTTGCTATTTATGCTTCGTTTACCACACTACTGCATATAATGCAAGTAGAGCGGGTTTTATGTGTTCAGCTATTATAATTAACAATCTCAGTGTGTTTATGGCCAAAGGTTTTCATAGTCTGTTGAAAGTTGTACAAAGATTAAATTACTGTCACAATACATCATACTTAGTGAAAAGGATGGAAAACTCATAGCAAACAACTCAGTGAATGCATCAGATGTGCTTCTTAATGCAGCAACAACACACCAGTAGGGGAATCATTTGTTCAAAAAATGCCTTTATTGCTTTACCACTGTAGTAGTCATGCACATGCAATCTAACAAATGTAACAATTAAATTTTTCAAAAAGAAGGGAAAATTCATAGTAAAAAACTCCATTAATGCATAAGTTAGAGTTGTTCCACAGTGACAAAAATGAGGAAATTTGGTGTTAGGGTTAAAAACCCTAACTCCACATTTCCCCATGTCCCCCCCACACACACACATATGCAACTAGGGGAAGGACCAAGGAGCACAACCAATCAGAGACAACCAGCAGCAGGTAACAGAATTAACATACAACTCACTAAACGTACTACAAAACATATCAATCATCATGGTCCACTAACTGTATGAGTTCTGCTGCCATCCGAGTGCCTTGGGGGTACACATGCATGCTGGGCAACCATGGGTGATGAACCACAGTAAGCATTTTTGTCTTAGAAATAAAGTTAACCATCACCTCTTGCTAATTAGTATGAGTAGGTAATGCATCACTATAATAACATGATAATATCAGACAGCATTTTCAATGCCCTTTCTTGTGTGTTAATGCCTCCTGATGTTACCCTGGCATAAGCAAATAATGTATCAGTACACTATTATGTGCAGAGGCCTGCTATGCCATTATCTTACCCTGTGCACCTGGGCAGCTGTGTGTGAGCATGGTACCCAAAGGGTGCCACGCTCCCACTTCACTATATTTGCTTAAGGGACAGTTTCTTGGTTGAAAGAGGTGTGTCTGTTTCTCTAGAAATTGATGCACCCCCATGCTCCCACTTCTGTGCTTATGACTGGATAATATCACAGAGCATTTCCACCAACCTTTCATGTGTGTTAATGCTTACTGATGTTACCCCCAGCATAAGCAAATGATGCATCAGTACACTATTATGTGCAAAGTAGTGCTGTACCATTATCTTATCCTGTATAGCTCGGCAGCTGGGTGGTAGCGTAGGACCTGAAGTGTGTATGCTGTTGTGGGTACTGGTTGACATTAACAGACAAGTGATTTCAGATATTAACAACAAAAAATGACTATGTGATAATGGGTAGATAACATCAGCCAGCATTTATACCACCCTTTGTTGTGTGCTACTGTCTCATGATGTAAGCCCACAATAATAATCAAATAGTGTTTCTGTGTACTATTATGAACTGAAACCTATACTGCTGTCATAAAACAGTTGAGCATTGCATATCTGCCTTCAGTTCTGGCCAGAAACTGTCATGAAGAGGCATATGTGTATCTTTATGTACACATGCCCATCTTGGTGGAAGCATGGGCATGTTGTTGAGAGCATGGGGCCAGATACGACTGGATAATATCAGACAGCATTTTCACCATCCTTTCATGTGTGTTAATGTCTCCTGATGTTACCCTGGCATAAGCAAATCATGTATCAGTACACTATTATGTGCAGAGCCCTGCTGCATCATTATCTTACCCTGTATACCAGGTCCCATGCTCCCACTTCACCATATTTGCTTTGGGGACAGTTTCTTGGTTCACAGAGATGTGTCTGTTTCTGTACAGATTGATACCCTGGCATAAGCAAATGATGTATCAATACAGTATTATGTGCAGAGGCCTGCTGCTCCATTATGTTACCCTGTACACCTGCCCAGCATGCGTGTGTACCCCCAAGGCACTCGGATGGCAGCAAAACTCATACAGTTAGTGGGCCATGATGATCAATGAGTCTTGTAGTACATTTAGAGAGTTGTATGTTATTTCTGTTGCCTGCTGCTGGTTGTCTCTGATTGATTGTGTTCCCTCGGTCCTTCCCCTAGTTGCATATGTGTGTGTGTGGGGGGGGATGCAGAGTTAGGGTTTTGAACCCTATCACCGAATTTCCTCGCTTTTGTCACTGTGGAACAACCTTAACTGCTGCATTAACAGAGTTTTTTGCAATGAATATATATATATATATATATAAATAAAATAGAGGCACAGTAGTGCCACTATAGTTAGGGTTGAGTACCCCATTTAAGGTTAAATCTGAAATTTGGCAGCTTAACAACTTTGCCACCATATGACATAGTTGCCTGAAATTTGGAATGTATGGTCTGGTACCATAGATCCCTGGAACTGTCAAGTTTTGTTATGGTCGGATATATGGTTGTGGAGCAACAGAGCGTCGAAAAACTATTGTCAATTGGAAAAGTTAACAAAACATGCAAAAGTGTCGCAAATGCACTTTTTACTTTTGCAAATGACCCTTGTAGTGTCACAAATCGGCCATCTTGTTTTCAGTTGGTGGTCACAGAAATGCTTGGCATTTAAATTTGGGACCCTTTAGGGACACAATTCTTGTTGTGTTCACCTAGTCGAGCCCTGAGGATGCTAGCCATGTCTTTTTTGGGGGGTAAAACACCCCAGAAATATGTTTTTTAAATTTTTGTAAAAGGTAGTGTTGCAAAGTACTTTCACATATGCGACACTTTCGTGATTTCATTTGCGAAAGTATCGTGATTTGCAAAAGTACTTTGCAACACTATGGCCAAAACAATAGGGAATCTTTGCCACCCTGCTGCAAAAGAACACTTTGGTCTTTTGGGCTGAAATTTGGAGGAAAGAAAGCCAAGATCCCACAGATGTGCCTTTTGGTGGTTTGATGACAAAATATTAGAGGGCTGCAAAGCTACGGCACTCCAAAGTTGATGATTTTTCCCATAGGCTAACATTACGGTGTCTGTCACGCTTTTTGGGGCCCGTATCTCGAAAACGGTTCGAGATATGGACTTTTCGTCAGAAGAAAGCTTAGTCTCCTACTAAGGGACTAAGTGCAAAACTAGCCTGGAAAGTGATAAGTAACATGAGATTTAAAATGTTTTTCTATGTCATATGGTTCCTGAGATATAAGGAATTTAGTATTCCAAGTGCTCATTTTCTGCTCCGAAGGTCATTATTATGCATACATTCATTGTATTCACTGTGCTTCTGAATGCACCTTTTTGGGAAAAAAAGGGTGTGCATTTTTGTTACTGTTACCGTGTCCATGTGCGTTTCCATTACTGTTTGCATTAGCGTTTATGTTTACGTTACCGTGTGCGTTTGTCTTTGCATTTGAGCTTGCGTTTGCGTTACTGTTACCGTTTGTGTTTCCGTTACTGTTTTTGTTTGTGTTTACTTTTGCATCACCATGTGCATTACCATTTGCATTTGTGTATGTGCTTGCATTTGCATTTCTGTTTGTGTTACTGTTTACTTTGGTGTCATCGTTGGTGTTACTGTAACCGTTTGCATTTCCAATTGAGTTACCATTACCGTTTGTATGTTTCTTTCTGTTTGCATTTCTGTTGGCCATAGCGTTCGCATTTTTGGTAGTGTTTCCACTGTCAAGTGCATTATTGTCTCCTTCTGCATTGCGCTGCCATTACCATTTGCGTTTCTGTTACCATTTGCATTTTTGTTATCATTTTCATTACCGTTTGTGTTTCTGTTGTTGTTAGCGTTTGCGTTACTGTTTGTGTTACCATTTCTGTTTTCATTTACATTTGCGCTTGCATTTTTCTTATCATTTGTGTTATCATTCCCATTTGTGTCACCGTGTCCGTTACCATTTGCACTTGCATTTGTGTTACCGTTAGCATTACTATTTCTTTTACCTCACTGTTGCCATCACAGTTTGCGTTAACGTCACCATTTGTGTTTTTGCGTTTGCTCAGTGCACTGCAAAACATTAGGTTTTTCCTATTTTTCTGCACTGTCTTCCATGATGCATAGTGCAGCCAATGTGTGGTTGATTGATCTGAAGCTTGCCATGTAGAAATACCTTTGTTCAAGGAACTTGCCAGTTTTTGTTTGGGGAAAAAATGTTGTTCCAGAGTTATTGCCATTTGAAGTTGGCTCCCCTCACAGTTACAGATTTTTCATCTGCCAGGTCCGCCATTTTAGCACATTTTCAGCCACGATTTCTGCCATTTTGTGGTCTAAGATTTCTTAAAGGTGCAGAAATGTAAAAATTAAATATCTCTGGAATGGTTTGGTCTTTTCACATGAAATTTGGAGGGTGTTGAGTGGATGTCCTGGGGATGTGAATAATGCTGTTTGCATGTTTGAAAAATAATTCACTGCAGAGATACTGCATGACGCAGTTAACATTTTGTGCATAGCATTCTGCATGGTGCTACTGACTTGAAATTTATAGCATAGGTAGCCCTAGTGGTATGGAGGTGCCTTGCAGTGGTTTGGTGTGTAAAACATTAGCAGGTGCAGAATTATGCCACTCCGATGAATGAAAATTTGGTTCATTATGCTTCAATAACTTCTGAACCATGTGTCCAATTTGCCTGGCATTTGGAATGTATAAAGATTTATAATACATCCTTGACTGTGACAATTTGCGAGATGCTGGCCATTACGGTTGCTGAATTTTGCATGTTACGTTGTTTGCACGAGGCACTGTGCGACCATTGAATGGATGTACACACAATTCTGGACACATGGTGCGCTATGGTACATGTCTTCTTTTAACAATTTTTGGTTCCATCGGATATATGGTTCTTGTGTGGCGAAGTGGCAAAAATGTTCTTTTTGGCACTCCTGCTCAGTTTTCCCAGCATGACGCTGAGCAACTGTTGATCAGATTCAGATAACATTTGTTATACATGTTGTGGTATGGTACATATCTTCATTTACCAGTTTTCATTTCATTTGATCATACAGTTTTTGCTCAGTGAACTGACAAAAATGGGCCCTGTGCTCCCACCACCACATTCCATTCACTATTTATAGTGCACATTCTCAAAAAGAAGGGAAATTCATGGCAAAAAACTCTGTTTAATGCATCAGTTAGGGCTGTTCCACAGCGACAAAAGCAAGGAAATTTGGTGTTAGGGTTGCCACCCCTTGCCCCACACCCACCCTGCCCCCAGGCATTGGGGTGTGTGTTGGGGTCATCAGTCCTAAGTCTCACCCCATTCTTCTATACTGCACCACCTCAGCTTATTTACACATAGAATGGGGTGAGAGTTAGTGCCAATGACTAGCGCACACCCCAATGCCTGTTGGTGTGGGCAGGGGTGGCATGGGGTGCGCGAGGCAACCCTAACACTGAATTTCCTCACTAATGTTGCTGTGGAACGACCCTAACTGATGCATTAAATGGATTTTTTGCCATGAAAAAAAAAAAATATATATATATATATATATATATATTTGGGGACAGTTTTCTTTTTTTATAGGATAAAAATAATTATTTTGGCACACTGGTCGTGGGCTCCCCAGTGTGCCAGAGTAGTGGAAGGAGGTTGTTGACAATGCCAACATGGGAATTGGGCACCCCAATGTCAGCCAACACAATAAATGTTAGAACAAGCTTGAGGGGGCATCCAACACCAGGGGGGGCATCCTAGTGTTGGAATCAACAGTTTAAAGATGGAATTATTTCAGCAGACTAGGGGTGGGCTCCCCAGTGTGCCACAGTACTAGAGGGGGGAAATAAATGCTGACACAGGGATTGGGCATCCCTGTCGGCAGGAGCTTACAATAGAGCAATTCAGTGGCGATTCCCATATCGATGCAGAATCCTGCATTGAACTGCCACGTTATGATGCAGAATCCTGCATCAAAGTGCCATTTCAATGCAGGACTGCGCATCATAAAATGGCACTTCAATGCAGGATTCTTTTCCAGAATTTATAAACAAACAAAAAAAAAGACGTCGGGGGACAGTTTTCTTTTTTTATAGGATAAAAATAATTATTTTGGCACACTGGTTGTGGGCTCCCCAGTGTGCCAGAGTAGTGGAGGGAGGTTGTTGACAATGCCATCACAGGAATTGGGCACCCCAATGTCAGCCAACATAATAAATGTTAGAACAAGCTTTGGGGGCGTTCAATGTCAGGGATGGGCATCCCAGTGTTGGAATCAACATTTTAAAGACAGAATTATTTCTGAAGACTAGGGGTGGGCTCCCCAGTGTGCCACAGTACTAGAGGGGGGAATAAATGCTGACACAGGGATTGGGCACCCCTGTCGGTAGGAGCTTACAATAGGGCAATTCAGTGGTGATTCCCATATCGATGCAGAATTCTGCATTGAGCTGCTATGTTATGATGCAGAATCCAGCATCAAAGTGCCATTTCAATGCAGGATTGCGCATCATAAAATGGCACCTCGATGGAGGATTCTGCATCGTAAAATAGCACTTCAATGCAGGCGTCTGAATTTGTCAGCATTGATGCGGTTGCTTTTCTTGGCACAGAATAGGTTTGGGGGGGACTTCGGGGCCACCTTACATGTATAGCACACTATAGTTGAAGCCGCTGATGCAACACAAAGAACTGTCTGACAATCCTTCTAAGCAGGCTCTTTCTAATGATGATCCTTCTCTGTACCTCTCCTTCAATTCACAGTCCCGCTATGCAAACCTCCAACGAACAAGGAGCCAATCCTACTCCGATTCAGAAATCCTACTTCATGCTTGACATCTATTTTTCCCCCATAGGAAATAATGGGACATTCAAAATCTCATAACTTTGGAACAGATTGATATTTTTCCACCAAATCTTCAAAAGGCACATCTGTGAGGCCCTGAAAATCTCAGCCAATAAGGTTACATTGTTTTTGAGATACAGGTGAGCAAAACAACAGCCAAAACAGCAAAATCCTCTGTTTGTTCAATGCTCTGTATCTCAAACTCTACGGAAGGGATTGAAGTGACATTTGGCACATCAAGAGATCTTCCCCTGCTGGCCCAGTGGCACAGAGGGTTGAGGTGCTGGATGCCACACCTTGAGCCATGCCAGTGACCCGGATTCAGGAATGAGGCTGAGTCATTGGAGGTCGGCGGGGGGGAGGGAGAGGACATGAGCCACTGCTGGATGGTAGCCCTCTGCCTCGGGAGGGTGTAAGAGGTGTCTTTGGAGCCTGGCCATCCCCTCATGGAGGCCAGAGTGGTGGTGCTGCTCCAAAGACTGCTGGCATTAGGCCAAAGGAGGGTTGAAGAGACTGGCACTGGAGCTGTGGTGCACATGTGCACCTCCATGCACATGCGCCACTACTTTCGGGGTTTCAGGCATAGGATCATGGGGAGTAAACAGAGGAAACAGCGAGGGCCACCAAGTATGATGCCTCCAGACCAGCTCAGAGGATCTGCTGGGGTGCACATAGCTCCTTAAGACCCCGAAGGACCCCGAGACTGGTACGATTGGTGGACGTAGAGGGTGACCTGCTGCAGGAGGATAAATAAAGTAGCCAAAAAAAAGAGATCTTCCCTTGACCACACAGTATGCCACATTTTGTGCAAATCCCTTAAACAGTTGCAAAGTTATTAAAGTACAAAATTTGAGGTTTAACATTAAACTGCCCTGCCAACCCTATCTATACTGGTGCTACAGCACCAGTATAATATAAATATATAATGTATGGTAGAACGTTGTCACAGGTAGAAATCTACCTTTTTATAACAACGTTTTACCATCGATGTGACATCACGATGTTGTTAACCCATCGGTGGTACGTCACATCGACGGGTTAACAACCGGAACAGTCAGGCATGCACGAAGCTGGATCGGATCGCCTGTAATGGCCGCGCGTGAGGGCAAAGCAGTGGGGACATGAAAAACAGCAGTAAGGAACTGCTTTCTTTTCTAAAAAACAAACTGGTACCATATACTATAAAGCTAATGTATGGATATTGATGGTTAACCGTTTGTTAATCATTCGAGGTTACCATGGCTACATAAACCTCGAAACCGGCTCTCGAGGAGGTTTACATGGTCGCCCTGGTAACCTCTCGATGGTTAACAAACCGGTTAACCATCGATGACCATACATTATCCTCTATATACAGTATATATACAGTGAAGCCCGCCAGGATGAAGCACAGTGTCACAGGTTTACTGCATGACAAAAGGGATTAACTCCCACTGAAATTGCATTCTCTGCTGCAGTAACTCTACTGCAGAATTCTGCAGTGCTGCGCTTTATCCTGGTGGGCTTTACTATAGATATATATACTGTGTATATATATATATATATATATATATATATATATATATATATGTATATATACACAAAACAAGTGTGGGTCTGGATTAGCCAAGTTAAAACTACAATCTTGTGACTAACTTGTAAGATAGTACTGCTATCTCACATGTTCTAGAATAGAACTACAGTACTATCTTGCAAAGCTGGATATGTCAAAATGGAATACTGAATCAATTAGAGAGCAGATTTAGCAATGCTGATGACATCACAATAGCCATGTGCAGCACTGAAGCCAGCAGATGTGAAATGTGTTGTGCACTTAGTTGCTTTCTAGTTCACATCTTTATTGATTTGTCCTATATTGACTGTTCTGAGCTTTACTGTATTGATTTGTCCTATATTGACTGTTCTGAGTTTTACAATATTGATTTGTCCTATATTGACTGTTCTGAGTTTTACTGTATTGATTTGTCCTATATTGACTGTTGAGTTTTACTTCATTGATTTGTCCTATATTGACTGTTCTGAGTTTTACTGTATTGATGTGTACTGCATTGATTTGCTTCTTTTATGCTGAGCCATTGATCAGAAGGGCACAGTTTACATTTTGTATTTTTTCCTTTTTTAACTTTTTATCATTTCTATCACAAAACCACCTGAACACCTGTTGTACAAATCAAATATGACATGGGGAGAGAGAAAGATACTAGAAATAGCTTCATTCGCTATACTTGACCTCTTCTGACCTCTCTCATGGCTACGCCACTCTTGAGGTCAGAAGGTCAAGTATGGCTCATGAAGATATTTATACTTTCTCACTCTTACCTACAGTATGTCATATAGCATATACAGTAGAAGCCACTTAATCAGGATCTGGATAGTTGGGAAGTCCACTTTATTGGGATGATTAAGTGGCCATTCATTTCTATGGCATCCCCATCTTTTTAATAGGGATGAGGATGTCACATTATTGGGATGATTCAGTCCCACTCACTGCTATGAGACCCTGCATCCTGGCTAGTGTTAGCATCCTGAGCCTTACATGCTGCAGCTGTTAATGGGGCACTGATAAGCTGATTAGTTGCTAAGCATGTGTCAATAGCGCTGTCAGCCTGTACCACATGGCTCTCTCTTGCAAACCAAAGCACCTGTATGATTCTTGATTTTTCTCAAATCAAGTGACCTCAGATTTTTTTTTAAATGACTGATTGTTCCCCACCTGAGACTTCTAGCAGAGAGAGAGAGAGAGAGAGAGAGAGAGAGAGAGAGGTGTGCTGGCAAGTGAACACTCACCAGGCACTGCAGCTCTGTGTTTTGCTGTTCATGGCTTTTCTCCAGTTTTGCTGTCTGTTCCTCACCCCTGACTTTCCCATCCACAGCATTGCTGAACTTAAACCCACACTAGTGTCTGCACTTAAATGGAGAGCTGATCTGTACAATGGTGCTTTCCTCTCACACACAAAGCCACAGTATCTTTCAGCAGTATGTTCTCTCTCACATAGAGCCACTCTGCTTAAAAAAAAGACAGAAAAATGTTAGTGATGAGTAAAGAGGCAGAAGGGAGGCACAAGGGAGGGGTAAGAACACCTGAGGTGAAGCACCCAGCATAAATAGAGGCAAAACATAGGCATATTACAATGCATTTCAACTGCCCTCTGTTAAAAGGGATGGCTAAGTAATAGGGATGCAAAGGCTGCCAGCAGGACATCCCAGTTAAGTGGCTTCTACTGTATACTGTATATATAGATAGATTCTTTGCAAAAAGATTTGTTAATGCACCAGTTAGGGTAACTTAATGTCACAAAAGAAGGGAAATGTGGTGTTAGGGTTTCCAGCCCTAATTCCCTACCTCCACCCTTCAAGAAGCAAAAGGGAAAAAGCATAGAAACATAGAATTTGATGGCAGATAAGGACTGCTTGGCCCACCCAGTCTGCCCATTTCCCTACCTAATGGATAAGCTGCAGCTCCTAGTTAACCAACAGCCTACTTCCTCCTACCCCACCCTTTAGAAATACCTTATGTCTGTCACATGCATTCTTAAATTCCCCAACTGTTTTTGACCCCATGGCCTCCTCAGGAAGGCCATTCCATACATCCACCACTCGCTCCATGAAAAAATGCTTCCTCACATTGCCCCTAAGCCATCCCCCCTCTGTCTTCAAATTGTGCCCCCTTGTTCTTGCACATCTCTTTTTCTGAAAGATGCTACCCTCTTGGACTTTTTTGATTCCCATGAGGTACTTGAACGTTTCTATCATGTCCCTCCATCCCTCCTTTCCTCGAGGGTATACATATTAAGCTCCTTAAGTCTCTCTGTTTATATGTATTCTGGTGCAGACCCTGCACCAGTTTAGTTGCCTTACTCTGGACTGTCTCCATCCTGTCTATGTCCTTGCAGAGATTGGGTCTCCAGAACTGCACACAGTACTACAGATGGAGACTCACCAACTTTCTGTATAGAGGAAAAAAGCATTAGGGTTTGAGCCTCTGAAGTCTTGGTGAATCAGTGGTGGGGTCTTCCTTGGGGTTGCCAACACTAATGCTCACCCCCCAATCCATAGCCTCCACTCTGAAGCACAAGATACAACTCTCAGCCGATGCCTCATAGTGATACATTCTCTAAAGGTAGAGAAGTATGTCTTGCAACATGTTGCCAACACAGTTTGTTGTAGCTTTCATCACACAGGGCCCCTGCAGGCCCTGCATAAAGAAAGGAGATCATATGAGACATTGTTTGGTCAGGGAGTGGGGTGAGCACTAGGGCTGACAAATCCCAAAGAAGACTCCACCACTGATTTGCCAAGACTCCAGAGACCCCAAACCCTAATGTTTTTTCCTTTTGCTGCTTGGGGGTGGAGGTGGGAGATTAAAGTTGAAAGCCCTAATGCCACATTTCCCTATTTTGTGGCATTAAAGTTACCTAACTGGTGCATTAACAAAGTTTTTTTGAAGAATTTCCTTTCTTTTTGAGATAGCAGAATCATATCCTCATTCACGTAGGTCCATTTGGGACCTGCATGAACAGGTGCAGCCATTCAGAGCCCTTTAGGCCCTGCACCACGGGAAGACTCTGTCTGCCTGCAGAAGTGCAGGACCTGGCACATTCACTCTTTACACATTCATTCTTTACACATTCACTCTTTATGCATTCAGTCTTTACACATTCACTCTTTATTTTTTTTATTGAATTTTGACCCCAGATTTTGAAGATAGTTATTTTATGACTTCCCTTACAAAGATGACATGTAACATTTATAGTATATTGACCAAAATCACCAGGTGGGTGACCTGGAGGGGAGAAGCAGTTCCAGGGTAGGCACCCCATGCCACTTAAAGGAGAACTGCTTTGATTTCAGGGGACCTATGTGCTTGCAGCTACGATGAATTGTACAGTATCTGTGACTACTAACAGTACCACAAATTTTAGCCCTCTTTTTTTGAGTTTAAAACTATGGACAAAGTGCACTGGCAACATTCATTTCAGTTTCACATCACATAGGTAATGATGCACATCTTGACCCTCTGTGAAATACAGTAATTAAGAAGTTCAATAAGCTATTTAGTTATTTATTGTATTTATTTAGTTGTTGTTTAACCAGTTAGGTGCACTAGACAATAAATTGCCTATTTTCAGGTGTGGCCCAGGAGGTTACAAAGACAGTAGAAAGACAAAAGCAGCAGGAACAACAATACAGTGTACAGCAAAAGATGGGATACAAAACAAGGCAACATTGAACATTATATGAGCCTGTGAATTCATATGACATTGGTGAACAATCAAAGTAAACAGGAGAGATACCTTGCAATACACATTGTACAACCAAGATACTATCAAAATGTCAAGGGTAAGAGGATGCAACATTCAGACAATAAAACATCAGAGTGCAAACTGAGCAAAAGATATCAATGGGAGTCAGGAGCAAGAACAAACATCTATGAAGTTTAGGAACTTGTAGAGTGCTTGCTTGAAACCGTTGAGGGACTGAGAGCCTCAGAGGTGAGATAGTAGGGCATCCCATGCTCTGGGTGCAAAGTCAGCGAAAATCTGCTCACCCATTTTGGAGGAGCATCTGGATACAGCCATGAGTGATTGCTCACTGGATTGCAATGGGTAGGACTCATCCAGGGGAGTCAACATCGCTGCAAGAGCAACGGGTTTGGAATATCTAATAATGTTATCAATTATACAGCCAAGTGCAAATAGGTGATGTGAGGGAAGGGATAGCCACCCTTGTTCACAGTACAGCATACAGTGGTGTGTCAGTCTGGTAGTGAATAAGGCAAACCAGCAGATGTTATTATGGGAGACATTCCATTTAGTTTGGTTGATGCACTTGTTTGACAGAAGGAGGTGACCCCATGTGTATGGTTAGGTAGGAGGACTCATTGCACAATTGCAAGCCTAGCAGCAGGAGAAAGAGCATCTTTGATTCTATGTAACAGTATGCTTATACTCAGGACAACTTTGCAAAACAGGGCCATACAGTCCTAAAAGTTATCTCCTGACAAAAAATAAAGATTTGTATCTATCTTATCTATCTATCTATCTATCTATCTATCTATCTATCTATCTATGTGCCAGTCCAAGCTTAGTATTTAGTGACTTACAGATGTTCAAGATGTGAAGGACAAAGTCAAGGGTAGGATTCAGGGTAAGGCTTAAGAATTTGAAAGAGTTCACAGTGGAGAGGAGGGATTCATCTAAGTAGTGGATGGTTAAGCTGTTGGGGCAGTTCCTTAGTTTTGGTGTGGACCCAAAGATCATGGTCTGGATCTTACTGGAGTTTAAAACAAGGCAATTTTGTATAAACCAGGTCTGAATACCACCAAAATCTGCATTCAACTTAGAGCTGATATCAATAAAATTTTTGGAGCTGAGGTAGAATACCATGTCATCAATGTATAGGAGGGTGCTGCAGAAAGATGGGACTTTGGGGTTTTCTATATGAATGGCCAAGTCACTATGGCTAACAGCTTATGACTTGTAATCTTCTGTGATTCCTATGATTAATGAAGACTGGGAAAAGTAATGGCCCCAGAATGGAGCCTTGAGGTACATCTGTATTGACTGAGGTTAAAACAGGTCTGGCCTAATTAAGGATAACATACTGTTGCCTGTTACTAAGATAGCTGGAGCACCGACTGATAGCAGGAAGGTAAATACCCAGGGATGATAGTTTAGATAAGAGAAGGGAGTTAATCCTGACCCATTCATAATTTTTGAAAGCATGAAACAATTTCATTTTTATTTATGTGAATGTCTTAGTGTTATTCATACAAGTACAATCTCTTATTCTGAGTTGAAAACAGCACAGTAATGGCCTTCGTGCATAGCACAAACAAAAGGTGAGGAATGGGGTAGGTGGTCAGGAGCAAAAGACTCTCACAAGCAGTTCTTTCCATCAATCTTTCTTTGCTTTACTGGTGTGTAAAACCAGACGGTAATATACAAAAACACACCTTACCCCAGTCCAACAGACAGCAACACTGAACCCAGTGCTTCACCACAAGGCTTCCTCAGCACAGTAAGCACTGTAATGAAGTAAACATTAAACTGTAAGTTATCCTCCAGATTTCTCTGAAATGCGAGCAGTCACAGAGATGTTATATTTCTATTTCAATGTTTCTATTTTCATTCATAGCATACTGATGCTGGTTCATCAGCTTCAATTTTAGTGACAGTCAGGGTGGTTATGCAATTGAAAGTCATATAATCAGCTCACAAAGAGTGTTCTACTTTTTGGTTCTGAGCATTGTCAGTAAGGTATCAAATGCTTATTCAAAAGACCCTACTGAGCATGCTCCGAATCAAACTTTCAAATCCTTGTAACTTGAGAACAGATTAATATATTTTCACTAAACCAAGGAAAGGCACAACTCTGTGGCAAGCCCTTTCTACACTGAAAATTTCAGACCAAAATTCCAAACCATCTGAGCTGTAGGCAATGACAAAAAAAACAGCAAAAACAACAGATTTTTTATAAAAATGCACTATCTGGATCTTGGAATCCACACATCTGACTAGAAAGAAATAACAAATCAAGGGACCTTGCCACCCAGACTGCACATGAAAAATTCTGTACAATTCCGTTGAGTGGGGCAAAGCTATTAAGGTGCAAAGTTAGGGGTTTAACATTAAACAGCCTACTCAGCCCAAACTATTGTGGTACTACTGCACCACTATAATATATATATATATATATTTATATATATATATATATATAGTCTTTTAAATTTATAATATGTAGTATATATAAAATATTGCATGGGGTTGTGTGTTTAATTAGTTTTTACAAGCACCCCAACATGCTGGATGCTACATAAACACAAAGAGCGAAGCTCAATGGCTTTATGTAAACATCCAACACCGAGGGGTGTGTGTAAAAACTCAAGTTAAACATGCAACCCCATGTTTTATTTTATATAATTGCTGGGAAGCATTTTCTCATCACAACAATTCTATAAAATATAAGTACATTGCTGTTAGGTCAAAGCATAGTCTGCGACCTGGTCTGTCATCAAGCTGAAGCACTGGGATAGACTTACATTTTTTTAACGATTCCCTCAAGTAACTCTAGTAAAAAAGAGAAAATGATTTTCAAAGTCCCTTGCCTGACTGCAGTCCGTGTAGGAGTAGTGGAGAAGTACAGCCATGATCATCCTGTTTACTTGATGATGGGAAGACTGATGCCAGCACATGCGTGGAGAAAGGAAAACCCAGCACATGTTCGCCGTTACACCCCATGGGTTTGTAATGGCAAATTATAACCAGATTTCCCTATGGGAGAAAATGCTCCCCAGTTATTATATTGAGAATAATGCATTAGCAACCATGCATAACAAGGTTGTGTTTTCATCAGGGAGATATGATGACATCATAGAGACCTCAAGACCAAAGCTGAAGAGGTTCCATATCACCAGAACCTTAAGATGAAAGCACTGCCAACTTGTGCATGGTTGCACATGTGTTACTTTGTATAGTATATGGTTTCAAACATAAAATAGAAAAAAAACGCATTTATCCCCCAAGAAATCTTCAGTTTTTTTTAATTAAGAAAAAAGAAACCCACCCTTCCACAGCTACTGAAAATCCACCTGTGTGAGGGTGACTGTGAAAAGGCAGAGATACTAAACAAATATTTTTGCTCAGTATTTACAAACAAAGAGGGGGGGTACCTAAAACAAACAATAAAAACACTCTGGATACAGAAGTTGATACCAGCCCATTTACAGAAGAAAGGGTTCTGAAAGAACTCTTAAAACTGAAGATGGACAAAGCAATGGGGCCTGATGGGATTCATCCCAGAATTCTAAAAGAACTAAGGGTAGAACTAGTGACACCACCTGACTACCTCTTTAACAAATCATGGGAGGAGGGTGGTACCTGAGGACTGGAGGAGGGCAGATGTGATTCCCCTTCACAAAAGTGGAGCAGGGCAGAAGCAGGAAACTACAGACCTGTTAGTTTAACCTCAGTGATAGGGAAAATGATGGAATCACTTCTGAAGGAAAGAACTGTGGAGTACCTAGAGGCCAGAGGGGCACAGGACCCAAGGCAGCATGGATTCACAGTGGGAAGGTCATGCCAGATGAATC
The DNA here is from genome assembly GCA_016271365.2 of Neoceratodus forsteri. Taxonomy (NCBI): domain Eukaryota; kingdom Metazoa; phylum Chordata; order Ceratodontiformes; family Ceratodontidae; genus Neoceratodus; species Neoceratodus forsteri. The sequence goes on from CM057459.1 coordinate 65,856,428, forward strand.
TGATAGATTTCTTTGACTGGGTGACCAAAGTAGTAGATCAGGGAAGGGCTGTGGACATGGTCTAACTAGACTTTAGCAAGGCATTTAACTCAGTTCCACACAAAAGATTAATATACAAGTTAGCCGGCCTAGGAGTGGGTCCCAAGATGATAGCCTGGGTAAAGAATTGGCTGGAGAATAGGACACAGAGGGTAATAATAAATAGAGTTCACTCTGAAGAAAGGGGGTTACTAGTGGGGTGCCGCAGGGTTCAGTATTAGGACCGGTCCTCTTCAATGTCTTTGTAAGTGACATTGCAGAGGGACTGGAAGGAAAAGTATGTCTCTTTGCAGGTGACACAAAGATCTGCAACAGAGTTGATGCACAAGGTGGGGTGGAAAGGATGAGAAGGGACTTGGCAAGGTTAGAGGAATGGTCAAATGTATGGCAGCTTAGATTTAATGCTAAGAAGTGCAAGGTAATGCACCTGGGAAACAAAAACCCAGGGCAAGAGTACAATGGGGGGTGAGATACTAACAACAACAAAAATGGAAAGGGACCTGGGGGTAGTCATATCAGATGACTTAAAGGTGGGCAAGCAATGTGAGAGGGCAGTAAGGAGGGCTGGGGGATACTGGGATGCATAGGGAGAGGCATCACCAGTAGAAAACAGAAGTTGTTATCCCCTCTGTACAGACAGCTGGGTGAGACCCCATCTGGAGTGTGTGTGCAGTTCTGGAGACCCAATCTCCGCCAAGGACATAGACAAGATGGAAGCTGTCCAGAGGAGGGCAACTAAAATGGTGCAGGGTCTGCACCAGAAGACATATGAAGAGAGGCTAAAGGAGCTTAATATGTATAGCCTCGAGGAAAGGAGGGAGAGGGGGGACATGATAGAAACTTTCAGGTACCTCAAGGGAATCAACGATGTCCAAGAGGGTAGCATCTTTCAAAAATAGAGGTGTGCAAGAACAAGGGAGCACAATTTGAAGATGGGGGGGTGGCTCAGAGGTAATGTAAGGAAGTATTTTTTCACAGAGAGGGTTGTGGATGCATGGAACGGCCTTCCGGAGGAGGTTGTGGAGTCAAAAACAGTGGTTGAATTCAAGCATGCACGGGACAGCCATAAGGCAATTCTAGGGGTTGGGGGTAGAAAGAAGTAGGCTGCTGGTTAACTAGGATCTGCAGCTTATTCATTAGGTAGGGAAATGGGCAGACTGGGTGAGCCAAGCGGTCCTTATCTGCCGTCAAATTCTATGTTCATAGGTGGCTATTTTAAAAAAAACCATGAAATAAGACATTGTGTTAACATAAAAACATACACAATGTCAGCAGAAAAAGACCATTGGTCCGCTAAGTCTGCACAGTTTTTATCCTACTCAACCACATGACCAATTGTCCAGATGAGGTTTTCACCCTCCCTTGCTCCCTGCCTTACTGCTGCCACCTGAGTAACTATTAAGCCATTTATATTGTCCTAGCCATGCCTGAACCCATTAATTATTTTTGCACCCACTACCTCTGATAGTAGGCTGTTCCATGGCTCAACCACTCTCTGTGTAAAGTAACATTTTCTCTCATCCCTCCTGAGCTCCCTCCACCATTACCACCAGCTTACATTCATGTTCCCTTGTTTTTGGTCTGCCATTCCTGCTAAATAGTTCCTCGCATCTACCTTGTTTGTTTTCTTCAGGAACTTGAAGATCTGTACCATTGCCCCCGGCCCCCAGCCTTCAGCGAGTCCATGTTCAGTACCCTAAGTCGCCCTTCATAGGATCTGCCCTGCTGGCCCTGAATCATGTAAGTTACTTTATGCTGCACTGTTTCCAGCCTGTTTCTGTCTTTCCTCTGGTAAGGACTCCAGAACAGGGCATAGTATTCCAGATGAGGTCTCACCGGTGATGTATAGAGAAATAGTATTACCTCTTTCTTCCTGCTACTGAAACTCTTTTCAATACACCCCAGCATTCTGGTTGCCATGCTGTAGGCCTTGTTACATTGGCAAGTTTGTTTCAGGGAGTTGCTTGTGATGACACCCAGGCCCCTTTCCTTTGAAGTAGTGGCCAGCTTAATCCCTCTCATCAAATTTTTCTTCATGGGGTTTTTGTTCCCTATGTGCATCATCTTGCACTTTTTAGTGCTAAATTTCAACAGCCAGATCATGGGCCAACTTTCTAAGCTCTGAAGGACCCTTGCAACTCCCTTACCCCCTCCTCACTGTCTACCCTGCCACAGAGCTTAGAGTCATCTGTGAAAAGACACATCTTGCCCTGTATTCCTTCTCCTGTGTCACTTATGAACATTTTGAAAGGGGATGGCCCCATTACTGACCACTGTGGTACCCTATTCATGACCTCCCTTTCCCACAATTACCCTGTTTACCATAACCATCTGCTGTCTCCCCCATCCAACTTCCCGCACCTTTGACTGGGACCTGTGCTGCTCCCAAATCCTCTAATTTCATTAATAACCTTCTGTGGGGCATTGCGTCAAATGTCTTGCTGAAGTCAAAATTGAGTAAATCTACTGCTTGCCACTTATCCACCATTCTTGTTACCCAGTCAAATGTTTGGGGATGGTATGAGTTCTGTGTGTGTGTGTCTGGGGAAAATTAAACTAAAATGCTAGGTGGCATGAGTTTCCATTCTAATTAAAAAGGTTTTTGTACTACAGAAGGATACGACAACATTCTGTGGCCTTAGTACTCTGGTACAACAGGATTTTAGTTAAGATGGAAACTCATGCATAACACCGGGTAATCATAAACTATACTAGTATAATATGATAGTGAATTTACTATCTTTGGTAGAAATCCAGTTGTCTTGTGGAAAAAAAATACCTGACCTTTGCCCTAGAACTTTATTAAATCCACAGTCAGATTATTGTTTTATTTCGAGAATCCTCTGTCATATTATTGCTTAATAATATCACATTATTGCTTAATAATCTATCATTAAAATAACCGGATGATAAACAAATGGACCAGTATGGGGATGAACCCCTTGCATTTTGCTAGTCTGGCTCTTGATGGTGTCTTTACTATAATCTTCATTTTATTTTTGCCTGTTCATTTCCTTCCTTCTTTTGCCCTCATCATGGAAGCCGACTCTAGCCACCCAGTCCTTCAGCTTGGAGAATGGGTGAGCTGCTGCTTTCACAGTTGAGGAAAATCTTACTTCTTTACAGGTAGAAAGGGTCCTGAAGCATTAATCAGCCCAAAACCCTCTGCACATTGGAAACTGTATACATTTCCTCCTTGTCAAGTTCCACTGTTACTGGCTTGGAAATGAACCACGAACACAGACCACTGAGTATGGACACCCAGTCTGACTTGGTAAGCAATCATTTCTATCAATTTCACCAAGATTTTTTATGCTAAAATCTGATGGTCACTCTCTGACCCTAGGATTCCCGGCAGTGTTTGTGGCCCAGCAAAGTATGCCTTTGATCACAAACAAACAAAACCACTGTTTGTCATTGTATTTTGAACTTGATTAACTTCATTGAAAACATGTTTTCAGCTGTTGCACATATCATGTTGTGACAACCAAAGTGGAACTGCCAATATTGTACCTTTTTTACATGTTGACTAAACTGCCAGTTTAATAGTTTAAAACTGCAGCTGTGTCATCCACATTACTCATGAGTAAATCTCTAAAGACAGTATATCAATTTGAATGCATTTTCAGGATCAGAAAAAGGAAATGCACTATGAATTCTAAGAGCTTGATACAGTATTTCTTTCTTTATTTCAATGAATAACTATGTTTTAAAGATACATTCAGTAGAAAATAGAATATGACAGATAAAGTAATTACCAGATACATCACTTACAGCAGATATGGACAGCACTTTCATCTGTCTCTTCTGCAGAGCAAGCTTCAATAGCAGCTTATTAGGTTTATACTTCATAACAGAAAACAGGAAGATTAATATACTAATTTGTACATCATCTGTGACATATGCAGTTCCCTTTTCTTTGATAAATGGCTTAGAAATCTCCTCCACACTAGTTACTGCAGAAAGTGGAAACTTACAGTAAGTTTCAATGGAAATCAGATACATTTCTTTTGTAATACTATAACAACTTCCATAATATTGTAAAATGTAACATGCAGGGCCGGGTTTGCAGAGCCCTGTGAAGGATGCAAGGTGCTTGCATCAAACAGGAGTAATGCAGCTAGCACCTTGCATCAATACAGGTGGCAATCCCAATTCAGAAATGCGGTCTGCATCTGAATTGGGAGCCACTGCATCAACCTAGCACTGTCCCTTCTTTGCGCTACACAACAGGCTGCAACAGGGCACAAGGGGGCTCACACCACAGCAGGGCTGCAACATCCCCTTTTCTGGGATGCAGAAAGTCCCACTGTGACTGCAGCAAGGGGCTCAAGATAGACCAGCACTGAGCTGGTCTAAGCCCCTTGTGCTGTTGGCATTCCCTTGGTAGATTCAGGTGGGGGGAGCCCTGACAGTGACATCAGATGGGGGAAGGGGCATGAGGCACCATAATGGGTGTTGGGGAGGCTGTGGGTAGTTGGATCAGGGCAGTAGCACCCAGTGAGGATGCTGATTATAAAAGGCTTACACTGATGACTTGGTAATGCAGGGGGGTTCCACTGCCACACATTGCCATGTGCCCATGTGGGCACACCCCTGGCAGCAGCCACAAGGCTGAGGCTGCTGCCAGGGCTAGGCCCACATTGCACTAGGGAATGGTGCCATTTGATCGGTGTAAGTGTGCTATAATCGGCACCCTGCCAGGTGCTGTTGCCCTGATCCGATTACCCACAGCCTCCCCAACATCCATCATGGAACCCCGTGCCCCTTCTTCCATCTGCCCACTCCTACCTGGCACATTTCTGTACCCCCTCCACAGACCATCCCAACTCCTCTGGTGTTGCACCAGGTGGGGGGGGGGGCAGCCATATCCCTGCAGCATTTCCCACAGGTGCATCGATTGTTTTGGCACATGCCTGCAGGTGTGGCAATTCCTGGATTTGTGGTGCAGAAACCATGTTCTTCCTGACTATGGTGCAGGGTCCCTAACACATCCAGGGTGCACCGCACCACTAGATTGATGCAAATTGAGGTGATCTAAGGGCACTTTGAAAATCCAGCTCGCAGTCTTTAGCTGACTGTCTCTTACAGCTGTCATTGATACACACTGTGGCATTCAAGAGGAAAGTTATTTACAGCTTAAAAAACACCAGGCTGGCTGGTCAAATTATTGCAACCCCCCTCCCAATTCCCTGCAAGTGAGCATACCATCTTACCTCTTCTGGTGGTTGTTTAAGTGGACATTAAAGATCCCATGACACATCTAGAAAAAAGTACTGGAGTTTCCCCAGTGTCCTGGACAAATTTCCCTCCATTCACTTAAAAAATACAATCAACCGCTTAATCTGGTTCAGTATGTCAATTTGCATTTGTATCTCCACCCCCACCAACCCCACCCACACCACCCCCACTTGGGACTAGGCTGAAAATAGGGAGAATTGCCTTGCCCTCCTTTCCCTGTAAATGAAATCAACTAAAAAAATAATCTTCTCTACTCCTGCAGAAACACTACCATGTAATGATTACAGGAATGATTCTATGCAGTTGCAGTTGGCACAGATATTCCATACAAAAGGAGTACAGAGTTATGTGGGCATGTTTATAAGGCATTTGCTCTCAGACTTTGTCATAGTGAGCCTCCCCCAAGCCATCAAAAAGATCTTGAGCCTCACCAAATTATTTAAATAATCTTGGGCCTTCCCATTGAAAAATAACATATGTTGCACAGTACATCAGGAATAAAGTGAAACTCCTTTGAGTAGCTGGCTTTTAGCTTATAGGAACCCCATTGTAACCCTCCACTGCAGGCCAGCCTACTTGCTCCACTATTTTGACTCTTGAATCATTGTTACCCCTTGCTGCAATACCTTCATGGGTCAGATGGCTTTCTCTGTCTGTTTTCCCTCTCTCTCTGGAATAACCTTCCTATCCACCTTTGCTTTTTTTTTCAGCCCTGGTGTTAAGCAAGTTCTCAGGGATCCTTTTGCTCCCTCCAGTTCTTGCTCCTGGTAAAACACCTCTGCTAAACCCATGTATTTGGGCTGTTCTACCACCAGTTTGATTGGTCAATTGTTACCTCTCATTATTTGTTCATTGTTCCTATTTTTTCTTTTTGTATTGCTGGACCTTTTGAATTTTATTCACTCCCTACCCTTCCCTGGTTATACCTGAAATGAGCCTTGACTAAGTGTGCCTTTACTAGTCATGGATTTCTAACTAAATACATGAATTCACCTACTATTATCCTCTTTCAGTTTAATTCAGCCCTTTCAACAGAATATCTAAAACTCGACATTTAAATACAGTACTTTTTCAGGCTTGAGTGATCCTCCCCGGAGCAGGTTTGCCCCCGAGTTTGGCCTTACCACCTTACCATTTGAGAAACCTTGTTATAAGGCATATGGAAAGGGACCATGAAAGAGTCTTCAATAAGGCTTTGTTTTGCTTGGATTATTCTTATGAGAGCATGCAACAGCAAGGATAATCCTCACCAAACCTTATGTATGTAGGGGGAGATAATGAATGCTACCCTTACCAAATGCACCACAATGGCAACATGGTGGTGGACTACAAAATGTTCATTGGCAATGCCCAGTGGTACCCTGATATTACAATGGTAGTTTACATTTTGATTTTTCTTGGTGCAGTGGTAGGACAGTCGTACAATGGTATCACAATGGAATTGGAACTTAGAGAATAATGTATGGGCAACCATACACAACAAGGCTATGTTTCCCTCAAGTGGTTGAGATGACAGCATATGGGCCTCAAGAGCACAGCTCAAGAAGTCCATGCTGTCGTCTCAACCCAAAGATGGAAATACATGCCAGGTTTTGTTAGGTTCCTTGTATTTTACTTTATATACTGTAGTATATGGTTTTGTACACAGAAATCAAAGAAGTGTTACTTCCCTGAATAAAAACAAAAGACAACAAACAAAAAAACTTGCCATTTCTTTGTTCTGTTTTATGATCGAAATAAAATTTATAGACTTTTACAAGTTAACAGGTACAAATTTGGGCACTGGGTGGTTAGTAATCAGCTAGGTGTTGGGTGAATGAGGAATTTAAAATTTTATGACCTTTGAACTGTGCTGAACAACTGCTTAGAATGCACACAACAGCACCTTGGAATGTGCACAACAGTTTACAATGTGCGCGGTAAGGTTTCTGAGCAGGCTGATTTTTATACAAAGCAAAGGCCAACCATATACTATAAATCCACTGTGATATCACCACAGGAGCTGGTCCCGTCTCTCAGTGGCAAGAGTGGATGATGTACACCTTGCGTCCCTGGTTGCATCTGTGAAAGGTAATGAAAACCTACATTTGACAGTACAGTTTTGGAGAATAAAAAACGCGGGAAGCAGAGCCTTTATCTAAACAATGAGGAGCTTTCCTCTGTTGGGGAAGAACATGTTCTTCCTCTTCCACAAGCTATGTTTTCTGAATAGTTTTTTCTTAGCAGTCATCGAACCTTTCCCTCAGTTGAAGCACATTTGCCTTTAGGGTATCTTTCATCACCATGGCGTCTTGAAATTATAGAGTCACTTTTTAAAGTGTTGTGTTCACAATGTCTATGCGGGAGAAAAATTAGTTTCATTTTAACAACATGAAGAAGTATTAAATTTAGGTAACTGAGTAAGAAACCCTGCTGCTTTTCCACCAACCTTACTTCTATCAGCCTCTGACAACTGGTGAAGGAAAGCAAGCAATTCAGAATTATTTTAAGGAACAGAATAAAAGATGTTGCTCATAGTGTCCATTGAGTGGGACAAAACAGGCAAATCTTAATGTTCTCATCAGTAAGAATTTTCAAACCAAGCAAGTTGTTTTGGAGAGTTATGCACAAAACCTGTTAGATCAAGTATTAAAGCCAAGAATAAATCTCCTTCTGTCCCATAGCCACCATATGGCATCAGAACCATCTATTGCTGAACCCAACCCAAAATGACCACCGGGAGACAATGAGTTAATTTATACCTTGTATGGCATCCTGCAAAACAGATTTAAAGTATGTACCATGCAGTGGACATACACTGCTGCCTAATCGGGTGTTACTATAGATGAGGATATCATTGTTTGTTCATTCTACACCTGGACACTAAAGAGCACCTCTTGCTCTGGTGCTGGCTGTTTTTCTTTTTTACAGGCAATGTACCCTTATAATTTGGGGCTAGGAGGCAGGTTGTGTGCTAGAGGGTGGCAGGATGGGGGATTTCCTATGATTTCTATGACTCGGGGGATAGGCACAAGGTGAGGGATGTGGGTGGTGTGTTTTACTGACGTGGCACAGGTGTGGGAAAGATACTGTTATAGTAAAACATTACCTGGTCTGTAGGAAGGAGGAGGCAGAGGGGTGCTCGAGGATGGTTGGGCAGAGGTACTTCCTTTAAAAGGGTGAGGTGGTGGGAAGAGGGTTATTAGAACACTATGTCACAGTGGGTAGGGGTGGACTAGACAATTAGTAATACCTTTTTTTTAGAAAGAACTTTGCAGTGCAAAGTTGTGGTGAAGTAGAGAGACTTTGCCCTGCTATGTGTGGCACAAAGTTCCTGAACTTGTACTGCCTTTGCCAGTGAAGTTTAATTTCACTGCCTCTCTAGCAGGAATCTCCCAACACCAGTATACAGAGGAACAATGCATGTCACAGAACGAGCATACATATACAAGCATTTATACAGCAGTTAGTATCAGCAGACAAGCCTGTTAACTCATGCAGGAATAATATATACATACACCAGTCACTGAGCATGCTGTGTAATCTGTACATATATAGTACCTACCTATGGATACATGGACTGGGCATAAAAGATGTATATGACACCCTGATGGGCTGCAACAGTCACAGAATACAGACGGGCCTCTTCACAAGTGCATTTTCTGCATAGCATAAACTAAGTATACAGTCATACCATGGAGGTACAGCAGCGTGTTGCATAAAGCCATGAACCATACAAAACACCTACCACGAGACAAGCAACAGACCTTGGATAGGTGGCAGACAGAAGCCAAGGTAAAGAACTTGTACTTGTGTCCCTGGCTGTGTCATGTTGCTCCTCCAGTGGCATACACAGGAGCAGGAAACAAGGGGTCCAAAATCCTGACAAAACTAGGGGGTCTGGGTGTATGCCACCCAGGACATTTTTGAAAACAAAATCTCTGTAAATGATGCATTTTCCCACATTTTAGAGTTAGGCATGATACATTACAGCCCACCATGATGAAGTACTATGTTGTAAGGATGTCACACATTCTTGTACAACTGTTTGAAGACATCAGGCAATACACCCTATGGAAGTAAATCCGTCCCCCAGCAGCATATCAGTAAACACTTCAGAGAAACTGAGAGTAGGCATGGTAGAGCAAGAGAGCCAGCATGTAGAACATAGAAACATAGAATTTGATAGCAGATAAGGACTGCTTGGCCCACCTAGTCTGACCATTTTCCCTGCCTCTTTCATATACCGCAGACCCTTAGTGGTCTGCAACTTACCCCCTCTTTCCTATCGATGGGGTTCCCTTATGTCTATCCCATGCATTTTGTAATTCCCCTACCATGTTTGCTACCACAACCTCCACAGGTAGGCTGTTCCATGCATCCACCACTCTTTCCATGAAAAAATACTTCCTCATGTTAAGACACATAATACACGCCATCCTTGAAGGAGTAGAGTAGCTGTCCCTCACCCGCAGCTGCTGGAGGTCTGACTCTGAGCAAGGAAGAGGGAGACTACCAAGGCACATAAACACTTGACTCAGAGGAAGGAGGAAGGACACTACCAAGGCACACTAACATCAGGGCAAAGGCCTCTCAAGAGTCAAGGTAGGGACCTCTGTGCAAAGGACTACAGAATGGTGGCAACATAAAATAATTAACTGGAGCAGACTATTCAGGCAGGAAGGTAGGAAATTGAGAACTGATTCTTTCTGCAGGGTTTTCTTGGTGTGAAGCTGGGATTGTGTTGAATCTTGCTGAAAGGGTATTTGACTATTTTTGGAAGGTATTTTGGGAAGCTGGGTTTGTGTTTAGAACTTTTACAGGGTTACTTGTGAAACTGTGATATATTGAATACCTTCTATGATTAGTATTACATCTCTCTGTGGGGGGGGTCTCTAGCATAGGATAAAAAAGGTGTAAGCTAACAAAGCTAAAATAGGAAGGACATAAATAGACATGATGGGAGTGGTGCAGTGCAGTGGTTGTGGGGCAGTAGTCTTCGGGTAGACTTTTTGGAGTCTGCAGTGCTGCCCTAAATGCATGCACCTCTCTGGGCTGAGGGTGGAGATTGTGCATCTCCAGGCTGAGTTGGCTGAGATTCAGGGAGCATCCTCCACCACCCAGGAACTGTCAAGTCACCCCTGCTGCCTCAAATGATTCCAAGAAGGAGGAGGAGGGGCTGGACCATGGTGGGCTCAGGAAGGGTGAGGGTGGTGGGACAGTGGCACATCCCTCCTACGGTTCCACTCCACAACTCCTACACCACTCTGGCAGGGTGGGACTGTCCCAAGGAGGCACCCACAGTGAAGACCATGAGGGATGTATGGGTCTTCCATGGTGAAGACCCCAGGAGGGGAGGCAGAGGACCCTAGAAGAGAAGCAACTCCTGGTGGGGGACTCTATTGTTAGGGGAGTAGACTTAGGGGCAGGAGGGGAAGGAATGAGGGAGGTCAAGTATCTACCCAGTACCATGGCTTGGAGGGATGGAAAGCACATCCTAAGGATTGCTGGGGCAGCAGGATGGGCAGGTGAGCTAGATGTCTTTGTCCACCTGGGGACAAATGACATGGATAGTGATGAGGTTGGGATAGTGCAGGAGAAGTTCGGGGAGTTGGGGAGGGGTCTTTGACAGGTGGCATGCTCAGTAACCTTTTCAGAGGTGTTACCTGTCTGTGACAAGGTGGAGGACAGGGTCCTCTGAACCAGGAGTTTCAACGTTTGGCTGAAGGACTGGCACAGAGCAGAGGGATTTGGCTTCATTGAGGACTGGGGTCCCACCTTGAGGATTAAAGGCCTATACAGGAGAGATGGCCTGCATCTATCCAGGGGGAGAACCAGGATCCTCAGTGAAAGGTTTAAATGCTTCATTGGCAAGCATTTAAACTAACTGTGGGGTGGGGAGGAGAAAGCAGTGAGAATCAATATGCTCCCCCCCCCCCACACAAAGGAGTAACCAGTCAGTAGGGAGGACCCCAAGGATGGGAAATCACCAAAGGTACCTAGAATTGGAAAGGGCAGAATGGCAGAGAAAAGGAGAAAGGGAGTAAGGACAGGATGGGTAAAGAGAGAAGGCATGAGGATAAGAGGGAAGCTGTCAGAAGGGGAGGTAGCATAACTTGGAAGGCCATGTGTACGAATGCTCGCAACCTGGGAAATAAAATCCTGGACCTAGTGGCCTTGATGGCAGAGGCTGACCTGGACATTCGTTGCCATTACCAAGACATAGTACAATGGGAATCATGACTGAGATATAGCCATATCAGATTATACTCGGTTCAGGAAAGACAGGTGGGTAAAAAGGGTGGAGGTGTGGCTCTTTAAGTCAGGGAGGGTATAAAAGCAACTGAGGTACAGGGAATGCAGGGAGGGATGGAGGCACTGTGGATCACCTTAGAGACAGTTAATGGCTCCACTGTTGGCACTGGAGTGATCTACAGACCTCCAGCACAAGGGAAAGAGTTGGACAGGGTTCTAGTGGAAGCCATACATAAGATGGAAACTAAAGGGGAGGTGCTGCTGGTTGGAGACCTGAATTTGCTGGATGTTGATTGGAGCATCCCAGCTGCAGCATCAGCCAGGAGCAGGGACATGCTGGGCAGGCTGGAGTGGGCATGCCTCCAACAGCTAGTGGTAGAGCCCACCAGGGAGAGAGCGATACTAGATCTAGTACTCACCAATGGGGAAAGAGCTGCAGATGTCATGGTGGGTAGCCACCTGGGATCTAGTGATCACCATATGGAGTGGTGCAATGTGAGAATAGTGGTGGAGTCAAACCACATGAAAGCGAGTGTTCTGGACTTCAGAAGGGCCGACTTTGTGAAGATGGGGAAATGTCTCAGGAAAGCCCTGGATGGAGGGAGGACGGGGGTGTAGAGGAACAGTGGGTGACTCTAAAAGGAGCCATAGAGAAGGCAAAAAACCTTTGCATTAGGCAATTAAGCAAAAGCAAGAAGAAACAAAAACCACTATGGTTCTCAAAGGAAGTGTCCAGGAAGGTAAGAGCAAAAAGACTGGCATTCAGGAGATTGAAGGAACCACAGAGGGAGGAGGACAGGGAAGTGTATCTAGCAAAACAGAGGGAGGCAGAGAAAGCAGTCAAGAGTGCAAATGCACAAAAGGAGGAAAAAATAGCCCAGGCAGTAATAAAAAGGGACAAGACATTCTTCAGGTACGTTAGTGAAAGAAGAAAGACCAGGGGTGGGATTGTTAGGTTAAAAGAAGAAGGAAGAAAGTGTGTGGAGGGGGACCTGAAGAAAGCAGCAATCCTGAAGAAATATACTTGAAAGAAAATCTATATTTAAACTGATGAAAGGGGGCCAACAGAGGGCAAGGCACTCGGCACCAGGTGAGGGGGCCCTCCTGTCCAACAGTAGGGTATCTAAAGGAAGGGAGAGGCCAAGGATAGGGGGTAGCAGGGACAGGGGAGGAGGAGAGACACAAAAGGATCAGGATCAATAAGGGACAGGGATCTCACCGAAAGGTGGTATCCTAGAATGTAAGTAGTCTGGCAAATAGGACAGCAGAGCTACAGGTGCTGATGGCAAAGGGTGAGGTAGACATAGCTGCCATCATGAAGACATGGGCAACCCAGTACCATGACTGGGACCTCACAATACCAGGGTACAAATTGCATAGAAAGGACAGGGAAAGAGGGTAGAGGAGGTGGAATGGTGTTGTACATAAGGGATGGGATAACGTGCACCTGGGAGGAGGGAACAACCAAAGCCTAGGAGTACAGAACAAGACTGGGAGATGGATTTGTGTGGGGGTGGTGTGCAGACCACCATCACAGGCCTTGGAGTTGGATAGGGAGCTGGAGGAACCGATCAGGAGGGTAGGAGGGAGAGGGAAAACTGTAATACTAGGATACTTCAATCTACCTGGAGTAGACTGGGGCACCCCAACTACCTCCTGTTACAGGGAACAAGTCCTCCTGGATGCTATACAGGAGTGTTTCCTGATGCAGGGAGTCACAGAGCCAACAAGGAAGGAGGCCTTACTAGACCTAGTGCTATCAGATGGGGAGCATTTCCATGAAGTTGAAGTGAGGGATCCCCTTGCAGGCAGTGACCACTGCACAGTGTGGTTTTACATTAACATGGGGAAGGAAGCAACCAAGACAAAAATGAGAGTGCTGGACTTCAGGAAAGTGGACTTCATTAGAATGGGTAACATATTGGAGGAGCACCTGGCAAAGCTCCAAGCGGAGATGGATGTAGGGAAGGAAGGGAAGGAAACATTGTTTCACCAGGAGAAGCACACTAAGCCGAAGCTTGTTTCCAGATGTGACCTGGATCAAAAATGGTCCATCATCAAGAAGGGATTAATAGAGGCCACCAACACTTGTACAAAGATTCATAAAAAGAACTCCAGGTGCAGGATACCTAGTTAGTATAACAGAAGGGTGGCAAAGAAGGTGAAGGCAAAGAGGACAGCCTTCCTGAAGTACAAGAATACCTTGAGGGAGGAGGACAGAGAGGTATACACAGAGAAAGTTTGGGAGGCAGGGAGAGTGGTCTGAGCAGCCAAGGCTGAGAAAGAACTAAGACTGTTGCAGGGGATTAAGGAAGGGGAGAAGGATTTATTCCAGTACATTAAGGAGAAAAGAAGCAGAACGGACAGGATTGTTAGAATAAAAAGGGTAGGAGAATGGGTGGAAAAGGTTGAAGATCAAGCAGAGGCATTAAATGAGTACTTCTGCTCTGTTTTCACTAAGGAAGTGGACAGATCGATGCCACAGGGGAGAATTAGGGGTGCCCTGGGGGGAAGGATTATGAAGCAGAGTTTGGGGTAAACAGGGTCTTAAGGGGACTAACAGAACTGCAAGTGGACAAAGCACCTGGCACAGATGGTGTTTACCCGAGGGTCCTGTGGGAGTTGGCAGGGGTACTAGCAGCCCCACTGATGGACCTGTTTAACACCTCACTGGAGAAGAGGTGTGTGCCATAGGACTGGAGAACAGCTCATGTGGTACCAGTCCACAAGAGTGGCCCCGGGGATGAGTCAGGTAACTGCAGGATGGTTAGCCTGACCTCCATAATGGGGAAGATAATGGATACCATTCTAAAGGAAAGGCTGGTGTCCTTCCTTGAGGATAATGGCCTTCAGCATGACAGGTAGCATGGGTTTGTCAGGGGGAGACCTTGTCAAACCAACTTGGTTGACTTCTTCAACTGGGCTATGAGGGCATTGGACGGGGCAGGCAGTGGATGTCCTGTACCTGGACTTCAACAAGGTGTTCAGTTCAGTGCCATATGACACACTGATCAGCATGCTGAGGGACCTGGCAATAGGGGACAAATTGCTGGTGTGGGTCAAGAACTGGCTATGGACAGGAACCAGAGAATGGTGGTGGGGGGGAATATCCAAATCTAGACTTGTAACCAGTGGGGTCCCACAGGTCACAGTTCTTGGACCTGTGCTGTTCAACATCTTTATTGGTGACGTAGCAGAGGGGGTCAAACGTAGGATCTGCCTCTTTGCATATGATACTAGGCTTTGTGGGGAGGATGAACCCAGTGGAGGGGAGACAGGATGTAAGGGAAGATCTGGCTAGGCTGGATAAATGGTCAGGCATCTGGCAGTTGGGTTTAAACACTAAGAAATGCAAGGTCATTTTTGGGGGCATGGGTAGTGACATCAGAAGGGGGTGTGCCACTGCTCCTGTTAAAAGTAGAGCCACTCGAGTGAATCACAGATTGATGTTTCTGAATTTTCCTGCCTGTATCTCCATCTCGGCTGCCTCTGTGGGTGAAGACATCTGTGGCCCCAGTGACAGTTTCTTTGTCTGCCCATTCTCCATTCCCCCTGATGGTTTGTGGCAGGAGCCATTGTTGGGGGTGTGGGGAGTGATGGCAGAAGGGGTGTGCCACTGTTCTTGTTAAAAGCAGAGCCACTTGAGTGAATCAGACTGCTGTTTCTGATTTTTCCTGCCTGTAGCTCCAGCTCGGCTGCTCATGTGGGTGGACATCTTTGGCCCCAGTGACAGTTTCTTTGTCTGCCCATTCTCTGTTCCCCCTGACAGTTTGTGGCAGGAGCCATTGTTGGGGGTGTGGGGAGTGATGGCAGAAGGGGGCATGCTACTGCTCCTATTAAATGCAGAGCCACTCAAGCTGCATTCTGCCGAGTGGCTCACTTTGTGAGTGGCTCCCACTGAAGTGGCAAGAGTCACCAGTGGGACTCTACAATGGGAGGCTGCAGGGAAGCTGCTTTCAAAAGCATTTGTTTTACTTTTGTATTACCCTGTAATAAAAAATGTTAGAAATGGTGCTCAGTATGTTTAATGTTTTAATGTGTTTAACTATGGGGGAGGGCAGCTTAATCATTCATCCATAGAGTACATCCCTAGTAATGGCCAACAGGGTTTAGACTGTGTTCCAGTTTTTCAATGTGTACAGCATATGTCTACAGGGACATTAGTCAGGGAGAGTCCCCACCTCACAATTTTAGTAATATACAAGGTGCCAATTTTAATTATATGAGCAAGCAAGAATTTTTAACCTTAGGGATTTCAGTTAGCTGGTATGTACACTTGCATTGTTACTATAAATTTGTTAGGGTTAATGTTATCTCTAATGTGCCACATAATAGCCACAAAATAACCATGAAAGAGCACATGTTTGGTCACAGATACAGACAAATTATACTATTGTTGTTGATGTTGTCTGACTCTGTACACCCAAATCCTGGTCCTATTACCTTTCAATCATGTGTCTGACTCTACTGCTGCAAATCTCATAGTGGTACATTTAAATGTTCATAGTCTGATGGCAAAAAAATCTTTGTTAGAATGTTAGAATGTTGGGCAGTTGAAAATAAACCAGATGTTTTAGCTTTTACCAAAGCTTGGCTCACTGATAAAATCTTAAATCAAGAAATTAAATTTCAGGGTTTCTCTATATTTAGGAACGATAGAATTGGAAGGAGAGAGGTAGGTTGCTTATTTTATGTATCAGATCATCTTACAGCCACTGAGCTATCAATCATTCTCGAGGATTCTTTTTAAGAGTCACTTGCCATTTCTGTTAAGTTGGGTTGGTTCTTTCTTTCTTTCTTTTCTTTCTTTCCTTCTTTCTTTCTTTCTTTCTTTCTTTCTTTCTTTCTTTCTTTCTTTCTTTCTTTCTTCTTTCTTTCTTTCTTTCTTTCTTTCTTTCTTTCTTTCTTTTATACTCGGAAAATCCCTTTGAGCTGGAAGCTCATTTACAAAGGTTCCACATCTAACAAATGGTAACAATACATAAAGTGGTACAGATTAAATACAAATACTAGATTGAAGCAAATCAGGTTCAATACTTATGTAGAAATCATGAGTTCAAGTGCAGAGAATCACATCCCTTTGGATATTATACAGAATTTGGATATTAGCAAGTAGATAAGTAACAATACGACAATGGACTTTGTACAGAATTTGTATATTAGCAAGTAGATAAGTAATACGACAATATGAAAATACATGTGTAGCAAGAGGAGAAATATTAAGATGAGGGCTCAGCTAGGCACCATACAAGTGCATAGGGGAAGGCAGCCAGACAAGGCATTGTCATTGGTGGGTCAAGGAGGGGGGAAGAGAGTGGCAGGAAGTCCGCTGAGAATAGCAGAGATAGGTTAGTATGAGTTAGAGTAGGTATCAAGACGAGCAGTCACATGCACTTTGTTCTGTGAGGTGCTGCCTAAGGATCCATTAAAGATGCCAAGCTTTAATTCAGCCAGGAGGTTACTGTTAAGGGAGTTGATCCAGATGGGGGTACGGTATTCAAATGATTTTTGACCTTGAGTGGTCCTGCAAAATGGGACCTTATAGAGTTGGCATTTAGCACCTCTGGTATTGTGTGTTTTATTAGTGTGGGTTATAAGGTTCTGGACGCTTGGGGGGTCAATCCTAGGGCAGACTGTTTTGCTAGTAAGCAAGTCTGGTACTTTAATCTACCTTTCAAAGGTAGCCAACTTGTTTTGGCACACAGGTCGCATGTATGCGTTAACCAATGAGACCCGGTGAGTAGTCGACATGCTTGGTGAGTAGTCAACATGCTTTGTTCAAGGCTATGGAGACTCATTTTAGAGTGGTGTCTGAGGCAGCTCCATATACTACCATACCATAATCAATCGTTGATAGGATCAAGCTATTTATTACTAGTCTGAGAGCCTCAGTTGTCATACACTGTTTATGTCTACGCAGAAGCCTGATCTTGGTATTTTGACCACCTTTGCAACATGACCAATGTGGGTTGCAAAAGTTAAGGCACTATCAAGTGTGATCTCAAGGTATTTAAAGGCATTTACTAACTCTAAGGGGGTGTTTAGGTTATTGCAAATTGTGATTTGGTGGGATCTGCTTTTATTTTGGGGGATTGCAAAGGTCATAATCTTTGCATTTTTATAGTTTAGAAGTAGTTTGTGTTGCTGAAACCAGGATTCAACCGAGGTAAAAGTTGCCTGAAGTTGTTCCTGTAGAAGAGTAGGGTCCGAGTTGCTGGCGAATAGTACCACATCATCTGCATATAGAAGGATATTTTCTTTGCAGACAAGGGGAAGGCAGTTGAGAAAGTGGCTGAATAGTAGGGGATCCAGGATGGAGCCTTGAGGGACCCCTGTCTTTACTATCTGGCTGTCTGAAAGTACCTCATCAATTTTCACTTGCTGTGACAGTCACTGAGGTAGCTGTTAAACAAATTCACAACCTCAGTAGAGAGAGTTTGGAGAAGGACAGCTATTCTAGTAGTAGTCTGTGATTC
This sequence comes from Neoceratodus forsteri, assembly GCA_016271365.2. Classification (NCBI taxonomy): domain Eukaryota; kingdom Metazoa; phylum Chordata; order Ceratodontiformes; family Ceratodontidae; genus Neoceratodus; species Neoceratodus forsteri. Next base: position 65,874,418 of record CM057459.1, read on the forward strand.
ACCATGTCGAACGCTTTGGTGAGGTCTCTAAATGCTGCATCTACCAGCTGACCAGGATCCATAGCCTTTTGTACATAGCCTATGAAATCAACCAGGGCAGCGGTGGTCTATGTGACTTTTGGAAGCCGTGCTTTTGGGGACACTGAATCTGATATCTGTTGAGATATTCCACTAATCGGTCTGATACAATCCTTTCCAGGGCTTTGAAGACAGGTGGGAGATTGGAGATGGGGTGATAATTAGAGTGCATGGTCCTGTCCCAACTTTTTAGGATTGGAGTAACTGTGGCAGTCTTCCAAAGCTGGGAAAAAGTGGACATTCTTAAGGATAGGTTGAGTATCTTCGTGAGAGGCAAGATCAGTACCTCTAAGGAGAGGGCTAGCAGCCTGAGGTCAAGGGTGTCACTGCTGAGTCATGAGTTCTCTATAGCTCGAGTTATATACTTTTTTGCTTCCTTTTTGGTAATAACACATAGGTAGAATGGAGGGGGGCCTGGTGGAGGCCTCTCCATTTAAGCAGTGTTAATGCTGGGGGCACCGCTTCCTCTGGTAGTGGTAGTGAAGTCATCTCAGTAGTCAGTGGGGAGTATGCTGCCAAGGTCGGTGAAAGCAGTATTAAATGTATCTGCAATTATTTTAGGGTCCTGTGTGGTTACTCCATTCACTTGGACCATAGTTGGTGAGGTTTTGTTCTCTTTACCTTTAAGGGCCTTCAAGTTATCCCAGAACCTCCTTCCGTCATCCCAGCAGTTAGAGATCTCTTCCTGGAAGTGGAGTCTTTTTGCTGACCAGATTGCCTGTGTGAAGGCATTTCTGGCCTGCTTGTATCTTTGCATGTCAGTTGGATTGCCTGTCGCTCTGGCCCGATGCCAGAGGTTGTCACTTTCACTCATTTGGTTAATTAGGGAGGGTGAGATCCAGGATTTACAAGTTCCCTTGAATTTTATTTTGTTAGAGGGGCATAAATGTCACAGGTGGCATTAAATTTCTTAATGAAGAGGTCCATTGCATGGTCAACATCTTTCATGGCGTCAATGCCAGACCAGTCTTGTTGCATGAAGTGTTGTTATAGGTGTACAAGCTGCCTCTTTTTTAGTACACACACTGTGATAGTTTTGACAAGAGGTTTTGGGGCTTTGTTAGACCATGCACTCATGACTGGAGAATGGTCACTGATGCTATCTGAGAGGGCAGAGATGCTCAGAATTCTTTCTGGATGGTTTGTGAGTAGCCAGTCCAGGAGCAAGCTGTTTCCAGTCCAATAGTTTAACCTGGTCGGAGAGTCAGTCATCTGTATTATATTGATAGAGGACAGCCCGTCTTTGTATGTGGCTGCTTCTGCAGACAGCCAGTTAATACTGAAATCACCAACCATTATGACTTCAGAGGTAGGGTGCAGATTTTTTAAGTAGTCTAGGATTCCTTGGAAACCTTTGGACTGTTCCTTAGGGGGAATGTACACAGAGGTAATAATGAGACCCTTGTTGTTATCACCAAGTAGCAGTTTGACTGCCAAGGTTTGGATATTGTTGCCTGTGCCCAGGATGGTGAGGGAGCGCACTTGCAGATTGTCCTGGATGTCAAAGTTTATTGGCAGGAAATTCTCCATTGAGTAGGCTCATTTACAAGGAGGTCCCGAGCACACAGTCATATACACAAAACAGAGTTAGGCAACTATACAATATACAGGGTAAAGCAAGCAAGCAATAAATTTATGTGTACAGAATAAAAATATATACAAGGTTATATACAAAGTATTTATACAGTAGACCTCGAGTGCTACAGAGCAATAAGGTTAGGACATGGTGAGAACATTTGGTAAGCATTTTGAACATATTGCATTCAAGGATTAGACCATGGAACCAGCAGAGATTTTGAGGGGAAAGTAGAGAGAGGTGGCTGAGGTGAGGGTTAGGAGGAGGAAGGGATGAGTCAGGGAATGTAGGTGAGGGCAGGAGTGAAAAAGAAGGGAAGGTGGATGGAGCTGGGGCAGAGGGGAAGGCAGAGAAGTGGGAGAGAAGGAGGAGGGATGGACAGACAGGGAAATGAATGTGAATGAGGATGGAAGGAGAAATAGAGAAGTGGGGGAGAAGGAGGAGGGGTGGTAGGGTAGGAAAGTTAGTGTGAGTGAGGAGGGAAGGAGGGGAAATTAGGGAAGGGTGGGGTGAAGTGGGGAGAGGAGTAAGACATGTAATTAATGGCATGCACAGGAGTCACCAATTTTGTTGGAGACTAATTTTTTGAACATGCATAAGGGGTATAACATTTTGTAGTATTAGACTACATTGGGCTTTATTCCAGGCAGCCGGTACAGCACAACTTATAGCCATATCTCCAAACCAAGTGCGGCGCATGGGACTTCTAGCATGATGTAGTTATTTCTGCATAATGTCAATAGGCAAGCAGCATGATGAAAGAGAGCAGAAATGTAGGATGGGAGCTTAGACAGAAGAGCTTTGTATAGCCAGGTGAGAGAGTGGATGAGGCGTCTAATCGATAAGGAGGTCCAGCCAAACTGGGCATATAGCTTGCAGTGATGCGTGCGATGGTGGGCATTAGATATGAAATTAATTGCTTTGTGGTAGAGTGTGTCTAGTTGGTGAAGCAGGGAGTCTGAGCATTGGCCATAAACTATGTCAGCATAGTTGAGGAGTGGCATGAAAGTTGCCTGGACTAAGTGTAGTCTGGCCTCAGCCGTGAATAGGGATTTTTTCCTAAAGAAGAAGCCAATACGTTGACGCAGTATTTTTGCAAGAGAAGTAATGTGAACAGAGAAAGTTAGGTGTTGATCTAAATCATAGTCTAGATATTTGAAGTTGTCAACTACCTCAAGGTCTTCGCCTAGAAGAGTTTTGATGGGGGGGCAGGGATGATAGAGCGTTTGTGATGGAAGTGAGTTGGTTAGAATCGAAGTACATGACTTTTGTTTTTTTGGTGTTTAAGAGCAGTTTGGATTGAGCCAGGCTGAGTTGAAGGAGATCAAACTCAGATTGGAGCTCCATTTGGACTTTGGTCACTGAGGGTCTGGATAGGCAGATCACAGTATCATCTGCGAACAGATTAAGTTTTGCTTTGGTGATGTTATTACCAATAGTGTTGACGTAAAACATGAAAAGAAGAGGTCCAAGGATCGAGCCTTGTGGAACGCCTCTCGTGATAGGAACGAGCAGGAAGAGTGAGCCATCAAGTTTCACCTGTTGCCGTCTGTCTGCCAGGCAGCTCTTGAACCATGATAGTGAAGTGTTGGAGATGTCATGGCAGTATAGAGTGTTGAGTAGTAAAGCATAATCGATGGTATCACAGGCTTTACTGAGGTCCAGAAAAACTGCACCTGTCACTTGTTTCTTATCCATGCTGAGTAGCCAGTCATTTGTGACTGAAGCTAGGGCTGAAGTAGTACTGTGGGCCTACCTAAATCCAGACTGGGCAGGGTTTATTAGGTTAGTTTTTTGAGATAGTCTCTTAGCTGGGCATTTATTAATTTTTTGAGGAATTTTGAGAGTAGGGATAAAATGGGTATGGGGCGGTAGTTGTTCAGATCCTTAGGGTCATCAGATTTGAACACTAGTAGAACCTAAGCTACCTTCCATGCCTCAGGAACAGAACTGGTGCTTGTGGACAGATTAAACAGGTGCAGTATGGGGGCTCTAAGGTAGCAGAATCCAGCTTTAAGGAAGAACGGTCCTATTCCATCTGCACCTGCACCTTTGCTAATATTTAGATGGAGAAGGAGGTCCTCAACTTCTTTGTATTGAAATGGGGCAAGGGAGAAGCTGTGGTTGACTGGAGCCAGTGGGATTCTAGGTAAGCTGGAAATGAGTATGGCTGCTTTAGAGGTATCAAATGCCAGGCCCGTGGTTGAAAAGTGGTCATTGAAACTATATAGAATATCAGACTTATTGGAGAAGGTGTTTCCCTTGAATGAGATCTTGCTGGGCAATGAGAAGAGCAGTTTGTTGCCTTCCGCTGACTTAATGATTTGCCAGAATTTGGTGGAGTTACCCTTGGCTGAATCAAAGGCAGATAAATAGTAGTTTGCTTTCGTGGTTCTGATCTTTTTGGTACAGTAGTTCTGGCAGGTTCTGAAGGCTACCCAGTCGCAGGTACTTTGGTTCATCTGGCTGTCACACTTAGATGATCCCTCCTGTTCAGTGCCACTTTTAGCTCAGGTGTGAACCAGGGACAGGAAAACTTTGGGACCCTGCATTTAATCATGGGGGCATGTCTGTTGATAATGTTGATTAGTGTGTTATTGAAGAATGAAGCAGTGGCATTGATGCATGGGGTCAGGTAGAAGTCTGTCCAGTCAGTGTTTCTGAGGTCTGATAGGTAGTGGGAGAGATTGAATTTACAGAAGCTCCTTTTCCAGATGAACCTACTTGTCAGCTTGGGTGGGGGATGCCCTCTAATACAGGCCATAGCATAGTGGTCACTAACATTATTGTGGAAGACAGCTATGTGGGTGAATTTGTAGGGGTCTGTTTGTGAGGATTAGGTCAATCAGGGATCCATTTAAGGGAGTTTGGGGATTTGGACATATGATTTTGGGGACTAGTTGAGAGAAGCCGGCTTTGTCTCTGAACTCTTTGAGTTGTAGGCAGGAGTTACAGTTTTTTAGCCAGTTCAGATTTAAATCACCATGGTTGATGATTTTGTTCTGTCTTGCAACAGATGCAGTACGCAGATAACTCAGAAGCTCCAGACTAGTAGATGGTGGCCTGTAGCAACCTATTACTGTAATGGTTTCTATGGAAGATAATGACAGAGTTAACATTAAGGCTTCAGACTCCTAGGTACGCTGACAGGAGTGATATCAGATACTATGAATCTATCTTTGATGGAAATTGACACCCCCCACCCCTAGTTGGTCTATTGCAATAATGTAGATTGCACACCCACCCCCTACCCCTGTTTACTAATCCTATCCTGCCTGAAGACAGTGTACCCATCCAGTGCTATGGCACTGTCAGGGATTTGGGGGGTGAGCCACATTTCCACAATGGATAATACATCCAGTTGGTGCTGTGTAACCCATACTTGGAGCAAGTCCAGTTTAGAAACAAGGCTGCAGATGTTAATTGAGGCCATCGTAAGGGAGCCTTGCTTCCTGTTAGCTCCAATGCTAGGCTGGCCAGGGTCATGGTTGGGGTGCACGTTGCCTGATATTAGCAATAGCAACAAGGTGATTCTCAGGAGTTGGTACTTAAGTTATTTTAGTTTATACCTGCTGAGCTTCTTGAAGACCCTTATTGCTTTAGACATTTGGCTGATGATATCATGCAAGAGGATTGGACTGGGAAGGTGGAGATAATATTTAGGGGAAAAGGATACTGTTCCCTCACTAGTCAGTGGCTGGCCCGTGTTGTTCAGCGTGCCTGGGATAGTAACGCCATAACTTTGGTGCTCTTGTAGGAGCAGGATGTGTTAAGTGTGATTGGTGGGGAGGGCTGCCAGGGTGTTCCTCGATGCTAACAGGAATAGGATGGCTGCTGGGAGTAAGTAGTGGAAAGTTGGGTGCACCCTCATTACGGAGCTAGGTGGTAGGTAGTGGCAGGGGATGCAAGGAACTGGTTGGGTGCCGTCAGAACACCAAACTGTTAGAGAAATGAACTAGATGGGGTACAGGAAAGAAGTAAAATTGGGATTACCCCTTGGACTAATTTGGTAGTGGAAGTGGAGGACAAGAAAGGTTAAGGGATACTGCAAGCTACTTGTTTGTTGTGACTGCTAGATAGCATAGTGGTTAGTGACACCACCTGTGGTGCACCAGGTACAAGGTTCAAATCCTAGTCTGGGACAAAGATGTACAGACTGTGTGCAGTGGTGTGCCTGAGGTGTTCACTAGGGGCAGAGGCTAGTGTTAGGTCTACTAGTAACTGCAGAGGAGTAAGAGAAAGAGGGGATGTACAGGAAGTAGGTGGAAGCAGCAGTGACTCCTAGTGGTCACAAAGTATAGGATGCTAATGGACAATTAGGGTGTTAGAAAATGACATGAATCACATGATGTATCATGTGACCAACAAGGCCACATAAAGGAAATGACAACCGGGGGGGGGGGTGTAGTGGGGGGGCAGTCACCACGCAGAAGTGATGGGACAACACAGTCCAGTACCTGTGCTCTGATTGATGCTGGCGTTGATCCATGCTGCGGGAGGAGCTCCAGGAGTTTTGTGGGGCCTGCAAGGGGGAGCCTGCTGGTTAAAGAGACATTACATTTTATTTATTTATTAGCTTTTGTTGACCAGGTAGGTGCAATAGGCAAAAACCCTGCCTATTTTCAAGCACGGCCCGGGAGAGTACAATATACAGTTTACAAAAAGACAAGCAGTAAAATAATACAGAACCAGTAGATATCCTCGCAGGGATAGTCATGGAAACAAAACATACATGTGGAAATGGCCATCCACACAGGGATGGAAGGAGGCAGTCACGGAAACAAGATAAAGCAGTAATTATTTGCAGAGACAACGGTAAGCTAGCTTAAGGATAGTAAGAGAAAAGGGGGGGTTAGGTACAAACACAGGAATCAAGTGCATGTAGGTATGAAAAAAGTGCTGTCTTGAAGGAGGAGTGAGATAGATAGCATTTAAGACTAGGAGGTAGAGAGTTCCAGAATTTGGGAGCAAAGTGAGAGAAAGCTTGTTCCTCCAGTTTTGTAGAGCAGTGCATGACGACAAGTGAAGAGGAATTAGAGGATCTCAGTAGGCGGGAGTGTGCCACCAGGGTGAAAATAGCCCCAATTCTGCCTGGGCGAGGGGGTCTAGACATGGAGTCAGTGAAGCAGCCCAGAGTATATAAGCACCTGGTTTTTGGGGGACAGCCAGTGTAGGGTGGAGTACAGAAGACAGTGGTGAGTAAGGCGAGGAGCAGACAGGGCAAATCTGCAGATATTGTTGTAGGTGGTGTCCCATTTATGAAGAATACCAATGTTGGTGTGGGAGAAGATGGGGAGGGCATACAGAAGCCTAGGAAGCAGGACCCCTCTGGCCACAGAGATCCTAGCAGCAGGGGTTAGGGAGTGATACACCCGGTAAGCAGCGCCAATCTTAATGTTGACAGATCTGCACACCTCCATTAAATGAGAAGAGAAATCAAGAGCAGGATCCAGTGTGTCTCCAAGGTATTTGAAGGAGTCCGTGGACCAGACTACAGATCCATCACTGCAGCGCATGCAAAGGTTAGGGGTCCCAGCATGGATTTTTCTAGCACTCTTTAAAGATATTGGAAAAATTGTGTCAGACCAGGTGATTGAACATCTTGAAAAGTATGAACTTTGTTCGGAGTCTAAGCATGATTTTAGGCCTTAACACAATACTGAGACTGCTTTGGTGAGGTTCACAGGCCAAGTCATCAAAGCAATTGATAAGGAAAAGTATGTTGCTGCAGCCTTTGTGGACTTCACCAAGGCATTTGATTTGGTGGACCATGCTGAGCTCCTCAAACTGTTGCCTGGTGCTCACTTTTCAGATGTTGTGATCTCCTGGTTTGGAAATTATGTGTCCAATAGGAACCAGAGAACCTTAATCAATGGCTCATTTTCCAAAGAATCTGTTTTAAGGTGTGGAGTTCCACAGGGCTCCACACTTGGTCCTTTGTTATTTCCTTTTTTTGGTAACTCATTATCGGATTTGTTCACACATATAGAACTATTACTATATGCAGATAATGCCATCCTTTTTTGTTCTGGGAGCAGTGTATCATATCTTCAAAAAAACTCTATAATCTGACTTTAGTTAATTACATCATTGGTTCGAATCACATAAACTAGTGTTATATTTTGTTAAAACAAAGTCCATGGTCTTTTCCAGTTCCAGGAAACTGCCTACTTTAGATTTATCACTTTGTGAAATTCAGGAAACCCTATAGAGCAAGTTTCTGTATTTAAATATCTGGGGTTGATCCTAGATTCACACCTTACATATGAGCAACATATTATGGATTTAATAAACAAACTTCATAAGAGACTTTTTTTTTACACAGAATAAAGAGAAATCTTACAATGGAAACAAGGCACATTTTAATGCTTAATTTGTTATTATCTATTATAGTCTATGGTTCTTTAGTATATTCATATACTTCAGATAGAATGTTTAGAAAACTTAGGACTACTTATCACAGTATATTACGATTTGCTACTGGACAATCTAAATTAACACATCATTATCATCTCTACAACTCTTAACTGTTTACCTTTGGTTGAATGTTTTAATTTTAGATCTTTATTATTTTTGCACAAGATTCATTTGGGCTTGCTACCTAAAAGTATTATTTGTATATTACCTAGGAACAATTCCACAGGACATACAAGAATGCAATGTAGAAATTCCTTTACAGTTCCCTTTAACCACACTGTGTTTGCCCAAAATCCTCTAACTTTTTTGCTACACAGCTCTATGATAAATTACCTCTTATTATTGTTAGCTGTCCAAAATGATCTACCTTTAAGACAACTCTTAGAAGTAACATGCTGACAGATTCTGCTTGCAAGCATTTACATTATTGTTAATCGTTTGTATTGTATTTGTGCTTTGTTTGTACAGTATTATGTAATTAATGTCCTTATTGTTGTTATTGTTTTTGTAACCACTGGACATCTGAGAAAATGGGCTTTCAGCCCACAGACCTTTCAGTATAAAATAAAAAATGAATGAAGGTCATGCACCTGGGTGCCAGGAACCCAGGGGCCAGTTACTGGCTGGGATGGGTACAGGTGACAGTCTCAGAGGAGGAAAAGGACCTTGGAGTGACGGTCAGGAGTGATATGAAACATGTAGCATAGTGCCACAAGGCAGTAACCAAAGCAATTAAAATGCTAGGCTGCATCACCAGGGGAATCACCTCTAGGAGGGAGGAAGTCATTCTGCCACTGTACAGGTCGCTGGTTAGGCAACACTAGGAATACTGTGTACAATTCTGATGCCCATATCTGAAGAAGGATATCAAACTACTGGAGGGGGTCTAGTGGAGGGCAACCAAAATGATCCAGAGAATGGGGGACAGGGCACATGAAGAGAGGCTGAGGGAGCTCAACATGTACTCCCTGGAGGATAGAAGCAAGAGAGGAACATGATAGAGACTTTCAAGTACCTTAAGGGCATAAACAGGATTGGATCAGAGGGCATCTTTAACTTAAGAAAGAAGGGTACTACAAGGGGGCATAGCCTAAAACTAGTGGTGGGTAGATTTAAGAAGGAAATGAGGAGGCATTTTTTCACTAAAAGGGTGGTGTCAGGGTGGAACGAGTTACCAAAGGATGTAGTTGTGGTAAATATCGTGGCTAGTTTCAAGGGGGGGTGGGAGAGGGTGAAGAAGAAAATTAGGATGGGAGGAGTCATTACTGGGATGTGGAAGGGAGAGGGTACTAGGAGTGCGAGGGCTGACTCCAAGAGGAGTGGGGAGGGTAGCTCCAGGGAACTAAACTGAGCTGCACACTCGAGCAGACTTGCTAAACCATTATGACCTGTTTCTGCTGGCAAATTCATATGTTCATTCGTATGTTTGTAAATATTTTTATTCAGTATTCAGAGAAGAGGGGCAAGGTGTGGGACCTCAGTTAAGTGACAGGAACATTGATGGAAGGGAGGTGGACACCAGTCCCTTTATGGAAGAGAGAGTCCTAAAGGAACTTGGAAAACTGAGAGTGGACAACACAATGGGGCTGGATGGGATACATCCAAGAATAGTAAAGGAGCTTTGAGAGGTGCTCGCAGCACCGCTGACAGCCCTGTTCAACAAATCACTGGAAATGGGAGTGGTTCTAGAGGACTGCAGGAGGGCAGATGTAGTCCCTCTCTACAAAGGTGGGAGCAGGGAGGAGGCTGTCAATTACAGGCCAGTCAGCCTGACCTCGGTGATGAGGAAATTAATGGAATCACTGCTTAAAGAAAGAATTGTGGTATTTCTTAAATCCAGCAGATCACAGGATCCTAGGCAGCAGGGATTCACAGTGGGAAGGCCATGTCAAATAAATCTGATAGATTTCTTTGAGTGGGTGACCAGGGAATTAGATCGGGGGGGGCAGTGGATGTGGCCTACTTGGATTTCAGCAACGTCTTCGACACCATTCCTCATAGGAGGCTTGTAAACAAGCTAGGCAGACTGGGAGTGGGTCCCAAGGTGATAAACTGGGTCAGAAATTGGTTAAAGGATAGAACTCAGAGAGTGGTGGTAAACAGAGTTCATTCTGAGGAGAGGAGGATGGCCAGTGGGGTACTACAAGGATCAGATTTGGAGCCAGTCCTCTCTAACATCTTCATAAGCAACATTGCAGAGGAGCCGGAAGGGGAGGTGTGTCTCTTTTCAGATGACACTAAGATCTGCAACAGGGTTGACACTCTTGGGAGGGGTGGAAAAATTAGGAGGGACCTAAGCAGGCTTGAGAAGGGATCAAGAGTGTGGCAGCTAAGAGTCAATGCAGAGAAGTGTAAAATCATGCATTTGGGCACAGAAACCCAGGGGAGGAGTACATGATGGGGATGGGGATGAGGTACTGACGACCACCAAACAGGAAAGAAACCTGGGGGTAATCATATCTGACTACCTAAATGTGGCCAAGCATTGTGAAAAGGTTGTGGGGAGAGCCAGTGGAATGCTGGGGTGCATAGGGAAAGATGTCACTAGCAGGAAAAAGGAGGTGTTGATACCAGTGTACAAATCATTGGTGGGACCTCATCTGGAGGACTGTGTCTAGTTCTGGAGGCTGTATCTCTGAAAGGACATAGAGTAGAGGCAGTTCAGAGAAGGGCAACAAAAATGGTGCAGAGTCTGCACCAAAAGTCATATAAGGGGACACTAGAGGACCTCAATATGTATACCCTGGAAGAGAGGGGGGAGAGAAGGGGGGGGGGATATGCCATTATGCTGTAAATGTCTTAGCAGTTGGAGGATTCTATGAAACAGTGGGAGACTAGTTTAGGAGTGTGTACATTCTGTAGAGAGGGAGCCGGAAGTTACTTTGGATTACAGTCTGCAATTCTGGTGGTGTCAGCAGTGTCTCCTTGGGTGTGAGTGGTAGTAGTGAATAGCAATGTATTGCATGCACTGTACTCTATAAATAAACTGATTTTTTTTAAAGTAACTTTGGGATAAAAAAACTAATTTGGGAAAAATATGAGGGGCAAGGAATGTGTACATATTGTTGGGTGCCAGGATGTCAGATCCTGTCAGTCACAGTCTGCAGTTCCAGCTTGAAATGGTATCTCCAGTAGTGGTGATGCAAGCGGCAGTAGCAGTGAGCCTAGTGTGCAGCACAGTAGAAGTACATTAAAAGTGAACGATACTTTGCAACCCATTTGCTAAGACCCTCTTGATGTAGTCATACTTTGTATCTTCTGATAACATGCTTGCTCTGTAATATATACTTTTCCTGCGTTAGCAATAGATGGAGTCAGCACTTGGTACAGGGTGTTCTTCGATGTAACAAACAGAAAGCTATAACACACTTTTGTTATGGCTCCCATTCTGTTTGTTATAGTGAGGGAGAACTGTCTTCTAAGCCTCTGAAAGTAAAATATGATGCTGTCAAGTCAGTGGATCCGCAGACATACAGAAAATTTAGGGTTTGCAGTAGACGCAAAGCAGCAGTTGTTACAGGCAAGCCACAAAAGAAAAGTTGTCAACATCCCATGGGAAAAATAGGTTTAGACTTTTATTGCCTCATCAAGGCAACAAAAACTCCTTTGCTGTAGGATCATAACAAAACCCCTTCAGACACCACAAAGGTGTTTCTGAATGATCGTAGTACAAGTACATGTTGTTTGTGCTCTAGATCCGTGTTTGGGAGACTGGTCCTACCTTTGTATGTACTTACAAGGCACAACATTGATAGCACTGGTGCCCCCCAAGACATTTCTGACATCAGATATAATCCTTAAGGGCTGGGAGAGAGGCAGATAACTGTAATGACATTCCCTAAAATGAAACCATACTCTTCACAAGGGTCGAGAACTGGTGACTTAGGACACAGCATCTTCTGCACTTCAACAGAAGTATAAAGTTCTAAAAGCATAACTACAATTCCAGGATTGGAGGACTGCACTGGCTTCAAAAGAACAGTAGTTACTGAGAATTATCCAGATAATTTCGGGTTGGGGATGCAGAAATGTCAGCTATTCTTGTCAGTTTCTTATCATCTGACATATTTTTTCCTGTACTTTTGGGTAAATTTAATTTGCCCCAGTGGTGTTAGAATTGATGGACCTCGCTTAGTTATACCTACCAGGGAGGCAGCAGAGGCCAGGTGCCAGGAAGGAGGAGTCTGGCAGTGTGCACAGCACAGCTGAAGAATGATTATCAAATATGTCTCTTAAGCACTTGCCACTCGTGTAAAGTCAATGGTATGCAATGAAACTTGCAAATGGGGAATCCACAGTATATAAGAAACATACAAACAGAGAAACATAGAATCTGATGGCAGATGAGGGCTGCATGGCCCACCCAGTCTGCATATTTTTGTTTCACTTCTTGCTGCAGACTCCACTTGATCCAGGGTGCTGTCTCTTCCCCCTTTCTTTACCCCTGATGCGCTTGTGCCTGTGCCAGGTATTTGTCAACCCCCTACTATTTTCACCCCCACCACCTCTGCTGGAAGGCTGTTGCAGGAATCCATCACTCTTTCTATGAAGAAGCACTTCCTCACATCTCTCCATAGTCTACCCCAGTTTAATAGTATGTTCCCATCATCTAAAGCACCTTTTTTTCCTGGAAAAAATACTCCCCTCCTGTACCTTATTAACCCCCATGGGGTATTTAAAGGTCTCTATCATATCCCCCCTCCCGCCTCTCCTCCAGGACATACATACTGAGCTCCTTTAGCCTCTCCTTGTATTACTTTTGATGTAAAACATGGTCTGTTTGCAAATCAGACTCTCATCTGCATTCTTTAACTAATCTGTGTGTTATTTACTTGGTAGTTATAATGTAAACTGATGGATATACTGGGTATTATTACAAGGCAGGATGATGATGTAAACGTTTACACAGGCTGCCTGTTTTGCCTATGTATGACAAGTTACGAGGTGTTTCTTTTTTTTGTCCCCTCAGCATTGCTTTGCATATTTAATATGCACTGATATGTACAGTGTTCAACAGGTATGCACACCTGATGGCCCTTATCAAGTGGCAGCATTAGCAGCCGTAGTGGCTTGACCAGAGTTTGTTTTTAACAAAGGAAATAAGTAGAGCCATTGCATTCAAATATCAGTGAGTGGCTAATTTAGGATTCTGCATGCTACAAAGATGCTTCTGAGATAAATAATACAATATTAACAACCTCAGTCTGTTCTACAACAGATAGCTGTAGCAGACAGACTTGAATGAACACTGCATGATAGTCTGCACTTCAGTTTTGAAAGAAAAATGAATGCCACTATGGCTGAACAGCCAGGTACAGTTCAAACTGAAGTTAAACCAGCAAGTTTTTATCCAGAATAGAACTGTGATTTTTCTTTTGATACTGTGACATAGACCCTACAGGTTAGGTTGACATTTAAAAGTAAGTAACCCATGAACTCATAGTATGTATACCGTGCTTGCTTTGTTACGTCTACACTTACATAAACAGTCTCAGTGACAGAAAAAATCACACACCACAGACATGTTTTGAAATTTCAGAAAGAAAATGGATAGTTAATATGGCCATTCAGATATACCTCACACAAATTACAGATGTCAGAAATTAACGGGCACAGTGCTCCAACATAAGGTACAGCAATAACAAACTGTTATGTACTTCTCAGACAAAACAAAGAGAAAGCTGCCCCTGAGTGCATCATATCCAGAAATCACTTCCTGGAATGGTGCTACTTAGCTGTGCTTAACTGGTACATTTGATTGCTATATAATAAAAAAAAAGCTGTCTTATTCATGCCTCAGCACATAAACAACATTAGCCAGCCTATTGATTTCAGTTAATTGCAACACAAATTGGAGACTCTAATCCACTAGCTCTTTAAGAGTATTTAATAAATGCCCACAGCAAGTGTAGGTTAGAGCTGACAGATATTTTTATAAATTAGATGCATTTATGTTAGCTAGACAAGGTAGCTATTTTTGGTTTTAGGCTAACCAGTGTTTTACACCAAACATGTTCACAGCTGAGCTTTCAGCGTGACCACAACTACATTTTTTGAATGTTGTGGAGTAGTATTTGCTTGCCATCTGGGTTGCAGAGTTTTCTTGGTCTAAATCAACTCATTGAGATTGATGCCAAGGATCCAGGAGGAAAGAGAATGAGGTAAGGCTCATTTCTATAGCAGGGAGAGTATCCTGCATTGCTTTGGCTCCTGTAAGGATTGCATTTGGAACTCTCTCTCTCTCTCTCTCTCTCTCTCTCGCCTTACCGTGAAGTGAGTGTTGCGCGTAAATCTTTGAGTCTACGGGGAACAGCGCAGTGTGAGGGGATTTCTCCAATACAATCCAGAGGCTGCTGCTCTGAAGATGTGAAGAGTTTGCATATATCTGGATGGGGATGTTGAGACAAATGCAACAATACCATTCACATCAGACAACTGTATCGTTCCACAGGTTTCTTCATCTATTGCAGTTTGAGCCTGTGATGAGAGCTCAGACCCAGAAGGTCAGCTTGATTTGACTTGGTAACACCGTTTCTTTAAAAGGGGCTGCTACTGAAGTGCAGTGAGAGAGCACTTCTCCCATTTTTCTCCCCTTTTCTATGTGACTTTTCAATATTTATGCAGTAAGAGTGGACATAAACAAACTGTGATAAATCTGTTTATTTGAGCAACTGTGTGTATAAATTTAATTTATACACACAGTTGTGAGGTTATCAGCCAATTTACCCACACAGTTTTTCTGTCAGTAGGTCCAGCACAAGCACTCGGAACTCATTTAGACTATTCAGCCTCAGTAGCAGTACTAACCATATTAAAATGGTAATACCTTCAAAATAAAAAATGGTAGAGTGATACTGGGAGCATGAAAGTTGTTCAGCTCAAAAATATCTACAAATTGAGTGGTGTTTCATTTATAGATACCTTTTAGATTGATTTATAATTAGCAAAAAAAAAGCAGAAAATTCAATTTTTTATATTTTTTCAACAAACAAATAACTTTAAAACAAAAAATTATACCATGGTACTGTGAGCATGAAGTTTGTCCAGCACAAAAATATCTACAAAATGAGTGGTGTTTCATTTATAGATACTTTTTTTCATAATTATCAAAAAACAGCAGAAAATGTAATTTTTTTGCACTTTTTCAACAAACAAATGCAAATAACTTTAAAACAAAAAATGATTGCATGGTACCTTGAGTGAAAAAAGTTGTTCAGCACAAAACTATCTACAAAATGAGAGGTGTTTCATTTATAGATACATTATAGATTTTTTATAATCAGCAAAAATGGCAGAAAATTCAATTTCTATTCACTTTTTTGATGAACAAATGCCCCCAAAAAAAAAAAAAGCAAAAGCAAAAGAACTGTGCATCAAACCTTTTCATTATGTACTGGTCATAATGTAAAGATGAAGTGTCCATAACAACTGCTTAGCAACCACTATGCTAAGCAGAGCTACACTGGGAAAATTTTATAAAAAATTAAACACAAACTACGCTAAACATGAATAAAAAAGCATTCAAAAAACTCCTATCTTATTGTATAAATTGAATATGCAATGGAAAACTCATGGAATAAATGATTGATCAGCACTCAAGCAGTTTGACCTCGGACAGCTTTTGCCACTCATGAGGTTACCTGAGGTCAAACTGCTCTTGTGCACATAAATCATTTATTCAACTCATTTCCATTGCATATCCCTTATTTATTTGGACCATGAGGCCTCATGTAAGCAGACCCCCCAAAAAATCTTGCAGGTCTCTAAAATGACTTATTGGACCTATCTGCCCCTTACAGTGGCAGTGTGAGGGCGCAGTTATGTCAACTGCTAAATGGATTTTATTACAGACTGACTTACTACAATTGTTTTTGTTTTAATTTCCTGGTGCACAAGTTATCTATTTACTGGTCATTTTAATCTGGGCATCATAATTATTATTTAATTGATGAGTTGGGTGCACAGGAATGTTAATTGTGTAGCTTTCATAAGGTAATTTTATGAATATGGTGTGAGCGAGGGTTCATTTTTTGTTGTTTGGGTAAGGTGTTGATTTGTGTGCAGGAGGTTGGTCATTAGATTACCTGTTAGAATTTTAATTGTTATAGACAGAATGTGTATTGTATCCACCAGACCTTGCTTGGTGTACTCTTTGTAGCAGATGTGACCCTTTGGGGGAACCCCTTCTACCCTTACTGCAGAGATCATTGATCATTGTAGGGGGTTGGGGGTCTTCCAGAGTAGCTGCTCACAACTCAAGTTCATGCCCCAGGTAAACTTTGTAATGAACAGGATTAGGACTATGGGGATCTAGGAGGCACCCTGGGAATGGGTGCCACCAGGAGAGGGCTCCCCCGCTTGATTCTAATTTCCAGGGCTACTCCATTTTCAATCCAGCAGTAGCTAATGTGCCAGCTATCCTAGCTTCTCCCCTTAGATTGGTTCTATGTAACTCCAGGTCTCTGAAGAACAAAACTGCAGTGATAGACACTTCTACCATGGTCTCCTCATGGCTTCTCCTGTTATGTATCATACAGACCGGAATGGAGGATGACTCTGGACCAGTCCTAAAGGCATCCATTCGGCCAGGTTATTCCATTATACATTGTCCTAGGTGAAAAAGTGTGGGGGGGGCAGGGGGTTATCTGTTTAAGATCTGCAGTGGGAGCGACCGCATACTCCATGGGTTTGACCAGGTCATTTAAATGAATGGCCATGAAAGGTGGTCTGGGTACAGGTCCCACGGTCATTTTTGTTTACCTACCTCCAGGATTAGGGGAGGATTTCTCCTGCAAGAACTTGAGATTTTCATGGTCAACCTTGCTGTGGACTCACCCAGACTACTAGTGGGTGAATTCAATGGCTGGATTGATGATAAATCTTCTCCATTTGGAATGCAGTTCCTCCAGTTGATGACATCACTGAGCCTCATACAGGTGGTTGCCTCTGGTACTTAGCAGCATGACCATGCCTTGGAGCTGATCTTCTTGCTGGGTCTTGATATTATTGATGTAATGCTTGATCTGGTCCTTTGATTGGATCATCATGTCATACAGTTCCTCTGAGGGCCTCCCCACCCAGTTTGATTGGTACCTGCAGAGGTTGAAGACAAAGTGACAAATGCTGGAGAATTCCTGTTAGAGATCCAGGTATGAGGAGGATAGATTAGCACTGAGAGCTCATTATAGTGAGTATCAGCAGGCAAGCACTCCAAAAAAGTCAGTATTCCTGTCACGGGTGATTGCCACTGGAAATACAATGACTGGCTCAACTTTTCTACACTATAGACGGATTGTTAAGGCCAGACATTCTGCAGTCAAGAAGATTTTATTTTCTGAGGAAATGTGTGAGGAGCATAATAGTTTTTTTCTGGATACGGTATCTTCTGTTTAGTCTGGGATCTCACTGCATGATCAGTTATGGTAGGGTAGTGTCTGTTTGAAGCTGGGAGCATGCTGTCAGTGTGTAGCATTGAGGCCGGATATTCAGAAATGCGCCGAAGGCAGGCGCAAGTGCGGTGCAGCGCAAGTCAGATCGTCATCATCATAGTTTATTTATAAAAAGCACCTTTCTACAACCAAGGCGCTTGTACATAGCACAACCAGTCCATTAAATAATTCAATTTATCAGCGCAATATTATATTTAAAATCAACAGTCAAAATACTGTAAGTTAAAACCACCATATGCTGATTCAAAAAGAAAAGTTTTAAGAGCAGTTTTAAACTCCTAGACGGTCAGGCAATCTCGTATCCGACGAGGTAGAGAATTCCACAGGGTTGGGGCCACTAAACTAAAGGAGCAGGCCCCAGATGTCTTTAAATGGACCCTGGAAATCTCTAGCAATCCCTCATTGGTGGATTGGAGAGGGTGGAGGGAGCAGTAAGGGTGAAGGAGATCTTGCAGGTAACAGGTCCTTGATTGTGCGGGGCTTTATAGGTCAGCAAACTGACCTTGAAGGTGATCCTCCACCGCCCAGAAAGCCAGTGCAGTCCACAGAGCACAGGCATTATATGACTAGCTCTAGATGTACCAGTGAACAATCTGGCTCCCGCATTCTACACTAGCTGAAGGCAGCAGAGGTCAACCCCCGGTAGCCCTAGGAATAGGGCATTGCAATAGTCAAGGCGAGAGGTAATGAAGGTGTGGACCAAAGCTGGAAGATCTTTGGGAGGAACCAGGTGTTTCACCGGGGCAATATTCCCTAGATGGTAAAAGGAAGTTTTAACGACAGTTGACACCTGAGATTTAAGGGTCAAACCATTGTTAATAATAATGTCCAAGTTTCGCACCCGGTCTGAGGTAGTCAGCGCCACACCCCCAAGACTTAATCCTGAGGGTGATCCTGCCGACAAACCCACCTCCCGATGATCAGGGTCTACAACCAGAACCTCAGTTTTAGCCAGGTTCAACCACAGCCAACTTGCACTCATCCAATCCTGGATCTCGGTGAGGCAGTTATTAAATATCGAGATAGACACATCCTGGCCAGGTGCAAAAGACATGTATAGCTGAGTATCATCTGCATAGCAGTGAAAACTCAGACCATACCATCTAATAATCTCTCCTGATGGCAGCATGTACACTGCAAACAACATGGGTGACAAGATGGAGCCCCGCGGTACCCAGCAGGATAGGGGGAAGGGGCAGAGGAATAAATTCCTGACACCACTCTCTGAGTTCTACACTCGAGGAAAGATTGAAACCATCTTCAGACTGTACCAAACAGGCCACAGACAAGTTGCAGGTGCTCCAACAATATCACATGGTCCACAGTGTCAAAGGCTGCAGAGAGATCAAGGAGGACTAAGTTGAACTGAGTCTTCCGATCTCTCACTATTAGATCATTTAGCACCTGGACAAGGGCCATCTTGGTACTATGCCTCCTCCTAAATCCTGATTGGAGAAAATCATAGACATTGTGGCTGGTCAAATGATCATCCAGCTGCAACGCAACCACCTTCTGAATAACCTTACCCACAAAGGGTAAGTTAGAGACAGGTCTGTAGTTTGCCAAGCTGTCGGGGTCAGGGGATGACTTTAAGGAGAGGCCGAATGACCACCTCCTTCAGAGGATCAGGAAAGATCCCCCTCTCCAATGACCTCCAGACTATCTTGGCTAGGATTGGACCGATCGCATCAATGCATCCTACCAGGAGGCGTGTAGGGCCTGGATCCAAACCACAACTGGTTGGTCGCAACATCTGGATGATCATCACTATGTCAGTGATTGCAGACCAGCAAAAGTCAGACCAGGTAAACTGAGGGCCTGACATCTCCTGCTGACCATCACAACTTCCACTAGAGTGAGTCAGACAAATATCAGACCTGATTGTGGCAACCTTATCTGCAAGAATCAAGCAAACTCATCACACTGTTTCTGTAACAAAGCTCCTCCAGACTGGAGACAGGTTGGATTGCACAATCTGTCCACAATCCAGAAGAGCTGAGCTGGTTGGTTCTGTGCAGCAGCAATCTCCCTGGACAGGACTTCTGCCTTCTTATGGGTGATTGCTGATGATAGACCACATAGTGGTCCATCAATCTAAGTTTGTCACTATCCAGGCCCAGTTTCCACCAGCTCTGCTGTAGCCTTCACCCCACTCTCCTCAGCTCCTTCAAGGTCTCATCAAACCACGGAGACCTTGGGAAGAGGGTGTTGGGGTGAACAAGAACAGGTGCTATGGAATCCAGGGCCACCACCACCACCTTATTATAGGCAATTACTAGATCCTCTGGATCCACAAATTCACTTGGTACACCCGATAGGTCCAGCACTCTCATTAGGCCATCTGGGGTAAAGCCCCTTAAAAGATGGGAAACCATGGCATGGGAAAATGGGAGCCATATTCAGAAGATGCGCCCCCTGACATGCTCCTGCACAAGCCAGCTGAATATGGCAAAGATGCACCACGGCCCGTCTATAGATGCGGCGGCGCAACCAGGGATGCACAAAGCAGACCTGAGCACAAACCCAGTGAGCAGAGCAGGAGCAACAGGCTGCAGGGACACATAGCCAAGGAAGAACAGTGGCAAAGGGCACAGTACCCCATCAGTAGGGCACACACATGTACACAGAAGCACTGGCCCAGAGGTAACACAGGATACCAGGGGTTGGTGCACAGACAACCCCAGTCCACCAACCATGGAATAAACACCTGGCCAAAACCCCACCACCACCATGCCAATGGCAGAGCCATGCAATAGACACCCACCAGGCAGGCCCACAGGGTGCCGTGGACAAGGTGCCAAGTGATGAGGTAAACATATAGAGCAGGCGACCAGGGGAGAATGAGGCACAGGCCACACAGGGCCACAAAGGGCACCAGCTGGAGTGGGGAGGGGCACCACAGCACTGCCAACAGTGAAGATGCACAGCACCACAAGCAAATGATAGGCAAGGCAGACAAGCGCACAAGGTGCAGGGGCAGGAACAGGCTACCATGAGACACATGACACAGGGCCATGCACAGGACAGGGAAAAGGTACACCCACCCAGAGAACACAGGTGCAATGGCCCAGGGGGATGGTGGAGGAACACCACAGACATGGCAAAGCACAGCAGAACAGACACCTGCAGCATGGCCCCACACGCCACCTGCAAAGCAGACACAGACACAGGGATGTAGCAAAAGAAAGGCTTTACATAAAGGTTGAACTATATACATGAACAAACAACAGGGGTAGGGACGGGGAAGGTAAGAGGAGGATGGGTACAGGAACCAGGGGCCAAACAATGGGAAGGGAATACTGCAGGGAAACAGGGCAGGTGAGGGCAATGGGGGTTAAAGACAACCAGGGCCTAATGCAGTCTTTGGGCTGCTACCTCCATCTGCTCTAGGACCCTCTGCATGGTGACCGACACCTGCAGGTGCCGCCTTGTGAGCAATAACAGGTGCCTCTGATTGGCCAGCACTCTCCCGAGGGCATGGATGATTGGCCTGGTCTATTCTGCCATGGCAGCATGGGGATACCTAGGAGAAGGGACAGGACAGGCAATCAGTGAAACACATCAAAGAACCCCAGCCCACCCACAGTGTTCAGTGGACAGCGGGGGCAAACATCACTGGAGGGATCAGAATGGACCTGTGCCCAGAGGGCCACACCAGCCATTCACACAGCACACCACAATGGTACAGACAGGCAGACAGTGTCATGCAGTGGGTGCATGTGTGCACGGGCATGGGGACATGGCACAGAGTGAGAGCACCCATTGCAGCACACAGCATGGATGCCGTGCGCACCCCGTGGGTGGCACAAGGCCACCAAAGGCCATGCAATAGTGGCACACCCAATGGACATTGCGCCTACCATGTCTGTGCAGACACATGGCTATGGCGATCATGCCCAGACCCTGTTCCCACTGGTATACCACAGAGACACGGAACAGTAATGTGACCAAGCTTAACTGCCCGGTGCTGTCCAGCCAGTCCAGCTGGTGGCACCATACCCCAGTCCTGCACCCCTGCCACTGCTGCCCTGGCCCTCCAGTGGTCCTTGGCCCTGTGGAAAGAAGGAAGGAAGAGTGGAGGACATGAGTACACAAGCACGCACGGACATCCCCCTGCCACCACACAGCCCACATGGCACAGGGCATATCCCCATCCATCCTGTGGTTCCCATGCCTGCCCAACTGCAACACGCACAGCAGCCATGCATGACATGCAGTGACCATTGGAACCAGGACCACCCCCTGCAGCAGATTGTGCTGCGCAGCTGTACACCCACTACATTTGAGTTCTGTGCATGCATGCCATTTGCACATATCAACCTGGCTATGGCACTGCCCCACGTTGCACACGGGCCTGCAGCCAATGCAGCCTCTCCTGGTCCCTCCATCACAGGTCCCCATACTGGGGACAGCATTACTTGGGCATCCTAGGCACCCTGTCCTCTGTTCCAGTGCCATGGCCACCTGCTGCCACACCTGGTCATGCACCTGTTGCAGGGGTACCTGTCCATGAAGCTGGCCCTCATAAGGCTGCACCACTGCCACCAGATTGATGATCTCAATGTTGGACCAATTGCTGGCCTGTCTTGATCTCCCCTATCCTGTCATGTTGCAGAGCAAGCCAGCTATGTTGTGGGAAATGGCCGAAAAACCACGCATGTGGGGCTGCACATGTACGATGCGCAATCACGAATGGTAGGATGCAATTGCACAGCATGTGGATGCATGCTTGCAGTGTGCAGTGCAGGTGTATAGTGCAGCACCACACATGCGCACAACACCATGTTCTGGTGGGTGCACGAGGTCGTGTACATGACCCTGAGGGCACAGGGCATGACCCCACACGGCATCCCGCATGTGCCCAGCATTCGCTGTACATCGCATTGCACACAGTGTGCAGCTGCACAGTAGGATAAGTGCCTGCCATGATGCACGCACATGCATGATAACCCACCAGCACCACATGTGCAATGACACACCATCGTGCATGGTGCACCAGTTGTGCGATAGGCATGTGCTACGGTGTGCACACGCGCAATGTGCATGTGCCGGAATTGTGCAACAGGGATTCTCCGGTGCAACTCGATTGTGCTCGGTGCATTTACGTGATATTCAGCCACCATATGCAAATCACATCATCAGCCAATGTGTGGCACAATATGGTGCATTAGCATATTATTACCATTGCACACAAGCTCATTTGCATGCAATGTACCTTATAAGCGCCACTGAACAGCACAGGACATGGACTGGTATTGCAACCTTTTAGGTAAGTGGATGCTAACGCAGGGATCCAGAGGCCTTAAACAACACTGCAATGGGGAATGCTCTGGGCCTTGCTGACACTGACCCACTGTGCTGTCGCTGTTCACAGGTAGCGACATGTCTGGTAATGATGGTGATGAAGAGCATGGGCCTGCCCGGAAATGCAGGCCCAGCTGCACTAGGGAGGAGCAGAATGTCCTGTTCAAGGCCTACCTGGACAGGGAAGACCTGCTCAGTGGTGTCACGGGCACCCCTCAGGAACATTCGGCAGGGTGGGAGACCATGGCCACATATGTGAACATGCATGGCAGGCACCAGTGCAGTGCACAGGAGTGCCACAAGAAGGTAGGCACTGACAAACGGAGGATAAAGAAGAAGGTGGCAGCCATACGGGCTTCACGCAGTAGAACCAGTGGGGGCTCATCCACCGCCCCCACCGTGTTGACCATGGGGAGCTGGTGGCAGCCACCATCAGCCACACAGCAGTCAAGGGTGTGCTCAGTGGTGGCTTCCAGATGGGTGTCAGCCCCTCACTGCATGGTAAGTATACACTCCACTATGCATGTCTGGCAGGTGTGGAATTAGACATGCAGGTGTGCATGCTGCAGTGCTGCATGCCACATGTGTGGGCAGTCACTGCTGGTCATGACATCCCATTGGATGGCGGCAATGGTGACATGCTCACCGGGGTGGCACAAGCATGGGTGCTACAGCACCACTGACATACCGTTTCTTTCTTGCAGCACCATCATACCTCCATGTGGAGGATGGAGCGGAGGCGGCTTCAGCTACAGTCATGGATGATGGACTGTCCGCCTCCACTGGCATCTATGGCAGGGACAGGCTGTAGCTCAGCAGTGCAGGGCATGTGGATGTCCTTGACCTGGGGTTGGACGACACCCTGGCTGAGTGCCTGTGGGACGCCAGCCTGCCCGTGCTGTGTGCTGAGACTCAGCTGGGGGCCAAGTCCAACTCCAATGATGATCTGACACTTATTTTGGACAGTGTAGGGGTTGTGGTGCCTGACACGCCCCAGGGAGTATCACAGGCAACAGCAGGGCCCAGTGCTGCACCTGCGGCTGCACAACTGCCACCCATCCCCACTGGCATGATGCTGTGTGGTGCCACCACTGTGTCTGACATGGGTAGTGGTGCAGTTGCAGATGCAGCAGTGCAGGGCACTGCCCATCAGATGGTCAGGCAGTGGCAGCAGGATGCAGATACCACTGGGCAGCATAACTCAAGGTCCGCAGCCAGTGCGCCAGAGAACATTGTACTCCCAATACAGCCCCCTGTGCAACGTCCACCTGAGCGGGATGCTGGACAGCATGCAGTGTCACCCCCAACATCCTGGTATCCTGCCCAGGAGGTACAGGATGCCGAATGACTGGCAGAGCACACCCGGTTGCTGCGGGCATCCGTTGCACACCAGGCACTGCTTGCCACAGAGGTGCATGCACTGTGGGCAGAGGTACATCAGATGGCTGAGCAGCAGAACAGGGCTACTGTGTGGCTTCTTGGCATGCTCCACCAGATGTGAGAGGCCACGACCCTGGCAATGGACTGCATGACTGGTGCCATTGTGACCAGGCTTGTGTCGCTGGCAGCCACTAGGCTTGGCCGTGCATATAGAACCCCCCACAGTGCTCTGTCCACCCCATGGTCCCAGTGTCTGGCGACACCCTCACAGCGGATGCCAGGCTCCGATGTTTGCATTCTGGACACCCACAGTGCTAGTCTGTTTAGCTGCTACTCCATCCCAGCAAGGGCACGGTCATGGTCCCGGACTTCGACCCCTGGGGGTACGTCAGACACATCCTCCTTGGCCGATGCGCAGCCTGTGGCCACTGATCAGCCCCGGTGTGGCCACCCACACAGCTATGGCAGCCACAGAACCATGCTGTTGACCTGATGTGTGTGCTGCTTTCACCTGCTGTCCGCTGCTGCTACCCCGTGCACACATGGGGGTGGTGGTGCCGCATGCATGTGGTGGCACGCATGTGTGTTGTGGCGCATACCCCCAGTGTGTGCTGGCTGGGCTGCTGGGCCATGTGGCATGGGTGTGATGAGAGCAGCTCCGTGCCGGTTGTGCCTGTGTTCACCAGTGCCATGCCTCTGATCCATGCCATGTTCCTCACCTGTGTGTGTATCCATGCCTGTGCTGTGTGTGTCTGTGTGCCACTGCCTCTGCCAAGCCTGCTGTGTGCCCCATTCCCTGCATACATCCCACTGTGCATGTACAGGCCTGTGTGTGGTGTGGTGGTCCGTGTCACCCATGCATGTGTGTCAGTGGCCTTACCTGCATTCTCCATAATGCTCCTGTGCTATCATGTCCTGATGCCTCTTGGCCTCTGCTGCTTGATGGGGATCCTGCCTTCCCAGTGGTGGCTGCCCACCACCCTCTGGCCCATTGTCACCATCGTCCCCACTGCTAAAGCCCTCATCCACCCGGACAGCTATCCCACGGTCAATGGCCATGTTGTGCAGAATGTAGCAGGCCAGGAATAGGCCACAGGCTTTCGATGGGCTGTATTGTAGGGCACCATCTGACCTGACTAGGCAATGGAATTGCATCTTCAGCATGCCAAAGACATGCTCGATGATACCGCATATGCTGGCATTTACCTCATTATATCTCTCTTCTGCGGGGGATGACGATCGCCGGTACAGTGTGAGCAGCCAGGGTCTGAGTGGGTATGCACTGTTACCTGTGTGGGGAAGAGCATGGTGATAAATGCACTGTGTTGTGGCAACCACCCTGTTCCTGTCACCCAATGCCCACTCCACCATGCCCACCCTGTCTGCCCTCCCTCCTCCCACAGCCGTGCTGCACCCACCCCCTGTCCCATGCCCTGCTCACCCACCAAGTGACCCATGGGGATCTCCCCATGTTCGAATCTGTGGCACAGTATAGAACTGTACCAGATGAATGTATCATGTGCACTCCCGGGGTGTGTGGCCCAGACATTGGCTGTGCACCCCATGGTATTGCAAACCACCTGGCAGTTGATGGATGCGTGCTCCTTTTGATTTGTGTATGTTGGCTTCTTGGGCCCAGTGGTATGTGAATGCCCATGTGGGTGCAGTCTATGGCCCCAATCATGGCTGGCATGCATGCCACCCTGTGGAAGTCCTGCATGTTTGTTGTATGTTCTGCCTGTGTACTGGGGAAATGTATGTACTCCAAAGCACGTGGCATCAGAGCGTTGAGGAACTGTGTGAGGAGGCGGGATGTGGCAGACTGGGTGATGCCCATGGTGTCACTTGTTGGTCTTTGGAAGGTGCCCGTGGACAGCAAGCACATCACAGCAGTCACCTTGGTCTCCACTGACATGGCATGGCTACATCTGATGGGTGCCTGCATCTCCTCACTGCACAGCTCACAGAGCTTCCTCAGAACTGCCCTGTTCAGGTGGTACCGGTGCACTTTCTCTGTATCACTGAAGTTCTCAAATGTGATGCAGGCATGGTATCACCTGTGTTGTGCATATGACCACTGGGCCCTTCGATGGCCACGTTGGTGTTCCTCCAGTCCCCTCACACCCCTCATTACCTCATTCATCAAGAATGGTGCACTGTCCATCTCTCTTTGCTGTTGGCACAAGATATCACATCTGCTGTCTGTGTGTTTGAGCCGGTTTTTATGGGCTCAAGTCCGGCTGGCGCATCTTGGGTTTGCTCCGGGCTTGCGACACGGTTTTGGGTTGAATATGCCATTGTGCCACTTATTCATGGAATGCCTCCCTGCACTTGCACTACATACATTACTTTTGTGCCATGGCGCAGTGGGACTTGTGCTGGGCAGCCGCAGTGTTTGAATATTGCTTGGCGGCGCAAGTCCATAGTTGATCTGAATATCCGGCCCTCGGTGTTTGCTCTAAACTTATAACTCGCAAGTTTTATTTGTTAGGAATTAGAATTAGTGGAGAATCTGAAGGTTTTTCTCAACTTATCTGCAGTAAGCACAAACATCAGTGCTAACTTTCAGCCATCATTATTTTAGTTATTTGTAGTAGTTAGCACATACATTAGAGACCCAGCATGAGTGAGGGCTTTTAAAGTGAGTTAGTTTAGGAGTCAGCTTTATTATTTTTAGAGAGAACCAGTGTACCATTTCAGTTGTGGTGCCTTAATTTATTTCTGCTGTATTTATCTGCACCATCAACAACCATAGCACCATAACTGATTATGGTAGTTCTATTTACTGTTCAGCAAACAAAAGCAATTTACAAAAATTAGATAGATTACAGTAAAGTCCAGTCAGATTTGTAGTAGGTTTAATGGGTCCATATGCAAAGTATCATCACTTTACCACGCTTTTTCAGTTAGACTGGATGTCCTTAGAAATTAGGAGGAAGAAACTCTTATGTAGTTTTCTATTTAAATGTTCAAAAGGTTTGGCTCCAGCATGTCTTTTGGAAAAAAATGACACCGGTATCCTCTGCTTATTCTTTATGTGAAATTACAGGCAGAGGTTTAAAAATTCCTAGACCAAGAACTAGATACAGGCAAATGTATTTTGATTATATTGTTACAACTACTTGGAACTCTGTCCCCCCTAAAATACATAATAAGCCTACATATTACAGTTTTAAGACAGCCCTTTTGGAATGGCACCCTTTCCTGTGTAGCTGTTACTAATACTAATTTTAATGTTTTAATTATGTTACATGTTTTAACTGGTTTTGTATGTACAGTAATGTTATGTGTGTTGTACACATACACAAGACGGCCCTGAAAACAAGCTTTACCTAGTGCTTTATCCTGTTTAAACGTAAATAAACTTGAACTAACGAGCCAGTATCAGGAGGTTGTGTTCTGCCTAGGGAGTCCACATTCTGTTTCCCATTACTGTTTCCTGTACTGCCCGATCAGCCTCTTGGCTGGTTGAAGGGGTTATGGAGAGGGGTCGAGTTCAAGCAGGGGAACATGGTGAATGTTCAGACTGACTTGCCCTGGAAGACTTGCTTGCTCGGTTGTGGGCTGGAGGCAGAGGAAGTGTCTTAATAAGTAAAATTAACTGGCTGCCTTCAGAAGGAAGGACTTTAACTTATTCCAGTCATTGGTTACATTATTTTGGCCAAAGAGTTACACAGCAAGTTGGAGTTGCATGTGGGGACTTGACTTTTTCCTGTGGGGCTCAAGACTGAACAAGTAAGACTGGGACGGCCTAGGCAGATGATGGAATTGGGCCATAGGTGGTGAGAGGACTTGTGGGTCTGAATCTTTTTGTGTGACTCAATTTGTTGTTTATTTCCCCTAGCAGTGGCGAGAGAGCTGTCTTTGGGTTTTAGCTCTGTTGTATTATATCGGGACTTGCTCTGGTGAAAGCAGAGCCTGTTTTAGCTACTTCTGTGGATATTATAAAAATGTTGGACTTAACAGGACTCTTGTTGCTATCTGCTGCTGTTTGTAATTTGCATTTAAACTGAATGCTCCTATTTGATTCTCCTACAAATTTTTTATTTTATTTTTTGTGTATTTTTGGGGTGGGTAGTTTTGTAGGGTGGGGAAGAGGGAAGATATAATTGGTTCAGTATACAGTGTAGATTAGTGTATGCTTGATGCTTTGGGTGTATAGGTATTCTTGTTCAGTATTAAGAATCTGAGTGATTATTGGTGTGAATGTTTGAGGGCTTAGGGTTAGGGTACTGAGAGGTCTGTGCTACAATCCAGACTCTCTTTTAGGAGATGCATTAAATAGTAGGTGGTGTTGGTTGAGCAATGGGTTTAGTTGACCAGTGGGATAATGTGTGTGGGTCTGGAGCCCCTCAGGCTTTGTTAGTTCCCATCCCAGTTGCCAGACCTCCGCTTCTTTGATGATCCCCCCCAATCAGTTCTGGCATATAGATGCTGTAGGGAGGTGGGCATTGTGAGGAGGTGGAACAGTAGGCAGTGTGAGGTGGGGGTCCTAATGGGGAGCATTATAAGGGTGATGATGACCAGGAGATGCCCCAGGGTGAAATGGAACCAAGGGGGAGGCCAGACATGGCTGGTTCCCATACCCAGGGTTCCCACCACACTGAGCAGGCAAGTAGCCTGTAGGCCAGCAGTCTCCACTTGTTCATAAGGGGCAGCATTGTGTAACATAAGATTGATAAGAAACAAGTCTGTGATTATATTGGACTTGATTTCCATGGGCGATCTGGCTTGCATCACAGAAACTGGCAGGGTGATGACATGAGGCCAGTTTTGGAGGTGTCAGTCCTGGCTGGATTCTCTGTGGTTCACCGCCCATAGAGGGATTGCAGGGGCAGAGGAGTGGCCATCTGCTTTAAATCCAAGTTGAACTTCACAGTGCACCTGCCATTGAGGCAAAGGTCAGGAAGCAAAGGCAAACCAGCAGAAGTAATACAATTCTCAAGTGACATTTCTTTTTTTTCAATAACCATAAAATAAAAAAATTAATTGCGCTGGATAGTTTTTATACAGGCAGTTCAAACAAAACAAAGTTCTTCATCTGAGGGTATCTCTAATTCTAAATTTAAATCTCTGTTATTCTAACTAAAATTGCTCTCCTTATATATAAAGCATTTTCCTGGCAATTAACTTCTGTATCCTGAGCTCATTAAGATATTGTGCATATCCTGTTTCTCATAAAAATGTATCAGAATTTTGTCAATTTCTTTCCTGCAGGTGCAACAAAATAGAAGACTCTGGGCAGGATTCACAAACCCCATGAAAGTCCCACAGCTGTGGCAAAAGTTCGGCACAAAAGGGTTGCCATTTGCGGAGCCGCAGGATTCCCGCAGCGGCAGGTATTCATAAAGATGGAGCCGGATTACGACCGGCTCCATGACTTATGTCAGCTTTCGGGTGGTGTTACCAGGGTGATCACCGCAGCTGCGGAATGTTGCTACAACTGGTGGGAGCAGCCGTTACACCCTCTGCAACTGCTGCAGCTGTGAATTGCAATCACCGCCGCTGAGGGGATTTCAGTCCACCACTGGAGTTGCGGACTGGGACTTAGTTCCCAAATAGTTTGTGAATCCTGCCCTGTGTTCCAGAATTGATCTCCTGTTAACAGCTCTGCAAAAGAGCTTGTAGAGGTCAAACTGCATCTCAGGGTTAACCCCTTGAGTTCCAAGTAGCTTTTTGCAGTCATTCTAACAATAACTATATACATTTGAAGACTAAAGGAACCCAGTTTCACATAAACCTTCACATATATTTTTAACCACAGAGCAGCAAGGAAGAAAGAAGAAAGAAAGAAAGAAAGAAAGAAGGAAGGAAGAAAGAAGGAGGAGGGAGGGAGGAGGAAGAAAGAAAGAAAGAAAGAAAGAAAGAAAGAAAGAAAGAAAGAAAGAAAGAAAGAAAGAAAGAAAGAAAGAAAGGAAAAGAAAATGGGGAAATTGTAGGCCCATCAGAATGGCCAATTTGAAGGCTCCACAAGGAAATTTAATTCCGCAATCAGACAGGCAAGAAATAGCCTGGGACGCTGGAAAATCGCTGCCACAATCATATGGCAGAAAGCACAGTTTTCGGGTCCTCGGCAAAAAAATTGCACTTCTCACAAAAATATGCAATATGTCTTTTCTCCCCAGTTTTTAAAACAAAATCATGCCCACACTCCACAATCACAATGCCTGTCTACCCACAAATCAAAATCACAATACTCACCTGCCCGTACTCCAAGCAGAGTCCCCACTGCCAGGCTGTACCTGACTGTGACTGAATGAAGCCTTTCTCTGCTGCGGCTTCCCTCTGCTGTGGCTTCCAGCTTGCATCCTGAGTCCCGGTGTTCCCACTGCAGCATCCCTCCCGAGGATGTGCCACCATATCCTGGCTCCCTTGCCCAAGAGAAGGAGACCCTTGGTTTTCCGGCGTGTGACGTGCTTTGGGACATCATTGTGAAGCGCGTCACACAAGCTGGGACCAATTGCGGTGGTCGGTATTTGTTTGAAATAGGCATTCTTTTTGTATGCTTGGCCCCCCTCAGGTCTGCCAACCCTGTTAAAAAGTACATGTGAGGGAGGGAGGGAGAGGAAGGACGAAAAGATCGAGCAAGACAACAAGAGGACCTGCATTCCAGTCAGGAGCTGTGAGGAGTAGAAGAACAGTCAGCCAGGATAGTGCTTCAGCTGTGCACAGAACAACATGTAGGAAGAAGCAGAGGACGTGGAGCAGAGAGAGAGAACACAGCAGAGAGAACAGCCACATTCTGGAGAACCTGCTGCTGACAGCTGCTGACTGCAGGCTAGTCTTTAACTTCCTTAAAAGAGCTGTGTCCTTGGAGCTAGTGGGCAACCCCCCTGCCTACTTGCTTTCTGTGTTGCCAGCCTGTCGGAGTCCCTAATTTTGGTGACCATTCATGGAGACTGCTGCTGTAGCTGAACTACACTATCAGGTAAGATTTTTTTTTCCTGCTTAAAAGTTGTGTCCCCCCTCAGAGGGAGGGTGGGAGACCAGGAGAGTCCCCTAACACAGCATTTTTGTCCCCCTCAGAGGGAGGGAGGGAGCCAGGGAGAGCCCTGATTGGGGGGGAGTTCTAAAAAAAAAACCTGTGTCCTCCTCAAAGGGAGGGTGGGAAACCATGAGGGTCCAGCTAGGAGGCAGCTGCTCTAAACAATTTTGTTTCCTCTGGGAGGGAGGTGGGGATGGCCCTAAGACATGTTCTAAAAAATTGTTCTGGCCTCTGGTGAGGGAGCAGGGTAGGGCAGGTGACCAGAATGGCACAGAACAATTGTTTCCATCATGTTTGGCAGTCACCAGGGTCCATCCCTCACTCCTGTGGTGTGTCCATGACTTGCTGCTGTGGTTCCTCAGAGATTGGAGTGGAGGGGTGGGCCTGGTGGACTGGCACACATGGAGAAAAAAATTGTTCTGGCCTCTGGTGAGGGAGCAAGGTGGGGCAGGCAACTAGAATAGCACAGAATAATTTTTTCCATCATGTTTGGCAGTCACCTGGGTCCATCCCTCACTCCTGTGGTGTGTCCATGACTTCACTGCTGTGGTTCCTTGGATATGGGAGTGCAGGGGTGGGCCTGGTGGACTGGCACACATGGAGAAAAAAATTGTTCTGGCCTCTGGTGAGGGAGCCCGGTGGAGCGGGTGACCAAAATGGCACAGAACAATTTTTTCCATCATATTTGGCTGTCACCTGGGTCCGTCTCTCGCTCCCATGGTTTGTCCATGACTCACTGCTGTGGTTCCTCAGAAATGGGAGTGCCTCACAGTAGCTGAGGTTTTACATCAAAACTGCCCAGCATAAAACATTAGTTGCACAAGATGCCACTTTCAGCACTTAATTATTGTATTTATTTATTAAAATAGATTTTATTCTTTTGGTTTAGTTAACACAGTGTAAAATTTATCTTTTTGGGTTTAGTTAGTACACCATCTTGACGACATGTCCACATCACCAACACCGAAACGCACCCGTCTTTCACAGAAAGAGGCAAAGGATCGGCAAGTCTCCTATTTTGTGCATGCCCATGACCAGGTCGCCTTGTACCCAAATGATCTTTACGAAGATGGAGGACTAATATTTTGCCGTGCTTGCACGCACACCATTGATTTTGTACGTAAGCATACAGTGGACATGCACATGAAGTCACAGAAGCATCTGGAGTGGAAAGAAACATTAAAGAAAAACCAACAAAGTAAGCACTACTTTACACCGCTATTTGCAGTTCCTTTTTTTTTTTTGTCTCCCCACCCACCCCCCTTCGGGCCAATTGTCCCCAAGGACCCGTACCTCACTTGCTTCTGCTGCTGATCCTGACTGCATATTGCAGCCACCGCAAGGTAACCCAATGTTACCCTTCATCAGATGGTTCTTCCTCTTCTGAGGAGAAGGGGCCTGGTGGCCTAGGCATTGGCCCTGGGTGCTGCTATGGTCAGGTCAGTCATGCGGAGTCCCGAGGAGGCAACGGTCTGGGGCGGTCATCATCCTGGTGGGTGGAGATGCCATGTTTCATGTTTCCCTTCCCAATTCCCAAATTCATGCTGCATCTGTGCTTCCCCTGGTCTTCACCGGGGGCCACTACAGAGCAACACCAGTCCCCAGCCCACCCCAGGAGAGGAGAGCAGTCCTCCAGATGCTCGATCCATCTCTGACCCCTGCCAGCCCTCCAGCACCTAAGTCCATTCCCGAACCTGAGTCGCCAGTGTGACATGAGGTAAGGCACCAGTGCCTCAACCCTCTGCACCACTGGGCCAGCATGCAGTTTCTTTTAATGTTTTTCCAGGCCCCCATCACCTGATAGGAACCCCACCCCTGCTCTTCACACCATCTCCATTGATTTATTCTATTTTTTTGTAGATGCAGTTATCCTCTGGAGGTGGGACATGCAATGACATCAGTTGGGCAAGCCTCTGTCTGTCCCTCCTCCCATGAAGCTAGACACCAGTTGATGCAGATCCCCTGGCCTCTGCAAGGGGCTGCAATTATGTCTGACAGACCTCCCCCCTCTGGAGAATGAGAGCCATCCCTCAGACTCTCAAGTCTTCTCCCCCTGGTGAGTCCTAGTAGTCCTGGGTTTGTTGGGTCTGGTCTGACTCACAGGTCTGTCAGGTCTTCTCAAACCTGGGATGTCATTGTCACATACAGACACCTTGCTGGTGGGATGGCCTACAGTTTATTTTTCCTGTAAAATATATTTCATATTGATTGTCTGCTTTTTATTTGCTCCAGGTGCAGCTCTATGCCAGCAGTCTTTGACTTCTTCTTTTGCCCGAGCAACAACATCATCTGTGGAGTGGAAGGAGATTGTGCTGGACTTCATTCAGTGTTTGACACATGCAGACATCCCTCTGGAAAAGGGTTGTGCATTTCAAGACTTCCTGATGAAGTACAGCAAGCAGGGTGATAGTCTTCTGAGACCAGCACAGCTATGGTGCACCTACCTGCAAGAACTTCAGCCAGAGCATGAAAGGTCCTTGAAAGAAGCAGATGCAGATCAAGACCATTTCATTTTCCTGGACGAGACCACTGATGCCTGTGGATGTAGCGTGTTAGCTATTTTGGCCCAACCTTTGGCGAATGTCGGGGAGCAGCCTGTCCTCATTGGTGTCGAGTTTCTGGAACGTGTAAACAACACATCTGTTTCCCAAGCCCTACTGAAAGTACTAAACACTAAACAAAGTGTTTGCCATTGTCACAGACAGTGCTAGTTATATGCACAAAGCTTTTGGAACAGTTCTATCATGTGTGTTACCAAATGTGGTGCATGTGACCTGCATTGCACACCTCCTCAATTTAGTTTTGGAGGTCTGGGCTGACACACTTGAGGATTTGAACACTGTGGTTGCCCTGGTAAAAAAATTGTCTTTTGCCAGAACCTAATGCGTCGCCATCAGTACCTGGCATTTATGGAATCAAAGCTGGGAATTGTACTCAAGATGCCAGTGTTCTCTGTGTAAACTTGATGGTGCTCCTGGGTTAATGCAGTTAAATATTTGGCCAACTATTTGCCTATTGTTACAGAATTGTTAGAACAGTGCCACAATCGGATGCAGCAACCTTCAAGTGACTGAAGTTCATGTTAACCAGTAAAGGGGCAGAGCTGGCGGCTCAAGCTGCTTTTGTGTCTGAACATTCAAAAGAACTTGTGGACCTTATTGAAGAATTACAATCAAACAGCAAGCCACAGGGATACAACATATTTGCTAGGGTTAAAAATGTCCACATGTTTTTGGATTTCTGTGCCACTGCAGGGGAAACTGAGTACAGGCCGCAGACTGTCAAAATGTTGACCAGATGTCTGTGTCAGGAAAATGCGAACTGCATCAACCTGTTTCAGAAGGTGATGTTGGACAGCAGTGCGAAGTTAGACCACATTTTAAAAAATCACCCCTCACTAAGCACGTTCAAAGCTGCCCACATCTTCGACCCCAAGCAGCTGCCAACACTGGAAAAAGACAAATCAAAATATACCCAGGAGCTCCCTCTTCTTGCCAGTTTGTTAAACTTTGAATGGTATGTCTACAGAACCCTGGCCCAATCTATACCAGGTGATTTTAATATTGTTCAGTGGTGGAAAGCACAGGCTGATGCATTGCCAAATCTTTCTGCTGTGGCAAAAAGATACATCTGGCTCCCTGTGAGTACAACAGATGTTGAGCAGACTTTTTCAGTTTATTCTGATCTATTAAAAGACAATCATCGAAGTCTGATGGAAGACAATGTGAGGCTACTTCTCATGTTGAAATATAATAAAAAATTCAATTGCTGTTGAAGATGGTGGTTGCCAGTTGCTCCTCCATTTGTGTTGCAAAGAAAAATATTTATCTTATGTGGTGGTGGTTTGTGGGGGATGGTGATGGATGGTACTTTTTATGCTGTTCAATAATGATCACTGTATGACTGTCTGCTGTGTTTGCTTTTCTTAATGATGCCACTGTTGTACTGTACACTATTATTATACTGTGACTTTCGGATCAATCCTTGTGGTGGTGTTTTTTAATAAAAAATTATTATGATATCCTTGCTTTGTCTCTTCAATATTTATTTATTTTATTTTATTTATTGTATAATCGGATTTACAACCTTTGAGCCAGCGGCTCATTTGCAAAGGTACCTCGTCACAGAGAGGACACACATGGTTAACATAGTTTACAGAGTACAGTCAAGACAGAGTAACAGATTTTTACATGTTTACAGAATACAGACATGCAGAGTCAGCATAGTATTACACAGGTTGCATGAACAGAAGATACATATTATTACATACAATATACAGTATTCTTGTGACTTCCACAAAGTAACTGAAACCCCATGTTTTTGGCCTACAGAAAGGAAAAATGTATGACAAACAGCCCGCAAAATCCCCACTAAAAATTGGGAAAATCCCCGCAAAATTCACCCAAAAGTTCTACAATTTTCCATTGGCCCTGGAAACAGCCAACCAACAGAACAGGACAGGACAGAAATATAGATCCTTACTTTTAATTATCTCTGATTAGATAATGTATAAAGTCAAAGTCACTTCCTGATTGGCTGAAACAGCCTGCCACCCAGGCCATTATTTCTTAACAACGGCCCGCTTCAAAACAAGTGCCAGTTCAATCGTTCACTATGGCAAACTTGCCAGCCGCCATTTTATTCTCCACGCTTACTAAGACGGCACCCCGCACCCAAGCCCCACCACGCTACAGCACTAAAATCCTGCCAACATACTGATATGGCCTCCAGAACTCCCTGTGTTCCTCCTCGACACCGGGAAAAAAAAACCCAGCTATTTCTAACAGGTTGCAAGCACACTTAAATACTCCAGATCTTCCGTGTTCCATTTTCAATCACTGAATTTACTTGCTTTTTCTGTGAGGCTTATCCTTGCTTTCATGCCCAACTTCACACTCACGCCATCCCACATTGGAGTGCAAGTACCTGTCTTTACATATTACCAGGTCCATTTCTCCTATTCTCACACAGCGTTGTTCAGTCGGTGCGTCTCTGTGTTGCACAGAGATGAAACAAGACCACGACCTAAATCAGAAACTGCATCAAAAAACACATTGGCGACCTCTAGTGGTCATTGCAGCACTTCACACTAGGGACTACTTTACAACAAACATTATTTTTTATATCTACATTTTTTTTTTCATTCTTTCCAAAGCTGGCATCTCTGACCCATTATCTAAATGTAATAATACCCTCCAGGGTGGGCATTATGGGATATAATAGACCTTCCAAGGGCTATAAGGCCCTCTGCCTGTGGCGTCATTACCCCCCTGGGCGGTCCGTTATATCCCAATAATGCCCACTCTGTTGGGTATTATTACTTACATAACAAATGGGACAGGGTCTTATTTCAGCCCTGTTACAGCACCCAGTAGGAGATATTTCATCATTTGAATGTGTGGCTGTACGTTGGGATCCAGGTGCAGGTTTTAGAATTCTTCTTGTGTACTAGCCTCCAGGGCATAAGAGGGAATTCCTGAAGGAAATTGCAGACTTCATTGCCTAGAGGGTATTGGAGTAGTCTAGATGGTTGACTGTGGGCAACTTCAGTGCATGGGGTGGTTTTGTAGGGTGGGAAAGGGGGAAGATATAATTGGTTCAGTATATAGTGTAGATTAGTGTGTGCTTGATGCTTTGGGTGTGTAGGTATTCTTGTTCGGTATTAAGATTCTGAGTGATTATTGGTGTGAATGTTTGAGGGCTTAGGGTTAGGGTACTGAGAGGTCTGTGCTACAATCCAGACTCTCTTTTAAGAGATGCATTAAATAGCAGGTGTTGTTGGTTGAGCAATGGAACTCTTGCAATTTGGTAAAGATTTCCTTCAGTTGATGTTATCACTGGGCTTGGCTCAAGTGGTTACTACTGCAACCCACCAACATAGTCATGCTTTGGACCTAGTATTCTCACTGGTACTTGAGACTAATCCAGTCAGTTGGTCAGATCACTGCACTGTGAAGTCCTTGTCAGGGGTCCCCCCATTTGTCCTCCCCTGTGGAAATGATTTGCTATCACCCTTTAAAGGGGTTTTCCCCAACAGAATGTCAGGCAGCACTGGAATTCCTTTGTTTGCAACTGTACTTGCTGAGTGTCACATTCATTTTGTTTACAGTTTAGACTTTGTGGGTGTGTTATTTGTCTGTGGGACAGGATTGGAGGAAGCAGTGGTAGCCCATAACAGGGCTGTTGCCTTGACCTCAATTCTGCCATGCCAGGTTGTGTATGACCCAGGTCTTCTCACTTAAGATCCCCATGGTTTAATAGGGAGCTTAAGGAGATGAAGGTTGGGTCACAGATTGGTGCATTGTTGGCAGAAGTCCGGGCCGACAGGGACAGACTGGCTTTGAGAACTCACTATGGTGAGTGTCAGAGGGCAATCTTCCATTAGAAGACAGCAGTTCTGTCCAGGGAGATTGCAGTGGGGAGTAAAAGGCCAGCTCAATTCTTCTGGACTGTGGACAGGTTGTTACATTCTGCCTGTCTCCAGCCTGCAGAGGTGTTTTCATCCACCCATTGCATACAGTTTGCACAGTTCTTCTCTGACAGTATGTCCTTGATCAGGTCTGGCATAACCCCAACTGGGCTGTTACAACCCAGCAGTGTGGAGTGGGTTGTCTTAAAGAGCACTCTCCTGTCTGGGGTGAGTTTAGGCTGATTCTGGTGGAAGTGGTATGTGGAGTGATTTTGGGGCTGCATTAATTTATTGTGAACTTGACCCAGGTCTGACACACCTCATAGTGAGTTATGTTGGATTCTTGGGTTCAGTGTTTGCTGAGACAGTCCGGTGCTCCCTTTTGGAGGGGTGCTTTCCAAGCACATTGAAAGATGTACTGGTGAGACCCCTTCTGAAAAAAATATCTTTGGACCCAGACTGCTTGACATATTTTAGACCTGTCTCTAGCATTCCATTCTTAGGAAAGGTTATTGAAAAGATAGAGGCTCTGAAGCTTGAGGCCCACTCCACAGCCTTTAGCATCTATGAGTCACTCCAGTGTGGATTTAGATCCAGACATAGTACTGAGACTGAATTGGTCAGGGTGCATAATGACCCCCTAAGGGGTAGAGATAGAGGGGAACAGTCAGTTTTCATTATACTTGATCTCTCATCAACATTTGACACTGTGGACCAGAGGCTGCTGTTGGATTGTCTCAGGGAGTAGGACTCAGTGGTAGGGTCATCAGCTGGTCTGAGTCCTTCCTCAGTGGCAGGATGCAAAGGGTGGTGTGGGAAATATTTTCTCACTTCCAAAGCCCCTGGTCTGTGTTATACCCCAGGGTCTGATCTGCTTAACTATGTTGTTCACAGTGCACATGCTGCCTCTGGGCAATATCATCAGACAGCACAACTTGGGTTTTCACTGCTATGCAGATGATACCCAGCTGTATCTGTCATTTGCACCCAGGATACCTGGCATGGTTGATGTACTGAATTTATGTCTGGTCAAGATCCAAGACTGGATGTCCCTTAGCTGCTGCAGCTCAACTCAGGCAAAATGGAGGTACTAGTGATTGAGACTGGTTGACGGCAGGGTGTGGGGCAACAGTGGAAAAGACTGGCTAGGTACTTGTTTTAAGCATCATTCTTGATGAAGAGGCTCAGGTGTCATTTGCAGGTCAGAATGGCTTTTACCATCTTCATAACATCTCCCAGATTAAAGCCTTGATCCCTCTAGAAGACCTGCCCTCACTGGTACATGTCTTTGTGACTTCCGGACTCGATTCTTGTAACTCTCTGTATCTAGGAGTTAGTGGTGGGCTTGTACAATGACTGCAGCTAGTGCAGAACACAGTGGCCAGGTTACTGATGGGCCTTCAGAGATCATGTCATGCAATCCCAGTCCTGTGTGACCTGCACTAGCTGCTGGTGAAGTGGTGAATTTTCTTCAAGGTCAGTTTGCTGACCTCAAAAGCTCTACTTGAACTGGACCCAGGTTATGTGATTGAGCTCCTGTCTCTTTACTGCCCAGCCCACCCTCTCCGCTCCTCCAAGGGAAGCCTCCTAGTGGTTCTCAGGGCCAGGTTCAAGACATCTGGTGAATAACGTTTGAGGTGATGAGTCTGGCTCTATGGAATTCATTTCCCAAGTCTCTGAGGGAGGCTCCTTTTGTGTAGGCCTTTAAGAGGGTCCTTAGTGAAACAATTTGATTTGACTTAGCCCCACATTAAGTTGCACATGCTGTTAATTTGCACTTTTCAATTGTCTGTATTTATGATTATATGGTATGTTGCTTTTTGGTTTATAAGTCATACTGTATGATGTATAGTGCTCAGAGCCTCTGGGATTGGGTGCTAAATAATACAGTTGCTACTACTACTAGAAGGCACTTCATACAAGTGGGAGGTGTTTGAGCCAGTGTTGGTGGAAGATGTTTTCCAGGTGGTCTCAGGATTGCACCCTACCTATCTACCATTTACTGGATCGAGGACCCACCAGACTTCTTTTGGAGTGCTTGGGTGAACTAGGACCAGTATTTGTGGAGATTGTCAGGTGTTCTCTAAAAGAGGGTGTCTTTCTCACTGCATTGAAAAAGGTGGTGCTGTAGCCCCTCCTGATGAAACCATCCTTGAACCCTGATGTTCTCATGAACTACAGGCCTGTTTCAAGTCTCTCCTTTTTGTAGAAGATTATTGAAAAGGTGGTAGCAGCACAACTGGAACATCATCTGGAACATTATGACAACAACAAGCTGTGCCAGTCTGGTTTCTGGCCACATTACAGTACTGAGTCTGTACTCACCAGGGTACACCATGCTCTTCTTCTTGCGAGAGATGGCAGTGTTCTATTCTGGTCCTGCTTTACCTTTTATGTACACTTGACACAGTGGATCATGGGGTGCTGTTGACATGGCTGTAGAACACTCAAAGATGGTGTTGAGGTGGTTTGAGTCATACTTATCCAGCAGAGAGCTTCAGGTACTGTTGAGGTCTTACATCTCTGAAAGCACTGCTCTCTATTGTGGATTGCCTCAACCTTGGATCCTGGCTTCCATGATGTTCACCATGTATATGCTGCAGTTGAGGCAGATTATTAAATGGTATGGGCTGGGATTTCAGAGCTGTGTTGATGACACCCATCTGTACCTGTTTTGTTCACCAGCTGGGGTTGCTGTGGTTATAGGACTGAGTGAGTACCTTAAGGAAATTCAAGACTGGATGGCTACCAGATGGCTTAGTCTGAATTCCACAAAGACAGGGGCGCTACTGATGGAACCAGGCCAGTATGGATCAGCAATGAATGGCATTGGTGTCACACTGCCTTCATTGAACAGGACTAAAATAGGAGCTGTGGATAGGGTTAGAAATCTGGAACCTCTAGTTTGCCCCACAACATGATGGAAAGGTTCTGCCATAACGTTATTTGTTTTGAATTTTTTCTTTTGCTATTCTATAATTTATTTGTATATTTTCTTCCAAATTCCAGGTAAGTATTAACCCTACATATTTTATTTTGTTCTCATTTTTAAATGTTCATATTCTGGGTCTGACCCTTCAAATAAGGGCATAATTACTGATTTCAAAGCATTTACTCTATACCCCACAAATGTAGAGAATTGTGAGACCAGATCCTTCAGTGCCATTATTGAAGTTGCAATATTATTAAATATTAGCAGAATATCATCCACATAAACACTTAATTTCATGATCCCCTGTTCAATTACCACACCTTTTATATGGTCATTGCTTCTTAGTCTTTGTAAAAGAGATTCTAAACAGAGAATAAATATTGAAGGAGAGAGGGGACATCCCTGGCTCACTCCATTATTTATCTGAATGAAATTTGTTATATGACCATCAATAGAAAAACATGACCTAGCCCTATTATATAATTGTTTAGTAACATTCCTAAGTCTACTAGGTGTAATATCTATTCACCAAGTCAAATGTCTTACTAGCATCTAGTGCTAATGCATAGTATTTTTCAGGCAGTAGTTTTACTAATTCAGGCAAGGCTTGCACTCTCTTAGTCACCTGCATTATTGTTCATCCAGGGAAAAAACATATAGATCCTGATGGACAGAGTGGGGCAGAGCCGGTAACAACCTAGAGACAATTAGTTTATCCATAATTTCATAATCCATATTGAGTAGCGTTATAGGACAGTCATTTTTTATGTAATCTTTTGCATTCCCTTCTTTATGAAGCAAGATTATTTTGGCCTTGTTCATTGCATCCAGAGGTTGCCCCACTCCTTCCATCAGGTCATCTAACATTAACTAAAACCAAGGACTCAATTCAGGTAGAAACACTTGATAGAATTCAATGGTAAACCTGTCTATTCAGGAGACTTATTTTTTGGCAGTGATTTTATGGTATCTGATATTTCTTTTAAATCAAAATAACCTTCTGATACTTGAACTTGTGAGAAACTAACCTCTTGCAAGAAGTTATCCATTATACTATTATCATTTTCCTGTTCCTCCTGGTAAATATTTTTGTAGTATTTTAGAATGATTTCTTTCATCCCTTCACTCTGTTATTGACATACTGTATGGTTATTGTACTTTAATTCTGTTACTATATTTTGTTCTACTCTTTATTTAAGCAGGTTGGCCAACAATTTGCCTGATCTGTCACCTTATAGATATCTTATCCCTTTAACCGTTAGTAAGTTTCTTTCTGTCTCATTATTTATTTGCTGCTGTTTTTCTAGTCTGCATCCCATCCATTCATCAAAGAATTTATTTCTATTTGCACTTACCAACTTGTCCAGTTCTTTCAGTCTTTTATTAATCCTTTGCTCTGTTTCTTTCCTTCTTTTATTACTAATCTGATTTTCTCTACACAGTCGAGTATTTTTTGGAGTTCATTGTTAAATGTCCAACTAATTTTTCATGTTTTTTTCTAGCTTATTTTGAATGACTACTTCTACTACTGTGTGATCTGAAATCAGGATAGATCTAATAGTTGTAGTGAAAAGCCTAGGAAATAACTTTTTAAATAGAAAAATATAATCTATTCTTGTAAATCCTTATGATTTACTATCACAATGAGTATATTCTTTTAATTGCAGGTTCTGAGTTCTCCAACCATTGATCAAATTATGTTCTTCTAAAAAGTTCTTAAGTATTCTAAAGGTTCTTATATTAGTTATAATAGCCACTGTAGTTTTATCCATCTTTGTCTCCATCAGTGCATTCATGCCACCCATCAATATTAAATTCTCTGCTTCCACTTCTATCAACCCTTTTGTTATTAATGTTAAGAAAGTTGACTATTTTTCGAAAGGTGCATAAATTGACCCCAATGTGTATACTTTTGCTAATAATTCTACCTTGATAAGTATAGTTCTACCCTCGTTTTCATTCCACTAAAACTAAACAAGGCAATGGAGTTTGCCATTTAAGGGACAGACCAAGTTGTCCGGGTGCACCCCTTCCCTTTACCTGAAGATGGTGTGCTCAGAGTGGGAGGGGGGAAGGGAAGGGGAGAGACAGGGAGACAGAACAATAGACATGCAACAGGAAGGGGAGGGGCTAAAGGAGGTACATAATGGACAGCACGGGGTGGTTCAGCCACTTTCACTGAAGTTTTTGATTACTGAAACTACAGCACGTCAGATTGGCATATTGACTGTGGGAGCAGAGATTTGTACACCAGGTTAACAAGGTGAGAAAGAAAAAGCTCTGTCATTTAAAAAAAAACCTGTATAAATACTGAAAATGGTTAGGGGTTTTTCTTGGTTTAGTGAAATTGACTGGAAAGAGTGAGATGGTTTTAAAAGACAGACAGGAGACATTCCTGGAGGATACTGTGGTGCATGGGCCAGGCAGAAGCGATAGGGAGGTGGAACAGAGCCAAAGCATGGCTGATGATAGCTGATTTATGGCAGGCCTGGTCCCAGGAGGCAGCTGAGGAGTTTTCTGTGTGAAGGGAAGGGTCAGAGCAGCATGCTGTGGGAATTTTGGTCGGCAGTGGCCCAGCAACTTAAGCGAGGGAAATGCATGGTTTTGGGAGACAGCGAGCATCTACAATGGGGTGGGCCTTGTGGCACAGGCCCAAGAAGTGTGGAGAATCATGCTGTAGGTTTGGCCTATGAAGGGGTCTGCAGAGAAAAACAGCCGATAAGCATGGCTGGGGGGGAGCCAGGACTCAGGACGAAGGTCATTGCGCAGCACAAGTGCTTCCCTGGAAGGGTCACGATTTAAAACAACGATAGACAGGGTGAAACTTGGCAGCCTAGTATTTCAGGGGTGCCATGCAAGTTGCCTGTAAAATGAGTGAGAGATGTAAGGGAGATGCCTATGGTAAAAGGCCTAGCATGGGGACGGAGGGTGGCCACATGGCATGATGTCACATGCCGGGGTGTAGGCTGAAAACATGAGCAGATCCCCAGTTTGAAGAGGGATAATATTTCCAGCAGGAGCTGAAGAGAGGGTGCTATGCTATGGCATGGGAAGAGAGAACCTGTGGGCTCCATGAGGTGAGGATGAGAAGGTTGGAGGCCTAGGAAGATGGGCCCAGCCATGTGGCATGACATCACACACCAGGAGGATCATACAGTGAGAAGGGGCTCATTTAAAGGGTGTCGTGGGGAGTGTGGGTGGGCTTATAGGAAGAGGGAAGAAGGAAGAGAAAGAGCCCAGAGTGAGGGGGCAGCTACAGAATGGGATTGTTACCCTGTGGGGGGCTGCAGACATTGGGGGGGCAGCCAGCAGCTGGCAGATAGGTGGAGAAAAGGAACTGGCAGAGCAACCCAGGGTGCAAAGGGGCACAGAACAGGGGGTCAGATAGGCCCAGAGAGGCCACACAAGAGAGTGGCAGTGGCTCCAAGGATGGAGCAGGAGGCCTAGGTGGCTGTGACGGGGAGGTGGGTTTAAAAAAAAATCAGGGGCTATAATGCCTGAAAGGGGGAGAGTTGCAGGAAATTGAGACCAAAGCAGGCACGGTGGGGTGGGGGAACCGATCCTGGGGGGCTCAAAGACACAGGCGAGGTGGTGCAACAGAGACCCTATGCAAAAATAAAATAATAAGAAGAAGGAGGGGGCCGGGTGGGCCGAAGAACACCAGCAGCTGCCACCATAGCATAATAGGCCAGGAGATAGGCTGAGGAAACAGAGGTGGCTGGAGCGTCCAAGGGTGGCCATTTTTCTATACACAGCGACAGGAGCAAACAAAGGGAAAAGCAGGCCTAGCTATAAGAAGGACTAGTTACAACAGAGATTTAATAAAAAAACCTTTGTCAGTTGTCTCCACAGCCTGTCGCAAGAAAACAAGGAAATATGGCACCAAAAAAGAACAGGCCTTCAAAAGAGGACACCTACAGGGCTATTGTGGAGCTGGCAGATAAAGCCAACAGAATGTGGCAGATGGTGGAGGGGGAGGACCCGGGGAGATCCGGTGAGAAGCAGAAAGCAGGGAAGGGGAAGGGAAAAGGGGGTGGAGGGAAACATCTGGCAGGAAGGCCACACAGCCCAACCAGGGTGCAGCCACCGATGGTGGTACCTCCCAGAGCAGCTAGCCTAGTACCTCCACAGCTCAATGACCCTCTACTGTCAGTACCTCCCCAAG
Source organism: Neoceratodus forsteri (assembly GCA_016271365.2). NCBI lineage: Eukaryota > Metazoa > Chordata > Ceratodontiformes > Ceratodontidae > Neoceratodus > Neoceratodus forsteri. The sequence goes on from CM057459.1 coordinate 65,919,113, forward strand.
ACCAGGTTGAGGTTCCCCTGGTGGAGTCCAGACCAGATCCCCTGAGCACAATGGTTCCTCCACAGTCACTATTATTACAACCAGCCATCCAGCCACAGGGGAACATTCCAGGGTATCACGAAGACAGCAGGCCACAGGGAACTGACAAGGCCACAGGTAATGTACCCGGTTCGATAGGAGAAAGCATCAAAGAATATATAAGCCAAATTATTTTAGTACTCGGGACAGGGGATCTGGAGCAGATGGAGTCAGCACTGGCAGAGATTAGGTGAGATAAAGAGACGACGAAGGAAGGGGAGAAAGGAATGGAGAGTGTGGGTAAAGGACCAAGGGAGATAGGAACTCCAGGAATGAGAACAGGGGAACATGTACCACTGGCCACAAAAAGGAAAATATGGAAGGGAGAGTACGTGGATATTTTTGCCTTAGTGAGCTGAGAAGCGACAGCAAAATATAATGAAGCAGAGAATATAGGAAAGAGCAAAATGGCAGCAGCAGTAGTTTTGTTGGGTAAGAAAGAGGAGGATAAATTTACCAAAGGGAAGACTTGGGATGGATGGTTTGTAGGTTTTGTCACATACTCAGCGATAGTACTGGAGAAGAAACCAGAGTTGGGCATCCCACTCATCATGTATTCCCTGATAATAAGGCGGACGAAGGCAAAGGGAGGGGTGGCGTGGATATACTATGATGAATTCTTTCGACAAAGGATGGAGATGTATGGGGATGTAAGGTGGGACACAAAACAATTACATTTGTGGACTGACTATGTAACTGACCAGTCCACGCCAGAAGGAGAGATGGGAAAGAAGGGTGCGATGCCCCAGAGGTGTTGTTGGGGTTACAAAAGGGCCTCTCATTCCTGGTCACAATGCCGCTTTTGGCATGCATGCTCCAAGTGTGGGGAACATTCCCAGTGAGCAGGTGCAGAACAACATGGACACAAGGAGCTCAAGGGTCAGGGTGGCAAGGAATAGGTCAGCAGTTTTTTCGAGGGGGCAGGGGTATAGGGGACAGGCATGGAATAGAGGGTGGAGAGGCAGAGGGCATACAGGTAGAGGGAGTCAGACTTACTGACCGTCAGGACCAAGAGAAGAAGAAGGTGGGGGGTATGGCAGAAGGGAAGGGAAGAGGGTGGGGGATCAATATGAAGAAGCAAGAACTCCCATCAGGATAGATGTGTGGGAAGATTGGTCAGAAAGATACCCAAATCGAAAAGTGGCAGAGACAATTAAGAAAGGTTTTCAAACAGGTTTTCCATTACAGTGTCAAGGCCCGAGGCAAGCGAGAGTGGCGCGCAACCTGGGCTCAGTTAAAGGGAAGGAAGAAATTTTAAGACTGAAAATAGAGAAGGAAAAGGCAACTGGTAGAGTAGAGGGGCCATATGATATCCCCCATTGCAGAATATGAGAATTTGTCCATTGGGTTTGGTCCCCAAAAAACAACAGGGAGAATACAGGGTGATTCACCACTTGTCATTCCCGGAAGGGGACTCGGTGAATGATTTTATAAGTGAGGAACATAGAAAAGTGACATATGCCACACTAGAAGAAGTGGTCCAGATCATTTGAGTGACTTCTGATGCCTGGATGGCAAAAACAGACATAGAGTCCGCTTTCAGACTGCTTCTGGTTAGGAGAGAAGATTAGGACCTGTTGGGATTTAAGATTGGTGGTCAGTACTATTTTGACAAAGCAATGCCCATGGGACGTTCCATAGCATGTGCTACGTTTGAAGCATTCAGCACCTGCTTACAGGAGATATTTCAGGAAAAAACTGGTTACAGGACTGTCATTCACTACCTGGATGATTTCCTTTTAATAGACAGTGGGAGGAGAGAGACAGAAAGAATGTTGGCCAGTTTCCAAGATTTATGCAGAGAATTAGGGGTTCCATTGGCACCAGAAAAAACAGAAGGTCCCTATAAGGTTTTAGAATTCCTGGGTATTGAAATAGATGCCCTGGGTGAGGTCTTTAGGTTGCCAGAAAAGAAAGTGTTGAACCTGGAGGAGCTGATTCAAATACATACAAGTAGAAGAAGAGTGCAATTAAAACAGGTACAACGGGTCTTGGGACACCTTAACTTTGCATGCAGGGCAATTGGACCATGGAGGGCTTTCACCAAAAGGCTAGCAAGGGCCACAGTGGGGATAACCAAGCCACACCAGTGGGTAGACATGACAAAAGGAGTTAAGGAAGATTTCAGGGTGTGGGAGGAGTTCCTCAGCACCTATAATGGTTGTTCCTTTTGACAGAAGGACTGGGTGTATAACATGGATCTCAATCTATACACAAATGCAACAGGAGGTTTAGGTATGGGGGGCTATTTGGGGGGCAGATGGTTCACTGAACCATGGCCTACAGACTGGGTGAGGGACAGGAAAGTGAAAGACATCACACTGTTGGAGATCATGCTCATTTGGGCCTGCACCCTGGTGTGGGATGAAGAGCTGCGGAATCAAAAGGTGACATTTTGGTGTGACAACAAGGCAGTGGTAGATGTTTTAAACAACAGAGGAGCCAGGTCAGAAACGGTCATGCGGGTCTTAAGACAGTTGGTATTAAGGGCCTTGAAATTGAATATGTCATTCAGGGCCAAACACATAGAAGGGGTACACAATATCCTGGCTGACAGCCTTTCCCATCTGCAGCTGGATCATTACCAGAGGCTGGCACAAGCAGCAGAGGAGTGAAAAATGCCCATACCAATGAACATCTGGGACATTGGCAAGAGGGAGCAGAACTGTTGTTTCGCAGCTCATGGGCACCACGGACTCTGAGGGCCTACGAGGGGGCCTGGTGGGTGTTTCAAACATTTAGGGCAACACACCACATGGCAGTAAGTAGGCCACTTATAGAGGAACAGTTATGGAAGTTCACAGTGGAGCAATGGCAGAGAGGAACAGCCCACACCCCGATGGGGGTCTATCTAGCAGGGATTAGTTTAGTCTGCAGCCTGAAGGATTGGAAGGATCCGATGAAGTCAGTGTTGATTAGAAGAATGGTGCAGGGATAGGGTAGGTTAAAACAAAGACGGATAGTAGACGAACAATAGGGGAGCAGTGGCTTGCAAAACTAAAAGGGGTACTACCGGCAGTCTGCAGATCGAAAGACAAGGCCCAGCTATTACACACGATTTATCTGGTGATGTTTGCAGGGGCCATGAGAGTGAACAAGGCCATGGGGCATGGCAGTAAGGATGAAGAAGGGGGGTTGGAATGGGAAGATATAAGCTGGGGGTTGAAGGAGATACAAATCATGATCAAGAAGTCAAAGACAGATCCGGGTGGACAGGGTTGTACCATAACCCTGAAGGCTCAGGCAGATGGCACAATGTGCCCAGTAAAGGCTTTGTGGGCTTATGCCACAGAGCGTGGGGGTAGGACAGGGAGATTATTTGTGCATGAAGATGGAAAAAAGGTCACAAGTTATCAAGTCACAGCCATGCTCAAAAAAGGCATGCAATTCCTGGGTGAGGATCCAGGCAATTACTCATCTCACTCTGTACGAATAGGGGCTGCTTCACAGTGGGCACAGTGGCTAATATGTTGAAGAGGGGGTGCTGGTGGTCTGCCAGTTACAAGAGATACATTCGAGCACTGCAGTATGGAGACTAACGTATCACCTGTGTTTTGTTTTGCAGATACAGAATCACATTGGGGGGAGGGGGCATAGAGATGGGATGCAGAAAAGGATTTAAGAACATATATAAGATATCTATTTTGCTTAAATCCTATAGGAAGAGGGAGGATCACAGAAGTATGGATCTGCAGTCACTCCTACATTTATTGGGCGGAAAAGAGAGCTGAGAAAAAGGCTGGGGGAAAACAGCTGTACCAGGATGTGAGAAAATGTTGGCTGGTTTGGCATGGCATCCGAGGGATGAGATGGGCCAACTGCTTCCTACCCTGAAAAGATGAAAGAGCGGTGACCCATTCCAGACCTAATTATTTTACATCTGGGGTAATGACATTGAGGGAAAGCCATGGGTGGACACATACATGGAGGTAAAAAGGGACTTAAAGAGAATACAGCAGTGGCGGCCAGGGGTATGCCTTGCCTGGTCAGATATGATCCCGAGAAGGGTATGGAGACATGAAGACAGTCATAGAGCTTTAGATAGGGCCAGGAGGAAAATGAATAGAAGGGTAGGAACACTGATTAGAAAAACGGAGGGGGGGCATGTAATACTGCGAGGTGTGAAAGAGTGGGTAGAGGATTTCTACAGGTCAGATGGAATGCACCTGTCAGATCTAGCCATAGATATGTTTAATACAGAAATGATGAGTTTTATAGAAGCATGGAGGAGACATGCAGAAAATAGAATATAAAAAAAAAAAAAAGAAAAGGTGAAGGAAAAGGAAGGAGGTCCCCTAAGTGGCAGGGGAGTAATACCCTAAATTGAGGGGAAAGCCAGCCATCCAACGCAAGCTGGAGACTGGTTAATGGGGGGAAAAAGGGAGGGAAAGAAAAAGGAATAGGATGAAAAGAAGAAGAAGCTGAAGGAGGAAAAATGGTCTCGGTTCTCACCATTACATAACAGAAAAAGAGAAGAAGAAGGCACCCAGGTTTTCACCTGGGGAGTGAGAAGAGGAAGAAAAAGGGATGATTGGTGATTGATATATGGATGCGGTAAAATACAACTGTGAAAGAGACAATAATAAAATGATGGTGAGATGGTGATTGGAATTATGATATATAATAAGTTAATTGCCAATCTGAGCACAACAACATACAATGGTCTCTGTCTTTTTGTGAGGGAAAAGGGGGGAATCCAGGACAATGGAGTTTGTCCTTTAAGGGGCAGATCAAGTTGTCCTGGTGCACCCCTTCCCTTTACCTGAAGATGGTGTGCTCAGAGTGGGGGGGGAAGGGAAGGGGAGGGACAGGGAGACAGAACAATAGGCATGCAACAGGAAGGGGAGGAGCTAAAGGAGGTACATAATGGAAAGCACAGGGGTGGTTCAGCCACTTTGCTGAAGTTTTGATCCTCCCACCCACCCGTAAACTATAGAGCATATGGGGAGACAGTCAAAAGGGACTGTATGCATAGTCTGTCAGAGGTGGATGACAGAGTTGTTCAGTAGGACGGTTATGGACTGCCAAAGGTGGATAGCAGAGAAGAGGGGAAAAAAGGGGGGGAGGGGGGAAAGAAAAGGAAATGATGAAAAGGAGAAGAAGCTGAAGGAGGAAAAGCGGTCTCGGTTCTCACCGTTACCTAACAGAAAAAGAGAAGGAGAAGAAGAAGAAGGCACCCAGGTTTTCACCTGGGGGAACGAGAAGAGGAAGAAAGAGGGATGATTGGAGATTGATATACTGATGCAATAAAAAACAATTGTGAAAGAGACAATAATAAAATGATGATTAGGTGGTGAATGGAATTATGATATACAATAAATTAATTGCCAATCTGAGCACAACAACATACAATGGTCTTTGTCTTTTTGTGAGGGAAAAGGAGGAAATCCGAGACAATGGAGCAGGGAGGGAGACAGAGTAAAAGGAAACTAATCTGAACTTATGCAGCAGCAATGCCACCAGTAAACTGATTTGCAGACATTTATTCTTGTCCTTGACAGGCAGAGAGAGAGCTGAGGGAGGGACAGCATGGACTGTATACAACAGGCATTTCTTTCTCATCAGAGACAGGGAGAGAAAGAGCTGAGGAACAGGACTGTATTGCAAAAATTGCAAGCATTTTTTTCTCATCAGAGGCCTAAGAAGTGAAGATGATGGACTGACTGTATTGCAGCCTTGTTCATCAGAGAGACAGGGAGAAATAGCCAAGGGACAAAGCCATCCTTTCATTTTTGTGTGTGTGTGTGTGTGTGTGTGTGTGTGTGTGTGTGTGTTATAGTGAGGGTGCTCACCTACATGGTAGTTTGAGTTTATAACTTTTGTCTCTGGACAAACTGTGAGTTTTGTCAACTAACAAAAATAATAATCCCCAAAAGTAAAAAAAAGTTGGATGAGGTGTGACACTCGGCTGCTGTGCAGTTTTGAATGGTGCTCCATCAGCCTTCCCCCACAGACTCTCTGTACCATATATACAGGTGAAATATTGCTCTAATAAATGACTTTGAAATTCTATTTGTTTGGGGGGTGGGGACTCGGGTCCCATCGTTGTTGGATTTCCTGTTGATAATCAGTTCCCCGTAAAGTTCACACCATAGGGAAACTGCTACATGTTTACCCTCTTTGTGATTATTTAATACCTTTTTAATGTGATTGATCAGGGAACAGGCACACTGTACATAAGAACTGGATCACTGTTCCTTCCATATTTAAATAATTCATTTGATTTAGAATTATGGACTCTGCATATTTCCCTTTTTCTATATTCCGTTGATGCCTTTCTAAGCATGTGAAGCTCTATTATTTAAGGGCTTCATATGTTTACACCATTTTCAATACTATTACATATCAATTTATGTGCAAATTTGTATCTCTGTACTATATTTTAATTCTGCCTGTGCAGTGCACCACTTATTTTAATATTCAGTTGGGTAATGACTAAGGGATGCACAACTGTAGTAATCCAATGTTTCAAATGGCAGGGTGCTCATCCCTCTTCTTATAAGAAGTAACAAAATTTAGAGGCATTGAGAAAATAAAAGCGGGTTTGAGGGGAGAGAATCCATAAGAAAAATTAGCACAAAGAGAAGCTTTTTGGATTTTTAAACTACGAGCCAATCATAATCCTAGGCTCAATGACAAAATAGAAATAACACACTTCTATTGATGTACAGATAATAGTACATAAAACATAGTACATAGATAAAAGAATCCTTGACAATACTAAAATCATATATATATATATATATATATATATATATAATACGTTCTCTGCAAAAAAAATTAATTAATGCATTAGTTAGGGTGAATACCACAGTGACAAAAGCAGGAAAAGGAGGCATTAGGGTTTCCAACCCTAACACCCCACTGCAGAGTTCCCACCCCTACCACCCCACCCCCATCCCCCCACCCTCCATACACCAACAGACGTTGAGGTGTGCCATTGGGTCATCAGGCCTCATTTCACTGCTTTTGTCACCGTGGTATTCACCCTAATTAATGCATTAACAAAGTTTTTTGCAATGAATTCTCTTCTTTTTCAGATAGTATAAATGTATCCTCATTTTACTGTGGGAGCACAGGGTCCTTCAGACTCTGCACTCCCATCCCTCTATCCAGATAGTACAACAGTGTCCATATGTCATGGTGGGAGTGCTCCCATCCCTCCATCAAGATAGTACAACAGTATCTGTATGTCCCAATTGGAGAGCAGGGTCCATCTCTTCATCGAGATAGTACAATACTGTCCAGATGTCACAGTGAGAGCACAGGGTCCTTTGAACCCTGCGCTCCCATCCCTCCTTCTAAATAGTACAACAGTGTCCATATGTGATGTTGGGAGCATAGGGTCCTATGGACCCTGAGCTCCCATCTCTCCACAGATGCACATATGCATCTAGCTGTGGAAACACAGGAGTCTCGGACCGCTGTGCTTCCACACATTAAGTTATGAGCAGGCATAGTGAAATTACAACAAATAGTCATAAATGTGCCAACTCAAATAATTTTCATCCCAAATGTTCAACAACCTTCTTAGCACCTCACCACAACTGTAACACCATTTTTGCCCACAGTTGTGGAAAAACATATTCAGTAGGATTTAAAAAATGACAGCTGCACTGTTCATGAGGTGGTATGGAAAAATAACAATATTAAAAATCTGTAGTGAAAATAGGAAAAATTTGCGATGTTACAAGTGTGCGTAGAAACTGTGCAATGCATGCTCATAACATGGTCATTTTGGGGAATTTTTCAACAAATTTTCAACACTGGCATTATGGACATACCCTCATGAACAGTGCAACTGTGATTTTGTTAATCCATTCCAAAAGTTGATTTTGCACAGCGACTGTGCCATTCTGTGTCACAGGTGTGTAAACACATTCTGAGCAGGATGTGCAAAATAACAGCTGTACTATTCATACAGAGGTGTGAAAAAGTAGCAATCCTGAAAATCTGAAGTGAAAATATTGAAAATTGGCAAAGTTAGGAGCATGCGTAGAAACTGTGCAATGCACACTTGTAATGCAGCCATTTTTTTGAATTTTTTCACCAGATTTGCAAAATGGGCTTTTTGGGACCCCACCTCATGAACAGTGGCACTGCTGTTTCATTTCTCAGTCCTGAAAGATGATTCCACACAACAACCACAAAATCACCTTTCTTTGTCCCATGTTGAAACTTTGGTGCAAAAATTCCTAAACTTGGCCAAGATATCAACCTAAGATGAAACCTCCCACTGAGTCCCATTATACAGCACTTATCCAGTTCCTCATTTCGCAGTTCAGCTTTGAAGAGTGCAGCCAGCTCCCAGTCCAGAGAAGATTCTGGCTCCTGACCTCCAGAGGGTTAGTATGGATGAGCGGGGGTGAGAGGAAGTGGGTGCACAGAGGAGGGTGGGATGGGAGAGAGGGATGGGGGACATGACAATGGACCGTTTTCTTCATTACAGGTCAAAAAAATAAATAAAAAAGACTTTGAGGAATGGTTTTCTTCATTTACAAGAACTACAAATAAAAAAAAATTGGGGCACACTGGGGTGGGCTCCCAGTGTACAAACTTGGGCTGGGGGGTCATCTAACGTTGGAAGTCAGCATCCTGGTGCCAGAATGGGTTACAATTTGTTAAATATGCATATATATATTAATGGCAAAAAAAACTCAATTTAATGCATCGGTTAGGGTTGCTCCACAGCGACAAAAGCAAGGAAATTTGGTGTTAGGGTTGCCACCCCTTGCACCCCACACCCACCCCGCCAACACCAACAGGCATCAGGGTGTGCATTGGGGTCATCGGCCCTAACTCTCACCCCATTCCATGTGTAAATAAGCTGAGGTGGTGTAGTATAGGAGAATGGGGTGAGAGTTATGACCGACAACCCCAACGACACCCCAATGCCTGTTGGTGAGGGTGGGGTGGTGTGGGGTGCAAGGGTGGCAACCCTAATACCAAATTTCCTTGCTTTTGTCACTGTGGAGCAACCCTAACTGATGTATTAAACAGAGTTTTTTGCCATGAATTTCCCTTTTTTTTGAGAATGTGCATAATAAATAGTGAATGGAATGTGTGTCCAGAATTGTGTGAACATTTATTCAACGGTTACACAGCGCCATGAGCAAACAACGTAACATGTACAATTCAGCAACCGTAAGTCCCAATGACCCAAAAATTGTCACAGTCAAAGATGTATTATTAATCTTTGCACATTCTAAATGCCAGGCAAATTGGACACATGGTTCAGAACTTATTCAAGCATAATGAACCACATTTTCATTCGTCAGAGTGGCATCATTTCATACCTGTTAACATTTTACACACCAAACTACTGCAAGGCACCTCCATACCACTAGAGCTACCTACGATATAAATTTCAAGCCAGTAGCACCATGCAGAACGCTATGCACAAAACGTTAACTGCGTCACACAGTATCTCTGCAGCAAATTATTTTTCAAACATGTACATAACATAAGTCACATCTCCAGAACATCCACTGAATACCCTCTAAATTTCATGTAAAAAGAACAAACCGTTCCAGAGATATTCAGTTTTTATATTTCTGCACCTTTAAGAAGTCTTCAACCACAAAATGGCGGAAATTGCAGCTGAAAATACACTAAAATGGCAGACCTGGTGACCGAAAAATCAGTAACTGCAAAGTGGGCCAACTTCAAATGGTAATAACTCTGGAACGGAACTATGTTTTTTCATCAAACAAAAACCGGCATGTTCCTTGAACAAAGGTCTTTCTATGTGCCAAGGTTCAGACCAATCAACCACACACTGGCTGTGCTATGTGTCACGGAAGACAGTGCAGAAAAATAGCTAAATCATAATGTTTTGCACTGCACTACGCAAACGCAAAAACACAAATGGTAACATTAACGCAAACGGTGATGGAAACAGTGAGGTAAAAGAAAATAGTAACGCTAATGGTAACACAAATGCAAGCACAAATGGTAACACACATGGTGATGCAAATGGAAACAATAACACAAACGGTAAGAGAAATGCAAACGTAAATGAAAACAGAAATGGCAACACAAACGATAACAAAAACAATAACGCAAATGCTAACGGCAATGGAAATGCAAACGCTAATGAAAACTGTAACAAAAATGCAAATGGTAACACAAATGCAAATGTAAAGACAAACACAAGCGCATATGCAAATGGTAACTGTGAACTGGTGTGGGATAGAGAAGGCACTCAGACAAGATTAGCAGCACAAAAAAATGCACATTTATTTTAAACAGCGGTCATGTAAGCGACAAAACAAGAATAACAGATTCATAGGTTCAAATCAAGAGCTAGGAATAACTAACTCAGTTCAGGGTGTTGTTAGGTCCACACCCTTATCCGTACTGACTAACTTCACTAGTTCGTCACTTTATATAGTATTTTCAATCATGTGATACAATAACTCCGCCTTCAATAATACCCTTTTGAACTATGAGATTTAAAGGAAGCATTAATTTTATTTATTCACACAAAATAATATGTTTAAAGTTTAATGTATACCTATATCTTATAGGTTATTCATAAAGTCTTCACAGATCTTTTATAAGATTATAATAGTTTTAGGGGAGGACCGCCCTTCCAGCTGTCAGCATAAAAAGGGGAGGATTTGGCCGGCCGGCACATAAAGAATGCTGCACTAGGAGGAGGTGGAGCCCCCGACACTGCAAAGCTCTGAACAGAAAACTAAAAACTGTCTCCATTTTAGGAGAGCTCCCAAAAACCTGTTTGATTGTTTAACTCCCATAACGTAAAGGAGGGTATGTAGAACTTTATCTACCTTATATAAACTATCCTGCTAAAGCAAATTAAAGGGCTAAATACCCTTGTGACAGTGCGCACGTTTGAGCGAGTAAATCCATTACAAACGCTCACATTCGCACTGTCGCGTAAGAACTCAACAACAAAAACATTTTATCCAAGGCTTAACAACATTACAGGAGACAAAGATAAGAATCCCGTGTTTCTCAGCTTTATTACATAAACTCAAGCAAGCTTATTTCCTGATGGCTGACATTTCAGCCTGTCGGCATTTCAACTGGGGAACTAACATGCCCTATTATTATAATTTATTTTAACTTTTAGGCAAACACACAAAGAAGCACCTTGGGGAAGATTAATTATTTTTTTATGCAGTATCCTGCAATCACAAAACCGGGAGTTTGTTTCATAACCTTCCTCAACCCACCGGGATTAACAGGAATACCCTGCCTAGTACACCCAATTTTAAACACTTCCTTTTTGGTGAAGAAAAAAGAAAAAAAGGAAAAAGGTAACAACCAGCTTATCGAAGCATTTCGCTACTTTGCGACTAAATATTTCTTCACGATAGTGTGAGTGTTCGAGAGGTAAACTTTACCGCAGCTCTGCACTATCGCTAAATCTCTTTCCTTTATTTTGACTATTTTGCAGCCTCATAATGCGAGGCTAATAGTAGGGGAGATTAATACCGAAGCTGATATTTATACAGCACTGTAGACATGTAACCCAGTCGGAAATGCAACAGCAAACAACAGAAGAAAAATAAAACCTAGGGCTAGACCGCAATATCGCGGTCATTTAACACTTGAACAACCCTATTGTTCACGGAGTGAAGCATAAAACCAGCTTCTATAACATCCTTGGGGTAGAATTCAATTAATCCCACTAAGGTAACTATAACTTTTATTAAAGGTGTCCGGAGTGTACAAAGGGGGGGGGTAACAAAACAACTGACAAGACAGGGATATATTTTACTTTGTTTGTTTTTTTACAAAATGGGTGGCCAGCCCAACAAACAAGACATTCATACAAGACACTGACTACAACAACTGGACAAGAAAGGTTTGTACATTCCAGACTATCCTTCAGTAAAAGTGGTACCTTACATGGTATCATACACAAAAAAAAAAAGGGGGGCCTCTCCATCACAGTAACGCACACGGTGAAGCAAAAGTAAACACAAACAAAAACAGAAACGGAAACGCAAATGGTAGCAGTAACACAAATGCAAGCGCAAACAAAACACAAAGGGTAATGCACACGGTGACATAAATGTAAATGCTAACACAAACGGTTACATAAACGCAAATAGTAACAGTAATGCTAACGCAAGCGCAAACGCAAAGGGTAACGTACACGGTGACACAAAAGTAAACACAGACAAAAATGGTAATGGAAACGGTAACAGTAACACAAACACAAACGCAAACAAAAACACAAAGGGTAACACACATGGTGACATAAACGGAAACACTAATACAAATGGTAACAGAAGCGCAAGTGGAAATGCTAACGGTAACAGTCACGCAAACGCACACCCTTTTTTTCCTAAAAAGGTGCATTCAAAAGCACAGTGAATACAAAGAATTTATGCATAATAATGGCCCTTGGAGCAGAAAATTAGCATTTAGAATACTAAATTCCTTGTTTCTCAGGGACCGCACGATGTAGAAAAAAATTTAAAATCTCATATTATTTATGACTTTCCATGCTAGTTTTGCACTTAGCTCCCTAGTGGGGCACTAAACATTCTTCCAACAAAAAGTCCATATCTCAAACTCTTTTCGAGATACTGGCCCCGAAAGGTGCAGCAGACGCCATAATCTTAGCCTAAGGGAAAAATTGTAAAATTTGGAGTGTCATAACTTTGCAGACCTCTAATATTTTGTCACCAAACCACCAAAAGGCACATCTGTAGGATATTGGCTTTCTTCCCTCCAAATTTCAGCCCAAAAGACCAAACCGTTCTTTTGCAGCAGGGTGGCAAAGATTCCCTATTGTTCTGGCCATAGTGTTGCAAAGTACTATCGCAAATCACAACACTTTCACAAATGAAATCACCAAAGTGTCGCATATGCGACACTACTTTTTACAAAAATTTAAAAACATATTTCTGGGGTGTTTTACCCTCAAAACAGACATGGCTAGCATCCTCAGTACTCTACTAGGTGAACACAACAATAATTGTGTTCCTAGAGGATCTCAAATTTAAATGCCAAGCATTTCTGTGACAACCAACTGAAAACAAGATGGCTCATTTGCAACACTACAAGAGTGATTTGCAACACTAAAAACTGCATTTGTGACACGTTCGCATATTTTGTTAACTTTAACATTGGCTAGAATGGGAAAATTGTTTTTTGAATAACTTTTGAACTGTTTAATATTTTTCAAGAAATCTTAGAAAGGCACATTGGGGACCCCGGCTGCATGTTCCCTGAAGGTTTTGAACCAGTCACACAAACCATGTGACCTGTAGGCAAGAGCAAAGAATGCGCAAAAATGTGTAATTTGTGCTTTTTTCTGCACTCTGTAGCTCCGCAACCGTATATCCGACCATAACAAAACTTAGCAAGTCCAGAGATCTATGGTACCAGACTGTGCTTGCCACATTTCAGGCAAATCCACGATACAGTGGCAAAGTTATTAATCTGCCAAATTTCAGATTTAACCTTAAATGGAGTACCCAACCCTAACTATAGTGGCACTAGCGTACCACTATTATATGTATATATTAGAGGCAAAAAAATCCATTTAATGCATCAGTTAGGGTTGTTCCACAGCTATAAAAGTGAGGAAATTCAGTGTTAGGGTTGAAACCCCCCTTGGACTGCTCCAGCCCACCCCCATAACTGGCATCAGGGTGTGCATGGGGTCGTTGGCTAACTCTCACCCATCACATGTGTAAAAGCTGAGGAATAGGAGAACGGGTGAGAGTTAGACCAACGACCACAACGCCGCACCCGATGCCAGTTGGGGGTGGGCTGAGGGGTCCAAGGGGTTTCAACCCTAACACCAAATTTCCTTGCTTTTGTCACTGTGGAACAACCCTAACTGATGCATTAAATGGAGTTTTTTGCCTCTAATTTCCCTTCTTTTTGAAAATGATGATGATAAATAGTGAATGTAATGCAGCGGCGGGAGCACAGGGCCCACCACGTGATGTCTTGTGACATAGTAACAGGAACAGCAAAGCAAACATGAGGTGGAAATGCAAATGGTAACAGTAACGAAAACGCAAGCTCAAATGACAACGCAAAGGGTAACGCACATGGTGGCGTACATGGGAACGGTAACACAAACGGGGACATAAACACAAGTGGAAACAGTAAGTGTAACTGTAACGGAAGTGCATACCCTGTTTTTCCTGAACAGCTGCATAGAGAAACACAAAGAATGTATGCACTGTAAGGGGCATCGAAGGTTAAAACAAGCATTGGAAGTACTTAATTGCAAATATCTCAGCAATCACACGAGATAGAAAAAAAATAAAATTTCACAAAAATCATGATTTTCCTGGCTAGGTTTTTGTTGTTGCAGCAAAAAATCTGTATCTCACATCATTTTCCAAATACGAGCCCTGAAAGGCGCTGTGTATGCCACCATGTTAGTCTAAGGGAAACAAACACCAATTTTGGAGCACCATAACTTTGCAGCCATACAATATTTTTTCACCAAACCTCCAAAAGGCACATCTGTGAGATGTTGGCTGCATTCCCTCCAAATTTCAGCTCAAAAGACCAAACCGTTCTTTTGCAGCAGGGTGGCAAAGAAGTGCTGTCATTTTGGCCATAGTCTGAAAAAGTAGTGTCATGATTTGCGAAAGCTTTCACAAGCATTTGCAAAAGTGTCGTGCGTGTGACACTAATTTGCAACACTACTTTTTCCAGAAATTTGAAAAACATATTTCTAGGGTGTTTCACCCCAAAATAAAGATTTGGCTAGCATCATCAGGGTCCGACTAGGTGAACACAAAAAGAATTGTGTTGCTAGAGGGTCCCAAATTTAAATGCCAAGCATTTTTCTGATCACTAACCGAAAACAAAATGGTGGATTTGCGACACTACTAGAGCCATTTACGATACTAAAAGTGCATTTGTGAAAGTGTCGAACTTTTTGTTAACTTTTCCCATTGACTTATAATGGGAACTTGTTTTTTGAATAACTTTTGAACTGTTTAATATTTTTCAAGAAATCTTAGAAAGGCACATCGGGGACCCCAGCTGCATGTTCCTTGAAGGTTTTGAACTGGTCACACAAACCATGCGACCTGTAGGCGAGAGCAACGAATGCACAAAAATGTGTAATTTGTGCTTTTTTCTGCACTCTGTAGCTCCGCAGCCGTGTATCCGACCATAAAAAAACCTGGCAAGGCCAGAGAGCTATGGTACAGACTGTGCTTGCCACATTTCAGGCAAATCCATGGTACCGTGGCAAAGTTATTAATCTGCCAAATTTCAGATTTAATCTTAAATGGGGTACCCAACCCTAACTATAGTGGCACTACCGTGCCACTATTATATATATATATATATATATATATATATATATATAGAGCAAAAAACTCCATTTAATGCATCAGTTAGGTTGTTCCACAGCTATAAAAGTGAGGAAATTCAGTGTTAGGGTTGAAACCCCCCTTGGACCGCTCCAGCCCACCCCCATAACTGGCATCAGGGTGCGAATGGAGTCGTTGGCCCTAACTCTCAAACCATCACATGTGTAAAGAAGCTGAGGAATAGAAGAATGGGGTGAGAGTTAGGACCAACGACTGCAACACGCACCCTGATGCCAGTTGGGGGGTGGGCTGGAGGGGTCCAAGGGGGGCTTCAACCCTAACACCGAATTTCCTTGCTTTTGTTGCTGTGGAACAACCCTAACTGATGCATTAAATGGAGTTTTTTGCCTCTAATTTCCCTTCTTTTTGAAAATGATGACGAGAAATTGTGAATGTAATGCAGCGGCGGGAGCACAGGGCCCGCCACATGATGTCTTGTGACATAGTAACAGGAACAGCAATGCAAACACAAGGTGGAAATGCAAATGGTAACAGTAATGAAAACGCAAGCGCAAATGACAACGCACATGGTGGCGTACACGGGAACGGTAATACAAATGGGGACATAAACGCAAGTGGAAACAGTAAGTGTAACTGTAACGGAAGCGCATAACCTGTTTTTCCTGAACAGCTGCATAGAGAAACACAATGAATGTATGCATTGTAAGGTGCATCGAAGGTTAAAACAAGCATTGGAAGTACTTTATTGCAAATATCTCAGCAATCACACGAGATAGAAAAAAAATAAAATTTCACAAAAATCATGATTTTCCTGGCTAGGTTTTTGTTGTTGCAGCAAAAAATCTGTATCTCACATCATTTTCCAAATACGAACCCAGAAAGGCGCTGTGTACGCCATCATGTTAGTCTAAGGGAAAAAAACAGCAACTTTGGAGCACCATAACTTTGCAGCCATACAATATTTTTTCACCAAACCTCTAAAAGGCACATCTGTGAGATGTTGGCTACGTTCCCTTCAAATTTCAGCTCAAAAGACCAAACCGTTCTTTTGCAGCAGGGTGGCAAAGAAGTGCTGTCATTTTGGCCATAGTCTGAAAAAGTAGTGTCATGATTTGCGAAAGCTTTCGCAAGCATTTGCAAAAGTGTCATACGTGCGACACAACTTTTTCCAGAAATTTGAAAAACATATTTCTAGGGTGTTTCACCCCAAAATAAAGACATGGCTAGCATCCTCAGGGTCCGACTAGGTGAACACAAAAAGAATTGTGTTGCTAAAGGGTACCAAATTTAAATGCCAAGCATTTTTCTGATCACTAACTGAAAACAAAATGGTGGATTTGTGACACTACTAGGACCATTTACGATACTAAAAGTGCATTTGTGAAAGTGTCGAACTTTTTGTTAACTTTTCCCATTGACTTATAATGGGAACTTGTTTTTTGAATTACTTTTGAACCGTTCAATATTTTTTCACGAAATCTTCAAAAGGCACATCGGCACCCCAGCTGCACATTTCCTGAAGTTTTCAGACAGCTTGCATAAATTGTGTGACCTGAAGGCATGAGCAAAGAATTCACCAAATAGTGTAAACGTGCATGCAGATCATGCTTAATAACTCCACAGCCATATATCCAACTAGTACAAAAGTTGGCAGATCCCAAGGTGTATTGTTCTTGATCATGCATTCCAAATTTCAGGCAAATATTTTGAACGGTGGAAAAGTTATTAAGGTGCAAAATTTGACCCTTTTAACCTTAAAAGGGCTCCTCAACCCTTACTATGGTAGCACTACTGTGCTACCATAATATACAGTATATATATATATATATATATATATATATGTCGGCACACTGAGGTTGGCTCCCAGTGTACCAGAATGCTGGGTGGGGGGGAATGCATCGACTCGACATGGGGATTGGGCACCCCGATGTCGGCAGAGGGAGCACAGTAGTTCGATGCAGGATCCTGCATTGAGATGATCGCAAATTTTGATGCAGGATTCTGCATCAAAGAAAACACATCAGGGGACATTTTTCTTTTTTCCACAGGCTTTTAAATAATGTTGGGCACACTGGGATGGGCTCCCAGTGTGCCAAATATGTGTGTGGGATATGTACCAACATGGGGATTGGGCACCCTGTGTCGGCTGGAAAGAAAAAGCAATTTGCACACAGTACCGACACAGGGATTTGGCACCCCATGTTGGAATTCAAATTTGCTGTGCAATGCTGTAGAGTACTTCGATGCAGGATCCTGTATCAAAATTATGGAAAACTTCGATGCAGGATTCTGCATTGAAGAAAATACCTCGGGGGATAGTTTTCATTTCCCACAGGCTTTTAAATAATGTCAGGCACACTGGGGTGGGCTCTCAGTGTGCCAAATATGTGTGGGGGATACGTACCAACATGAGGATTGGACAACCCTGTGTCAGTTGACAAAAAAAAAGCAATTTGTGCACAGTACCGACACGGGGATTGGGCACCCCATGTTGGAAAGCAAATTTGCCTGACAGTGCTGTAGAGTACTTCGATGTAGAATCCTGCATCAAAATTATGGAAACTTTTGATGCAGGATTCTGCATCAAAGAAAATACCTCAGGGGCAGTTTTCTTCTTTTTACATGTTTTTAAACAATAAACATATTTGGGCACACTGGGGTGGGCTGCCAGTGTGCCCAATAGCCACTATATTTAGGGTTATGAAGGCACGTCTATGTTAAAGTCAACATTTTGGATGTTAATAACTTTGGATCCATTTAACAGATTTGCATGAAAATTGGTATGCGTGGTGTAGCATGGTAGATCTCTTGATCTGCCAAATTCTCTTTCTGTCGGACTTATGGTTTTGCACATAAAAACACTGAAAAATACAAAATTATTCAGTTTTGAAGACATTTTTGGGGATATTGTTCATGGTGCTGCACGGCCATCATGTGGCATGCTGCTCTGTGACATGGCTCATTTGAAAGGGCTTCACTGGCTGAACATGCCACCTTTTGTGCCATGAAAAAATATTGAGGTTTTAAAAAGTTATAGCACTTTTAAGTTCCCATTATAAGTCAACGGGAACATTTATATGGTTATTTTGAGAACAAAGAATGGGGTTCTGGACATCTGGTCTAGTTTCACAGTTCAAGAATTTGCAGCCTCACGGTCAAAGAATCTTTGTCCCTGAGAATTCTTTGATCGCGAGGTCCACCATCTTGTTTTTAAATTTCGATTGTAAAAAATCAAATATCTCAACTCTGGGGTCACTCCTGAAGTAAAACTTACATGGGTTTTACTCAGGGGGTTTCGATCTATCAAGCCATGCCTTTGGTTTGGTGCAAAATGGTCAAAAATAGAGTTATAAGCTTTTAAATTCTTTGATCACGGCTCGCTAATGATCTTTGATCGTGAGCCTGCAAATTCTTTGATCGCTAGATTCTTTGATCGCGATCTTGCATCACGAGCTAAAAATACAATTTTCTCAGCTCAGGGGTGGCCTAGGAACACAAATGAGGGTGGGTTCTGATCAGGAGGCTCCGTTCTATCGAGGCATTGTAGTGGTTTCATCTAAATTGTCCAAAAACTCGTGTTTCACCATTTTTGATTTCTTGATCACGAGCGTGCAATTTCCTTGATCACGAGCCTGCAAATTCTTTGATCATGAGTTTCTTTGATCGTGATCTTGCATCACGAGCAAGAGATGAGATGGCCTTTTGAAAAATGCAAATTTCTCAGCTCAGGGGTGGCCTAGGAAGACAAATGAGGGTGGGTTCCGGTCAGGGGGCTTCGTTCTGTCAAACCATGATGGTGGTTTGCCGCATTTGTCTCAAAATTGTGATTTTCAGCATTTTTTATTCTTTGATCGTGAGCCTGCAAATTCTTGGATTGCAAGCCTGCAAATTCTTTGATCGTGAGATTCTTTCATCACGATCTTTCATCGCAAGATAGGGACAAGATGGCCAGATTTTATAATGCATTAGATAGGCCAATTTTACTAATCTTTAACATTATATATCTCCAAAATGGTTTGGTCTTTTTACTTGAAATTTGGGGGTGTTTATGGCATGTCTTGTAGATGTCAATTACAGTGTTTATGTGTCAGACAATTATTTTTTGTGGAGATACTGTGTGGCGCACTTTACGCTTTGCGGACAGTGTTTTGCATTGTCGTGGTGGCTTGAATTTGATAGGGTACCTAGCCTTAGTGTTATGGGTGTACTTTTCAGTCATTGTATCTGTATAATGTCAACAGGTGCGAAATTGTGCAACTCCGATGAGTGAAAATCTCAAATTTTAACATGTTATATCTTGGACATGGTTTGGTCTTTTACATTGAAAGTTGGAGGACCAACTTCTGCAGACAGCGTTAATGCATCATTTAGGGTTAAAACAAAAAAAGTCAGGAAATGAAAAATCTTTAGGGTTGCCCATCCCCCCACCTGCCAATCATCCCCAGATTGACAGATGACGGGGTATGTCATTGGGGTTGTGAGGCCTAAATGTCACCCCATTCTTTTTTGCTGTCCCTTCTCAATATGATTACACATGGAATGGGGTGACGTTTAGGTCTCACAACCCCATGACACATACCATCATCTGTCAATCTGGGGATGATTGGAGGGAGGGTGGGGGTGGGGCAACCCTAAAGATTTTTCATTTTCTGACTTTTTGTTTTTAACCCTAAATGATGCATTAATGCAGTTTTTATATATATATATATATATATATATATATATATATATATAATATATACACACACTCTCTTCATTATGTTATGCATATTGCACAAACATTATAGTTTCCTAAATTTCCTTCATTCCTCACTAGTAAGATATCTTGTTCTATATTTACTCTTGTAATATTCATACCTTTATTTTATGTCTAAATTTATCCTCTACAACTCTTTATGCTCTATTTTAGATTTCTTTTATATGCAGTCTTTGTATGTCAATAATCTTGAGAAAAGATGTCACATCTTCCAAAATTTGTATAGACTCTGAATTCAAGAGATTAGCTGTCATCACCTGTGGTTACCTTCTATTTGCCCCAGAATGTACCCCAATATTTTATTTATCTGCTTTTCATAGAGATGGTATAGCATTAATAGATGTACTGTATCATCTGTGCCTAAGTTACATTTATATTTTCCATTGGAATCCTTAGATGTTTTACTAATAATATGTTATAATCTCTTACTTTTGTGATACTCAAAACTTTACTTTATAACTAGATTCCTTCTATATTGATTTTTGATTTTTATTAAATACTTTTCTAGGCCAAAAATCTGCTTATTCAAAGCTAGCCACTTACTTATTTTATGCTATGATCATCTTTTCAAATCCTTCTGTTTAAAGATGTCCCTTATTCGATTTTTTGTGTTACTGTAAATTTCTTCTGGTGGCTTTCTATATATAGCTGGAATATTTTGTATGAGACCATAAGGTTTAATCCACTTTTCTATTATTTGTATTATTGGAAAAGTAAATTTCCTATCTTGGTAAGCAATAGCCTCATCTAAGCACCAGGGAGTCGGTGTTCTTGCATATTATATACCTTTAAGAAATATAAAATTACTATTTTCTTGTATTATGCACTCAACAGAAACCTGTCCCAGTTTGGCTCTAATTAGTGCTGCTAGTTCCACAGGTGACAGGCCCATTATTTTTCTATAAAATATATTAATGGAATTTTCTATTTTATTATTTATTTTTTGACCCCATATTTCAGCTCCATATAGAATTTGGGACCTTATTTTGGCATTTATAACTTTTACTAATCCTTTCATTGAACTACCTGAATTTATAAGAAAAACTGAAAATAGCCAGCAGATTTTTTTGGTCTGTGTTTCTATCTCCTTTATATGATTATTTCAAGAGAAGTTTTCATTCATATTGATGCCCAGATATTTGAAATTGCTCACCTGTTCTAGTGCCATAGTTTTGGTTTCCCCATAGTTTATTTGCAATTGTGCCTTTTTACATTCTTGGTAAAATGTTTCAAGTACTTTTTTAGCCCCCAAATGGCTTGTTGAGATTAACACTACATCATCTGCAAAACTTAAATATGCACGGTGCTGTTCACCAGTTTTGGGCATATGATGTTCTGGTCTATATAGTTTAATCAAAATTCTGTTTATAAACAGGTTGAATAAACTGATGACAGAATGCAATGCTGTCTTACTCCCCTGTTCTCATTGAATTTGTCATGTATTCACTATTACTGTTATACCTGATTTTAATTTGGTTTTCTTTATATAGAGTCTTTAATAAATTTAACATTGCCATTTCCATTCCTAGTTCTTCTAAACATACCCAGAGTAGATTTCTATCAATACTATCGAATGCCATTTTTAAATCTATATATGTGCAAAACAGTTTTTGCGTTTTAATTACTGAATATTTGTGTATTAAATGGCTTAGTTCATAGCATTAGTCTATTGTTGAGAGTTTTTCCATAAATCTGGCTTGTGCTTCATCTATTAAATTTTATTTGTGTATCCAATCCATTATTCTGTTATCTAAAATTCTTGTGAAAACTTTTCGTGTGTAGTCCAATAAACTTATAGATCTATAGCAGGCTTGGTCCTGTCTTTCTCCTTATTTGAATAGAGGGACAATGATTGTGTTTACCCATGATTTTGGTATTTTACCTGTTTCCACAATGTGATTAAATAACTTATCTAGAATTGGTATCCATAAGTCTAAATGATTAATGATGGCATCTATTGGTATGCAGTCTGGGCCTGGCGCCTTGTGTCATTTGAATTTCTTGATGGAATAGTATATTTCAGATTTATCTATTTTTTTCTTTAGTGGTGACCATTTGTTAATTATTTATTCTGGGTAGTTATATTGTCTTTGCTATAAAAATGATTTCAAAATGCTGAATCCATTTTCCATGCTCTATAAATGCTTTAGCTTCTTCTCTATTATCCCCTAGACCTTTTGCAACTAGTATCCAAAATTTGTCATTTTCTTTTTATGTACTGTTTTCTAGCTTTTTTCTTAGTCTATGTTTGTCCTTATGGATCTTAACTAATTTATTGAATTCTTTTCTAAGTCTATTGAGTTCTTTTCTATTTTCAATATTTGGATATTTGTTTATTCTTCATCTCTGTAATTTTCTTTTGGCCAATGATCATTCCTTGCCAAACTAGGGGGGCCCATGTCTTTTCCTGTAAATATTTATTTCTTTGTGTACCAAATTATGTAATTGTTGGACTACATTTTCATAATTAGTTATACATTCTTCTTCTTCTGATTCTATGAACTTAATTGTTTCAAATATATTCCTCTTGCTTCCATTGTTGTTCAGAAATGTCTATTTTTTTTTCATCCCAATAAACCCCTTTTCTAGTTTGTGTCATTTGTGACCCTGTCTCTACTTGGTTTAATTGTATAATATTTTGGTTTTGTCCCATTATTACTTGCAATTCCAATTGAAAATATTCACTTTCCCATCTAGCCCCTATTTTCATGTTAATGAAATCTTCCACCATAGCTATACTAATCCAAATCATGTATATTATTGAGGTACCTCTGGTATTCATACATGTGTAACCACGCTTACAATCTGAAATAGTTCTTCCATTAACTAGTAAAAAATTCCTTGTTCTAAAGATGTTACATATCCTTTTTCCCATTATGTTGCACTTATTGTGCTTGGAACATCTGGCCTCTTTCAGTCTCTCACTGTTGCAAATTGTTACAACCGCTGAGATATATTTTGTAATAGTTGGTAAATTGCCCACTCTTGCATTAAAATCTCCTAGAACAAGTATTCTAGCTAGTGGGTTATTGATTATTTCACTATCAATTATACTTTCTAGATAATCAATAATTCTATGCTTTGGAGGAGGTATATACACATTCAACAGTATTGTTTCCTTATCCTGGTTTTTGACCCTTATCCCCAGAATATTATTATTTTTATATTAATTTCTGAGGATATATAGTTTTTACTCAATCTACTCAAAATTACCAATCCCCCAATATTTTGGCCACATTTCTTATTTCTTGTAGCACTTGTATAACATTATTATGGTCATTCAATGTAGGCTCATTTTTCCCCACATTTCTTGCATGTAAATTAAATCAAAACTGTTAAGATATTTAATAAGCTCCTTGTCTGCTAGTTTATTTTTAATACCAGATATGTTCCATGACAAAACCTTGGAGAATTAACATTCCATTTTCTCTTTTACCCTGTCTAGCTGTTTTTTGACTGGTCAGGCTTCCACAGAGGTATCCAATATTGTGAATCTATTTATATTTTCAAGCATTTTCACCCATTCAGGTTTTTCATCCTATGTTCTTCTGTGTCCGAACTGTCCATTATCTTCACACATATATGTCTCCAAATGATCTAACTCACATATCTTTTGCACTGTCTGTTCATACTTCTCTTCATTGTCTATCCAAATAGTTGTCTGACCCTTGTCTTTCCATCTTATAGCCCTTTTAGTAATATTTTTTAGTCCTGTTATTTTTTAAATTGGTTCCAATAGGGCTCCCATTTTCATTCTTAGATTTTTTTTGTTTCATTAGTAAAGTGGTCCAGCCCAATGATGGACAGTGATTTGCTGAAATTCTCTTTGTTAGTTGTTTTATTCACTTTTTTATAATATTCTGTAAACAATTGTCCAAGAGTTGACATTTTCTCACAATGAATGCCCATTTGTTGGAGTTTTACCTTATTAAATTCTATGGTTCTTAGGATTAAATATTTATTTGATATTATCAAAACTCATTCATTGTCCTCTATTGGCCTTACTATACTTAAGTTACATGTCAATGCCTGGTCATTTCCCAAAATAGATAAAACCAGACGTTTAATATTTTCATCCAATGATTCCTCAATCTCATTAGGCAACAATTCAACATCAAAAAGAGATAAAACATAATGTGAGTCCTTCATTTTTCCCATGAAATTCAAAAATCTATCTCCCAAAGTAAAGTTTTTCTTCCATTTCCTCTGCCCTTCCTGTGGATCTTTTTTGGCACAATATCCTGTTTCTTTCTTGTTTTTACTATTCTCACAGTTGTGTTTTTTTTTATGTTATGTTTGGTTTGTTTTCTCTCTTTCTGCTTATCATGTTTCCTTTGTTTGGTTATAACTAGTTCACTGTCACAAGGACCTAGGTTGCTAGTATATTTCTTTATTCTCTTTTTTCTATTGCCTTTTTTCTCTTCTTTGCTTTTTCCAGCAGGTAATTTGGATGAATCTCTGATTTGCATCTGTTCTTGGATACCATCTTGAACCCTTGCTCTTGTTCCCTCTTGATGTTTAGATTTGTTTTCCTTGTTTTTTTTTCCTTCATCCGCAAAATCAGATTACATTTACTATTATCTGAAAGAAACAGATAACAGTAAATGTAATATGATTGTGTGGATTAGAAGCCTTTTTATTTTCAGAGAGATTGCTGTTTGATTTAGCTTGATTGTCTACTAAATATAAAATATTGTTAGTGACAAAAAGAAAAAGAAAAAAGTTGCACTTTATAAAATCTACTTAGTTATCAATGATTGAAATGAAGACACACACAATATCAAAAAAGTCGTTTTTCATATAAAACAAGTCCTATCACTGTGACTGAACAAGTTCTGTTATCCTAATGGAGTTATGAAACATTCATTTATTAAGTCAGATATACTTTGAATAAATATGAAATAATACATTGATGTTGCATTGCAATGAAATTTGATCTTTTATTTTGTAGTATTTTCACTTTTTAGTCTGAGCACTGTATTTCTGTCTGCAATATTATTAGTGTTAAGATCTGACAAATTCATTATATGTGCTGTCCTGAGGTTTGTATTACTTTAAGAATTTTTTTGTATTTAAGGGGCACCATGTGGGAGCAGTGTATCCTCTTGATAAAGCACGTAAGTGTGGAACATTGTGGTTCTACTGGGTTATGTGTTCACATCTGTGTTGCTGGAGAACTTATTCTATGAGATAATAGAGCTTTTTGCACACTATATCTGAGGTGGTAAGCATTATCTTTTGGACTTGGGAAGTGGTGAGTTCCATGGTACCTGACTCTTTGAAGTACTTACTTACCTAAGGCACCTTCATGATTGAGAGCTGCTTTTTCTCTCTACAGGCATTGCTATTATATTGGCTTCAAGAGTATCACTACCCTTTAGTGCCACAGAACTGCCCCTTCACACTGGTTTAGCTCAGCTCTTGCTGAGTTTTCAGTTGTTAATGCCACACTCGGTGGACTCAGAGCTCTGTCAGTGCTACCCGAGTCAGTAACGGAGTGCTTAGCTGAGTCACGGCTCATGTTTGGTGTTGTTGCTATAGTAACTTGTTGTTGCCATGCTCCTGAAGCTTTCCAACTTAAAGATTTATTTTTAAAAAGAGCAGGTGGTGTTTTTGCTAATGTGAAACACATCACTGTATTTGAGAATTTTTTAAATCATATATCGTTTGTTTTTTCCAACTTTTGTGCCATATTCTGTTTTGGTGTCAGAGTTACCAAGTTGGCTTTCTTACTCTGCATATTTCCAGTCAGAGACAATTGTTGCACAGCAGCAGAAATGTTTTAATTGCACTATTTTCATTGGAAATGAATTGTTTTTGTGCTGGCACCAGTAAGTGCTCTATGCTAGAAGTATTTGTCCTTTTAAGAGAGCCTGGACAAGCACTGTCAGCAGTGCCTGGTGGCACCAGAAGCTCAGCATCTAGTACAACAAGAGGATGTTTCTCAGAAGATTTAGGAGCATATTCTAATAACGCAGTCCTCCTGGTAACCCTCACATTTCTTTCTTGAAGGCTTCTCTAAGTGAGTATCTTGCCCATTTTTATTAGCTCTTTTGCTTCTTGCACCCTTCTAAATTTTTTCAGCACCCAGAGGGTGTCATGGTGGCCATCTTGGGCACAGTGGGCTCCATGTTTTTGGATGCAACTGCGGAAGTGAAGCAGAAGTGATGGCCAGAAAGAAAATAGTGTGCCCATGGGGGGCTAGTGTGGCTGTGGAGTGGAGGGGTGGTGGAGAAACAACAGTACAGCACTGACCACACCACTGTGGAAGGACTCAGTGGAGGTATCCGGTCACATGCTTCCACTGTCCCTTCTCTGTCCTACCTCATAGCAGTACGTCAGCATAGCTCCACAACTGAAGCCATAAAAATTGCTGGATAATAGTCTTAAAAATGTGTTTGATGAGGAAATTATCTGCTATGTTTCCTGTTTAATACCAATTATGTTAATGTACTGCTGAAACTATGTCATTTCTTAGTTAATATTTTAAAATATAAAAGATGTAAATTTGAAGCAAACAGTGACATTTAAAACCCTCATTCTTTTTATATAGTGATAAAAGTACAAAAATGCAGCTGTATGGACAACTGTTTTTAATATATTATTATATATTTGGCAATTTTTTTGTACACATTACAATGCATTTTTATGTGTACTTTAATGCATACTTGGAATGTTATATGATGATTAACAAATTTGAACTGAGCTGATTCTACTCAATTATTCCTCATTAGTCCAGTTAGCCCAGAGTCCACTGTTTTTTTATAGATTTCTCACTGAGAAATATTTAAGGGGACAGTGGACTCTGGGGTCATCAGAGAAGTTATTTATTTATTTAGTTCCAGGTAGGAAAAGTAGGTAATACAGTGCCTATTTTCAGGCACAGCCCAGGAGAGTGCAACAAAAATAACAGTAGCACAGTGGCACAAAGGTACATGACAATCTTACATACTGTACATCTTTTGCAGACATCAAACAGTAATGTAGTTCAGAAACATAAGAGCAGTGTGCAACTGAAAATCAAACAAAAGGCACAAACTAGTAGTGGTTCAAAGCATCAGGTACAAGAGCACATATCAGAGATCCATAGGAACTTATGAAGCTGATATTTGAAAACTGGCTGTGTCTAAGAGATCTTGATGTTAGATGGAAGTGAATCCTAGAGCTTAGGGGCAAAGACTGAAAAAAGCCCATATCTGTGGAGCATGTGGCACTGACAGAAGTAGCAGATCATTAGATCTCAGGGAGTAAGCCTAAGCAGTTTTAGTGAACATATCTGCCAGTGCAGTAGGTTTATCTGTTCTTATAATTTTGTCTATGGTACACCCAAGCGTATATAGTATTGCCAACATGAGGTTAGGGAAAACCAACCTAGGCTTGAATGAAGATAGTGGTGAGTCAGCCTGGGCACAGATAATGCAAAGCAGCAGATGTTGTAGCTGATGTTCCATTTATTTATAATACATTAGCTCACATCAGAAAAAGGTATAAGACCTTAAGTAAGGCTAGGCAACAAAACACCTTGAGCAATAGCAAGCCTGGCAGTAGGAGTTAGGGCATGCCTAACCTTACAGATGAGTCCAGGCTTTGAATTGACAGACTTGCATACATTAGATATGTGCAGGCCAAAATCATGGGCAGGGTCCAGAGTTAGGCCAAGGTGTTTGAAGGAATCAACAGCAATAAGGGAAGAGCCATCAGAGAAGTGGATATCAAAGACAGGGGAACCAGCCCTTAGCTTTGGTGCTGAACTAGAGAAAATTAAGTATTTTTTCTTTCTTTTTGAGTTCAGGAGAAGCCTGTTTTCTTTTTTGGCTATTACTTTCTCTTGAGCTGGCTGTCATCTGGAGGGAGCCCCCAGCCCCATCCCCTGGTATCCACCCACTGGCACTGACCCATACTCCCAGGGCTTGCCCCCCCGGGTGGGGCTGGCAGGGTTCCGCAACCACCACTGGAGACTGGATTCAGTGGTCCAGCACTGTGGTTGGCTGGAAGCAGAGCCTGCGAGGCATCCTCCACCATTGTGCCGTGGCTCTTCTTTTTCTGGTTTTCTCCCCAGGAGTTGGGGCATGCAACGACACCCACAGAGAGGAGTGTGCTCATGTCCACATGCTCTCCCTCTAAGCATCTGATCTAACTCCTCCCCCTTCTGCAGCATGGCACCCTGTTCCCCAGCCTCCACTAGGGAGCAGGCAAGCACTGAACAGTGAAGGCCCCTGATCCAGAGAAGGAAAGCAGCCCATCAGATGCTCAATCCTTCTCCTCCCTTGCCAACCCCTGGAAGCCCATACTCATTCCCGAACATGAGTCACCGGTGTAGCACAAGGCAAGACATCCAGTGCCTCAGCTCTCAGTGCCACTGGGCCACAGGAGAAGCCTGTTTTGAGTTAGCCAAGAGTGCCCATTCCCAAAATCTGCATTAAGCTGTAAGTTAATATCCATAGTGTTCTTGCAGATGGTATATAGCACCATATCATCTGCATAAAGTGGGGTGGAGCAGAAAGCTATGGCCCTGGGCAAGTTATTGATAAAGAGGGTAGAAAGCAGTGGACCCAGAATGGAGCCTTGAGGAACACCAATATTCATGGTAAAGAGGTCAGATTTGGATTGTCTGAATTTGATAAACTGCTGTTGATTGCATACAGTAGGTAGTTTGAAAACCAGGTAATAGCTTGGGGTGAAAAACCAAGGGCATACAACTTAGCTATGATTAGGGAGTACTCCACAAGGTCAGAGGCCTTTGTAAGATTGATAAAAACAGCCCCTGTATACATGCCCCTGTCAATGGCCACTTTGCAGTTTGTTGAGAGCGGGCAGGATTGCAGTCGAATGACAGTTATCAATATGCTTAGGCTCATCTTTATTTGTAAACCATCACCACTTTAGCAACCTTCCAGGCTTTGGGCACCTTGCCAGATGAGAGGGATTGGTTAAATAGCCAAGTTACTGTGCAGGCTAGCTGAGAGACAGAAATCCTGAGAAGCCTAGGTTCAAGGCCATCATGACCAGTGCTGCTGCAGGAAGATATATTCCTCAAGAGGCATAAAACCTCATGGTGAGTGACAGCCTTAAGGTAGAAAAGGGAGGAGCTGTTTGCTCAACTAGGGAGTGCTGAGCAGTGGCAGCACTAGATGTCTTAGCATACTTGATCAAGTCAGAAAAGTATAAATTAAATGCGTTGCAGTAGTCACAGAGTTATTATAATTTGTACCATCCAGTATCATGTAAGATACTGTATGGTTAGCATCTTTACCTATAAAACCCTTAATATGACTCCAAAACCTGCAGGAGTTGCCTACAGAGGACTAGAAGAGCTCTTTACAATAGTTACTTTTAGCAACACACATTGCTTTTTTACAATCATTTCTCTGCATTCTATAACCCTGTCAGTCAGAGGTTAACCCTGAAACTTTGAATTTAGACCAGCATTTGTTCCTAGCTTTAAAGTGATGCAAACAGACCACTGTGTAACTACCTAGTAGCACTTCCTCTAACCCTATGCCTTATTAGAGGGATATGCTTGTCCTTCAAGATCTGGAGCTTAGAAACTAAATAGCTTAGAGCATATCAACATAAGACATGTGAAGTAAAGAAGACCAGTCTATACCTTAGATGTCCTCAGAAAGGTCACTGGGGTTACCTTTAGAAAAATCATGAAACACAATTTCTGCAAGAGGACTAGATGGGACAGACTTTCCAAATGTAAAAGACATGTGAATGATTGCTAATGGAGTCAGGCAGAGTACCAACAGAAATAATCCTGTCCTTTCAATTTGTACGGATCCAATCAATGAGGGACTGGTGGTTGTTAATAAACATTAACCTAGTGGGGCAAGTGATAAAGTGGAGCTTGCCTTGCAGAGGTTGGAATGAGTTAGATTTATTGCCAACCCAATCCAGATTTAACTCACCCAAGAAAAGGGTTTCATTTTTAATGGTACAAGAGGTCAGGTAATGTATAACATTCAGTAGTCCAATCAACCCATATTTAGAGGGATTATAAACACATACAGTATGCAATTCTGTGATATTTCTGAGGACTAGCAGAGAGTGCAGGACTTTGCAGGAACTCTGAGGATTCACAGATAGTATAGAGAGATGCAGGAGCTCCTTAAAGTAGATAGCATCACCACCACCCCTCTTTGAGGCAGGATGGTCAAGTCTGAGCTGCTTGTAGCCAGATAAGAAGTACATGGTATCAGGGATGTTGGTCTTAAGCCATATTTATGTTAAAACTAGTACATCAGACCCATAGTGCAATACCCAAGCCTGAAGTTCAGCAAAGGTGGCCATAAGGTTGTGAACATTCACATAGGCCACATTGAGGCCGGTAACACCAAACCACTGGGGGGAGTTGGGAGGTACTGCACAGAAGTATGTGCCTTACATTACAGACTAGTTATCAATGAATCAAACAGAGGCCCATGAAAGGTCAAGTGGATGAGGATAAGTGATAGACGGTTAGTTCTAAGACACCATGTTAAATTGGTGGGGCATAGCCAATTGCCATAAGATTACAGAAGTAGAAGGCAGGTCTGGTATTTGGGTTGGGGCAAGATAGGGATTCAAGGACAGGAGTAACATAGTCCACAAGGACTAGCGGAGCTACAAGTGTAGTCCCTGTACCAGTGGATGAGCACAACATGTTTAGGATATTAAAGCATTAGGCCTAACCAAAGTGAAGACAATCACCTGGGAAGAGACCCTACTTAATTTTAGGCAGTGGGGCAAATACAATAGTAATCACAAAATAATATCTAACCAAAAAGAAGTAGCATTAAGCAAATACCACTAAAACTAAGGAAGAACCTGAAAGCAGGGTGTTGCTAGCCTTGCTTGTAGAGCAGAAAGCAGCCTACTAAAAGAAGCTACATTTTCTTATTAATTTAAAACTTATATCTCAGCTGGAGTCAGTGTCTGTTGAGATTAAGTAGACAGATACTTTATTAGAAGTAGAAGGGGTCTTATTTAGGATTAAAAAAAGAAAGAAAAGAAAGAAAGTCAGTGTGTGTTCTGTGCTGGGATGGGTACTGTATCAGCTGACTTTGCTAAACCAGCAGGAGGAAAGAGAGCTTAATTGGGGTGTGGCTTAGACACTATAAAAGCAGGTGACTCAAATTACAACTTCCTGTTGCTAGCCTTACTTGTAGAGCAGAAAGCAGCTAACAAAAAGAAGCTACATTTTCTTAATAATTTAAAACTTGTATCTCAGCAGGAGTCAGTGTCTGTTGAGATTAAGTAGACAGATACTTTATTAAAAGTAGAAGTGGTCTTATTTAGGGTTAAAAAAGAAAGAAAGTCAGTGTGTGTTCTGTGCTGGGAAGGGTACTGTATCAGCTGACTTTTCGAAACCAGTAGGAGGAAAGAGAGCTTAACTGGGGTGTGGCTTAGACACTATAAAAGCAGGTGACTCAAATTGCAACTTCCTGTTGTTAGCCTTGCTTGTAGAGCAGAAAGAAGCTAACTAAAAGAAGCTACATTTTCTTAATAATTTAAAACTTATATCTCAGCAGGAGTCAGTGTCTGTTGAGATTACGTAGACAGATACTTTATTAGAAGTAGAAGGGGTCTTATTTAGGGTTAAAAAAGAAAGAAAGTCAGTGTGTGTTCTGTGCTGGGAAGGGTACTGTATCAGCTGACTTTGCTAAACCAGTAGGAGGAAAGAGAGCTTAATTGGGGGTGTGGCTTAGACACTATAAAAGCAGGTGACCCAAATTACAACTTCCTGTTGCTAGCCTTGCTTGTAGAGCAGAAAGAAGCTAACTAAAAGAAGCTACATTTTCTTAATAATTTAAAACTTATATCTCAGCAGGAGTCAGCGTCTGTTGAGATTAAGTAGACAGATACTTTATTAGAAGTATAAGGGGTCTTATTTATGGTTAAAAAGAAAGAAAGTCAATGTGTGTTCTGTGCTGGGAAGGGTACTGTATCAGCTGACTTTGCTAAACCAGTAGGAGGAAAGAGAGCTTAATTGGAGGTGTGGCTTAGACACTATAAAAGCAGGTTACTCAAATTACAACTTCCTATTGCTAGTCTTTTTTCTTACTAATTGCCTCCATCCCACCCTCCACCCACCCACCCCTAAGCCAGTTCTATGTTTATAGCCACTGGATTTGACTGTCAACAGGAACTTCCTGTTTGGAAGTAGGAAAGGAAGGATCATAGAGGAGCATTGGTTTTCTCAACCCTAAAGGAAAAAAGTAGCTCACTCTCCCCCCCCCAGCTGCTGGTGGCGGTCTGGCATTGAGCAAGGAAGAAGGAGGCTACTGAAGAAGATAGGAAGTTGCTGTCCCAGAACAGGAAGGGTGAGAGTTGTAAGGAGAGGAGAGAGTAAGCGTACAGAGAAACAGTAGAGGGGACACAAAATAAGACATGATAGGAGTGGTGCAGTGCAATGGCTGTGTGGTGGCAGTGTTCTGGGAGACATTCTGGCGGCTGTGATGCTGCCCTATTTGCAGGCACCTCTCTGGTCTGAGAGAGGAGGTTGCCAGTCTCCAGGCTGACCTGGCTAGGATTCGTGAAACCTCCTCCCCCATCCAGGGACCACAAGGGCCATCGCCACTACCTCAGATGTTGCCAAGAAAGAGGAGAGGCTGGACCAGGGTGGGCTCAGGGAGGGAGAGGGTGGTGGAAAGAGTTGCATCCCTCCAGCTGTACCTCTTCACAATTCATTCGCTCTTCTTGTGGATAGTGGTTCTTCTATGGAGGCACCTGCAGTGGAGACCAAGGAGGATGCTGGGAACCTTCACAAAGGAGACTCACAGGAGGGTGGCATGGGATCCACAGGGGAAGGAAACAACTCCTGGTGGGGAACTCAATCATTAAGGGGTAGAAATGGGGAAGGAAGGGGAGAGGGAGGTAAGGTGCCTTCCTGGTGCCACAGCTTGGAGGGACAGGAAGCGAATCCTCAGGATCATGTGAGGAGTTGCACAAGGGAGGGAGCTGGATGTCATTATCCACCTAGGGACAAATGACCTGGCTAGGAATGGGATCAGAGCAGTGCAAGAGGAGTTTGTAGAGTTGGGGAGGGGCCTTAGACAAGTGGCGCATACGGTAACCTTCTCAGAGGTGCTGCCTGTCTATGGCAAGGGTGATGCTAGGGCACTCCTCACCAGGGAATTCAATGAGTGGTTGAAAAACTGGTGCAGAGATCAGGGGTTTGGCTTCATTGGGGACTGGGGAGCCACCTGGAGGGATGCAGACCTATACAGGTGCGATGGTCTGCATCTGTCCGGGGGGGAACCAGGATCCTAGGTGAGAGGTTTAAATGCTTCATTGGTAAGCATTTAAACTAGCCAAGGGGGGGCACTGAAAAGGAGCAGGGAAATCCCAGCCTCCCCCCACAAAACATGACAATTAGTGATGTAAACACCAAGGTAGAGAAGTTATTAGGGAGCAGAACAGAGGTAAATGTAAAAAAAGGCAAAGGCAGTAAGGACAGAAATGGGGCTCAAAGGGGTAAGGCTATCAAAAAGTGGAGGGTGATGAGTACCAATGCCCGTAGTCTGTGTAACAAGCCCCTGAACTAGTGGCCTTGATGGAAGAGGGTTGTCTGGATATTGTGGCAGTCACAGAAACATGGTACACAGAGAACCATGACTGGGATGTCAACATACCAGGATACACAATCTACAGGAGGGACAGGGAGGGTAAAAGAGGAGGAGGAGTAGCTCTCTATGTAAAGGAAGGGATCAAAGCAACAGAACTAAAGAGTAAACAGGAAGCAGATGAGGCACTCTGGGTCACCCTGGAGACAGGAAATGGCACCACAATCCACATGGGGGTTGTATACAGGTCCCCATCTCAGGGGGAGGGAATGGACAAGGAAATGATAGAAGGCTTCCTTAGAATGGCAGAAAAAGCGGAGATATTATTGATGGGGGACCTGAATATGCCAGATGTTAACTGGAGCACCTTTGCTGCAGGCACATCCAAGAGCAGGGTCATTCTTGATGCCCTACAGGGGGCATGCCTCAGACAGCTAGTATTGGAACCCACTCGGGAGGGAGCAATCTTAGACCTGGTACTCTCAAATGGGGATTGAGAAAGAATCTCAGATTTAGAAGTGGGTAGCCATCTGGGAACAAGCAACCACCAAACAGTGTGGTTCACGATAAACACAGCTATACAATCAAGCCATACAAAAGCAAGATTATTGGACTTTAGGAGGGCTGACTTTAGGAAAATGAGAGAGTGCCTCAGAAAAGCACTAGCAAACAGGCAAGAAGGAGGGGTGGAGGAACAATGGGGAGTAATCAAATCAGCCATCACAGAGGCAACAAGCCTTTGTGTAAAGCAAATCAATAAAACACAATGAAGGAAAAAAACACTATGGTTCTCAAAAGAGGTGGCAGGGAAGGTTAAGGAGAAAAGGATAGCATTCAGGAAATACAAGGAAACACAGAAGGAGCAGGACAGAGAACTTTATCAGTTAAAGCAGAAAGAGGCTGGGAAGGCAGTCAGAATAGCAAAGGCCCAAACCGAGGAAAGGATAGCCAATTCTGTTAAGAAGGGGGATAAGACCTTTTATAGGCATATTAGGGAGCGAAGAAAGATGAGAGGAGGGATACTGAGACTTAATAAAGGGGAGGGAATGTGGGTAGAGGGTGACAGTGAAAAAGCAGGGATACTGAATGAATATTTCTGCTCAGTATTCACAAAGGTAGAGGAGGGGGGAGGTACCTAAACCAAACAAGAGAAACACTCTGAAGATGGGGGTCGATACCAGTCCATT
Organism: Neoceratodus forsteri; assembly: GCA_016271365.2. Classification (NCBI taxonomy): domain Eukaryota; kingdom Metazoa; phylum Chordata; order Ceratodontiformes; family Ceratodontidae; genus Neoceratodus; species Neoceratodus forsteri. The sequence continues at coordinate 65,953,974 of CM057459.1, forward strand.
TACAGAAGAAAGGGTTCTGAAAGAACTAAAAAAATTGAAGGTGGACAAAGCAATGGGGCCTGATGGGATTCACCCAAGAATTCTAAAAGAACTAATGGTAGAACTAGTGACACCGCTGACTACTCTCATTAACAAATCATGGGTGGATGGGGTGGTACCCGAGGACTGGAGGAGGGCAGATGTGATTCCCTCTTCACAAAAGTGGGAGCAGGACAGAGGCAGGAAACTACAGACCAGTTAGTTTGACCTCAGTGGTAGGGAAAATGATGGAATCACTTCTGAAGGAAAGACTTGTTAAGTACCTAGAGGCCAGTGGGGCACAGGACCCAAGGCAGCATGTATTCACGATGGGAAGGTCATGTCAGATGAATCTAATAGATTTCTTTGACTGGGTGATCAAAGTAGTAGACCAGGGAGGGGCTGTGGACATGGCCTACCTAGATCTTAGCAAGGCATTTGATACAGTCCCACACAAAAGATTAATACACAAGTTAGCCTGCCTTGGAGTGGGTCCCAAGGTGGCAGCCTGGATAAAAAAATTAGCTAGACAACAGAACGCAAAGGGTAATAGTAAATGGAGTACACAGTGAAGAAAGGAGGGTTACTAGAGGGGTACCACGGGGTTCAGTACTGGGACCGGTCCTTTTTAATGTCTTTATAAGTGACATTGCAGAGGAACTGGAGGGGAAAAGTATGTCTCTTTGCAGACGACACAAAGATCTGCAACAAGGTTGATACACAAGATGGAGTGGAAAGGATGAGAAGGGACTTGGCAAGGTTGGAGGAATGGTCAAATGTATGGCAGCTCAGATTCAATGCAAAGAAGTGCAAGGTAATGCACAATTGGAAACAAAATCCCAGGGGAAGCGTACACAATGGGGGGTGAGATACTGACAACAGTAAAAATGGAAAGTGACCTGGGGGTAATTTTATCAGATGACCGAATGATGGGCAAGTAATGTGAGAAGGCAGTAAGGAAGGCTGGGGGGATACTGGGATGCATAGGAAGAAGCATCAATAGTAGAAAACAGGAAGTTGTTATCCCTCTGTACAGACATCTGGAGTACTGTGTGCAGTTCTGGAGACCCCATCTCCACAAAGACATAGACAGAGTGGAGGCTGTCCAGAGGAGGGCAACCAAAATGGTGCAGGGTCTGGACCATAAGACATACGAAGAAACACTAAAGGAGCTTAATATGTATACCCTTGAGGAAAGAAGGGAGAGAGGGGACATGATAGAAACTTTCAAGTACCTCAAGGGAATTAACAAAGTCCTAGAAGGTAGCATCTTTCAGAAAAAGAGATGTGCAAGAACAAGGGGGCACAATTTGAAGATAGAGGGGGGACAGCTCAGAGGTAATGTGAGGAAGTATTTTTTCACAGAGATGGTTATGGATGCAAGGAACAGCCTCCCTGAGGAGGTTGTGGAGTCAAGAACAGTGGGGGAATTCAAGAATGCATGGGACAGGCATAAGGCAGTCCTAGTGGGGGGTAGGAGGAAGTAAGCTGTTGGTTAACTAGGATCTGCAGCTTATCTGTTAGGTAGGAAAATGGGCAGACTAGGTGGGCCAAGCGGTCCTTATCTGCCGTCAAATTCTATGTTTCTATGTTTCTATGTTTCAGGCAGATCATAGATAGAATGTCAGTTGGAACTATGATAATTGGGTTAAATTACATAGCAGGTACAGTAGCTCAGTACAATACCTAAACAAAGCCAGTACTTATAAGCAGTAAACAATAAAATTTGGTAGGAACACAAAGTTGGCAGACCCTAGATAGGGTGTTAGCTGGAAAATGCAATAATCTGGTTGGCTTGTACAGCAGTTAGCATCAAGGGTACAATATGGCAATATTAAGCAGAGAGCAAACTCTGCTGAGCTGCTCTGAGAGAAGATCCCAGAAAAGTTTCAATAAAAAATCAAAGCAACATAGGCAAAGCAAATTTATATAGAGACTACTGTGGCTGGGCATGTACATGAGTAATCTCAAGGAAAACACAAGAATTGATTGTGTGGCATAAACGAGTGAAATAAATGGTGTCAGTGACTGCTGGCCTACTACACATATAGAGCAGTCCCACTGCAGGCTACAGAGCAGCCCCAGTACTGGATATGGAGCAGTAAATACAGAGTACCTTAGAGTCTATGAAACTGTGTAGAGCATACAAAGACAAGAGGGATTGTTAATGAAGCAGCACAACTAGCCACTGGCTGCCTCCGTGGGCTGACTCTTGGGCAGAATCCATGATGTCCTTGTGCTCGGTTGTTCACGTGGAAGGCTGATGGGGTAGACTGCCTTTGCTTGGAGTTGGCTGAATGGGACCAGGGATAACCACCGGCCATGCAGCAGGGTCCCGTAGCACTGGAAAAAGCAGCCATGCTCAGGAGCTGTGGGGAGAGTCACTGCTGCAAGCAGAAGTGACTCTCTCGATCCCCAGTGGAAGTAGCTGTGCAGAGATGTTTTAGTGGGCTCAGCAATATGTCTGCCACCCACCATTTAGTAGTGCACCTCTTCTGGCCATGTTCCCAATTGGTGGACTTGCCTGCAGGGGGTGGGGCTAACTGCTAGTCATGTAGCAGAGTACTGTAGCACTGGAAAAAGGATCCATGGTCAGCGTGAAGTGGGGGAGAGTCACTGCTGCAAGTCAAAGTGACTCTGTCAAACCCCAGGAAGAAAAGGCTGTGCAGAAAAGTTTTTTTGTGATCTCAGCAATTTAAGCCTGCTGCCAGCCTAGTCAATATAATGCACCCCTTGGCTGCAGGGCATGGGGCTAACTGCTGGTTGTGTAACAGTGTCCCATAGTGCTGGAAACAGGAGCCACAGTCAATGTGGGGGGGTAGTCACTGCTACAAGTGAAAGTGGCTCTTGAACCCCAGGAGGAAGTGGCTGTGCAGAAAAGTTTTAGTGGGCTCAACAATGTAGGTCCAGTGCTGGCCATTTCAAAATAGTGTGTCTCTTCTGGCCACATTATCGCTTGGTGGGTTTGGCTACAAGAGGCAAGGCTAGCTGCCCATCGTGTAGCAGGGACCCGAACAGAAGAACATAAGAAAAGTGTTGGCAGATGGGGACTGTGCAATCCATTTAGTCTGCCCTAGAAACTAACCCCTTCCCTATGCAGCCATTGTCCTAACTTGTCCTTTATGTCTGTCCCATGTGAGTTTGAACTCCCTGATTGTCTTTGATGCTACCACCTCCTGGGGCAGGCTGTTCCACAGGTCTATCACTCTCTCTATGAAGAAGTACTTCCTGAAGTTGCTTTTGAACCTTCCTCCTACCAGTCTCATATCATGCCCTCTTGTGTGTGCTGCCGTGTTCTGTTGAAATAGATTGCCAGTCTGAGCTGCATTAAATCCCCTCACATACTTAAATGTTTCAATCATGTTCCCTGTGTTTCTTCTCTGCTCCAGGGAGTATAGGTTCAGCTCCCCAAGTTTTGCTGCATATGTCCTGTGATGCAGTCCATGTACCATGGTAGGAGCCCTTCTCTGGACCATTTCCAAATGGTTGATGTCCTTCTTGAGGTGATGTCTGCAGAACTGAACGCAGTACTCCAAGTGTGGCCTCAATAAGGACCTATAGAGGGGCATGATAACCTCCCTCTTTCTACTAGAAATACTTCTACTTATACATCCGAGGATGCCACCCACTTTCTGTGCTGCTTTCTCACATTGTTTTCCTACCTTTAATTCATCAGTGATGATTATGCCGAGATCTCACTTCGTTTGTGTCTCCTCAAGTTGGCGTCCTCCCAGTGTGTACTTTTTTCCAGGGTTCCTCTTTCCCAAGTGCATTACCTTACATTCTTTAGTGTTGAATTGTAACTACCAGTCCCTGGACCAATTCTCTAGCCTTCTAGGGTCACCTTGCATGTTGCCTGCTCCTTCCCTTGTGTCCACTCTGTTGCAGAGTTTCATATCATCTGTGAACAGGCAAACCTTCCCTTTTAGCCCATTCGCTATGTCTGCTATAAATATGTTAAAAAGGATCAGTCCCAGTACCGATCCCTGCGGGATGCCACTGGTCACCCTTCCCTCCCTTGACAATGATCCATTGACTAGCACTCTCTCGGTCCTATCGTTCAGCCAGCTACTGATCCAGCTGACTATCTTCTGTCCAACTTCCACATGTTCCAGCTTGTTGGTTAGCCTTCTGTGAAGGACAGTGTCAAAGGCCTTGCTGAAATCTAGGTATACAACATCCACTGCCCCTCCCTGATCCAATGTAATGGTGACCTAGTCGAAGAAGTTGATCAAGTTGGTTTGACAAGAGTGTCCTGCTGTGAAGCCATGTTGCTTTGGGTCTATTTTTCTAGTATCTGTTAGGTACGCCACTATCCTTTCTTTTCCATAATTTTCCCCACAACTGAGGTCAAACTGACAGGGCAGTAATTTCCTGCCTCTTCCACATTTCCGCTCTTGTGTAAGGGCACAATGGTTGCCTGTTTCCAGTCCTGAGATATTTCCCACTGTCTAGTGACTTGTTGAAGAGTTCAGCCAGCAGTACGGCCAGTTCCTCTAGGAGCTCCTTCAATATCCTAGAGTGTATGCCATCCGGTCAGATGGCTTTTTCCACTTTCAGTTTATTAAGCTCTTTTAGGACCATCTCCCTTGTGAAGGGGCTAGTATCTGCTCCCTGAGTAGCTTCCTTTCTCCTGCTCAGTGTGGGATCTTTGCCACTGCCTTCTATGGTGAAGACAGAGCAAAAGAACTCATTTGGCACCTCTGCCTTGTCCTCGTCACTCTCTGCCATCTTACCTTCCTTAGTTGCTAGTCGGACTATTCCTCCCTTAGTTTTTCTTTTTTTCTTCTCAGTTTTGCCTCCCTCCTTAACACCATGTGCTATTTTCTCTTCCATTTGTGCTTTTGCCCTTCTAACAGCTTTCAATTCCTCCTGTAATTTGTTCTTGTATTCTTCCATGTCTGCTTTGTGTTTGTTTGCTTGACTTGTGTAAAAGTCTTTTTTTTTTCTCTTTGATTTTGGATGCTTCTTTGTGACAGACCCAGAGAGGTCTTTTCCTTCTTTTGGACTTGCTGATCTGCTTAGTGCATACAGTTGTTACTGTATGCAGGGAGACTGCAGAGTATTTCAGCAGTTCTCTACATCTCCTGTGATTCCTCCTTCTACCATGGATGTGATCATAGTTCTCATTTTGGGGAAGTTGGCTTTTCTGAAGTCTAGTACCTTGAGTTTAGTGTAACTATATTCCTCCATATTGTTCACAGTAAACCAAATTGAACAGTGATCACTGTTCCTTAGATTGGCTCCCACCTTTGCTTCTGGGTTCCTTGTGCTGTTTGTCAGCACTAGATTCAATATTGCTTTGTCTCTGATGGATGAGTTCGCCAGTTGATGCAAACCTGCTCCCCTTAGTACAAAAAGGAATTCATTGCTGCAGTCTGAGGATGCTGTGTATGAGGACCAATCCACATCCGGTAGACTGAAGTCTCCCACCAGCAACAACTCACTCCTGTCTACCATCATCAAGATGGTTTCCAAGAGCTCCTTGTCTATGTTCGCCTCCTGGGATAGAGGCTTTGTCCCCAGCTCCGAGTGTAACCCAAAGAGCCTCTGCTTTACTGTGTTTTCCCTGGATTTCTGTTGTGCATATGTCATCTCTGACATACAATGCCACCCCCTCTCCTTTCTTTCCCTCGCGATCTTTCCAGAATAACGCATACCCTGGGATGGTGACATCCCAGGAGTGGTTCCCAGTGAACCATGTTTCCATAACAACAACCCAGTCTAATTGTGCATCTGCCATCATGGCTGTGAGATCAGGGATTTTCTTAGGCAGATTACGAGCAGTGATGCACATTGCCTTCCATCCCTTTCTGTTTTGATCATTTGAATTTCTAATATGTTTTGGTTGTGTAATTTTGTTGAAATGCTTGGTCTGAGTATGTTTGGTGTGATGTTTGGTCTGAGTATGATTGTCACATCCTTGTGCTAAACTAGTTGGTGATGGGGAGGGGCATTTGGCAACCCTTTTTGTGCTAGGGGTGCCTGTGCCACCCCCCCCATCCACTAGTTTAACTGACCGATGTGAATGTCAAATTTTTGCCCTAGTGTTCGGGTCCCCTCCTTTGAGAAGTGTAAGCCGTCAAATTTAAAGAACTCCTGTTCCCAGAAGTCCTGCCATTTTCCAATAAAGTGGTGGTCATTCTCCTGGCAACAGTCCTTTAGCCAGGTGTTTAGCTCGGAGATGTCCCCTTCCCTGATTTTCTGCCTGATGTCTCCTTTTTTTCCAGACTGGCAGAATTTCAGAGAAGGTGATAGTGGATGAAAGGGAAGCAAGCCTGTCACCCAGCCTGGTGAGGTTTTGTTTCATTTCCTCTACTGACGTACTGGCTAGGTCATTCATACCTATGTGGGGAATGACATGTGTGTCTCTATCAATGCCTCGAATGATTTCCTCTATGTGACTGGAGTCTCTCCATGCTGATGTTCTGGGGAGGCACCTTATCATAGTTGAAGCATGGTCCTGCTGGTGGTGAGTCTTTACACCCTAATCATTGAGTCACTGATTATTAGTACCAGTTTCTCTTTATCCTTTTTAGTGGGTTTAGTTGTGTGCTGTACCTCTGTGCGCCACTCTGGGTTCACAGAATGTTTGATGCTCGTTACACTATTTGTCATGGTAGATAGTGCAATGTACCTATTCAATGTTTGAATAGGTTTGGTACCTTTCTGTATTGAGGATTTTGTGCCAATTGTATGAGACCTGACCTGTTGCCAGCCTCCTGGCCTATTTGTCCTTTGGGGTAGGGGTACTGGTGTAGTGCACCTTGAAACTAAAGGTTTTATGCTGTTGTCCAGTTTAGGCCAATTTAGTATATCGTGGAGGTATTTTATCTCAGCCCATGCTGCAGGAAGCTGTGATCAGAGGTTTCTGATTGTGGTGCACGTTGGACAGTGCCCCACTCTATAAATGAAATCCTGGGTTAAAAATGTGCCACAATTAATACAGTTCAAGAGATTCATAGTGGCCTTTATTTCTCTGTGTAAGTTCCTGGCAAGAGAAGTAGATTGTCTAGAGGTAATCTTAGTACGAAAGAAAAGGGATGCCTGCTATTTTGCTGGGGTGTGTATCTGCTCAGCAGGTGAGGTAGGGGGTGGCTGTTGTCCTGATCTGTTATGGGCGAAAGGAATATATGGACAACTAGAGAGAACAGCAAAGGGAAGGAGGTGCTGTTAGAACTTTACTACTCTACTGGGACTAAAGAACTAGAACTCTACTACTGGGACCTTCAATTTAGGATAAAAAACAAACAAAAAAGAGTGTGTTTGTCTGAGTTGGGTGAAGGGAATTGTTATCTGTGCAGTTAGCTAGGTGAAGAAGGAAACTGTGAATTGGGGGAGTGGCTTAGGCAGCAGGAAGACAGGGGTTTGGTATTAAAACTGCCCTAGATAGCTTTTGGTAGAGAACAACAAGAGGAAGGAGGTGCTGTTAGAACTGTACTACTCTACTGGGACAAAAGAACTAGAACTCTGCTACTGGGACCTTCAATTTATGGTCAAAACAAAGAAAAAAAAAGAGTTAATGTGTGTCTGAGTTGAGTAAAGGGAATTGTTATCTGTGCAGTTAGCTAGATCAGTGGTTGTCAACCTTTTTTGGTCCAGAGACCCCCTGGACAGCTGTCAGCCATGTCGGGGACCCCTACCTAAGGTTGAGTGTTTTGTACAATATTCATATATATGTATTATAGTGGCACGGTCGCGCCACTATAGTTAGGGTTGAGCGGTCAGTTACATACTAAAGTCAAAAGTTTGGGCATTAATAACTTTGGACCCGTTAAATGGATTTGCTTGAAATTTGGTACATGCATTGGGACATGGTAGATCTCTTGATGTACCAAATTGTGTATTGGTCGGATTGCCGGTCTTTGTGTATGAAAGTGCTGAAAAATGCAAAATTATCCATTTTTGGAGGCACCTTTTGGCATTCTAAATGTGGTCCTGCACGGCCATTGTGTGGTGTGCCACTCTATGAGATGGCTCATTTGAAAGAGCTTTGGTGGCCAAACATGCCACTTTTTGTTTGGTGAAATAATATTAAGGCATTCAAAAGTTATGGCAATTTTAAGTACCCATTATAAGTCAATAGGAACATTTATATGTATATCTTGCGATTAAAGAATGAGGTTCTGGCCATCTCGTCCCACCTGGCGGTCAAAAAATTTGTAGCCTCACAGTTTAAGAATCTTTGTTCCTGAGGAATTTCAAAAATTCTTTGACCACGAGGTCCACCATCTTGTTTTCAGTTTTCCGATTGCACAAACACAAATATCTCGGCTCAGGGATATCTCGGCTCAGGGGTCACTTCTGAAGTAAAACTTCGATGGGTTTTACTCAGGGGACCCCAATCTATTGAGCCATGGCTTGGGTTCCATCCAAAGCTGTCCAAAAATAGAGTTATTAGCATTTAAATTCTTCATTCGCTGCTCGCTAACGATCTTTGATCGTGAGCCGACAAATTCTTTAACCGCGAGAATCTTTGATCGCGATCGTGCATCGCGAGCGAGGGACCAGATGGCCTGATTTAAAATTGACTTTTGTAGCCCTGGGGTGTCCTATAAGGTTATTTAAGAGTGGGTTTTGTTCAGGGGGCTTAGCTCTCCCCATCTCAATACACAAATTGTTATTTTCATAATCCCTGGTAGTCTAGCGGCCCCCTCCTCATCATGGTAATCTATGCTTCTAGTCTTCGGTAGTCTAGTGGTTCTCCATGTGTACGTTATGAATATAGCTTATCTCTCGGTTCAGTGGTCCTCGATGTGTGTTTATTTGTGTATTTAAAATATCCCTTGTAATTAGTGGTCTTCGATCTGTACTTTTATTGATGTTATTATTAGTAACATCTCTGGCTGACAGTGTTTCATCTTATTAGTTTTGATTTGATTTTTAAAGACTTTTTCACTCAGCCACTGTTAGTTTTTTCCTTATGTCTTTGCCATGGAGACTCACTTCCTCACCTCCATGGCCAGCTGTCAACTGTGTGCTTGAGGCGCTAATGGAAAGAGGTGCCCAGACAATTTCTGAGTGCCTCTTCCATTAGCGCTCATACAACAGACAGTCAGCGGCTGGCCTTGGAGGTGAGAGGTGGCTGTGCCAGTCTCCAGCTGGGGAAGGGTGGGGTGCTGGTGGTTGGCAGGGCTGGGTGGGGCCACTAGACTACCAGGACTTTTAAAATCCAAATCAACTTTATTAAGATGGGGGGGACTGCTAGACTACCAGGGATGTTACTAATAATAACATCAATAAAGTACAGATGGGGGGCCACTAGATTATCAGGGATATTTTTAAAATACACAAATAAACACACATTGGGGGGACCACTAGACTACCAGGGATAGAAACATATTCGTAATGTACTCATTGGGGGAGCCACTAGACTACCAGGGCTAGAAGCGTAGATTACCATGATGGGGAGGGGGCCACTAGACTACCAGGGATTATGAAAATAACAATTTGTGTATTGAGATGGGGGAGAGCTTAGCCCCCCGCGCAAAACCCACCATTAAATAACCTTATAGGACACCCCAGGGCTACAAAAAGTCAATTTTAAATCTGGCCACCTCATCCCTCGCTCTTTGTTCATAAGTGAGAAATTTCTTTGACCACGACTCTGCAAATTCTTTGATCATGAGAATCTTTGATCGTGATCGTGCGTCACGAGGGACGAGACGGCCAGATAAAAAAAATCTATTTTCTCAGCTCAGGGGTGTCCTAGGAAGACAAATGAAGGTGGGTTTTACTCAGGGGGCTTCATTCTGATGAACCATGGCAGTGATTTACCGCAATTATGTGAAGTTTGTCAATTACAGAACTTTTAATCCTTTGGTCGTGACCCTGCAAATTCTTTGATCGTGAGATTCTTTGACCGCGATTGTGCATCGTGAGCAAGGGATGAGATGGCCTAATTTAAAATTCAATTTCCTCAGCCCAGGGGTGTCCTAGGAAGTCAAATAAGGGTGGGTTTTACTCAGGGGGCTTCATTCTGTCGAACCATGGTGGTGGTTTACCACAATTCCTTCATTTTTTTTGATTTATAAGGTTTTTAAATCTTTGTTCATTAGACTGCAAATTCTTTGATCGTGAGCCTACAAATTCTTTGACCATGAGATTCTTTGATTGTGAGGGAGGGACAAGATGGCCAGATTTTTTATAATGGAATACATAGGGAAATTTTAGTGATCTTTGATATTGAATATCTCGGAAATGGTTTGGTCTTTTTACTTGAAATTTGGAGGGTGTTTACGGCATGTTCTGTAGATGTGAATTATGGTGTTTACATGTCAGAGAAAATGTATTTTGTGGAGATATTGAGTGACGCATTTTACGTGTTGTGGACAGTGTTTTGCTTGTGGTGGTGGCTTGAAATTGCTAGGATACCTAGTCTTAGTGTCATGGATGCAGTTTTCAGTTGTTGAGTGTTAAATGTCATTATGAAATGGGTGGTAGAAAAGCAGCATCCTGATTGGCTGCTAGGAGTGTGCTAATATGTCTAACACCATGGGAGAAGGATCAGGCTGTGCCAAGCTATGGCAAGCAGGCATTGATATGGGTGATGCTGCCCACTCAGAACCTTGAGAAATGAAAATGCAGCCATCTTGTTTCTCACATAAGTGGTGCCAGCCTAACTGTATAAAAATAAAATAAATACACCTGACCTCCTGTATAGTTGGCCTCGGTCTTTTAATGTTTGTTTTCAAATCCATGCAGAACGTAGCAAAGGGGAAAAAAAACATAAAGTGCTGTGATCTGTCTCCCAGCCCGCACTCGCTCTCCATCCCAATCAAAATGTGATCTCTCTCCCAGCCCCCTCGCTCTCCATTTTAACCAGAAGCAACTGCTGATTATTACAGCCGATGATTCATTTTAACAAAGTACTGCCACAATCTCTGTCCCGGGGACAAAAACGCAAAGTGCTGCAATCTGTCTCCCAGCCCGCTCGCTCTCCATCTCAATTAAAAAGTGATCTCTCTCCCAGCCCGCTCACTCACTCACTCTCTATTTTAATCAGAAGTGACTGCCGATTATTACAGCCGATGATTCATTTTAACAAAGTACTGCCACGATCTCTCTCCTGGCCCACTGGCTGAGTGGCTGTTCAGCTCGATTGCTAACTTGGGGGGGGTGAATACTGCCATGACAACCACATGTAAACTACAGAAGCCTTTATAGGACAAAATTCCTTAAGTCAAAAAAAAAAAGTAGGCGGAGGAACTATTTTATTAAAAATGAAGACCAACATTAAACTTTTTCACTTTTAAATACTATACATTTTAGCCATCACATACATCTGTATTTTTGATAGTCATTTCATAAGTGCAATAAGCCACTCCAGGGTCTGTGTGTTAGACACTTTAACACACGGCTAGGAGGTTGGACGCACTCAGCCAGTGGCCTCGTGCCTCACTAGCCATGTGTTAAAGTGTCTAACACACACCCTGTCATGTCTTATTGCTTACACAGGTGTGGAACTGTGCCAGTCTGACAAATGAAAATCTCATACATTACAATGTTATATCTCGGACTTAGTTTGATCTTTTCACTTGAAATTTGGAGGGTGTTGACAGCATGTCATGTGGATGAAAATCACAGTATTTCTATGTCAGAAAATTTTTTTTTGGTGCAGATGTGGCATGGTGCAGTTTATGTTCTGTGGACAATGTGTTGCTTGTGGTGGTGGCTTGAAATTGATAGGATACCTAGCCTTAGTGTCATGGATGTAGTTTTCAGTTGTTGTGTGTGTTAAATGTCAACAGGTGCGGAACTGTGCCACTCTGATGAATGAAAAATTCAAATTTTGATATGTCATATCTTGGACACGGTCTGGTCATTTTACTTGAAATTTGGAGGGTGTTGACGGCATGTCCTGTAGATGTTAATAGAGGTGTTTATGTGTCATACAATGTATCTTTTGTGGACATATCGTGTGGCGCAGTTTACGTTTTGTGGACAGTGTTTTCTTTTGTTCTACTAGATTAACATTTGTTTGGTGGCTGGCCTTGCTGTTGTGAATGTACTTTTTAGTCATTGGGTGTGTAATGTGGCCTGACACTTACAAGTAGGTGGGAGCACGAGCCTGGCTCCCAACAACTTGCTCAACTTTCTACTTTTCTATTCTTTTTTAAAAAGTAAGGAAATTCTATGCAAAAAAAGTTGTTAATGCATCAGTTACGGTTCTTCTTCAGTGAAAAAAGTGAGGAAATTCGATTTTAGGGTTCCCACCCCTTGCACCCCACCCCAGCCTGCCCCCACCAACAGGCATCAGGGTGTGCGTTGGAGTCCTTGGCCCTAACTCTCACCCCATTCTCCTACACTGCACTACCTCAGCTTGTTTACATGGGACAGGGTGAGAGTTAGGCCCAAGGACCCCAATGCACACCCCGATGCCTGTTGGTGGGTGGCTGTGGTGCAAGGGTTGGGAACCCTAAAATCAAATTTCCTCACTTTTTGCACTGTAGAGGAACCCTAACTGATGCATTAATGAAGTTTTTTGTATAGAATATATATATATATATATATGTGTGTGTATATATGTGTGTTTATATCTATATACATATATATATGTTTCCCTCTCCTTACGATCAGATATTGTGTATATATATATATATATATATATATATTTATACAACGTATGTTGTCAGATAAATGAGAGTATAAATCATCATATCTGACATGGGCCGTGAAGATAACATTGTTATCTTCATGTTCCTATACATCGTATGTTATCTCCCATTCCTATACATCATATCCGAAACTTATCTGTTGATCCTGCCACCAGACACCTTTCACTTTCACCAGAGTGGGCGGGTGATCGAGCCGCCATGAGATCAAGCATTTGTGTTTAGTCATTTTAGATCAGGCTCAGACTCTGTACCACTTGCTCAGAGCTTTAGCCTGTGCCACCTGCAGACACGGGCCGGCCGCTGCCAGGCACGCGCCTGCTGCCTGGCAACAGACGCCACGCTTCATTTCTTACTCTGGAAAGCTGCCGGCTCGGTCAATGCTGCACCTGTGTGCAGTTTGAAGCTTTTAACAAGGAACTACAAAAATACAGAGCAAATTTAATTTACTGAAGTCTGGCACATTCTAAAAAATATTTACTAAACTACAAATCGCCAGTCTTCATAGCGCCGTCACGCTTACACTTCTAGTGAAAGTGAAAGTGCTCTGAGTGGCAGGATCAACCAGATAACCATATAAACGTCACTTTTTCCCCCAAATAAAAGCAGGATCAACCAGATATTTTTACTAACTTTAAACTGACAGGATCAACCAGATATTTAAAAACCCTATATAATCTATTATGTTGGGGAAGCATGTGGAGCCCTGTGTGTGTGGGGGGCATGGCATGATAAACCAGATAATGCTTCTTAAAACTAACCATAAATAGCATAATCCACTAAATATTTCTTAAGCAATAAATGACATCTGCTGTTTTGGCATGCTTCTGTAAAGGGGGTTGTATTGCTAGGGCCATCACCTTTATGTCACCCATTGCATTGAGAGGGCATGTAGTGAGCTGTGTTGGGGGCAGGGGCAAAGCATCACGTTATATAAACCGAATATGACATGGCCCGACTGAAGATCATATTTATCCACCGGCGCCAGTGACATCAAGATATCTCACCGTGGCTCGACACTCGTGAGATATCATGATATCACTGGCCTCTTGTGAAGATAAATATGATATCTTCAGTCGGGCCATGTCATATCCCCTATATATATACTGTATATGTATATATATTATGGTAGCACAGTAGTGCTACCATAGTTAGGGTTGAGGAGCCATTTACATGTTAAACCTAAAATTTTGCACCTTAATAACTTTGCAACTGTTCAACGGATTTGCCTGAAATTTGGAGTACACGATCAAGAACCACACATATTGGGATCTGCCAAGTTTCGTACTGTTCGGATATACGGTTTCAGAGGTATTAAGCATGATCTGTGCGTGTTTATGCTTTTTTGCAATTCTTTGTTCGTCTCTACAGGTCGTACGGTTTGCGTGACTGGTCCAAAATCTTCAGGAAACATGCGGCCAGGGTCTTTGATGTGCCTTTTGAAGATTTCATGAAAAAATATCAAACGGTTCAAAAGTTATTCAAAAAAGTTTCCCATTATAAGTCAATGGGAAAAATTAACAAAAAGTTCAACACTTTCGCAAATGCAGTTTTTACTTTCGCAAATGTCCCTTTTACTTTTGCAAATCCACCATTTTGTTTTCAGATGGTGATAAGAAAAATTCTTGGCATTTAAATTTGGGACCCTCTAGCAACTCAATTCCTTTTGTGTTTACCTAGTCGGACCCTGAGGATGCTAGGCATGTCTTTATTTTGAGGTCAAACACCCTAGAAATATGTTTTTCAAGTTTCTGGAAAAAGTACTTTCACAAAGTAGTTTCACACTCACGAAAGTGTCACAATTTTTTGCGAAAGCTTTCACAAATTGCAACACTACTTTTCCAGGCTATGGCAAAATGACAGCAATTCTTTGCCACCCTGCTGCAAAAGAACGGTTTGGTCTTTTGGGCTGAAATTTGCAGGGAAAGCAGCCAACATCTAACAGATGTGCCTTTCAGTGTTTCAGTGAAAAATATTACAGGGAGGCAAAGCTACAGCACTCCAAAGTTGACACTTTATCCCATAGGATAACATTATGGTGTCCGCCACATTACAGGAATCCTTTGCCGCCCTGCTGCAAAATAATGGTTTGGTCTTTTGGGCTGAAATTTGGAAGGAAGAAAGCCAACATCCCACAGATGTGTATTTCCATGGTTTGGTGAAAAAATATTACAGGGAGCCAAAGTTATTGCACTCCAAACTTCTCTTTTTTTCCCATAGGATAACATTACGGCATTCGCCATGCCTTTCAGGGCCCGTATCTCGGAAACAGTGCGAGATACGGACTTTTCATTGGAAAAATGCTTAGCCCCCTGACAGGGGCTAAGTACAAAACTAGCTAGGAAAGTCATACATCATATGACTTTTAAATTTTTTTTCTACGTTGTATGGTTCCTGAGATATAAGCAATTTAGTATTCCAACTCCTCATTTTCTGCCCGAGACCCATTATTATGCATACATTCTTTGTACTCACTGTCTTCTCTATGCAGCTTTTGGGGAAAACCAGCCTGTGCGCTTACATTACTGTTACCCTTACCGCTTCTCTTGCGGATCCGTACCTGTTTCACTTACCGTTCCCGTCTACGGCACCATGTGCATTACCCTTTGCATTTTCATTTGCGTTTGTGTTATTTTAACCATTTGTGTCTACATACTGTTTATCTTTCTGTTTCACTTTGCATCACCATGCGCATTACCATTTGTGTTTGCGGGCACCGTGCTACTATATGACAAGACATCGGGCCCTGCGCTCCCGCCACCGCATTACATTCACTATTTCTCACTATCATTCTCAAAAAGAAAGGAAATTAGAGGCAGAAAACTCCATTTAATACATTAGTTAGGGTTGTTCCATGGTGACAAAAGTGAAGAAATTCAGTGTTAGGGTTGAAAGCCCCCCTTTGAGCCCCCCGTCCACACCCCCAACTGACATCAGGGTGCTCGTTGGAGTTGTCGGTCCTAACTCTCACCCCATTCTCCTATACCTCTGCTTCTTCACACATCTGATGGGGTGAGAGTTAGGGCAACAACCCAACACGCACCCGATGCCGGGTGGGTGTGGGGTGGGGGTCAAGGGGCTTTCAACCCTAACACCAAATTTCTTCGCTTTTGTCACTGTGGAACAACCCTAACTAATGCATTAAATGGAGTTTTTGCCTCTAATGTGTGTATATATATATATATTATGTATATATATATATATATATATATATATAAAATATGTTTCCTTTCCCACGATCAGATGTGTGTGTGTGTGTGTATGTGTGTGTATATATATATATATATATATATATATATATATATATAAAGACTCCTCTCCCACGATCAGCCTGTTGCCAAGATAGGCTCCTGTGTGTCAGGAGAACATGCAGATGATGTGTTTTTGTGGCATCAACCCCCCAACCCCCAGCATCTGAGAGACCTCACAGCAGCATCTGATGTCCACTTTCAATCTGCATCCAGTCTGCTGCCTTTAGTGCTTGTTCTGGGAACTACAAGTTTTCCATATTCCAATGGCAGTCTCTGCTGGTGAGACAAACTTTTCCTGTAGACCCTATTGGACTGGTTTCTTTCGGCTGATTGTCAGTTTCACTCAGGTGAGTGTCAGAAATGCCAGGCAGTTTAGGTGCTGAGTCTCTCTCACTCACTCTCGGAATTGAAGTGGCAGCTGCAAAGTTTAAGTGCAGCTCAAAACAGAAGCAGGGCATGCACTTAGTGAACTGGGCAACTTTTTTTTTATTTTAAAAGGAGCGCGTAGTGTTTAGCAGGTAGAGAAGAGATGAGAGATACCACAATTTCAATTTTTTGGGGTGTTCCACGGACCCTCTGGCAGGTGCTCATGGACCCCCTTTTGGGCCACAGACCCCCAGTTGAAAACCACTGAGCTAGATGAAGAAGGAAACTGTGAATTAGGGGGAGTGGCTTAGGAAGCAGGAAGCCAGGTGTTTGGTATTAAAACTGCCCTAGATAGCTTTTGGCAGAGAACAGCAAGAGGAAGGAGGTGCTGATAGAACTTTACTACTCTACTGGAACTATATAGCCATCTCTCCCTCCCCTCCACCCCCCACCCTTAGCTAGTTCTACATTTATAGGCACAGGACTTGACTGACAACTGGAACTTCCTGTTTGGGAGCAGGAAGGGAGTGATCACAGAGGCACAAAAGACTCACCATCCTAGAAGGAAAAGAGTAGCTCTCCATCCCCACTAGCTGCTGGAGGTCTGACTCTGAGCAAGTCAGAAGGAGACTACTGAGGAATATAGGAACTTACTGTCCCAGAACAGGAAGATCAGGAGCATTAAGGGCACAGAGGCAGTAGGAAAGTAGGGAAATTTCTTTTTATATATAAGATAAAAAAAATAGAGAGAGGAAAGAGTAAGTATACAAAACAACAGTGAAGGGGCCACAAATAAGACATGATGGGAGTGGTGCAGTGCAGTGGCTGGGGAGCAGCAGTCTTTCAGGAGATGTTCTGGAGGATGCGGTGTTGTCCCATCTGCAGGCACCTCTCTGGGCTGAGGAAGGAGGTTGCTAATCTCCAGGCTGAGTTGACCAGGATTCAGGGGACCTCCTCTCCCACCCAAGGACAACCAGGGCCACTGCCGCTGCATCAGAGGTTGCCGAGAAAGAGGAGCAGTTGGATCACAGTTGGCTCAGGGAGGGTGAGGGTGGTGGAACACAGGCACATTCCTTGAATACTTCTTCACAATTCATATACCATTTTGGCAGAGTGTGGTTCCTCTATGGAGGCACACACAGTGGAGACCAAGGAGGATGCTGGGAACCTCCACAAAGGAGACCCAAGGAGGGTGGCATAGGACCCCACAGGGAAGGAAACAACTCCAGGTGGGGGACTCCATTGTTAGGAGGATAGAACTGGGGGAGGGAGGGGAGACGGAGGTAAGGTGCCTGTGTGGTGCCATGGCTTGGAGGGACAGGGAGAAAATCCTCAGGATTGCAGGAGCAGCTGCATGGGGGAGAGTACTGGATGTCATAGTCCACCTAGGGACAAATGACCTGGCTGGGAAAGAGATCAGAGCAGAGCAGGAGGAGTTTGTGGAGTTGGGGAGGGGCCTTAGACAAGTAGCATACATGGTAACCTTCTTGAAGGTGCTGCCTGTCTATGGCATGGATGAGGCTAGGGTGATCCACACCATGGGATTCAATCAATGGTTGAAAAACTGGTGCAGAGCTCAAGGTTTTGGCTTCATAGAGGCCTGGGGGGTCTACCTTGAGGGATGCAGGCCTATACTGGTGTGATGGTCTGCATCTGTCCAAGAAGGGAACCAGGATCCTAGGTGATAGGTTTAAATGCTTCATTGGCAAGCATTTAAAGTAGCCAAGGGGGGAGGCACTGAAAAGGAGCAGGGAAATCCTAACCCCCCCAAAAAATCAGGGTAGTTAGTGAGGTAAACACCAAGATAAAGAAGTCAATAAGGAGAAGGGCATGGGGTAAATGGAGAAAAAGGCAAAGGCAGTAAGGACAGGGATGGGGCAAAAAGGGGTAAGGCAATGAAAAAATGGAGGGTAATGAGTACCACTGTCCATAGTCTAGGTAACAAGCTCCCTGAACTGGTGGCCTTGATGGAAGAGGGATGCCTGGGTATTGTGGCAGTCACAGAAACATGGTACACAGAGAACCATGACTGTGATGTCAACTTACCAGGGTACACAATCTACAGGAGGGACAGGGAGGGTAGAGGAAAAGGAGGAGTAGCTCTCTATGTAAGGGAAGGGATCAAAGCAATGAAACAAAAGGATAAGCAGGGAGGAGAGGAGGCACAGTGGGTCACCCTGGAGACTGGAAATGGCACCACAATCTGCACAGGTGTTGTATACAGACCCCCATCTCAGAGGCAGGAAAAGGACAAGGAAATGATAGAAGGCATTCTTAGGATGGCAGAGAAAGGGGAGATATTGTTGATGGGGGACCTGAATATGCCAGATGTTAAATGGAGCACTTTGCTGCACCACATCCAAGAGCAGGACCATTCTCAATGCCCTACAGGGGGTATGCCTCAGACAGATAGTGTTGGAACCAACTAGGGAGGGAGCAATCTTAGATCTGGTACTCTCAAATGGGGATGGAGAGTACATCTCAGATCTAGAAGTGGGTAGCCATCTGGGAACAAGTGACCACCAAACAGTGTGGTTCACAATAAACTCAGTTGCAGAGTCAAGCCATACAAAAGTGAGGGTACTGGACTTCAGGACGGCTGACTTTGTCAAAATGGGAGAGTGCCTCAGAAAAGCACTAGCAAATAGGCAAGAAGGAGGCATGGAGCAACAATGGGGAAACATCAAAACTGCCATCACAGAGGCAAGAAGCCTTTGTGTGAAGCAAAAAAAAAATCAAAATAAAAGAAAAAACCACTATGGTTCTCTAAAGAGGTGGCGGGGAAGGTTAGAGAGAAAAAGATAGCACTCAGGAAGTATAAGGAAACACAGAAGGAGCAGGACAGAGAACTGTACCAGTTAAAGCAGAAGGAAATGGGAAAGGCAGTAAGAACAGCAAATGCCCAAACCGAGGAAAAGATAGCTAACTCAGTTAAGAAGGGAGCTAAAACCTTTTATAGGTACATTAGGGAGTGAAGAAAGACAAAGGGAGGTATAGTGAGGCTTAATAAAGGGAGGGTGGGTGGGCAGAGGGAAAGTGAAAAGCAGGGATACTGAACAAATACTTCTGCTCAGTATTCACAAAAGAAGAGGAGGGGGAGGTACTTAAACCAATCAATAGAAGAACTCTGGATAGGGGGGTTGATAACAGTCCTTTCACAGAAGAAAAGGTTCTGAATGAACTCCTAAAACTGAAGGTGGACAAAGCAATGGGGCTTGACAGGATTCACCTCAGAATTCTAAAAGAACTAAAGGGAGAACTAGTGACACCACTGACTACCCTTTTTAACAAATCATGGGAAGATGGTGTGGTATCTGAGGACTGGCGGAGGTCAGATGTGATTCCTCTTCACAAAAGTGGGAGCAAGACAGAGGCAGGAAACTACAGACCTGTCAGTTTGACCTCAGTGGTAGGGAAAATGATGGAATCACTTCTGAAGGAAAGAATTGTTAAATACCTAGAGGTCAATGGGGTACAGAACCCAAGGCAACATGGATTCACAGTGAGAAGATCATGTTAGACGAATCTAATTGATTTATTTGATTGGGTGACCAAAGTAGTCGACCAGGGAAGGGATGTGGACATGGCCTACATAGACTTTAACAAGGCATTTGACACAGTCCCACACAAAAGATTAATAAACAAATTAGACAACCTGGGAGTGGGTCCCAGAGTGGTAGCTTGGGTAAAACATTGGCTGGACAACAAGACACAGAGGTTAATAGTAAATGGAGTCCACTCCAAAGAAAGGGGAGTTACTAGTGGGGTACCACAGGGTCCAGTACTGGATCCGGTCCTTTTTAATGTCTTTATAAGTGACATTGTAGAGGGACTGGAAGGAAAAGTATGCCTCTTTGCAGACAACACAAGGATCTGCAACTGGGTTGATACACCAGGGGGTGGAAAGGATGAGAAGGGACTTGGCAAGGTTGGAGGAATGGTCAGATGTATGGCAGCTTAGATTCAATGCAAAGAAGTGCAAAGTAATGCACCTGGGAAACAAAAACCCAAGGGAAGAGTACATGATGGGGGGGTAGTAACAACAGCAAAAATGGAAAGGGACCTGGAGGCAGTCATATTAGATGACTTAAAGGTTAGCAAGCAATGTGAGAAAGCAGTAAGGAGGGCTAGAGGGATACTGGGATGCATAGAGAGAGGCATCACCAGTAGAAAACAGGAAGTTGTTATCCCTCTGTACAGACAGTGGGTGAGACCCCATTTGGAGTACTGCGTTAAGTTCTGGAGACCCCATCTCCGCAAGGACATAGACAAGATGGAGGCAGTCCAGAGGAGGGTAACTAAAATGGCGCAGGGTCTGCAGTAGAAGCCAGATGAAGAGGGACTAAATGAGCTTAATATGTATACCCTTGAGGAAAGGAGGGAGAGGGGGGACATGATAGAAACTTTCAAGTATCTCAAGGGAATCAACAAAGTCCAAGAGGGTAGCATCTTTCAGAAAAAGAGATGTGCAAGAACAAGGGGACACAATTTGAAGACAGAGTGGGGACAGCTCAGGGGCAATGTGAGGAAATACTTTTTCACTGAGAGGGTGGTGTACACATGGAACAGCCTTCCTTAGGAGGTTGTGGGGTCAAAAACAGTGGGGGAATTCAAGAATGCATGGGACAGACATAAGGCTATTCTTGTGGGGGGTAGGAAGAAATAGACTGTCGGTTAACTAGGATCTGCAGCTTATCCATTAGGTAGGGAAATGGGCAGACTGGGTGGTCCAAGCAGTCCTTATCTGCCATTTATGTCTATGTTTCTATAGAGGTAGAGGCTGATCAGTGAAGCTCAGCAGACAGTAAGGCTAGGGCCTGGACTGCACTTGGCATATGCCTCCTAGGACTGCCTTTGTGTCTAAGCTGTTGCTTCCGGTTGTTTCTGGCTGAGAGCTTTCTATTAGCTGACCGCTATTTCAGTAGTGGGTACAGCAGACAGTAAGGCTAGGGGCTGGACCGCACTTGGCGTATGCCACCTAGGGGTGCCCTTTGTGTCTGAGTTGTTGTGTCCAGCTGAGAGCTTTCTATTAGTCGACCACTATTTCAGTAGTGGTACAACAGTACAAATGCTGATTTATATACAGCAGCTAGCAATTCTGAAGAAGTGTTCTAACTGCTCCTTATGCTGAAAGAGCAGCTGCTAGCTGGGTCTGAGCAGAGCAATTGAGGAGAGAAGTAATCTCAGCAGAGATAGGAGCCTGGACTCTGCACTCCAAGGCGGATTCAGCCAGGTAGAATTGCTGTCAAGGAATCCCTGCTTCTGCTTCTGTCAGAGTCTGCCTTCCCTCTGTGACTGGTCTCTCTCCCAATTGGTGAAGATCAGTGAAGCTCAGCAGTCAGTAAGGCTAGGGGCTGGACTGCAATTGGCGTATGCCTCCTAGGGTTGCCCTTTGTGCCTGAGCCGAAGCACTGATAAATGGAGCCACGGTCAGGGTGAAAGGGGTGAGAGTCATTGCTGCAAGTGAAAGTGACTCTCTCAAACCTCAGTTGGAAGCAGCTGTGAGGAAAAGTTTTAATGGGATTAGTAATTTAAATCTGCCACCAACCATTTCAAAATAGTGCATCTCTTCTGGCCATGCTCCTGAATGATGGATTTGGCTGCAGGGGCAGGGCTAAGTGCTGGTCATGTAGCAGAGTCCGATAGCACTGAAAAAAGGAGCCATGGTCAGTGTGAAGAGAGGGGTAGAGTCACTGCTACAAGTGAAAGTGACTCTCTTGAACCCCAGGTGGAAGGAGCTGTGCAAAAAAGTTTTAGTGGGCTCAGCAATTTAATCCTGCCACCAGCCATTTCAGAGTAGCACATCTCTTCTGGCCGTGCTCCCGATTGGTGGACTTGGCTGCAGGGAGGGAAGGCTATCCGCTGTCCGTGTGGTAAGGTCCCATAGCAGTGGAAAAGAGCCGCCATCAGCATGAATGGGGGAAGTCACTGTTGTAAGTCAGTGACTTCTCGAACCACAGGTGGAACAACAGTGCAGAAAAGTTTTAGTGGGCTCAGCAATTTAAGCCTGCCTCCAGCCATTTCAAAATAGCACCTCTCTTTTGGCCATACACCCAACTGGTGGACTTAGCTGCAGGGGGCAGTGCTAACCAGCGGTCAAGTAGCAAGGTCCCGTAGTGGTGGAAAAAGCGGTGGTCAGTGTGAAAGGCTGGGGGTCACTGCTGCAAGTGAAATTGACTCTCTTAAACTCCAGGTGGAAGTGTCTGTACAGAAAAGTTTTAGTGGGCTCAGCAATTTAAGTCTGCCACCAGCCATTTCAAAACAGCACACCTCTTCTGGCCATGCTCTGATTGATGAACTTGGCAGCAGGGGCAGGGCTAATTGCTGGTCATGTAGCAGGGTCCTGTAGCACTGGAAAAAAGAGCCATGGTCAGTGTAATGTGGGGGAAGAGTCACAGCTGCAAGTCAAAGTGACTCTCTTAAACCCCAGGTGGAAGTGCCTGTGCAAAAAAGTTTTAGTGGGCTCAGCACTTTAAGTCCACCTCCAACCAAATAGTGCACCTCTTCCGGCTATGCTCCTGATTGGTGGACTTGGCTGCAGGGGGCAAGGTAAACCGCTGGTCATACAACAAGATTCTGTAGCACTGAAAAAAGGAGCTGTGGTCAGAATGAAGTGTGGAGAGTCACTGCTGTAAGTAAAAGTGACTCTATCAAACCCCAGGTGGAAGCAGCTATGCTGAAAAGTATTAGTGAGCTCAGCAATGTAAGTACATCGCCGGCCATTTCAAAATAACACACCTCTTCTAACCGTGCTCCCAACTGCTGGACTTGGCTGCAGGGAGGTGAGGCTAACCATTAGGTAGCAAGGTCCCATGGTGGTGGAAAAGAGCCACAGTCAGCGTGAAGGGGGGGGGGTCACTGATGCAAGTGAAAGTGACTCTCTCAAACTTGAGGTGGAAGCAGCTGTGCATAAAAGTTTTAGTGGGCTCAGCAATTTAAGTCCACCACCAGCCATTTAAAAATTGTGTGCCTCTTCTGTCCAGGCTTCTAATTGATGGACTTGGCTGCAGGGGGTGGGGCTAACCACCAGTCGTATAGCAGAGTCCTGTACCACTGAAAAAAGGAGCTATGGTCAGCATAAAGAGGTGGGGAGAGTCACTGCTGCAAGTGAAAATGACTCTCTCAAACCCCAACTGGAAGCAGCTGTGCAGAAACATTTTAGCGGACTCAGCAATTTAAGTCTGCCACCAGATGTTTCAAAATAGTGTGCCTCTAGATTGGTGGACTTGGCTCCAGGGAGTAGGGCTAACCACCGTAATGTAGCAGGGTCCTGTAGCACTGGTAAAAGGAGCCACAGTCAGCATGAAGGGAGGAGGATTACTGTTGCAAGTGAAAGTGACTCTCTCAAACCACAGGTGGAAGCAGCTGTTCAGAAAAGTTTTAGTGGGCTCAGCAATTTAAGTCTGCTGCCAGCCATTTCAAAATAGCATGCTTCTTCTGGCCATGCTTCTGATTGGTGGACTAGGTTGCAAGGGGCAGAGCTAACTGCCAGTCATGTAGCAGGGTCCCATAGGACTGGATAAAGTAGCCATGGTCAGGGTGAATGGGGGGAGGGTCACTGCTGCAACTGAAAGTGATTCCCTCAAATCCCAGGTTTGGCATAATCAAGCAGATTGCGCATAGATGGACATAGCAATGGGTATAAATATTGAGTAAGAAATAATTACACAGAATTAAAAAAAACACTGCCCTTCAGCAGTGTGACTGGATGCCTATTTTGTTGGCCATTAATGTTGACTCTGCACTAGAATACTTTATCACCACTTTCAATGCAACCTGTGATATCTTCGCCCCTCTTAGAAAAAGGAAATCCAAAGGTGCCAGTAACCCCTGGATCTCCACCTCTCTTCTTAATCAGATGGCTGCTTGAGATCATCTCTGGCATAAAGCCCATGCCACTGGGAACCCCTCTGACTGGGAGAGGTACAAGGCAGCTAGGAACAACTGCACTTGTGTAATTCTCTTTGCTAAATCTGATTATTACAAAACTGTGTTTACTGGCACATGGGGTAACAGTAGGAATTTTTGGGAGACCATCAAGGAACTGACCGGCAAGCTCAACAAAACTCCATCCTCACTTATCAACATCAACGGGGTTTCCACTCAGGATTCACAACAAATTGCTGACATCTTTAATAATGCATTCTCAGACCTGAGTGGAGTCCTTCCCCCTGACTTCTTTCCTAACGCCCCCTCTACACCTGGAACCTTTAACAGCTCCCCTAGAGTTATGACCACTCCCAACTCCCTCCCTTCTACTTTAGGACAGTCTCAGCCAAAGAGACAAAAAAGTACCCTTTCAGGTCATTAACAGATCATGGTACAGCAGTGACTCCCTTGATCTAAAATTTCTCCACCTTGCCCTAGATGCTGTACTGCTACCCATCACCAAGATTTTCAATCTATCCCTCTGGCTAGGTCAATTCCCTCTCTTGTTGAAGGCAGCCATAGTTACCCCTGTCTACAAGAGTGGAGACAAAACCTTGCACTCTAACTACCATCTCATCTCTATACTCCCTCCTCTTCCAAAGTGCTTGAACATATCGTTCAGCTCTCCAATTACCTCTCCAAATACAACACTCAATATCTGCAGCAACACGGGTTTAGAAAAAAACCATAGCACCACTACCGCACTTCTTGAATATACATTTATTCACAGAACACTCGACGGTTGCCACCTAGTTGAGTCCATCTACTGTATATTGACCTAACTAAAGCATTTGACATGGTTAACCATTCCCTACTTATTGAGTCTCTCCCTGTCCTGGCCTTTCACATGCAGTTACCTCCTGGTTTCAGAATTACCTTACTGGCAGAATGCAATGGGTAAAAATTAGGGGTACCCTCTCCACCTCCTGTCCTGTGCTCTCCAGTGTACTGCAAGGTTCCATTCTTGGCCCCCTTCTTTTTAGTCTCTTCCTCAATTCCCTCCCCCAGGCCTGCCCCAGTCAACTTCTCTATGCGAATGACGCTGTCTTATTCATGAGCCAGCCAGACCCCTCTCTCCTTATTAGAGAGTTGCAGCACAGCTTTGCTCTGGTCAAGTCCTCGCTTACAGAACACAAGTTAATCCTGAACTATAAAAAGACCAAGGTGATGTTATTTGTAAATTCTCACAACTAGCATAAGTCAACTCAACTTACCATCCTTAACAACTGTTGTGATCCTCTGGAGCAAGTACATAACTTCAGGTACCTAGGCATTACACTTGACAGAAGCTTATCCTTTAATGACCATATAAACATCATTTCTAAAGCTGTTAATACTCAAATAGGGCTCCCCTACAGACACTGTCACAGCCTTACCCCTGATGCACTCCATCTTGCTGTCAACAGCTCTGTCTTCTCTCTGTAGACTATGGGCTAGTCATTTATGGAGCAGCTACTGACACTTCACTTAAATGTATTAAGGTTGCCCTCAATAAAGCCTGACAATTAGTTTCTGGGGCTCACAGGTGCACCCACACCTGCGATCTGTATACTCAAACCTGCTGGCTGAATCTGAGTGGCAGGATCATGTACCAGACCTGCCTACTAGGTAAGAAGATCTGTCTGGGTCTAACCCCTCCAACAACACAACACATCCTTACCCCAGCAATCGATCCTTGAAGGACAAGAAGCACAACTAGACCTACCTATCAGGCCCCATTCTGTTGGACTTATCAGGCGCAATGGGCCTTTCTCTACAGAGCTCCCACTTGGCTATCTGAGCTCTCTCTTGATGTACAAACTGCGACCACGTTAGGGCAGTTTATACACAACCTCAGACAGTAACTTCTTTCTCTCAACCGCTGTGACTGCCCAACTTAAGCTACTTCACCCTCAGGTGTCCCCTCATTTCCTGGCTGAACAGCTGCCACTCTCCCCACCACTCCCCTCCTCCTCCCACCCCCAACCCCCATAGGTACCTCTCTCTTGATGTGTTTTCTCTCTCTACTTCACCTCACTCTGTAGCTCCTGAACCCTGATTTCCACCTATTCCCCCTCCTCCCTCTTTCCCCTTTTTCACTGCTCCTTTTTATTTGTCTTGGCTGACCCATGTTAACATATTGACTTCAACAAAGTTATTCTTGACTGCCTGTTATCACATACTGATACATTATTGTATTTTATCTTAGCTTTTACCCTGGTATCTATTTTTGGTTCTTATTTGCCAGCTTTGACAAAGTCTGATATAATGACTGCTCTGATTGTTTCTTTTTTGGTTTTTTTTTGTTATATCCATGTTTTTGTTACATTGTCGTATTTAGCTAATT
Organism: Neoceratodus forsteri; assembly: GCA_016271365.2. Taxonomy (NCBI): domain Eukaryota; kingdom Metazoa; phylum Chordata; order Ceratodontiformes; family Ceratodontidae; genus Neoceratodus; species Neoceratodus forsteri. The sequence goes on from CM057459.1 coordinate 65,980,478, forward strand.
GTTATGATTTCTTTTGGATATGGAACCTTTGTAAATGAGTCTCTGACTCAAAGGTATGTCAAATTCTGAGACTGTAATAAATAAGTAAATACATAAATAAAATAAAAATGATTTTGTGGATCCAGTTCATGTAATATCAGGAAAAGAGGTAGCATTTTCCAAATGGTAAGAATAAAGATAATTTCAACAACAGTATGGGAAAACTCACTTTTTCCGGTCCCACAATTAAAACTAAACTAGCCACAATTGTTTTCATGATGATAGCGTATATTACCCATGATGTAATGCTTTTGGGGATATGAGTAATTTTGTATTTCTTTAAATTTTGGTATTGCTGCTGATATGCTTTTTGTTTAACTGTTGCTACTGTTCTTTTCTTGTAAAATACTTAACTGGTCTGGGCTGGAATGATGTGATAAGGATGACTCTCCAAAAACGAGTCTGCAATGGGTAACAGCAAAAGGCAAAACGCAACGAGGGTGACTGAGGAGAAGAGTGACCAGTGGGGAGAATGCCGGCAGCAAGCAGAGTAGGCATGGATGACTGGGAATGGGCAACTGTGCCACGGGGTGACTGGTACTGGATGATGGTACACTGGTGACTGGGAAAGGGTGACGGGATAGTGGTGAGTGCAACAGGGCAGCGTAAGAAGTGCGACTGGCTGTGAGCAGCAGGACAGTGGCAAGTGACACATGGTGACATGCCGTGGGTGACTAGCACTGTGCTACTGCATGCCCCACAGTGCACACCTCTGACCTGCAGCCCCAAGGACACAGACCCCCCCACAGTGTGCCCCCATCAAGGGTCATACCACATGCCCTGGTCCCACAGCCCCAGTGACACAGAGCCCACCCCACAATGTTCCCCAGCCACGCACAATGCAAGCCCCAACCATCCCTGGTGGTCTAGTGTCCCCCCAATGGTCCGTAGCAACTGCACCCCCCAAACACTCCTGTGGAAGTGGGCAGGCATGGCCTACCACACACTGCCAGTCCCCTACCACTGCACCCATGCCCCACCCACCCACAATGCCTCACATACCACATCCATCCCTGGTGAGCTAGTGCCCCCCCCTTAGCATGTTCCACAACAGCAGACGTGCCCACCCCCAAACATCCACCCCTGTGGGGGCAGACCGGCATGGCCCTCCACACACCGCCATGGCCGACCCACCGAGCACGTACATGTACGAGTATGCTCTTAGTCACTGTAATGGATGTGGGCTGCATGGGCCTGCTGTCAGTCATGCACGGTCACACCACCCCCTGTCCTGGAAATGCATGTGCACAGTCACGTACACAAACATGCACAAGCTGTGATGGCAAAGTGGGCGGGATGGACATGCATGACTGGCAGCAGGCCCATACCACCCACAGCCATTACAATGACTGAGAGCGTACTCATACATGTATGAGCTCAGTGGGTGGGTCGGCCATGGCGGTGTGAAGGGACGTGCGGCCTGCCCCCGCAGGGGTGGATGTTTAGGGGTGGGCACACCTGCTTTAGCAGAACATGCTATGGGGGAAACAGTAGCCCACCAGGGATGGGTTATGGTTTGTGAGGCATTGCTGGTGAGTGGGGCATGGGTGTGGTAGGGCTGTGTCATGGGGCACATGATGGTGTAGGTGGATACACTGCACCACCAAAGAATGATGTGCATGTGCATACTGTGTACATGGCTGTCATGGCACTGTGTGCCATGTACAGTACTCCTGTGGCCTGAATGGGTGCAGGGGTCAAAAGAGTGACTGATGGGGATGTGGATGATGAGCGGGCACCACTGCCAGGGTGGCAATGCTCCACTACTGGGCTACATAGCAGGCTGTTGTGCACAGGGTGTGTGCCATGCCAAGGTGGACACCACTGGCAACAGGCACACTCTGCCAGAGATGTGGCTGCCAAGGATCAGATAAGGGCACAACAGATACAGAGAGTGCCAATAGGGCTCACCACACGCTATCCCATGCCTGCTCACACGTGGAATGTAAAATTGTGAGCAAGGCCATGGACATAGTCATAGTGACTATGGATGTCATACTCTGTGACAACGGCCACGATCCTGGCATTGAAGTCATGATAATGTCACCGAACCTGCATAGTCTCTGCCCTGGAGAAGAGCTGTTCTGCCCATATGACAGCCAGATGCTCCTCCTCGAGGAGGCACTCAAACAAGCTCCATATGCTGGAGTGGCACGACCCAACCCAGGTGTTGAAGGCCCTGTGCCACCCCTCAACAGTGTTGTTGGTCCTGGCCAGTTCCTGGATGGTCACACCATGGAAATTCCACTGGCCAGTGGGGAAGATAGTATGGCATCGCCCAGACCTCCCCATGGGGCGACCGACCCAGGTATCCTCAAAGTAGTTGAGGATTGGTTGGAAGACCTCATCATTCACTGCCACGTACTCATACTCGCTCATCACCTTGAACACTGCTGGCACATCTGCAGGTGGTACGAAGGCCAGTGCCAGCAGAATTCAGAGGTGTAGGGCAAAATCAGGGTTACCCATGTACCTCTGCAGAGGTTCCATGTCATAACAGCAATTGCAGAACAGTGATCGCCGTTACAGTGAGTATATATGACTGAAAATGAATTTCGGTGATGCACACTCACAGCGAGGAGAAAAAGGGCATCCAAGACCTACAGATTTTGTTTTCATGTGGGGGACTTTGCCCCCCACACCCCCCTACTTATGGATTCTCAACTCCAGGGGGGAGAAAAACTTAAAAAAGTGAAAGCCGCCTGCCTGCCTGCCAAAAATAAACGCGCCGCACCTGACCCAAACCCTGAACCCTGCACCTCCCAGCTGACCACCCTCCCCACCATGCTAGCGCACCAGCTCAGCAGCTGCCCACCACACCCCCCTCCTACATACTATCCCTCCCCTGCCTTCCCCCCCGTGCGTACTTCCCAACACAGTATTTGCCCACCCCAGTATCCGGTCCCCTCCCCCTCGCTAGGTAGCTGTGAACACAGGTGCCATAATTGAGTCGCTGTTTTTGTAGGTGCCCAATTTTGGTCACCTTGCTCACTGGATACCCTCTGCAGAATCTCTGGGCACTGTTGGATCTTGCACCATGGGGCCTGCAAGAGGTGGAAAAAACATCCACGTATCTGGGCATCCGGGAAGAGAGTGGCCACACCATGCCAGCTGGCATGCACGAAGTCAAGCAGGACTGTGGTAGGGGTCAGGGCTGAGCAGTGGATATTTAGTTGGCCCAGCAGTTACACATATGTCTGTGCCCTCCAGAAGCATGTGAGGGCATACACAGCTGCCAGGACTGCCCTGGATTGGACCGTGTGGACAGTGTAGAGCTGGTCAAACAGGGCGGGACATGCCCTGAATGTCCCATCCATGAACCAGTGCATGTAGTCTGCCAGCTGCTGCAGACCATGGTCTGTGACATAGATTAGCAGGCGGTCCCACTCCCTCCTGTTGTCAAACAGTAGGAACCGTGCACCATCACTTGCTACAGTGAAATCATCAGGGATGATGAGTTCTGTGATGGTAAGGGGTGTTGTCAGCCACCCCCATGCCATGTGATGTACCTGCTGGAAGGTCTGCCATATCAGACGCACACCTGGCAGTCATCCTGACATGGCCACCGGTATCCCAGCAGTAATCTCCATGATGACCTGAGATGCACTGTCCAGTGTCCAATGTGCCCTCTCCTGTAGTGTCCCGAGAACACGACGAACACCCACATCTGCCACATCGGGGGCATGATTGTGGTCACAGATCATGGCCACGGCCATGTCCTCCACAGTGTGGAGGTGGACAAGGCATTGGTACTTGTGGGCCGCCACACACTGCCAGTAAACCTCCTCAGGTCCCAGCTTGTCCTTCCTGTACACATAGCCATTGTAGACAGCTGGAGGCTTTCCTTTCTGGCTCTGTATGAACTACACTGACATTCTGAATGCAGGGAAACAGTACTGCAAATGCAGCCACCTGTGCCCTTTATATAGCTGGGGCAGGCTCCACCCTGTGTTGACTTACACACGCCCCTTCCAGCCATGCAGCCTATATGTACCTGGGTCTTTCCCACCCCTCCCCCATGTCTCTGTTGTCTCCGCCCCTTCATCCTGGTGTCAATGCTGTTCACACACACCCTCCCTAGAGCTGCCACCAGGGTGGTGCCCTGCCACTGGTAAGTGTGTTGCGGTATATGTGTTCACTGGGGCCTGCTTTTTTGAGGGTGGTGGTGCTCTGCACCGCTGTGTGGGTGTCCACTAGAGCATTATGTTGGGGGGGGTGTCGGTTGCTCTGCCATGCTGTCTGTCCTCTGGGCCATACTGTCATTTGAGTGGGGCATGTAGTGCTCTGCCTGGCTGTGGCACTGTTGCTCCACTGTTCTTGTGGGGGGAGGCGCTGCTGTGGTCCTGGCTGTTGAAATTTGTGTGCACTGCCTATACAGTGTTCCTGCTGCACTGTGCATGTGGCCAGGGCCGCATCCAGGTCCATGTCCATCCTGTGCCTCCTGTCCCCCATGGGCAGCTGTGCCACGGCCACCCACACCATCGCCACACTTTCATACATGCAGGGCCGAGGGCACCTTAGTGCTTCATGCCGCCCATGGCCCTCATTTTCCCAGGCCCCTTCCTGCCTGGCCTCACCTTTCCTGTGGCTTCATTCCTTGGGGCACTGCTGCAGTGGGCACCTTTCTAAAGCAGGTAGCCTGTAGCTCTTGCTTCTATGGTGCACAGTCACAGGGCGATCGCCTGCTAAACTGTAGCCACATTGTGCATCACCCTTACTGGGCTGTGGCTACAGTTGCTCATTTACTGCCGTTTGGTCTTCCTGGGTGGTCACCAAATAGGCATCTGCTCTTCAGACCTCGCCCACCAGACCATACTAATGAAGTAGTGCTCTTCTTGGCTGCTACCGTTTGGGCTCACCATAACCCTAAAAACCATCATTATTGGCTGGCTACCTCCAAACTTGAGATAAAGCAACAGCTATATTACACTGAGTCCTAAACGGGGTTAGATAAATATATGTGCTTTGCTGATTCCAGGATTTACAGGTTGTTGTGTTATTTTTGAGGCAGTGCATCTTACACTCCAGCTGATTGCCTATAGTACCCATGATGCATTGCAGTAGGATGCTATTGTCATTTTGTGCTTTGAAATAATAAATCTTTTAACAAATAAAAGAGCAAAGAGTATTGGGTAGGAAGCCAACATCTGAAATGCAAAGTGAAGGTCAATGATTGCAGCATCACTAACCTTGGTGGGGCATTTTAGGGTAAGAAGGAAGCCTTGTTTACAGCATGGAATGAAAATGTGCTGCTATATGAAAACTGCAGGATAGTTTTTTTATTGTGATTTTGACATCCTGCTTTATAGAACTGAGAACAATATGCACCAGTTCTCAAGACCCTGATGGAATTGAATGTAAGGGTGTTGGATATGTTTTAACCAAACTTGCAGCTCTACGCCAGAGATAATTAGAGCCCTGAAATATAAAGGCATGCGTTTGAAATTGCATGACAAGAATCCTGGGAGGTTAAAATTCTGAAAAAATACATGGCAACTGGCTTCTCCAAATAGGAAATGCAGAACACTAGGAGTAGACGGGCAACAAAAACAGAAACTGAAGCATTGCATTTTGTCTTGCCAAACAGACAGAAGCATCTTGAGCTGGGGGGATTATGAACATCACTGGATTTTAATGCTGAAGCATTTCTAAACAAACAGTTGGAATTCATCCATTTTATTATTCCTTGCAAGTCTGCTAGAAGAAATACATAAAAAAAATTACAATTTTAAATATGTTCAACTAATGTCTGATAAAATTAAATTTATTCTAACTTTTCATTTTCAGCACAGGTAGAAGACTGTTTTCATTAAACCACTCTGCTTAAAGTGACTCCAGATAAAATGAATGATGATGTTTTAATCTGATTGTGCACTTTGACATCAACCTGAATGGGAGGGTGAGAGATGGATAGCATTTGACATCTATGACTACTTGATATTATTCAACTTTAATAATTGTTGACTCGCCAGATCAGTGGCACAAAGTGACAATGGACTGCTCTGGCACACTTGTAACCCAAGTTCCTACCCCAAGCCCATGACATCAGGAGTGGAGCTTGGCAGGGATGCCCAGAGCATCTGATTATGTGCTTTCCTCCTGGAGGAGGGAGGGTTGTAATGTCCCACCGCAGTGGTGGCTCCTTGTGGAGGCTCTGTGGTGTTATTTGTGGTGGCTTGGGTGACCACACATGGCCAGACATCACCATAAGAAGCGGCTGTGGTGTATGCACAAAAGGGAGTTGGGCTTGCATGTACTGCATGAACATGGAAAACTGGGTCATAGCACCCTAGTTGATGGCTTTCTGGTGGTCTCCCCCTTGCCACCCAACCCTGCTGTGCACTGCCTCCACCCTTCAGCTGTCACTTTACCACATGATGCCTTTTCCTTCTCCCTTCTGGTCACAGGAAGCCCCTCGCTGGGTTGCACCATAACAAAGTGGAGAATAGTACTACTGATAAAAAGCCTGGCAGCAGAACCTAGAGAAGAGAGCAGTTAATCTAGGGGGCAGTGGGGGCCACCATGGGCACATAGCACATTGGGTAGAGTGCTAGAGTAATAACAAGAAAGAAAAATCATTAAGAAAAAGAATTGTTGACTTAGTTTGATCCAATATAAGGATCTCTAAGTTTACTTAGAATGCAAACATCCTCCAACCATAGAAACATAGAATCTGACAGCAAACAAGGACAGCTTTCCCCACTCAGTCTGCTCCTTTTATCCATAACTTCAGTGTTACCACAGACCCTGCTTGATCCCCTGCCCTTTCTACCACCCTTTCTTTCCACTAAGATTCCCTTATGCTTATCCTATGCATTCTTGAATCCCACCACTGTTTTCACTGTCACCACCTCCACTGCCAGAGTATCCCAGGCATCCACTACTCTTTCTGTGAAGAAGTACTTCCTCACATTACTCTTGAATCTTTTTTTTGATGCCGAGATCCCTGGTAACTCAGCCCTCAACCCCTTGTTGCCCACTAACCCCCAGAACATACCTAGGATGATGATACTCCCGGGCTTGTTCCCCAAGATGGGGCCACTGAGTAGGCGCACCACCAGTGGAGACTGTACTCTGTTCCCAGAAGACCCCTCAGCTGTCAGTGTTCCTGGGCTCACCCTCCAGGGTGGGGCTGTGGGGTCAAGTGGTTCCCGACAGAGGACTGTAGCCTGGTCACCAGCTGAGTGCCACGGCAGGTGTAGCAAGACCAGGAAGTGGGGCGTCATCCATGGGGCTGGCATTTTTTACATGCTTTGTCCCCTGGCAGGTGTGGCATGCAATGATATAGGGTGCCTACGCGCTGATGTCCAGCACGCCTCCCCTACAGTTCAGCTCTGGCCGCTGCCTTCCCTTGCCTCAGCCAGGGGTCGATCATGTGGCAATCAATCACCCGCTCTCCCCACCGGAGGAGGAGGAATGCAGTTCATGGGATGCTCAGTCCTCCTCCCCCTGGCCACCGCTTTAACTCCTCGGGTCCAGTTTCAGAACCTGGGGTGTTGGCATTGCAAGTGGAAGCACTACCACTGCACCAACAAGTCACATTTCTATCGACTGTACATTTGAAAGTCCACCAAAAAAGAAAAAAATAAGTATTTTTCTACTGATGACACTCCACAAAAGAAAGGACTCACTGAAAACTCTTTTTATAACTTTCCACTGAGCTCAAAGGAAGCAAACCCTGAGGTAGCAATGGGGACTAGTGAGGGAGTATTGCCATAGTCTTGGTAGCACCTATGGTTATGACCCGATGGCTGGGCTGACTTCTTTGCATGGTCCCTCAGTGGTTCAACCAAATAGTGCTCAACAGTACAGTGTGTTTCACACAGTTACTAATTAAACCAGGAGTAAAAAAGAATTTAAAGAGCCCCTGACAGCATTAGGAAAACTTTGAAAAGGTAAGATTTATAATCAGCTCCATCACATTTTCTTTATTACTTCATATATTTTCAGTAATTAACTCCCCATTTTCTTTTTTACTGAAAAAAGTTGCATGAAAACAAGATTCCTACCCCCTAGACTATATCTACTCTGGCTGCTTCTCAACACATGACATCACAATCCCCTGTTTATGACATCATAATTATCTGCACAGTACTTCATGGGCTAGGACCCAGTGGAAAGCTTCCTCTGGGACTCTTGAACCTCCTTCCCCCAGCTGGCCCCTGATGCCCCGGGCTCATTCCCAAACCCAAGTCACTAGCTTTGCAAGCAGTAGTTCTACCACTGCACTGATGGGCCAGCTCTGTCCAGACTATATTATAATGTTTATTTCAACTATTGGTGCCTCTTTTAATTACATTGTTTGAGACTGACTTAACTCCAAAAGAAAATGCTTCTAATGGAGCTCTGTGTCTGATAACATTCTACTGATCATCTGGAAATGCCAGTATAATGTGCAAGTTCAAATAATTTGGTTTGTGGCATCATACATTAGTGTTGCTTTAAATACTTATTTATTTAAACAGAATGTTTTAAGTTTCATCTTTTGCCTTTTTTCCCCTCTTGGATCAATTCCACCTAGTACACTTTAGCTACTGTATAAACTTTGTCATATGTAGAAGTTATTAATTTATTTTTTTTACTTTTTTTTTTGATCTGATGAATTAAGATAAAAAGTTATAATGTCATCTACATAGTTAATATATAAGAACAATTTACACAAAAAAATAAAAAGTATAAAAAAGGAATGGTTTCCTTACCAGTTTGATGCTTTGCACTATGTTTTGATGGGTATATTGTACTGTACTGCCCAGTGAGCTGGATAACCCGGATACATACATGTATGCATTTTGAGGTCTTACCAAACTATCGGTAAGTAAACCATTTTATTTATGGCTTTATCATCTCTGTGTCACTAGCATCCTTTGCTTTTTCTTCATTCCACCAGCTCCAAATATTTTTTCTCTTTCATTTGAATGACAGCACTGTGAGTGCCTTGGTCAAAGTCCCAAGATACAGTAGCTAACTTTTCTACCTCTACCAATGACCTTTTTACAAAGAACACATATGTAGAGCCCATGTTGTTTTCGACATGGTGGAGATAATTCCTCAGTGCAGATGTTGGCATCTTATTTCAGCACCAGACATGCAGTAAATACATAATTAGCCTGATTTAAGTCTGACTACAGCACAAGAAGCAATAGCAGTGGCACCCTTCTTGTTCTGCCATCTTGGACTTATCTACCACAACTTCATTATCACCCTCACTAATGTGAGACTGGAACATAAAATCTATAGAAATGAAAACATCAACACGTTGGACATGTGACCATTCTTGTGCTGCCTAGAAGATAGTTTTTGTGTGTGTGTGTGTGTGCCACAAAAATAGTCCTAATACTCTTACATTTGTTCTCAGTGTATGCCACAGCTGACATTTTTATGTTCACTATGTGCATATGCACAGCAAACATTTTGTTAGGATTGTGGCTTTTGAGGGATGTGACACTGTCAGTCCAATGCAGAGTAGTCTGCAAGGGGCTCTTTAGCATCACATCAGTTATCAGCCAAGCTGATCATGACACTGTTCTGACTTGCTGGGTGGAAACTTCATGTAGTTCAAAAGAAAGAGCTGACCCAGTCGTAGGTCAGCCCTTTCCTTTGATCTACACCACCCAGAAACAACAGCTGATCTAACATGATCAGCCTGCTGAGGTTGAATTACACCCTGTAAAAAAGAAAACTGTCTGGCGATGTCTGTTGCTGCCACTGCCATTAATGTCCCCACACCCAAACCTCCCACTCAGCACCCACCACCCCACACACCCCACTTACACAACAGCAACACTGGGGGTACCCAATCCCCAGTGTCACCACCTGCAATAAAGAAAACTGTCCCTCATAGTTTTCTTATAAACTCTGTAACAAAGAAAACTGTCCATTGATGTCTGTTGCTGCCGCCGCCAATTGTCCCCTCACCCGACCCTGCCTCTCAGCATCCACCCACCCCAACAAATATAATACCAAAACTGTGGTGCTCAATCACCTAGTGTCACCACCTGCAATAAAGAAAACTGTCCCTGGTAGTTTTTTTTATTAAATATACCCTGTAAAAAAAGAAAAATGTCTACAGGTATCAGTGTCAGTTCCTGCTACCTCCATTAGTCCCCCCTTCGACCTTCCCATTCAGCATCCTCCACCCTACACTCCCCCCACAAACATAACACTGACACTGGGGGTGCCTAATCCCCCAGTGTCACCACCTGAAATAAAAATAACTGTCCATAGCAGCTTTTTTAAACATACCAAGTAAAAAAAAATGCCCATCGTTGCCTGTTGCTGCCACTGCCATTAGTCAACCCACGCAACCCTCCCACTCAGCACCCACTACCCCACACCCCCCAAAGCCCTTACTTAACCACCAGGGGTCCAATGCCATAATCCTCTCTAGACTGCAGACACATCTTCACTGTTCAACACCGGACTGCAAACTGAGCAAATGAGGTATGCGGTTCAATGTATTTAGATGGGGTTTTGCACATAGTGGCATAACTTGGCCATTTTTGGATATTTTTGCCCCAAATTTTCAACATGCCTTTTTTTGGGGAATCCACCTCATGAAAATTGGCAGTGAAATTAGGCAAATCTGTCCTGAAAGGTGATCTTGAGGTCACTGCGTGAAATCACCTTTTGGGCAGGAGTTAAAAATGTTATCCACCCTTGTTCATGAGGTGGGGTTATAAGAAGGCTATGTTGAAAATGTGGGATAAAAATATTTTAAAAAACAACAAAGTTACATTGAAATTTTCAAACACAGGCTTGCAACTTTGGTAATTTTCAATATTTTGACCCCAAATTTTCAACATAGCCATTTCTTCAGAGCAACTCATGAATATGACAGCTATCATTTTTCAAATCCTGGCCAAAATATGTTTTCACATCTCAAAAGGTGATTTTGCAGTCACTGCACAAACTCACCTTTTGGATAGGAGTTGAAAATGTTATCCACACTTGTTCATCAGGTGGGATCATAAGAAGGCTATATTGAAAATTTGGGGTAAAAATATTGAAAAAAACAACAGCAATATGAGCCTACATTGAAATTTATGAATACCAAGCTCATAATGTTTGTAATTTTCAATATTTTGACCCCACATTTTCAACATAGCCTGTCCTTCACAGCACCTCATGAATGTGCAACTGTCATTTTTCAAATCCTGGCCAAAATGTTTTTTTGTACTTGTGGCACAAAATCACCTTTTGGGCAGGATTTGAAAATTTTCTCCTCCCCTGTTCATGAGTTGGGCTCATACAAAGGCTGTGTGGGGTCATAAGAAGGTTATATGTAGAAAATCAGGGTACAAATATGAGAAAACAACAAAGTTATGGGTCTACATTGCAATCTTTCGAAGCACACTCATAACTGTGGTCATTTTCAATATTTTAACCCTAACTTTTCAACATAGACATTTTTTCACACTGCCTCGTGAATGTGAAAGCTGTCATTTCTGAAATCCTACCCAAAATGTGTTTTATCACTTGTGGCACAAAATGAAGTTTCATCCATTGTTTTATAAATGACACCTGTCATGCTCAGAAGGAGTGGTCATAAAAAGATAATGTTGAAAATGTGGGGTTAAAATGCAAAAAACCAACTAAGTTATAAGGAACTGAACTGTTCCAACATGTACTCTAGTTTTATTCTTTGCAGATTTTGGCCACTAGTGTTCAACATATCCCTTGTGTTACCCCACCTCCTGAACATGGCAGGAGTCATTTTTCAAATCCCCTCCAAAACTTGTTTCCACAGTCACACAGTGAAATCACCTTTCAGGTAGGATTTAAAAAATTCTACCTGTCTTGTCAGGTCATAAAAACACTGTTGGACATTTGGGGTCAAAATGTAGGAGCCCACTTAAAAGTAGACATTGCCTCTCAGCTGCCCTCTCCTGGGTAATTACAATCTAACAATGTGTCAAAGCAGCACACCACTGAAAATGAGATATTGCATCTCATTTGCTCTATCCTGTCCTGGGTAAATATATAGTAAAAATGTGTACAAGCAAAACCTTGTACAACAGCAATGAACATTTGGCATTGACAAAAGCCTGTTAATGGAAGATTTTTGTGTTTGTGGATTTTACTGCTTACCCATCATCACTCTGTGAATGCTCTGCATGTGTGAACTGTTCTACTACGGAATGTTTCCTGCTGCTGATGTATTGTTCTCTGTGATATTGCCATGTTTCTAAATAGTCCTTGCTGTCACCTCCATGTAACCTCTGAAAGTGGGCTTGGTTCCCAGGCTTACCTGGTTACCAAAACACAACTAAATAAATAAAAGTTTTTAAACTGATAGATAACATAGAAACATAGAAACATAGACTTTGACGGCAGATAAGGACCACTTGGCCCACCCAGTCTGCCCATTTCCCTACCTACTGGATAAGCTGCAGATTCTAGTTAACCAGCAGCCTACTTCCTGCCACCCCCCACTACAATTGCCTTGTGTCTGTCTCATGCATGTTTGAATTGCCCCACTGTTTTAGCCCCAACAACCTCCCTAGGAAGGCAGTTCCACGCATCCACCACTCTCTCCATGAAAAAAGATTTCCTCACATTACCCCTGAGCCATCCCCCCTCTATCTTTAAATTGTGTCCCCTTGTTCTTACACATCTCTTTTTCTGAAAATACTACTCTCCTGGACTTTGTTGATTCCCTTGAGGTACTTGAACATTTCTATCATGTCCCCCCTGTCCCTCCTTTCATCAAGGGTATACATATTAAGCTCTCTCAGTCTCTCTCTTCATATGATTTCTGTTGCAGACCCTGCACCATTTTAGTTGCCCTTCTCTGGACTGCTTCCATCCTGTCTATGTCCTTGCGTAGATGAGGTCTCCAAAACTGCACACAGTACTCCAGATGGGGTCTCACCAACTGTCTGTACAGAGGGATAACCAGTTCCCTTTTTCTACTTGTGATGCCCCTTCCTATGCATCCCAGTATCCCCCTGGCTCTCCTTACTGACTTCTCACATTGCTTACCCACCTTTAGATCATCTGATATGACTACCCCCAAGTTCCGTTCCATTTTTGTTGTTGTTAGTATCTCCCTTGCTATTGTGTACTCTTCTCCTGGGTTTTTGTTTCCCAGGTGCATTACTTGCACTTCTTTGCATTGAATCTAAGTTGCCATATGTCTGACCATTCCTCCAACCTTGCCAAGTCCCTTCTCATCCTTTCTACCCCCCCTTGTGTATCAACTCTGTTACAGATCTTTGTATCATCTGCAAAGAGGCATACCTTTCCCTTCAGACCCTCTGCAATGTCACCTATAAAGATGATAAAGAGGACTGGACCCAGTACTGAGCCCTGAGGTACTCCACTAGTAACCCCTCTTTCTTCGGAATGTGTTCCACTCACTATTACCTTCTGTGTCCTGTTGTGCAGCCAGTTTGCAACCCAGGCTACTACTCTGGGACCCACTCCTAGGCTGGCTAACTTGATTATTAATCTTTTGTGCGGGACTGTGTCAAATGCCTTGCTAAAGTCTAGGTAGGCCATATCCACAGCCCCTCCCCTGGTCTATTACTTTGGTCACCCAGTCAAAGAAATCTATTAGATTCATCTGACATAACCTTCCTGCTGTAAATCCATGCTGCTTTGGGTCCTGTGCCCCACTGGCCTCTAGGTACTCAACAATTCTTTCTTTCAGAAGTGATTCCATCATTTTCCCTACCACTGAGGTCAAACTTACAGGTCTGTAGTTTCCTGCTTCTGCCTTGCTCTCACTTTTGTGAAGGGGAATCACATCTGCCCTCCTCCAGTCCTCAGGTGCCACCCCATCCTCCCATGATTTGTTAAAAAGTGTGGTCAGTGGTGTCACTAGATCCTCCCTTAGTTCTTTTAGGATTCTGGGGTGAATCCCAACAGGCCCCATTGCTTTGTCCACCTTGAGTTTTAGGAGTTCTTTCAGGTCTCTTTCTTCTGTAAATGGACTGGTGTCAACCCCCCTACCCAGAGTGTTTCTATTGTCTGGTTTAGGTAACTTCTCCTCATCTTCTTTTGTGAATACTGAGCAAAATTATTCATTCAGTATCTCTGCCTTTTCACTGTCTCCCTCTGCCCACCTCCCCTCTCCCTTATTAATCTTCACTATTCCTCCCTTAACCTTTCTATGCTCCCTAATGTACCTATAAAAGGTTTTATCCCCCTTCTTAACTGACTTGGCTATTTTTTCCTCAGTTTGGGCTTTTGCTATTCTGACTGCCTTCCCCACTTCTTTCTGCTTTAGTTGATACAGTTCCCTGTCGTGCTCCTTCTGTGATGCCTTATACTTTTTGAATGCAGACTTTTTCTCCTTAATCTTCCCTGCCACCTCTTTTGAGAACCATAGTGTTTTTTTACTCCGCTTTGTTTTCTTTATCTGTTTCACACAAAGGCTTGTTGCCTTTATGATGGCAGTTTTGATTTTTCTCCATTGTTCTTCCACCCCTCCTTTTTGGCCATTTGCTACTGTATTCCTCAGGTATTCACCCATTTTGCCAAAATAAGCCCTTCTAAAGTCCAGTATGCTTGTTTTTGTATGGCTTGTCTCCATGGTTGTGCTTATTGTGAAGCACACTGTGCAGTGGTCACTTGTTCCCAGATGTCTACTGACTTCTAAATTTGTGGTCCTCTCTCCATTTGACAGTACCAGGTCTAGTATTGCTTCCTCCTGAGTGGGTTCCAACACTAGCTGTCTAAGGCCTGCCCCCTGCAGGGCATCGAGAATGACCCTGCTCTTGGATGTGGCTGCAGTACATGTCATCCAGTTAACATCTGGCATATTCAGGTCCCCATCAACAGTACCTCCCTTTTTCAGCCATTTTGAGAATGCCTCTCTATCATTTTCTTGTCCATTTCCTCCCTTGAGATGGGGTCTGTATACAACCCCTGTGCAGATTGTGATGCCATTCCCTGTCTCCAAGGTGACCCAGAGTGCCTCTTGTCCTCCCCTTTACTTTTTAGTTCTGTAGCTTTGATCCCTTCCCTTATGTATAGAGCTACTCCACCTCCTCTTTTCCCCTCCCTGTCCCTTCTGTAGACTGTGTACCCCAGTATGTTGACATCCCAGTCATGGTTCCCTGTGTACCATGTTTCTGTGACTGCCACAATATCCAAGTGTTCATCTTCCATCAAGGCTACTAGCTCAGGAAGCTTGTTTCCCAGACTACAGGCATTGGTACTCATTGCCCTCCATTTAATGTTGGCTTTATCCTTTTTTCCACCATGCCTGTTCTTCTTGCCCTTGTCTATTTTTCCATTTACCCCTGTCCTGCCCTCCGTTGAGCACTGTACCTCAGTGTTTACCTTACTACCCATCATGTTTTGTGGGCAGAGGCTTGAAATTTCCTTCCTCTTATTAGCACCTCCCCCCATGGCTAGTTTAAAAGCTTGCCAAGGAAGCATTTAAACCTGTCACTTACCATCTTGGTTCCCTTCATGGACAGATGCAGACCATCATGCCAGTATAAACCTTCATCTCTCCAGGTGTACCCCCAGTCCCCAATGAAGCCAAAGCCCTGTGCTCTGCACCAGTTTTGCAACCATTCATTAAACTGCATGGTGTGTAGTACCCTAGCCTCACCCCTGCCATAGACTGGCATCACCTCTGAGAAGGTAACCGTGCTTGCTACCTGTCTGAGGCCCCTCCCCAACTCCACAGTTTCATCCTGCACTGCACTGATCCCATGCCTAGCTAGGTCATTTGTCCCAAGGTGGACAATGATATCTAGTTCCCTCTCCTGTGATGCTGCTTCTGCAATCCTGAGGATTCACTTCTTGTCCCTCCAAGCCATGGCACCAGGCAGGCACCTTACTTCCCTCTCCTCTCCCTTCCCCAGGTCTACCCCCTAACAATTGAGTCCCCTATCAGAAGCTGTTTCCTTCCCCTGTGGTGTCCCTTGCCACCCTTCTGTGGGTCTCCCTTGAGGGTGTCCTCAGCATTCTTCTTGGTCTCCACTGAGGGTGCCATCATAGAGGAACCTTGTTCTGCCAGACTGGCATATGGTTTGTGTAGAGGTACAACTAGGGGGCTTCGCCTCTGTTCCACCACCTGTACCCTCCCAGAACCCACTGTGGTCCAACTGCTCTTCATACTTGGCAGCCTCTGTGGCAGTGATGCTCTTTGGGTGGGGGAGGCCTCCTTAGTCCTTGCCAGTTCAGCCTGGAGGTGGGCAACCTCCTCCCTCAGAGCTGACAGTTGCCTGCTGATAGGACAGCAATGCAGTTTCCAGAATGCCTCCCAGAAAACTGCTGCCCCACAGCCAGTACATTGCACCACTCCCCATATGTCCCTCTTCCTTATAATATGCAATATGTAATATATATATATAAATATATATATTTTTTTCTTCCTTTTTGTGGTGTGTTCTTACCCTTTATGCACTGTGCTGGATAGTGACATAAAGTTTACACATTCAAAAACAGCTCTACTGCTGCCTGATCTTTTTGAGAATTTATTCCCTCTGGCTCCTTTACATTTAATTTCATTTTCATTTCATTTTATTGGTTATACTGGAAAGGCATGTGAGCATTGCACCCTGTTTACACAAGCATCCAGTTACATACAACAATCGTGAGACATGACATAGGCTAAAAACATTTAACTTACAGCGAGGGTTAACACCATGGTACAAAAAAATCAGGACAGTATAGACTAAAGGGCAAACCATGAACTAACCTGGGTGATTTAACAAATACAAAGGTGACATTGAGCATTCAGTGAAGGTTTAACAATAACAGTGGAAAACAAAACATTTAAGTGCAATCTAAAAAAAATTAGCCTAGGTGGATTAACAGTACTACAAGACCTAGAAAGAGAGGTTAAGTGCCACAGGTGGTTAACCAGAGGGTGGGGGAAAAGAGTGCAGAAGGGGAGCCAGATTAGGGCTGCAAGCAGGTGCAGGAGTAGGTGAGGGAGAAATGTCTCCAAATATTTTGTTTGAAGGCATTTGTGGAGGGACAGAGTTTTAGTTCTGGAGGGAGAGAGTTGAAGAGCTTGGGTCCCATAAAGGAGAATGTTTTCTGGCCTTGAGTGGTCCAGCAGAAAGGAACAGTGAAAAAATGAGTGGAGGACAGTCTAGTGGTCCTAGTGATGGTGGCTGTCTGGAAAAGAGAGAGATGAGGCAATCAGGGAGCAGCCCACAGGAGAGTTTGAAGAAGAAGGTAGCCATCTTGCAGTTGAAGTGGGCCTGAAGGGAGGGCCATCCAGTGAGCTGATAAAGGTTACAGTGGTGTGTGAGTTTAGGGAGACCAGAGGCAAAGTGGATAGTGTAATGCTAGGAGCTTCGAAGTCTGGAGAAATTTTTGATGGAGAGGTGGGGGAGTGAGACAAGAGAACCATAGTCAAAGACAAGAAGGAAGAAGCTGGAAACTAGGAGGGATTTGGATTCCCCTGTTAAGGCAATGCTTAGTTCCATGGAGGATTACTGAGGTGTTGGTGGGCTTTTCTGATTGTGAGGCTAGTGTGAGCATCAAAATTGAGGTGGCTATCCAGGGGTAAACCAAGGTACTTGAATTCACTGACTCTTTCAATGGAGTTACCAAGGTTGTCATAGAGGGGCTGGTCAAGGCCTAGGGGTTTGCAGGGGCTGGAAAAAAACATGAACTTAGTTTTTTTGGAGTTGAGTACTAGACCTTTGGATGTGAACCAGGTGTGACATCTGCTGAAACTGAATTGGAGTTTGTTAATGAGAGTGGTAGGGGATTTGTCCGGACAGAAAAGGGCTGCATCATCAGCATAGAGAATGAGTTTGGAGGAGGTGCAGATGTCAGGTAGGGAGTTAATGACCAGAGAGAAGGAAGAGGTCCCAGGATGGACCCTTAGAGGGATGCTGAATACAGTATGATGGGGCAGGATTTGGAGAGGACACCCCCAATATTGGTGCAATGGGATCTACCAGTTAGGTAATCCTTGAACAAGAGGCAGACCTCTGGTGAGAAAAGGAGGCCAGCCAGGGTACGGAGGAGGAGGACTTCATGATCAACAAGGTTGAAGGCTTTGGTGAGGTCTATGAACGCAGCACCGGTGTAGAGGCCTTCATTGCTGGCTTTTCCTCCTTTCCTTCATTCATTGTCAACACCTGTATTTCTGCTTCCTTTTAGTGCCTATACTGTAGTTCGTATTTTGTTTCTTTTTTAATATTTTGGAGGTTTAGCCACACGCAGTAGTGCTAGTTTGGGAGGTCAAAGCATTCCCACATCAACTTTGGTCTCCCCACTGTCAAATTTTCAATTTCATTTTCATAGTTTTTTCTCAGCCCACTTGGGCTTCTTTTGCACCCTCTTGGGTTAGCAGTGTTTAAGTCATTCAGGCACCAGTACCCTGACTTGGGTCCATCCTGTTTTTACTTTCTTTGTTTAACATTTTGTTTTGTTTCTTTATATCCCAGACTGTTATATTTTTCACACACACACCCCCCTAAGAGTTCCCTGCCATGCAGGTACTTTGTGTTCCCTTTTAGTGTGTTTTTTCAATTTCTTCAGTTTATTTCTGTCCTTTTGTATATCCCTTAACCATGCCTCCTTCTCCAGACTGGGATGAATTTCTGACAGCACCCTTTTCCCCACCCCCACATTTCCTTTGCTCAGTTTTTTTTTTTTGCCTTTTTTTCATAGTTCAGCCCTCTGTACCCCCTCCTACAAAAGTTGAGAAGCCGTAGAAAGGCATACACTTTTTAGTACAGTAGTGTTTCAGCTCTCAAGCTGTCAGAGTAGTGTCACTGTCGCATGTTTGTCTCCCAGCATCATTTTCCTACAAGTGCACCTTCACATGCAGGTGCTTAGGATGAGAGGCATGGTACAGCAAGGCAAGGCAATTTTATTTATATAGTGCTCTATCCTCATAGGGCTCAGAGCCCTGTACAATAAATTAAATCACAACACACAGTTTGCCACAGACCTAAAAACACACTAGGCAGATTATCAAAGCAGGGAAACTGAATCCATAATGCCACGATTAAAACTAACTTCCCAAAGGAACACAGAAAGCTTGCCACAAAAGACACATTTAAAGATAAGCAAAATATCTGAAAAATAGGAAATAATGTGAGAAATACTGTTCTCACAATATTTTCAGTTCAGTTACCAAAAGAACAGTGATTCAGATAGTATTTTGCCTCTGTCTGTACCATTTGCACTTAATTAATACAACCCCTTTTCCCCACTGATTTGGATCCAAACAAATAAAAAACATTCATCTCTATTAGAGATACTGTATCAATTGTTTGTTTTAGTAAGGTCAGCTGCACCAGAGGAAATAAAGGTTTCCCCTTTGAAGATGTCCTAGGAAAAAACATTGTCTCCCTGCTGGAATGCATCACCTTGCTCTTTATGTTGTAGCTCTGCTCCATCTCTGCCGGTGCAACTTCATTCTCCAGTTGCAGTCTGTTAATAGCATCCATAGTTTGTTAATAATCTGCTTATCCAAGTATTGTTCTTGTGCTGTTCACCTTTTCAACCCTATATCTGTCATGAAACACCCAGCTGCAGCATTAAGCTGCTGCTGAAAATGAAGCCTTTCGGCTGCCAAAAGAAGCCTATCAGACAACAGCAGAAGTCACTTGAGCTATAGTAGTACATACTGCTAAGTCCAAACCTTGGCAAGCAGGACTTGGCTATCCCTTTTAGTGTGTTCTTCAAAATTCCTGGCTGTCTGTCTCTTTTTCTTCACATTATATTAATCACGAGATAGGCTAATGTTTATGACTTTGCTCACTGTTGGCATTTGGTTTGCTCCCAAATGCAAGCACTTCTAGCTCTTCATCTCTGCTCGTCATAATCACCATGACCAGATTCTGGGACTTCAGGGTTCATACTAATTGACTTTCTGATCTTTCAACTTCATTGCCAGTGTTATGCAATTATCATAAAATGTTTTGTCAGATGCCAACAACTGTCAGTCTTTGATCTTCACACAATCAGCATCAGTCACATCACCTTGATTAAAGCAGGGGGTCAGCCACCTGCAAAATAAATCAGACTTTGCCTTAATAAAACTCAGTGGTATGAGACTGTAAAAATATAGAAAAACATTGAATTGCAAGTCATTCCAAAATAAAGGAAAACATTGAATTACAAGTTATTCCATTTTTCATTTCTGAGGGTTTATTTACATATTGTACTGAAAAACGAGAGTTTTAGCACCTTGCAGTTCATCTACAGTGGAAACTTTGAAGTTGAAGTCATAACCTGCATATGATATCAGTCATTTCCACAGCAATAGACAGTGATGTCACAGGCAGAGTATTATGCTCCAAACTGTGATTCAGCTATAATAAGTGCCCTATAAGGCGCAAAGATCCAGTTATCATATAAATATCCTTATAATAAAGAAAATAGTAGTTTTCCATTAAAAGATTTTTAAATTGTTTTGAACTGGAGACCCTCTTTGAAACAAGTGGTCACTGCTGCAACATCTATTGCCAGCCTACAAAACTGTCAATGAATTCCATCTGTAAGTTGTTGCACCAAACCACAAACAAGAGTTGTTTGTCACTAGTTAGAGAACATATGAAGAAGCCAGCAGAAGAAGGCCATTTGGTCTATCTAGTCTGCTCATATTGCAGGTCTCACAACTTGAGCTACTGTCCCTGCCGCCCCCACTACTCCCATCCTCCCTACCCATGATCCTTACCATCCCCTATACCTATCCCAGCTTCTCTTGAAGTTGTCCACTGTCTTCAATGAGACTACCTCTTCTGGCAGCACGTTCCAAGTGACCACCACCCTCTGCATAAAGAATGCTTCCTGACCTCCCTCCTAACCCACCTCCAGCTTAAGACTGTGCCCCCTCATGTTATGGTTGCCACTCAGCTTAAAGAGACCATCCTTATCAACCTTATTTATCCCTTTCAAGTACTTTAAGGTCCCAGTCATGTCCCCTTTCTGTCTCCTGTCCTCCAGGGAGTAGACTCTAGTTACCGCCACTCCTCCAATTGTGCCCTCAGTCATAGACATAGTTGTTTATCTAGTAACTAGATTTTAGTTTATCTCTCCACCATCCCTCTACCATTGGCTGTAATCTTTCTGGGTTGCAGCCCCTTCCCAGTCCAATAGTAAAGGGATGGAGAAGAACTACTGGAGCCACTTATATTCATGAAGGTCCTTGTGGGTAGGCAGGTTGTATGTGCTTTTCAAGATTTAAAAATTTCATTGGCTCACTGGGCAACTAAGTACAGTATGGTATTCTTGTGTACAGAAGGTAGAGTGATTGATAGGTAGGGTTCTTAATATTGTACAGGTACATTTCAATACTTATGTAGTGTAATGTTCACTTTCTCTCTCTCTTTGTCCCCATTACAAGGACTACCATCCTTTCAAGGTACTGTACCACAGCTGCAAAGGAACCTTCTTGAGGAAGGTTCCACCCCTAGAGGTGCCACAGAGATGAGATTCCCCTTCAACTAAAAGTACCTTAGAGAATGAGATGAGAAAGTCCTATAAGGAAAGAGAGGAATCTGTCAGAGGAGTGGAGAATAGTGGAGCATGAAAATGGGCATCTGTAGGATTATTGAGCATACACCTTTAAGCAGAGCTCATGAGGGCCCAGCATGAGTCATCCACTGCCCCACTGAACCACAGGCATAGCCTTAAATTTCACCAGTTCAGCAGGCAGCTAAGCATAGTATGCTCATGTAACACAGGAAGAATGATTAGTAAATAGGATGCTTAGTATTGTAGGTAGGGTTTGAAGCTTTATGTAGCCATTCACTGTCTTGTCTCCATTGCATTGGTTACCACTCTTCTGAGGTACCATGAAGGTAAAGTGACCCTCTTTAAGACGGTTCCACTGCTAGAGGTGCGATAGGAACAAGATTACCTTACACTAAAGGTACCGTAGTGAATGAGATGCTCAAACAGAGCCAAAGGCATGGCAGAACACAGCCAGAAAACATACAATATTTCCCAGGAGAAGAGGGGAACCTGGTGGCTAGAGGTAAATGGACTATAGTAAGAAATGTTTTTGCAATAGGCGAAGCCCACAATCCAGACCCAGCTCATGGCAGGATTTATAGTATGACCCTTGGTACAGTGGTGTGGAACAGCTCCTTGTGAGGCAAACCTTTTGTGGATCCAAGGTTTTAGGTTACTATCCCCCCAGGCTTATCATTATATTAATTATTTAAAATCCTCAAATGAATGATGCCAAAGGTGGGGTGGAGCACAAACCAAAGCACAGCATGCTGCTTTGAGTTCAAGGGAATAGTCCTCCCTCTCTGTCTCATAAAGAAGACTTCCACCCTTGCAAAGGTTCTACAGGGCTAAGCCTTTCACCCAAAGCAGCTCCCACCCACAAGGACTTCACCCCTGGAGACATATGAGTGGCTAGCCACAAATGTTAAAGGAATCACAGGATGCAGAATGAGCTCCAAGGAGCAGAAGAAGAGAAACATAGGACAGCTGTGGAAGGCATGGTAGCCTGATGCCTCTCCTCCAAAGTGCAAGGCCCTCATTTCATATTATTGGAGTGCTGAGCCCTTAAGAAGCAAATGCATAAAGGTGGTATAAAGCCCTGAAGACCAGGGGCTGTAAAGCATTGAGACATAGGTGCCCAGTTGTAGATGGCGTGTTTTTTCCAGTAGTTGATTAGGCATCAATGCCTGAATTACGAATTAGCATGAAAGAACAATGGCACAGGGCAGAGCACTTATAAACATATGGTAGAAGGAAAATGTTGAACTTTGAGAAGAGGAACTGAATAACCACCCTGGCAGGATATTGGGTATACAAGTTGTGAAGCACTGAGTCAAAGCACTGAATGGGAAAAGGTAGCCATGATGAGGAACCCCACCCCAAAGAAACAGCAAAGCATGAACAGACAGCAAAAAATCATGGAAACCCTGACAGAAGAGCCAGCGGGACACCAAACCAGCAAGCAGCAACAACAGCAAGAGGAGGAAAAGCGAGACAGTAAAAGCAGAAGCACAGCCAAGGGAAGAGGAGTAGCATACAGCAAGGCTGGGAAACAAGCAGCAGGACTACACAAGGCAGGAGGGTGCCAAGGGTCCAAAGGCAGAAACACAAGCAAAAAAGAATGGGTCTCCATAGAAAAGCAAGCGCCACTGGAGCACAGCAGAGGGTGCCAGGAGAAGAGAGTCATAAAGGAAGAAGCTAAGGAGCAGCCAAGGCCCAGAAAGGTGACAGTGAAAAGAAAGCATTCCAGGTGGTGTGGAGCAGATCAGGGCCAGTGTCAGAGGGGGTGCAAGGGATGTCACTGCACCAGGGCCCAGAGCACAGGGGGGCCCAGAGACCCATCAGTCAAAATGTTCATTTTTTTTTTTTTTTTTTACTTTAAAGTGGCAATCGGAGTGGTGCCGCACTTGCCGGCTGCTGTTCTCAGCTCCAGCCTGCCTGTCAACTCTCAAGCCTCAGCCATTTAAATTATTTACCATCAATAAAAATATCAAAGTGGCATGCCACTGTGCCATGCGCTCTGCTTGTACCTGCAGTGAGCCAGAGCCTTTTGTCTCATTGGCTGGCTCCTTCTCCTCCGACTCAGGTGCCAATCCTCTCTCTCGCTGATCTCCTCCCCTTCCCCGAGACATCTCCGGGACCTGGCTCCTGTAAATCCTCTCACTCAGTGACTGACCACGCCTTGTGCCCGGCCCATCCATCAAGTGTTTGCTATGCTGTCATTCATGGATGGGGCATGCGGGTACGGTAAGCACAGCGCGACTGACAGAAAGACGTTGCAGTCACCTGACCATCTCGTTTGTACTAGGTCAGGTGGTGCTGCCTCGGGAGAGTCTCTCTGTCTCACGATGATTTGCTGCAGTCAGTCTGTGAGCAGTTGAGAGAGGAGGTCAGAAAGACGAGCTCTGCGTGGTTCTTTGTAAGTAACTGTTACGCAAAATAAATTAATACTTGTCTTCTTCTGTTCTGTGCCCCAAAGTTAATTTTACACACTTCTGTGGACAAGTGTGGGTTTCAGTAAAATACAGACATGCAGTCTTCAGTGGGCGGGTATTGGATTTGGGAAAAACTTAAGTGAAGCCAGAAGGAGAAGGCCCATGTCCTGGGGCTGGGGAGAGGAGGCCCGGGGGGGGGGGAGGACACATGGAGTAGTGCTGTGGAGAGATACAGAAAATTAAAAAAAGTTTGTGTCTGGCATTGGGTAAGATAAAAAAGCATCATACTACACAATCTTATTCTCTCACCCTTTTGAGATCAGTCAGAGAGAGAGAGAGAGAGAGAGAGAGAGAGTGGTGGCTATACTACTACTGTCTGAAGAACAGAGAACTTATTATTCAATTCATATTCATAGTCCTGTACTTTTCAGACCAGTCTGTGCTGAGCCTGTGTGTGACTTGTGTCTGATCTGATGTGACTTATTTATTTCATTCATAATACACTACAGTGTACAGCAATTCATCTTCTGCAGCTGAGTGCAGACGTCTCCTTTGCAGTTCTGAGCTGATCATCTAGACAGTGGTGGAGAGGCCAGGGGGCAGGGCCTACTTCACAGGGGTGAGGGTGGGGGGATCCACTTCACAGTCTGGCACCAGGGCCCAGTAAATCCTAGAGCTGGCCCTGGAGCAGATAGGGGAGAAGACTAAAAGTGAGGTGCTGAGATAGCCACAGGATGGGTGGACAGTGAATCCCAAGCAGGAGGAGGGATGAAACTGCAGTAGGTAACATACACTGCATGACTGGGTGGGGCCTAAGTCAGCATGCAAAGGATGGACCAGAGCCAAAGCACAGCAGAAGTAGGAAGGTGCTCAGGAGAAAGACTGCCAGTGCAGAGTTGCCTGGAAAGCAGCAATGTGAGTGTCAGGCAGTAAAGCAGGAATTACCTCAGGGGAATGAACAACAACTACCAGAAACAAAGAAGGAGGTAAACACGTTGCAGTGCAGGGACAGAAAGGGCTGCCAAGTAAGCGGTAGGACATTGGGAGAGCACGGCAAAGCACAAGAGAGCAGCGCAGAAAGAAAGCAGATGTCTGAGAAACATTAGGGCATGTGCCTTCAGGTAGAGATCACTAGGAGGCATGGTATGATTTGCCTACTGCCCCACCAGACCATAGGCATTGCCTTAAAATTATAAAAAGGTCAGTTAAAGCAGCAGTACAAAATAAAAAAAAAATCTATATTTTGCAGTATCTTGTTCCCCCTTGCCCCTTGTGCACTAACTTGTTTTTTTTTTTGGGGGGGGGTTAATTGCATTGGCTCCCTGAAATTTGTTCCATTCCATTTTCAGTATGTATACTTTTTGACCATGTTCCATGCTGATTTGAAGCCAATGGCAGTTGATTGCACATGCACTAGCTTCTTCCATGCGGGTTTACGTCCCTCCAGTTTCCTGTGTTGTGTGTCTGCTCATGTTGATCGCATAGCGATATACAGACCACTGGACAACAGGGAATCTTTCACAGTAAGATACGAACCACAAGAAAATTAATAATAGATCATTACTGATAAGGCCACCATTTCTGGAAAAACACGACTGCCAGGCTGTACTGCATTAGAACTGAGTGTGTCTCATGAACGCACATCACACTCGAGGAAACAGGAAGTAAACAATAGACATCCCAGCAATGTGGAGGGAGCAGGGAGCAGTAAACACACCAGAAGCTATAGTTTCTGTAGATCCACAACACATATAAACTTTGTTAAAAAATAACTCCAAAGACACATCACATCAAAATAAGAAGCACAGATTCGAAAACCGGAGGACGGCCTGCAAAGGAAAAGAAGAAAACAAACAGTAAAAGAAAAACACTTTCTCATTAACTAGTAGCGTTGCTTTAAGCCTTTCATTTAACTATTCTTTCCTGATTTGATGAGCTTTGAAACATGGGTAGATTTCACATCCCGTCCAGCTGCCTGTACTTTTATGTTTGCACATCAGTCTCTCTGTTATAGTGATTTGAAAAGCAATTATGTTAAAAGATACAATTCTCTGTACATTGTTCTGATGACTTATGAATAAAATAAAATAATTAAGTATTAAGGTGATAAGTATTAAGGCATGGCTAGGGGTCAGGTTACCATCAGATAATCTAAATTAAAATTCTAATTGTTCCATTGTGTGTAAATACATTTTGTTTAATAATAGCATTAAGGCACTCCAGGGGTTGGGTTACCATCAGTTAACCTAAACCTGAGGGGGCATAATGAAGCATGAGGTAAAGCAAAGGGCCTTATTCCCCTAAGGTTAGACTAATGAAGGTAATCTAATCCCTGGAGTAGGTTACATAAGGTATGGTCAGAAATAAGAACAGGCAAGTATTTGGTCGATGTTACCTCAGATAACACTTCAATTGTAATAAACAGTTTATCTGTTCTAGTGTATAAGTGATAGACTGTGGGGGAAAAAGAATCATTCCCAGCCATGGGAAAACAAAGTGCTATGTATCATGAAAACCAAGGTCTGAACACTGGGTATTAGGGTATTTCTGTCATTCTTAAGATATTGATTTGTACTTTTTACCATGTGACAACTCATTTCTATAAGCATTCTGAGAGGTGGGTTACTTAGACTTGTTTCATTGAAAGGGGATTGTTGGCCAGGGTACTGCAGAAAATAACCAAACGGGCTGCTCCGAGTGAAGCTGGGCACTCTCTAACAAAGTAATGCACACAGGAACAGAAACTGAACGCAGCTACTGCAACATAATGAAATGCCAAATGGTTAACACCACATTGAGAAACAATTATTGCAAATACATGGTTAAAAGAATTCACAGAGCAGCAGTAGTAGAAGCTGCACCCCCACAATTTTGCATATCTGTGTGCTTTGTCAAGCTTCCACCACTGATTTGTTATGCATTTTTAACCATGTACAGTATTCACAATAAATGCTTTCTTAATGTGCTAAATTGGGATTTCATTGTGGTGCAGCAGTTGAGCCCATTTTTTGCTTCCATGTGCACGAGCAAAAATCTTCAGCTGTTATGATAATCACCATGTATCATGACTGGTATCTTGATACTGTAGTGCTCTTTACCTCTCAGTAGGAAAGCTACAAAAGAATGGGTAGAAGGCACCTCAGTTCAGTATCTCATTCGAAGGTTAGAACCTTTTTTGACCGCTCTGAAACATGATCCTCAGCTCTCCTCACACAGACTGACTCCGTTCCCCTCTCTTGTTGTTCAGTGCAGTGCTCAGAGCCCAGCTGGATCTGGGCTGTATCAGAATCAAATGGCATTGACTCGCTACTTTGTTCCTAACTGCAATGCCAGTATGTAGTACCAGCTCAGTATCAAATAGTTTCCTCGCATTCATACACTGACTCATTTGCTTCAACAGAGGTTCTACACAAAGTTCAAAAGCTAATAGTTGTATATTCCTAAAATAAAGACTAAACAGGGTGAAATGACATTGCAATTTTGTAAAGCCAGGTCTTGGAAGAGCTTTCCATTTACAACAGGAACAGCAGTAAATGTAAAACATTTTCAAAACATAATTGTAAATGAATTTAAGTTTTCTTGCTAATGCATAGAATACATATAATGTATTTTTCCTAGAGTGCATACCATGTGTGATTAGGATGCTGAGACCCTTGACCAATTGTATGTATAGTATTGCTAGTCCTTTTGTACTGTTATATTATGTATTTTTTTCCTTACTTCTTAAACTGCTGTTGTAAATGTTTAAAACTTCATGATTTTTGCAACATAGTTTTTTTTTTCTAAAAAAAAATGTCTGTAAATACACCCTTTGGACCTAGATGTCACTGCCTGTCTAAAAATAAACTTTGACCTACAGTATCTACTACTAGGCTTAGTTTAATCAATCAGTTGTTTCCTTATCAACTGACTCACAATAGTTTTCCCTTATAGAAAGATCACTGTGCCCTTCCCAGTTAAGTCTTTGGCAGTACCAGAATGGATTACATTAATATGGTCTGGCTATGCTGCAGTCAACTCTAAGAAACCTCTATGCCTTTACATCCATGTGCTGTCAGAATGAGACTAAGTGCTACAGTACTGCCTTTTAGGCATTTGCCTTATCAAGCTATGCACATAGTTCACTATTTTCTCTCATCTCTGAGACGGAAGCTTTATTATGTCACACATGTTTAATTCAAAGCTTTGGCTAATGCTACATCATAGTTGCATTTCGGAAGCTATACCTCGAGATGGAGCTACAGTGTGTTAGCGTTTGTCGTGCAATAAACTTGATAATAATAATGTGGTGGGCCTAGCTTTGAATATAATTTATTCATTTAGCCATTTAGAAGTTGGTGCCCAGGAGAGGCATACCAAGCCAAGGCTGTTTTCCAGTTTGTGACCAAAGAAGATGGTGTCTTATACCATAAGAGACATCTCTTGGAGGCCCGATGAACTTAAAGTAAAAAACACAAATTGTAAATTCTGCTGGTTTAGCCTAGTCCACTTATAGTAGAGACCCCAAACCTGTGAACCTATGTAAATGAAAAGGGTGTTGTCGGATCCTTAAGTCCTGTTTGGTTACTCATGGATACCTTGAGGCTGATAATCCTCTGTCTCTACAAGTAGGGAAAGCGCTGCGCTCCTGCAGGAACCAGGTGCACAGACAGGTAGCCAGTCCATTAATTGCAATGTAAACAACAAACTAAGTGCACTCATCCCAGAGGAGATCCACTGTCCTCTGACACTGTGGTGGAGAGAATTGTCAGGCTGCTGTTGTTTTCTAATACATGGAGTTTTAGACTGGGGAGCGTGTGGGTGTGTTTATTGCCACAACAGAAGAATACCAGGTTTTAAAGACAAGTGTCCATATTAAAAAAACAGCATGATCTCTGTCCCATAAAATACTCAGTGACAGATGCCCCAGAGCTTTGCTACAAAGAGCTTCATCAGTTTGCATAGTCCTCAGTCTCTGGCTGCATCCCTGGTTGGGTATACTTGCTCCGTTCTGCAGTCCTGTGTTGCATCTCCAGTGGTTCCCTCTGCTTATCTCTGCTGGCCACCCTCTCTGTCACCTCAAACAGGTTCAGCTGGGTTCTCAAACTCTTGATCTTTGGGGGTGACTTGAGGATCCTTGGCTTCTGCAGCTCACCTCTACAAAGCCCCAAGGCAACACCCTTTTCAAGCTGTTCCCTGACAATGATGATCAGCACTGTGTCTTAGACCCTCCTTGGTTGTGTCCCATCAGCGGACCCCTCAGGTCTGATGAAAGAAAAGTCTCTCAACTGTACACTGAGGCACAGCTGCAGGGGACCTACTTTTCCAAGCTGAAACCTTCTGCTGCAGTTTTATTCTCTCTGTCTCACCCCCGGTTGGGAGCAGCAATTTCCTTCTTTGTGGCTGAACAAGAACGTCTCTCCCTCCAAAGTCACTGCTCAGTGTCTGCTCACCCATGCAGGTGGAATGTCTGCTTTCTTTTACTGCCTTCTGCAGCCTATGAATGTAGGCTCTGACACCAGTAGACAGCAGATTTGCTTCTCTCCACAATCCACAGCACACTGAGTACATGCTGAAAGATTCCTCAGTCTAGCCACAAGCCAACAGCCTACACATTGGTCAGATCCTCTTGTCAGTCACTTGGGAGGATCTTTCTGGATGTTCCTTGAGGACTGATTGACCATGAGGATTCTGAGAGCATTACAAATGTCTCTTGTGCCCCATGAGCCTTCTGTAGCTCCCAGGTAGGCTCTGGAGTCTGACTGGCTGGTTGGTTGAACTCTGACTCTGGTTGCCATGCTGAGAGGGGTCTGAGGCTCATAAGATAGTAGCTGCTATCAGCCCATGGGGAACTTAGCCTCAGTGTCATTTATTTTAACAAAAAGCTCCTGCTCAGAACAGTTTTATAACCCTGGTGTGGCTACGTGGGAATGCGTCAATGTTCTGGTCAGTTCGGTGGGTACTTAAGAACGTAAGAAACTATGGATGGTAGAAAGCCATCCATGTGGCTAGTACCCATTATTCAATTGTTGTATCCATTTTTGTTAGCCATGAAAAAGACTGTTGCTTCATCCAGTCTGCCCAGTTTTACCCTACCCTACTACCGGACCTATTAACTAGATGGAGTTTTCACCTTCAACCCACTCCCTGCCTTATTGCTACCCTCCTGAGTAATCATTAAGCCCTTTCCTCTCTCCCAGTCATACCTGAACCCATAATTGGTTTTCTAGCCCCCCACCTCTGCCGGTGGGCTGTTCCATGACTCAGTCACAATCTCAGTACAGTAAAATTTTCCTCACATCCCTCCTGAATCCCCCATCTGCTTCACCTCATATCCCCTTGTTTTCAACCCACCATTCCTGCTGAATAGTTCCTCGCAGTTTTCTGACCTCCAGCAAGTTACATGTTCAGTGATGAGACAATCCACATAGGATCTGCCTTGTTGGCTTAAAATCATTCTGGTTACTCTGTATTGCACTGTCTTCAGCTTGTCTCTGTCTTTCTTCAGGTAGGGACTTCACAACGGGACACAGTATTCCAGATATGGTCTCATCAGTAATCTATAGAGAGGTAGCGTTACCTTTTTCCTCCCTATTGAAAACCCTTCCAATACACCCCATCATTCTGGTTGCCTTACTGTAGGCCATGTTACACTGGCTAGGTTGTTTTAGGGAGCCACTTATGATGGCTCCCTGGTCCCTTTCCAGTGCATAATTTAACTCCTCCTATCCAGCATTCCATTCTGAGGTTCTAGTTCCCTATGTGCATCACCTTGCACTTTTTGGCATTGAATTTAAACTGCCAAACCTTGTACCACCTCTCGAACCTTTGCAGGTTCCCCTGCAACTCCCTTACCCCCTTCTCACTGTCTACCCTGCCAAAGAGCTTAGTGTAAGTTGCAAAGAGACACATCTTACCCTGTATTCCTTCTCCCATGTCAGTAATGAACATATTGAAAGGGGCTGGACCCAGGACTGACACCTGCAGTACCCCACTTATAACTGTCCTTTTCCCTAATTTGACACTGTTTGCCACCATAATCTGCTATCTCCCCTAGCCAACCTACTACCCATATAACTAGGTCCTTTGCTGCTCCTCGACACTGTAATTTCTTCAGCGGTCTTTTGCATGGCACCAAGTCAAATGCCTTGCTGAAGTCAGAGTGGAATAAATCTACTACTTGTCCCTTATCCACTGCCCTTGTTACCCAGTCAAAGAATACTATCAGGTTGGTCTAACAAATCCCGCCTGCCACAAACTCATGCTGTTTACTATCCCAGAGTCTATTGCTCTCTAGGTTGTCCACTGTTTTCAATTTTCAGTTTCAGTTTGTTCACTGTTCGGTCATTCGGTCACTACATAAAAAAGAGAGTACTACAACAACAATAACATATAGTACATAAAAACAGTAGGAAGGAGCTTTTAGTTGAAACAATTGCTTTTAGAAGAGCATTCTGATTTTGTACATACAAATCAAAAGTCCATTCTATTACAAAGTAAAGTTCGTATTCATATTTCATTTTGTTTTTTCATTTTTTTTTGAGACAGAGACTCATTCCTTCTTAAAGATGGTCTATAGATATCAAATATGTTATTACAATTCTGCCAGATTATGAATATTCTGGTACAGTTAGATAAAACCCTTCTATTCAGCTTGTCTCCTACTGAACTGTATATTCTTAAGATACTTCAACAATGCTCCTACTAGATAAAGATTTACTGTAAATCAATGTGAAGGACAGATTCAAAGCAACATTTTCCTTCCAGGGTACAGAATGTCCTAAAAGCTTAGTTCCAGGAATTGAGTTCTTATTTGATTATACCATGGATGGTACATGACTTCATGTAGTAGATCCTCTGTGGACTTTGAACCACAGTTGCAATCCATTGATAAAACTTCTTTTTTACACCTATAGCTTAGAACATTGCTAAGGAAGGCTTCAAACCTGAGCATGGTCAGAGTTTTTCTATACCTTGGGTTCTGTATGCTGTTTAAATAAAATGTTAATGTTCTTTTGTGTTATTAACTAACCATTTAGGAACTTTCAAATTTGTTACTGTATTAAGCTCTTCCTCCTTTGCTTTTTTTTGTATTAATTTAGTTATCTACTTTGAATAAGAATGGTGTATCACCATCCCCACTTTTATGAAGGAGTTGAGATATGTTATATTGTATTGAATCAGTAAGGAGCAGATATTGCCGATCCATACATCCAAAGTATCTTTTCTCATGGATATTTATTTTTCTTGTAAGCAGTCTGCCCGTAGTGTTATACAGACACCTCAGAAATGCCTGTAAGTCTAAAATAATTTACACTAAGAGGACCTATTACTGCTCGATCCAAACAGAAAAACTCAGTGACCCCAAAGAATTCTGGGCCAAATAAATTCCCTCCTCAAAGGCAAAACCTCCACCTGCCCTGACTCACTATCTACAAAGGACAAAGGGCTATCCGACCCAGCGTCAATAGCAGACAGTCTTAACAATTACTTTATGGACCTCAACAATTATGTATCCCATTGCACTACAGTCCAAGGCAACCACCTCTGTCCAGTCACAAATTTCTCTAAGGCCATGACCCCCGCAATTTCACATCAGATTAGCTACCTGAAAACAGGTTCCCAGACTACTTCAAAATCTCAAGGAATGTGGCTCCCCTGGCAATGACTCACTTGAGTCAAGCTTTTTTTTTGCCCGGTACCCCACCATCTCTGCCCAGTTGGGCAGAGGCTCTTCAGCCCTCTCACCCACTCACCGCCCCCAGCCCAGGATTACCCCCCCAGGCAGGGCCACTGGGAAGGCACCCCTCCAAACGATATTTGGTCACTAACCCTGACTTACCATCCAGGATGTGGACCTGGGTGCAGAACACTCCCCCCGGTGAACCTTTGTCACACAGGAGTGGCAACGGAGGTGGGAGCATCACCCATGGGGCTGAATTTTTTTGTGGATGCTTGACTTTCCCCAGGGGCAGGACCTGCAATGATGTCAATGGGCACACCCAACATCTGTCCCGCCTCCCATGACATGTGGCCTCAGTACCTTGCAGCTTTCCAGCTTCCGCCAAGGGCCACTAATGTGCTGAGAGCTCCCTCAGAGAAAGAGAGTTGTCAGATGGCACTCAATCCTTCTCTGCCCTGGCTAGCCCTCTGACTCCCAGGTCTGTTCCTGAACTCAGATCAATGACGGCATGAGCGTACACCCTGCCACTGTGCCGGTGGGCTGGCAATGCCAAGGTTCATAAAATGGGGAGCACCGGCACTTGCTGTACCAGTTTAAAGTCAATACAGCAAAAACAGCTCCTCCGTGTAAAAAAGGTGCTCGAGTCCACAACGAATCCTCCAAGCACAAGACTCAGCACTCAAATGTTGGCGTTTAAAGCAAGCATAATTTAATTAAACAGAATGCCTTTACAAAGCCAACTGGCTAAAAAGTGCACAGCAAGTCAAACTCACAACCGGTTTCATGCTAACTGCACATCATCAGGGGGTGGTATCTTGTGAAACAGCAACATATATATAGGGAGTACATTTAAAGGAACATTAACACAGAAAATACCCCTCAGAAAATGAACAGAAAATATATATACACACTCATTCATTATGCTAAGGTATTTAGAAAAGCTAATATACTGATTCCATATTTGTTCCTACCATAAATATGCTCTGAATTTTTTATGGAAGAATACACTTTATAAGCATAATAAAAGGTCAACTAAAAAATTAACAACTCCCTAACTAAATGCCAAAAAATTAATAATAAAAAACAGCAAGGTAAGTCATATACAAAAATGATACAAAAATTATTATTATTATAGACTCTATACAGGACTCAGAATTGATGAAAATTACATAAGAAAAGGAGATAATACAGTACGAGACAGGAAATCAGCTCCCAACCATCGGGACACACCGATATGTTCCATGTCCAAACGTTTGTAACCATCGACTTATATCTGAAAAAAATCAATAAAAATAATTATGTTAAATTATCTAGATTTAAGACAGCTTAACAATTCAATCTTGTCATTTAATCCTGGGGCCATAAGGGCCCCTAATGTGTAAATCCAAAAGGACTCCCTAATTTTCAATTTTGCATCCAAATCTCCTCCCCGAGGACCCAATTTCACAATTTCTATGCCACAAAACCTAAAATTATGTTGCAACTGTGTCTTTCTACTTTTGTCACAATGGACAGCAAGGGCACTTCTAGCATCATTATTAATGATGGATCTTAAATGTTCACCAACTCGGACCTTCAATGGTCGTATAGTTTTACCCACATAGAAAGCACCACATTGACATGTAGCTAAATAAACTACATTCGCTGTACTACAGGTGATAAAATCCTTAATTTCAAAAGTGTTAACACAATTGCAACTAGTAAAGGTGTTGCATTTAAGTATTGATTTACAAAATTTACAGTTACTTACAGCTATGCGTCCCAAAAGGCAAAGAAGGAACTTTTGTCATCACCTACTCCAGAGGGGCCAATATAACTATGTACTAGTCTGTCACGTAAATTGTGACCTCTCTTATAGACCATCCTAGGTCTATTATGGGTAATCTCCAACAACCGTGGGTCCCCTAACAACACATTCCAATTGTTCTGAATGATATTCTCAATGTCTTTAGAATGTCTAGTATAGGTGGTGACAAAATTAGCCCTCTGTTCCTTTGGTATTTTTGACTTGGGTTTCAAAAGGTCCATTCTCTCAACACATGCCGCTTCCTTAAAGGCATCTTGCACTGTGTTATATGCATACCCTCTTTCCAAAAATCTATCACACAGGTCTGAACCATAAGTAATAAAATCCACATCCTTACTACAGTTACGTCTTACCCTTAACATTTGGGCCTTAGGTATATTGGACACCAAATGGTGTGGGTGGCAACTGGACGTATGTAACAGGGAGTTCCTGTCAGTCTCTTTATGAAATAGTTTAGTTCCAAGGCTACCATCAACCTCCTTAGAAACACTCACGTCCAAAAAAGAAACTGAAAAAAGATCATGTTGTAATGTAAATCTCAAATTCTCATTGCTTGTCTCTAAATAAGTAACAAACTGCCAAAGCTCTTCCACAGTGCCACGCCACACCATAAAGATGTCATCAATATAACGGAGCCATATATCAATCTTATCATAAAAAAGATTAACATTTCTGTCATAGATATTGTTCTTCTCCCACAGACCCAGGTACAAATTAACATAATTGGGTGCAAAAGTGGCACCCATTGCTGTACCTTTGATTTGTAGGTAAAAAATGTCCTGAAAAAGAAAATAATTCTTAGTTAGAACATGTTCAGCACATTCCAAAAGAAAATTCTTAGTACCATGAGAAACTTGTGGATCTTGAGACAAGAAATAATCTAATGCGCTAAGACCCCCCTCATGCGGTATATTGGTGTACAAAGAGGCAATATCCATGGACACCAAGAACCAATCTGGTTCTATCTGCATGTCATTTAATATCTCCAAAAATTGACCTGTATCCCTAATAAAAGATGGCAAAGACGTAACATAGTTTTTTATATGGAAATCCACATACTGAGATAAAGGCTCTAAAAGAGAGCCGATACCTGCCACTATGGGACGTCCTGGTGGATCACACAGATTTTTATGTATTTTAGGTAACATGTAAAAACTCGCTACCACAGGGTTTTTCACTTCAAGGAACAACAATTCACTGTGCCTGATCAGTCCATCACATTCGGCCGAAAAAAGAAAACTATCAATTTGTATTTTAAATGCCAAAGTAGGATCAATGTTAAGTAGTTGATAAAAATTCACATCTTCTAATTGTCTTTTTGCTTCTGAAATGTATTTAGAAGTGTTCATCACCACCACTGACCCACCTTTGTCTGCAGGTTTGATAGTCAGATTTTTATTTTTCTCAAGATTCTTAAGTGCCACAGATTCTGCTTGTGAAATATTAATAAAAGTAGATGGAAGATCTTGATCAAGAAGAGATCTGAACTGTCTTTCACAAATATTTTCAAATATTTGTACTGCATCACTATAGGGTGGCATAAAGGTTGATGTAGGTTTAAATTGGCTTACCTCCACTGTAGTTGGTGATGTGTCCTGAACATATCCAACCGTCTCATTCAATCCAGAACCCATCCTGTTATCAGAATAAAAAGCTCGAAAATTCAAATTCCTGGTAAACCGACGTAGATCCAAATATAATTCAAAATGTTTAGAATCTTGTGTAGGCACAAATGAAAGTCCCTTCTGTAAAACTGCAATCTGATTTATATCCAGAATAACATCAGAGATATTAATAACTTTATTTACTGGAGTTATCTGCCCTTTCTGCCCCTCGTGACAATTCCTATGTTTCCTCCCTCCTCTTCGGGTAGGTTTCCTTCGACCACGCTGGTCGCTTGTGCTGAAATTTTTGTTCTCAAACTCCTTGGTCCCGAAACCGGCTCCCAAAAGTGAACTGACCGTCGTTTGTCCAAGGGAACAGAGTCCTCCTCATAAAAATCCTCCTGCTCTGATTCACTCGCTGATGTATAATGGGGAGAATTCCCTCTACTACGCAATATGGACTTGGGCTGATTGGAGATGACACTTTCATCCTTTCTTCATCCAACAAACGCTCCCTTATTTCTCTGGTGTGAACTCCCTGTTACATGAGTCCAGTTGCCACCCACACCATTTGGTGTCCAATATACCTAAGGCCCAAATGTTAAGGGTAAGACGTAACTGTAGTAAGGATGTGGATTTTATTACTTATGGTTCAGACCTGTGTGATAGATTTTTGGAAAGAGGGTATGCATATAACACAGTGCAAGATGCCTTTAAGGAAGCGTAATGTTGAGAGAATGGACCTTTGAAACCCAAGTCAAAAATACCAAAGGAACAGAGGGCTAATTTTGTCACCACCTATACTAGACATTCTAAAGCCATTGAGAATATCATTCAGAACAATTGGAATGTGTTGTTAGGGGACCCACGGTTGTTGGAGATTACCCGTAATAGACCTAGGATGGTCTATAAGAGAGGTCACAATTTACGTGACAGACTAGTACATAGTTATATTGGCCCCTCTGGAGTAGGTGATGACAAAAGCTGTTCCTCTTTGCCTTTTGGGACGTACAGCTGTGGCAACTGTAAATTTTGTAAATCAATACTTAAATGCAACACCTTTACTAGTTGCAATTGTGTTAACACTTTTGAAATTAAGGATTTTATCACCTGTAGTACAGCGAATGTAGTTTATTTAGCTACATGTCAATGTGGTGCTTTCTATGTGGGTAAAACTATACGACCATTGAAGGTCCGAGTTGGTGAACATTTAAGATCCATCATTAATAATGATGCTAGAAGTGCCCTTGCTGTCCATTGTGACAAAAGTAGAAAGACACAGTTGCAACATAATTTTAGGTTTTGTGCATAGAAATTTGAAATTGGGTCCTCGGGAGGAGATTTGGATGCAAAATTGAAAATTAGGAGTCCTTTGGATTTACACACTAGGGGCCTTATGGCCCCAGGATTAAATGACAAGATTGAATTGTTAAGCTGTCTTAAATCTAGATAATTTAACATAATTATTTTTATTGATTTTTCAGATATAAGTCGATGGTTACAAACGTTTGGACATGGAACATATCGTGTGTCCCGATGGTTGGGAGCTGATTTCCTGTCTCTGATTGTATTATCTCCTTTTCTTATGTAATTTTCATCAATTCTGAGTCCTGTATAGAGTCTATAATAATAATAATTTTTGTATCATTTTTGTATATGACTTACCTTGCTGTTTTTTATTATTAATTTTTTGGCATTTAGTTAGGGAGTTGTTAATTTTTTAGTTGACCTTTTATTATACTTATAAGGTGTATTCTTCCATAAAAAAATTCAGGGCATATTTATGGTAGGAACAAATATGGAATCAGTATATTAGCTTTTCTAAATACCTTAGCATAATGAAAGAGTGTGTATATATATTTTCTGTTCATTTTCTATGAGGGGTATTTTCTGTGTTAATGTTCCTTTAAATGTACTCCCTATATATATGTTGCTGTTTCACAAGATACCACCCCCTGATGACGTGCAGTTAGCACGAAACCGGTCGTGAGTTTGACTTGCTGTGCACTTTTTAGCCGGTTGGCTTTGTAAAGGCGTTCTGTTTAAGTAAATTATGCTTGCTTTAAACGCCAACATTTGAGTGCTGAGTCTTGTGTTTGGAGTGTACCAGTTTAAAACCTGATAAACAGATCCTTTCTCAAAGGAACTGTTTCCTCAAAACAGAAAACGGCACTAGTAATCCCAATCCACAAAGGGGGTCAGCCACCCCTGTTGAAAACTACAGGCCAATCGGCCAATCTCAATCCTCTGCCACTTTGCTAAGGTACAAGAAAAAATTCTTTATACCCAATTACAAGACTACCTCAAAGAGCACCAACTCCTATCACCCTGCCAACACGGCTTTTGCAAAAATCATAGCACTCTCTCTGCACTCTTCAAAGACACCTCAGACATTCACCATGCCTTTGATCTTGGCCTAGCCACGGGGGCTATCTTTGTAGACCTCACCAAGGCTTTCAACCTAGTGAACCATGCATTGTTGATACAAAAGTTAGAGACCTTGGGACTTGGTCAACCATCCACCTCCTGGCTTCAAGACTACCTATCCTGCCACACCCAAAGTGTCAAATGGGCTGTCAATCTCCATTCAGACAGCTTAACCATGGTGTTCCCCAGGGATCCATCCTGGGCCCCCTACTCCTCTCATTATTCATTAATGAATTGCCAGGTTTCTGCAGAGGGGCATCCATTCATCATTATAAGGATGCCATTTTATACTGTTCCTCAGCTGACACCTATTAGCTTAAACAGCACCTGGAATCTGACTTCTGCAAATTAGAAACATGGTTCTTTGAAAACAACCTACTTCTAAACACCAAAAAGACAAAATCTATGTTTTTCAATCCCTGATCTTATAAACTGCACTAAATCCTCAGTTCTCCATCCTCTTGAGTACTGACGAACCCCTTGAATTTGTAGAATCTTTTAAATATTTGGGCATCCTGCTAGACCCAAACCTCTCTTTTGAGGCTCATGTCAACAAAACTGCCAAAACCATACACCAAAAGATTGGTTTGCTATACCATCTTCGTTCCCTGCTATTTAATGCATCCTGCCTAAAAATTGCTACCAACTCACTCCTTCCTTTACTTTCTTACAGGGCTCCTCTATTCTTATCATGCAAGACCTCCCTCACAAACCAATTGAAACAGCTATATCACAAGATAGGATGCTTTGCCATCGGAACAGCCCCCCATCAACACCATTGCAATGTACTCCCATCTTTGGGCTGGATATAACTTGAATGTAAAATCCTGCATACCTCACTATGCCTGACCTATAAGCTGACACATTTCTACACCCCCCCAAGCTTATCTGACATTATAGAAAGAAAACAGTCCAGGCAGTCTCTCCACTCTACCTCTTCTACTTCTAACCATACCGAAGACAGATATATCCTCAGACAGAAAATCCTTTGCCTTTGCCACCCCTTCAACTTGGAACTCCCTTCCCCATCTATCCTCTCCTGCACTAGCCTCCTTCAGTTCAAACTTGCTCTAAATAACTACTTACTGTATCTGATTCTGGAACTTGTACCTGCCTCATCTGACTTATACGCTTATGCCCTTACCTTGTTTTTCTAAAACTCCAATGCTTATTTCCCCAACCTTCTGTTACTACTGTACTCTAAACACTAGATCATCTGTATTGTACATCAGTGCTCTGCAATGCAAACACTTCAATCAATCAATCAATTAATCAATCAATCAAAATTTTATTTAACCAGGCATATCACCATTGAGAAAGCTCATTTTCAAAATGGTCCTTGAAAGAGCAAGTACATGCTAAAAAAAGGTAATACACAGTAGAGAAGGCTTAACAGTTGCATATAAACAAGGTTGACAGTGATTATTAACAAAAAAATAATACAATCACAGGCCTAGCGCATTGCACATAAACAGGATTTACAGTGGGTATTAACAAAAAAATAAGTCAAGCAAGGGCCTAGTGCATAGCAACTCAACAAAATAAATCCACATGACTTCTGGAGAGTACCATATAGTAAAGGATATGCAACAGCCCCTTTCCAAAAAGGTTTGATAACCCCCTACAAAAGAATTTGAAAGAAGGCGAGTGAGAATATATTGAGTATAAGGGAATATTAAAAAAAAACAGAATTATAAACTGGAAGAAGGAGAGAGGGAAGATGGAAAGAGAAAAGAGAAGAATGAAAAAGGAGAGAAAAAGAGTTACAGTTAGAGAAAGGTGCTACAAAACATAGGCAAGGATTAAGAATGGTAGAGCCAGGAGCAACAGGTAAGTAGCGTCAGTCACCTGTGACAGTTGCAAGATTCCCTCAGGTAACCCACTAACAGAGCTTTAAAGGTTAGGGGCCCAGAATAGTGGTTATCTTTAGCATTTTTTGAATATCGTTCCATAGGGAAGGGAGAGAGTAGTTAATTGCAGCCGATCCATGCTGTGTCTTTATCCTAGGTACAATAAAGTTGATTAAGGTAAAGCATCTCAGGACGGCCCAGTGACACTGAGGGTTGAGGAACTGGATGCCACACCTCGCGCCACACCAGCAACCCAGCTTCAGGAACAAGCCTGGGCCATTGGGGGTCTGCAGGGAAGGGAGAAGATTGAGCATCCAGAGGACAGCTCTCCTCTCCCAGGAGGGAGGGGGGCACAGTCTTGGCACTTGGTTGACCTCTGGCAGAGGCCAGAGGTACAGCAAGTGTGCAGAGAAAAAAACAGATAGGGTTGAGAGTGGTGGACGTCAGCGGGAACGCCTTGATGTCAGACGCACACCACTCCTCAGAAAAGTGGAAAACACCTGCAGCAATGCCTGGAGATGGGCCTCGGCATCATGAGACCAGGATTGAAGAGGGGTCACACGAGTCAGGTCAACACTTGGATGATGGATGGGAGGCTTGGGGGTAGGCCTTCCACCCCACTCATGGAGTAATCTGAGGGTGATGACAGGACAGACGTGTGAAGGGCTCATATCCCAGAGATCTGGCAGGCATGATGTCTTGGGAGTCTCTGAGGGAAGGTAGGCACTGTGATGAAGGGGGGAGATAAAGAGAAAGTAAAAAAAAAAGGTGAAGCATCTCAGGCTGCATGACCCCGTGCATGCTCATATAGACTAGATATGTAGGCTGGAAGTTTATCAGTCAGTGCCCTGTAGACCCAGAGCACAGCATTTTTTTCCTCCTCATGGCAAGGGAGGACCAGCCCAGTGCCTCACAGAGGAGGCAGTGATGGATACATGGAGGTGAGTTCAGGATAAATCTCAAAGCATGATGATATAAGGTGTCAAGTTTGCTTAGAGCAGAGTTGGGACAATGTCTATACAGTACGTCGGCATAGTCAAGTAGCGGGAGGAAGGTTGTTTGGACTAATCTTTTCTTGGCATGAAAAGTAAGAAGTCGCCTAATATGGAAGAAGATGCCTAGGTATTGTCTTAATTTTTTAGCCAGTTTGCTCAGATGAGCCATAAGGTTGAGCCTGTTGTCCAGCCAGAACAGAGGTATTTGAATGTATCCACAGTTTCCAATGAGTCACCAAGTAGAGTGTAAATCTGGATAGCACTTGGCAAACCTTGGACTGTAGAGGTATGTGGTGAAATAATCATAGCTTTTGTCTTTTTGGCATTAAGCAGTAGCTTCAGTTTTAATAGGTTATGCTGGAGGATAACAAAGTCATGTTGAAGGTCCTTATGTGCTAATTCCAGTGAAGAATTAGAGGTGTAAAGGACTGTACCATCTGCGAATAAGTGTAGTTAGCAGTGCATATGTGTATGTCAATGTTGTTGATGTAAACTGCAAAGAGTATAGGGCCCAGTATGGACCCTTGTGGAACACTGCAAGGCAAGGCTTTTAGTGGAGACAGGTACCCTAGTGCTTTAATTTGTTGCATTCTATTAATAAGATAGCATTTGAACCACCCAAAGGCATTGCTATCTAAACCAAGGCTACTCAAGGTGTCCAGCAAAAGGCTATGGTCCACAGTATCAAAGCCTTGCAAAGTTCTAGGAAGAGTGCATACACATGTTGTTTTGCATCCAAAGCATTTTGCCAGTCCTTAGACATGGACAGATACTGTACTGTGCTTGGGTCTAAACCCTGATTGGACTTGGTTTAGAAGGTTTTCAGATTCAAGGTATTCTCTAAGCTGGGAGTTCACAATTTTTTCTAGCAGCTTTGAAAGAGGAGGAAGTAGAGAAATTGGCCAGTAATTATTCAGATCACTAGGATCATCAGACTTGAAAAGGGGAATAAAGTGCATGATTTTCCAAAGCCTCAGTATCTCACCTTGTTCCAGGGAGGAGTTGAATAAATGAGTGAAGGGGACAGTCAGGTGATACCAGCCTATTTTCAGAAAGTCTGCACCTGCACTCTTTTTATCATCCAGAGAAAATAGGAAGTCCTCCACTTGCTTAAAAGTAATTGGGCAAAAACTGAAGAATGGAGATCGCAGCATGCACTCATTGCTGGAGCTTGTATGATCTCTCACACCACCAAGTGGGCTTAGCTTACTGACAGGAGAGAGATCAAATGCAAGGCATGCCATAGCAAAATGATTGCTCAGTTGCTCCAGAATGTCAGCTCTATCTGTATATGTAGCATCTCCAGCCACTTTCTTTGCAGGCAGGGGTGAAGTGCTCTGATGTCCCTCAACCTCTCTGAGAATGCTCCAAAACCTGGCAGAACTATTTTTGTTTTCTTTGAGGGCCATTTGGAAGGAGTGTGCATTTTCTGTCCTAACTAGCTTAGTGCAGGCATTCCTTACAACCCGAAAAGCAAGCCAGTCAGCTTCTAGCTTTCTCTTCATAGCCCTTTTCCGCAATATGTCCCTATCCCTAAGGGTTTTCTTTAGGGTGGGAGAGAACCATTTTAGTGACCTTCTCCTAGTCTTAAACTTCCTCAAAGGGGCATACCTGTCTATCAAACTTATTAAAAGGTCATGGGATATGGTGAAAGCTTCTGAGACAGAAGGGGCCAGATAGAAATCCTGCCACATAAGATTGCCAAGGTCAGCCAAAAATGCAGTCTGCTAAAAATTCTTCAAGCATTTTTTTAACTTGAAGGTAGAAGACAAAGCAAGGTGAGAACAGTGCATAATGCAGACCATTGCACAATGATCATTTAAGTTATTGTGAAAGACCCCCATATAAGTAATATTATGTGGTTTGTTAATGAGCATAAGATCAAGAAGAGAACTACGATCCAGGTTTTTCTTGTTGGGACAGGTGAGCTCAGAAGTGATCCGTGTTAACCCATGCATGTCACGGAAATCCTCAAGTTTTTGGGAACACTTATCCTTCCAGTTAAGATTGAAGTCACCCATTATTATGCAATCAGAATTCACCTTTTCTAGCAGTTGATGAAGGTGGGGTAAAATACCAAACCCAGCAGAGTGTGGTCTGTAACATACAGTTTCTAAGAAGGCCAGCTCAGATGATATAGCCAACCTTAAGGCAAGACATTCAAATTCTTTGGGAATAGAAGTACGATCAATAACTGTAACTTCAAATTTGCTCTTTCTATAGATTGCTACCCCCCACCCCTAGTATATCTGTCGCATCTAGAGACATTATATCCAGGGATATTAGTGGAATTATCTGGTGTTGAGTTAGTAAGCCAGGTTTCTGAAATCATAAAAATGTCTGGCGATACGTGTAGTGCCCATGTTTGAATCATGTCTAGCTTTTTAAGTAAATAGCTCTTATTGTGTGAAAGTTCAGAAGGGGGCCTCTAAGTCAGTGGGTGGTGCAGGGTTGAGCTCAACATTCCCTAAGCAAAGTAGGAGGATGACTAGAAGTTTCATAAGGCAACTTAGAATTATTTTTAATATGCGCGTTTAATGCCACTTAGTATGTAAGTCTTTATGGGAGGGTATACTAGGTACACCGAAATGATTGGTGCAAAACAGAGCATATAATAACATTTTTACTGACAGGATGAGAGGCACTGTTATGTAGACGAAGGACATGGGCTGATGTAGATACACACTGTACGTGCAGGGGACAGTACCCTCTGCATAGGCTAGTGTCCTATTTTGGATAATCACCGGCTGGGATGGTGCGTGAAAAGGTACAATTGCCTCTTTGTTGGCAGTACTAACTATTAATAAAAGACAGCTGAGGAAAAGGGCAACTTCCAAGACTGCCTTTGTGCAACACTCCGATTGTCATTTTTACCGGAAAGTAGCCTAAATATGGGAGTTATTGTTGGTAATCAAGAAGCTAACTATGCAGGGCAGATAGGAAAGGGGGTTCCTTTTAGGGAATGATTGCCCGGGATGTAACCAGTAAATAGTCCAGTAGAATAGAAGGGGTTCCTTTGAGTCAATAACAGCCTGAACTGTAGCCAATGAACGAATAGAGGGAGAAGTATTCTTCACAGCATTTAATAGAGGCCGGGGTCAGGGTGGGAGGGCAGGACAAATAATAGGGTATAGACTTAATGTTTAGAGAAGCAGAGTGAGAGAGAAAGCCAGACTATAAGCCAGGAAAAGTAAGGACCAATCCCAACAAAAGCCGTAAATGGTAGCAGCCAGTAGGAGCGCAGTTCAGGCATTCAGCAGCCAATTGGAGCCCAAAATGAGCATCCCAGAGAGAGGTGGAAGTCTTACCCAGGCAAGGGAGCTTGAACATCTGCATAACCATCCTAAACACTGTACCCAATTTCCATCCTGTCAAAGCAGAATATGTACAGCATTGTTCTGCAATGTGTAAATGCGCACACCAGTGTAGCCGTCTTAAAGCATGTACCCTATTTCGATCCTGTCATAGCAAAACTTTGTACTGTGTTGTGGCATTGCTGTAGATTAAATACAGAAACATGACTCCCTATATGTATTATAGTCCTATCTATTGTACTACATTGTGACATTATTTCTCTTGATTATGTTTAGCACTGTGCCTCTTTGTATTCTGTAGAGTATTCGTCCTATGTACCCTTCCCCAGGGTCACCCCTGAAAAAGGGGACGGCATGGTCTCAGTAGACTTACCCAGCTACCAAAATTCA
This sequence comes from Neoceratodus forsteri, assembly GCA_016271365.2. Lineage (NCBI taxonomy): Eukaryota > Metazoa > Chordata > Ceratodontiformes > Ceratodontidae > Neoceratodus > Neoceratodus forsteri. The sequence goes on from CM057459.1 coordinate 66,025,394, forward strand.
AATAAATAAATAAATAGTGTTCTAGATCGTTGTGAAACCATCTTTATTTAGAAGTTTACTTACCTCATATTGGGCCAGATATTCAAAACTTTGCCCCTGGGCTAAGTTAACACTGCCTGGCGTAGCCCGGAGCACAAAGCAAGCTATATTCAAACCTGGAAGTGCAGGGCAAACATAGCCCTGGAATAAGACAGCACTGAATATAACAACCAGGAAGTGCAAACCACAACAACAACAACACAGTGCACTGCGACATGAGGGTAGGTAGAGATGAACTATGTGGCCAATGTGTGTGCCAGCAAATGCATGGACCCAGTACAGCTGCAGGCAACATCAGATGTGAAAGAACAGTGATCAAAACTGTATAATATTCCCCGAAACATTAGCACTGAGCTAAGCTGTTTGCCCAGTGCAAACACATTTGTCCAGCGCTAAGATTTGCCATATTGAAAAGTGACATGCAAATGAGCCTACTTAGGTAGTCTCTGGGCAAACAGCCAGATTAGCATCTCATTATGCCCGGTTTTGCATGCAGTTTGCCCAGTGTTACTGCAGGGTCCCACAGCTCCACCTGTAGGTCAGTCTGGAATTACAGGGGCTGGCCAGGTCCAACCGCAGCTCCATCTGTAGGTCAGCCAGGCAGTACATGATGATAGCTGCAGGCTACATGTAAACAGTACAGTATAGCATAGCATAGCATACCCCAGGGGACAACACAGCATAGGCACAGGTGATGGTGGTGGTGCTACATGCAACCATCACACTGTAGGTCACGCTACAGTGCACAGCAGATACTACAGTAGCAAGGGGACTGGTAGTGTGAGGGACATGGCAATGCCTATGGTATGTAGGGCAGTGATGACCACTGCACTGTACACAGTGACAGGCCCAGCTTGCAGGTGATTACTGACAGTGGATAGTACTGTTATGCTGTTGTGTGATCCACAGATGCTGCACCTGTGGCGTGGGATGCTCACAATGACATATACACGGCTGGCTGTGTGTGCTGTGGCATCTGTACAGTTGTGTGGTATGTGGCTGGGGTGGGCAAGTAATATCCAACAGGCACACAGGTGGTGGTATTCCCACTACTGGCCCATGTGCACTGCATAATGCGTCCCAGCGGTCTGGCCACCCATACACCCTCCCCCTCAATGGCCACCATGCCCACAGTGCTGCATGTGTGTGCTGGCATCTGTTGGTCACCACAGACGTATGGTCTGCAGGTGTGTGCTGTATGGCCACACTACCATGATGTACCCTGTGGGCCAGATCACCCTTTATTTATTTATTTATTTATTTATTTATTTACTTACTTACTTATTTTATAAATCGGATTTACAACCTTTGAGTCAGAGACTCATTTACAAAGGCACCTCGTCGCAAGGAGGGTAGACAACACATGATTGTGAAATAAAACAATGGAGGACGATACTGGTGAGGTACAGTAAAGAGAATATACACAGCAATTCCAAATAATACATAAAAGAGGAAAATCAGAGGCTTGCAATTAATTACAGAGTCAACCAACATTCATAAGATAAAAGGCCTGCTCTGGTGTGTCTATGGAGCGAGTCCTGGGGAGAGTGAGGACCATGGCCTCCAGTGAGCGGGAGGGGTTGGGGGTGGAAGAGGCAGTCCAAGAGGACGTTGTCAGATACAGAGAGACAGAAGAGTGCAGGTTCTAGGGCAGTCAGGGGCACTTACAGATCTGAGTGTCCTGTGAGGTATTTCCAGAGGGCGATTTTAAAAGGGACGATTTGGGGGATGCTAGTGATATGAGGGGGGGGAGTTGAACCAAGAGGGTGCTCTGTGGTAGAAGGACCTTTGGGTAACTGAGGTTCTGGCTCTCAGAACATGGAAGGTGGCCTTGGCTGTGCTTCGGGTGGCAGCCGTCTGGGAGGCTGGTTTTAGGGATGAGGTAACCCCAGGAGGGGAGAGCCCAAGTAGTGATTTTTTGACTAGTATGCAGGCGTGGTAGCGTAGGTGCTCATCAAAGGTGAGTAGATTAGAGGAGGTGTAGAGTTGGCATGAGTGAGTTTTGCTATGGGCACCTGTCAGAAGCCTACAGGTCTTGTTTATTGAGATCTGGCATGGCTGGAACTGGTGGTAGCTGTTGGCATCATGGTAGTGCCATCAGTGAGAAGCATGTGTCCTCCATGTCTGGCATTTTCTAAGTGTCATACTCATATGTTAGGGTCGCGCAAGCTGCGTAAATCCCACGGAAATACTGTGCAAAGCACTAATGTCATGCAAAGCCATTTGCCCAGTGTTAAGACCAGCTTTTCCTGGGTGTTAATTTGTACCTTGCTAAGGTCGCTCTAATTCGAGCTAAACATCTTAGCGCAGCGCTAGCCGAAGAATATCCCATAGCACCTGTATTCATGTTCAGTGTGCCCCTTGCATATAATTATGGTTTGCCTGGTGCTAATGCGATTTGCATGTGCTATTTGGCCTTTTGAATATAGCAGACCCGCATTAATCCCGCATTAAACCCGTGCAAATGGTTTGCGCACCGTGCAAAGCTTTGAATATCTGGGCCATTGACTGTAAGACTAATATTTATCTGTCCTAAATTTGTTCTTACCTATGCATTTGGAGTTCACTGTGGTAGTAATTTTAACATTTGTTTATAAAGAGTATTTAATATAGATTCAAGCATATTCAAATCAGTGTAACCCCAAATTTCTGTTGTATAAATACATTGTTAATAAGTTTTGCATTTATAGCTTTTAATATCAATCAATCAAGCAATCAATCAATTTTTATTTATAAAAGGCGCTTTTCTTCAATCCAAAGCGCCTGCACAATATCATAAAACAATAAATAAACAGAGTTTAAAACTATTATAAATCATTAAAAGCTGTACTAAAAAGGTGGGTCTTCAAGGCTCCTTTAAAGCTCAGGACAGTCGGACTATTTCGCACCTGACGAGGTAGAGAATTCCACAGGGTCGGGGCCATAAAGCTAAATGACCTAGCCCCTGAAGATTTCAAATGTACCCTGGTAATCTCCAGCAATCCCTCATCAGTGGATCGGAGGGGGTGGGAGGGACAGTAGGGGCAAAGGAGCTCTTTCAGGTAAGTTGGTCCCTGGTCATGTAGAGCTTTATAGGTCAGCAAACCGACCTTGAAGGTGATTCACCAAAATACTGGCAGCCAGTGCAGTCCACGGAGCACAGGTATTATATGACTGGATCTAGAAGAACCAGTCAACAACCTGGCCACCGCATTCTGCACTAGCTGAAGCTCAACCCCCGATAGCCCTAGGTAGAGGGAGTTGCAATAGTCAAGGCGGGAGGTAACAAAGGCGTGGATCAATGTTGGAAGATCTTCTGGAGAAACCAGGTGCTTCACCCTGATGATATTCCTCAGATGGAAAAAGGAAGTTTTGACCACCACTGACACCTGAGCTTTAAGCGTCAAGTGGTCATCAATTATTACACCAAGATTCCGCACCTGATCTGAGGTTGTCAGTGGAACGCCTGCAAGCCATAAGCCAGAGTGTGATCCAGCTGGCAAACCCGCCTCACAGCGACCTTTATCCACAACCAACACCTCAGTTTTCTCGGGGTTTAACCTCAACCAACTCCCATTCATCCAATCTTGGATTTCTGCAAGGCAGTTATTAAATACCGACAAGGCAGCATCCTGGCCGGGCCGGGCACAAAAGACATATACAGCTGGGTATCATTGGCATAGTAATGAAAACCCAGTCCGTGTCATCTTATAATTGCTCCCAAAGGCAGCATATACACCGCGAATAACATAGGTGCTAGAATAGAGCCCTGCGGTACCCCACAAGGCAGGGAGACTGATGCAGAGGAAAAAATTCCCGACACCACCCTCTGAGTCCTACCTTCGAGGTAAAATCTAAACCACCTGAGGACCATACCAGATAATCCACAGATGGACCGCAGACGCTCCAACAGCACCCCATGATCAACAGTGTCAAATGCTGCAGAGAGATCAAGAAGTACCAAGATAGAACAGGTCCTACGATCTCTCGCTATTAGGAGGTCATTTAGTACATGAACAAGTGCTGTCTCGGTACTATACCTTTCCTAAATCCGGATTGGAGAACATCGTAGATATTGTTGTTGGTCAGATGATCCTCCAATTGCAGTGCGGCCACCTTCTCAATAACCTTACCCACAAAGGGTAGGTTAGACACTGGTCTGTAATTTGCTAGACAATCTGGGTCTAAGAAGGGCTTCTTTAAAAGATGCCTAACTATAGCCTCTTTAAGGGGTTCAGGAAAGATCCCCCTCTCCAAAGACTTCCAGACTATCAAAGCCAGGACTAGGCCGATTTTATCCACACAATCCACTAAGAGACATGTAGAGCCAGGGTCCAAATCACAGCTGGTTGGTCGTAGCGCTCGGATGACCATCACAATATCCTCGATTTTGGGGAGGCTGAAGTTAGACCATGCAAACTGGGTGTTTGACATCTCCGGCCGACCATCACTACCCCCATTGGAGAGGGAAGAGCGGATGTCCGATCTGATATTGGCAACCTTATCTGCAAAGAAAAGAGCAAACTCCTCACACCGTTCTGTGGAAAAGGCCCTCTTGGGCTGAAGACAGACTGGATTGCACAGTCTGTCCACAGTCTGAAAGAGCTGGGCTGGTCTATTCTGTGCAGCCGCTATCTCCCTGGACAGAAACTCTGCCTTCTTACGAGAGATTGTGGATTGAAAGGCCGTATAATGGTCCATCAAACTAAGTCTGTCATCATCCAGACTGGACTTCTGCCAACGCCTCTCCAGCCTTCATCCTACCCTCCTCAACTCCCTCATGGTCTCATCAAACCACGGAGACCTGGAGCGAAGAGTGAGCGGATGAACACGAACAGGTGCAATAGAATCCAGGGCCCCTGTAACCGCCTTATTATAGGCCTGTACTAGGTCACCTGGATCCAAGCAATCTATCGGAAGGTCCGATAGGTCCAGCACCGCCATCAGGTCATCTGGGGACACACCCCTCAATGGGCGGTACCGGACCATTTCCGAAGGGGCTGACCTAATAGGGGCAGCCTCAAAATTGAACCTAATGGAGTGATGGTCAGACCATCCGAGTGGTTCCACCACCAAATCATATATCCCTATCCCCAGAAGGAACACCAGATCCAATGAGTGCCCACCAATATGGGTCGAGGAGGAAACTACCTGTGTGAAGCCCAGTGATAACATCAATTGGAGGAAGTCTTGACCAAAACGTGAGAGTTCATTGTTGACCCAGGCATTGAAGTCCCCCAGAACCAACCATCTGGGGGACCCCAATGTCAGGTCGACAATGAAGTCTGCGACTTCCTGCAGGAAAACGTTCCCGTCACCTGGTGGATGGTATACGAGAAGTATCCTGCACCCCACACCCTCACCTAAGACACACTCAAAGGATCTGGTGATTCCCACTGGTACCTCCACCAGGCCCAATTCTGATTTAAAACAAATGGCAACACCCCCGCCCCTACGATCCTGCCTCGAGCGGTGTATCACCGAGTACCCAGCCGGAACTGCTGTGGCTAATACTGGCCCAGCATTTTCATCCAGCCAGGTCTCGGTGATGCAAGCCAGGTCAGCTGACCCAACAAGATCGGCTATAATAGCCATCTTGTTTTTAATAGACCTAGCATTGCACAACACCACTCATGCAGGATGGGCCTCCGACGATGACCGTGTTACCTGCTGGTAACCAGAACCCTCGGGTATGGGCACAAGACAGGGAGAACCCCTCTCCTGAGCCCATTTCACTCCAGGGCATCTCCTTGACTCCAATCCCTATCCATCCCGGCTCCTTTCCATCCCCCAGGCCCAGCCCCAACCCTCCTCCTCCCCTCACAATCCCCAGGCCCTACACCTCCTATAGACTCCCGGTGACGGGGGGGACAGGAGAAGGGACAGAGTTCCCTGAGCCTGGAGGGGGAATAATAGCCGACTGTCCCATTTTCATTCCAACACATAGTAACACAACTAATACAAAACCCCACCAAAATATATAAATAACAGAATTTAAAATACAACATACAAATAACAAAATATAACTATTATAACTAAGCCAAACAAAACTAACTAAAATTATACCCTAACAAAATACTCTAAAAAACAAAACATTATATTCCAATATCAGGCATAAAACATTTCATAACAATGTGTTCGAGCTTACACATAAATGTATCAGAAGCACTTGTCCATCTACCCTTTCCCACAGTGCTCTCACCACTGCAGAAAAGGATTTTTCCACCTACACAAAAACCCTTAAAGTTTGGCCCAGAATTTAATTTTCCACAGTACTAAAGGAAACCCAAAACAAGAGTTCAAGGTCTTTTCTTCTTGATATCCACACTTTTTGTGCTCTCACCACTAGTATGGCCCAAAAAACTTTAGACAGTCTTCTTATTCCTAATATTAGCGTCAGAGTAGAACCACTATAGATTATATTAAATATTTGCAGAGATCAAGATGTTATTCACATTTTAGTGACGCTTAGGGCCAGATATTGAAAGCTTAGCACTGGGCGCAAATCCATAGCACTGGACTAGCACCGAATTTGCACCCAACTGCAATATACAAAAGTACATTTAGCGCCGGCGCTAGGTATTAAGGTGATGCTAAATTATAATGTATGCAAGGGAAGGACTGAGGGGAGGGGCCCTGAATGCTGGCGCACCGGCATATTCAAATGTATAGCACCACACTACAGGCATTAGCATGACCTGTAGAGCAGCGCTAAATACCACAAAAAGAAAGCTGGCAGTACTGCGGCGCTGCCCCCCCATCGCAAAACCAGACCTCCAGTAGCCACACGAATATGTACATATCATTAGTGGTGTAGTGGTCCCCCCACTCCCCCAACACAATCCCCATCCTCTGGTAGCCATGGGAAACAATAGATAACATTAGTGGTGTAGTGCCCCCCCCACTACCCAACGCAATCCCCATCCTCTGGTAGCCACGAAATATAGTAAGGTTCATTGGTGGTGAAGTGGTGAGGTGGTTCTCTCCCCCCCACAGTGTGCCTCCTGTTGCCCCTAAATACATCCTATGGGAGCCGACGACCGGCTCAGCCCTCCTCTCACCACCACGGCCGGCAGCTGACTGCCGTATGCATGAGCACTACAGAAATGACTGCTCAGGCTTGTGCCTTGGACCTGTAGACAAATGGTGCCTAACCGTTGTTTTTTTGTTGTGTTGCCACTTTTGCAATTAGGGCAACAAAGAGGGGACTGTTACACCTGGGTTATGCCCCCTATTGTCCCACATACACCTCATATACACCTCACCCCATACACCTCATATGCACCTCACACTGCATTCCTGGTCTATTATACTGTGATACTGCTATTTTGCACTAACATATAGATATAGGCACCCATCATATAAGTATGAGTGCTACGAATAAATTTTGCTGCTAATATATGCTAATGTTTATCATGCATGATTCATTATGCCTCACTATAATACATTTATCTAGATTATGTTTGTCTTTAATATATATTCCATATATAATTTACCTAATCACAGATAAGATGACTCTGAGGGATCATCAGTGATTATTGTATACTTATATTCTTATATAATTATATGTCATGTGTGTTTTACACTCAGGTGGATATGCCACGTGTAATAGAGCCCTGTCAGCACTTCTCTTTGTCTCTTTAGAAAGAAATCCTTTGTTATGTCTTATATTATACATAAGAAAGAAATGCCACATGTAGTAGAGCCCAGTCAGCATTTCTTTTGTCCAAGCTATAATGTAAATGGAAGCATATTCTGTCTCATATGATGCTCATTAGTAATTCTGTCTCCTAAGTCATCATCCAATGGAGAATGACTTAGGACCAATACATATTGTTTCTCATATCTATAACTATGAGGTAATCTCTGTTGCTGTGCTGTTATCTGTAGTATTTAGGCTTTTGTAACCTAGTTTTACACTCAGAGAGAACTAGATCAGAGAGAGAGGGAGAATTAGAACTTGGAGAACCTGAGATCCTACAATCATGGAGATTATGTACATTCTTCAGGCTAGTGGTGAGAAACCCATCTCCCTTGTGATTTTCTCTGTCACATGCTTGGTGTAAATAGTATAAAAAACATTTATTAGTACTCCTTGCTTGTTTATGGATGTTTCTTGGCAGACTCCGAAGACACAAAAATCTGTATTATTAATATTAATATTATTTACTCTACTATCTGAGATTGTTTACGTAACATATTTTGGTCAAATTATCCAACAGGCTTATTGGCAATAGTTTGCTGGATTTCCTCTGTTCCCTTTTTAAAACTGGGCACTATGTAACTACCGCTCCATGTAAATGATGTAACTCCATACACAATGTCTTTATTATATAAATTATTTAATATGTAGGACCATCAGTTTATGTCAAGCTTGTAAATGTACAAGCAAGGTCCTGAGTGCAATGGGAAATGTAAAAATGTTCTTCAGTAGCTGACACCCCAGATGCTTGTTATGTTCAGTGTCAGAAATTGGGGAGGCACATTCAGTGAAGGCACACAGCAATCTCCTGAAAACTCAAATTATTTTATTCATGCACTTCTCATAAGGCCAGAATTCGCAATGTTTTGCCTGTAAATTGCAGGCTTCCTCAGGAGAACTCCTTTATTCCTAATTACAAACACATAAATAGAATTTACTTTGCTGTTCACCAATAACAACTTTATATATATTTTACATATTCAAAGCTGTACGCTATTTACTGCTAGTAAGTGCTTGTAAGGAATTCTTATGGCAAACGATCTTAAAGCCAATATTGGCCTTTCTGAAAAACGCTTCCAGAAAATAGAAAAGTAAAAAAATATATATTTAATGTCCAATACATTACAGTATCACTGGACCTGTATACAGTGTACTTTCCACTTGTTTTGTATTACTGACTTTCTCATGTTACCCTTTCCCTGTGTCGCACCTGGAAATGAGCCTCAGCTCAGTGTGCCTTTCCTGGTTACCAATTTTAAATAAATAAATAAATATTATAATATTATAGAAGTACCTTTTACTAGTCACCTGGGGCAAGTAATGCTTAAACAGCTATTTTCACACTTTAAACTTTAATTGTTATAGTGACTTAGGACAGATTTCTCAATAAATTCATCATGAATTCCCTCCACCAAATGTACAGTTTAAATTAATTATTCGTGAAATTAGATATGCTACCTCAAAACCCAGAGCAACTTCTACTATTTTATGTGCTTATTCTGTGAGACCTTAAGGTTTTCATCTGCCAAAAAAATGTAAGAATGAATGAAATGTTTTTTAGCCCCTCTGCTCCAATTAGAATTTCTGGCTAACCAGGTATATGGTGGTTTAAATACATTAATGCCATTCTCCCTTCAGTATACCAATATCTTAATTTCATAAATGCAATATTTCTTGATTTAAAACACTCCACTCTAAATAGATACCACAAAATATTAATGAAATATAAATATTACTAAGCATTGAGTTTTCTTATTGGCAATAACAGAACATCATTATATGTGTATGTGTGTGTGTGTGTATATATATATATATATATATATATATATATATATATATATATATAAAATGGGTTGCATAAAGGTAAACTGCTGATTGGTCAAACACCATCAGGTGACCATGGATTAAATTTCTTTTTTAATCCACAGTTAGGTGACATAGACTACTTTCAGCACAGTGTTGTGATTATTCAAAAAAAAATCCCTACCCACACAGCTTCTTGGAGTATGAGTAGATTCTTATTTATTACATTGTAATGACCAAAACAGTTTAATATTTTTATTTTTAGTGTTCAAAACACAGGAGAGCAAAGTAACACAGCTCCTTTCCTAAAGTAATCAATGAGTGTAGGAACATGTTAGAACATCTGTTTTATTTGCTTATTACCTTGTATGACAATACATGACTTCCAAGAGTTGCAAGCACTGCATCATGGGTATGTGAACTACTGTTTAAAGGTTTTGTCTCAGGGAATGACAGAGTTATTGCATAACCCATATTATTTACATACCCATAATGACAGAGAAAATAGTAAAGCAAAGAAAAATAAGATGAGAGGATAAGACAGAATGAAAATAATAACTCTGTATTGGGGGTTATCACATATTTGCTTAATATAACATTTATTTTCAGAAACAGGGCTACACACCCAGTTACCCACCTCCCCACACAAGAAGGCAACGTCAGGACTGTTGACAAAAGACCCTTCACCATTGAAGGGTTGGAACGTCCAACCCCACTCTCAAAAGTTCCCCTCAGGGACTCTTAAAAATCATATGGTACGTCTTTTTCTGATGTGTTAACATCTGCAATACCATATTTTCCCTGAGGATGTAGTATCCAGGTTGTGCAAAGCCATCTCACTTAACCAACCTGTCTTTAACATCAAACGTCAAACGTCATAAACATCATAATCATAACAATTTCAGTTTTCAAATTATTTCATTTTTCTTTTTCATTGAGACACCATCTGCCCCATATCTGGACATAAAGTCCGCATTTTTGTGTTGTGCCCCTGCTCAGTGCTTAACAACAAATCAATACAACTGTAGAGCCAGGTACTAAAGCATGATTCTATTATTTTTTTCTTTCATCTGGTTCAACCAGCAAAAAGGATTGTGGTCAGTGACAAGGATAAATTCATTCCTCCAGAGATAGTATTTGAGGGCCCATATGGCTCATTTCATGGCTAGGCACTCCTTTTCAATAGTAGAATATTTTCTTTCCCTTTCATGGGGTTTCTGACTGACATAGATGACTGGATGCTCTCCGTGTTTGTCATGTTGTGTCAGTACTGCCCCTATGCCTGTGTCAGAGGCATCCGAATAGACTTCAAAAGGAGAGTGAAAGTCAGGGCTAACTAGAACAGCAGCAGAGCATAAGATGGCTTTTATACTCTGGAATGCCTCTTCACAATCAGATGTCCATTACATTTTCTTGGGGTATTTGTTCTTTATTAATTCTGTCAAAGGAGTTGAAATAGTAGAAAAATCTGGAATGAAGCGCCTGTAATAGCTAGCCAACTCTAGAAATGATTGAACATGTTTCTTGGTGCTGGGAATGGGCACAGGGTCATAATGTTGCAAGACATTATGCTGCATGGCAAAATCGTGCTGCAAATACAGCGCAATTTATGCCATGAGGCATAAGTTTTTTTTCTGTTGGGGGCTCCATCCCCACACCCCCCATTGCATGGGGCTGCACCCAGACCCCCCCACTAAAGATTCTCAACTCTGGGGGGTTCTAACTCGAGGCACGCACAAGTCCAAAAAAAATTAAGTGTTCCTGGGACTGGGACTGGGACTCAAACCCGGTCCCAGATGCAGTGCCTGAGTTCCTACTGCTGTGGCTCAGTCCTGTGAGCCACGGCAGCTGCTCATTGTAACCCACTCCCAGCAGAGGTCTTATCCTCTGTCTGTGAATCCGCTACTGGTGCAATACCGCATACAGCAGTATACGCGGTATTGCACCAGTAGCAGTAGTATACTGCACTGTACCATTAAGCATGCAACATTATGGCCCAGTATGCTGAGGATGGGACTGTTAGCCACTGCTTCTATTTTGCATGTCTCTGATTTCACCATCCCATGGCCTATTATGAACTCCAGATATTTAGTTTCTGTCTTAGCTATGGCACACTTTGAAGGTTTGATAGTAAGACCTACATCTGTAATGGCCTGTATGACTGAGATAAGATTTACCAAATGTGTTTGCCAATCTGGACTGAAAATAACCACATAATCCTGATAGGTGGCACTGTATGATGTGTGTGGCTTAAGAACATGATCCACATATCATTGGAATGTGGCTGGGGCACCATGCAGGCCAAAGGGCATAGTTGTAAACTGATAAAGTCCAACGGGTGTAGAAAAGGCTGCTAACTCTTGGGTATGTAGAACTAGTGGATCTGCCAATATCCTTTTGTTAAATCTAAAGTACTGATGTACCAGGCATTGCCTATTTTGTCCAAGAGATCTATACGGGGAATGGGGTACCTGTCAAAGGTGGAAATGGTGTTGATTTTCCTAAAATCTAAACACAATCTTAATCCTCCCTCCTTTTTGTTTACCACTACCACTGGGGAGAACCAGGCACTCCTGGAGGGCACAATCACTCCTAGACATTCAATTTTTTGTACCTCCTCAATCACCTCTTGTCTGATTTTCTCTGGCAACCAGTAAGGTTTTTGGTGTATTGGCTTGCTCTGTGTCTCCCTTATGTTGTGAACTACCCCTTTAGCTCTTCCGGGAGTACTGGAAAAAGTTTATTTACAGTGTTCCAGTAACTGATCTATTTCTAACTTCTGTTCTACCTCCAGCCCAGGATTATTTTGAATGGCTGACTCCTCTATGGGGCCGTCTAACCTCCCATAGGCAATGTCTAGTTCAGTGTCTAAGTGCTCAGAGTATACAAACAGAGATGGTGGGGAAGGCTTCTCTATTCACTTATGAAGTAAGTTTGCTTGGTAAATCCTCTTCATGGGTCTCCTCCCAAGCATCTTAATTTCAAAGTTTATCACCCCAGTCTGTCTTACCACTTTATAGGGACTTTGCCATTTCAAATAAGGAGCTTATTTTTGGTAGTAGGCAACAGCAACAAAACTTGATTGCCTTTTGAAAACACTTTTCTTTAACTCCTGCATCATAAACACCTTTCTGTTCATGTTGTTTATGAGTTACATTCTGGTGTGCCATTGTCACAAACTTTATTAATCTTTTTCTTAATGTGGACATATACTCTAATATGTTCATATGTCCCACATTCTTGCCTTCCTTCCAGTGTTCTTTAACAACATCAAGGGGACCTCTAGGGTTCCTTCCGTAAAGCAGTGAAAATATGGAAAAAAGAGTGGTGGCCTGTGGTACCTCTTGGTATGCGAACAGGAGATATGGGAGATACCTGACCCAATCTCTACCTTCCTCTGCCACATACTTTTTTAACATAGACTTAAGGGTTTTGTTAAAGCATTATACCAGACCATCAGTTTGAGGGCGGTAGGAAGAGGTCCTTACTGCAGATACCCCTTGAAGTTTATACAGTTCCCTTAACATTTCTGAGGTAAAATTACTACCCTATCATATGTGGCATGGACAGCCAGTTCTGAGTGCTGTATGATCATTTTTTGTAATAAATAAAAAAAGAGTTATGGACTGTCTCCCATGAGAAATGCTAAAACAGCATGTGAGATCACACACACACACAGGTTTTAGATACAAGGTTACCTGGAAGGTCTGAAGCTAATTACAGAGTAGAACAGACCTTGATCAATGATCTCCTGTTTTATCTAAAGTTAATTACAGGCTGGAAGAGGCTTGAGTTGAGCATATACATTTTATGATGTTTCAAGAGGAGGAAACCAGGTTTAGTAAACTGGTGCAAAATCATAAATGCTTTTAAGTCTGTGTGAGAAAAGGATGCAGCTAAAGGTCAAAGAGAGTCATTTGCAGAACATGAGTTATGCCGAGGTTGCAGAATTTAATACTTTGAAAAGACATCCTGTTTTTGTATAGATATATTTTTTTAGATATTCTAACAGAGGAGGAGCTAGGTGACCCCACAAAGGGTTGGCAAATACAGTTTTCTTTAAGGAATATTCTGTTTTCCTTCAGAGATACTTTTATCTAGACTGTGACAAAGAAACATCTGTGAGCACTTTAAACAGGTATTTAGAACAGAGAGACAAATCTAAGTACTGAAGTAAGAATTGCACTGTGTAAAACCTTGTTCTTTTAATAAGATTTGTGTGTCTTGTGATATAATAGTTCTGTATTGTATGTTTTACATATTATTATCTATTTTAGTAAAAACTCTAACTTTAGAGCATACTTGGTCTGTCTTTAATTTCTTTCCTGTGCAAGTAGAGTATATATGGTTACATCAGACACTGTGCATAAGCTTGAATGGTGATACCAAACTGGAAAAAGGTACGAATAATCTGAGGTCTTTATTTAAGTTTTAAGGGTTCATTTTTGTACACCTGGTTAGGTGCCTGTAGGCAAAGATATCTGCCCCCCCCCGAAGACAGAAATATCTGAGCCTGTGCATTGGGTATGCTAGCAAGAGGTTCACAGTTTGAATCCCTCCAGAACTTGAGATCAAAGGTTGGTTCAAACCCACAAAAACAGACAAGAGGGTTATCTTGTTCTGTTAACTGTTTACAAGACTACGCTCAGAGGTTGGCACTTTGGGAGTAGAGGGCCTGACCTGCTGAGTGGGTTTGTGACAGTTTGGTTAGTAGCGGTGGCATAATTTTGGTATCACAAGCTTTTATTGTTCTGTGTCAGCTTGAGACCGTAAGCTCACTTGCAAAGAAAGAAAAAGGCAGAGTTTTAGTTTAAAAAGGAAAGAGAACTATATCACTTGGTGTACAGTCAAGTTCCTACCCATTTTATTTTATTTTTCTAAAGTGCAAGTCAGAGTAGCATAGTTAGGAAAGATGGCTTCTGACTACAGCAGGCACACTGTAGATTACTTAAAGCAGTTGTGCGGGGGACAAAGGGGTCCCATTCAAGGTGACAGCCAAAAAGCAGAACCTCATAGATGCTCTGATGGTAGCAGATACCCAGAGGAGCGAGTCACAGACCATGACTGGAAAGGACCAAACCTCGAGTGTGGCAGGGCTAGTGACCAGTGCAGTCTCCAGATCCAATGAGGAGGGAAACAGGGTCACTGTTAGTGAAGGGTCACAGCAGCAGGGGAAGGTCACCAGTATCCTGAATTCAGAGGTACTCAGGCTGCAAACTGAGTTGCACAGGATGGAGCTGGAGTTCCATTGAGAGAGGGACCATGAATAAAGGGAGGCAGAGGAGAAGAGAGAGTGGGAACAATGAAAGGCAGACCGAGAATGCCAAGATGCAGACCGTGAGAAGTGTGAGTGCCAGTGAGCTGTAGAGGAGAAGAGAGAGGTGTGCCAGAGGCAACAAGAACTGGAGAAGCTATGACTCCAACCAGCGGCACCAGAGCAGGTAAATAGTTTGGGTTTAACTGAGACTGCAGGACTGAGTTACAAATTGAATTCCAAATTAATAGCCAAATTTAAGAGGGGGAGGATATGGATGTCTTTTTAAATTCTTTTGAAAAAGTTTGTATTCAGGCTAAAATTCCTAGCGAGTCCTGGAGCTTCCAGCTATTCCCGCTACTTACCGGGAAAGCTCGGGATGCATTGGGTCAAATGGACAATGATGACAGTAATAATTACAGCAAACTAAAAGCTGCACTGTTAAAAAAGTTTGAATTAACTGCTGAATCATACAGAGCTAAATTCCGTAAGCTCAAGAGAAGCCCTGATATGAGCTATGAGGAGCTAGCCACGAAACAACGTCAGTTTTTAAAACATTGGTCGGAAGGAATTGAGGCAAACTCTGTTGACAAAATTGAAAATGTGATTTTATTAGAACAGTTTTATTGGGCATGCTCAACCGAGGTAAAACTCTGACTAGAGAACCGAGATCCCAAAGCAGTGCAAGAGGCTCCTGAACTCTGGGACTGCTATGCCAAGAGCAGACCTGCTCTGAGAGCAAATGGGGTGGGCATGGCAGCGCAGAAAGAGAGAAGTGCACCTTCAGGGCAGCTAAAACTCTCACTGCCTCCACTGAAACCAGTTAGCCCCAGGTTTCACAGAAAAGATTTCTCTGAAAAGAGAAGTGAATGCTGGTTATGTAAAGAAACTGGGCATATTGCCAGACAGTGTACCTAAAAGGCAACCAATAATACACAGAATGGTACCAGAAAAGAAGTGGGTTGTTTGTGTGTTCCTGGAAGCATGCCAGTGAACATGAGGGAACATATGCACCCAGTCATAGTGAATGGTGTACAGATGCAGGGGTTAAGGGACACAGGGGCATCCCTGACATTGGTGAAAGGGAGTCTGGTACAGCCTGGTCTGCTTATACCCAATAAATACATCACTGTACAGGACTTTGCAGGTGAAGAGAAAACATTGCCACTCTCTAGTGTTCTCTTAGACTGGGGTGAAACAGGGGGAACTGTGCAACAGGTGGCTGTAGCCAAAACCTTAGCAGTGGATGTGATCCTGGGCAACAATCTAAAACAGGGGATGGTATGTGCAGTTACCCATAGCCAAGCGGCAAGGGAAAATTGTAGTTCCCTGAACCCCACAGAAGCCATTGTGGAAACCACTCAGAGGCTGGTTGTCCAGCCTGTGTCTCCAGATGGGGAGCCTAATGAAAAGGGGATAGAAATTTCCCCAGTAGCAAGTAACCACACAGCTACAGAGGGTTACTCTGAAGAGGGAAGGGTGACCCATTGTCAGAGGGTTGAGATTGGCAGTGATCCTGAGTGCCTTGATGCTAGTGCTAGGGACCCTAGTTTAGCGACTGAAGGGGACCTGTCCCATGCCTTGGGAATGTGTGAGGGGTTTGCAGCTGCTCAGAGAAATGACGCTAGTTTAGAGAAGCTGAGGGCTTGGGCAGACTCTGATGGAGCACAGGGAGGTGATGGCAGACATAAGGACTAGAGGAAAATGAATTTATGTATAGTCAGGCAGTACAGACAGAGGGAGGGGTGCAAAGCAGTCAGCTTGTCGTTCCCCAGGATATCATGAGCAGTTGCCCAAGGTTGCCCATGATACTCTCTTGTCTGGTCATCTGGGAATCGTGTGCACTACGCAGTGGTTAGCCCAGAATTTCTACTGGCCTATCTTCACCCAGCAGGTGAAGGAGTATTGCAGGTCTTTTTTTTTTTTTTTTTTTTTTCAATTCAAATTTTATTAAAGTTTCCAATACAGAGAATGAATCACAGTAGAGTAAATCATGAACTCTGAACATCAGATGCAGAGTATAAGATGATTCACTCTCCCCCCCACCCACCCAACCCAACACCCACCCCAAACAACCCAGCGCATCGTTACACCTTTAGCACAGCACCAAAGAATATAACCTGGTAGTACTTAAGCCTGTAGTGCATAGAGAGTCTGCAGTGGACCCCAGATTCTGTCAAACTTCTCAAGTTTGTTATATAGACTGGCAATAGTCCTCTCTGTTCTGAGGTTTGCAAGCAATTCCTGAAGCCATTCAACATAAGATGGTACTTCCGTATCCTTCCAGTGTCTCAACACCACTTTTTTAACAGACATCGACATCAAGGCAACATGGTACCTCCTATTCACCACCGAAATGGAGGAGAAATCCCCAAGAAGACATATTTCGGGGGTGAACAATTCTGAGAGCCCCAAAAGAGGATCAGCACGGTGTTTAATCATGGTCCAAAGTGGGACAACTTTTGAACAGCTCCAGAAAATATGAAGGAGGTCACCTTCTTGAGATTGGCACCTTGTGCAAAGGGGAGAGGACACCAGACCCAGTCTGGCAAGCCTCTGCGGATAGTAATAAATGTTATGCAAAATTTTGAATTGCATTAATTTAAGTCTGTCCTGCTTAAGGAACTTATGACAACTTTGCCACAGGATAGACCAATCCATATCTCTGCCCTGAAAGAGAGAGGCCCAAAAAGGAGACAGGAGTGTAATTGTCAGGGTAAGCCCAGGTAAATAGAGCCGTGTGTATTTTAGATACAGCATGAGGCGAGCCCGCCAACTCCGTGAGGGTAGCCTGAAAACTGATATTGAGAGCTGGAGGGGGGTTTGGGCCCATTACCTTAACCAATAAATGGCGAAGTTGAAAAATCTTGAAGATTGTTGTGTGAGGTACCATAAACTTGTGCATAATGCCAGCTGAAGAGCACCATTGACTATTGGATAACATAAACTCATCTAAACGGCAGTTTCTTATCTGAGGGATCCAACTGAGTGGAAGAAGCTTGCCGTCCAGCAAAAAATTAGGGTTGCCTATTACAGGCTGAGATAAATCCTTGAGATTCTTATACCTCAGAAAAGCACACAATTGAGTATGAACCCTGATTGAAACAGCTATAGGGGAACTACGTAGAGATTCTGGTAGGGAACTAACTTTGGTGTATAACAGCGCAGCCAGGGAGAGGCCATGTTTTCTAATGGTAGCAGACTCGACGGCTAACCAAGTAGGGGTATATGTGGCAGCTGTGGATGGTTGGTCCACGGTCAGCCATCTGAGATACTTATTGGCCTGACTGGCCCAGTAGTATAGCCCAATATAGGGGAGTCTTAATGCTCCTTTAGCCTTCGGGGCCACTAACTTGTGGAAAGCCATCCTAGCCTTCTTGTCGCCCCATATAAAAGTAGAGATCATGCTGTGCACTTTTTTAACCCAGGACAGGGGGAGCCATATGTTTAGCATATTAAGGGGGTAGAATAAGTGGGGAAATATGTTCATTTTGATTAGATTGATTCTGCCCCAAAGAGAAAGGGGAAGTAAAGTCCACCTGCGGAGGTCCAGGTCTATTTTATGTGCCAGTTCATCAATATTAAGTTGTCTGAGCTGTGCCATGTCCCGAGTAAGAAGAAGCCCCAGATATTTAATATAATTGGACTTCCAGGTGAGCCCAAACGCAATAATATCCTGTTTATATACCCTATGATTAAGAGGAAAAACCACAGTCTTTCCTACATTGAGTTTATAATTTGAGACCTTACTGAAGTCGTCTATTAACTTCAGAATAATGGGAATAGATGTGAGTGGGTGGGTTACCTGCAGCAAAAGATCATCTGTGTAGGCCGCCACTTTGACCACCTGCTCCCCAAGAGAGATACCCGAGATGCCCTGGGCACCTGACAATCTCCTAATAAGAGGCTCTAGGTATATATTGAAGAGAAGGGTGGATAAGGGACACTCCTGTCTGGTCCCTACATGTAATTTAAAGGAGGTGGAGATAACCCCATTACATGAGATTCTGGCAGAAGGGAACTTATATAATGAGCTAACCCAATTCCGGAATTTTGTGGGAAAACCGAAAACTTCCATCGTAGCAAACAAGTAGTCCCAGTGGACTCTGTCGAATGCCTTCTCAGCATCCTACGAGATCAGGACCATTGGATGAGAAGCATCCTTGGATGCCAAGAAGACATGAGACAGGGCCCTCAAATGATCGACCGATGAGCTCCCCTTCATAAAATCAACCTGATCTGCCCTGATTAAAAAGGGAAGTACTGCCTCCAAAATGTCAGCTAAAAATTTTAATATCATGGTTAAGAAGGGAGATCGGCCTATAACTTGAGACCAGATCAGACGGTCTGTCCGGCTTGGGCAACAAAACAATCAGTGCCTCAAAAAGAGGGATTGGATGCTTGACCGGAGAGAATGGCCTGGAAGAGTGGCAGCAAAATGGGAATCAATTGCTTAGAGAAAACTTTGTAAAAGTGGGAGGTAAACCCATCAGGGCCCGGAGATTTGTTGGATGGGAGAGATTTGATTACCCTTTCAATCTCACCCTCAGAGATAGGAGACTTCAAAATTTTCTGCTGAGATTGTGAGAGAGTTGGCAGTTGCAAATCTCTCAGATATTCATAAAGTCTATCCTTAGATGGGGAGTTGGCCATAGGGCCATATAAATCCTGGAAATAGTTTGTGAACTCCTCTGCTGTCTCTGAGGGTAAGACCTTAAGGGAATTGTCTTTGGAGGAGTGGACTGCGGGAATAAATCTGGCAGATTCCTGTTGCTTAATGCGCAGCGCCAACATTCTGCCCACCTTCTCACTCTGATCAGTATATATCGCTTTTTTTTTTCAAAATAGCAAATTCAGCTTGCTCCATTAACATTGCTAGGTAAGCTTCTCTCAATTTCATTAAATCTTGTTTAAATGTCTCAGAGGAAGATGGAGAGAGAACAGCCTCCATACCCCTAATCTGAGAGAGAAGGTCAGAGATCCGAGATGCCCTCTCTCGTTTCCTTTTCGATGTTAGGCCGATTATAATCCCTCTTAAATATACTTTACAGGCACCCTATACCATATCAGGCTTCCCCACGGAGTTAGAATTGGAAGCAATAAACTGCTCTATTTGGGATATTATATATTGAACCGTCTTCGGCTCCTTCAAAATTTGATTATTCAACTTCCACCTGCCCCCTTTATTGGGCAGTGACGCTAGGGTTATTTGGCAGGTGATCACAGAGTGGTCCGACAAGGGCCCTGAAACAATACTAGAGCTTATAACCCCTGGTAAGAGAGATTGAGAGATGAGGATATAATCAATCCTTGAGGAAGTTGCATGCACTGGAGAAACATAGGTATACTCCCTTGTATTGGGATGTAATACACGCCATATATCACAAAGACCTATACAGTCCATCAGGTCCCTAAAAGCTCTTTGTGCTGGGGAGAGAACTTGACGGGATCGACCTGACCTGTCAAGAGCCTGATCAAAAACGAGATTAAAATCACCCCCTATAACCATGGGGATATCCAAAAATGGAGTTAGGGCTTCTATTAACTGAACAAAAAAGCTGGGGGTCTACATTAGGGCCATAGATGGCACCCAAGACAGAGTATGCAATCTACCTTTTACAAACAGGAATCTGCCCGGAGGATCAGATATAACTTGGAGAGGTTTGAATGGAACTGACCTATGCAAAAGGATCATAGCCCCTCTACTGTGGGTCATGCCCTCTGCCGCAAACAGCTGCCCAATTTGTTGCCATCTCATTTTGTCAGCCTCCGTCTTAAGCAAATACGTCTCCTGCAAAAACATAATTTCTGCCTTCAGATGGTTCATATGTTTCAAAATTTTATATTGCTTAGTTCTATGCCTCACCCCTTTAACGTTCCAACTGATAAATTGAATATTTCTAGCCATCACTCATGATGCCAGTCAGAAATCCTCCGAAGCACCCCATATATTTGTATTTCACATCAATACTTCACCGAATATCGCTGGGTTGTTCTACCCCCACCCTTGCCGTCACTGAATCCATCCCCCAATCACCCTCTGAAGCCCCCACCCAAAGCACCCCATAAACCCTGACCCTCCTCCTCCCACACCCACCCACCTTTGCATGGTACATGATGATTGGCTAACTGAAAAGATCCTCTCCCCCCAACCTCCCCACCCTCGTGAACTGGAAAACAAGAACACTACCCCTTTGTAGCCAGAACACTCCATAGAGAATAGTACATCCTCAATTCTTATTGACTGACATCATCCCTAAATAGTGCAGGGGAATTGTCTGCAGAAAACCCTTAGAGAGAGTGATCCTCCCTACAGAAGCCCCATGAACCATGCTTCAACATGATCCACAGAATGTGAAGTGTGTAAAGCACTTGCATCAAGTGTGGAAAAAGTAATCTCAGACGCCCTCTTGTGGTGCAGCCCTCGAACGGCGGGGATAAACAGCCGAGAATAAGCAGGCCATTACGGCCTTCTTTGGTATGGGGAAAACTAAGGGCTCCTAGGCCACTGTCCAGACCACATTTCTAGGACCAGAAACAGTGACCAACACACTTCGTTAAGGGAAATTTGAAAAAAGAGATGAGGAGTCCTCCAAAAACGCACTCAAGGAGGGTTATACAGAAGGGGCAGACCAACACCAATTAAAGCTTGTAGAAACCCTAATATCACTATCTGTCTATAGCTGCGGAATCTCCACCTGGTATACAGGCTAACCATACTTATTGCCTAATGGCAACAGGGAGCCAAAAAGAGAGGGAAACCTAGAAAAAAACAGACCATGGAAACAGTACCAGAAAGGGACTGCAGCTACAGACAGAATCACATTGTAAACACAGAGAAACTGGGGGGCTCCAACCGGGGGAGGGGGGCATAGTGCACGATGAGCTCTTTCTATTATGTAACTTGCACCAAAGGGGGAAGGGCCTGCCACCTTCTTCACAAACTTTTTGATAAACTTAATGGGTTCTGAGCCCTCTTCACCTTCGGGCAAACCAATAATTACCGCATTGTTGCGGCAACTGCACCCCTCCAAATCTTCCACCTTGTTCTCCATCTTCACTAGCCTTTGCCTCAAGGCCACTAGCTCCAATTCTGCTTTGTCCTGTTTCCTTTCAATGGAGCGTATGCAAGCTTCATTGTCATCAATCTTCTTGGAGAGCTCCTCCAGGGTGCTAGAGATGCCTTTTATTTCTCCTGCCATATTCTGCATTTCAGCCTTAAAAGACTGAAACTCCCCTAAAAATCTTGAGAGGTAGAGGATCCGTATCAGGGCTCTCAGTAGTAGCAGGCAGCAGGGATTGCAAGGAGGAGGCCCTGGCTTTCTTAGAGGCCTTCTCGGGTGTAGCGGGAGGTGTGTGTTTAGAAACAATTTTCCTCATCTCTTCGTCCATTGACTTCTTATATCGGGGGCACAGACATTCAGGAAGGTGACAGTCAGGCGATCTGTGGTGGAAAACACCATAAAGCAGGGTTTTAAATATCTTTAATGGGCTGTAGGTCGGAGCAGGGAGAGAGGCATCCTACCCAACAGACCGCATCATGTGACTCTCAGGAGTATTGCAGGTCTTGTCATCGGTGCCAAGAAATAGGGAAGGTGGGCAAGAAGACCCAAGCCACCCTGATTCCATTGCCCATAGTGGAGGAGCCATTCCAGAGGGTGGGAATGGAAATTGTGGGGCCTTTAAATACCCCCAGCTCCTCAGGAAAAAGATTCATCCTGTCTGTGGTGGATTATGCCACCCAGTAACCAGAGGCAGTCGCCCTATCCTCACTGAGGACAGACAAAATGGCAGATGCCTTACTTGGGATTTTCTCCCTTGTTGGGTTTCCGCAGGAGGTAATCACTGATTGAGGGGGATCCTTCATGTCGGACCTGATGAAATGTTTATGGGAGAAGTGTGGGGTGGTGCAGAGATGCACGACACCGTATCACCCACAAACCAATGGGCTTGTGGAGAGATTCAATGGTACCCTAAAGTCAATGCTCAGGGCATTTGCTGAACAGCATGGGAGGGACTGGGAGAAATACCTTCCCCACCTGTTGTTTGCATACAGGGAGGTTCCCCAAGAGTCAACAGGATTTTCCCCCTTGGAACTCTTACATGGACGCTGGGTACGTGGGCCCCTAGACTTGATCTGGGAGGACTGGGAAGGCAAGCATGCCACCCAAGGAACTCCCATTGTGGATTACGTCCTTAGGTTTAGGGAAAGACTGAAGAAGCTTATGGGGACAGCCCAGAGCAACCTAGCAGCTGCCCAACAAAAACAAATGGTGTGGTACGACCACTGAGCCAGAGCTCACTCGTACATGGTGGGTCAGGAAGTCATGGTCCCTATTCCAGTCCGGAAAGACAAGCTGCAAGCTGAGTGGGCAGGATCGTACAAAGTGGTTAGGAAGGTAAATGACGTGAACTACATTATGGAGTTACCTGACAGAAGACAGACAAAAGGATATACCATGTCAACAAGATGAAGCCATATGCAAATAGGGCTGACATGGTGTTTGCAGTGTGTAGTCATGGGGAAGGGACAGACAAATGAGACCCCTTTCTGGATTTGTTGGAAGAGAGTAAGCGGGAGTCCTCTGTGGAGGCAGTAAAATTGTCTCCCCAGCTGGCCCCAGACCAGATCCAGAAAGAAAGGGAGGTTTTAGCAGATGTTGCCCCATTGTTTAGCACCAAGCCTGGACTAATCCCCTTAGCGGCTCACGATGTGGAGACAGAGACACAGACGCCCATACAGCGGACAGCATATCGGGTGTCAGAGGCTGTACAAAAGGACATTAGGAGGGAAGTGGAGGAGATGCTGGATTTAGGGATAATCCAGAGATCCCACAGCCCCTGGTCCTCACCCATAGTCCTTGTGCCTAAACCAGATGGCTGTACTCATTTCTGTGTGGAGTATCATGGACTGAATGCAGTCACGAAGTCAGACGCCTACCCGATGCCCTGGATGGATGAACTCCTGGACAAGTTGGGAGGGGTGACCTACCTTACGACCATTGACCTAACCAAGGGGTAGTGGCAGGTATAGTTGACAGGCAGAGCTAGGGAGAGGTCAGCCTTGATCACTCCAATAGGCTTATTTGAGTTTAAAGTAATGCCTTTCAGAATGAAGAATGCCCCAGCCACTTTCCAAAGGTTGGTGAACCAGGTGTTAAATGGTGCTGAGGAGTACGCCGTGGTGTATCTGGATGACATTGCCATCTTTAGTACCAGCTGGGAGGAACACCTATCCCACCTTAGGGAAGTGCGGGCAGGATACAGAGTGCCGGGCTCACTGTCAAAGCTGAGAAGTGCCAGGTGGCCATGGGAGAAGTGGCATACCTCAGGCATGTGGTAGGCCAGGGACAGCTCTGTCCTAACCAAATAAAGATAGATGTGATCCAGGTGTGGACCAGACCAGAAACACAGAAGCAGGTCAGGAGTTTTCTAGGGACAGCAGGGTACTACAGGAAATTTTTACCCAATTACAGTGCCCTGGCTGCTCCCCTATCTGACCTGACAAAGAAAAGGATGCCAAAGAAAATTACCTGGGCCCAGCCGGTGAGGAAGCTTTCTCCAAATTAAAGGAGGCACTGTGCAGTGCTCCTGTTTTGACAAGTCCTGACTATAGCAAAACCTTTACAGTTCAGACTGACACCTCAGATGTGGGTATTGGGGCAGTACTGAGTCAGACATCCAGCCAAGGGAGGGATCACCCAATGGCCTACCTGAGTGAAAAATTACTTCCCAAGGAGCAGGCATACTCCACGGTGGAAAAAGAATGTCTTGCCATAGTGTGGGTCCTAAAGAAGCTAGAGCCATACTTATATGAGCAGCATTTTGTGGTGCAGACTGACCACAACCCCCTGGTTTGGCTGACGCAGATGGAAAAGACAATTGGTAGATTGCTAAGATGGAGTCTTGCTTTGCAAGGGTATGATCCAAAAATCATACATAAGGCTGGAGGAAAAAAACAGAACTCAGATGGGCTGTCTGGGGTCTATGAGGAGTGAAGTGATTTGGGAAGCTCATCCCATGCAGGGGATAGAGCCCCCAGATTCAGTCTAGGTGGGAAGGATTGTGACATGGCCAGCCAGTTCTGAGTGCTGTATGATAATTTCTTGTAATAAATAAAAAAATGAGTTATGGACTGTCTCCCATGAGAAATGCTAAAACAGCATGTGAGAGCACACACACACACACACACACACACACACACACACAGGTTTTAGATACAAGGTTACCTGGAAGGCCTGAAGCTAATTATAGAGTAGAACAGACCTTGATCAAGGATCTCCTGTTTTCTCTAATGTTAATTACAGGCTGGAAGAGGCCTGAGTTGAGCATATCCATTTTATGATGTTTCAAGAGGAGGAAGCCAGGTTTAGTAAACTGGTGCGAAATCATAAATGCTTTTAAGTCTGTGTGAGAAAAGGATGCAGCTAAAGATCAAAGAGAGTCATTTGCAGAACATGAGTTATGTCGAGGTTGCGGAATTTAATACTTTGAAAAGACATCCTGTTTTTGTATAGATATATTTTTTTAGATATTCTAACAGAGGAGGAGCTAGGTGATCCCACACAGGGGTTGGCAAATACAGTTTTCTTTAAGGAATATTCTGTTTTCCTTCAGAGATACTTTTATCTAGACTGTGACAAAGAAACATCTGTGAGCACTTTAAACAGGTATTTAGAACAGAGAGACAAATCTAAGTACTGAAGTAAGAATTGCACTGTGTAAAACCTTGTTCTTTTAATAAGATTTGTGTGTATTGTGATATAATAGTTCTGCATTGTATGTTTTACATATTATTATCTATTTTAGTAAAAACTATCACTTTAGAGCATACTTGGTCTGTCATAAATTTCTTTCCTGTGCAAGTAGAGTACAGAGTAGAACTTGAGACCAAAGGTTGGTTCGAACCCACAAAAACAGACAAGAGGGTTACCTTGTTCTGTTAACTGTTTACAAGACTATGCTCGGAGGTTGGCACTTTGGGAGTAGAGGGGAGTAGAGGGCCTGACCTGTTGAGTGGGTTTGTGACATCATATACCCATCTGACTGAAGATTTTGGCCAGCTTCTTGGCTATTTGAGGAGCTTTGGCAGTTTATAGGGGTATAGCCTCAGGACTTCTGGTTGCGTAGTCACAGACCACTAAAATGAAACAATTATCCTTTAAGCTGTTGGTAAGTGGCCCAACAATGTCTATGGCAACTTGTTTGAAGGGAGTAGTGACATATGGGATTCAGTACAAGCATGACAGTAATTAGCTACATCCTGGTGAATGTCTGGCTAATAAAACCTGTGTAGTAACCTGCTCAGGGTATGGTCCCTTCCTTCATGACCAGTCATTGGCAAGTCATGTGCCAGCTGAATTAATGTATCCCTAAATAACTTGGGTACTAAAAGTTACTCAACAGTTGACTGTGTAACTAGATTAAAAAACACGTGGTATAATATGTCATTTTTCAGGATAAAATGAGTCTCTTTCTGTAACCTCCTGATGAACCTGTTCAAAATATGGTTTCAAAGTAAAATCAGACATTTGTTCATTTTTACTGTTCCCTTCAGGTAAACCTGGGAACACATCCAGGGCATTCCATCCCTTGGTTTCTTGCCATTGTTGTTTCTTGATCCTTTTTTATTTTCAGGATTTTCTAGATTTCCAAGGACTTCCAAAAATGTCCTCTTCAAAAGAAAATTCAGGGGCTGATTGGGCCAACTTATCCTGAGATCTGGTAATTGCAGCCACTACGTCTAGACTAGACTTTTGGGTTTTCAACAGTTCTTTGAAATCTGGAAAATCTTGTCCTATAATAACTGGCACAGGTAGTCTAGGTACCAGTCCCACAGTCATTTGATGTTGTTCTTCATTAACAACTAAATCGACTACTGCCGTATGGTACTAATGAATGTCCCCATGGTCACATATTACAGTAGTATCTGACTGGACATGGTGAGGATTGAGTACTAGGTCTGCCCTTAATAAAGTTTGTTTACTACCAGAATCCAGTAGACCCAATGCTTGTTGCTGGTCAACCCCTACAGAAGCCACATACCTCAAAGCTGCTAAAGGCAGATGAGTTGGCTCTGTTCTTTTGTTGGGGTAATTTCTTACAATATGTCCTTTTCTTAGACAATTATGGCAAACCTTCAATAAGGGCATTCTTCCCCCTCTATCCCTTCTCCCATAACTGGATTGTCACTGTGGGGTATATTCAAAAGGTCTTACCAGATCCATAGTTGGGAATGGTTTACCTATGCCGACTCAACAACACTCTGTTGAGGTTTGGCATAGCAAGATCCCCGATGTCGACAGGTGAAATTTCACCTGTCAGACATCAGGTTGTTTCTATCAGGGGGCTGTGCCCGCTGAACCCCCATGTGGAGGCTGCACCCCCCACATCCCCCTTCTTAAGGATTGTTAACTCCAGGTCAGAGTTAACTCGAGGGGGGGTGAAAGTCGGAGAAAGGGCGAAATGTTGCCTGCGGGTCCCCCACAGTGACCATTTTGAAACTTGTTGAAATTGTCGCTGTGGGGGATTTCGACGTAGGGGTGTCGACTTTCAGCTGGCATACCATTGGGAACATAGCTCCTTACCTCTTGGTCTGGTTGGTTGGTCTACCAAATAATCTTCAGTGGCCCAGATATTCAAAGAGTTGCGTATGGGCTGTAACAATGATATGCACCATGCACAACCCACTAGTGTGTGCGATATTCAAAGGGAAAAGTGTGCCACACAACCTCGATGCGCCAGAGCCGAATCAGTAATGTATGCAGGCACAGGTGGGGGTGCCCATGCATAACCTGCACAGCCCAATATTCAGCCCAGGATGTGCAGAGTCATGCATGCACAACCCCTGCTCTGCGCCAGCACAAAGTTAAGCCAAAAAAAAGGAACAAATGATGGCCACCCACAGGTGAGCTGCCACATTGCAGGGTGCAACACGGCAGCTGCCAACTGTGGGTGGCCACCCGAGTTCCTGCCGCACCTGGCAGCGCCCCCCCATGCCCCATCGCAGCCATCCATGTCACTAAATCCCCCCTCCAATACCCCTGGTGGTTTAGCAGACCGCTATGTGCCCGATCGCAGGCATCAGTATAGTAACCCCCCCGTCCAATATCCTTGGTGGTCCAGTAGACTGCTATGTGCCTGATCGCAAACATCGGTATAGTAACCCCCCCGTCCAATATCCCTGGTGGTCCATTGGACCAATCACTGCCTGATCGAGGGCATCTGTAAATCATAAAATAGTACTATTACCCTGGTGGTCTAGTGTACCCCTCCCACCCGCCCACTGGAGCCCCACCGCCCGCTCCCCAGTCAGCTGGCAGGCGGCAACACCCACCACCTGCCACCATCGCCGACTGACAGCTTGGTAGGGCTGGAAGCCCATGGGTTCACAGCATGAGCCAATGGGTGCAGCCCATACTGCCTATTATTCCAGATATGTGAATGAATTCATTCACATTCTGGACTGTGTTGTAGGTATGGGCTGCATGCCCATTGGCTCACACTGAGAACTAATGGGCTTGCAGCCCTACCTGCGCTGTCAGTCGGCGGGCGCGTGGCGGCAGGCAGGTGGTGCTGCTGCCTGACGGCTGACCGGGGAGCGGGCAGTGGGCTCCAGTGGGCGGGTGGGGGGTACACTAGATCACCAGAGTAATAGGACTATTTTATGATTTACAGATGCCCGCGATTAAGGCAGCGATCAGTCCACTGGACCACCAGGGATATTGGACGGGGGTTACTATACCAATGCCTGCGATTGGGCACATAGCGGTCCACTGGACCACCAGGGATATTAGAGGGGGGCTTTCATTTAGACGAATGCCCGCAATCGGGCTGCAGGGGGCGTCGGTCCCCGACGGCTGCTGTCTGGCAGGGCGCCAGGTGCAAGTCATCAGGGATCGGCGCACCTGCATGCTACTGGGATGCAAATGAGGCCATAATGACATGCAAATGGCCCCATGTGTGCCTTGCATAAATTATGGCCCCATTTGCATGTTCCCTTTTGAATATCGCAGGTGCTGTGCAAGGCGCAATGGCACTTGCACTAGCGCATCTCCATGCTCCACTCTGGCCACTTGCACTGGCGCAGTGCCACTGTACCATGCATAATGGGGGTGGCCAGGGTGCGATATTCAAAGCTGCTGTGCCATAGCGCAGCTCCGTTGAATATCGCCCAGGCCACACCTCTGCGCATCAAAGTTGAGCTGCGCCCAGGCTTGCGCCACAGCCTGGCACAGTTTGAATATCTGAGCCAGTGAGTTTTATGGTATTCTCAACTGATTCTGGCTTGTGCTCCTTCACCTAGACTTGTACATCCTGCAGAAGAACCTGAATGAACTGTTCAATAATGATCAATTCCATTATCTGGGCTAAGAGTTTGGTTGGTGGTTACAACCATTTGCAGCAATAGTCTTTTAATTGGGCATTAATTTCCCTATGTGTATCATAGGTGGTCATCTTCTGGGATCTAAAACACTGCCTGTAGGTCTCTGTGCTGATATAATACCCTTGGAGGATCTCTTCCTTCCCTCAGGCATGAAGAAAGCCAAATCAGTATTTGGCAATGAAGGTGGTACACTGGTACTGGCAACAAAAGGGGTGGGGGGGAGATGGAAAGGGAGGAGTAGAGGGAACAGTGGTGAGTGCGGAGAGGAGAGTTAGAGGTAAAGCAACAGAAGGAATTGTAGAGGATGTCCAGTCTGGCAAGAGAAGAGGGAGGGGCAGAGCTATATGCCATGTCTGCCTAGTAGAAGATAGGAAGATCATTTTGGTTAGCAGCTGCAGTCCTTATTGTGGTAAAGGACGTCAAGCTTGTGACAGAGTTTGGAGTCTATAGCATCAATGTGGTCAGAGAAATTTAATTTACTATCCAGCCAAACACCAAGGTATTTGAAGGTGGAGACATCCTCCAGTTTGGTGCCGTCCAGGGTGAAGGCTGGGGAAGGCAAGAGCCTTGCTAGTTTCTGGGAGGTGCCAAAGGTCATGAACATGGTCTTTTTGGTGTTAACTTTGAGCTGTTTGGCCTGAAACCAGCAGTAGCACATTGTGGAAGTTGCTTTGGAGTGAGGCTTTAACCTCTGATGAAGAAGGACCTGATGAGTAAATACCGTATCATCAGCATACATGCATATATGCGAGGAGACAAAGGTGGAGAGGAGATTGTTGAGAAATATGGAAAATAGCATAGGGCCCAAGACTGAGCCCTGGGGAACACCAGCTAAGATAGGAAGGGGGAGACAACATACCACCCACCTGAACTGACTGTTGCTGGCCTGTAATGTATGAGCAGAACCACTCATCTGCCAGAGCACAGAGGCCAGCTGAGGATGTTTATTCAGGAGAAGGGGGTGGGAAACTGAGTCAAATGCCTTTGTAAGATCAATTAACAATACAGTGATATGTCCTTGATCCATTCCAGTAAGGATGCAGTCAGTGGCATGCAACAGGGAGGAGATGGTGGAGTGGTTCCTTCTAAAGACAGACTTTAATGGAAGGGGGAGAGAAGACGAGTCTAGAAAGCCTGCAAGTCTGGTTTACACTAGGGACTCTTGGGGTTAAGCAAGGAAGGGAAGGAGTGAGATCGATCTGTAGTTACCTGGGGAGGAGGGTCACCCCCCCCCTTGTGAAGAAGTAGTATTCTGTTAACTTTTCAGGCATGAGGATAGTAAGGTACTACCCCTACCTTGGTTACTTGCATGCTAGTCTACCTGCCTGTTTCATGAACACTGTGTGATAGAGGGGCCACCCAGTGGCCAGCTGTAGTGCGTCATGCTGCTGTGTGGATAACCAGAGTTCATGAGTGTACTCCAGTCATCATGTCAGGGAATGGGACATGTCATAGGAGGCTGCCAGAGGGCAGATTTTCTTGGCAGGAGAGGGTTGGAGTTGGGTTCCAGTGCCAGTGACCCCTACTGGCAGGGCAGGGAGCTTTCTCTTCTGCAGAGGCACACTGCATTGCTGAGGCTTCACAGTATGTCTCATGCCAAGGGGAAGAGGGAGGGAAAGGGAAGGAAAATGCTCTAACACTGATATTCCAGGGGCCAGAGTTCAATTCCTAGTTAGGTCCAATTATTTTGTTCTCATTACTATTTGTGTTTCAGCTGCTTAGCAGTGGCTAGTACTGCATCCATTACTAATTAGTATAAGAGATGCACTCTGAAAACAAATGGAAATACAATTTAAGGAAAATAAACATATATACAAGGGGTCACTCTAAAATAAATTTAGTTACATTCAGAACTACACTTTGGAACTATTTCTTCATGTAGTGGGTGACTGGTATCTGGAATAGCCTTCCGGAATAAATAATTGAAAGCACAATACTATCAAAATTACTTCTAAAAACAGACTTGATACATTATTTTAATGTGGGGGAAGCTTCCTGAATACTATCACTGAATAGTGGGGGTTAGTTTTAATGGACCACCTTGGCCTTCTTCTACCTTTTAGACCTGAGTAAACCCAAGTAAGTAGAATGGAAAAGAATTTGGTGTATGTATGCACACTGTATCCAGAAGCAGTTTACAAGGCGATGAATTAGATGCTGGTAATGCAGGGACTGTATGTGGTATACAGTACATGCAACAGCCATTAGGAATCCTAATAACAGGCTGCTCTGATGGCCCAGTGGTAGTGTATCACGCTGTTGTGTGGATAACTGGAGTTCAGGAGCGGACTCTGGTCATCACTTCAGAAGCCTAGCCAGTCAATGAAGGCTGCTGGAATGCAGCCTTCCTCGGCCAAGCAGGGTTGGCAGCAAGTTTTGGCACCTAGCAAGTCACGACCTTGGCAGGCAGGTCAGGGAGCTATCTCCTCCACTGGGCCATGATACGTTGCCAAGGCTTCATGGCATATCCCACACCAAAAGGGAGATGGGAGGAACTCACATACAAAATAGGAAGAAAAACACAGAGGCATTCTGGGAAAATGCCAACAGATTAAAGGCAATGAAAGAATCCTGCATGGCTACCCCTAGGGGCTACTATATAAAACTGGCAAAGAAAAATAAAAAAAAAACTTACCACAGATGCATGGAACAGGGTACCTGGAGCCATCAGAGAAACAAAAACTCAATGCACAACATGTATTTTTATAATTGCTGTATGTAGTTTTCCTTTAATAACTTTTCCTTAGAAGCATGTGTAACTTTTTAAATCAGCTGTGAACCCTTTTTGCTTTGTTCCCTTCCGTCTGCCCTCAGGCCCTTTGTCCTTCTCCCCACCACTCCCACCTCTCGTCCCCTGCTCCTGCTTTTCTGTTTTCTTCCCAGATGTTTTGGTTTTCTTCCCTTTTCCTTCCTTCCTTCCTTCCTTCCTCCCTCCCAACTTTTTCTGTCTCAGATTACCTTTGCAACTGGAATAGTTTCATAGCACTGAGTGACATGCATGCACTTTATGCCTGAATTGTAAAAATGTACCTTTTCCTGATAACAATTGAGGAAATGTTAAGAACTGTTGTTGGAATCACTTCTAGTAAGCTACCATGCATGATCAACTTATTGTGTATTTTGTAGGTATGTATATTTAGCTCTGAAACCACTAAATATGATATTGTCTCTCTTGTGGCTCCTTGCCTTATTCACATACAGTATTATATGCTGTTCCCATGTCCTTCTGTTGGGGTCTGTTTTTTGCAACCTCCGCTGCTTGTTGTTGGTATCTTCTTTGTAAGTACTTGTTTCTTTCAGTTTCTAGTATAAACTGTATACACCTGCAGAAACCAGCTGTTCTGATAAAGATGTTGTTACGCTGACGTTGACATGTTAACCAGAGGTGCATTTATTCATGTATTTAGTTCTTATTTTCCAGGTAGGTGCACTAGAAAAACATTTGCCTATTATCAGGCATGGCTTAGGAGGTCACAACATTGCCTGAAGCTCCAAAAGCAGCTTTTTGTTATATTTATGGTGTGTTCACACCTTTTTTCTATGAGTGTGATGATGGGGTAACCCCCACAGGGAAATCCTGGGCTCCAGAGATACTACTGGTTCCATGTACCTAAAGCTGTGTGCCATATCCGCTTCATGATTCACCTGCTGAAACTGTAATACTGCAGCTGCATCAAACCCTAATTAAACACTGTGATCAGTGTACCTAAGGGTAAGATCTGTGTTTTTCTCTTCTGTCTTTTCACTGCCACTACACAGTGTGTGTTTACTCATATTCAAAGGGTTTCAGCCCACTAAAGAGGGCTTTCTGCCTCATTTAGTTGATTTAAATTATTGGTATTCTCTAGTAACATGGTAGATAGTATTAGTACACACTTTGGGACAGCCTCAGCACACTCAAAAACATGGCCTAGTGTACAGCTGTTGCACAACTGTGGGGCCTTAAAGGGACACATTAATACCCAGTTTCCCTCATATAAAGACTAATGTATGGGCAACCGTACACAGCAAGGCTGTGTTTCAATCAAGGGGTTAAAAGATGACATCATAGGGATCTTGACAGCAAAGTTTGGTTGCCCATACATTATTTTTGATAGTAAATGGGTTGTATAGAATATGAGTAAATAAAATGGAGCGAGCTGTAGTACTTCTATTTTTAAAGAAAACAAGGAAAAAATTGTTTTTAAAATCTAGTCAAGTCAGTCATCAGGTTTATTTATAAAATGCGATTTTCAAATGATCAAAGCACCTGTACAAAGTTAAACAAACAGTAATAATTAAAACAATAAATTATAAAGTTAAAAATTATGCAGCTTTACCAATTCCTAAGCATCTAAAAATGCTAAATTAAACAAATACATTTTTAATGCAGTTTTAAAAGTCTCGGTGGACAGGCATTCTCTAACCTGAGGAGGTAAAGAGTTCCACACGATCGGGGCCATAAAAGCAAAGGATCTCACCCCTGAGGTCTCCCAACAGACCCTGGGAACCTCTAGCAATCCCTCATCAGTGGAACAGAGTGGATGGAGGGGGTAGTAGGGACACAGGAGATCTTGCAAATAGTGCAGTCCCTGTCCGTGTGGGGCCTTATAGGTCAGTGAACCCACCTTGACAGTGATCCTCCACTGCACTGGCAGCCAGTGCAGCCTGCGGAGCAAAGGTGTGACATGGCTAGATCGCGATAAGCCCATCAACAACCTTGCTGCTGCATTCTGCACCAGCTGCAGTTGGCAGAGGTCCACCCTCAGAAGCCCTAGGTATAGAGCATTGCAGTAATCAAGGGGGGAGGTCACAAAGGCATGGACCAGCATTGGAAGGTTGTCGGGCAGAACAAGGTGTTTTACCCGGGCAATATTCCTCAACTGGTAAAATGAGGACTTGACAATGGCTGGCATCTGTGATTTAAGTGTCAGCTCATTATTAAAAATAATGCCCTAAACTATAACATTTGAATGGCAGATTTGAGTTTTGGGGTGAGGGCACAGGGGATCATCACAAGGAGTGACTGCTGGGACAAATTTCAAAGTGAAAATTTGTGACATAGTAGTGATGTCATTACTATACAACAACTTTTCATGACCTTTGAATTGTACTACTGATTTTGATGGCCACTGAACTGTCCTACAACAAGAACATTGTGTGTATAGAAACCCATACAGAATAAGGGCTAATCATTCACTATATAGGTTGAAAGCCTATGAAAAGCTTTTTCAAATGATATATTGGACTTATCTGTAGCTGGAACCCAGCCCAGACATATCGATGACTGAGTCTGTTCAACATTAAGACTATATTGTAGCCATTTTTAGATCATTGTGGTCGTCATTGAAGAACAAGTTGTGCCTAACTACAATCAGTCAAGCATTACTTGTTCCTCAGTGATATCACAAAATCTTACAAATGCTAGCAATGTAGTCATAATATTGAACAGACTCCATTATCTATAGCCCTGTACACACTGGGCTCTGAATGAAAAAAATTTATAAAACATTTTCCAAACCAGTCCTTAGCACGGTTGTCAGAGCATCCACACTGCACCCTCACAACTGTGCTTGCCTGAACGAGTTTTCAGGCATGATTGCAGCACCAGCATAAAGCGTTGCAGGTGCCACAATGCACAATAGGACACTCGCGATCAGGTGCCTTACAGATCAGGATAGACATTACAGTATATCATCAGAATCAGTAGTACAGTGGGAGCACAGCCCTGTGTGTAATGTATTTTTCCTATATTGAAGGTGGTAATCTGCAGCTTAGTTTGAACACAGTTGCCTTAACCTGTACTACAGTAAGGATCCCATTCACACTGCAGTTAACACAGAATAGGACAACTGTATTTGTCTAAAACCATGCTAAAGGCTACCTCCCTAGCAGGGTTTCAGCAAAGTTTTAGAACACTGTTGTTACATGATTTCAATCATGTTACAGTGTGTACACAAGCCATATCTGAAGAACTTAAAATGGTTTAAGGCAGTTAAAACATTTTAAGTTCCCTAGTGTGTATAGGGCTGGTGTGGCTCTTGTAGCTACATGTTCGAAAATAAAACACTGAAGTTTTGATACTGCAAATCAGCTCCGTGGCTGTCCATTTATTGTCAGCCACAACAGCTAAATAGCTGCATTCTTGTTGGTGAGTGCTTTGATTCCTTGGACTGCATTAGATTGTTTGGGACTAGCAACCCCTTCTCAACACTGGGACTGCTCCGCAGTGCGCACCTGATTTTGGTTTCTTCTTGTGTGTATAGGGCCTATATCTCTGGAGTGCTTCCAGCTACAGGTGAGCCCAATGTCTCATTTGAAAGAGCTTTTCATGGGCTTTCACAATTCAGCAGCCACTGTACAAGAATATGTACCCTTTATTAAGCAATATGACATAATAGGGTGTATGCTGTATGGGATAATAACATGCCTCAGGTGTATTGTGGGCATGATGCATCATTAAATGCCTTCAGCCTTCCAAAAAGTACCAGTATTCCACAAGAAAGCACACCCTGAATTGTTTTGTTGTGATTATTAAATGTGTCCAAACTTAATAAGAAAAAGAAAATTTGGGGTTATAAAACTGTTTTAATTGTATTTTTTAAATGCCTACATTATTTAATGTACAGTACATAAATTTAAGTACCAATGTATTTTTGTTAAAATGTACAACTTCAAAAATTTAGAAAAATTTAATTTTAAAATGTCTCTGGTCAACTGTCCCAGCAACATTCTGTAACTAGAATTTACCTGGAATGTATAGTTGCCATGAGAGTTTAGCATAGACATATATCAACCTCCCAGGTTGTGCCTAAATATAGGCATATGATTGTCTGGAGTGCTTACCTGGTAAACAAAAATTTAATAAATAAAGTAAATGAATCAAATATAAAAACAGGCCTGACACTGACTACTCAGTTCTTCTCTAACAAGTCTGCATAGCCCCTTCAGCCTTTATGTCTTCCAGTTCTGGTGGTTGTGCTGTGCATATCTGGTCTTGGGGGTCTCTTTTTTCTGAAATGATTTATGGCCCAATCCTTAGAAGGCTCCTGGCCCTTCTGCATGGAGGAAGAGCCAGGAAAAGCTGCAGTGTGTCCTCTCACTCTCCTGGCATCCTGAACTCAGTGAGCAAACTGACAGAGCTGATTTTTATTTAAAACTTGTATGTTGTATTGATGTTTCAGCAGTCAGCTATTTAAAATTTATTCTCTACACATTTCAGGTCAAAACAGACATATCATTTTAATTCTACTTATTTCTTACTAAACATGAATGTCTTTCACAATGTGTCCATGCTGTATAGTCCACTTTTTGCAGGAGTGTAGTATTGGTGTGGATCTGACCTGCCAGCCGATTTTCCCACTTTCACATACCCATACCTCTCCAGTCATCTTACATTTCTGTATTCATGCAATTATCACACAGGAAATCTAGTTTGTATGCATATATTCCCTCCATTTGACCTTCCTAGACAGTTATTTAGTCACTTTGCATGCAACGTGAATTAGGACTTACAGCTGTAAGAGAGAGAGAAA
The DNA here is from genome assembly GCA_016271365.2 of Neoceratodus forsteri. Classification (NCBI taxonomy): domain Eukaryota; kingdom Metazoa; phylum Chordata; order Ceratodontiformes; family Ceratodontidae; genus Neoceratodus; species Neoceratodus forsteri. The sequence goes on from CM057459.1 coordinate 66,062,071, forward strand.
TAAAACCTCTTACAAATGAGGGTCATGGTGGACTGGTGCTAATCTGACATTCACTACAGTAAGGTCTTTTTATAAAAAGATGTGAAAGAAAAAGGGTACCTCTTACACATCTAAAGAGGGTAATCACCTTCACATTTAATATCATGTCTGAACTGAGCAATTCCTGTAGGATATAGAAGACAAATATGAGCATGTCACCTGAGAACATTAGTATTGCATTGTTGGCCCTGACTTGAACATGTGATATGTAACACGTAGTCCACCTTTAGGTAGCCCCTTCCACTCTTGCATGTTCTGTTTGACTGAGCGTCCAAAATGCCCCTTTTCCACAACAGGAACTGTGGAACCCAATATTTAGAGATTATGTATTACATTTTTCCTAAACATTATTCCATCAGGGCGGAACCTGCCCTCTTATAACAGAGACAAGAAGAGAGAAAAACAACCCAGAAAAAGAAACTCAGAAACCTGAAACTCAGGAATGGTGAATGATGCCTCTCCTGTTTGACTGACAACTGTTTTATGACATAGTGATCATTGAGCTACCAGCTGTTTGAACACCGGGGTTCCCTCCCTGGTCTCTTGGATTTTAAAGGATGGAAGCCACAATGATTTCATTTTCTCAACCTGTAAACTAATTCTGGCAGTTATACAGTAGTTGCATTTTGAGAATCTATTATTTACAATTTTCTAGGCAGGCTTGTATTGTGGGATTGTCCTTCATTAAACATTTTTGACTAACGGTTTTCCCTACTGCCACAGTAAATCTATTGCCTAAATATTTTTGCTCACTGTTGTGAATTCCTACATGGTATTTACCAAGTTATAGGTGAGAGCCTTTTAGATGACATTGAATTTGCATTATCCCTGACACTTCTGTTGCTTATTCTTTCCAGAAGGGGGCCACCATTGCATAGAACTACAAAGTGTGGTAACTGGCCCCCCTCTGTCCAAATCCTCTTCGGCATCTGTCTGTGCCAGAGTCACCATAATGCTTGGTGATATTTTGTGTTCTAAAATAATGTACTTCTACCTTCCATCTATGCTCTCTCCAGTCATTGAAAGCTATTGTGTAGAAAATGCCCTCCCATTTTTTATTCCAAACCATCCTGTCCTAACATTTTGCTCATGTCTGTCTCCCAGACTATTTGTATTGTGAAGGCATCTTTTGGGTGGCCTTCCAACAGAGCCACGTATGCTTCTGAAATCAAACTTCTGTTGCCCCTCCTTGCTAATGCCCTAAACAAAAACTTAGTTTCTTCTTGGGGTATTGCCTTGTATGTAGGGTTGAATCAGACCTCATTTTTGAAGGAAGCAAGGGAATTTGTCTGGCACAAAGCTGTAGGGAGAGCTTTCACAGTAGTACTGTGACCATGACCAAAAAGGCCCTATTACCTACTGACTTAAGTTGGGAGGGTGGAACAGCCAGTAACCCTCGGTGCATAGAGCACAAAGGTCTTGTGATAAAGAAGGGATAAGGAGCTTGCAGAAGTAGGACTGGTCCTGTCCAGTTAGGGCTTCAAAAGTTATAAAAGAGCAGTTGTACTTCTTCAGATACTGTACCCCCTCCCATACCTGGTGAGCACTTTTTCTAGAAAAATTAAATGCTAACAGATAGAATAGAATAGAGCAGAATGGGGAGAGGAGAGGAGAGGAGAAGAGAAGAGAAGAGAAGAGAAGAGAAGAGAAGAGAAGAGAAGAGAAGAGAAGAGAAGAGAAGAGAAGAGAAGAGAACACTTTTCATGAACACTGTAATTTGTCATATACATATAGATATACATGTAGTGCAGTACCTGTACACAGGCAAATGCAACTGCATACCATACAGAATCATACACAATTACAGTACATTACACCATGTTTTATTAAATTAGGTAGACAATGTAAGCAAGTTGATACCTTTTAGTGGACCAAAAAGTCCACTAAAGGCACTAAGGGGGCATATAGCGTAGTAGTTAAGGGCACTGAGCTGCAAACCTGGAGATCTGGGTTTAAATCCCATCAGTCCCCACGTACGTACTGTGTGACACTGAGCAAGTCACTTAACTTCCTTGTGCTTCCTTGCACCCGGAAACAAGCTGTGGCTTAATGTGCCTTTCCTGGTTAAACAATCCCCACCCCCCAAAAAAGTAATTTTTAGTACACAAGGTTTCAGTATTCACAGTGCCTTTCTTCAGGCCTGAAGAAGGACACTGTGAGACCTGAAACTTGTGCCCTGAAAATAAATTGTTGGTCCAATAAAATGTATGAAATCACCTTGTGTGTAAATGTTTGTACTGTGGAAGGATCAATACTGCTAACATTTCTTTCTTAAAATAGGGAATGTTGACTTGATAATAAACCCCTATAGCTGTCTTGAATGACAGCCTGCAGGGATATCTAGAGACTGGCTGTGTCTGAGAGTCTTTGCTGCATATGCAGCACAGCAAGGCAGATCAAGGAGCCCTGGGAGTGCAGTGATACTCAAGAAGAGACAGAACCTTTCGTAGACTGAGAATTGTACCTACCAAAATCAAAAGTCCTGTTGTACCTGATGCATTGTACTTTTAAGGGCATTTAGGATCAGGGTCTGGAAATAAAGTGCAGTAACACAATGAAGGTCAGTTAATTTATTCATTAAATAGTTATTATGTAAAAGAAGCAATTACTTAAGAGAGGGTCACAAACGTTCAACAACTAACTCTTTCTTTATAGCTCATTCCTGAAGGAAAATGAATAGTCAAAGCATTGATCCTATCTTTCTATTTTGTTTTTTGCATTCATGTAATTTGCCCCTTTTGTTTTATAAAAATGCTGCCAATAATGAAGTGGAGGAGGAGGAGGAGCATAATATGATTTACCGTGCAAGAGACTCCGTTTCAAATCCCGCGTGGGGGCTGCTACACTGGGCTGGGCCAGGAGATTAGAAAAGCATCCCAGAGGAGCTCTCCACCAGGTGGGTAGCTATGCTGGGATAAGAATATTACTTAACACTGACAGATGTGGGAGACAATCCCCAGCCACATGAGCAAAGATAAAGCTGTCCTTTGGCTTCCACACAGCATGCCATTGTAAAGTGTGCCAAAGTTGGGGGATAGGGGTAAAATAAAATAAAACACCGCAGCCTCTTGGGAATGGTGGCATGGCCTTCTTTGACTCCCTGCCCTTGCTGATTATTTTGCTGCCTCAACCAGAGCTGGATCCTGCTATAGTGGAAGAATTGCAGGCTACCAGAAGGGTGGTAGAGGGGAGGTGGGGTAGAGGCACAGACATACCTGGGTAGTGAGTTGAAGCAGTATATGGGTAAAAACATAAAAGTAGCGAAAAAAAAGGAATATGATTATGCATTAAGAAAAAAGATCTCAGAGCAGACTCATAATTTAAACCTTCAGGATGTATGCAATGCCCTTACAGTATTATTCTGAAAATGATTCTTCCTGTAACAGCTTTCTTAGGCAGCCGTCACTGCCTCTTTTCCACAATAACTGAACAGAGGGAGCCATGGTTACAATCATTAGAATGCTGCACCATAGTATATAATCTTTTGTTGGCATGGACCGCACGCTTGCAGTACAGTTAGCAATCCAGTCTTTCAAGTCTCCTTTTATGGCTATGAGAAAACAGAAGGCAGTATGGATGAATATGTCTGTTAAATCCCTTGTCCTTCTGTAGGTAATCAATGGAAGATTACTGGCAATGTTGTATAAAAGCTGGGCAGTCCCCAGAATTGTCTCATAATTATGACTACTTATTACTTTGTATTATATCTATTCCCATATGCATCTCTAGCCCTTTCTGGGAATCAGCCCTAGGATTCTGGCCCAATGGCTGCAGCAAATGCGAACTTCACCCTAGCTGGAAGGTTAGAAAGCTCCTTTGACTTTCATACACTTGCTTTCCTGCGGAACACCACTAGAGGCTTCCAGCTGATACAATTATACAGTACAGAGTTGTTTTTTTAGTGTTACTTACAGCTTTAAGTCTGCAGTTTTGAGGGGCAGCAAGCACCTCTCACCATTCCCCCTCCCAAATAGTACATAAACCGTACATGTCAAAACGTCACTCAGATGCTCGTCTTTGTTTGCCACCATAATCCCCTCCTCCTCCTGTAATGCATGTCTCTCTCTCTTTCTCTCTCTCTCTCTCGTTCTCTTTGGGGTTGAGCTTTCTTCCCTAAGGTGCTTTTGGTCTCAAGGATTTCATCCTTGTGACACCTTAAGGAGTTGGAACCCTTTTGTGAGGGTTCCCTCATCTTTATGGCACCCCAACAGGGTGGTAGTCCCTGGAGCTGGGACAGTGAGAGCATAAACCAAAGCACAAGTTGCACAAGCAGTCACATTTGTGGGAGGGGGATACCACTTGCCTAGCAGGGAACATTTCATTTTAGTATAGGGAGCAGGGCAGGAGGGGGGACCATGAGACTACTGTGAACATTTCTTTTACTATGGCAATGGGGGTGGGAGGGGGTACCACTGGACCACCAAGGAACATTTATTTTTATTGTAGGGATCAGGGTGGGGGAGGTCCACTGGACTACCAGTAGGCTTGGCCTTCGCCTAATTTGTCTGGCTTATACATTGCCCTAAACATCCTATGCACTTACTGTCTCATTCACTTCTACTATCTCCCTTCTCTTTCCTCCACTGTCTCCCCTAAATCAACCCCCCTAAAGACCCTAGTCTTTACTATACAGTCCTTCCACCTCTCTTTTGCTCCAATCCCTGATTTCCATTTCCCACTGCCAACTTGGTGCATCTTGCTTCAGTTCAAGTTCTGTTCTGGCACTTATGTAATCACGTATTGCCCTAGATGTGTAATCATTTAATGTATGCCATTTTCCTTGAGGCTCATGTTTTGTACTGTTCTCCTCATGTAACAAGTTCATAAGTAATCTCACTCAGTTATATACAATTGTTTGTTCTGCTCCACTCCTAAGTTCAACCTACTGACTGTTGTATGTATACCCTCCTCCCTTGTAACCTCCCCCCCCCAGGTCGCACCGTGAGACGAGCATCTTTCTGCTCAGTGTGCCTTTCTTGGTGAAACATTTTCAATAAATAAAATAAATAAATACATTTCTTTTACAGTGGTGATCAGGGTAGAAGGGGGTACACTGGACTACCAGGGACCATTTCTTTTTGCTATGGGGCTTTGGGACAGAGGGTACTACTTGACTTCTGGGGAACATTTCTTTTACTATGGCAACCAGGGTGGAAGGGGGTACTACTGGACTACCAGGGATTTTTCTTTTTGTTTTCTACAGAGATCGTAGTGGGAGGGGGATACCACTGTACCACTGAACTACCAAAGAATGTTTCATTTTACTATGCGGATCAGATGGGGGGGTACCACTGTATAATTAGGGAATATTTCTTTTTACTATGTGGATCGGGGGAGTACCACTAATCTACCAGGGAATGTTCCTTTTTACTGTGGGAATTGGGGTGGGAGATGCATACCAGTCAGCTACTGGGGAACATTTTTTTTTCTCAGTGGATCAGGGAGGCAGGGGGTACCACTAGACTACAAGGCAATGTTTCTTTTTAATATTGCTTGGAAATGGGAGGGGATACCAATGAACTACCATGGAATATTTCATTTTACTGCGGGGAGCAGATGTGGATGGGGGTACCACTGGACTGCCGGGGAACATTTCCTTTACTATGAAGACTGGAGTGGTGGGGTACCACTAGACAGCCAGTGAACATTTCTTTTACTATAATGATTATGGTGGGAGGGGGTACCATTGGGATCGGGGTTGGAGAGGCATCTCACTAGACTACTGAGGAACATTTCTTTTACGAGACGATCAGCGTGGGAGGGGGTACCACTGGACAATCAGGGAATGTTACTTTTTACTACGGGTTTCAGGGTGGGGGGGTACCACTGGACTATGGGGAGCATTTTTTTGCTATGGAGATCAAGGCAGGAGTGAGGATATCACTGGACTACCAGGTAATATTTCTTTTTACTGTGGAGATCAGGGCAGGAGGTGGGTACTACTAGAATACCAGGGAATGTTTCTTATTACTATGGGGATTGGAGTGGGAAGGGGCACCACAGTACTACCTTGGTATGTTTTTTTTACTATGGAAACAAAGCTGGGGTGAATACCATTGGACTACCAGGAAATGTTTCTTTTTTTCTACAGGGATTGAGGCTGGAAGGCGGTACCACTAGACTAGGCCAGGGAATGTTTCTTTTTCCATGGGGGACTGGGGCAGAGGGGAGGTAACACTGAACTGCCAAGAACAATTTCTTTTACTATGGGGATCAAGGCAGTGTGGGTGTACCTCCAGACTACAGCTGAGAATTTATTTAGGGAAATATTATTTTTACTACATGGTATGAAGGAGAAGGGGGTACCACTGGACTGCCAGGGAATGTTTCTTTTTACTGTGGGGATCAGGGATGAAGTGGGCACCACTGGACTATCAGGGAATGTTTCTTTTTACTGCTGGGATTGGGACAGGAGGTGCGTACCACTTGACTACCAGGGAATGTTTCTTTTTAGTACTGGGACTTCTTTTTACTGTGGATCAAGGCAGGAGGGGTGAAACCACTCATGCATAGCCTCATTACTAATCTAAACAACCCAGTAGAACTTTATGAAATATTGCTGCAAGTCAAAAAGTCCGTAGTCTGTCCCCTAGTGGACTAAATGAAATACTTGACTATACATCTTTTTTATTTAACAAAAAAAAAGTTGATACCTTTTTTTTTGCTATTCAGCTGGGACGTTGTTCTTTTCCCTCTGTCTGCTGCTACAGACTTTTTATCTTAAAATGATACAGGCGGTCTGTTTTTCCTTCCTAAATTAAGTACTGTAATAGAGGTTGCATCTATGTATGCTTTTAGGATTCTGTAACAGTCTGTCATCTTGCGTATGTTGTTTAGATTAGTAATGGGGATTTTCATCTGGTATGATTATTAATTCCTTTGTCTGCCAGTAATTGCCATTTTAGGAATTTTTCTTTCCTCTATATTAATGTTTTGGTGTATGATTTTCACTTGTACTTCATTACTTGTTTTGCAATGGGTCAAACATTTCAAGGAGAGACACCTAACATCATGCACTCATGTTATCTGAATTGTTGTTGACCTATATTTGGGCTACTGCATCTTTAAATAAATCAGGCATTTAAATATATGGTACATCTAACCCTATTTTGTTGACCATGATGCAACGGTACTCCACCCCCCTAGAAGGTGCTTGTGGCATAGTAGGGTCATTTTGCACTGACTGCACTATGTATCTTTGCTAAAATACAAATACTTTGTGGCTACTACTGAGTGCACCCTCCTCTCTGTTCTTTCCAGGGAGAAGGGTGATGCCCCAAGTTATCTGTTATCAGTACAGTTGCCTGAGTACTGCCTCCACTGCAGGGAGTCCAGGATGTCCCCGCTTCTAGCAGAAGCCACAGCTGGGAGGCTTCAATCTACATCTAGCAGGTTGAAGTCCCCCACCAGCAGCACCTCCCCTTTTTCTGCTATTGTGCCAGTGGCTTTTGCAAGTATCTTATCTAACTCCCCCCCCCCATGCTGGAGGTCTTTAGATCATGCCTGTGCAAATAGAAGGTCCATTCCCTGTCTCTAAGGTGACCCACAGTACCTCTGTTGCCTTGCCCCATATTTCCTGTATCTCTACTGCTTTTATACCTTCCCTCGCTTTAAGCACCACAGCCTCTACTTTCCTCCCCTGTCCTTCATGAACAGAGTATAGCCTGGTAAGGCCACATCCTAGTCATTACACCATGACTTGGTAATGGCCACAATATCCAGGTCAGCTTTAGCCATGATGGCCTCTAGGTCCAGAATCTTATTTCCTAGACTTCTAGCATTCACACACACAGCCTTCCAGATTTTGTTACCACTCTGCTTGTTACCACCTTCTTTCTTTTTTTCCCTCCCTCCTTCCCACTTTCATTTTAATGCTTCCATTGCCACCCCTTAATTTCTACTGCCCTGCTTCTTTTATTAATTTGTACCCTGAGAGAGTTTGTTCCACCAGAGTTCTCTCTACTCTCTATGTTATCCTGTGGGAGGGCAGTTACTGTCTCCCGCTTTCTTCCACAACCACCCTTGGCTAGTTTAAATGTTCGTCAACGTAACAATTAAGCCATTCACTGAGAACTGCAATTCTCCTCCCAGATGGATGCAGGCCATCACCTCTGTAAAGGCCCTTATCCCTCCAGGTGGATCCCCAGTCCCCAATGTAACCAAATTCCTCCTCTCTGCACCACTCCTTCAACCATGAGTTGCAAGTCTTGGTGTGGAGATCCCTCTCCTCCCCATTGTCATAGACAGACAGCACCTCAGTAAAAATCTCTGAGCATGCTACCTGTCTGAAACCCCTTCCCAGCTCCTTAAAGTTCCCCTGCACTATCCCAGCCCTATCCTTAGCCAGGTTATTAATCCCCAGGTACACAATGACATCCAGCTCTGCCTCCCATCCTGTTGTCCTAGTGATCCTCAGTATCTGCTTTCCATCCCTCCTGGCCATGGTACCTCATAGGCACCTAACCTCCCTCTTCTGCTTTCCTATTCCTAAATCCATCCCCCTCACAACTGAGTCCCCCATCAGAAATTGTTCATCCTATTCTCAGGTCCTCTTCCTCCCTCCTTGGGGTCTCTGCTATGGAGGACTCCCACATCCTCCCTGGCCACTACAACAGATGCCTCCTTCCTGCTATCCCACTTTGCCAGAGTGCCATAGGAATTGCATAGTGGTACTGGTTAAGAAATGTGTCTCTCACCCACCACCCACCCTTCCAGAGCCACCATAGTCCAGCTGTTCCTCCTTCCTGGCATCCTCTGGGGTAATTATGGCAGACTTGGAGGCCCCTGAGTGGTGTAATATATTGTGGGGTCCTGTGCAGGGAGACTCAGTTACAGCAGGCCTCTTGTAGTAGCCATCTTTATTTCTTCTCAGAGATAGTGGTCACACATCAGTGGACGTACACAAAGAAAAGCCCACTGGGCATGACAGGAACTTATACCTTAGATAGGACTACAAATATCTATATGCATAAACTACAGCCTTAATGGCATTCCTTAGACTTCCTAATATATATATTATAGTGCCACAGTGGTGGCACTATAGTTAGGGTTGAGTAAGCACTTTAATGTTAAACCTCAGATTTTGCACCTTAATAACTTTGCCACCGTATGACATATTTCCCTGAAACTTTGCATGCAGAATCTGGTACTATAAATTTCTGGATCTGGCAAGTTGCGTTATGGTTGGCTGTACGGTTGTAGAGCAACAGAACAACAAAAAACACACAAAAAATTGACTTTTTGCATGTTTCTTTGCTCGCACCCACAGCCCGCATAATTTGTCCGTTTGGTTCAAAATCTTCAACGAAGATGCAGTCTGGGTCACTGATGTGTTTTTCAAAGATTTAGTGTAAAAATATTAAACCATTCAAAAGTTATTCAAAACACTAATTTTCCATTAAAGTCAAAGGGGAAAAGATACATGTGTCTCACGAAAGTATTGCTAATGCAATTTTACTTTCGCAAATGGCTCTTTTACTTTCATGCTGTGGACATCTTGTTTTCAGTTAGTGAGAGAGAAAATTTGGCTTCATTGGGGACTGGGGGTCCACCTGGAGTGATGCAAGCCTATACTGGCATGATGGTCTGTATCTGCCCAGGAGGGGAACCAGGATCCTAAGTGATAGGTTTAAATGCTTCATTGGCAAGCATTTAAATTAGCCAAGGGGGGATGCACTAGAAAAGAGCAGGGAAATCCTAGCCTCCCCAAAAAATCAAGGTAATAAGTGCTGTAAACACCAACATAAATGTGTCGATAGGGAGAAGGGCACGGGTAAATGGAGAAAGTGACAAAGCCAAGAAGGACAAGGTTGGGACAAAATGGAGTAAGGCCATCAGGAAATGGATGGTATTGAGTACCAATGCCCGTAGTCTGGGCAACAAGCTCCCTGAGCTGGTGGCCTTGATGGAAGAGGAATGCCTGGATATTGTAGCAGTCACAGAAACATGGTACACAGAGAACCATGACTGGGATGTTAACATACCAGGGTACATAACCTACAGGAGAGACAGGCAGGGGAGAAGAGGGGGAGGAGTAGCTCTCTATGTAAAGGAAGGGATAAAAGCAACTGAGCAAAAGAGTAAACAGGGAGGAAAGGAGGCACTGGGTCACCTTGAGACTGGAAATGGCTCCACAATCCACACAGGGTTGTGTACAGACCCCATGTCAGGGGGAAGGAATGGACAAGGATATGATAGAAGGCATTCTTAGAATGGCAGAGAAAGGGGAAATACTGTTGATGGGAGACCTGAATATGCCAGATGTTAACTGGAGCACATTTGCTGCAGCCACATCCAAGAGCAGGGCCATACTTGATGCCCTACAGGTGGCAGGCCTCAGACAGCTAGTTTCGGAACCCACTCATGGGGAAGCAATCTTTGACCTCATACTCTCAAACGGGGGCAGTGAGAGGATCTCAGATCTAGAAGTGGGTTTCCATCTGGGAACAAGTGACCATCAAACAGTGTGGTTCACATTAAACTCAGCTACAGAGTCAAGCCATACAAAAGTGAGGGTACTGGACTTCAGGAGGGCTGACTTTGGCAAGATGGGAAAGTGCCTCAGAAAAGCACTAGCAAACAGGCTAGAAGGAGGTGTGGAGCAACAAGGGGGAATCATCAAAACTGCCATCACAGAGGCAACAAGCCTTTGTGTGAAGCAAATAAATAAATCAAAATGAAAGAAAAAGCCACTATGGTTCTCAAAAGAGGTGGCTATGAAAGTCAGGAAGAAAAAGATAGCATTCTGGAAGTATAAGAAAACACAGAAGGAGCAGGACAGAGAGCTGTACTAGTTAAGGCAGAAGGAAGCAGGGAGGGAAGTCAGAACAGCAAAGGCCCAAACTGAGGAAAATATAGCCAACTCGGTTAAGAAGGGGGATAAAATCTTTTATAGGTACATCAGTGAGCATAGAAAGAAAAAGGGAGAGATAGTGAGACTGAATAGAATGAACGGTGAGTGGGCAGAGGGGGACAGTGAAAAAGCAGGGATACTGAATGAATATTTCTGCTCAGTATTCACAAAAGAGGAAGGGGAAGTGCCTAATCCAATTAACAGAAGCACTCTTGATAGGGGGGTCAATCCCTGTCATTTCACAGAAGAAAGGGTTCTGAAAGAACTCCTAAAACTGAAGGTGGACAAAGTAATGGGGCCTGATGGAATTCACCCCAGAATTCTAAAAGAATTAAGGGGGAACTAGTGAAACCACTGGCTACTCTTTTTAATAAATCATGGGAGGATGGTGTGGTACCCGAGGACTGGAGGAAGGCGGATGTGATTCCCCTTCACAAAAGTGGGACCAAGACAGGAAACAACAGACCTGTCAGTCTGAACTCTGTGGTAGGGAAAGTGATGGAGTCACTTCTGAAGGAAAGAATAGTTGAGTACCTAGAGGCCAGTGGGGCACAGGACCCAAGGCAGCATGGGTTCACAACGGGAAGGTCATGTCAGATGAATCTAATAGATTTCTTTGACTGGGTGACCAAAGTAGTAGACCAGGGAGGGGCTGTGGACATGGCCTACCTAGACTTTAGCAAGGCATTTGACACAGTCCCACACAAAAGATTAGTAGTCAAATTAACCAGCCTGGGAATGGGTCCCAGGGTGGTAGCCTGGGTAAAACATTGGCTGGATAACAGGACACAGAAGGTAATTGTAAATGGAGTCCACTCTGAAGAAAGAGGGGTTACTAGTGGGGTACTGCAGGGTTCAGTATTGGGTCCAGTCCTTTTTAAGGTCTTCATAAGTGACATTGCAGAGGGACTGGAAGGAAAAGTATGCCTCTTTGCAGATGACACAAAGATCTGAAACAGGGTTGATACACAAGGAGGTGTGGAAAGGATAAGAAGGGACTTGGCAAGGTTGGAGGAATGGTCAGAAGTATGGCAGTTAGGATTCAATGCAAAGAAGTGCAAAATAATGCACCTGGGAAACAAGAACCCAGGGGAAGAATACACAATGGGGGGGAGGTAGTAACAACAACAAAAAAGGAAAGGGACCTGGGGGTAATCATATCAGATGACCTTAAGGTTAGCAAGCAATGTGATAAGGCAGTTGGGAGGGCTGGGGGTGTACTGGGATGCATAGGGAGAGGCATCAGCAGCAGAAAACAGGAAATTGTTATCCCTCTGTACAGACAGTTGGTGAGACCCCATCTGGAGTACTGTGTCCAGTTCTGAGACCCCATCTCTGCAAAGACATAGACAGGATAGAGGCAGTCCAGAGGAGGACAACTAAAATGGTGCAGGGTCTGTAAGAGAAGCCATGAGGAGAGACTGAAGGAGCTTAATATGTATACCCTTGAGGAAAGAAGGAGAGGGGGACATGATAGAAACTTTTAAGTACCTCAGTGGAATCAACAAAGTCCAAGAAGGTAGCATCTTTCAGAAAAGAGATGTGCAAGAACAAGGGACACAATTTAAAGATAGAGGGGAGGTTCAGGGCAATGTGAGGAAGTATTATTTCACAGAAAGGGTAGTGGATGCCTGGAACAGCCTTCCTGAGGAGGTTGTGGGGTCTAAAACTGTGGGAGAATTCAAGAATACATGGGACAGACATAAGGCAGTTCTTGTGGGGGGTAGGAAGAAATAGTCTGTTGGTTAACTAGGATCTGTGGCCTATCCTGTAGGTATGGAAATGGGCAGACTAGATGGGCCAAGCGGTCCTTATCTGCCGTCAAAGTCTATGTTGCTATGAAACATGTCTGGCATTTAAATTTGGGACCCTCTAGGTAAACACTGACTGTTGGGTTTACCTAGTCGGATCCAGAGGATGCCAGCCCTGTCATTTGTTTGGGGGTAAAACCCCCCAGAAGTGCAGTTTTAAACGTTGGAGAAAAAACACTTTCACAAATCATGAAAGAAACTGCTGAAATATGTTCACAAATGTGAAAATGTCGTGCTGCTTTTTGCGAAACTTTCGTGATTTGAAAAGTATTTAAAAAAAACAGCAAATCTTTGCTATCACCCTGCAACTGAACAGTTAGGTCTTTTGGACTGAAATTTGCAGAGTGACAAGCCCTGTTCCCACAGATGTGCCTTTTGGTGGTTTGGTGCCAAAACATTCAAGGGGATCAAAGTTACAATATTCCAAAGTTGTGAAATTTCCCATAGGATAACATTGCAGTGCCTCTGACGCCTTTTGGCGCTTGTATCACGAAAACGTAGTGAGCTATGGATTTTTGCTACCTACAGCTTTGTTCACCTTTAAGTGAACAAAGCTGTAGAAATAAGTTTGGAAATCACAGGTTACTCCAGCAGTCAAATTTTTTTCCTACCTTCTACAGTTAGAGAGATATTGGTAAAAACATGTTCCAAAGGTTCCAAGGGTGTCTTTTCAGTGCATTTCCATGCCCATATCTCATAAATGATGTGAGATATGGATTCAGTCAATGCATAGTGCATAGATGTCTCACTGTCATGATTACAAGGACACTTTAATTTTTTTTGTAGCTGCTACGGTTGCTGAGATATTGACACATTACTATTACAAGGGTTCCTAGCATTATAGGGCTGCTGCATGGCTCCATACTTACAGTATGTGTGAGTGGCTGTGCAGGGCCCAGAGGTCCTGTGCTCCCACATACACATACCATTGCACAAAAAATGGACAATGTGAAGGGAGCGCAGGGCCTGGAGGGCCCGCGCTCCCACTAACACATACCACTTACCAGTTACATTACACTTTCTCAAAAACAAGGGAAAGTCATGGCAAAAAACTCCATTAATGCATTAGTTAGGGTTTATACCACAGCGACAAAAGAATGGAAATGTGGTGTTAGGGTTACCACCCCAACCCCACACACCAACAGGCATTGGGGTGTGCGTTGAGGTCATTGTGCCTAATTCTCACCCCATTCTCCTATACTGCACCACCTCAGCTTGTTTATACATGGAATGGGGTGAGAGTTAGGCTGACTACCCCAATGCACACCCCGATGCCTGTAGGTGTGTGGGGCTGGGTGGAACCCCACACCACAGTTCCATGCTTTGTCGCTGTGGTATGAACCCCAACTAATGCATTAACAGAGTTTTTGTCATGAAATATATATATATATATATATATATATTCATGGCAAAAATTTGTTAATGAGTAGTACTTATTAGCGATAGCAAGGAAATTCACTGTTAGATTCCCACCCTCCCATCTACTTCATTTCATTTTCACCAACAGCATAAGGTGTGCATTGGGGCTGTAGGTCCTAACTCTCATCCCATCCCATTTGTAAACAAGCTGAGGTGGTTTAGTAAAGAAGAATAGAGTGAGAGTTATGACCGTCGACCTCAACGCACACTCCGATGCCTGTTGGTGGGGGTGGTGTGGGGGTGGAGCACAAGGGGGGGTGGGAACCCTAACATTGAATTTCCTCGCTTTTGTCGCTGAGGAACAACCCTAACTGATACATTAAACAGAGTTTTTTGCCATGAATATCCCTTCTTTTTGAGAATGTGCACTATAAATAGTGAAGTAACGGCAACGCAAGCGCAAATTCTAATGCACATGGTGACGCAAACGTAAATGATAACACAAATGGTAATAGAAACGCAAGCGTAAATGTTAATGAAAACAGAAAGGTAAACCCAAGCGCATATGAAAATGCAAACCGTAACGCACGGTCTCGGTAATGCAATTGGAAATGCAGACACTTACGGTAACAGCAATGATGACACAAAAGGAAGCACAAACATAAACACAAACAGAAGTGCGTATGCAAGCAAAAATGGAAATGCACACGGTGACAGAAATGGAAATGCAAACAAAAACAGTAATGGAAATGCAAATGTTAACAGTAACTCAAATGCAACTGCAAATGAAAACGCAAAGGGTAACACACACGGCGGTGTAGATGGGAACGCTAATGCAAACAGTAATGGAAACGCAAGTGAAAATGCTAACTGTAACAGTAACGAAAACGCATAGCCTTTTTTCCCCCAAAAGCTGCATAGAGAAACACAGGGAATACAAAGAATGTATGCATAACAATGGGCCTCGGAGCAGAAAATGAACACTTGGAATACTAAATTGTTTATATCTCAGGAACCGTATGACATAGAAGAAAAATTAAAATTTCATATAATTTATGACTTTCTTGGCTAGTTTTGTAGGGCTAAGTATTTTTCTGATGAAAAGCCCTTATCTCGAAGCATTTCCGAGATACGGGCCCTGAAAGGCGCGGTGGAAGCCGTAATGTTATAATATGGGAAAAATCGTCAACTTCAGAGTATCATAACTGTGCAGCCCTATAATATTTTGTCACCAAACTACCCAAAAGTACATCTGTGGGATCTTGGCTGTCTTCCCTCAAAATTTCAGCCAAAAAGACCAAACCGTTCCTTTGCAGCAAGGTGGCAAAGATTTCCTATTCTTTTGGGCATAGGAAACAAGAGCAGTGTCACAAATCATGACACTTTCAGAAAACAATCACAAAAGTGCCTCGACAAGTGTGACACTATTTTTGACACTACAGTTTACAAAATGTTAAAACAGACTTCTGGGGTGTTTAACCCCCCCCAAAAAAAAAGACATGGTTAGCATCCTCAGGGTTTCACTAGGTGAACACAAAAGAATTGTGTCCTTAGAGGGTCCCAATTTAAATGCCAAGCATTTCTGTGACCAGCAACTGAAAACAAAATGGCAGATTTGTGACACTCAAGGGTCATTTGTGACACTAAAAACCGCATTTGTGACACTATTGAACTTTTTAACGTTTCCCATTGACTATAATGGGAAACTTGTTTTTTGAATAACTTTTAAACCGTTTAATATTTTTTCACAAAATCTTCAAAAGGCAAATCGGGGACCCAGGCTGCATGTTCCCTGAAGTTTTCAGACTGGTCACATAAACTGTGCAACCTGTAGGCGCGAGCAAAGAATGCGCAAAACAGCTTAAATATGACTTTCTATGGTGCTTTATAGCTCCACAATCGTATATGCAACCATTACAAAACTTGGCAGATTCAGATTTATGGTACTGCTCTGTGCCTGCCAAATTTAAGGCAAATCTGTCATATGGAGGCAAAGTTATTAAGCTGCAAAATTTCACACTTTAACCTTAAATGGGGTACTCAACCCTAACTATAGTGGCACTATCGTGACACTATAATACTACCATACATATCCATGTATATACTACAGGTGGGGGTAGAGGTCCCCTGAATCCTAGCCAATTTGGCCTGGAGTCTAGTGACCTCCTCCCTAAACCCAGTGAGATCTGTGAAGATGGGGCAGACCTGCAGTCTTCAGAAGGTCTCTCTAAAAATTGCTGCCCCACAGCCATGCACTGCACCACTCCCAGCATTCACAACTTCTATACACCCTTTGTTACCTGGAAATATCAATGCACCCTTACCCGATAACGTGTTCTAGCTTTCCCTTTTTTGTGTGCTGCTACTTGGGTGCCCTCGTACCTGGTGTAAATCCCCTAACTCTGCTACCCTAGACATGGTGTTGTTCCTTTTCCCAGTTTAGGCCTACCTTGTATCTTCCACTCTCCCTAGCGTCCCCCATATTTTTTTTTGCTTATTGCTACTTGTGTTCCCCCGTACCTGGTGTAAAACCCCTTATGCTGTTACCCTAGATAGGGTTTTTCTCCTTTTCCCAGTTTAGGCCTACCTTTTACCTTCCACCCTTCCCAGCAGTGAATGCAACAACATGGGTGAACAGGTGCCTTACCTTAATAAATTGACAGAGTCTTCCATTTTCCTGCTTTCTCCTGCTGATGCCTAAGATGCCAATCTTACCCCTGTTCCACTCCTGTACTGCTCAACTCACATGCTGGGACATGAACATGTGTGTGGACATGTTTAGTGGAAGGGCTTTTATAGCGTTCTGAGCCCCCAAGCCTCTGATTGGTCAGCAGTCCCAAAAGCCTGCCCAAAATGACAGAACTTCCTCCCAGTTTCCCCAGCAACCAAACAGCCCACAATTACAGAAACGCTGTATGCAGTGTTTAAAAAAAGCTTCCGCTTGATTTAGTCAGCATCTTTTAAGAGTACAAAATCACACATACCCCCATAATGCAAAGCATTATGGACTGTATATGCAAATCACCACAAAACATTATGCTAGTTCAACTTTAAGCTGAAATGCATGGTGCTGAAAGGCCTCTCACACAGTCTGCAAAGGGTGCCAACAGAAGACAGACGCATGTTTCATCCTACCAGAACTCATCAGTGTGTCTCATCTGTAAGACACCCCAGTGGAATGAACCAGCTACCCTATGTTGGTCTATCAGGTTTGGGTTGTGGCGCACCCTTTTCAGACTATGTGAGAGGCCTTTCAGCACCATGCATTTCTACTTAAAGTTGAACCAGCATAACGTTTTGTGGTGATTTGCATATACAGCCCATAATGCTTTGTAATATGGGGGTATGTGTGATTTTGCATTTCTTTGAAACTTGGCTTCCCGGCCTATGCCCTTTGGGGAAACCCTTGCCTCAGTGCTTACACATTAAGGTTCTTTGTCTTGTAGTTTTTTGTTTTTATTGGGCTCACCACAACCCAAACCCGATAGACTAACTTAGGGTAGCTGGTTCATTCCACTGGGGTGTCATATAGATGAGGTACACCGATGAGTTCTGGTAGGATGAAACATGTGTCTCTGTCTTCAGTTGGTACCCTTTGCAGACTGTGTGAGAGGCCTTTCGTTACCATGCATTTCTGCTTAAATTTGAACCAGCATAACATTTTGTGGTGATTTGCATATACAGCCTATAATGCTTTGCATTATGGGGTATGTGTGATTTTGTATTTCTTTGAAACTTGGCTTCCCGGCCTATGTCCTTTGGGGTAATCTTGCCTCAGTGCTTACACACTAAGGTTATTTGTCTTGTAATCATTTAGTGGTGCTTAACCCCTGATGCTTGCACTTTTGGAAAGTTCTGCACTCAATTTTTATTTACTGTCTGAGCCCTCACTGAGCCTCCTGATTGGTCAACAGTCCCCAAAATCCTACCCAAAATGGCCGAATTTCCTCCCAGTTTCCTCAGGAACCAAACAGCCCCCAGTTTTAGAAACACTATGCGCAGTGTTTAGAAAAAGCTTCCTCTTGATTTTGTCTTCCCCTTTTAGTGGCACTTAGCTTCTGATACTTAAGCCTCCTGATTAGTCAGTACTTCACAAAATCTGCCCAAAATGGCCAAACGTCCTCCTGGTTTTCCCAGCAACAAACAGCCCATGATTACAGAAACGCTGTATGCAGTGTTTAAAAGAAGCATCCACTTGATTTAGTCAACCTCTTTTAGTGGTGCTTACTTCCTGATGCTTGCACTTTTGGAAAGGTCTGCACTCATTTTTTTATTTACTGTCTGAGCCCTCACTGAGCCTCCCGATTTGTCAGCAGTCCCAAAAGCCTACCCAAAATGGCCGAACTTTCTCCCGTGTTTCCCCAGCAACCAAACAGCCCCCAGTTTCAGAAATACTGTATGCAGTGTCTAGAAAAAGCTTCAACTTGATTTTGTCAGCCCCTTTTAGTGGTACTTACCTCCTGATGTTTGCATGATGAGGCAATATTGGACTTGGTGCTCACAAACAGGGACAGTATTGCAGATGTCAAAGTGGGAGGCTAGATGGGTACCAGTGATCACTGTACAGTGTGGTTCAACATAAGGATGGTGACGGAAGCAAACTACACAAGGACAAAGGTCCTGGACGTCAAGAGCACAGACTTTTAAAAAATGGGCGAATGTCTCAGAGATGACATAGTGGATGGGGATGGCCTGGGTGGGGTGGAGGAACAGTGGGCCAAGTTAAGGGATAGCATAGTAAAGGCAACAAACCTTAGTGCAAAAGAAGTCAGCAAAAACAGAAGAAAAAAGAGACCGCAATGATTTTCAAGGGAAGTGGCTAAAACAGTGGCAGAGAAGTGTGCCAAAAAGTGTGGGGGGGGGGGTCAGACTTGCATAGAACACCTTAGTCTAAGGTGCTAAGAAAGCAACTGGCTTCTTAAGTATACTTTAGTGAACCTACCATGCTTTTTATAATCCTGAATGAGCCACACATTTTGATGAATAATCCATGATTTATTAACAGAAATCAAGGGTTATTCATGATAAAACAGAACAGAGTCAGGAATTGTTGCTTTTGAAGAGGTTTGAGAGGAGAAAGTAAGCCATAAATAACTATACATTGCAACTCATGCAACAGTAAAACTAAATATTGATTGGAGATTTTCCAAAAAGTGTAATTTTGGTTGCCTGGAGTTTCAATATATTTTGAATACCAAAAGGTTTGCAAGTGGCCTCCCTGCTGTCATTGTATAAATCCCACCAGCCACATTTTAATGCTGTTGCACTGACTGAAATGTGTGTGTGTGTGGGGGGTCAAAATTCATTGTTTTACCCTTCAGCTACAAAAGTGAGGGATCTGCTGATCCCTTGACCTCTTGGCTCCACCACCTATGGGTGAAAAGGTAAGGGCTAGAAGAGTAACATTCAGGAAGTAAAAAGAGACACACACAGAAGATGATAGGTGTGTCAGGAGAAGCAGAGGGAAGCAGAGGGAAGGAGGGAAAGTGGTGAGGAGGGCAAAGGCACACATTGAGGAAAGTGGTGACTAAAGTGGTCAAAACCTTTTTTAGGTACATAAGTGTAAAGAGGAAGACTAGGGAAGTGATGGTAAGGTTAAGACAGGTAGGGGGGACTGTGCAAAGGAAGATCAGGAGAAAGCAGATATCCTGAACAGATACTTTTGTTCGGCCTTTACAGATGAAAAGGAAAGGGATGGACCACATAAAAAACTGCAGGAACACTGAGGGGAGGGAGGTAGACACAAGTTCATTTACAGAGGACAGAGTCCTGAAAGGACTTGCAAATCTAAAAGTGGACAAAGCTATGGGACCAGACAGGGTACACCCAACAGTGTTGAGGGAGCTCAGGCAGGTACTAGCTGCACCTTTATCAGCCGTAGTCAACAACTCACTGTAAACAGAACTGGTTCCAGAGGACTGAAGGAGGGCATATTCAGTTCTGCTTCATAAAAGTGGTATGGAGGAAGCTGGCAACTATAGGCTGATCAATCTGACTTCAGTGTTGGGGAAGTTAATCGAGTCACTTTTAAAGGAAAGGATTGTGAAGTATCTTGAATCCAGTGGGTTACAAGACCTGAGGTAGCATGGATTCATGGGGGTGGGAGGCATGTCAGACAAACCTGACAGATTTATTTGACTGGGTGATCAGGGAAATAGAGCAGGTGGAGTGGTGGACATGACCTACTTAGACTTTAGCACTTTAGCAGGGCCTTTGACAATGTGCCACATGGGAGGCTCATAAGGAAATCAAGTGGCTTAGAGGTGGCTCCTAAGTTGGTAAACTGGGTAAGAAATTAGTTAATATATAGGTGGCAGAGGGTGAGGGGAAATGGAACTCATTCAGGGGAAAGGAGGGCGACCAGTGGGATACCTCAGGTCTCAGTACCGAGACCAGTCCTCTTTAATGTCTTTATAAGTGACATGCAGATGGTCTGGAAGGGAAGTTATGCCTCTTTGCAGATGATGCCAACATCTGTAATATGGTGGACACTCCAGAGGGGGTGGAATGTGCAGAGATCTGAGAAAACTCGAGGAGTGATCAAGGGCACGGCAGCTGGGTTTCAATGTGAAAACATGCAGAATCATCCACCTAGGGAACAGAAAACCAGAGGTGAAGTATAAAATGGGGGAAGAGGTATTGACGGCCACCAAACAGGAAAGAGACTTTGGAGTAATCATATCTGATGACCTTAAGGTAGTGAGGCAGTGCAACAAGGCAGTCCAAAGGGCCAGTGGGATGCTGGGGTGAGGGGAAGGGTTGTGGGATAACAGAAGGACCAGACACAAAACTTCAGGTTCAACACACAATCTATGTGTGCTGTTTATTCAAAATACAGAAGCTAACCTTCAGCAATTGCATATCCCTTCTTCAATACATCAGTTTTCAGCAACAGACTATGAATATCCTTCCTCTGCACTCAGTCAGCACCCACCAATCTACTGATTTAACTTTTCAGTTGAGATTCAGCTTCCCCTATGTGGGTCTTGTTTGCTTGGGAGGTGGGGGCTCAAATAAAAAAAGAAAAAGAAAACAAGCTAAAGACAAAGAACCTCAGTGCAGAAGCACTGAAGCAAGGATTACCCCAAAGGGCAGTGATACTAAGCCAAGTTTCAAAGAAACACAATGTCACACATACTCCCATAATGCAAAGCATCATGGGATGTATATGCAACTCACCATGAAATTTCAGAGTGGCTCAGTTTACAGCAGGAATGCATGGTGCCAAAGGGCCTCTGAAACAATCTGTAATTTACATGCATTTTAAATAACACAACAGGGGATTTTCTGATATCTCTACCCCGGTGACTTAATTTCTAGAATAATGCAAGAGAAGCCATATGAGGAGAGACTAAAGGAGTTTAATATGTATACCTCTGAGGAAAGGAGGGAGAGGGGGGACATGATAGAAACTTTTAAGTACGTCAAGGGAATCAACAAAGTCCAAGAGGGTAACATCTTTCAGAAAAAGAGATGTGCAAGAACAAAGGGACACAATTTGAAAATAGAGGGGGGACGGCCCAGGGGCAATGTGAGGAAGTATTTATTTCACAGAGAAGGTGGTGGATGCATGGAACCACCTTCCTGAGGAGGTTGTGGGGTCTAAAACTGTAAGAGAATTCAAGAATACATGGGACAAACATAAGGCAATTCTTGTGGGGGGTAAGAAGAAATAGGCTGTTGGTTAACTAGGATCTGCAGCTTATCCGGCAGGTAGGGAAATGGGCGGACTAGGTGGGCCAAGCAGTCCTTATCTGCCATCAAAGTCTATGTTTCTGTTTCTAGTCACCTAGTACTTTTTACCTTTATCAAAAACACCTAGTGGCATGGTATTTTCAACATTTTTATTTATTTATTTATTGAGAGAATCGGGATTACAATCCTTTGAGTCATAGACTCTTTTGCAAAGGCTCCACTTCAGTACAGGAAAGCACAAACATTACATTTAATAACAGTAATACATAGGTCACTCAGCACAGTATATTTACATTACATGTTAGTTACCATCTCAAAGGCCTGAGAAGACCCTGAGTCACAGTTGTGAGGCAAGTCTGGTTACAGAAATCTGGAGGGACATGAACAGAACCCTGAGTCAGAGTGAAATTACAATTGGATAGTGGGAACTAAGGATGTAGTCATAGGATAAGCTAGGTCTTTAACCATGACTATGCTATCTTTGGTGAACTCACAATGGTGAGGAGAATTAGCTACAGCCGCAGGTATCAGAGTCAAGGAGAAGGTTCATGATACCAGCTTTAAATTGTCCAAGACTAAGGGCCTGGGAGATGGAGGGTGGTAGGTTGTTGAGTCAGAGGGGAACACGACAACAGAAAGAGCTTTGCCCTATAGAGGTCCTGCATTGGGGAACTAGGAGGGAGGTAGTAGTACCGCACCTAGTGGCCCATTTATGTGATACTGGCCGAATGAGGGGGTGGAGGCCTATGGGTGTTAACTTTATAAGTATTTTTTTGGCTTGGAGGCATGTGTGGTACTTAAGCCTCTCTTTGAAGGTCAGCCAGTCAGCAAGCTTGTAGAGCTGGCACATGTGGGTTACTCTATCACAGCCAGTGACCAGTCGGCAAGCTCTGTTGAGAGCTAAGTTGATGCAATGTAGGGCGGTTTGGTCTGCGGTGCCGTATATTACAATGCCATAGTCCACCAAAGAGAGGACAGAGCAGGATACATTGAGATACAGGGCCTGAGGGGGTAGGCAGTGCTTATGTCTATATAAAATCCCCAGTCTGGTGTTTACAGCGGAGGAAAGGTGTTGAATGTGTGAGTGGTAGGTGAGGGATGTGTCCAGGGTGTCGCCCAGGTATTTGAAGGTAGAGACCTGTTCGAGAAGGAGGCCCTGCACGTTGGCTATGGTAAGGGGGGCGCTACAGAGAGGGCTTTGACGATGGGCAAAGATCATGGATTTTGTCTTGTTGTAGTTGAGTATTAGGCGATGCTCAGTGAACCAGGATTCTAATTCTTTGAAAAAACCTTGTAGGGCAGTTTGGAGGGAGTGAGGATGGGGGTGTTTCCAGAAGACGACTGTGTCATCTGCATAGAGTAGGAGCTTCCCACTACAGGCTTGAGGGAGGGAGTTAGGAAGAGAGTGAAAAGCACTTGCCCTAGAATAGACCCTTCGGGACACCCGTTAGGACTGGTTTAGTGGAGGAGAGGGTGATGTTAATTTTGACCTGTTGCATCCGGTCAGAGAGACAGTCTTTGAGCCAGGAGATGGTCTCAGGGGAGAAATAGTAGGAGGGAAGGAAGTGGAGGGCATGATTGACTGTGTCGAACGCTTTTGTCAAGTCGACGTAGATTGCACCTGCTACAGAGCCCTATTCCAGGGCTTCATGTATGTACGATGTAAATTCAAGGAGGGCAGTGGTAGTGCTGTGACCCCCTCCTGAAGCCATGTTGTTCTTGGCAGAACAGATTATGTTTAGCTAAGTAGTCTGTGATTTGGTCTGACACAATTTTTTAGAGAGCCTTTGAGAGAGGGGGTAGGATCGAGATGGGTCGGTAACTGCTAGGGGAAGTGGAGTCACCACTCTTCTGAATTGGTGTTATAATTCTGTTTTTCCATAGAGTGGGGAATTGGTTGAGGCGTAATGACCAGTTGAGTATTTTGGTAAGATGTGGCAAGGTCACATCCAGCAATATTGGGAGAATTTTGAAGTCGAGGGAGTCACTGCTATAGCGTGAATTTGCCAAGGCTTTAGATAGGTAGTGCATGGCCTCCCTGCAGGAGATGATGCACAACTGGAAGAGAGGGGGAACCTTAGAGCCTGAGTTGCCCAAGGGGCAGTTAGGGACCGGGTCAAAGAAGTTATGCGGGAGTATGTGACTAAGGTCTGAGAAGGTGGTGTTTAGGGTATTGGAGATGGTAGTGGGATCCTGGGATAGGACCCCATTGACTTGAAGCTGCGTAGGGGCATGGGAGACCATTTTCCCGCAGAGCTTCTTAATATTGTTCCAGAAGTTTTTCCCTGAGCCCCATGTGGTGGTGAGGGATTGCCTGTAGTAGTTTGCCTTTGCTTGCCTGATGGCCCAGGTGCAATTGTTTCTGGCAGCTCTGTAGAGTTGTCTGTCATGAGGTGTCTGGGAGTTTAGGGCCTTATGCCAGAGGTTGTCTATATGGTGCATCTGGTCAAATAGGAGCTGTGAGATCTATGAGGTATCCCTGTTTTTTAGGATCTGTTTTGTGAAGGGGCAAAGATATCGCAGACAGTGTTAAAGGTGGTGATAAAGTAGATGAGGGCAGCGTCTACAGTGTGGGCAGTATAAATGGGTGACCAGTCACATGAGGTAAGGAACATTCTTAGGTGTGAGAGGGCTCCTTTTTTGAGACGCCGTTGGACTGTAATTTTAGGGAGGCTGGGTGGGAGTTTATTACACCACCGGCAGGTGACTGGGGAGTGGTCACTTATCGCATCCAGGAGAACTTTAATCCTGGAGAGGTTGTTTGGGTGGTTAGTGAGGATAAGGTCGATAAGGGTGGAGGACCCAGTTCTTGGGTCATGTCTGGTGGGGGATTGGACAACCTGGGTGAGGCTGTAGGCAAGGATGGCATCCTTGTAAGTAGTTGATGTGGGGGATAGCCAGTTTACATTGAAATCACCCATTATAAATACTTCACTCCTGGAAGGGAAATGGGAGATGCTGGTCAGTATAGAATCAAAGGCTAGCTTTTGGTTCGTGGGTGGGATGTATACCGACACAATGTATAGTGTTTTACTAGGATTGCCCCAGGTGACCTTTGTGGTAATAGCTTGGGCACCATGGGCTGGTGGGCGAAGGGGGATAGAGAAGGCTTGCAGGGACGTTTTGACATAGATGGCACATCCACCTCCCCACTTGTCTAGCCTGTCGGTTTGGAAGATGGAGTAGCCACTGAGGGTGAAAGAGGTATCTGGGATGTTTTTTGAGAGCTAGGTCTCTGATAAGACAAGGATGTCAGGGTCGTGTTGTGCAATCCAGCCCTGGAGGGGAGTGAATTTCCTGGGTAGGCTACAGATATTGAGGGAGGCCAGGAGTAGGCTGCTATGTCTATCCTCCTTAGAAGCTGAAGCAGCAGCAGGGGGTTCCGGATTAGGGTGCATGTTACCTGAAAGTAGGAGTAGGAGTAGGAGTAGGAGGAGAGTATGCTGAAGAAGAGCTAACCTATGCAGGTTTCATGCACCTAAGTTATATACACCCAGGTATTTTATGACATAGTGCCATTGCATACTAAATCCAACAATGAGGAACACAGCCTGTTGTGTTGCATCAACTCAGAGGTCACAACAATAACGTCCCTATATGAGGACCAGAGAGGGAAAAGGAAAATTAAAGAGGACACTATAGCATAGTCAAGAAAGGGGAGGAAGGAGCCCATAGGTGGCCAACCTTATGGACTAGAAATTGTAAATGACAGATTAGGCTAAGAAATAGAAGAATTGTTGCAACAGATTTAAGAAAAGGTCGGTCCTCAAGAGTGGCAGGATCTCACTGCCACAGGGTGCATAGGGAGGGATATTGTGAGCAGAAGGAGGGAAGTGGTGCTGCCACTGTATAGATCCTTGGTGAGACCATAGCTGGAGCACTGTGTCCAGTTCTGGAGACCACATCTTAAGATGGACATAGACAGGGTGGATGCTGTCCAGAGGAGGGCAACTAAAATGGTGCAGGAGTTGCATCAGAAGCCCTATGAGGAGAGACTGAAGGACCTCAATATGTACACCCTGGAAGAGGGGAGGGAGAGGAGGACATAATAGAGACCTATAAATACCTCACGAGGTTGAACGAGGTACAGGAGGCAAATATCTGTCAGAGGAAAAGATGCATGAGAACAAGTGGCTAAGCAATGAAGCTAGAAGGGGAAAATTTAGGAGAGATGTCAGAAAGTACTTCTTCACTGAATGAGTAGTGGATGCCTGGAACAGTCTTGCAGTGGAGGTAGTGTGGGTGAAAACAGTGGTGGGCTTCAAGCATGCATGCTGGGGGGAAGGAACTGGAGATTGAGTAGGGTCTGTAGTGACAGCATAGACATGGACTAATGGGCAGACTAGGTGGGCCAAGGGGTCCTCATCTGCCATCAAATTCTATGTTTGTATGTTTCTATACATGCATGAGAAGCAAAGGCAGTTTGCCAAAAGGACAGTATGCAGAATTCATAAACAATACAACATGATAGATTTGTCCCAATGTGTGTGATTTCTGCAAGCACAGATACAATTAAAGTTCTGAAAAGCATAATGGGTTTTCAAATCTGTATCTGGGGTATACTAACTAGCAAATTGTCTAAATTGTTCACCCTCTAAAATCCACAAATACTCAAAGTGACTCAGTAAGGAAACAAGATGTATTCTACACCACCTGCAGGTGTCTGAGCTGACCAATAGAGCTGCACCACTGTTTTCACATCATCAGCTTGAAGAATGGAGTGAAACTTGGTAACAGTAAAAGAACCCCTATCTACAACTAACAAATGGCATTCCAGGTTAACATAAACTAAATCTCATAAAGATTGGCAGCTACAGTTGATGATGTATTATTGAAGTCTTTTTAATGTTGTATGGAGTGGTGGAATGAGTTCAAACAATTTAATGTTGATCAGAAAGAGGAACAATATATAGGATGCATCAATGATGCAAGAATGCACGTTCTACTGTAATTTGTGTGGTTTGTGTAAACACATAGAGTGGCACCAGCCAAAATGCAAGCAGTAATGTTGTGGTATATTTGTTTTTGTTATTTATTTATTTAATTCACAAGTTTAACCAGGAAAGAATATTGAACTACTAACAGCTCATTTCCAGATGTGTCCTGGGGGTAAGAGAATGCTGTACTATAAGTCATATACAGCAAATATAATATATCAAGGAAGATAATCACACAATTGAAGGTAATCAGTATTACAGATACATGTAGTAGATAAAATGAAGATACTTTAGGAAAGGTAACTAGTCTTACAAGTGCAGAGAAGTGAACATGTCAAAAAGGAAACAGGCTGTGGTGGGAGGTAGAGGGTAATGGATAGTTGCAGAAGGGAGATGAAAAGTCATGAAGAAGAAACTTTAAGGAGAAAGCAGGAGACGCAGAGTGAATAGACAGGGGAAGGGAGGACCAGAGTTTAGGAAAGCGGTACAAGAAAGTAGACTGACCAACAGTAGATTTTCTAGAAGGAATAGAGAGGGTATGGGACATATTATTGTGTAGAGGGTAGTAGGAAGTTGAGGGAGAGGAAAAAAGGGATGTAAGGTAGGAGGGAAGGGAACCAAATCAGAATTTAGTTATAAAGGAGGCACAGTGGGAAAGGTGTCTGGCATTAAGAGAGGTAAGTGAAAGGGCAGAGTAGGGTGCGCAATGGTGGGTATGAGGGAAACAATCTAAAGCAAAACAACAAAAACGGGGAGGGGGGCAAGCCTGGCAAAGGTGGATTAGGGAGCTCCACCTTAGACTATGTCACCATAATCAAAAATAGGGAGAATCATCTTTAAAATAACCTCTTGGTGGACAGGAAATGGCATACTCGCTATGTTCCTTTACACCACAAAATGCTGCAGTATACTGCAGGAAACAATGTAATTCAATGGCAAATAAGCCCTTTTGGCATGCAGTATTTTGTGACATGCCACGTACTGCAAGCTACTGTATTGCATTATGGTTTGCTCTGCTGTATGCAGTCAGAAGCCTCAAACCCAGCACAAAGTGTCATGAGTATGCAAGTCCATGTGTGTATGTGTGTGTGTATGGCGGGGGGACTGACTAAAGAAAGCTTTGTACTTCATTCTGATTACCATATCACTACTCAGACCTCAACACAACTGACACATGCATGAAACATAACAATATTTAAAATCTGCACAAAAGAATATTCATGGGATGCAAGCATAGCATGCCACCAAAACTACACACACTAGAAGTCTAAAGACGTTCCTTCAAACAGGAGTGAAACATTAGTTCCTGCCCACCATAGCCATGAAAGCTGCTCACTATAACTGTGCCTGTATCAGATAAGTTTATCTTTTTTGTTATGCCTATTTGTATGTTAGGCTATTTTTTCACTTATCTTGAAGATGTATTTGGAGACCAAATAAATTCTCTTTTAATGGAACAGGTGAATCAGTTAGCCTTTATATGCTTAATGTACATAGTATACACCATTTACTCAGGGGTGGGTACACTGTTTTGTTTTCTATTGACAAAATAGAAGCAGATGCTTTCAATTTGAATGGTTTCTGTAAACACAAACAGAATCAGATGCATAATGGGTATGCAAATCTGTGTGTGGACCTGGGGGTGAAGATAGTTGGACTAGCAAAATGTCTATGAACTTTGCAGATTGCCTGAGCGTAGAGGCAAGGTGAAGTATTCCTCACCATCTGCAGGTATCTGAGCTACTCAGTTATGCTGTGCTGTATAATTTGCAGATGAGTTACCCAAATATGTCCTGTTATATAATTTGTGACAGCCTAAAGTTATACAACTAAGTTCAAGTCATACTGACATGGTGAATGGTACTGATAGACCAAATAAACTACAGCAATCAAAGTACAATTCCACATTCACTTTAAACTTATTGTCTCAAAAATCTCCCAGCTAAAGTTGCTTATAACATGGCTATCTAAAATACAGTAATTTCATTGGTCAGAACACATCACCTGACCATTGATTAATCCCCAATACACCCACAGTTGCCTTGCCGGTCCACAATATCCTGATTGACAGCAATGTAAATTGACTTAGAGAAAACACTCCACCATAGACACATTGAAAAAGAGAAGGCGGATTCCGCATCCTCATAACAACAAATCCACCTAGTGGACAACTACTAAGACAGCATCCTCTATACACATTATTCATTATGTGAAAGGACAATTTTGACAGAAATCCATGTTCAAACACATATTTTTTTAATATTTCTTTACATAAACCTCTAATATAATTAAGGTTTCTGGTTTTAGGTGTTTATTGTTTAACAAAAAAAGGTGTTTATTTTTCAACTTTTCTCGCTAGCTTTTCAAGTAGTAAAATTCTGTGTTTTCCAGTGTAAATAAATAAGTCTTAACACATTTCCAGTAGTTATCAGTGTTTATTGTAATAAATTTTGGTATTTTAATTTTTTTTAAGTCATTGTGTACATTGCTGTTCCAGTTTAACAAATTGCAAAAATAATTAGAATTGCACATAACCCCATCAGTAGCACCATATCCCGTATTATTAGCACCAACCATACTGAACATATTTATAGCACCACAGAATCAATATCTGCACTGCAATTGTTTTGTTTAGCTGCTTTTAATTTACCTGCCTTTATCCAAATTTCTTTTGTTTCAATTCCCCTTCCCTTACTCTGAACTTTTATTCACTACTTCCCTACCTTTTTCTCTCAGTCTCCCTATCGATTCTCTTATCTGCTCCCAGTTCCTGCACCACCTCCACCGGTGCTTGGCGCAGACCCCCACACTTCTTCTCTCTCTCTCTGTCTCTCTCTTTCACTCCACAGAAGGAGCCCCTGACTCAGGCATGCATTCCAGGTGCAGTGCGGCACTTCTCGACAGCCACGTGCCTTACGCTCCAGCAGCCAGCCTCATCAAGGTACAGTCTTTCCCTGCAAGCACCACTCCTTTTGAATCTGGCACTACCCACCCACTACTCTGATTGGCCGGTTTTCTCCTCTGCTCCCTCACGGATTGGCTCTACTTCCCTGTAGTTTTGTTTCTGCTGGTCTGTGTACTTTAATTGTGATTTGCCTAGGATAGCTGCATTCTGCTGGATGGTATGGTAATCAATGTGACTGTAAATGTTATTCTGGTATGGATGTGTTATGCTATATGGCTGCTAACTGTGAATGTTTTAAATACTATCTCCCTCCTGTAATGATCTGAACTTAGCCTCTCTCTCTCTCCCCCCTTTCCCCTCTGAGGCTTTCCTCACTTGTGGATATCAGGGGGAGAGCACCACAGGTGTATGTATGTCAGTGTTTATCGGTTTTAACCAAAATCGTGAAAAACACATCAGTGGTGTTTTATCAGTTAAAACTGAAAACCCTAAATATAATGCAGCTCATGTTATACAGTAAGAGGATTAACCCACTCCAGGGTATGGGTTTACTGAGCATTAATACATGCCTGGGTGGTTGAAATCACTTGGCCTGCAGCCTTGTGATTCCAACCCCACCCCAAGCATGGATTAATGCTCAGTAAACCCATACCCTGCTGTGCGTTAATCTTTCCTTATGTGTTACTCAAGTCTTTTTAATGTCATGGAGAGTGATGGAATGAGGTTAAAATAGTTTAAATCCTTACCAGAAATAAAAGAAAAATTATGCATGATGCATACATGATACAAGAAGGTAGATACTTTCCAATTTGTTGGTTTCTGTAAACACACATGCAATCAAAAGTGCACAAAGCATCATGGGTATGCAAACCTATTTGTGAAGTGTAAACTGACTATAGAAAGCTTGGTACTACAGTATTCGATTGCCATCTCACTGCTCACTACTCAGACCTCAGTACAGTCACAACACACACACATACACACACAGCATAACAATAATCTTTAAAATCGGCATCGAGTACTCATGAGATGAAACAATACAAACATTGCTTGTCATGTAAAAACTGCACAAAATAGAAGATAGATTCCCATTTGTATGTTTTCTGTAAGCAGAAATAGAATCAAAAGCCTTAAAAGCATAGTGGACAATGCAAATCCATAAATGTCTGTGTTTGGGGAGGATAAACTGACTGAAGTCAACGAGCTTCATTTCTTCCCCCCCCACCTTTCTCTGACAGCAGCGCCTGCTCTTCTAAGGCAGGTACGAAGCAGCGTGTGGACAGTGTGTAAAATGGTGCACCAATATTGCTGACCTGGTCAGAGGAACTTTATTAATTGTTTTTAACTTTGCAATTCCTGAAATGATGCCCAGTGTCGTTGCTTGCTTTGAGGAGGTGCTTTAAGGGGGTAACCTGTAACCTGCTGGTACAGGGTCCTACTGAGGGGGGAGCCTTAAGAGTGTTCAAATAGCTTTTCTCCTGCAAAGCTGTGTAGAGTGATGTATTAACTTTAATCCTGCAGTGCTGTGTAGAGTAATTTTATTAACTTTAATCGCAATGCTGTATAGTGATTTTATTAACTTTAATCCTGCAGTGCTGTGTAGAGTGTGTTTAGCCTGTTGTGTAGTTGCTGAGCTAACTGTGTGTAACTGCTATTTCCTCTCAGTCATAGCCCACATTTGAACCAGTGTATCCCCCTGTCTGTCTCATCCCCCACCCCTGCTCATTCCATTTTCCTGCCCTGACTCTTATATTGTTCCTTATATGACCTTCTAGTCCCCTGTTGCCTCCTTTTATTTCAGGATGCTTTCTCTCTGTCCAGAACAGTAGCGAGCTTCATCTCTTCCCCCCACCTCTCTCCAGCAGTGGCGTCTGCTCTTCTAAGGCAGGCTGCTTTCTCTCTGCCCAGAACTCCAGCAAGCTTCATCTCTTCTCCCCACCTCTCTCTGGCAGTGGTGCCTGCTCTTCTAAGGCAGGTACGAAGCAGCATGTGGATGGTGTGTAAAAGGCTGCACCTATATTGCGACCTGGTTGGAGGGACTTCATTGATTGTTTTTAACTTTGCAATTCCTGAAACAATGCCCAATGTCATTGCTTGTTTTGAATAGATGCTTTAAGTGGTTTACCTGTAACTTGCTGGTACAGGGTGGTATTGAAGGGAGCCTTGAGAGTGTTCAAATAGCTTTTCTCCTGCAGTGCTGTGTAAAGTGTGTTTAGCCTGCTGCATAGTTGCTGAGTTTACGGTGTGTAATTGCTATTTCCTCTCAGCAGTGGCCCGCACTTGAACCAGTATATCCCCCCTGCCTGCCCATCCCTCACCCTTGCCCATTCCGTTTTGTCACCCTGACTCCTCCATTGTTCCTTATGTGACCTTCTAATTCCCTGTTGCTTCCTTTTATTTCTGGCCACTTTCCTTCTGCCCAGAACACCAGCAAGCTTCATCTCTTCCCCTCACCTCTCTCTGGGAGTGGCAACGACTACTCTTCTAAGGCAGGTACGAAGCGACATGTGGATGGTGCCCCTGCCCCACCCCTGGGAGGGCATTTTGATTTATAGGCAGTCCTACCCATGTAACTGCTGTC
This sequence comes from Neoceratodus forsteri, assembly GCA_016271365.2. Classification (NCBI taxonomy): domain Eukaryota; kingdom Metazoa; phylum Chordata; order Ceratodontiformes; family Ceratodontidae; genus Neoceratodus; species Neoceratodus forsteri. Next base: position 66,094,250 of record CM057459.1, read on the forward strand.
CTACCCATGTGACCATTGTCACGTGACTGTCACATTGTCCTAACATCCCTTTTATCCATTGGTAGCTTATATGGCAGAACCACTAGGGGTCACTACTGCATCTCCTGATGTTTTGTAACATTTAAACCTCTACAGTGTTCTATAAGACTGATTATTATATCTCCCCCCTCCCCAGCCTCTGGCCCTTGAGTTCCCCAATATAGACCCTTATGCTCAGGACCATTCCCAGTGTGAGTGTTGAGCCTTCGACCCTCGGTGCATGGCTCACACATGGTTAGCTGCACTATTCCTCTAGGCCATACAGCCTGCTAGAGTGCCTTCCTCCTTAGCTTGTATTACTTCTAAAACACTGTGGTCTTGTAATAGAAAATATTTGGTAACATTTAAATATCTACAGTGTTATTTAAGAATCATTGTTTTATCCCCCCCAGCTTTTTACTCTGCATTTCCCTTTAAATAGTCCCATACACACACACAGCTCTCCCAGTGCAGGTATTGAACCCTTGATGCTTTACTCATCCCTAGGTAGCTGCACTATTCCTCTAGGCTATACAGCCTGCTAGTTTGCCTTCCTACCTTAGCTTGTTTACTTCGAAAGCACTGTGGTCACGTGATAGCAAACCTTCAGTCTCTGCCTGCTCAAGATCATTTTACCTTCTTTAGCCACACCTCCTTTGCAACTATGTCCTGCACTCAACCTCTCTCTACCTGGCTCTCCTTACTAATCATAGTATCTCTAACTGCATACATGCCCCTCAATGTCCCTCCATGGCTCATACCTTAACATATATAAATGACTTAATTTATTCCAGTCTCTTGGTTTCTCAGTCCTTAAACTTAATCACTTCCCCACTTCAACTGTATAGCCTAACAAACTCTTCTTATTGCCAAGGTTTGTTCACAAACGTTGTTTCTGCCCCCATCTACTTTCCTTCCTGTGTGCCCCATGTAAATTATGGTTTCTCTGTCTCCTAACTCTGTTACTAGCAGGTGACATAGAGTCCAATCCTGGCCTTGCCTCCCCTCTGAATCACTCTGACCCTCTATGGGATGCATCAAAGGGGCCTAAGTTTGCCCACCCTAATATTTGTATCTTGCTTAGCAAACTCCCTGAGTTTGAAGCTTGGGTTTCTCTTTACAACCTGGATGTTGTATATGTATCTGAAACCTGGCTAAAGCCATCCATCCCTGACTCTGTCTGCTCTATCCCCGGCTTTAGCATACTGCGCTGTGATCGTTCCTCCTCACAAAGGGGTGGTGGTGTGGCCATATACTACAAAAAACACCTTAATCTCTCTGCCTCCCCTCCCATCAACCTCTACTTTGTGAGGCTCTACAGTCTGTCCTGCTGCTTGGTGGGACCAGAAAACTTCACGGTAGCACATCAGAACAGCGAACCAAATTGAGCAATTCATAAATAAACAATTCAATTTGGTTGCAAGGAGATACAGCGATAGGGAGGATTTAGCAAGGGTTGGAAATAGCAATGGTGGTGGGGGAATAAGGGCGACGAGAGGGAAAAGCAAAGGAGGAGGGAGGGAAAGAGGGAGGGACTAGGGAAAATAAGCCAGGAAGTGGAGCCTGCTGCTGCTGAGCTGCCAACGTAGCATGGTGGGTAAGGACGCCCCTACGGTGCTGGTGGTCCCAGGTTCGGGACTGCTAGCAGATACACTTTTCTTTACTTTTACAGGGTGTTGTGTTTGTTTTTTGGTTTTTATGGTGTTTCCGTCATTGGCCCCCCTCCTCTGAATTCTTTTTCCCTGTGTCTGGCCCCCCTCAGAAATGGTTATTTTAGTATAGGGATGTGGGGGGTATATCCCCCAGCATTAAATATTATTTTACATTTGTGCTGAGTTTGTGTTCATCTCAGTTTCATATGTGCTGATTTAGTTTTTGGCAAAATCCACTCACTGTTTTGTGAGTCACTGAAATGTATTCGCTGTTATGACATGGAACTAAGTTCACATTATCTGCATGTACAACCCCCAAAAGGTAGCATAACTGCCCTTCATGAACTTATCTCCAAAACTACCCCCTTAGCTGGTCACAATAAAACCATCCTTCTTGGTGACTATAATCGAGACTGGGGTGGTAAAACTAACAAATCCCTAGATATTCTGGTGCAGCAATTCCACTTGCACCAGCTCATTACTGAGTCAACCAGACATTCCACTGCCATGGGGTCGAAGTACCATATTGATTGGATTTTGACTAATAGGACAGATAGAATATCAAGTGCAGACACCTTAGTTGATTCCATATCTGATCACTCACCCAACTACTGTATTTGGTGTGCCCACTCCCCCCTCCCCCCCAAAGTAATCACCTTTTGGGACAGCTCTATACTCAACCCTTCTACCTTCCTGCTAGATGTTACTAATATAGATTGGCTCCCACTCTACTTCTCCAATAATGTAGATCAAGTCCTAACTTACTTTATCTCCCAAATATGTTCCCTTAAGTACCTGCACACCCCTAAGATACCTCGTAGAATCCGTGGTTCCCCTACCAAATGGTTGCACAAAAAACTATTAACTTTAGGTAAAGCTAGGGACAAGAGCTGATCCAAATATAGAGCATCCGGTTTACAGGCAGACCTGATCGATTATTGGACCAAACGTAATGCGTGCAAGAGAGCTATACTTCTATCCAAGAGCTCTTACTGTAAAAAGCTACTGCAAAACAATGTAGGGGACCACAAAAAATTCTGGGCTCACAGTAAGACCTTTTTAGCATATAAACACGCTCAACATACAAATCACATGGTGTTAAATGATGCTCATTGTAACTACCCAGTCACCATTACAGAAGCCTTCAACGGCCACTTTACAGATCTATCAAAATACACTGACTCCACTACTGTTTGCCCGATCCCTATCCCCCCAACTCAATCTGTGTGACCAAACTGTACACCTAGAGTCTACCTATGTACAATCATCCATCAAGCTGTGCACAAGCTCCTAAACTCAGTCTCCAAATGCACCAGTGTTGGAGCCGATGGTCTGGAGCCTAGACCACTCAAACTTTTTGCACCTTTCCTAGCCCCTCCATTGGCTAAAATGTTCAACCTTTCCCTCTGCTCTGGGGTTATCCCTAACATATGGAATATTGCCAGAATAGTCCCAGTTTTTAAAAAGGGTTATCCCATGTCTATTTCCAACTACCGACCCATAACCATTCCCTCAGTTTTAAGCAAACGTCTGGAAAAACTGGTCTCTGAACAAGCTGTCGCTTATCTTCATGATAGGAAGCGTGTCTCTGCTGCACAGCATGGTTTTAGAAAGGGACACAGTACTACCACTGCCCTTATCAAATTCATAAATGATGCCAAGATAACCATGAATAACAGTCTTCTTACAGGTGTGGGCTTTATCGACCTCACCAAGGCCTTTGATCTAATTGATCATGCTCTCCTCATATCAAAGATGTTCTCTCTTGGCTTCTCTACTGAAGTTGTAATATGGTACCAGAGTTATCTAACAAACAATCTACAAATTATCAAATAAGGCTGCACATCATCTACTCCCTCTGTCATCCACATTGGAGTACCCAAGGTTCCATACTTGGCCCTCTGTTGTTTTCCATTTTCATTAATGACATCACTTCTAATGTCCCTTTGTGCTCCACCCTATTATACACTGATGACCTGGTTCTCTGTACAAGCTCTGAAACACCTCTCTACCCTCAATACTACCCTAATGACAGATTTCTACTGCCTTCACAACTGGCTCTCTAATAATAAACTGGTTCTAAATAATAACAAATTTTACTCCATGCTGTTTGGCTGTGCTCCAACACTAAGCAAAAGCCCAGGACAACTGTCCATTTCCTGCATTGACAATCTGCCCCTTAAAAATGTAGATGGATTTAAGTATCTGGGGTTTACTCTTGATCCTTACTGGACTTTAATCAGCATATTTCCATTACATGTAAAGCAGTCCATTGCAAGTTTGCCCTGGTCCATAAGACGAGTTATGCCCTTACTCTATCTACCAAAACTGCTATCACCTGAGGTATTCTTCTCCCTGCACTAACTTACGCTTCAGTGATGTACTTTGGAGCTACCAAAGCCTGGCTGCATAAATGGGACACCGCCTATAACAATATATGTCAATTTGTCCTCTCCTCACACCACCTCACACATCGGTGTCAGTTATATAGCAGCCTAAATTGGCTCCAACCTAAATATCACTGGTACTATGCCCTCTGCACACTGATAAATAGCATAATTCAGACACGTACTCCTTCCTCTTTAGCTAGCATGCTTACTCCCCCTAAACCCACACTATGTTCTTCAATCAGGTGATATGATTCTTTTGTCAGTATCCAGATGCAGGACCTACATGGGCTCCCATGCCTTCTCCCTCCTTGCCACTCAGTACTGGAACACCCTGCCTGCACCTCTCTGGCACTCACCCACACATTCCAGTTTCAAGAGTAATCTACATACCCACCACCTAGCCTCCTACCAATGCACCTTTTTCTTCCCTCTTTGAGGCTCCCCATTGTACCCACCAGCCCCACCTCATGAAGATTCTCCTAGCACTTACAAAACTATCCATTAGTCCTCTACTCCCTTTAAACCCTACCCCCCACTGACTCATCATATGTTGCCCTATGGTGGTGACGTACTACTTCAGACCATTAACCATGTCAGCTTCTGAAGTGTTTTTTGAGGTTGATGCCCATCTGAGATTAGATATGTACCTCTGTATTGTATCTTCTATCTGCTTGTTAGATGTTAATTTATATAGTGCCACTTCTGTGTAAAATTGCCATCTCTACTTATACTTTGGAGACCCAAGGTGTCTGCATATGTTCTTTACTTTTTGTAAGTTGCCTGTATTCCTGTGTATTCTACAGTACCTTTATAATGTTTGCCTGTATTTGCTTTGTACTTTCCAGGATCATGCCTAAAAATCAGCATTTCTGATGTCTAGTGCACTTACCCAGTTATTAAAAACAAACAAATAAATAAATAAATAAATAAAAGAAAGCATGGTACTACATTCTGATTGCCATCATACTACTCAGAATTCAGCACAGTTGACTCACACACACTGAACGTACTAATAATCTTAAAAATCTACACAAAGAAGCTGGGCCAATGGTGTGCAGGGCCGAAGAGCCCAACATCTTACCTTCTGCCATACCAGCGATGTAAGTTCAGGAATGGATGCAGGATGCTTGGGGGCTTGCTGGGGAGGGAGTATTGAGCATCCAGAGGACAGCTCTCCTCCCTCAGTGAGGGGAGTTTACATGACCCACTGTCTACTGCCACCTGGAGGTATCTGTGTGGCAGCATAGGTCTGGGCATGTTGCATAGATGGACAGGACCAGTGCTTGAAGTCATCTCCATGGAGGTGGAGCTTGTCGCTATGCCATTGGTCTGGGGGAACCTAACTCAGGAGGAAGAATCTCTCTGGCTGCTCCACACCAGTGACCAGGCTCCTGCCACAGTCCAACCTGCCAGGACATCGGCAAGAAGGTAACTCCTAGGGAAGCTGAATGATGGGGCTTGGGGGACTGGACAAAAGGGGGTGTGCCAGCAGCAATCAGAGGACAAAAATCTCTACAAAAAAAAATCTCACAAAGGGTAATCATGACACTGTCAGGAGGTCTAAACCTCACTCTCAGGTTCTTGGCAATAATGGGCATGCAAGGAATCACAGACACATTGCATTAGATTAATAAAGCTTGTTTATTACTACCAAAAGGAAAATCACAGTTGCCCATAGCAGTTCTTACCAATAGGAATTGGGAGCCAATGTAAGCATTTCCTATACCTTGAGGAATCTCCGTGTCTCCTCGGGTCTCCTCGGTAGAAGACCTAATGTCACCGGCCCGGTGGCACTGAGGGTTGAGGCGCTGGATGCCACACCTCACTCCATGCTGGCAACCCAGGTTCAGGAACGGACTCAGGTCACCAGGGGTCGGCAGCAGCAGAGAGGTATTGAGCATCCGTAGACTGCTCTCCCTCTCCAGGAGGAGGAGGGCTCCCAGTAGTCGGTGCTCCAGTGACCTCTGGCGGATTCTGGGGGGCAGTGCACTGGCACTGTATAGCAGAGGTGAGCTTGGGGCATGATGCCAGGAAGGAGCGCGTGCAGACACGTGAGTACCCCCTTCCATTGGTGTCATTGCACACCCCAGCCCATGTCAAATAAAAAGGGAAAAGTGTGGCGCTCGGTCGCGGTGGCTTGATGGCCATCTGAGGAGCTGGCTGGCTTTGGGGGCACCACCGCCCAGATACTGTATCCTGTGTCAGTGGGGAGTAAATGGGGACTCCCTGCCACCCCCCTGTGGGGGCAAGCCACGGGGTAGATGGGAGTGGGGGCTTCAATGGGGCTGGGGCAGAGCCAAATGGCGGCCAGAGACAGGCAGATGCCAGGACATGAAAGAGGCAGACTGAGAGCTACAGGTAAAAAGTAATAAAAAAAAAAGAAGATGTAATATCTTACATTATATACCTACGATAATTACCATGGTTACTGTAAGATAGAAACATTTCTGGTTAAAGAGATGAGCCCTATTGGCTAAATTAGAGGTGGCTCCTCAGTCCAAGATAACATTATACAATTTTGTAGTAGTCATCACTTTGTAGGTACAAAAAGGTACAGTTTGTACATAGTCGTGTAGTAATACAAATCATCAGAAGATGGCAATGCCAACTAATATATCACAATCATTACAAAGACACAGATGTCCTAACATCTTGTAAGCAAGAAATACATGTATATATTGGAAAGTAAAGTGTATAACAATAATGTGCATACATATCCTGAGATCTACTCTTATATGGTAGATGCCCTTAGACCTATATGTCAGTATAACATATGCCTAAATGCTAGCTGTCTGCGGTGTACCTGTGGGGGTACCAATTAAGGTGCAGGGACCTCATGTAACATTCCCCCCCTTGTTGCCTCAAAAGGCAACACAAGCAAGATTAATGAAATGGAGAGGGAGCAGGGGTCATTTACAGACCTGAAGTGCAAGCCTTGTAAAGGAACTCCAGCTGCTCACAGTGTTGGTGTAATGTGCGCTGTAGGCAGTAAAGCATAATAATGAGAAAAAAATATCAAAAATGCTTGTATAATAACAAAACCTTTACAGGTAATCTCTAACCAAGTGTTAGTAAGTGCACTATTCATGTCACCATCATTAATAAGTGCGAGAACAGCTTCATCAGCTTTGTAGATATTATTGCTGATGTGGATGAGATGTGTGTCTTTCCTCTCTAAAAGTGATTTTAATGTCAAAGTGAGAGGATCAATGTGTACATTAAATTAAGGTAAATACTCTGAAAGAGTAAGCAGATAATCAGGGTTACCATCAATAATATCAGTGTCCAAAAGGGGGACGGGGTAATAACTTTGTGCCCAATAATGGTTTTCTGATGCGGGACAAAACAGAAGTTAGAAGCATTAATAGAACATGCTTGTGAACCATACATGAAAGTCTTATAGTTAGTAACAACACAATATTCACCATCTGAGTTATATTGCATTTTCACTGTAGGCAGTCTCCATTTTTGCAACTATACTGGGCAAGTATAAGTCTGTCTGGAAATCCATGTTGACAGGCGGTGAACCTCATCCCAGTAAGACTGGTATAGTTTGGAATTGTCTGGAGCAGATGTTGGATGGAAGCTGTCCAGAGGAGGGCAACTAAAATAGTGCAGGTTCTGCACCGGAAGACATATGAAGAGAGACTTAAGGAGCTTAATATGTATAGCCTCGAGGAAAGGAGGGAGAGGGGGGAACATGATAGAAACTTTCAAGTACCTCAAGGGAATCAACAAAGTCCAAGAGGGTAGCATCTTTCAAAAAGAGGTGTGCAAGAACAAAGGGCACAATTTGAAGATGGGGGCAGCTCAGAGGAAATTTAAGGAAGTATTTTTTCACAGAGAGGGTTGTGGATGCATGGAACGGCCTTCCGGAGGAGGTTGTGGAGTCAAAAACAGTGGTGGAATTCAAGCATGCATGGGACAGTCATAAGGCAATTCTAGGAGGTGGGGGTAGGAAGAAGTAGGCTGCTGGTTAACTAGGATCTGCAGCTTATCCATTAGGTAGGGAAATGGGCAGACTGGGTGGGCCAAGTGGTCCTTATCTGCCGTCAAATTATATGTTTCTATGTTGAGTCCTGGTATTCTGTGCCATTAGTGGTGATGTCATCGTCCATGGAAAAGGACCAATCTATATTGTCTGGGGAATAGCTACATACAGGTTTAATAACATCAAATACATCACATCGACACAAATAAATATACCTTTTCTTCGCACAGCAGTCTATGTGTGGCGCAACCCATGCATCCAGAAGAGAATGGAAAACCAATATCAAGGCATTCTCTGTAGATGTCTTCATCAAGGTGCCCAATGGAGTGTACAGATGCGAGTTTATCAAATATAGCTGTAGTAGGATCAAAACATGGTAAAGAAACAGTGAAAGACACAAACATAGTATCCTTAATAGAACATTTCTTAGAAGTAAAACATGGACCAGTATTAGGGTGCCTGGTCACAAAACCCAAATTTCTAGCAGTATAAATTGGAATAGTTAAAGTCTGTAGAATACACATGGCAACACAGTTAGAGGATTTGCAATGAGGACAATACCATTTAGAGATACATCTGTCATGTATGATATAAGGAATTCTTCCAGATTCTAGATCATGGAAGAGATTGCTGATGGTAGTGATAATGTAAGAGCCATAGGCTGAGCATAATATTTCATGGGCAATGTATTGCTTATCTGCTTCTTTATTGTTTTGCGCAATTAGTGAGCTAATCTTTTTTTTTTAAGTCTTTTTTCCTCCTGGCCGTGGTCTAAGGAGTCTCTGTCAGGCATCCAGCCAGATCCTGCCCTGCCCAAAGTCCGCCTGACTGAGCCTCCTCTCTCCTCCCCTTCATCTCACAGCTGGCACCCCCAGCTTGACCTCTCTGGTGTGGGGCCTCCCCTCCTCTCTGGGAGCACTTACATACATAGACTCCAGCTGCAGGCAGGGGACCCTGATGGAGGAACCTGAAAGACCAGCCAGGATGAGCCCAGCAGTGAAGATGGGGGCTGGTGCCATTGCCTACCCCAAGGACCATTTTTTCCTTCTTCTGTGGTCTCCCCCTCTTGTGTGTGCATGACCTGATGCACTAGCGCATGGCAACCCTGTCTGCATCGGCCACACTGATACATGCTGCCCTGGCTCACTGCAGTGCCACCCGGTCTCCACCAGAGGCTGCTGGCTCACTGGGTCAACCCACCCCTCCATCCAGGGGAGGAAGGCTCCACAAGGGCGCTTGATCCTCGACCCTCCCCCTGCCAACCCCCGGCGCCCGAGTTCGCTCCTGAACCCGGGTTGCTGGCATCCAGTGCCTCAACCCTCAGCGCCACTGGGCGGCCCTAGTGCATTAATCTTATCTTTAGAATCTGAAAATGCCTAAGCAATGTCCTGCATATTGTATACAGTGTATCTTTCTTCCTGACTAAGGCCATCCACACCATGCAATAATGGGGGTATAATGCCATTCACCAGACCAGTTTGGAACTTTTGTGAATGTGATTTGATAGCAGCAATGTCAACTTTGTTCCAGATGGACATAGCTGTACCAAAAACACCAGTGACGGTGCCTGTGGCACCAGTGATGTCAGACGTGTCACGTGTATTACGTTTATGACTTTGATCATCCGCATTAGGGTTTCTCCTAAAGTTGCCTCTATGCTCAGTGGTGTGTACCCCGGTAATAGGGTCTTGGTTACGGATCTGAAAAGCTGCCAAGCTATCAAGTAACAAAGTACTATAAAACAATGATGCATTAGTAGTATGACACATACCAAATTCTTTCATATTCCAGTAAGTCAAGTTAAACAAAACAGGTACATGCATAAATTGTAAGTTGTTAATAAGTGTACCAGGTAAAGCAGTGGCTGTGAGACCACTATGAGGACCAGGGGTTTGTTTTGGACATTCCAAAAGCTTTTTCTCAGTAGGGGGTAACACAGATAAATACATGTCAGCTGAGACCATGTTGTGTACAGCACAAAATTTCCTGGCAGAGTCTTTAGACAATGAATCTCAATATGAGGGGTCAATTAAGGCAGTGATATTGTATAAACCAGAATGTCTAAGAGAAGTTTGGAGCAAGGGCAAGGTACCATTTTGGGATAATTTTGCATTGGGCCAACCATGGAAAGTTCACTTGGAGAGCTTGGCCATGGGGAGTATTTGTCCTTGAGATTTAGTTTGCAACTCAATTTGTAGGGTAGATTTATTAGGAGCAACAACCAAGGCAGTGAGGTAGGCATCTAAACCTTCCTGGACAGTAATCAAATTGTCAGGAATATTGATGGAGACTTCCTCTGGAGTACAGTAGTTGCAGGTGGATCAAGGTGAGGAAGGAGGTGCTTTACCATGCCTTGGATGCAGGGGATAACTCCTCAGAGGAGGAGAAAATGGAACAAGATAGCAATCTTGTCAGTGTATCTGAAAAGGAAAATCAAACATTAGCAAATTAGTACTATTAGAAACATAGAAACACAGACTTTGATGGCAGATAAGGACCGCTTGGCCCACCTATTCTGCCCATTTCCCTACCTACAGGATAAGCTGCAGATCCTAGTTAACCAACAGCCTATTTCTTCCTACCCCCCACAAAAAATGCCTTATGTCTGTCCCATGCATTGTTGAATTCTCCCACAGTTTTAGACCCCACAGCCTTCACAGGAAGGCTGTTCCATGCGTCCACCACCCTTTCTGTGAAAAATTACTTCCTCTCATTGCCCCTGAACCACCCTCCCTCTATCTTCAAATTGTGTCCCCTTATTCTTGCACATCTCTTTTTCTGAAAGATGCTACCCTCTTGGACTTTGTTGATTCCACTGAGGTACTTACAATTTTCTATCATGTCCCCCCCCTTTCCTCAATGGTATACATATTAAGCTCCTTTAGTCTCACCTCGTATGGCTTCTCTTGCAGACCCTGCACCCTTTTAGTTGCCCTCTTCTGGACTACCTCTATCCTGTCTATGTCCTTGTTGAGATAGGGTCTCCAGAACTGGACGCAGTACTCCAGATGGGGTCTCACCAACTGTCTGTACAGAGGGATAACAACTTCCTGTTTTCCGCTGGTGATGCCTCTCCCTATACATCCCAGTATTCCCCCAGCCCTCCCTACTGTCTTCTCACATTGCTTGCTGACATTAAGGTCATCTGATAAGATTACCCTCAGGTCCCTTTCCATTTTTGTTGTTGTTACTACCTCCCCCCTCCCATTGTGTAATCTTCCCCTGGGTTTTTGTTTCCCAGGTGCATTATTTTGCACTTCTTTGCATTGAATCCAAGCTGCCATACTTCTGACCATTCCTCCAACCTTGCCAAGTCCCTTCTCACCCTTTCCACACCTCCTTGTGTATCAACCCTTTTGCAGATCTTTGTGTCATCTGCATAGAGGCATACTTTTCCTTCCAGTCCCTCTGCAATGTCACTTGTAAAGATATTAAAAAGGACTGGACTCAGTACCGAACCCTGCAGTACCCCACTAGTAACCCCTCTTTCTTCAAAGTGGACTCCATTTACAATTACCTTCTGTGTCCTGTTGTCCAGCCAATGTTTTACCCAGGCTACCACCTGGGACCCACTCCCAGGCTGGTTAATTTGACTGTTAATCTCTTGTGTTGGACTGTGTCAAATGCCTTGCTGAAGTCTAGGTAGGCCATGTCCACAGCCCCTCCCTGGTCTACTACTTTGGTCACCCAGTCAAAGAAATCAATTAGATTTGTCTGACATGACCTTCCCACTGTGAACCCATGCTGCCTCAGGTCCTGTGCCCCACTGGCCTCTGGGTGCTCAACAATTCTTTCCTTCAGAAGTGATTCCATCACTTTCCCTACCACAGAGGTCTAATTGACAGGTCTATAGTTTCATGCCTCTGTTCTGGTCCCACTTTTGTGAAGGGGAATCACATCCACCTTCCTCCAGTCCTCAGGTACTATACCATCCTCCCATGATTTGTTAAAAAGTTTAATCAGTGGTTTCACTGGTTCTCGCCTTAATTCTTTTAGAATTCTGGGGTGAATTCCATCAGACCCCATTGCTTTGTCCACCTTCAGTTTTAGGAGTTCTTTCAGAACCCTTTCTTCTGTGAAAGGACTGACATCAACCCCCCATCCAGAATGCTTCTGTTAACTGGATCAGTCACCTCCCCCTCCTCCTCTTTTGTGAATACTGAGAAGAAATATTCATTCAGTATCCCTGCTTTTTCTCTGTCCCTCTCTGCCCACCCACCGTTCATTATATTCAGCCTCACTGTCCCTCCCTTTGTCTTTCTACACTCCCTGATGTAGCTATAAAAGGTTTTATCCCCCTTCTTAATCAAGTTGGCTATCTTTTCCTCAGTTTGGGCCTTTGCTATTCTGACTTCCTCCCACTTCCTTCTGCCTTAACTGGTACAGCTTTCTGTCCTGCTCCTTCTGTGTTTCCTTATACTTCCTGAATGCTATCTTTTCTCCTGACCTTCCCACCACCTCTTTTCAGAACCATAGTGGCTTTTTTCATTTTGATTTGTTTATTTGCTTCACACAAAGGCTTGTTGCCTCTGTGATGGCACTTTGATGTTTCCCCATTGTTGCTCCACCCCTCCTTCTAGCCTATTTGCTAGTGTTTTTCTAAGGCATTCTCCCATCTTGCCAAAGTCAGCCCTCCTGAAGTCCAGTACCCTCACTTTTGTACAGCTTGACTCTGTAGCTGAGTTTATTGTGAACCACACTGTTTGGTGGTCACTTGTTCCCAGATGGTTACCCACTTCTAGATCTGAGATCCTCTCACTGTCCCCATTTGAGAGTATGAAGTCTAAGATTGCTCCCTCATGAGTGGGTTCTGAAACTAGCTGTCTGAGGCATGCCACCTGTAGGGCATCGAGAATGGCTCTGCTCTTGGACGTGGCTGCAGCAAATGTGCTCCAGTTAATATCTGGCATATTCAGGTCTCCCATCAACAGTATCTCTCCTTTATCTGCCATCCTAAGAATGCCTTCTATCATATCCTTGTCCATTCCCTCCCCTGACATGGGGGTCTGTATATAACCCCTGTGCCGATTGTGGTGCCATTTCCAGTCTCTATTCCGCCCAATGGGGTGACGAAAAGTAATTATACTCCTTTATACAGTTTCAGCTGGTTTGCATGTAACCATTTGAATCCTACAGCCGCCTAGGTGCATACTGTGTGACCCTGAGCAAGTCACTTAACTTCTTTGTGCTCCCCAGTTGCACCTGTAAACAAGCTTTCAGCTTAGTGTGTCTCTCCTGGTTAAATAAAAAAAAATTGTCAATTTGTTGTTTTGCATGAGTCTAACCTAATAGACTGCTGGACTGAGCTTGTTGACAATGGGGTAGGGTCCTTCCCATTTATTGGAGAAGGAATGTGTGGGATGTGCAAATCTGAGAACTATTACCTGATCCCCGACTTGCCAATCCATTTCTTGTGCGTGTTTGTCAAACTGAATTTTGGACTGTTGCTGGGCCTTGCCCATGCAATTAGCAGCATACAAATGAGTGTGTATGAGGTCTTGTCTGAATTTTTCCACATATTGGTCCACTGAGACATAGTCTGTAGTAGGGGCATGTAGGTCAAACAACAGGTGTTCAGGTAATCTCATATTTCTACCAGTCATCACCTCAAAGGGTGTCAGCTGGGCGGTGGCTGAGGGTGTACCCCTAATTGCCATAAGGAGTAACGGCAGTAGGGAATCCCAATACTTGGGATTGTCCTCAATGAATTTGGAAAGCATTTGCTTAATCCATTGGTTGGCTCTCTCTACTTGACCTGAAGATTGTGGGTGGTAAGGTATGTGGAACTTCTGATAAACTCCAAGGAGTTCAAGTGCTTTTTTTCATCAACTTACCTGTAAAACTGGTTCCTTTGTCTGAGTCTACCTTGAGAGGTAGGCCCCACCTGGAGAAAATTTGTTCCACCAGGATTTTGGCAGTGGTTTTAACAGTGCATGTCTTAGTGGGGAAAGCTTCAACCCACTTAGAAAAGAAATCAGTGACCATGAGGGCGGATTTGTTGTTTCTACTGGTATTGGTTGGGGACCAATAAAATTAATCTGTATAGCATGCCAAGGGCCAGAATGCCTTTGTAGTAGCAGTTTGGCATTATGTTTGGTAGTAATGGGATTGTTTTGTGCACAAACAAGGCAGTTATCTATGTACTGTTTGACATCCTTGGTGACACCAGGCCACCAGGCAGTGGTGTTAAGCCTTTGGAATATGTTTTCCACTCCCTGGTGTCCCCCAGTAGGGGTGTCATGCATCTGGTGCAGAATGTCAGGCCTAAGTTGATGGGGAACCACCCAGAACTTGGTGGGGGTGTCATCTGGTTGATACCAGATGAGCTTGTCATCAGGGGACAGGTGTAACTTACCTTCATGCCTTCGGTAGGGGTCGTGGGTAGGTAGATTTTTCTCAGTACCTTTATCCAGGAATCTGAACACATCTTTGAGTTCAGAGTCAGCATGCTGGGCTTCTGACAAATCCAAGGGGGAAAAGGGTTCAGGGTTCTTCCTGACTGCTGCAATGTGTATGGTCGCTCTGGCCTCTGGATGGTCCATCATCCAGGTGTTCCCCCCTCGGGCCCCTTCCTTTGCAAGGGTGTCAGCAGTGTCATTGAAGGCATGATAGGGATCGTGTATGGAGTGGGGCTTAACTTTGTGTACATAGAGTTTGAGTGCAAACATCTGTGCCAGTGAGTAAATGTATATTACCAGTTCCTTGTGTTTCACTGGACTGCCATCAGAGGAGGTAAAGGAGTTCTTCTGCCAGAAAGGAAGGAATTCTGTAATGGAACAGCAAACCCAGTTACAGTCTGTGAAAATGATGGTATCCTCGGTACCATGCTGGATGAACTTGAGGGCGCAGGCCACCGCTGCCATCTCAGCATACTGTGATGATGCCACACTGCAACGCTTAGAAATCTTAACAGTGTTACCATAAGGGTACATGACTAATATGCCCATTCCTGCTATCTGTTCTCCCTGATAATAGGAAGCTGAGCCATCCATAAAGACATGACACAATGAGATGTTCTCAAGTAGTTGTGGTGTAGCAGGAAGGAAAGGACCTGGATCTGGTAGATCAGGTGGCTGCAGTGTACAGTTGTGGGGTTCTCCTTGGAAAAGGAGACCATGCACCAGCATGGATGGCATTTTGGTTGGGTGGACCTTGATGTCTCTGTCCTGGAGAAGAAGAGACCAGTGTGTCAGCCTGGTATTGGAGACAATCTACTATATAAATGTTTTTGCCCACTAAGTGTGCATTGGGACCAGCCTCACACTTGAGTGTGAGGCCCCTTGAAGTGACTGTTCCCCTTTAAAGACTCCTGGACTGCATCTTTAAGGGATGGATACTCCATTATACATATATAAGACCACAACAACACCACAACATGTACACTACAAAAGATGTAGTGAATATGATGAATTTTCTAATTTCCACCTTAATGTTCAAGGTTGGATGTTCAAAGGTATTGCCCAAGTGTCCCCCTGTTAATACCTGGCAGCATATTTGAATATATTGATGCATATTTATTCATCATTGCACTGCACCTTCTCACCTTGGCTTTTTATTATCTGGGTACTACTTATTTTCAGTGGTGCTCCCATTTCTTTTTATTAGTCTTACATTTCTAAGCTTATCATGAGATTTTGTACATACACAAGGGTATGTTTTTATATTTATGTCAACTAATTATATTCCTTCCACTCACCTGACTGGGGGAAACATTCTGACAGTTTAGCTTGGATGTGTGTCAGCACTTAAATTGTTGCTGATCACTTTTGAAGGTGGGTAATTTTTATCACCAAGTCTACCAGGGTAAATAACAATAATATGAAATTATGGTATAATTACTTCCCTGAGGCAGGCAAGGCAAGCAGTCTTTTCTGCCACCAAAACGTTAGTATTTGGTATTCAGTTAATTTCCACACAGCATTTATTTGTCTTTAAATCTAGTCACGTTAAAAAAACAGATGCACATCAGTTCAGTTTTTTCAAGATTCTTGGAAGTGAAGAAAGGAAATGCACCACGTAAGGCAAAATTACACTTGCAGAATAGGGATTAAAAGATACAAAATCCAATGTTAATCATACCAAGTACTGTAGGTGCACTGGAAAATCTATCTTGTTATTAACTGGAAACAAGAAAAAATAAGTCCTTTCAACATGCATTATATTGCATTACTGCTCTATTCAGCAAAAGAAAAAGGCTCCATTTATGAATGCATTGCAGGCATACTGGAAGCTCGAGAACCTGAATGAAAATGTTACCTCTTTACAACAACTTCTCCTTTTCTACCAGCAAACAGGAGTTGGCAGAGAAAACATGCTAGCATGATCAGCATCACTCATATACAGTGCATGCAGACAGACGTATGTACTGTACACATAGACATACTGCCAACAGAAACACAGGCACAAAGTCATGTATATAGACTGTCACACACAGGAATGTTCAGCAAATCCACAATTTTTTGAAAGCTGTGCATTACGTGTCCCCATGGGATGCCAGCAGTAATGATCCAAGAGCAGCTAGGACAACTCTCTACAGAGTTTGTTTTGCCCCATCCTGCTACCAGCATTTCTGGGACCAACATGCCACCACCTTCCTCCCCATCAAAGGATAAATCCAAGAATTTCTGGAAAGACAAGGAGGCCCCTATCTCAGTCATGAAGCACTGGCAGAATGACTACTTGAGTTTGTACAATCTGTATACAATTGAGCCATGCTCAACAGGGCTCAAAAGACATTCCTTTGTGTCTGCAAAGGATATTTCATGCACATGAGAAAGGAGTTGAGGGCAGCTATACAAATGAACTGCAGGACCATTTATAGAGCACTGTGGCCCATGGAGATCAACTCATATACTGCTGCTACCTGGAAGGAGGATATTGCACATAATAGAGCGAATGGGAGAAGGACCATCAGACACCAAGGCAATGTTTGCATTGTAGCTGAGAGTGGGACCACTGGGCATGAGGGAAGCGTCTCTTCCAGGACTGGGAGTAGGAGGAGTGACCACTTGACACTGATGCTGTGTCTGTAACGAGGTTGTGGGCATGAGGGGGAGGATAGGATCCATCTCCTTTCCTATCATCAAACAGGAGTGGGCAGAGCAAACATGCTAGCACAGCTGGCATCACTCTTATGCATGCACACAGACATATGTACACAGAGACACACGGTGGCCAACAGACACACAGGCACAAAAAACCATGTACATAGACTATCACACACACAGATGTTCAGCTAGTCACAATTTTTCAAAAACTGTGCATTACATGCCCCCATGGGATGTCAGCAGTGATGATCCAAGAGTAGCTGGGACAACTCTCTACAGAACCTGTTTTGCTCATCCTGCTACCAGTGGGGAGGTGCTTTACATTTCTGGGACTTGCATACCACCACCCTCCTCCCTGCCAAAGGATAAATCCAAGACTCTACTGGAGAGACACTGAGGTCCCAATCTCAGCCATGAAGCACTGGTAGAAGGTGGACATAATGACTACTTGTTTTGGTGCAACCTTTTTAACACTGAACCACGCTCCACAGGACTCTCAAATTGTTCCCGTGTGCCTGCAAAAGATGATGCAGGTCAACCAATAAGCATGTGCCCTATACTGTACATGTTCTGTGACAGTTCAGTCAGCTGCCAGCCATGGTGGTGTGAGGAGGGCTATGCCGGTTGCTGGCTTGAATCAGGCTGAGGGGGTGAGCAGGTGGGTGGGTCACTACCTGCTGGACTGGAGGGGGTTGGGGACCACTAGACTACCAGGGTAATGTATTTTAGTCAGGATGACATTCAGAGATCATCAGGATTTTATTTATTTCATGTATATCAGGGGACTGGGGCTGAAGAGGGACCACTGGACCACCACTGTTTATGACGACATTACTGGGAAGGGGATCGGTGCTGGGGATGGACCGCTGGACCACCAGTGAATGAAAACAACATACTGGGGATGGCGATTGGAGCAGGGACTGTACTGCTGGACTACCAATGATTTTGTGCTTTTTACCTGGACAGAGATCAGTGCTTGGGGGGGACCTGGCCGGCACACTCGGCCGTGGCACTCTCAGGCAGATGAGCCCATAATTAGCATGCAAATGGCCCCTTAACACCGTGCATGCCTAATGGCCTCATCTGCATGTTTGGGCTGAATGTCACCCACAGGGGCCATGGTGCTAACCAGTGTGTGCTGCAATGTACACCTATGGGTGGTCTTTGGTGCAGCATTCTGATAACGCAGCACAAAGCATGGTGACTGCCTGCTGTGCACCCCGCCACTATGGTCTGATATTCAGACAGATGGCACAGTCAGTTCTGATTGCATTATCTGTCTGAATATGGCGCAATAACCATCTAGCCCTATTTTTTGTGCAGAGCCCCTATCTGTGCACAGACAACAGGCTCTGAATATAGGGCCCTAAGTCTTATTTCAAAAATCTTATCTCAGCTCCAATTGCCTTTTTTGCATTTAGCTTATTTATTTCCTTCAAAACGTCTGTTGGGCTTGGGTCTCTAAAACAGAATGTAGGAATACTTTCTGGGAGACAGTCAATCTGAAAGTTGATAACCATGCTCTAAGGATTTTCTTGGTGTGGTCTCTGTCACAATGTCTGGCAGGTTACAAATAGGTGTTTAGCAGAGCAGCTGCATGCTCCCTGACTCGTTCTCGAAAGTAATGTCGGAGTCGGTCATTCTTACCCCTTCTAGTTGTTTTATCAGGCTCTAATACCTAGATGGGCTAGTAGCTTGGTTTATTTTGTTTTTTTAATATTCCTTTTCAGTTTTTTTAATCAGATGTACATTTGTTTCTAAGAGTTTTAAAAATGTCCCAGGCTTCAAGGTTTTATTAGCTTTTTTCCACACTGCATTTTTTTATTCAAATGTGTTTCTTGATCTGCTCCTTGACCCATGGGAGACCGTTTTGCCTTTCTTTGTTTGGTTTAAATGGTTCATTTTTATTACAAATTTCAAGAAATGATTTGGAGAACTCCTCCACAGCCATGTCCAAGTCCAGGACTAAATTGACCCTGCTGCAGTTTGTTTGGACAATTTGGTTCCTGAAGCTTTGTAAACTGCAGTTCTTATAAATACCTCTGATAAGATGGGGTCACTAATTACATTATTTTAGTTTTTGTTTCCCTGTTACGGGTGATATAACAAAGATCGCCTAGATTTGGAGTCCCTACTTATATATTGGTTGTTACAATGTTTGGGGTCTTGAATATTAGCTCCAATGTGTTGTCCTGGTTTGTGGAGATCCCTTCTAAGTTATTTGATTTACAGTTTGGGTTAAGCCATAGGGAAGAAGCTTTTGTGCACTACAGTCTCCCCTGAGCCTCCCCCACATGGCATCAAAGTCCTCTATGAGGATTGCCTCTTCTCTTATTATAATCGGAGACAATTTTTGAGCCAGAGTTTCAAAAGATGTTGTCTTGATCTTTGGGGTGAGTATATTACTCCGACACGCAGTTGCTGAACTAGAAGGGGAAGTAACACCACTACAATACTCTCTACACTCCATGAGAAAATTAGTTCAGTGTGTCCCAAATCATTTTTTACCACTGCATAGGCAGAGCCTGCAGCCTTTTTGTGAGAGCTCAGAAAAATGAGCTACCAGATCAAGCCCTGGAACACTTCCATTTTGGAGTTTCAGAATGATCCTTCCAAAACTGCAAAACGGTCAGTACCAGTCTGCCATGGCCGCACTATTTCAGCACTGCTCCGGCACTTCTGTATTCAGCAATGCACTGCACATGCGCACGTGTCACACATGCATAGTTTTGTCATGTACGCCATCTTGGGAATGGCATATGCCATTCACAAGAACTACGTATGCATGACTATGGTGCATGCATAGTACTGTTGGTGCCGCCATCTTGCATGTGGCATTCACACGCATTTGGTGGCAGTTGTTCCCCTGTGGTGGTGGCACTCCTACAAGCTCACTGCCGCTGTATCGGCTTGGGCTAGAGTTTGTTATATATGAAATAACACTCCCTCCTCTTTTTGGCTGGTTGTACCTAAAGTGCTCATAATTCTTGATGGAGATCTTAGAGTATGAGTTCTTTTTTGATAGCCATGACTCTGTGATCCCCACTATGTCATAACACTTTTGTTCAAGCCAGACTTTCAGCAGATCTGTTTTATTTGCTAAGCTGATGGCACTGTCATATGCTATTGTCAATTGTTTTAAAGTGTTATCAGGCCCAGGATTAATTTCAGTGTCACCTCCAATTACAGTACAAGCAATGTGAAAATAAAGGCTAAATGTGCTGTAACTCTCCCTTGTTTGTCATTGAAAATATCCACATTTTTTTTTGGTCTACAAGTGAGTATACTTTGTTGTAGACAATTTGAAAATCAGTTTCTACCTTTATTTGACTGCATACAATTCGGAGGAACCATGATGGCCAATAACATACTGAGTATTTTATTGAGTTTATGCATTGAAGAATGCTCCACCCCGACATGGTTCCCTCTGAGGTTACCTGCTACTGTTTGCATCAGTCCCATCTGAAGATACATGTAATACCTTTTAGCAACAGTGTCAGTGGCTCAGTAGGCAGCACACTCACCTCTGAGGCCGGGAGATAAGAGAGAGGGCTGTGTGTTCAGTTCCCACATCTGGCACTTGGGTTAATATCCCAGTACTGACACTGTAGTGCAGCATGAGAGGGGTGCTGCACTTCTGAGGTGCCGTCTTTCAGATGACATGTTAAACTGAGGTCCCATCTGCCTGGATTGGTGGTAGTTCAGGTGGATGTTAAAGATCCCATGGCACTTATCGAAAAGAGAAGGGGTGTTTTTATTTATGATAATGCATACAAGAAACCACATGAACAACAAAGGAGATACATGATTCTCATAATAAACAACAAAAAAAAACTGGAAAGATAAAGGGAGAGAAAAATAAAAAGGACACAGATCAAAAGAAAGGAAATTCATAATTCAAAACAGTATTGTTGCCAAAAAAAAAAACCACCAACAAAAAGGAGGGGGGAGGGTTAATATCCAAGTTATTTATATTTAATAATGTGAGAAAACCCCCTTCACCAAAATTTCACTTTATCAACATTGTACATTTGTTTATCTTTAAAATAAACGTTTGATAGTTCATTCTTGACATAACAACAAAACCCTTCAACTGTACTCATTTTCTGATAAATTACTCATTGGCATCTTAATTGCCATAAACAAAATCTTAAACATGCAAAAAAAATCAACAAAGTGTGTTTGTCATATATCTGCAGGCAGGGTGGCACTATTCCAATAATTAAAGTCTCATAATTAATAAGAGACAACCAAAGCATGTTCCATCTATTAGCAACATGTTTCCATATTGATTTTGAAAAGGAACAGTAGAAGAAAAAATGCTCCATGGTTTCCTCTTGGTTCATACAATCAGGAAAAGGGCAATTCCTCTCTTCCCTGGCTTTATATTTAGCCATACCCCTAACATTTAAACAACCATACATGATGAGTCACTGGGTTTCCCACATCTGTGTAGGGAGTTTGGGGTTATTTAATTGTTCTAAAATATTATTATTACCAGCTGAGGGGCAATTTTTAAAACATGGGTCATTAGGATAGACACTAGCCATTATAATCCTATAAAGATTTTTCATATTATTAGAAGAAATTTGTTCTTTTAACACCTGCTATTTATACAGCTTCTGTTCTGTTGGTCAAAAATATGTTGGGAAATGGAGATGTAGGTAGGTAAGGTAAGGTAGGTAAAATTTTTTATTCATATTAAAATGAATATGGATAATATCACTGAGCCGAGGCTCATTTATAGTGAGGTCCATAAGTGCAATACCAGTTACTCTTATAATAAATAATTAAAGTACAAATTAACACATACATTATAAATAAACATTAAACAAATAACAATAGCAAATTCCACTGTCATATATCATGCAATCATAACAGTCAACGACACACATATAGTACATATACAAATACCGGATTGATTCTCATTTCGCTCGCACTACGGAACTAATTCTCCTTCTATATTTGTATGGTTCACATACCACTCTTTAATCAAATTTATCTGGAAATTTCTATTTACAGGTCTCAACTCACCAGGCAGCTTGTTCCATAATTCAGGACCAAGGCATGTAAGATGATTTTTTCCCAAAACTGTATTTCGTTTTGGTATCTCACATGCCAAGCTAAGTGTTGAACGTAATTCCCTAATAGGGGTTTTTAATCTAATACCCTCACCAATATAATCAGGGACTTTCCCCAATAAACATTTTATCAGGAATGTAATTGTATTTAAAATTCTTTTTTGAGGCAAGGAAACCCAATTTAACTTTTTATACATATCTAATCAATGTGTCATTTTCGGGACTCCTAATATAAATCTAGCCAATTTATTATACATAATGTCTAATTTGGATAACTGCTTTTTTGTGGCACCCATATAGACTATATTATCGTATTCCAATATGGGTAATATCATTACAGTAACAACAAGTTGTCGGACTTCACAAGACATGTAATTTTTAATTCTGTATAATGATCCTAGGCATTTCCCTACTTTTTTAATGTACTCTCAAAATGGATATCCCATTTAAAATGACTATCTAAATAAAGCCCCAGATATTTATAACTATTTACTTGTTCTAGGGTGGTCCCTGTAACTGTCACAATATGTAGTTGTCTCTGTTCAGGTATAACCCCATTACCCTTACAAAATAACATAACCTGTGATTTTTTTTTTGTTTAAGACTAATTTGGAGCTCAACAAAAAGTCCTGTATGTAATCAAATGCTTTTTGCAATGCTAATTGAATTGGACCCAATGATAATCCAGCCACATAAATAATTATATCATCAGCATATAAATGGTACTGTATCCCATGTCCCATGTTGTAAGAAATGTAAATCATTCATATAAAGATTATACAAAATAGGTCCAAGGATAGATCCCTGTGGTACACCCGAGACGGTTTCTCTCAATTCTGAGGTCCAGTCCTTTATGGTCACCTGTTGTTGTCTCGAATTCAAGTAATTTCTAAACCAATTGACTGCCATTTCAGATATACCACAGGTTCTCAATCTGGAAAGTAGGATGCCATGGTCCAGGGTGTCAAATGCTTTCGATAAATCAATAAAAATAGCTCCCACTGGTATCCCCCTGTCCAGATGTTCTACAATGTCCCCAGTAACCTTCAATAAGGCTGTAGTAGTTCCATGTTCTGGTCTAAATCCCGATTGAAATTTATTAAGTAAATTAGTTCTTTTTAAGAAAGTCTGTATTTGACCTGCCACAATTTTTTCCAAAATTTTCGACATTGTTGGTAGTAGAGAAATTGGTCTATAATTCTCTATCAACATTCTAGAACCAGACTTATATACTGGAACAACTCTTGCAGTTTTCCAAATTTTAGGCATCTCTGCATATGTGAGAGACATATTAAATAGATTTGCCATTGGCTGATCTATCACAGGAGCTGCGAACTTTAATAAAATATTTGGAATTCCATCCATGCCTTCGGATGTATTTATATTAATTTTCAATAATAATTCTCTAACTTCCTTACTAGTTACTGGGGTAAATATAACCTTCATTTGTTCATTCTGTTGTACATTTTCATTACTTGCATAATTCTCCCCATTGTCTGCTATAGACAACTGACTTGAGAGATTCAATCCAGTTTGTAATACATCTGTACCCATATTAATAAAAAAATGATTAAATGTGTTTATTACTGTGTCTCCTAACTCCATCTTAACTCCATCAATTAGAAATTGACAAGGATAATCCATTTTCTGTCCTTTATATAATTTATTTATAGTATTCAAAAAATCCTTTGGGTTTTCAATTACTTCTTTAGATAATTTATCATTACAATACGCTTGTCTAGCCCTCCGTACCTCTTTAGTATATGTATTTCGAAGCTGTCTAAGATTAATCCACTCCTGATTTCCTTTTATTACTTTAGCTTTCCTCCATGCTCTATCTCTGGCTCATTTAATCTTATGTAGTTCAGAACCATACCAAGGTGCATTATTTGATTTAACACGTCTAGCCTTTAATGGGGCATGTTTATTACAAATAAATAAGAAGTCTTTTAGAAACATATCCCAAGCATCCTCTACATTTTGGACCAACTCCATTCTTTCCCAATTGTACCCTTCCAAATCTTGCATAAATTCAATATAATCAAAATGTTTATATGTCCTAATATGTATGGTATGCTTTGTCTCTCTTATTACCTTCTGTTTTCTTATGCAAAAAATAATTTGATGATCTGACATAGTGTCAGGCAAAACCCCACTTTTCTCATATTTATCAAAATTAGTGGTAAATATAAGGTCCAAAATAGTTGAATTTACAGGGTTAATTGTATTTAATCTAGTAACCTCTGTTGTGAGTTGAGTTAGTCCCAAGGTAGTGGCCATGTCTAACAAGCCATGATGAGCCTCTATTGTGCCCCAGTCAACATTTAGATCCCCAATTACTAATAATTCATGTGTAGCCAAATAATCCTTCAGAATTTCCTGCATTTCGTCGAACACTACCAATTTACTTTTTGGTGGGCGATACATACCCAATGATAATACGGGTTTGCTATAGGGAAATTTTAATTCTAGAGAAAGAATTTCTGCTCCAGTCCAATTATTTAAGTTGTCCATTTCCTTTATATTAATCCAGTCTCTGGCATAAATTACTACCCCACTACCTCTTTTATTTCTATCTTTCCTCCATACATTAAATTTTTCCAGAGCTATATCATTATCTTGAATCCCTTTGTGCAGCCATGATTCAGCTATTATTACAATATCGGGCTTATATTGTTCTATCCAATCTCTCAAGGTTTCAATTTTTCTAAACAAACTACAAATGTTAATGTGCACAATCTTTAAACCATCCTCCTTAAAAATTTCTGCGGTGTAATCATTATTGATATCAAATAAGGGTCCCGGATTTAAGTGGATATCTCCACACGTCATCAGACCCATAATGATCATCAATTTACTAAATTTGCACATTTTAAAGTATCCTAATCTCCCCCTCTTTGTTTGTTGTTTAGTGCTGATAACCTTTACCAATGAATTTTGCCCCCATCCACCCACCACCTTACTAATAATACAGGCCCATTTTATTAGAGTAGTTTCAACATCATTTTCTAGTAAGTTAATCTTAATTTCTCCCTGCCAACCATTCAATACATTGAACAACCAATAAATAGTTTATATCCTGAACACAGTCACTGTTCTAAAAAAAAACTCTTCAGCTCCTTGTACTGTAACAGGCAAAAGTCAGCTTCAGCCCATAGTTTTCTCGTAGTTTCAAGCTATATTATTTCACTACTGGTGCCTAACTCTATAAAACATCACAAACATAGCATTAAGTTATAAATTTGAATAACTTTCAATAAAAACTAATAAAATACACCTCTCCTACCTTAAAAATGATACTGAGATGTTGAATTAACTAATATATTTTTTTGTTACTGAGTGGCGCTCACTCCACTCACGATCACGCTCCCACGCTCGTGCTGCAGGCAGTGCTCGAGTTTTAAATGCTACTGCCCCTCCTCCTTTGATGATGCGTTCTCCGTTCCACCTCCTCCCTCTCAGGCAGGTACAGGAAAGATCAAAGGGGAGCTTTGGCACACAACTTAGCTCAGAGAACTATGAAATACTGGCGTTTTGTAATTAAAAATAACACAAACAGTTCATGAAACACACACTAGTTCAAGGCAACACAGTTCTATTGTAGCAGCAGACAAGTGGATTTGCTGGCAGATGGAATAGTGATTTGCCACGTACCTGGAGTGTAGATTGCAGTGCTCAAGTTTTAAATGCTACTGCCCCTCCTCCTTTGATGATGCATTCTCCGTTCCACCTCCTCCCTCTCAGGCAGGTACAGGAAAGATCAAAGGGGAGCTTTGGCATACAACTTAGCTCAGAGTACTATGAAATACTGGCATTTTGTAATTAAAAATAACACAAACAGTTCGTGAAACACACACTAGTTCAAGGCAACACAATTCTATTGTAGCAGCAGATGAGTGGATTTGCTGGCAGATGGAATAGTGATTTGCCGGAGATGTGGATGAATTTTAGGAGCATAAATTTGTCCAGGCCTTCAAATATCGCTCTAGGGATTGCCTAATCCAATACCTATCTTGGCTTTCTGAAAATAAAAAACATTTCCTTAAATTATGTGAAATAAACAATACATGACAAAAAATAACTGGATCCACCATACCCAAACCCCCTTTATCCGTAGCCAAATACGTATAACATCTCTTCACTGGATTCAGTCTATTCCCCCATAGACGTTGGAAACAACAACTATACATTCTGGTTTCATACTGGGTAGGTACAGGAAAGATTTGGGCAATATATTGAAAACAGGGTAAAATAAATTGTTTAAGAACCTGGATTCTTTTGAGTTTGGAAAATGTAAACTGCTTCCACCTAGCAATTTTCCCCTCAATCTTTTTACATACTAAATCCCAGTTATCTACTGGCAAGTTTTGAGGCCCAAAAAGAACACCCAAAATAGTTAAAGGTTCGGTTGAGAAAATAATATTATTTACAAAAATAGGAAAATGAATAACACTCCCCATTAGTAGACCTCTGGATTTCATGTGATTAAGTTTGTCATTAGACAAGGAAGAGAAAAGAGAAAATTCTGTAAAAAAACTCCGCTATCTGCTCCTGAGAATTAAAAAAAAAGGCAAACAACATCTGCGAAAGCCTGTACCAGTACTTGATCATTTGATAGTGGTTTATGTAACCCTTCCCAGCGGGGAGGGTTTGTTAGAGCATGTAATAAAGGTTCTAGTGAAAAAACATATAGCAAGGGGCTAAGCAGGCACCCTTGATGAACCCCAGTGTTTATTTCTATTGCCTTTGTTATGTGCCCCTTGACCACTGGATAGACTTTAGGTGATTTATATAAATCCCGAATCATCCCGACAAATGAAATAGGGATGCCAAAAAATTCCAAAACCTGAAATAAAAAAACCTGGTTAACCCCGTCAAAGGCTTTCTCCAAATCAATTGATAACAAAAAAACAGACTTCCCTTCTAAGGATAAATATTCTATTACCTCTCTAATGATTGTTAAGGGTAACTGGATATTCCTATATGGGACACCACAATATTGTAAAGGAGATATAACTTTATTAGCCATTAATCATAACCTATTGTTTAGCAATGATGCAAAGATTTTATAGTCTGTATTTAAAATAGTAATGGGCCACCAATTCCTAAGATCTCCTTTATCACCTGATTTAAATATATAAATCAATAGCCCTTCTGTAAAAAAATCTGGAAACTGTAGTTTAGAGACAAAAAATTGAAATACTAAAAGTAAACAAGCCGTGATGTCTGTTTGAAAAGATTTATAAAAAGAATTTGGAAGGCCATCCAAACCTGGCTTAACATTATCTTTTAATTTTTTAATAACCTTTTCTATTTCAAGGCAAGAAAAGGGAACTTCCAATTTTTTTATCTCCTGGGCTTCTAAAAGATCAGGAGGCACCCCTAAGTAATGTGCAATATCAAAAACCGAAGGTTCAGAAATTGGTTTTAAACTATCAAAATAGTCTTTAATAATAGAATTGATACCTTCTGCATCCTCCACCTTAATCTGATTCCACATGAGATATTCCAAAGCTGTAGAATCCTTAAGTTTTTTACATAATTCGAAGGGATCCCTGATAACTGTTTTAGAAGAGTGATTAGTAAGGACAGCTTGCAAGGTCTGAGACCTATTATATTGATATACTTTCATTTGATCTTTAATGTGTTGAATTTGATCAGAATAATCATGCTTACATGTATTAGCTAGGGTAGTTAAGTATTGCAATTGGGACCTTAACTTTAAATATGAAAGAAAACTTGAATTCCGTTTTCTTTTACCATACTTTTGAAACCAAGAACAACAATATTGCTTCATTTTCAGCCACCAAATGCCTAAATCAGAATATAAAAATGTTATTGATAGTCTAGCCCTTAATATAAGGGAAATAGAATTTATTACAACAGTTTCTTTCAAGATGGAGGCATTTAGTTTCCATCTCGTAGATTTCCTCCCAACAGAGGGGAAAGTGCCAACTTCAACCAGCACTAAAAGGTGATCTGAGAATTCCACAGGGTCTATTTTAAATTTTCCTATTGCTGTATTTTTTGAAAGGACTAGATAATTGATAGTGGAACAAACTTTCCCCTTAAAAAAAGTAAAATTAGAGTCTGATTTTACAGAACAGCTACAATTAACCAAATCTCCTGTCTTGATAATAGATGCTAAACAGTTCGAGTCACAATAATTTTTTTTTGTTTGACCCACCTTTTATAGAGAGAGTACAATTAAAGTCTCCTCCCCAAAAATTAGTAAGGGAAGAAATCAAAAAGGGTTGAATCAGTTTCATGTACTCAGTTCTAAGGGCTTTTGTTTGGGGATTATAAATATTAATGAATCTACAAGATCTAGAGTGCCATAAACCATCAATAATTAAAATTCTTCCCGGAATCAATTCAATTAGTTTGAGTAACACAAGATGAAAAGAATTAAACAAAATACCTATCCCATCTGTGCTGTCCCTACCAACGGACCAGAAAGATGGCCCCCAAGGCCAGTCCCGTTTGAAGGAAGTAATTTGTTCTTGGGCAAACATCCAGGTTTCTTGAAGAAAGCACTCCCCTAAAGACTGGTCCCTAAGGAACTGAAAAACAGCTTGTCTTTTAGCAGAGTTGAGTAGACTATGTGTATTAAGGGAGCCCTGTAAGAACCCAGCTATGAAGATAATAAAAAGAGCAAGGGAACCACAACCTATTTTTTCCTCCTTTTTTTTTTCTCCTTATAGTCTTCTATAGGGGTACTCATACCACCTTGTGTGGATTTTTGGGAGTCAGAGTCTCCAACATCCATTTCTGAATCCCCCAAGAGGTAAACAGAGCAGCATATGAGTTAGGAGATTCAAAAGACTCATTTTTTGAAACAACCACAGTCTTCACATGTCTATTGGACTGTCGTGGAGGAAGGGAAGACACTTCTACACTGTCCTTCCTCATCTGTTCTGAATCTGTAGTATCAGTGTAGCAAACAGGTTCTAGAAGATTTGCCACTTCAGCTTCAATTTTGACAATACTAGCTGGAACTACAGGAGAGAGAGAGGTAAAGTGGAAACAGAAGGAGGAAGGGGGACCAAAGGGGGCCTGAATTGGGAAACTGGGTCTAATGACTCCTGCTAAAGAGGAGGAGCCATTGCCTTAGTCTCCACTTGTTTGGAAACAGTATCTTGGGCTTGCTGAATGATCAAGTCTGTACTTCCACAAGAAGTTTTATTTTTTGCAGCCCATGGGCAATCTCTAAAAGCATGGCCAAAATCATCACATAAGTCACATTTAGTGTGGTGCGCACACTGCATAGTTATATGACCCACTTCCCCACAATTATCGCATCTCGGCTGGTCACACACACTAGAAAGATGAGTTTTAGCCCCACACTTATAGCATACCCTAGGTTGCCCACTGTAAAAACACACCCCACGATCTCTCCCCAACAAAAAGGTATTTGGAATATGATCAGTTCCTGAATCTGTTTGCCTGAGCTTCACCCTGTATTCCCACCACCCGGTCCAAAACTGCTCAGAGTCCAAAATAGGATCTGGATCACTTTGGATGTCACATTTTTGGGAAAGCCAAGAAGTAATATCTTCCACATGGACCCCCTCATTTCTAAACATAACTCTAACATTTTTAATCACCAAGAAGGGGGTCCATATGGGAGAAAATTTAACTTGCCCGTAATGTTCCCATAAAAGGTCTAAATTATAAGCTGAGGGAAAACTGATGTTGAAATTGTCATCCCCAGAGATATTTATAAATGCAAAAACATCTCTTGGTAAAAATTTAAATGATTCCTTAATTAAATATTTCCCCACATAATGTCTATCGGGCCTGACTTCCAGGCCACCTTTATAGCGAATTCTCACTGCATTCTGCTGAGGTGCAGTTTTCCTTCTGGATTTTGAAAATAGTTCAGATAAGAGGGGCTTAGTTGTAGGCTCTGGAGCCCCTACACTCTTTAGTTGTGCTGAAACTTGTGGCCCTGGAGCCAAATTCTCCTTTGGAAAAGTTTTTAGATCAGGTTCAGATGCTTGAACAGGCATAGCTGTAGCAGGAGTAGCAGTAGAGATACCATGTAAATTAGACTTTGACTGCCACTCAGGAGTTTGAAGATTGAATGAGGGATCCCGGGCCAAGTCTGGGGTCCAAACCCCTGATGGGTCCTTCTCCCATCCAGCTCCCTGTAATGCTTTCTGAGGAGACCAGGAAGCGTCATGTATACCAGAAACCCCGATACCCTGATATAGTGGAACAGTTCCTGAAATAGCAGCACACTCTTTTGACTGGGCATACTCCTACGATAAAGTTGTAGCCCCTTGTAGTAAAGGCGTTTGAGTTTTAGAGATAACAGGCGGTGAAAAACTGAATTCAGTAACTCATTTTTGATCAGTAGCCCTCGTTTGATAAGTTATTGGAAGGGCCTCAGTCTGTGCAGTGCCAGAAGGCGACTGTGGATAGAACACAAAACCTGACTCTTTAGACAGTCTTTTCTGTTTGGAACTGTGAGTCAGCTTGTTGTAGCACTGGAGCCACAATAGGGCGTTTGAAAATTTCAGAAGGAGCCGATACCGGCTCACCAACAACGTCAATCCCAAGAGGTGTGCTCAGCTTTCGGCACTCGCTATTCCCAGCAACTAACCTGCCAGCCGGCACACATGTTTCAGCCTTCAAAGCCTTAAGAGAATCAATAGCGCACTCACCCATCTCCTTCAATGGAAGCCGACCTTCGATTTCCTCATTAGTGCTGTCAACACCTGTGGGCAGCTTGTCAGACTGCTCAGCTGAAACAGCGTGTGACGTAGAGTGTTGAAGTGCAAACGGCGCTACATTTGTAATTTCCATCATGGATTCTTTGCCATCACATCGTAAGTTAGTTTTTCTTGCTGTTTCTGATAAAACCATCGTAGTCTTCTCAGGTACCAAAAGCTCCGGTACCGATATGGCTTCATGGAAAACCTCATCTCCTTCACAGACTGACATTTTCAACGCGTCTTCTGATAAAGTATCCTCTGCTAGCGGTGAGGCCTTGCCCACCACTAGACTCACATCCAACTACTCTGAAAGCTCCCCTAGAGTGGCCATCTCACACAGAGACAGCTGTCCAGCCACAGGCGATTAGGGGAATTTCCCCGGTGTCCTGGCCAAATTTCCCTCATTCACTAAAAATACCACCAACAGCTTAATCTGGTTCAAGGTCAGTTGGCATTCATCTCTATCCCCCTCCCCAAGGTCGTGCCTGAAAATAGGCAGAATTTGTTTAGTGCACTTACCCTGTCAACAAAAAACTAAATAAAAAAAAAGGGAATCATCTAGTTCTGTACTCTTTTGAGCCGAGTCCCCAAGACTGGTAGCTTTAGTGGTAGATTGTGCTGATCTGTAGTTCCTCGTGAGGTCAGAGATTTTATCAAATTAAAACATCCCTCACTCACTTATAGGGATGAGATGTAGTTATATCAATTTAAACAAGACCAGTTTTGAACGTACTTGTGAGTTATCAGCATTTGGTACGCATTTGTTGTGGCTCAGGTTCATGTCATAGTGATCCAGCAATGTAAACAGTCAGGATTTGCACTTGTGAGTAATCACCACCCAGACAGGGTATTGCATGGGCCCAGATGGATGTTGCATGGGTTGCATGAGCCCTAGGAAAATTAGGGGTGTATTTGCTCTTCCCTGGAATTATTTTGTTTTATTTATTAGGTTTAGGATTACAATACCTTACTGCAAGATACTAAATGGGATTTCAACAGACAGACACTGTCGGCTTACATTGCAGCACTGGTAAGTTATGCCCACTCAGAGTGCTTCATTGGATACAAGAAAAGTGGCTAACAACAGATATGCACTGTCAGTTTATTTGGCAGCACTAGTATTTTATGGCCAGCCAGATGGAGTATTGCACAGGACTCAGGGAAATTAGGGGTGTACCAGCAAGCAACAAACTGTCACAGAACTAAATGGGGCTACCAGCAATCAGGCACTGTCAGTTTGAATACCAGCTACACCAGATCAGACCAGGCACTAAATGGAGTAATTCACATTAATAGTTTACCCAAGGAGCTCAGAGGTTAGAGTTAGGCAGCAAATTACAACTGCCATCAATGGAGGTAGACAGCAGACACAGTAACTAATAAAGCAGACTTCTCTAGGAATTATAATCCTAGATGCCGCCTGCTAAAGCAATTTATCACAGCTGGAAACAGTATTGTACTTGAGTGCACAGATGGCATAGATTAACAAAGACGATCTCTAGCTAAGCATAAACCATTGTTGAAAGTTGTTACCAAGGAGTATTTTTTCCCCAAGGAAAGTTTTAGGGCCCCCAAAAGAATCATTATACTAAAGAGCTTGACAGTTAGGGAGCAGTTTACATGGTCCACCAGATAGGAAGCAACTGGTTGCTAAGTATAATAGGGCTTTAGTAAGGCCACCCAGATGGGGATCATTTTTATTTTCTATTAACTTCTAATAAAACAAATCAAGCCACAAGCTTAGATCAGAGCCAAATATGGGAGGTACACAGAAAACATTAGCGCAGCTACCTACATCTATAGTACCACCGCTAAAATAAACCTAAGGTAAGTAGACTAAGTAAGGTTCTTCAGTTTGTAGAATGGAATTACCAGTAATACAACACACTGTTAAAATTAAGAGCAGGTTACAGCAGCTACTTGCAGGTAACAGGCAGTACAGACATACTTTGAGTGAAACAGTACCATTAGGATCCACAAGTAATTACAAGTACTGTACCAGAAGCAGCTAATCCCACTCTTGCTACTGACTCTGCATTGGGAGGCACCAAAGGTCAACATCATAAGCTATCCTGGGATTGGTGGTTGTTGGTGGTGAGGGCCCACCCAGACCCTCATGACCAGATTGTCCCACCACTGAAATTCAGACCTGGCCCAGTTGGTGCTGAATACTGCCACTCCTAGAAACCAGTTAGCGTGATTGGCTGCTGGATTGATGCTGATCACTGACTGCATGCAGAGAATGAGGTAAGAGTTTTGTGCAAGCGATGTCCTGCAGCCCGATTAGCTGTTTGGTGGGAAGCAGCAAAGTTCAAATATACAAGCTGACCTGGGATTAGGGCATGGTGTCATGATGTCATGGATGAAACCTTGCACATCACACCCAAGCACAGAAAACAGTGTGCAGCAACACAACAGTGGCAAATAATGCTGTCTGCATATGAGTGCCACACACCCGATCCTTAGTAGTTTTTTTGTGGGGGGCTCTGCTCCTGTACCCCCTGCATGAGGATTTCACCCCCACACTCCCCAGAATAAATATAATCAACTCCATGGGGGTGTGGACAGCTGGGTAAGTTAAAAAGCTGACTGTGGCACTTAGTCATGGCTGCACAGTTAGAACATAAAAAACATTTCAAGAAGCAGGGTTTCAAACCCTGGTCTTCCCCCTCATCTACTACTGGATTGAGTGCTCTGCCACTCCACCATGGGAGTGGCTCAACCAAGCACCCAACCAGCAGTGGTTACATCCACTTCCTCTTTGGTACAGAGCAACTGGGGGTAGCAATATAGTTGTAACACTCATATACCCCTCTCACTCTCAAACCATATGCGCTACCGACCACGTGGTTCATGTGTGGTTTAGTCCATGCTATACTCACCCAGTACCTGGGATTAGCAGTTGCTGGAGGGGGCATCCCAGACTCTCACAGCCCAATTTTTCTGTCACTGGAATCCTGTGCTGGCTCCACTTGTGCCTGAACTGCTACCACACCTAGGGACCGGTTGTGTGCGTCTTGCCAACTGCACTAGTCCAGTTTTGCATTCTAGTCAGTCCAGAAAGGAAGTAGCTTGAAGAAAATACCTAAGGTGAAGTAACACCAGAAAAATCATGGGGAGTAGCACTTAACACTGGGGAGCTAATCTATGGAGATGCTAACTACTGTCCTAGGGCAAACGTATCCAGGTTCCTTGTCTACAGAATGCAGCAGCTGTTCACGTTTCTAGTACCAAATGGTTTTGTGTATTCTGAAGTGATGGCTCTTGATGCTGGTATGGCTGACCTTTCTGCTTGAAAAAAGGGGTTGTGGGTGGAACCAGTGGATGCCAGAAACTTTGTGAAACAAAGGGTGGGTGTGAGTAGGGGACCATCAGACTGCTTTGCGCACAGTGCCACTAAGGAAGCACACTGTTTGTGCATTACAGTATGTACAAGGTTTATGTCACAATGTCAAATTAAGCCATGTTTGTGGGTGGGTGCATGCTTGATTGTAAATGGGAACAATCCACCCTGAGTGTGCCAGGCAATATCTAGAATGAGGATTTGCATTGCGATGCACATGTGTTTTGCACCAAGTACTGAGCACAGCAAATTCGGTGGCAGCAGAAATCTAAGAGCACAAACTGCCCATTTTTCACAATCCTTATCTGGGTCTTCAAATCAGGCCTGATGTTTTAGCACAGCATGCATACTATATCCTTTATCCCTACCAGTAGATGAAGCTTGGTCACCAGAGGGAGATATTTCATTCATATGGGCTATGCGAGCCTACCCCCAAACAGAAAAGCTGAGACAGTAGCTGGCTGATGGAAATTGTTTTGTGGAGAGACGAGGCAGGGAAGATGGCAGACACATTAGTACACTAAGACACAGCTCCCTAACCTGCTCCTCAATAATCATGGAACATCTGCTACCAAGATAAGTTTATGGACAATTCCCAAGTGGTTGGCAGCACGGAAGAATTTTGGAAATCACATTTTAAGTTTTTCACCACATTTGGGATTATGACTCCAAAGAAAGAGTTGAAAAGCAGACAGCCAGTGGTTAAAGTTTCTAGTAAACTAATGAAGAGTACCCCGGCAGTTTTAACCAGGTAGCAAACTTCACAAAGTCACAAACATAAAGCTGCAAGATCAGTTCAGGGAATTCCTGGTGCAAACTCTGAAAAATTTTATAATGCCAGCAAAAACGTTTTAACCTCCAGTGTTTCTCTTTCAAATAACAACACTCCATCTGACATGACGGGAGTCACCTCCATGGAAAGAGATACAGTACAACAGTTTCTACAGATAAAGCAAGCAGGGGTGTCGGCAGGCATATGCACTGTACGCAGCAGAGTACAGTAAAAAAAATCAGGCAGGGACAACACATCAGGCAGGGGCAACAAAAAGAGGAAAGCAAGGACATTGTGAGTCACACTGTGTCTGTGTCATGCTGAGCCCTTTTGCCTTTGTTGTTGTTCGCTATGGGGCACTGATGCCACCAGCCAAATACACAAACAAGAACAACTTACCAGGCAGGCAGAAAAACGAAGGAAGGAAGATTACAGGAGGAAACTGATTACTTAAACTCAGACATGGCTAGCAGAAGGGGGGGCACTGCATGGTGTGGGTAGTGTATTTTGGTTTATGTTTACATAACTGGGGCAACAGTATCATGTTTTGAGTACAAGTTTAAAATTCCTGACTACACTCCTGAAAGCACGCACAAGTATACAAGAGACTGGTGTTGAAAGCAACCTGCATCCTATGCAACCTTTACCTGCTGAAAAAGGTATTATAAGATTTTTTTAAGTACCCATGCAAACTGGCACCATGCAGGGGTTGAATGCTAGTAAACAAGCATTGCCAGATATTCAGCATTAAGGAAAGTGTGACACAGGTGATTGAAGCACAGCAGAAATAATTTCAGATTTTCAAATTACGAACCTGTAGCAAAACCTTTCCATCATACAATTTCAAGAGTCCCAAAATGATAAAGAATCAATGCATAGTATCCAGAATGGGCAGCAAAATGATGAGGTTCACCCTGCTAAAGTCATGAACAAACAGAATCAAGCTACTTCTGAGCTAATCAGGTGTCCAACTGCACAAAGCCTTAAAAGTAAAACTGGGTACTTAACTCTGGAAAGTCCTAGTGAGAATTCCGAAAAATCTAACAATACCAGCAAAGATTTTTCTAACTCCAGCAGTTCCCTTTTAAACAATAACACGCCATCCAATGTGGCAGGAGTAAGCTTGATGGAAAATGATAAAGCAGCTTTTTTAGACAAAGCAAGTGCAAGTATTCATCAGCCTGAGGTAAAAAGTGATTTGCAATCTTTGCAACCTGTAACTGCTGATAAAGGTGTTACATTTTTTAAAGTACCAGAGCAGTCTGGTGCTATGCAGGGTCTGAGTATCAGTACACAAGCATTACAGGATAAGCAGCTTGAAGGTATGTGCAGTTCAGAAAGTCGGAGTGAAGACCGAGTAATTTCAGATTTGAAGATCACTGACCTGTGGCAGACTTCTTCCTTACAACTTCAAAAAGCCCAAAGTGATAAACAGATGTCTCATAGTTCTTAGAATGGGTGGAAAAACAATGATGTTAACCTTATTAGGGACATAAATGAATAAAATCAAACTATTTGTGAGCAAATTTTCAACTCACTGGCTAAAGAGTTTCTGAATACTAGTTTTAGAGCAAGCAGTTGGATTGCATCAAGAAGTTATAGAAACAACTAAAAAAGATTCCCTTAATGCTGAACCTGTTAGTAGTGAAGTCCATCACAAAAAATGGGTATTAAGGGGGCTGTCTCTGGAACTATTAAAACTAACTCCACTTCGAGCTTGCACAAGTTTGTTCCTCCCAACACTAACAATGATCTTGTTTTCAAAAAACAGATGGTTTCTTCATGTCCAGCACCTACAGCCACTGTTCCTGCTACAGTGGTAGTCTCAGGGCTGGAGGGTAATTCAAATATTTCTGCAGCTGGTATGGTTTGTTTCTTACAGCCCAATCTCCATCTGAAGCAGCCCAGTACTTTATTATTGGATAATACCCCTGCAGCAGATGGAGTTGCAGTCACAAGCATGGTGATGGTACTCCCAGCTAATGCTGTAACATGGGGGAAGAAAACAAACACTTCAGAGGGGCTTTCTCGAATTAAGACTCAGGCATAAGAAGAAGCAGCATAGGAATAAATCAGGAGCAAAATGTTGTCACAGGTGTGCCACCTGAAAAGCTAATTGCAAACAACAATAATACTTTGTATCAGGAGATTCCTCCATCTGGTCATCTACAGGAAGTTGTAGACAAGAATGATAATCTTGAATATTTGGAAGAAGAAGAGGAGAGTAATGAGGAACAACATGTGTTTTCTGAGGATTCTGAAGATGAGAATTAAGATAGCCCCGATATGCCAAGCTGAGTCAAGAAACTACTAAAGGAGATATTTAAAATTAATAAAAAGTTCTCTGTGGTTACCAATTTGGAACAGAAGGTTGATCAAATATATAAAACTGTTAAAAATATTGTTGAAGAAAAAGTAAAAACCACTGAGGAATTGAAAGCAGTGCAACCGAGGATATCCGACTTAGAAGATCAGCTAATACAACTCCACAGACAAGTTGAAGTACTTGAAAATATACAAAAGGAACTACAAAATAAATCCACTGACTTTGACTCTCCTGCTCAAAGGAAGAATATTCATCTCATGGGTGTGCCCGAAGCATGGGATCAAGATGTCACATTGTGTCATACATTTACAAGGATTGCTGCTGCCAACATGAAGACCACTTCAGATGAGCTCAACATGGAATTGGACGTAATCCATACATCCTTACATGCCAAGCCTGCAGATAGTGGCCCTTCTAGGCCCAAAATAGTGAAATTTCTCCATCCAGAAGACAAGGAGAAGTTAATGTACCAAGTGTATCGAAAGAAAAGGATTAGTCTAATGGGAGCTTCCACATCTATTTTTCACTATCTTCCTCTTGACTTTGTCCACAAATGGAAAAAATATGATTTCATAAGGAATAAGCTTTGGTCTAGGGGTTATAAAACCTCCATGTTGTTCCCTGTGAAACTCTGTGTGGTCATTGCCAGGGAGAGTTTGGTTTTTGCCCCCAAACAAAGTTTTGACTGTGCTAAAACACAGATTGCCAGATTTATTCTCTTATATCTGTATTTTTGTTTCAATTTAGGAACCTTGCCTTGGTAGTGTAAGGGGGGGAGCAATTTGAACCAACATGCTACCAGTTCAACCATAAAGTCAGGCCA
Source organism: Neoceratodus forsteri (assembly GCA_016271365.2). Taxonomy (NCBI): domain Eukaryota; kingdom Metazoa; phylum Chordata; order Ceratodontiformes; family Ceratodontidae; genus Neoceratodus; species Neoceratodus forsteri. The sequence goes on from CM057459.1 coordinate 66,132,413, forward strand.
CCCCACCAAGTGGAACAAAAAGACCTCTAAGTTAGGTCATGATAAAAAAGCTTTTATTAGACATAAACAGCTCCATGCAAGTGAATAAGCCAAATAGCAGCACTCCTCGCACACTTGCAGAGATACGTCATGCATTGATAAAGCATCTGCTGATGTGAAACATACGTCTGCAAGTGTGCGAGGGGTGCTGCTATTTGGCTTATTCACCTGGGGTTAGTGTCTCCAAATGTTTAGGGATTTCTAATACCATGGCAAGAATGGACCCCATTCTTTAGCCAGGGCATATTCAGATCTCAAGAAATTAGTACTGTATTAATCTTTGATGTTTGCTGAGAGCGCTCTTCTCAGCACACGCAATGTCCCCAAAATGGCTTCCTTTTGAAGTTCATAAGGTGTCACAAGTATTGGTAGCATATTTAAATGTGTCTGAAAGTTCTTTTTGATAAGTCCCATTGCTCCAAGCACTACTGGAACAATTTGTGTGTCCTTATTCCACATCAGTTTGGTTTCTGACTGCATATCTTGGTATTTCATGATTTTGTGTCTCTCTGTACACAGCACACTGTAGTCACTAGGGGTGGCTATTTCAATCAGCAATGCTACCTTTGTTCTCTTTTCTTGTATTACAATATCGGGTTTTCTTGCTTCCACTTTCTTGGCTGTTGGTATTGGGTGATCCCATGTGATCATTTCTTCTTCATTCTCTATGGTTCTTTGTGGTTCATGTTTCCAGTGTCTCTCTGCTACCTGTATGTTATAGTGTTTGCACAGTTTCCAGTGGATCAATCTTGCTACATTGTTGTGTCTTTCAGTATACAGGCCTTCTGCCATGAGTACTTCACATCCAGCTATAAGATGCGCAACTGTTTCTAATTCTATACTACAGATCCTACACGTGTCTGTTTCTCCTGTTTTTTCTATGGATTTTGTGAAGCATCTTTTGCGTAGCCCACTATCTTGGGCTGCCATTATTAGTCTCTCATCTCGTGGCCTAAATTCACCTCTTTTTAACCACTCATGGGTCAGGGCTTGATTGACCTGTGGTTGCTCCAGTAGCTCCTTGTATTTTCCACTATAATTATGGGCTTTCCAATTGTTTTTTCTTTTCTGTTGTTCTTTATCCTTATACTCCTTTTTCTGATTCTTTGCATTTTCTGTTGCTGACAATTCCTTATCTACTTGTGGATTGACATCAATCTCTGCTACCCTTCTGAAGGCTTCTCCTAATTTGATGAGTGAAGTCATTTTAGGCTTATTTTCTTCATGATGCAAGACCTTGACTATATTTGGGTCCAAGGATGTCAGTAAGTATGTATGTAGCCCCATTATTGCAGCTCTATATGTGTAATCAATCTCAGTGAGGCCCATGCCTCCCTCTGCCCTTGGGATGTATAATCTTGGCATGCACTGATTTTTGTATATTAATTGGTGAGCATGAAACATTTTTCTTGTTTTTATATCTAGCTGGTGCAACACTTTCTGTGGCCAGTGTATCACACCAAAGCTGTATGATATCACTATTTCACCTATATGGAGCTGTTTATGTCTAATAAAAGCTTTTTTATCATGACCTAACTTAGAGGTCTTTTTGTTCCGCTTGGTGGGGTGGCCCAACTTTGCAGTTGGTTTCGTGGTGCATTTTTGTTGTGACACCCACATTGCAATGAGTGGTCACCTGTTTGGTATTTTTTGTATGCTTCCAGTTCAATTGAGCTTGAAATTTGTAAAAAACTATTCGATAATTACTTCTCAGGAGGGTCAGTATTCTCAGTATTCTCATCTGAATTACCTCTTTGGGGGGGTTTTCAGATGAGGTACACTCCAGGATATATAAAAAGGAAAGGCTAGTTTCTATGGGGGGAAGGGGATGATTAGTAAGCTGAGGGTAAGGGTTTTTGGGCAGCCAATTGGCCTAAATAATTTTGATTCTTCTAAGGAGGTTGCTTATTTTATTTTTACACTTTTGACTCATTCTCATTCTTTCATTCTGCATAGCATTAAGATGTTATGGCTGACATAATTTCACAGTTCAAATGTGTCAACTTTAATATCAATGACATTAATTCACCTATTAAAAGGGCTAGAATATTATCCTATTTAAATAAAGTCAAAGCCGATGGTATTGCTTTACAGGAGACCCACTTAGACTCAAATGAGTAAAAAAAAAATAAATAAAAAGGAACTGGGTTGAGAGTAATTATTTTTCTCAGAGTACAAAGAAAAGGTCAAGAGTTTCTCTGTTGTTCGGATGGAATTCAAACATCAAAATGCATAATGAATGGGCCAATAATGAAGGCTGTAATATTCTGGTTAAGGGGGACATTCATGACACCATATATGCATTTGGTGCTTTGTATATCCGATTTCAAAGATATTTAAAATTCTAGCTAGTGTCACTCATGCCTTACTCAAAATGGAAGCAATAAACCTTATTTTAATGGGAGATTATAATGCATACTTAGATCCTCTGCTGGATAAAAACTACTCCTTGCACTCATAATAATAATTGGATTTCTAGATTATTAAAAACCTTTTGGAAGATCATTTGTTACAAGTAAAGATGCAGCAAATTTTTAATCCACTGGTGAAGTGAATGCTAAGTGGCCACTTCGCATTGGTGGAGCACAATGCAAAGTAGCCACTGCAAAGTGCTCACTTTGCGTTCTCATTATTACTTTGCATTGTCATTATGTCTTAATGTGAAGTAAGGTGAAGTGACAAGTAAATAGGCAGCCCCCCAACACATCACATGGCTTACAGTACTGTAAGTCACATGCTTTAGTCAGGCAGGAAGGAAGGAGGTGAGTCAGAGAAGCAGTTTCACTTTCTCCTTTGCAGTTGTAGAGGGAGAAGGCTTTGTGGAGAGGAAAGCAGTTTTGTGTCACTGTCAGAAAGTGTTTTATTGCCTTTGTGCCTTAAAACAACAGCTTTTTTAAAAACTATATCTTTATTTAGTTTTTGTATTGTGTTTGTGATTTTTTTTTGGTAGTGATTTTTTTTTATAAGTTTTGTTTCGTGTGTGTGTGACTGTGTGTGTGTCAGTGTGTGTGTGTGTTTCTGGGAGTGTGAGTGAGTGCGGCCGCCGGGTGAAGGCTAGGCGTCAACTGTGGTTGGACTTGTTTATAGTCAGGGTCGGGGACTTGTGTGGGAAGGATGGACCCTGGAGAAGGAGAGTAGCTGGCCCGTGGGCACTGGCAGAGGAGGGGAGTGCGCACACATGGGGGCTGTCATGTGTTGCTGGACTGCTCCTAACTCTTGGGTGTTGCTTCCCCACCATGGAAGCAACAGCAGCAGCAGCAACACCAGTGCCACCGATGGTTGCTGCACATCCACCTACTCCGCCACTACCACCATCACCGGTAGCAGCTGTAGGGGCTCCAGCAGCACCCCCTCCACAACCTCCACAGCCACAGGAGGTGCCCCAGGAAAACATAGGTGGTGCTAGGACTGTATCTGGTCCCCCCTCACAGCTCACCAGTGTGGTAGTTTTTTAACTCTGTGGGGGAGACAGTACAGTCATAGTGTACCATCTGTGCAGTGTGCTGGTGCACCATGGCCTCCGGGGGACACAATTGGGGACCGGTGGCCAGCACACCCACATGTTGAACCACCACAAGGTGGAGTGGCAGGCTGCCATGGAAGGGGCCAGGTGTTCACCTGCAGGCCCTTCTGTGGCAGTGGCTGAGGGTGCTGCTGGGGTTGAAGTTGTGCCTCACTGCCGCAGCAGGGTGAGGGCCAGTGCAGCAGCTGCTCCACCACTACCACCACCACTACAGCCACCAGCATCGCCCACTCTACCACCACCATTATCTGGGTTTCCACCTGCAGTGTATCCCACCACAGTCCCTGAAACAGAGGCCAACACTGCCCTGGTGTGGACGGCCCTGGAGGAGAATAATGACAGGGTAGGGGCTGTGCAGCAGCAGGTCAATACAATCCAACAACAGCAGCTGCAAATACTCACAATGCTGCACCTGCTGTTGAAACACCATGGCATCCCACGGCCACATTAAGGGATTGTTTTCTGGACCCCCCAACCCACTACTGTGCTGTACTGTTTTTGTGTGTTTTTTTGTTGTTGTTGTTTAATAATATACATTTTCCCTTCTGTAGTTGCAGTGCCTTAGTAATGTTTACTTTTTGTTTTGGAGTGCTTGTGGACAAGCTGTTGTGACCAGTGCAAGTATGATGTGTAAAATTGCATGTGTGCAGTCAGTGTTGTTTCCTCTGTGTGTGTGTGTGTGTGTGTGTGTGTGTGTGTGTGTGTGTGTGTGTGTGTGTTGCAAACATATATTGCTGTTGCTGACTTGTTGTAGGCAGTGTTTATGCTATAAAGAATAGCGAGTAGAATACGGTATATTTTATTGTCACCATCATCATCAGTGGACTAAGTGATACTACACTTTTTCAGAGGTGTCTGGCCAAAGTGCACCTTAGTCCCATTGTATACACTGTACTGCACACATAACTTTTAGGAGAGCATGTGTTTTTTGTACTATGATTTCCGCAAAGTCATGTGTGCACTGTGAGTGAGTGACTGAGGTGCATAGTGACCCGATACCTCTGAAAAAATATCATATCACTTAGTCCGCTGGCGCTGATAGTACCAATAAAATATACATCAGGTAATCTTTGTAATCTTTATTCTTGATAATGCAACAAGTCTTACCATATATATGTTTACATGAAGCTGTACAATGTATGCACATACAGGAAAGAACACTGACGGCACACACGCAGTTTAGCACAACATACTCGCATTGCTCAGTCTTCATGTTGTTTGCGAAACACTTAAAATCCGATTCATGAGTCCTGACACAAAGTAAACATTACTGAAGCTCTATAACTATTTTGCTTGTGAAATAGACATGAAAGAGATTCACCAAGTTACAGCATTGCACCTGATATTTGGGCGCCTTACTTCCAGGGGAATCTTTCTTGCTCCACATAGTGCAATACATTTCTGTGAAAACTGCCCATAATTTCATTACAGTGTGTCATGTGATGGAGGAATTCCCATTCAGAAAAGACGCCCATTCTGCCCTCCTTTCTCAACGCGCGTTAGGATGTGGCGTAGAGGAAGGCTGGTCGTGCTCCATTATAGTGAATGTCCGATTGTCCATCAGTTCTCAATGTTTCTTTATGTTATAATGGTCAGTTTGTGGTGAAATGTATGGGCACATTTCCAGTAAGAAGAGCCTGGCTAGTGGAAATGTTCCCACATTTCACCACAAAGTAAACCTTATAACATAACGAAACATTGGGATAGCTGACGGACATTCACTATAGTGGAGCATGCACCTGCACTCCCCCTGGCATCACATCCTAACGTTGCTGAGAAAGTGGGGCAGAATATGAGCGACTTTTCTGAATGGGAATTCCTCTGTTACATTGCCAGGTTCTGCTCCTTCCTTGCCTTAGCCACACTCACCACCCTAGTGGCCCTTCTGGCCATCAGCTCGTACTCCCCTTGATCCCTTTCACCCCTTAAGCACTTGAAATGCCTATAAGCTGCCTTCTTTCCCCTCACCATCTCCTGAATCTCCCTGGTCCACAAGCGGGCCCTACCGAATTTTCATCTTACTCTTGTACAGGTGCTGGTAGCATCCTGCACCCCCTCCTGATGATTTCTCACCTACTGTCAGCATCCATGTCTGGCCCAATGCCATCCAAATGCTTCTTAAGGATCCTTCCCATTTTCTTGAAATCAGCCCCTTGAAGTCAGTTACCGCCATCTTTGTGCAGCCTCCTACCCCTCCTAGGTCCAGTCAGAACCAGACCATGGCATGGTCACTCCCCGCCAGCGGGTCCCTCACCTCCAGGCCTCCAATCTGGTCACTGTCTGCAAGGACCACATTCAGTATCTGCACCTTCCTGGTCGGTTCCCCTACCTGCTGAGTTAAGAACACATCCTGAAAGACATCCAACAACCTCTGTTCCCTGGCCACTGAGGAAGTCATAGTCTCCCAGTCTGTTCCTGGCATGTTTAAGTCCCCCAACACCACCACCCTTCCCCTGCCCAAACTGCAGTGTCTCCCCACATCTGTCACCAGACTCTCCTCCAGCTCCTCCGCCAGCATGGGCGGTCTATACATCGCTCCTATTTTTACTCTCTTGCCCCCCCTTGTTATCAAGGTGACCCAAATCACCTCCACAGCCCCCTTCACCTCCTCCATTCCTTCTATGCCAATGCAGTTTTTGACTATTATTGCTACCCTTCCTCCCCTTCCCTTCCCCCATTTTTCCTGAACATGGTGTAACCCTCCAGGTTCAGGTCCCAGTCATGCCCTGCGGTGGCCCAGGTCTCAGAGACCACTGCCACATCCACCTCTCCCTCAGTTAGCATCACCTGGAGTTCAGGCATTTTATTGCCCAAGCTCATGGCATTTAGCAGGACTACCTTCCACCCTTTCCATATACTTCCATTTCCCCTGCTCGCATTCCCATGGGGATTCCATCTTCCCACGGTCAGCACCTTACCAGTCAGCCTTTTCCTGCATTCCTCCAGCTCCCCAGGGGTGTGGAGACAGATTCCCTCCTTTATCAGAGCCCCCTTGACAGCCTTTTCTCCCATTCCTCCCCCCTTCACATGAAAAAAAGTAGTCAACTAAGTAAAGCAGACAGAAATTGTGAAAAGAAGCGTATCATTCAAGTCACAACTCAGAGGTAACTTGTGGCTGTGGCAATGTAAAGTAGCATAAAAAAGTACAGTTCAAAATTGTCACGACCCACGACATTCTTGCAATGCTGCTTTAATTGATAATGTCAGTATGACATCATGAGTTCACAATTACACAACACACAAAATGCATCCCAAGAATTAATGGCGCACTCAGTCATGCTAGCAGTGGTGGCACAGAGTCCCCAGATTTTTTCTGCATGCCCAAAATGCATCCTCCTTGTGTGCAGAAAATTGACAAGTGGTAACACAGTGAAATGGAGTGTTTCAGCATATTCAAAGTCCACCAGAATAAAATGATGATCGTGAGCATACTGTTGCTGGTCCAATGTGTTCTGTGAGGCGATTCAAGCAAAGGCAATGTGATCATCTCAGCTGGTTGGAAGGGTGCCCTTTGTCTGTACACTAATTGTAGCCTTGGTGAGTTGATATATATATATAGATATATGTTTGTGTATTTAGTAGGTGAGAAGGGTGATTGACATGGACATGTACTCATGGTATTGTTCTGTATCACAGGTCACAGAAACTGTTGATGTGCACATTCCAGTGCTCAATGAGAATTTTTTGCATTGAAATTGGAAATGGATAATTCTCAAGCACATGAAGGTAAGTATTTTTTTTGGGGGGGGGTGGGGGGAGCATATTTGCAGGTTTGTATGAATAATACAATAATATTTTGTTACTTCTTCACAGATTTCATCAGCATCCTTCTGGAGTCCGGTTGTTAATGATGGTCATGGTCATCTAATGAAGTGACTTCTGCGTGTCGCATGTGTGCCCCAGCCCGGAGGATGGGGGAGAGTGCCTGATGTTGAAGGACTTGTTTGGATAAGGCCACTTTGACAGAACAACAAAGCATCTGGAAGTTTCCTAAAAAAAGAAATGAATGACTTCGCATAACTTAATTGTAATTTGTCCCTCCCTGGTTCTCAATTTCAAGTCAAGTTACATTTCAAACCCACATCTTGTCAAGTAACACAACCTGTGTACAACTTTTTCAACACTGTCATGGTCAGGGCTGCACAGCTGCAAGTTCAGAATACAGTGCATGAATGATATCTTACAGAAATAGTTTTGGTGACGTACACATGTCACTTAGTTTATGAATCATAGTCACATTTACTGCAGTCTTTCCAAAATAATGAAACGGATGAAATAAAATCTTCATACTTACCAGAATGGATTTCACATGGATATTCCATAGGTTCCTCTGTATAGTACAGCTGCAGTACCATTCCCACCAAGTTTTAGTGATGGATACTTTTTTTTTAATCTGTAAAAAAAAACTAAATAAGTGTACCATATGTGTTTGACCATTGTGGCTCTGAAAAGCTACAGAAAACAAAACATACAACTAAAGGATAACAAACATAAGTACACATACTCACTTTATGGTTTAAATATTAAGAAGCTGTGTCTGTGGCTGATGGATGTGGTGGTCCAGACATACTCATACTCAGTGGTGGCAGTGGCTAACATCAGTCCCGGTGGTCATGGCAGGGAGCGGACAGACTCATGCTCAGTGGTGGCAGTGGCTAACATCAGTCCCGGTGGTGGTGGTCCAGGGGGCGGACAGACTCATGCTCAGTGGTGGCAGTGGCTAACATCAGTCCCAGTGGTGGTGGTGGTGGTTGTCTGGGGGGTGGACAGACTCATGCTCAGTGGTGGCAGTGACTAACATCAGTCCCGGTGGTGGTGATGGTGGTCCGGGCTCATGCTCAGTGGTGGCAGTGGCTAACATCAGTCCTGGTGGTGGTGGTGGTCTGGGGGGTGGACAGACTCATGCTCAGTGGTGGCAGTGGCTAACATCAGTCCCTGTGGTGGAGGTGGTCCAGGGGGGCAGACAGACTCATGCTCAGTGCTGGCAGTGGCTAACATCAGTCCTGGTCGTGGTGGTGGTGGTGGTCTTTGGGCCAGATAAACTCATGCTCAGTGGTGGCAGTGGCTAACATCAGTCCCAGTGGTTGTGGTCCAGGGGGGGCACACCGCCTTTTAACAACTTCAGTTAAAACCTGCCAACATTAACTACATCATCATCCGCATAAAGAAAGCTTCCCTCACAGTCATCTATGTCTGAAGTCTGACCACTGGGAAATTCTTTCTCCATTGTGTCATCATCTTCATCAGTGGTTGGCTGTTTCAGGCAGCCACTGCCAGTGCCACGAGGATGGTCCATTTCCACATCACCAAAACCACCATGACTAGGCCGGGGTACGAATACCGAGGTTGCAGTCTGTGCTGGTATGTGCCTCTCATTCATTTTAATGAATGTTAGCAAACAATCATTTGCAGGAGATAGGTTAGTCTGACAATCCCTGACTATTGCACCTGCTGAGCTGAATACCCTCTCAACACTTACACTGGAGGGTGGGCATGTGAGGTACATCAGTGCCACTGTAGTCAGCTCTGGCCATTCACTGACCTTTCCACTCCAGCACAAAAGAGGATCTTCAGTTATTGTCAGATGCCTGTTTTCAGACAAATATGACTCAATCATTCTCTGAGCTGCACTAAGTCCAGTTGGTGATGCATCATCCTGTTCTTCCGAATCATTTATTTCACAGATATCCACTTGGGACAAAGTCTCCCAAAGCGATTTGACACCAGCCACTTTGGATGACAGACAACCTGGAACTGCTGTCCCCTTCCCCTTGCAGGATATGCTTGATAGTCCTACAGGTACACCTTCAGCTGGATTATGCTGTTGAGGTTTGCTGCCCTTGGCACATGACTTCTGTGCCCCATGAACCAAGCGCTCCAGTTGACACCTGATATTTTTTACCTGTTCAGCCCCTCCCTCCAGTACTGATGCAATTCCTCGTTTGTATCGTGGGTCCAGCATTGTTGCTATTGCAATGTTGTCACTATGCTGAATGCTCACAACATGACAATTCTGGTCAAATATTGTCAGCATGTGTTGCAGCAACATACTGCTAACACCATCTCTGGCAATATCAAGGCCATGCTGTACATTCACCAATGTCTGCCTCAGCACACGCAGCAGTGGAATTGATTGGCTAATAGAGGTAGACTCGCCACTCACTGCCTGTGTGGCATGTTCAAAAGGCCACAAAATTGTTAGTACAGAGTCCAAGAGGTGCCACTGTTCAGTCGTCATAGACATGGACGCCCCAGAAGTGTCACGGCTAGTGTGCATCACAAGATATCCTGAGATGTCTTTGTATTATTTATTCAACCTCTCTGCCATGTATAAAGTGGAGTTCCATTGGGTGACAACTTCCAGCTTCAAGCAGTGCTGTGGCAGGCTGTTTTGTATCTGCAACTGCCGCAGTTGGTCACGGGCCTTTCCAGATTGTGAAAAGTGAGACTAGATATGTCATGCAATGGTCAGCATTTCCTTTACATCAGGGTGCTGCAGAAACTCCTGCACCACAAGATTTAAACAATGGGCCATGTAAGGAACACGAAAAAAACACCATTCATGATGCATTTCACCACATTTGACCCATTGTCACTTGCTATGAACCCAGCTCTCAGGGACAGAGAGTTTAGCCATTTGTCAATTTCAGTCAGTACCATATCCAACATGGTCTCACCAGTGTGTGTGAACAGGTCACGTTGTGCATAGCAATCATTGCATGCTGTTGAATTCCTGGAAGATTGCTACCGCAACAATCCACCTTACTGCACTGATTATTCACACTACCAACATCATAAACAACCCCCGGCACCTGTGCACAGTATGCAGTTATACACAAATATGAACTCCCCACTGTTTTGCCACTTGTCCACATATCCATACTTACATGGATGAATGGAGAGGAGGAATGTTGAAGGGCATGTCTTACTGAGTCGGACACAGTGCAGAACAACTCGGGGACAGCATGGGTAGAAAAGTATGTCCTGGATGGGGCTTTCCATTTTGGACAGGCATGTGCAGCAAACCACCAGAACCCAGAATTTTCCACAAAAGAGAAGGGCAAAAGATCAATTGCCAGCATTTCAGCTACAGCAGCATTAAGTTTATGTGACACTGTATGATTGGGGGGGTACTTCAGCTTATGCGCAAAAACACTCTGTAATGTGGGCTGACAAACGTTTTACATGGGGTGTGATCATAAATGGTTGTGCTCTGTGATGAATGGCATTGGCAGCGGGTGGAGTGTGGATGTTTGATGAAGATGGTTGCACAGGTGATGATGACAAACCCAGAAATGCAGTTATTTTGCCAGATTTGCCAACCAGGGGTTGATGCACCACTTGCACTAGACATACTGCATTCACCACTACCACCACCACCAAAACTGCTACTCTCATCAGCACTAGAAAACATTTCAAAGTCATTATGCTCTTCCTCCTCATCATGCCTGTAGTAATCCTCTGCTCTTATTACCTCACTACTGCACACGTTTAATTTGCTACTGGACTTAACAGTCATGGAAGGGGATAACATGCTCGCTATGGTTGCTGGTGATGAGGGTGAATGCCCCACTGTGGTATTAGCTGCCAGCTTGTGCTGGGTCCACAGTGCCATGTGCCTATTATTAAGATGTGTATGCTGTCCTCCTGTGCCCAGATGGCTCCCCTTTTTACCTCGACTCACACGCACATGGCAAACCTGGCAGATTACAACTGACTCATCATTTGCATCTTGAACAAAAAAATCCCAAACAAGGGATTTTGATGCTCTGCTTTTAATATGTCCATGATGTTGCTTATTTAAGTCCGTTATTTTAAGTATTGAAGTGGGGGCGGGCACATGATGTTTCGGGCACTGCAAACCTGAACTGTAACTGATCACCACGACTACCTATCATTATTACTGTGTCATCATCATCAACTAAAACCTGTAAATCACAAGTTATTATGGGGGGATTGCTGCAAACAGACTCAGACACAACTCCTTTGAATTTCTTTTTCTCCGGTTCCCAACTGGGGTCAATTACATCATCATCATATTCATCAACGTCACACACATCCACATCTTCTGCTTGGATGCTAGCATGTGGACTGCATGTTGTGACAACAGCAACATCATCATCATCATCATCACATTCATCATCTACGCCACCATCACCTGATATTTTTTCACCACACTGTGAATCACTGCATGGAAAATATGTGACATTAACCAACACGGTGGACGGAATATCACATTGTATACTATCATTGACATGATCATCAGAATCCTCAGGTTCAGTTACTGGGATGTTACTGGGAAGTATGCCATCATCTACGCTGTCACTCACTTGCATTACTTCACACTCAATATTTTTGGATATGGTACACTGGTCAGAATTCGAACTGGACGCATCAATACGAATACCACCACCACCACTAGCACCAGTAACACTAACACCGCCGGCTGGGAAAACATCATCTCCTCCAACTATGAGTGAAGCTATTGATTGGGCTATAAAAAACATTGCAGGAGAAATACCTTTCCTCACATCAGCAATGCACTTCTGCGTCTGCATACTACCATGCCCACAGACTATCTTACTGCTAGCATTGCCATGGCGAGAACCAGCTTTACTTGCATGTCTCTTTGCGGGCATTTTGGGGGATCAACAACAATATTATAAATAATCAAATTTAGATTTTGATACATTCACTCTCTGATTGGGGGGACGCTGCATGTGAAGCCAAAAAAACAACTGTAGCTTCAGCAACAGATAGAGACTGTCATGCAATGAAAACAACTTCAGTAACCAGTGGTGCTGATGAGGTCACAAAAACAATCCAATCTGGTAAAAAATTCCTTTTGCCGGTGGGGGTGGGGGTGGAGGGGAGCACTGACTACAGATTTTTACGGCAGAATAAGCTGCAAAACAAAGAACAGATACCACGATCGCAATACAAAATCAGGCAGCTGCAGTGGCTAGCAGGTTCACACTGCTGCACCTGCCCTGCGATTACACTAGTCTGTGGCACAATAAAAGGTATATTATTTGATGTCACGCAACACCACTCACCCACACACAGAACAGTTTCTCTACAATCGTGAACGAGTAATGCATACCAAATTGAAAAGTTCAGTAATATGACATATTGTAATGTAAACAACTGGAAATTATGAACTGCTGCAACAGAGCCACACAACACACAATCAGCAAAAAATTTCAACAGTTACTGACAATATTACTGTGTGTACATTAACACAGTCAGTTATATAGCAAAAATATAACCAAAAAACAAAGAAATCACTATTTCTCCAACTTAAATCTATCTACAGCATAGATACACCCCTCCCCCAAAGCATACTGTCACTGTCTTTCACTACACACACTCAATGTTGTACATTAACATTCAAAATCCACACAAAAACCAAAATGCTCAATGATATGAGCACAGGAGGGTTTTCTGCAATCGATGAACTAAAGGTGGAGCCCCCCAAAAAAGCAAAAATGCTTTTTTAACAGCTTTTAGAAGGTTTCAATCACAGACAGCTCTCAGAGCACACTGTCTCCTATTGCTTCCTACACACACTACCTCGAACTGAGGCTGTGCAGATCAATATAGAGCCCATGTGACCTGAAATCCCATGAATCACTGCAAAATTTGCCTTAGGAGCTCAAAAACAAGGTGAAGTGAGGCAAAGTGCATTGATCCCAAAGCACTTCACTTAAGATTTTGGTGGAGCTGTGGTCTGGAAAGGCAGAGTAATGTGAAGTTAGTGTTTTCAATGGACTTTGTGTTACCCATCATAACGTAAATTACTCTGCTTCACGTTGCAGAGCACTCCACAAATCCACCTTTGCTCCGCGAATCACTTCGTCGAGCGGATTGAGCCCACTTCACCCACCACTAGTTACTAGATCCATGGCGTACACAGAATTTTACTTTGAACGAGTACACTCATTATGATCATAAAACAAAATGTTTTTCCAGATTAGATTATATTTTTATTTCCAAATCAATCTTTAAAAATGTTCTTAAAACACCTATTAGGTCTATCTTATTATCAGACCACACAGCAGTTGAGTTAACACTGTTACCTGGAGGGGAACAAAATAAAATCAGAAGCTGGTGTTTTAACAATAAACTTCTCAAATCCAGAATTTATCCTCAAAATGAAGGAAGTCATAGCAGATTATTGGTTCTTTAATTATTCCAGACAGACAAACGTTTTGAACCTGTGGGACCCCTTCAAGGCTGTACTGTATGAGGCTATAATATCTTACCAAGTTTGGCACTAAACGAAATAAAAGAACAGAATTACAGACTACAGAAAAAACTGAAAGAATAAGACTAATTGGTTATTAAGAATAAAAGTAAATATTAGAATGAATGGATCACCTGTCTATCAGAGGTGCAGCAATAAATTAATAGAGCAATGGAGAAACATATTTTAAAAGTGAAAGGTTTAAGATATTTACACAGAGATAAATCTGGTGAACTTTTAGTGAATCTCTTAAAAACAAGGAGAGAATGCAATATAATCTCCTTTTTAAAAAAATAATATGGATGTCCCTATTTCTGATATGGAGGGTATGAAAGATATAGTTATTGAACTACTCTAAAGAGATTTACAATCCTCTGGTTATTATGGACAACGTTTTGTCTCAGATCCAGTTCAAGATGCTCCAAATCTAGGATCAAAAATTCTATAAAAAAAGAAATAGAGGAAGTAATAAAATCACTTCCAAAAAACAAATCTCCTGGTTTGGATGGTTTCACAATCAAATTATATCAAGCGTTTACTCAAGAACTGTCACCATGGTTCTAGTTAAATGTTGGAGGAGCTGATGGATGGAATGGGTGATTTTCCAGATTCCATGAATAATGCTAAAATTATATTGATTCATAAGGAAGCGAAACCTAAAGAACATATCAGAAACTATATGCCAATAGCCCTCTTAAACATGGACTATAAGATTTAGGCAAAATTAGTTGTATCTAGAATTACACCGTATTTATACGTTTCCATCCATCAAAAGCAATATGGTTTTGTGCCAAGTAGAACCCTAGCACAAGCAGAACATAGAATGCAGACAGTGTTCAAATGTATTAAGTGTTTGCCAGAAAATTATTATGCATTAGCTTTAAACACTAGTAAGGCAGTCAGTATTGTTAATAAGATTTATATGATGAGAGTATTAGAACTATGGGGTATTCCCCCCACCACCACCACCACCACCAAGTTGTTACGGACAATTGCTCAATTGTACAAAAAACCAAGAGCATATTTTTCAATTAATCACCATTTAACTTGGAATATTCAGATGCTTAATGGAGTAAGACAGGGTTGTCCATTGTCTCCTACTATTTTCATACTTTGCTTGGAATCTTTATTACAGGCCATAAGGTACACCTTTTTTCTTGTTGTCTGAGCCGAGCTCTCAACCTGGTTCTGGCTCCTCCTTGATTGGCTGCATTTATGGACTCAGAGCTCTCCAATTGGTCCCCAACACAGGCTAAGCACCGTGATTGGACAAGGGGTGCTAGCCAAGACTGGGAACTACAGCTCGGTCCC
The DNA here is from genome assembly GCA_016271365.2 of Neoceratodus forsteri. Classification (NCBI taxonomy): domain Eukaryota; kingdom Metazoa; phylum Chordata; order Ceratodontiformes; family Ceratodontidae; genus Neoceratodus; species Neoceratodus forsteri. Next base: position 66,147,532 of record CM057459.1, read on the forward strand.
TACTGCTGTCCCTAAGCATCAGGTGGCTAATTTAAACAAGCACCTGCTCTCTAGACTGCCTGCAATATTACTGCCTGCAATATTGTAGTCCCACCGTGTCCTCCCCAGCCCCGACCTCTATTAAATAGACCTAAGCCCCTCCCTCAAATGGTCTCCCTACACTCATTGACTCTCAAACGCTAAGCCCAACCCAAGCAAAAGCCAAAGGTACTAACTTAGTTACACACTAGGGTACTCATCTCAGGGATTGCAACTTAAGTGGCTTACATTATTGCTGTGGCCACCATCAGGTACACTATTATCACCCCTTTCTCCCTTTTGGTAACTGCTAAACAATCCCTCCTCTAGAGTGGTTTGCTCACTCACTGCCCACGGCTTTCCTGGTACTGCCTGCCAGCCCCTGCCACCGCAGGGCTACTCCCCCTTTTCACTAGGTTCCTTTCAGCTCTCCTCTCCTCACAGAATTTTTCTCTTTAGTGACCAGAATACCTCCTAAAATGAACACTTGCGTGTTGCTCCTTATGCTGGTCTCTATGCCCATGCTACTGCTGATGACTGATGCTTGTGCATCAATACTAGCCATGAAGCAGCAAAAACCACACCCCTCCCAATCCCCACACCCTCTCCCATACTCTGTGATCATTATGAATGGACATGAACTTACCCTCACAAGTACAACCCTTCTGGCACTACTGTCTAACTACGAACATCGTCTACTTGGCAGGTTTATACACTCCCTCACCTTTCCATCCTCCCATTGGCTCCCTCCTATCTGCCCTCTACTTACACTGATTCTCCTCTCTGGTGAAGCAGAGAGTAACCCTGGCCCCATAAACACTTACATTGACCACACGGACACCACCTGGACAGGACACCATGGACTAAAAGTTGCCCACATGAATATCTGCAGCCTACTGTCAAAGTTCCATGAACTTGAGGCGTGGGTATCTCTCTACAAGCCACAAACACTAGGTCTCACTGAGACCTGGTTGAAATGCCACCACCCTGATTCTTCATTCAACCTGGATGGTTATTCACTCCTATGACTGGACAGACCAGGATGCAAGAAGGGAAGGAGTGTGGCACTGTATGTGCAAGACCACATTACTGCCACTATCATCAGCTGCTGCACCTCCACATCTCAAAGTGAGTGACTTCTTGCGGAGGTAATCCTAGGTGCATCCAAGAAACTCTATTTGGGTTGTTGCTATAACACCCCCCCCCCACAGGAGGTATACCAGGTCTATCAAATTTTCTAAATGGCATAGGCTCTACAACACCCCAAAGAGACACAATTGTGTTTGGGGATTTCAGTCTTAACTGGCTGTATAACAATTCACTGGACTACTCTAATGCACTGAAAGTACACAACCTAGAGCAAATTATCTCCTCCCCCACCACCAGACATAACGCTCGCACACATAATCACTCCCTGAGTGACTGGATCATCACAAACTGGGCTGACTCTGTCCTCCAAGCGGGTACTATGTCTGACTCCCTAATTGACCACACCCCTACCTATGCCATACTGTCTACCAAATCCATCCACCCCCCCAACAGACTCTTGTCCTTCAGGAACTTTAACTGCTCAGACCCTAGCTCTGTCCTTAGTGACATAAGGGCTATAGACTGGTCAACCCTCTACCATCTTAGCAGCTTATCTGATGCAGTCAATTACCTTACTTCCAAACTCTCCCACCTACAGGACATCCATTTCCCCATCACAACCAGAAGAGTAAGAGGGGGCTGTACCTGCTGGCTCTCCAAAGAACTGCTGGCACTAATGAAAGCCTGGGATAACAAATGGAAAGCATATAAGGCTTCACCCTCTCCCCTCCTCTGGAATGCTTACTGACAGCTACGCAACACCTACAAACAGACGGCAAAATCACTCAAGCGCAAATTCCACATTAATCAACAGAAAGACAACCTTGGCAATCCACGCATGTTCTGGGCCTCTATTGGAACTATCCTTAGCCCCAAGTCCAGTAGACAATTAAAGCAGCTTAAATCCCCCTCTGGTCCTATTTCAGACCCTACTGAGATTGCAAATATATTCAACATGAAGTTCAAGGACCTATCCCTCTATCTGAACAAGCTCCCTCCACAAGGGTCCTTCACCCTGAACACCCCCCCTCCTCCTCAGCTACCACCCTGCCCCCATCTTTTTACTTCAAAGTCATTGGGCATACAGACACTATTAAGCTCCTGAAATCTCTCCCTGCCAAAGGCAGCCCTGGCAGTGATGGCAGTTTCCTAATGGCCATCTGATAAGCAGCTTGGTGTTATGTCTCCAACATTCTTAACAGAAAGAAGGGGGTATTTTCTTTCAATTGGCATAGTGATTGTAAATGTGGAAAGATACACTGAAAACTCCAAAATGTGTGTTCCACGATACTCCATTTTTCCAGCTACAGATAGCAAGAAGTAGGCTCTGCCCACAGCCACAATAAAGGAAGGGATAAGGATTTTGAAATGTTGAATTTATTTAAAAAAAGATGATAAAATTAAATATTTGGGAATAACTTACAAACAATATTAGACTGAATTATGGTATAGCAAAACAGAAAATTAAAAATAAACAAGCTAATTGGCAGAATTTATCAATTTCTTTATGGGTCCATGTGGAGGTTATAAAGATGAGGGCTCTGCCCCACTTTATTTTTGTATTGTAGGCACTTTGTGGCCTGCTTGATAATAAATTGGTTTTTGATATTAGGTGCATCTTCTCAAAATTCTTATGGAGAGGTGGAAACCCCAGAATTGCATGGGATTTCATGGTATCTAGTAGGGCTTTGGGTGGCTTTGGCTGTCCAGATCCACTTAAAAATGTATGGTCTCAGTTAGTGACAACTGCCTGGGAATGGGCATTTTTGACAAATATGATTATATAATCTTGCAGGCATTAGTGGAAAAGTTGAAGTATAAATTTTAAATTGATGCCATATTGTTCCAGAATAAGTTAAAGTACTGTAGGGACATACCGTTATTGAAATCATTCCATAGCCACTTCAAACAAGCTTTACAGCTATTTGAAAAGAGTTGCATTCCATGGCTTCATGCCAGACTTAACAGGCTCGATTCTCAAAAATTGATGCAGGCTTGCACAAGCCCTGCATCAAACCCAGCACTGCATCAAACACATCAATGCACCTTGCACCTGATTCTCAAAAGTCAAGTGCATTTGTGACACTTTACCCTCTTTGCGGTGGCTTGCACAAAATATTTGGCATAACCCCCATAAAAAGGTCCCATGACTGATGCAAGTGACCAGCAAAAAGCTGGTCTAACTCATGGCATGTGGTGTGCGGGATCAAGAATCACGATTGCCAGCTAGGGAATCCTGCAAGCCCCATGTGTCATCTGATCAGTGCACCTGGGGCTGGCAGCATTCCGAACCGTTATGAATCAAGCCCAACATGATTCATTTTCCAAATATTAGAGATTATAAAAAAATCATTAAGGCACTTCAAGATAGCAAATTTTATATTTGGATGGACTTTATCCAGGATAATAATTGCATTTCTTATAATAAGTATAGAGGACAAGTGAGGGAGGATTTATGAGCAATTTCTTAAATAACAATATGTTGCTCTGTAAATTTCAATCTATAATCAGGGCTGTGGAAATACAAAGAACAAATATTCTTTTACGGCCAAAAAGGCCTAAACTATTAATATCTATAAAACAAAAGCTCTCTCCAAGATATATAAAAAAAGAGCAGGCAGCCCAGATAAATCTAGGTGAAAAATCTATAAGAAATTGCAGTAAGAAATATCTACGTATAAATTTTTCACTACAATAGCGGTAACCGGTTCAGACTGTGGCAAATAAATATTACAAAGCAGCTAAAAACAAGTCCATCCAATAAAAAATAATTAATAGAGCTTATATTACACCGCAGTATTTAAATTAAATGTGTCTTAATCTGTCTGACAAATGCTGGCATCGAGGTGGTGTGGTAGCAGACTTAAGCTATAATATATGGAGTTGCCCAACAATTAGTGGTTGTTGGCTGAACACTGTGAGCTTTCCCAACTTTTAGGGATGGAAATCCCTTTTCACTATAGATATACTTACATGCAGTAAGTTTGACAAATTAGCGATTACTAAGGCTCAAGAGAAGGTTATATGTTTATGAACCATGGAAACAAAAAGGATAATACTGGAGTACTGGAACTGCCAAACTCTCCCACAATCCATAAAACAAACATGGTGGCACAAAGTCAAAGAAACATTAATGATTGAAAGACTATGGTATCAAGTTGAGAATCTTGATGATATTAAGGCAATCTCATGGAATGAGTTCATGAATTTATTTCCTCCATTATTAAAAATATAGAGTTTCTGATTAGGGCTTAAGGAAAACTTATTTGGGCAACTATGTATGAGTGATTCTGTACACATCTATTGTATTGGATTATTTGTATTACTATTCTGCCTATAATATTTATGATTCTGCTTGTGAAACTATATTATTGTATTTTACCTTATTTTTTTGTTGTTAGCTATCTCTTACTCCCCTCTCCCCAGGACACATCTGGAAATAAGCTGTTTTCAACTCAGTATGTACTTCCTGGTTAAACTTTTAAATAAATAAATAAATAATTTGCCCGCTCAATAAAATATTTAAAAAAAAAGGAAATTGTTTTGTGGAGTTGTATGACCTCCCCTCCTGTGGGAGTGCTGTGGTCACACCATTCCTAATGCTCAAGCCCTAAAGAAACATTCCATCTGAAAAGCTTAAGGGATAATTCCATATTTGTAAATAGCAGGCCAGAAATGATTAGACCTTTAGCTAAAGCGCTGGTCTCAATTCAGTTGAAAATAAATAAGGTGAAAGGGAACAATTTTGGTACTGTACATGATGCCAGGTACTATAGGCATGTGCTTAGATGGATCAGGAATTTGCTGGTCAATAAGGGAAAGAGAATCTGTGTGAATGGGAAATAATCTGGGTGAGAATGCATGCTGATTCAGCAGTCCTACAGGGTTTATTCCTGAAGGATTTAGATACTGTATAATAATAATAATAATAAAATGTATTTGTTTAGTGCTTGTCATATTTCAAAGCACTGTACAGTCAGAATAAAATCAGCAAACAATATAATACAATAAAATCAAGACAATACAGAATACGCTTCCCCCCACAAGAAAGTCTTAAGAGCCTGCTTAAAACACCCCACCGTCCCACACTCCCTAAGCTGAAGAGGCAGAGAATTCCAGAAGGTAGGTGCCACAAACCCAAAGGCATGTGCACCAGATGATTTTAAACTTACCCTCGGAATCTCTAGCAACCTCGTCAGCGGCCGAGGAGCTGTCGCAGAGGGGTAGGGGCACTGAGGAGCTCTTTCAAGTAATCGGGGCCCTGTCTGTGTAGGGCTTTGTAAGTCAATAGACCTACCTTAAAGGTGATCTGCCACTGAATAGGCAGCCAGTGCTGATCGCGCAGCACAGGGGTAATATGAGTTCTTCTTGATACTCCAGTCAACAAATGTGCTGCCGCATTCTGCACTAGCTGCAAGCAGCGGATATCAACCCAAGAAAGCCCTAAGTAAAGGGAGTTACAGTAATCAAGGCACAATGTCACAAAGGCGTGGACCAGAACAGGAAGGTCGCTGGGTGAAACAAAGTGCCTGATCCTAGCAATGTTCCTAAGATGATAAAAGGCCAGCTTGACAACTGCTGACACCTGATGACGAAGTGTCAGACCATCATCAAGCACCACTCCTAGGTTATGCACTCATTTGGAGGTGAGAATCTGGGCCCCTCCCAAGATTAAACTGGAGGGGAGTCCAGCCCCAACCCCTCTCTTCTGTGACCTGGGTCCACAACCAGAACCTCGGTCTTTTCTGGGTTCACCTTTAAGCCTCTGGTACTCATCCAATCTTGGAGTTCTGCGAGACAGCTGTTCAGTACTGAGATAGCACTAACCTGGTCGGGGGCCAAAGACAGGTAGAGCTGGGTATCATCAGCATAGCAGTGAAACCTCAGCCCATACCGTCTTACAATGTCTCCAAGAGGCAGCATATATACTGCGAATAACATGGGGGACAGCACCGAACCCTGAGGTACCCCGCAAGGCAGAGAGAAAGCTCCAGAAGAAAAAATACTAGAGACAACTCTCTGCGATCTACCAGTGAGGAAAGATGTAAACCATCTGAAAACAGCACCAGACAGCCCACAGATGAACCTCAGACGTTCGAGCAGAACCCCATGATCCACAGTATCAAAAGCTGATGATAAATCAAGGAGAACCAAGATGGAACAATGGCTCAGATCTCTCACCATCAGGAGATCATTGAGCACCCGAACCAGAGCAGTCTCAGTACTATGTCTCTTATGAAAACCTGATTGGAGAGGTTTGTATAGATTATGGATGGTTAAATGGTTATCCAATTGAGCCGCCACAACTTTCTCAATAACCTTCCCCACAAAAGGGAGGTTAGAGATAGGTCTGTAGTTTGCTAGGTTATCTGAGTCTAAAGAAGCTTTCTTCAGGAGGGGTCTCACCACCCCCATTTTCAGGGAGCTGGGAAATGCACCCAAATCCAGAGAGCACCGGACAATCCGAGCTAAGACTGGGCCAATAATGTCAATACAACCCATGATAAGGAAATGGTCAAAAGATATTCAGATGGCTGCCCCAACATCTCTATGGTAGTGCATTGTGCTTCTGTGTGGGAAAACCAGATTTAGGAGGAGGCTGAGTGTCTCTGTTTACTTAGTGGCCCAGTGACAGACATGCTGCCATTGACAGTATGCTGTGTGTTAGTGGAAGGGTTACCAATATGCTGCTCCAACAGTGACATCTGTGAAATCCAAGAAAGGCTTGAGATGTGGGTTTCCCCTCTTCCTCTTCAAGGTAGACTGTGGGTGATATATGGTTTGCAGTTGGACAGGTAGATAAATGTGAATTATAATTACGTATTTATCGTAGTTGTTAATCTCCCAGATTATCTTCACCACTGATTCATACTTACGAGGCTAGGACCAGAGGCACTAGGACCCCACAGGAGATTTTTCTTCTACAGAGAAGGAGCTGATATTGGCTACTGGTGTCGTACACACACCTGGTGTGGTGTCACGCACTAACCAATAACTGTCGTCAAATCTCTCAGACATCTCAGTTCTGTTTGCCAGGAGAGAAACAAAGTAGAGAGAAATAAATACAGGACTAGATACGTTATAGCATGAAGAATAGTAAAGGGATATAGGATCTAAAATAAACAACCACTTAGAATCTGACTGCCAACTTAGACACTAAGGGTTGGGCCTACTAGATGGAACAAGGGTAGTGGGTCTAAAGTTAGCCAGAGCCTATCACCACTAGTCAGAGTGTAGACAGTAATAGGGTAAAGAAGTGGCAGCAGTCCTGAGAAAGAGGCTCTGGCAGTAGTAGCAAAACTTGGTAGTCCAAGTCGGACACCCTTGCAAACAAGATGGCATTGACTGCTGGACTCCCAAAAAGCAATAGCGCCATGATTCCAGATAGAACTTGAGTAAACTCGAGAGTAAACCTAAAACCCACTTTTCTGTTTGACAGAGGGAGAAAAGTAGGGAGGAGCAGCATAGTTGCAAGAACACTAGTCTAGGGAGACAAGATGTGGCCATCTCCTCTGATGTGCTTCAGGCAGAGTGGGCACAACCCAAAGCTCAGGGAAAACTGACAAGGGATACAAACCAAAAGTTCTAACCTGAAGGAAGAACATGCCCTTTATCTTCCTGCAAACACAGGGATGTACCCTGTGTGAAGCTAGTGTATTGATCCAGTCAAGTGCATAGCACCTTCCACGAATGGAGCATTAGCTCAGTGGCATTAGATTGGATGGTGCCTAGGGCACATGTGACAAATAGCAACCAACAGGGATATACCCCATAGGAGGGAAGGGACCACCTAACTACTCCATGGGGAAAAAAAAAAAAAGTATTATTTTTTCTAGGTGGGGGGCCACAAGTGTCCCCCACTCCTTTGTAGGTGGGGGGGACACAAGTGACCCCCACTTCCTTTTGTTTTCTTTTTTTTTCATTTGTTTGTTTGGTCAGGGTTGGCAGCATTAGTGTGCCATCCTCTTTGTTTTTTGGCTAAAAAGATGACCACCAATCTGGACCATGGCAGAGGAGATACAGCAGACAAGAGGTGCTGCCAGTACCCACAGGGAGAGCTGGCTCTCTCAACTGAGTAGAGGATGGTGGGCAGGTGTCTGAAATAATGGTGAAGATGTTCTGGAAGATCAGAATTTAAGGTAAGTAAGTAATGTTCATGTCTATTAAGAATCAGTCTTCACCACTGATTCATACTTATGGTTCCAAGTACCAAGCTTCCCAATAAGGGAGAATCTGGCTCACCCTGAATGTAATAGGTACCTTCAACCCTCTCCATGGGGGAGGACCAGAGAGTGTGGGCTCTTCAAGGGCCTGGCAAGACCTGAGAACATTCAGAGTCAGACTTATGAACAAGATAGTGTCTTGAAAGCTTCTGTCCGTGTCTAATCCTACGTGAAAAGAAGTGACTCCCCTGGAACTGGGAGTTAAGTACCTTTTGCAAAGCCATAGATGCCAGTTGAGAGAGGCAAAGTGACAACATCCACTGAATGCAGATTCTGGTTCCCACCAGCCTGGAGCCCACCTCACTGCTCTTCCCTGGTGCCTTGCCAACTCCAGGCACATAGTGTAAAAGCCAATGGCTTGCCCAACCAACTATGAATGCAGCATGGCAGCAAGAAGTTGTCCTAGCTGCACCCACAGGCACTTGTCGTAAGCTACAAAGTGTGCCTGATGTGCAGAAATGCACATTACAATGCAAGTCAAGGAGAACACCTTCCTACCCAAAGCATCTGTCTGTGCAAAGTCAGCTTCAGGAGGCCAGTCATGCTCTGAGTGATGGGGCCCTGCCAAGGTCTGCTTGACCTGAGTCCCCGAGGTGGGGTGAGGTACTGTGTCTGAAGAGCCTGCAGATGTGTAGTACCACTGGTAAACATCCCTGGAGCTGGAGGGAGAGCGAAGGGACATCTCCATACTGATCTGGAACATTCCTCAAAGGCTCTATGTCAGGGAGAGATGGCACAGTGGGCATTGCTGAAAGCTTCTAGGAGTCCCAGCTGTATGAACAGGTATTGTGGGTGGCAATAGTGCCAATGTCCAGAGCCTGCAGCATGCCCATGAGGAATCTATGGTACGGTGAGTATTCAGAGGCCGTGGACATGTGGAGGGAAAATATTGTGCCCTCAGAGGAGGACGCTTATGGAGAGGAGGTGCTGAACCTGGAAGCGGGTGGTGCCCAAGGGGTGGGATGGAACTGAATCAGGTCAGTGTTTGTGTGATACCAGAACATCACACCACCCATGGTTCCATGTTGGCTCCAGGTAACAGGCCCAAGAGGCCCCATGATGCCTGAAAGCTCAGGAAAAGATGGCATAGACCTGGGAGGGAAAGAAGAGCCAGAGGTCCTTGGGTCCATATCTTTGCTGCAAGAATGCTCAGAGGACCTGGCCTGAGGGGAGGCCATGGTGAACCTGCCCAAACAAGGTCAACCTACAGAAGAGGAATGATCAAGTCAGTTCCACGGGCAGGGGGGGCCCCCAACGAGAGGAGAGCAGAGTTGTTTAGTCCCCTTAGGGCAGCACCAGTTCTAATTGGTGATGAGCTGAGATGGTGGCCCCAGAGAGAACTTTATGCCCCAGCCACCCTCTGACTCCAGGAAGTTGCCGCCTCCAGCACCAACTCAGGGTCAGTGACTGCCAGATGTGGGGATCTCCCCAACTCCACAGCTGGCACCCTTCTTGGTACCAGGCCTGGTTCCCATTTCAGCACTGACCTTGACTCCGTCCCTGCCCCTGCCACCACAAGTGGTGAACAATGTTTTTGTTTTGCCTTCCCTCTAACTTATATTTTATTCGGTTTACAATAAAATGACTTATAGATCAGTTCCTCTGAAAAACAACAGATATTGCAGTGTGCTTAATACAACAAAAACACCCACCAGGCAATTAAAAGTAACATGCATATCCTTCAGGCAAATACTACAGTAAATGAGTAAACAAATTACCATGTTACATGTGTCATGGTATAGAACTGAAACCCATGGACACATGGCAATATCAGGTAATAGAAAAATCCCATTAGCTTCCTTTTGCAATAACCCAAGCCCCATCAAAAATGGGCATTAGGTACTGTACCATGTATGAACCTCCAGTATAAAAGCAGAAATTAATAATTGTCATCACTAATCTAACATGCAACTACCCACTACAGTATGTACTGCTTCTAAATAAAAGTATAGGACCCATTTAAACCTCGTTCTTAACATTACTACAAAACATTAACTTGATGCAGCATGACCTCAATAATTAACAAGCATTTGTCAATGCTAAATGTTGCTTGCTTGTATGTGCTATTTAGGTACTTGGAAGTGATAGTTCCATGCCTTCCTCCCAAGACATCCACTGTGTCTAATGACAGTTGTACTGTTCATAGGAAGTGTGGAAAAATGCCACTGGTGAAAATCTGGACTGAAAATATTACAAATTCATGAACTTATGAGGGTGCATGGAAACTGCACAATGCTCATTCTTAACACAGTCATTTTATGGACTTTTTTCACAAAATTTTCAACATAGCCATTTTAAGACCTCTGCTCATGAACAGTGCCACTGTGATTTTCTTAATCTGTCCCAAACATTGATTGTGCACACCGACTGTGCCATTGTGCACTACATGCGCGGAAACATATTTTGGGTGACATGTGAAAAATGACAGCTGTACTGCTCATAAGGAGGTGTGGTAAAATGGCAATGTTGAAAATCTGAGTGCAAATATTGTAATTAGGAACTTCATGACTGCATGAACTGCGCAATGCATTGTGAAACAGTCATTTTAGAATTTTTTCACCAAATTTTCAACATAGCTATTTTAAGACCTCTGCTCATGAACAGTGTCACTGTGATTTTCTTAATGTGTCCCATACATTGATTTCGCACACCAACTGCGCCATTGTGTGCTACATCTTGTGGAAACACATTTGTGAGAGAAGTGAAAAATGGCAGCTGTACTGCTCATAAGGAGGTGTGGTAAAATGGCAGTGTTGAAATCTGGAGTGCAAATATTAAAAATTCGCAAACTTACGAGCGTGTGTAGGAACTGCACAACGCACACTCGTAAAACAGTCATTTTTAGAAATTTTTTCACCAAATTTGCAGCATAGGCTTTTTGAGAGCCCACCTTATGAACGCTGGCACTGTCATTTTGTTAATCGGTCCTGAAAGGTGATTTCATGCAGTGCCTAGGAAATCACCCTTCTGGCCTGATTAACGCCATGACAGTTTCAGAATTCATGAGGAGGGGTCCCAAAAATCCCATGTTGAAAATTTGCTGCCAAAATTCCAAAAAATGTCTGAGATATGCATCAAAATTGAAAAAAAAACCTATTTATTCCATTATACAGCTTACCGGCATTTCTTCAGTTCGCAGTCGGCTTTGAAGAGTGCAGACGTGTTCCCAGTCCACCGAAGATCATCGTGCTGGACTGCGGAGGTAAGTATGGTGTGAGGTGGGAGTGTGGGGAGGCAGAGTGCGCAGAGGGTGGGCGCAGGTGGGGAGGGGGGCACAGAGACCGTCGCCGAGGGAAAGTTTTTTTGTTTACAGGGTTTTATGGTTTTTTGTTTTTTTTTAGGAAGTCGAAGCGGGACGTTTGCTATGCTGGGGTGGGCTCCCAGCATGGCAGCTGGAATGCTGTTTGGGGGGTCCTGGAGCTGACGGGGGAACGGGCACCCCCGTTGGCCATAACAAATATTTGTCATGCTGGGGTGGGCTCCCAGCGTGGCACCTAGAAAGCCTTTGGGGGGGCGTGGAGCCAACGGGAGATTGGGCATCCCCATCGGCCATAACAATTTCTGCCATGCTGGGGTGGGCTCTCAGCATGGCACCTGGAAAGCTTTTTGGGGGGGCGTGAAGCTGTGGAGCTGACGGAGGATTGGGCACCCCATCGGCCATACAGAGTTTCGTGGGGGAGCGATGAGCACGTAATGTACGTAGGCAAGGCAGTTCTCGTGTGGGGGGAGCGGCTCACTGAAGCGGAGCTCTCCTTTCAACTGTTTGCCACTGTATTTTAACTGCTGTCATAGACAGCAACAGCATTCATTGAAGAACTGGGACCGCCTGCAAACACACTGACTGAACTAGAAGACGGCTGCCACACCTCCAAAAACTCGGATGATGGCACTATGTTTCTTGCACATGCGTGCAAGCAACATAAAAATGATGAAGTGGCCAAAGAGAGCACTGCAGAAGTCCAAATGTTGAAACTGCAGTTCGAAGAATGTCCAGCAATATAATGAACACGCCCACACAGCTTGCAGTCTTTCCTTCTGCAGCTTATCTAAAACAAGCCTTTTGCTATAATTTCTTACTGTAATTTGGCAGCACACATTCCCTGGAAATAACTCTCCCTTCCAACATGGGACCAGAGCTCAGAGCAAATGACAGCAATTCAAATGGTAATAAAATTGAGTAAAACGCATCGTAGCATAGTAATTGATGGCAGATAAGGACCACTAGGCCCATCCAGTCTGCCCATATACCCTACCTTTATTAGCGTCCGCTGACCCTACTTGGTCTTTGGCTTTAGCCTCTCCTTCCCCCCTCTAGGGTCCCCTTGTGCCTATTCCATGCATGTTTAAATCCTTCCACTGTGCTTGCCCCCCACCTCCTGGGGCAGGCTATTCCATGCATCCACCACCCTTTCTGTGAAGAAATATTTCCTCACATTTCCCCTTATCTTGCCCCCTTCCAATCTCATATCATGCCCCCTCATTCTATTACCTTTCCTATGCTGAAAGATGTTACCCCCTTGCACCTGGTTTATGCCCTGAAGATATTTGAAGGTTTCAATCATGTCTCCCCTTTCCCTCCTCTCTTCCATTGTATACATATTGAGCTCTTTCAATCTCTCCTCATACAGTATGTCTTCTGCTGCAAGCCCTGTACCATCTTTGTCACCCTTCTCTGAACTGACTCCACCCTGTCTATGTCCTTATGGAGATGCGGCCTCCAGAACTGTACAAAGTATTCCCGATGAGGCCTCACCAGTGTTTCATATAGTGGTATCATCACCTCCCTCCTTCTGCTAGTGATACTTCTACCTATGCACCCCAACATGCCACTGGCCCTCCCTATAGCCTTCGTACTCTGCTTGGCCACCTTTAGGTCATTTGAGATGATAACCCCCAGATCCCTTTCATCCATGGTGACCGACAGCAACCCCCCTCCCAACCTGTAGCTCTCTCCTGGGTATCTGAATTGCAGGTGCATGATTTTACACTTCTTAGCATTGAACCTCAATTACCACTCTTTGGACCAGTTTTCCAGCTTTCCTAGGTCCCTCCTCATTTTCTCCACCCTATCCGGAGTGTCCACCAAGTTACATATCTTTGTGTCATCTGTGAACAGGCAAACCCTCCCCTTCAGTCCTTCCTCAATGTCACTAATGAAGACATTAAAAATAACTGGCCCCGGGACTGAACCCTGAGGCACCCCACTGATCACTTCCCTTTCCCTGGACTGGATCCCATTTACCACCACCCTCAACTTCCTCTCCCCTAGCCAGTTCCTAACCCAGTTTACCACCTCGTGGCCAATGCCTATCCTCCCCAACTTGTTCACTAGTCTTTTATGTGGGACAGTGTTGAAGGCCTTGTTGAAATTGAGGTAGGTGACATCTACTGCTCCCCACTGATCCACCTCCTTCATTACCTAGTCAAAAAAATCTATCAGATTTGTTTGACATGACCTTCCTACTGTGAATCCATGCTGCCATGGATCCTGTGCCCCATTGGATTCCAAGTGCTCCACAGTCCTTTCCTTAAACAGTGCCTCCATAATATTACCCACTACTGAGGTGAGGCTGACTGGCTGATAGTTTCCTGCATCCTCCCCTGCTACCATTTGTGTGAAGAGGGACTACATGTGCCCTCCTCCAGTCCTCTGGAACCACTGCTGTGTTGAGCAACTCACTGAACATGATTGCTAGTGGTGCAGCTAGCTCCCTCCAAAGTTCTTTCAAAATCCTGGGATGTATGCCATCTGGCCCCATTGCTTTGTCTACCTTCAACTTTGTGAGCTCCTCCAGGACTCTCGTCTGTAAATGGACCTGTGTTCACCTCCCTCCCCCCCCCCTCCTTTGTATCTGGTGCCCAGCTGGGGTCTCTGCCCTTCCCCTTCCTCAGTGAATACTGAACAGAAGTATTTATTCAGTATCTCTGCCTTTTCCAGGTCTCCCTCCACACCCTCCCCTTCATCCACTCTGAGCCTTACAATTCTCCCCCCCGACTTCCTTCTTTCACTGATGTACCTATATAATGTTCTGTCCCCTCTCTTCACTGTCTGTGCTAGTCTTTCCTCTGTCTGCCCCTTTGTGCTCCTAACAGCAATCCCTGCTTCCTTCAGATGACTTAGGTACACCACCCAATCCTCTTCCTTCTGTGTCTCCTTATACTTTCTGAAACCCAACTTTTTGGTCCTTACATTTCTCTGCTACCTCTTTTGAGAACCATAGTGGTTTCTGCCTTCTCTTGCCTTTGTGCCTCAACCTAATGCACTGGTTTGTCACCTGCACTATAGCTTCTTTTAGGTGTGCCCATTTCTCCTCAACCCCCTCTCCTGCCTCCGTCCTCACCAGAGTTTCTCTAAAAATCTATCCCAATCCTAGTAAAGTCCGCCCTTCTGAAATCTAAGACCTTCACCTTTGTGTGGCTTGACTGCGACCCTATACCCATGTTAAAGTACACTGTTAGGTGGTCGCTGGACCCCAGGATACCATCCATCTGGACTTCCATGATTCTTTCCCCATTGGTCAGCACTAGGTCCAGAATCACCCTGTCCCTGGTAGGTTCAAGCACTAGCTGCCTGAGGCCTTCTCCCTGCAGGGAGTCCAAGATATCTCAACTCCTCACTGAGGCAGCTGCTGGGATGGTCCATTCTACATCAGGCATATTAAAATTCCTAAGCAGTAGTACCACCCCTTTTGTTGCCATCTCTTGCATTTCATACAACAGCCCCCTAACCACCTCCTACCACTGAGGTGGAGGCCTGTAGATCACCCATGTGTGAATTGCAGTGCTATTGCCTGGCTCAAGGGTGACACACAGTGCCTCACCCTCTTCTTGTCTACCCTGTACCACAGCTGCTTTTATACCTTCTCTGATGTACAGGGCCACCCCTCCCCTTTTTTTGCCTTTTCTATCCCTCCAAATTAGGGCATAACCTGGTACATTTACCTCCTAGTTGTGATTTGTTGTGTACCACATCCCGGTTATTGCCATTATGTCCAAGTCAGCTTCTACCATCAAGGCCACCAGGTCTTGGATTTTGTTTCTGAGGCTGCGTGTGTTTGTAGTCATGGCCTTCCATGTTTTACTGTCTCCCCCCTGCCCCCATTCCCATTTTTGGCCTCTTCTTCTTTCCCTCCAGCCTTGGAATCCTTTTTCTGATTCCCTTCCCCTGCCTTATCTTTTTTGACTGTTTCAAGTGTACCTGTCTTCAGCTTTCCCTCCTGATCCTCCTTTATGGCTGTTCTAATCTGTGAGGATGGATTTCTTGAGTTTCCCTGCTCCTGTTGCCTCCACCCCCTTGGCTAGTTTAAATGCTCATTCAAGAAGCATTTAAACCATTCATTAAGGACCACTATCCCATTCCTGGACTGATGTAGGCTGTCGCCCTTGTACAGGCCCACATCGCTCCAGGTGGCTCCCCAGTCCCTAATGAAGCCATATCCCTTTTCCCTGCACCAGCCCTCCAACCAAGTGATGAAGCTTCTGATGCAGGGACTCCTAGCCATCCCTCTGTCATGGAGCAGCAGCATCTCTGAGAATGTTACAGAGCTTTCTAACTTCTCAAGGCACCCATCCAACTCCCTGAAGTCCTTCTGTACCTGCTCTATGCTTGCCCCATCCCTGGCTAGGTCATTTGTTCCCAGGTGGACATTGACCTCTATCCCCCCTCTCCTTGCTACCACATTGGTGATCTTCCAGATCTGCTCCCCTCCCTCTGAGTTGTGCCTCCTGGGAGGTACTTCACCTCCTTCTCCACCCCACCACCTGTGCCAAAATCCATTCCCCAGAAAATTGAGTCCTCCTCATGGAGTAGCTTCCTCTTCCCTTGGACTCCTCTTCCTCATGTCTCTGGGTCTCCCTCCTGGAGGACCCACACATACTCCCTGGTCTCACCCTCGGGTTCCCTTATGGGACTCGCCCACTCCTCCAGTACAGCATAGGAGTTCCTGAGTTGGAACAGATGGGGGATGTGCCTCTGACCCCCCCCAATCAACCTCCCCATAGTCCATCCAGCTTTCTGCACAGGCAACCATTGTGGCAGTGGCTGGGGACATGGTGGCCTTTGGGTGGGGGTGAAGGTCCCCAATAATCCTGCCAGCTTGGCCCGGAGACTGGCCACCTCTGACCTCAGTCCAGAGAGGTTCCTGCATATGAGGCAGCACTGCAGTACCCAGAACATCCTTCTGAACACCGCTGCACCACACCCAGTGCACTGCATGAATCCCTGCATCTTCTCTTTTCTGCTCTATGTCACCTTCTACTGTCAAACCCCTCTTTCTGCTATTTTTAGTATACTGGTTTTCTTGCTTTATTCCATGTCCAGCTTTTAGCCCTCTGCCCCAAGTATGGTCCCTAGTTTTTTTTTCCCCCTTCTCTCACTCCTCTCCCCTTCTCTCCTACTGTCTTCTACTGTAGAGCCGTTCTATTGAAAGAGCTCCCTTCTGAATTGCTCAGTTAAAGTATATCTGGGAGCCTTTTCTAATTTAGTAACCAAACTCCTGTGCGCACACAAGAAGTTGATCCCTATTGGTTGCCTATAAATTCAGATGATCTTGGGGTGGGTCAGACAGGGGAGACTGGGTTGGGTTCCTCCGGGTGCCGGTGAGAAAAACAATCACTGCAAAAGCAATAAAAACAAAAACACAGCAAGAAGCAAAAGCAGTCAGAGTCAGTTTTGTACCTTCTGCCATCAGGTTATTGTCCTTAGGGTCCCCACCATGTTTCTTCACTGCAGCCATTTTTGCTGCCCATTATCCTGCATTGACTGGGTCTGTATATAGAAATATCTGGCTGTCACGCAGTATACATTGTCATGCCAGGAAGATGAGTGCATGTGGGATCTTCGGATCCCATCGCATGCTCAGGATCCTCTTGAATTTCTTTCAGTCAGCCTTGGTGGCATTCATCCTAAACTCCTTTGCCTCTCTGCCCTAGTAATAGCCTACTCTCTAGACCACCTCTTAAACCTTTCCTTTTGCTCTTGCACTGTACTCCATGCTTGGAAGATTGCTAAAGTGCTGCCCCTCCATAAAGGTGGAGATTCTTCTATCCCAGGCAAATTCCGGCATATATCCCTCCTCCTCGCACTTGCCAAATTACAAGAATCCCTCATCCACTCCATGCTATCTGACTTACTCTCCTCCTCCAGGTTTCTTTCCCCCTTCCAGTCTGGGTTCAGGAAATACCATTCTACTATCTCATCCCTATTACGTGTTACTGATCAAATTTATTCAGCCATGGAGCAGGGCCACATAACTGATGCAGTCTTTGTTGACCTGGCTAAAGCATTTGATTCCATCTCTCACTCTCTCCTGCTCAAGAAGCTCCTCTCTGCTTACTTGGCTAACCCTACTGTGGCCTGGTTCAGTTCATACCTCCACAACAGGCTCCAATCAGTGCAAGTGGGAAATTTCTCATCTCCTCCCCTCCCCATTCTTGCAGGAGTTCCTCAAGGGTCCATATTGGGTCCTATCCTGTTTTCTGTGTTCATAAATGACCATCCCTCAGTCTGCTCCAACTCCTCCATGCATATGTTTGCAGATGACACCATCTTATTTACCTCAGGACCCTCAATCACTGACATCAAGGCCCCTCTCCAGCAGGACCTCAATAAGGTGTTATTATGGTTCCAAGCCAACCACCTAAAAGTCAACACCAAAAAGACAGCTACCGTGATCTTCAGCACCACGCAAAAACTAGCTTGAACCACCCCCCCCCCCCCAGCGTTCTCCACCTTGGACGGTACCCCGCTTTAGTCTGTCACCACTTTTAAATACCTAGGGGGTCTGTTGGATCCCCACCTGGATTTCTCAGTCCACATAGATGCTATCAGTTCCAAACTCCACCCCAAACCTACTCTATTTTATCATAATAAAGACTGTCTCCCCCTCCCTATCTACCATGAATTTGTTTCTAAGATGATACTCCCAATCTTTGATTATGACAATGTTGTCTATGGTACAGCTCTAGCCTCCTCTCTCTCCAAGCTAGATACCCTTCTGAACTCATTCTGTTGTTTCGCTTCCAGTGCCACCCCTCATACTCATTATTGCTTTCTCTACTCCCCCCTCCACATTACACCCCTATCCCAAAGGCATTCTATCCACTACCAGTCGTTCATTGCCAAATTCTGGTTTGATCTGCTTCCCCCATCTCTCCTCTATGCTGTCCCCATTGCCCCCTCCTTTAATGCTCTGCACACTAGGGACCCTCGCTCCTTCTCCCTTCCCTACCCCCACACCTCTGCTGGTCAGTCTACCTTCTCCTACAGGCTCCCCTCCTCTGGAACCTTCTCCCCCCAACTCTGCAACTCTCCCTCTTTTTCCTCCCTCAGGCAAAATTTATGCCCCCCCTGCTTGCTTCTGCCTCTCTACTTCCTCCTCATCCCAACCCACCCCGCCCTCCTTCTCTTGCCTACCCCCGTCCCTTGCTGTCCAACACTCTGTCACTCAACTGTTTCTGCACTTAACCTGCTCTGCAGGCAAAAATCTTTCTTCACCAAGCTACCACTTCCTGTTATTACACAGACTGCTTATAGTATCATTCTGTGTCCGATCAACCATTATATATGCTCTTCCATTACTACACATATTATTTTGTTCAGCCCTATGTCTGCTTACTCTGTCCCCTGATGCTCTGTAAACCCTCCCCCAGGTCACACCTGGAAACACGCCTCGGCTCATTGTGCCTATCCTGGTTACCAAATTTTAAATAAATAAATGTTGCATAAGAAATGTTAGAGAACACCAAAAACTGACTACCTATTTGGTAACAGCAGGCCATGCCACTTTGTTAGCCCCAGGATCCATTCCAACATGCTCCCACTATCCAGGACAGCCATCATGACTCAGACAGTCCCCTCTGGCTGGCAGCCTCTAGGCGGAATCTGATAGGTCTTCACAATCACGTGTTCACCATCACCATCTTACAGTCCAAATTGTTACCCCAGTCAGTCTTTCAAAAAGAGGATTGCATGGTCCCCTTTAACCCTCACCAGGAGGTTAATATTATGCAGATCTGTATTTCGTACCTGGTTCTCCAAGATTTTGAGTGTGGCCTGTGTAAGCTTAAATTATTGTGCATACATTGCTGCACTTCTCTGAGTGTTATTTAATATCCTGCACATCTGAAGTTAAAAACCCCTCTGAGGTTTCTACCATGGCAATACAGGTTGTGAATGTATCAAATTTGGCATACATGGCAGCCATGGAGAGAAGCTGTTGCATTGTACCTTCCAAGTATTGAAGCATTTCTTCCTGGCCTACCCCTTCACTTTGCCATGTTGTTTGGATCTCATGCTGGGTCTGGCACTGGCAGATTTGCCTCCATCTTTGCATCCATCTGCCTGCCCTGGTTCCAGTTCATCTTCACCATCATTTACTGGGAGTTCACTAGAGCAGGTAGCTGTAAGAAGTTGTAGTAAAAGTTTACTTTTTAAGGTTTAATTCCATAACTTATTAGGTAGCTGGAGCTATAGTTCCTTGTCACTTCCTAGGTTGTACTCCAAACACTACCACCCCCATTTGCCCTGTTGCACCTTTATGCATGTCATGTGCTGCTGTGCTAGTCTCTCCTCTCCCATCGAGCTGCTTCTGAGTGTACAGCCACCTGGGGTCACCCAGGTAGCAGTCATTTAGTTATTTATTTGAAAACTGGTGACCAGAAAGGCACAGTGAGCCAAGGCTCATTTCGAGGTGTGACCTGGGGGAAGGGAACAGAGGAGGCAAATACACAGCACGGGCACAGTACACAGTTAAATGCAACTACATAACAATGGCACAGTTCACAGTTACAGTAAAGTGGAATAGAGTACATGATTAAAACAGTAGTAAGTATGATAAGAGCAAGCAGCAAAAATCAGGCAACTCAGACCATCTACAACGATGTAGGGGGCAAATGTAAGGAACTAGTCAGGTAGGGGGAAAACCACAGCAAGGGGGGAGAGCTGGAGTTTTAACTGATGTCTGAGGGAAATTTGGGGAGGTAGTGAAATGGAGTGAGGATGGGAGTAGATTTCAGAGTGAAGGGAGATGACAGGAATATGCTGACTGCCCAGCAGAGGAGAAGGGATGACAAATAGCGAAAGTGCAATGATCCCTGGAGTGGAGGGAGCAGGAGACAGACAGAATTGAGGGGAGAAATGAGGAGAGGTAGGAGGAAAGGGACCCAAACCAGTATTTGGATATAAATAAGGCACAGTGGTTCTGGAAACATGAGGGTAGAAGAAGAATGGATAAGGCAGAGTAGAGTGAGCAATGGTGGGTATGAGAGGGGAGTTGGTAGCAAAAGGACAGAAAGCATTGCAGAGGGTGTACAGTTTGGCCAGAGAGGTGGAGGGAGTGGTGTCATGGACCATCTCTGCATAATCAAAGACCAGGAGCACTATTTTGATGACAAGGTCATGGCGTACCTGCAGAGATATACAGTCTTTATTAAGGCACAAGACACCAAGTTTAGGGTGGAGCTTGGAGTGGATGGCATAAATGTGGGCTGAAAAGTCAAGTTTGCTTTCTAGCCACACATCAAGGTATTGGAATGAATGAACTGCTTCAAGCCGGGCGCCATCCAAGGTGGAGAAGATAGGCAGAGTTGGGAGTCTGGCCAATTTCTGACTGGTGCCAAAGATCATGAACACAGTTTTTTTGTGATGAACCAGACTTGGTTAGATTGAAACCAGCAGATGACATTGTGGAAGTCTTGCTGGAGCAGACCTTCCACAGCTGTAGTGGAGGGACCGGAGGTGTATATGACTGTGTCATCTGCATACATGTGGATATGCTAGTTGCCGCAAGCTGTATCAAAGTTGTTAAGAAAGATGGATAACAGGATGGGCCCCATGATGTAGCCTGGAGGGCCCAGTCCTAGACAGGAAGTGGAGGTGACAGGGCACTACCAACCTGTACTGACTGTAGACAGCCTGAGAGGTAAGAACAGAACCAGTCTACAGCATAAGCTGAGAGGCCAGCAGCACTCAGCTTATCCAAGAGGAGAGGGTGAGATACCGAGTGAAAGGCCCATGCCAGCCAGATGAAAATGGCAGCTGTGATGTGCCCCAGATCCATCCCTGAGAAGATAGAATCACTTACATGCAGCAGGGAGGAGACAGTAGAGTGATGCTTCCAGAAGCCAGACTAGAACAGTAAGCAGAAATTGGGGAAGGTAGAAAATCAGAGTCTAGTATAGACAAGCTTCTCTTGCAGTTTAGCAAGGGAATGGAGGAGGGAGAGTGGCTGGAAGTTACCCCAGGAGGAAGGGGAAGGCCTCCCCTCTGTGGAGTGGAACAAATTTGACCAACATCCAGGACTGAGGGACAGCACTAAGGAAGAAGGAGAGGTTGAGTAGCTGAGTCAGTGTATGTACTATGGCAGGTGCAGAGATTTGAAGTAGTTTAGGATCCAGTCTGTCATGACTGGATTTGAGCAGGTTAGTAACATGGAGAAAGCAGAGACCAGTGGAAGGGAGATGAGACTGAATATAAGGAGGAATGGAGGAGGCTGGAGGGTGAGTGGAAGGGAAAGCACAAGTGGTAAAGAAATCATTGAAATGAGCAGCAATGGAGGGGGGTTCGGACACTGGTGAACCATGTACAAGAAGGATCGGAGGGGCGTACTGTGTGGGGGGGTTAAAAAGGGAGTGAATTACCTTCCATAACTTTGATAGGGCATTAAGGTTGTTCTGAAGGTTGGCCTGAAATACTGCAATTTCATAGCCCAGACCTTCCCTTCATCCCACCAAGATGCCTCCGAGGGTGTAGCCGGTTAGAATAGCGTTTCAAGAATGGCGCTGTCAAAAGAATGCTTCAAATACCACGTATGCCTTTACAGCAACAGCGGTAGTATACCGCACATCAGTTACCACTGCCCCTATAGTTGTGAAGGCATACAGGAAGGAGTCAAGTAGTTGGAAATGAGGTGCTTGATCGAGCTGCTCCTGTTGTGGAGAGGCCAAGGAACTCACGAGCAGAGGAGACCTGGAGACTTGGGTTCTGTTCCTGATCTCTTGAGTTGTGAGTTAACAATTTTCCATGACGCCTGATTTTGAAATTGTTAATTTCCCCCCTCCTCAGTGTTATTTTGTGTTCCCTGACTGTTGGTTTCACTCGATCCCCTCCCATGGTTCTCCCCATCCTCAAGATCCACCCCCCCCCCCCAGAGTTGATTATATAAAGATCAGAGGGTTGGGGGGTGTGGGTGTGCAAAAACACAAACTGGGTTTTTTACTTCACCGTGGTAGTGGTCCTCCATGTGTTTTTGGCCCACTACCATTGGTGCTGTTGTTGAATTTGGCATTTTTCATGGGTGCTGTTGTTGTCAGTGCCAATTTTCCTGCGCAGTTGTTGGCCGTGCTATTATTATTACATACAGCATCTTGACCTAGTGCCCTTAGAGGGTACTCCCTTAGGGTTTTTGCCTGATACTCAGCCAAGCAGGTTTCCACCATTTTGGTGTACTCTGTATTAGAGAGCACTGATACATTGAGGTACCAGTTGTGTGACTTCACCGCTGGGGCAAGGTCTAAGTCCAATGTAATTGGGTGCACCATCAGACAATGTGATTGTTCAGAATGTGCACTTGTACACTGCATGAGACCAATTTGAGGAGAGCAAAAAATAGTCCAGGTGGAAGTAGGCCTGATGTTGGAGAAACCAGCATGTGGATTCCCTAAACTCTGGGTGGAGGAATCACCATATTTCCACCAACCACAGTTCATGGGACAATTGTCTAAGGCAGTCTCCCACCCTACTGCTATCCCCTTCCTGTAGCAGATCTGTCCAGCAAGGACCTCATAACCCCCCCTTCAAGTCCCTTACCTCTAAGTAAAGGTCCTCAGCAGCCAGTATATGAGCTATGATTTGTTTTTGAGAAAGGTGACAATGCCCCCTTCCACATTCAGAGTGTATATGTTCACGATTGGGAATGACACTGATCTCCAATGTCCTTTAAGACAGATGAAGTAGCATTCTGGCCTTTACTGTGCTGGTGACCTCTAATGGACAGGATTTCTGCAACAGGATGGCTACCCCTCAGCGGTGTGGTGTGCTTCATATATAGAGGAATAAACTGCTCTGATCCAAGAATATATCAATTTAGCATGCTCCCCCACTGTGAGGTGCATCTCCTTCACAAAAGCTATCGCCACATTGTTGCTCTGTAGCTCCTGGAGGACCCTTTTTCTCTTAACTGAGCTATTCATACCTCGCACTTTGTATGTTACCACTCATCCCTCCATCATATTGGTATGCAAGTCCCCCCTTCCTGTAGTATGCCACTCTCACCACAACCACCCCTTTTTCCCATTGATAGTGTGGTCTGTAAAAGAATACTAAACAAGTAAAACAGGTATAACAGTTAACTGTACAAACCTAAACTAAAAAACATCAATAGGTTTATATATCATCCAGTGAGCACTGTAGATTTAGTGCTCCTAAGACACCTTTGAGCCACCCTCCCATCTTACCCTCCTGGGGTTCTAGGATTAT
Source organism: Neoceratodus forsteri (assembly GCA_016271365.2). Taxonomy (NCBI): domain Eukaryota; kingdom Metazoa; phylum Chordata; order Ceratodontiformes; family Ceratodontidae; genus Neoceratodus; species Neoceratodus forsteri. The sequence goes on from CM057459.1 coordinate 66,171,337, forward strand.
ACAATCCATCCCCAGACATAGTCACTTACATGCCCCCCAGGTGATCTGGGGGGCAGATAGGATGAAAGACTGATCATGCCAGCCCTTCCCCATTGTGGGAGTTTCAAGTTAGGATTACTATAAGTCCCTATCAAGTCTGCAATGCCCCCCAGGCTGAAGAAGCCCCAAGGAGATGACCACTGCCAAATAAAGCACTTGGGAGAGTCAACATCCCATCACTACGTGTTTGCCACTAACGACTGAAGCACCAGAAACAGACCTTGCCGAACTGTGTTATCCCCGGATCTGGTGGTGCCACACCACCCCACCCCACTCTCAGCACCTGTGTAATGCCTTGTCACCACTCTACATCACTTCCCATGCCCATGTCACCCTTATGCTTGGTCTTTTCCTCAGCTGCACCAATCCATAAGCTTGGAACACATTCCAGTGCAGAAGTCGATTTACACTCCCTGAGGTATGGTGCCCATTGGTGCTACAGAAGTGCCAGGGCTGTGTTTTCCAAGGGAGGCTGCAGCCATTAACCCCCACCCCCCACCTCAGTTCCACACCAAAACCCTTCCTTGATGTTCTGTCCTGACTGTGCACTGTAAGGAGAGACCCCACCACTGCTGTTGCCACTGAGAGACATGCACAACCAAATGATGACATCTCAGGGCCTTATTCTGCTACAGAAGCATGCAGAGCGGCCAACCTAGCAACTGTTCCCCATTATCTCTGTGTTGGATGGGCCATAGGGGAGAGAACCAGGACCCCCCTGGAGGGTTCCCTTGCTTGCATCCAGTGCTGGCCAAACAGCACATCATCCACCCACCAGGCAGTGATGTTAAAAGCTACCTCGCCCTAAGGCTGGGCATCCCACAGCAGCCTGAGTTATGGCAGGAATAATGTTAATGGCTTGAAAGTGAAACTGCCATCTTGTTAGTACCAGCTCACTGCTCCCAACAACTACCCCCCACAACAATATTTAAAAGCTGTTATATTGCACTGCAATAAAGGATATGAGAAGTCGCTCCTGGGCATGCAGAAGTGAAATACAAGTACAGCCCTGTTCCAATTTGTTTCTGCACTCCCTGCCTGGTTGTGTAGAATTCCGTGAGATGTCCTCTGCCTGTCAACCTGATGTGTCTGCAACCTAGTGTTCGGGTTAAGCAAGGCAGCTAGTAGCTGGTCCCACTACTGTTGTTTATTTGTGGGATCTTTGCTTAGCTGCCTAGATTTCTCCTCTCATTTTTCCTGAGTAATGCCTTATGGCCTTAAGCTCTGTCATGACTGTGCTACTGTCTTTTGATGCATGGAAATTTATATCCTGGAATCCTGTTCCCTTTTATTTGTTTCTATTTTAATTCTGATGTGATCTCTCATAATTATGGGCCCTACAACACTTTCATTGCTTATCATACATTAGTTAGTAAAGTTGTCCCCTTTTATGCTTATCTCTAACTCACTTTAATATAGATTTCTTTATTGCTTTTGCAGCAGTTACCTTTAATTACTGTGTGTGCCCACTACACATTTATTTCTTACCATATATAAGTTAAGAAAGTTGCCCAATTTTAATACTTACTTTGTCTCTATCTTACTTTAGTTTAATATATACAGTATCTTTGTCTCGCTTTTGTGGCGATCACTTTTAATTATGGGCCCTACTACACTTATGTTGCTTACCATTCCTTGCTTAATAATGTCGTGCCTAATAAATGCTTCTTTTTATTACACTTTGCTGTTGCAAAGCTCAGGCTTACAAGTTAATGGGTGTGCTGCTGTACTGAGAATTGGAACGATATACTGCCGTTTCACATAACTGCACATCTCCCACTGATATCCTGTCTCGCTAACCTGTTTTTCCCGTCACATCTACAAGATTAACGTGGTTCACTCTTAAATGATTGTCACTGTACCAATCAACTATCCTAGTTGTTTTTTTAAGTTATATTTTGCTGAACTGTACCATGTAGGATATGTTCCTATTTTCTCTTTTACAGGGTGCATGAACTACATCATGCAGGTTTAAAAATGCACCTACTGCTGTACATATTGTAAATCAGAACCCTTATCGTGGGATGACTAATGGCCTATGCATTGTGGAGGGAACAATAACAGACATTCAAACCTTTATTGAACAGAATTCACTTTAAGGGATGAGAAGATGGGACAATAACAGTACCGAACAGTACTTTACTGAATGTCATTATTTCAAACAATATTCTGTAAACCTCTCTCTCTGGTCTCACAGTATTATTATACATTGGACATAAAACACCAATCATCCACTCCTTGTCATGCTTTATTGTTTAATTATGCTTCAGTTTAGTTTCCAAAAAAACTTGAGACACACCATGAATTTTAATTTATATTTTTTTTGTCTTTATTCAGTCATTTCAAGTACAATTGCACACAGAAGAGATTTGTAGAGAAGTGCAACATATCAGTAGTACACACCATGTCCCCACAGGCCACTCACACCCCCCCCATGTTACCTCAGGTCAGTAACTCCACTCCCACTCCAGCACTCCCTGAACAAAAAATAGTTTTCATATATACTTATTTTGTCTTTATTCAATAATTTCAAGTGCAATAGCACATAGATTGAATATGTGGAGAAGTGCAAAATATCAGTAGTAAACATTATATCCCACAGGCCCTCACCTCACACCCTCACGCAAAACTTCAGGTCAGTCCCCCTTCCCCCACTCCAGCAGTACCTGAACCTAAAAGTCTTTTGAACACCTCCCCATGTTCAGCTATTTAGTGTAATGGCATGTTGTAATGCTGGGGTAGATGGGGATCAGGGAGCATGGCCCGCTGACCCTCAGGCAGGGAACTGGGGATACGGTGTGTGCCACAAGTCCCCAGACAGGTAGTATGCACCACTTACCCCTGTCCTCTGCCCCTAGGCAGGGCACTAGTGGGGACATGGTGCAAACCACTGGTCCCCATCCACCAGGGGTATGCAGCATGTCCACCCAGCCCCCCACCCCAGCATTCCCTCAAGCTAGTGTCACCCTATATATCCCCAGAGTACCTTACATCAAAGCAGAGTGACATGCCATAGTTTGACCTTACAACCTTTGTACAGGACAGTACCAACTCGGCGGACAGCACATGGCAGCAACTTGTAGACAAAGTCTGGGGCTGTGGTCTGGTTGGCCTCACAATCCTGTTGTACCTTGCCTTTTAGGCCACTGTCTCTCCTTTTCTGTTTGCACATACACATTTATTCTCCAATGCCATTACCCCCCCTCCACATGCTTCAATTACATGAGGCAATGCCAGAGGTGCTTAGGGCTGGGGGAAGAAGGGCACTATGTCCCTAGTCCCCTGCTCCCCCTGTGCTGGGGACGGATGGGGAACATGGTGCAAACTACCTGTTCCCAGGCAGATGGTATGCACCATGTACCCCCCATTCCTCTGCTCACCACTGGGCAGAGGACTGGTAGAGGTATGGTGAAACCATTGGCCCCATCCACCAGCAATATGCACCATGCCCACAGTCCTCTGTGCCCCTCACCCCCCAGCATTGCCTCTAGGATTGTGGGTCCTTCCCTCACCAGTCCTCTGGTGTTCCCATCACAAAACCAACACTCCCCAGACTTGTCCATGTAGTATGTAGTTATCAGCTCCAAGGCACCAGAGATGTGCATTGCCCTTGTAGTCCCCAGCTCCTTCCATGACCACTGCAGTCTCTTACTTGATTCCTTGGTCACCTACTCAAATTTCACATTGCGACCTGATGGATGAGATAATGCTGAGGGGTTGGGAGGGGGGAGATGGGCCCCTCAGTCCCCCCACCCCCCTGACCTTACCCCCAAGCTTGTGGCTCTCTCTAACCCCCAACCCACCTTCTGGCATGAGAAAATGTATCACTCAAGTAATGTATCATCCATGTATTAAAATCCAAAATTAACAGCTCAAATTACATCAGCCAACCCTGAACACCACTTGCTTGACTGGCATGAGGTAATGCTAGGGGGACCATCAGCTCAACCAACCCCCACCAACCCTAGGCAGGGTACTGGTGGTGAGCATGGGATCAACCATCTGTCCTCAGCCAGGTGATATGCACCATGTCCTCCAGTCTTCTGCTCTCCTAGGCAGGGGATGGGTGGGGGCACAGTGCAAACCAACAATTTTTACCACTCCCCCCCAGGTCCTGTGCTGCCCCCCAAGCATTACCTCAGGCTAGCTTGTGGTCAGTTTTCCCATTCCCTTCCCCATTCCTCCAAAACATGTCAATGTTCACTATTTTTTTTTTTACAAATTTGAGGTTAACTTACTGAGGGTGGATGGTAGGGAGGTAGCCTGGGGTACTGCCGCAGTGGTCAGAGGACTGATGGGAAGCATTGGGTAGACCACCTGTCCCCAGCCAGGTAGTATGCGGGAAGCCCTCCTAGTCTCCTGCCACTCCCTGGCAGTACCCAAGGCTACCTCCCCACCAATCACCTCCAGTCAGGTAACCTTAAGTTTGTATGAAATACTGAATGTTATTCTGCAGACACTGCAACAAAAGCTGCAGCTAAACTTGAATCAGTCTCAGTGTAATAGCCACTCATGGTCAGTAATGCCACCCACTTCCCTTCATCCACAGGCACTCTTGGTGGTAGCTCGTCAATGTGCCCCACCCCTGCCACTCTCTTCAATCCACTTGCATCAGGTAATGCAGTGGGGAGTTGGAGGCATGGAGCTGGCGTGCACTGTGCCTCTAGATCTCTGCCGCTCCTTGCTGGGCTGGGGACTGGTGGGGAACATGGGGCAAACCACCTGTCCCTGGCCAGGTGGTATGTACCATGTGCCCCCAGCCCTCTTCTTCCCAGGCAGGGGACTGGTGGAGGCATAGTGTAAACTACTGGTCCTCATTCACCAGCAGTATGCACCATGCCCCCCAGTCCTCTGCCCCCCCAGCAGTGCCCCAGGCTACCTCCCCACCACCCATCCCCAAGTCTGTTAACCTTAGATTTTTAAAACTAAAAGGGTTACATAGTGTAACATGAGTAAGGTATCAGTTTGAGTCATTAGTGTTGAGTCTAAATAACCTGTAGCAGCATGTTCCTTTTCTGACTCCCATGGCCACCCACTCCCTCTCCAACAATCACCAACTTCACTCCACTTGCATAAGGTAATGCTGGGGGAGGGGGGTTGGGGGCATGGGGATAAAACAGAGTACTCATACTGTGTTAGTCAAACCTGTGACAGGATGGTGGGCAGTATGCCACCCAGCCCTCTGTCGACCCTGGACAGGAGACTAATGGTGAGCATGGGGCAAACCACCTCTACCTGGCCAGGTAGTATGCACCATGTCCACCCCATTCCCCTGCCTCCCTCCAGGCATGGGAGTGGTGCAGACAAAGTGCAAACCACTGGTCCATATCCACCAGCAGTATGTACCATGTCCCCCAGTCCCCTAGCCCCACCGTGCAGTATCTCAGGCTACCTCTTCACCACCTAACACCAGTCTGTTAACCTTAACTAACAAATTTTAAATAACACATTAAAAATAAATAAATAAAACTGTAAAGTATTGTAACATGATTAATATTTCAGTTTAAGCCCTTGGTGTTGAGTGCAAGGTCTTGATTCTAAAAGCGGGCATGGATTGGTGCAAGCTGCGGCAAAAGCAGCTTAGCGGAAGCCTGGTGCATCAGAGACCCTGCGCTTGATTCTCCCTATGGGCAGGGTCCTTGAGCAAGACCACAGCTGGCAATTGTGAGGCAGGTGCCAAACAGGCGGGACCAGGAGTGTTTCGCGAAGCCACAGGACAGCCGTCCCCGCCAAGACCTGGTGGTCTAGCAGCCCCTCCCTGAACCCCGATACTGCCAGAACTGATACCAATCAGTAGTTCCCATGCCTCCCTTCCACAAAACCCTGATGTTGGTGGACACGTTAATAAATATTATACAATGGCAAGAAATAATACTGGCCTCTCATTTGATTGGTCATTGTGGGAATGGACCCGTGGTGTTATCCCAGTACAACATCACGGGTCTAGTCCCAGCAGGCAGATGACCCCATCAGTCCTTCACTGAATCACTCCGTGACCCCCGCAGCAGTAACCTCCTGTCGGCCACCGATATGTCCGTTCCTCGCAAGTCCAGGAAAAGTCATTGCCCATTCCTTGCAGCTCCAGGAAAAGTCATTAAACACACAAGTAAATTAATCACTTACCCTTTTAGTCCCACCAGATACAGTTGCGCTGCCTCCGTGCCTCAGTGTAGCATGCGTGTGCTCCATGCCGTTCGCCCACTTCCCACAGAACCATATGCAGCGCCACTTTATAAAATAAAAAAAAAATCTTCCCACACCGATGCCATCAGCAACTACTTGATGCTAAAGCCACATAAAACATAATTCCCCCTCAGGATCTACCAGGTACTTACTGACCCATATCGCAATATCAGAAGTCTCGCTCCATTTCCTAACGTGCTCCCGATGTGCGGTTCACCCGATCAAACAGTAAGCAGACGGGCCGGTCAAATTAAAGTCTGTTGGAACAGTGGACTACAAAATATAAGGAAGAAACAAAACACAAAAATTCAAGAGTGGAGGGGAGACCTACAACACCAAGAGAAAACTGTTTGAGGAGCAGCCAGAGGAAGTACATAGCCAGTCATATACAACCAGCACCACCTGCTAGCTAAAAGTGGACTATTTTTTCCCCACATATACCTCCACATTGATAAATAACCTAAAAATCAAGTAAAGAAAAGATTTGTTTTTCTCCCTATTATAAACGAGCCATTGTATAATAGCAATAATGCACTCCAGAGTGTGGGTTGTGCTGGGATAACCTCACGTCTGGGGTCATTGGACGCACTCGGCCTGTGGTCTCATGCCCAACCACCCCAGGTATGAGGTTATTCAAGCACAACCCACACCCTGTCGTGCATTATTGTTTAATTATTCTCCACTCCTCACTCCCCGAACCCCAATGTTGGAGGACCCATAATAAATTATTATTCTCCAGGCCCCCACCCTGAACCCTGATAATGACAGTACCATTAAAAATTATTACTATCATCCATGCCCCCTTCTTGAATCCCAATGTTGTCGGAACTGGTATCAATCAGCAGTTCCCATGCTCCCCCGAACCCTGATGTTAGCAGACATGTTAATAATTAATAATCTCCAGACCCCTACCTCGAACTCCAATGTTGGCAGACCCGTTCACAAGTAGCATTCACCACGCCCCCTCCCTGAACCCTGATGGTGAAAGTACCATTAAAAATTATTATTAATCCATGCCCCTCCCGAACTCCCTGATGGTGCCAGAAAGTAGCGCTGTTCGGTCTGGTAGAGCCCCACCCAGCAGGTGCGATCATCATTATCATCTCGACTGAGCCAGTGATCATTCACCATTACCTCCATGGCTGGCTCGACTGAACAGTCATCGAGTTATACTGCAATGTGCTCTGTGATGGCACACACACATTACAGTATGCCTCACTCGACTGTTCAGGTCAGTGGCCAGCCACGAGGTGTAAGGTGGGGTGTGTTGGTCACTGGCTCTAAATCGAGATGGGGTGTGGGGTGGTCGGCACTGCCTGCTGGGGTGGGAGCCACTATACCACCAGGGCATGGGAACTACTATTGACTATTTTTTCTGGCACGCACGCACATGTCTGCCAACTGCGGAGGTGCGAGGAGGGGTGTGCTGGTAGCTGTCTCTGAATTGGGATGGAGGGTGCAGGGTGGTCGGCACTGCCTGATGAGGTGGGGGGTTGGGGCCACCATACCACCAGGGCAGGGCAACTATTATTGACTATTGTTTCTGGCACCATCAGAGTTTGGGGAGGGGGCATGGTTAATAATAATAATTTTTAACAGTACCATCACCATCAAGATTTGGGGAGGGGGGTGGAGTGAATACTACTTGTGAATGGGTCTGCCGATATTGGGTTTCCATGTGGGGGCCGGAAGATTATTAATTTTCAACATGTCTGACAACATCGGGGTTTGGGATGGGGGACTGGAGAGTATTAATTATTAATGTGTCTGCCAACATCAGGGATTGGGTTAGGGGACTGGAGAATATATTAACTATTAATGGGTTTGTCTACATTGGGGTTCAGAGACTGTGGCACATTGTCGCAAACAGTTACCTCTCCCAGAAGAGACATTTGGTCTAAGGGTACTTAGAATTTCTCCCTCTGGGACAGATCTGAGAATACCACATTCAGGGATGTGGCACCTTGTGTCTGCCATGCGACCCCTAGCACCATGTTGCAGCCTATTCTTAGGTGCAGGGTCAGCGCAAGCCCCATTTGGGGTAGGCAGCCTGTGGTTGATGCAGGCTGTCTTTGTGAATAGCTCAGGGGGCAGTGTTTGATGCAAGGTGCCACTTGCACCATTTATGTTTGGTGCAGGCACCTTGCATTGAACTCAGGGCTTTGAGAATCGAGCCCCAAATGTCCACATACAGTAAGCAAGCACTATACACTATCATGATTACTCTGAGGCTGTAGGTAATGCTATAGCCAAACTGGGACCAGTCGCTATGTAAAACCCATAGGAGGCCAGTAATGCTGCTCACTCCCCCCATCTGGTGGCATTCATGATGGTGACCTGTTGACATGTATTTCCTCAATGGCTCTTCGCTATAGACATATTCCAGTCACCCAGCCTTCTTTCTCCTGTATCAGATAAAAAAAATACTTTATTATTCAAATGTCAAATATTTATAAAATATTTTCTTTCAAAACCTTTTAAATAAACCTTCAAAGTGCCTTTTTGGGGTATACCCCCCCATACAGCGATGCTTCTACAGCAATATATGTCGATACTGACAACAGCGACATGTCACTGTAGAAGTCCACCCAGGATCCGGCAACACTTTCCCCTGTCCTGCATCTCCTCTCTGACTCAGAGTTGGAATCTAAAAGTATGGGGGTGCAGGGGGGTTTGGGGAGTGAAGCCCCCAGAAGAAAAAACACAGTTTGATGTGCTCAGCTCCCTGCTGACTGCAAATCATGGTCAACATGGAGTATGGAGCTGTAATGCCGGTCGACGAGTTAGTTGTTGAACCTGCATCATAGAGTCCCTTTTTTGGTCATCTATGCAGTACTTTCAGACCAATGGTGTGCAGGACTCATGTGAAAACAGATTTTTCAACAACAAATGCAGTGTCAAATTTATAACTTACATTGTATCACATATTTATAACATTCAAATCTTACCTCTGGCATTCCCAACAGGAACCAACACTCCCCAAATACGTCCATGTAGTACATGGTTATCATGGCAGTATCTCTCTCAAATCCCCAGCCATGATCTCCCTTTCCACAGGCCTTCTCTTAAATAGCCAGAATCTTATTTATTTAGTTTATGTTGACCGGGAAAGGAGGGCTAGGCAGTTCTGCCTATTTTCAGTCTTGTCCCAAGGAAGGGGAAGGAGATACAGATGGTAAACAACTGAAACTGAACCAGATTAAGCTGTTGGTGGTATTTTAATGAATGGGGGGAATTTGTCCAGGACACTGGGAAAAATTCCTTACTTGTCTGTCGGGGGAGCTGCAGTAGGCTGCGAGATGGCCAATCTGGCCAGGGAGCTGAAGGAGATGGATGTTGAGGAGGCTAGGGGTGCGGTCTAAATGAGACCGAAGTTTTTTTCGGCGCAACCGATCCTATGGACATTAGTTCATTTAATACGGAGCACACACCGAGTGAAAAAGTTCAAGAAAATGACCATGGTTTGGAAACACATCACCAGGAATCCATTACAGATAAATCAGTAGTGGACTTACAAAGTTTGATCGATGAAGAAGATATACTGTACCAGGAAAGAAGACTTAAGCTACAGCAAGCATTAGCGAAATACGAGGATGATGTTTCGATACCACACCCACCTGCAGGCCCTTTGACAGACTTTGCGAGACATAGTGCTGACACTATGACAGGCATTCCCACTGATCCAATGCAGGTAAACCCTTCTACAATTCTCTTTCAGACATCATCAGGAAACCAAGAAAATGTTACTATTTTTACCTTTTCTAGTAAGAAACAAAGCAGTAAGGCAGCTGCGGGTAATGAGAGGCCGCTCATTAATTTACCTGGGGTTGCATTTTTCAGTTACACCTTAGGTGGTGGGAACAGCTTCACAAGAGTTGTCAAACTCTATCAATAGAGCTCCTTCTCCTTCTTCGGGCTCTAATGTGCAGGAACAGATGGTACAGGAGAGTTAACTCAGCAGGGCCTCATAATGCCACAGCAAATTATTTCATAGCGGGTACCCTGAACAAGCATGATAACAAAATATAACCCCAGAGTCTGGATGTGGAATACAGAAACCAAGTGGGTGCACAGTCAGGAATGGCATACACAGGGAGTTCTTTCCCTGGCCTAAGACTTACCTACAATGTCGGTAATTACATCAAAAACCAATCATCATCTACCCTGCAAGCAGTGGATGGTGCTTCCACAGTCTTAGAATATGAACTGGCTGAGAAAAAAACTACCCTGCTTAAAATTTTGGCAGAAGAAGAGAGCGGACAAAAGTGAAAGACAGATGAGTCGAAGAAGAAAAGAGACAGTGTGGTCTTACGCCATAGACACATTGCGACATCAGGTTCAGTACAAAGATTTCTAATCAGCAGGATCAGAGTCCATTTATTTATTTATTTAGCTTTTGTTTACCGGGTAAGTACACTAGACAAGTAGTATGCCTATTTTCAGGAACGACCCGGGAGAGCACAAACATACAGTATACATACAAGGCATCACTGGAGAAACAGCGTGATACAGGAAAAAACAGCTGTAACAACACTTGTATAAAGGCAGAGATACTGACACACATTGTACAAATTGTTACAGGACATAGATAGACATTAGAGAATTTAGCTACATATTTCATAGACCATCATAGACCTAGAATAGACATTAGTGGACTGCTGAGTATACATTACATTACAGAGGCTAAGAACAGTACACATTGACGCTTGTTTTAAGTGGGACCACAGGGAGGTGCGAAAGGTCCCATGGGAAGGGGCCGAGCGGACATGATCCAGAATAGAGTTCCAGAGCCTTGGCACAAATGCAGCAAAGTCGCGATCCCCCATAAGGGTCCGAGTAGGGGGGACTTTAAGCAACTCATTTCATTTTCCTAATCCCATATCTACAGTAATGGCTATCAAACAAGCATTTGGGTTATCAATAGATGCTGGCAGAGAGAAACCCTGGATGGACTCAGTTCTTAAAGGGGCTGGTTGGATAAAGAATGATGTAGACAAATGGGTACCTGACCCAAATTGGGATATTACCTCCTTCTCACAGACTTCCACAAATCCTGAGTGGCAATCCCCCTGGATGACAATTGGTCCGATCCAGTACTGAGCCATAGCGATAGTACCTCTAGACAGACTCCTATCATAACAACTGAAAAGGGTCTCAAAGAAACTGCAAGGCCAGATAATGGTATGGAAACAAATGGCATTCAAACTCATCATTCACAGCAGACACCTGATTGGTGGAGAATGCGCCAGCTTTCTCTCAACCTAATGCACCAGCCTCATCAGAACCAGAGAATACAGAACCTCGAGCACAGCCTCCACCATCAAGTGATTCCCAGCCAGACCAACCACAAAGACCATTTGTCTCAGAATTATTTAAACTAAATACAGCAGAACCATTACCCAGAAGACATGCTGTGCGGCTTGAATATAAAGGCGGATTGGACTCTTACCCGGACTGCCAGTATGTGGGGAAAATGTTAATTAAAGACTCTCTGCAATTCTACCCACTGGATGTTTTTGCCCTTATCCACATTTTCAGGGAGGATATATTTGACATCAGTTTTCTTTCAGCTGCACTTCTAGACACCTTTTGGTCATGATACAACCAGCTGAAAACTTCCCCTTATGGGCCCCATTTATAGCAATTCCATTAACCAAACTTCTGACTAAATCTGTTAGAATCGTTCTGTAATGAAAACGTCTCAGTAGGGGATATTTATCATTGGCTGAAGCAGAAGTGACAAGTGTTAAATACCCCAGAAGAAAACAATTTGGATGGGAGGGTGTAAGTTCCAGGTTAAACTACATCAGATGGATGAAGGCATACTTCACATTCCTAATTGTTTCCTCCTGGGATGTGATCGAGGGGTTTGCTTTTACCCAGGTCAAACCATGGCCTGTTACCATTGTGGGTCATGGACACACTTATCAAGTGTCTGTGATAAACTCCAGTGTAGTTTTTGCAACGAAGTAGGACACATCAGCTCCCACTGTACAAATCATTCTCACTGCAATCTTTGCGAAGAAAAGGGTCATCTATACAAAAATTGCCTATGGGCTGCAGCCAATAAGTCACAGTCCCTAGATCCAGAGGACCTGATCAACAAAGCTCAAGCAGATGTAAATTCTGATCCTGCCCCCCTCCCTTGCAATCCACTTCTTATAGAAAGGGTCTATTGTCTACCAAAGAGATGGCATCCTGTGGTACAGAGGCTCGGGAACAGCCTCAGGGAAAGACGGAAATACCCAAACAGACGGAGGAACCTGTAACTACACTACTATTGCAACCAGTATGCTCTACAGATCCTCTGGAACAGACATTCATAGAGGAAAAGATAGAACCATTACCCTCATCAACAGACCCTACATGATTACCACAAAGGAGATCCTCCAGAAGAATAACTAAGGAGGACCCAGTACAGCAGGTGGAATCTAGGAACCCTTATGAAGTTCTGGCAAACTCTGTGTGGGAGGACTCTGAACAGGAAGAGGATCCAGAAGACATGATGGAGGTGGCCAATACTCTTCCTCAACCCATGGAAAAACTTTATACTGAAAAAAACAAAAAAAAAGAAGAAAAAGTTATTTCATAAACTTTACTGATGAACATTGGTAAAACAGTAGTGGCAACTCTTAATTGCACAGCCTTATTAATGTCAACAAATGCCAGGTTATCTTTCAGTTAATTTCTGATTTAGAACTAGATATTATTTTCCTTCAGGAAACTTGGATGGCAACAGTGTCCCAACTCCTGACCTTTAAGTCAGAATGGCCAAGGAGTCCATCCTATTGGTGTTTCGGAGTGGATAGAGAAGATGGGGTAGGTTTCCTTTTTATAAGTAACAGATTCTCTTTATTTCCAATCGTGGATCTTATCCCAGGGAGGGTGTTAATTTTAGATGGTTATTGGGATGGAGAATCCTGTTGATTGATCAATATATATGGTCCCCAGTCTAAGGCAGATAGAACACATCTCTTCTCCCAAATTCAGCCCTATCTTTCCACAGCAAAGATTGTCGTCCTGGGTAGGGACTTCAATTGTAGTTTGACCTCCCCTAAAGGACCACACTCTTCAACCAAGGTGTATTGTGATTCCTTAGGGTTCAAGAAATGTATTTCAACAGTGGATCTACTAAACTGTAACCACCATATTTTGACTCCTAACTACTTCACCTACATCTCTGACATAAGGACAGGTATCAGGAGTGAGATGAGTCTCTTTGCAGATGATTCAAAACTGGTGGCGGTGGTGGATGGGGAGGAGGGGAAGGTGGCCCTACAGAGGGACCTGGAGGCTCTGGAAAGATGGTCTAGAAAGTGGAAGCTGAGGTTCAATGCAGGGAAATGCAAGGTACTGCACCTGGGGGCCAGAAACCTGGGCCAAGTGTACACCCTCGGGGGGAATGCTACAAGTCTCGATGGCTGAGAGGGACCTGGGGGTGGTGGTGGATGTCAAGATGAACAACTCAGAGACTTGTAGGAGGGCAGCAGCCAAGGCCAACAGGATGCTGGGATGCATCGCTAGGGATCACCTCAGAAGGAGGGAAGTGTTACTCCCTCTGTATAACTGCTTGGTGAGGCTACCACGAGTACTGACGTGCAGTTTGGAGCCACACTTAAAGAGGACATTAAACTCCTGGAGAGGGTCCAGAGGAGGGCAACCAAAATGATTTGAGGCTTGGGGGACAGGACCTATGGGGAGAGGCTCGAAGAGCTAAATATGTACACATTGGAAGAGAGAAGAGACCGGGGGGACATGATAGAGGTCTTCAGGGACATGAAGGGGTAAATAGGGGAGGAGCAGTCAGGGTGCTTCGAAGGAAGGAGGAGGGGCAACTAGAGGGCATGGGTGGAAGCTAGAGGGGGGAAGATTCAGGGGAGAAAGGAGGAGGTGCTACATCACTGAGAGGGTGGTGGAGCCATGGAATGTGCTGCCCAGGGGGCTGGTGGAGGCAGAGATCATGAAGGGGTTCAAAAGGGGGTGGGACAGGTACAGGGGAAGGGTTCTGGAAGCAAAATCCAATGCAGCGAGAATATCCGGAACTAAGAAGGGAGAAGCCAGAGAAGGTGAGGGGGGCAGCAAGGTCAGCTCCCAGGGTGGAGGCTGACCAAATGAGTAGACACAAAAGACCGTTAGGCCTATTCTGCTGGCATTTTAGTATGTTAGTACAAAATGGCCCAATACACCACAGTAATTGACTACCTTTTTATTTCCTGGCACTTAATGATAAATTCAACTATTCTATGCCCAATTGAGTTTTCAGACCATCAAATGATTACTTTTTCATTAGGCTCAGAACTCAATAATTCCACCACAAAAACATGGTGGAAATTGAATATTCAAACCCTCACAGACCCTAGCATACAACAAGCTATTAAACAACCGTTAGCTTCACGAGCCTCAGTTATTGAACTACTGCATATGAGGACTTGGGAGGTTGGTAGCTACAGACTAAACAAGACATTTGTCTCTATTTACAACAACATGGAAAGAAAAAATCCAGAGGCAAATATTTTTTATATTTAACACTACAAAAAAATTTCAGCATTTATTGTCACTAACTCCTACAGCAGGTAATGCCCATGTCTCCCATATCAATAAAATATGATTGGACATGCAGGCATTACAATATGACAGGGCTAGCTACATAAGGGCAGAATTGTCCTATGGGGCCCAGAAATCTTCAGTATTGTACCCTTGTGATGCCTGCAAAGCACGGCGACAAGCAGCCATGACTGGTCATTTAAGGAACAAAGATGGTACCATGGTTACATCAGTTCAAAATCTCTTTAAGGTAGTCACAGACACAGACATAGTGAATGAAACCCTTTCTCAGAATATGAGGTGATACCTCTCTGACATTACACATCTACTGTCCTCTCAGGAGTCTTGCTCCCTCATACAGGACATAACTCCCCAGGAAATGATGGAGGTCATTCATACTTGAAAATTAGAGGCGGCTCCAGGCTTGGATGGGTACCCTTTGAGTTCTACAAAATCTTCACCCCTGAGCTTGCTCTTTGCTTAAAACATGTATTTAACTTTTTCTTTATACAAAATTTGGTTCCTGAATAGGTTTCTAAAAACTTAACTATTTTTTTATTTAAAATCAGAGATAGGACACTTCTCCAAAACTGGAGACCAATTAGTTTATTAAATGGGGACTTCAAAATACTCTCACAAATCCTACATCTTAGATTAAGGAAATTAGCAGAAAAAATAATACATCCACTTCAATATTGTGGCTTAGCCAACAGATCTATTCATCACCCTCTGATAATTCTATGGGAGCTATGGGAATTTTATCAGAAAAGTCAACTCACAGGATGGGTCATATCCCTTGACCAGAAGAAGGCATTCGATAAAGTTACTCACAACTTTCTCTTCTGCACCTTAGAAGCCTACGGTATCCATCCCCTATTTATTAATAAAATACAAATGTTGTACCGTAATGCAAAATGGTGTCCCTATATCAAAGGGGTCATTGTCCCTGAAAGTGTTATATGGGAAGGAGTACATCAGGGATGTCCCCTGAGCCCTCTACTCTACATCTTTTCTCTAAACCCACTCTTACACAGTATGATGAACAACCCTGCGGTACATGGTTTGAAGGGAGACTCTCCGGGTAACAAAGTCAAAATTCTGGCCTATGCTGATGGCACTTGCTTGCTACTGAAGGGCACAGATAGTGTTCCTGAAGCCAACAAGGAAATACAGCACTTCTCAGCAGCATCAGGAGAACAATTAAATGTAACTAAATGTAAGGCAGTACGGCTGGGTTCCAGGAGTAATTCTCCCCACGTGGTGGGAATCTTCCCGGTAACAGCCGACCCGATCAGAATCCTGGGGATAACATTTGGATTACAAATCATAGGTCATACAAAATGGGTAAAAGCCTTACAAAGCTGTAAGGCAAAGATTAATACCTGGAAGGGATGGAAATTATCTAAACTGAAAACTATATGTATCATAAAGAAATTCCTAATTCCAAGTTTGACTTATATAGGGACTATTTTTCCACTACCAGTGTCATTGGAGAAATAGCTTTACAGTATCTTCTTTAGTATGTTATGGGGCAGTTGTCTCAATCCTGTAAAATGAGGATATACATGTTTACCATGGGGAAAGGGAGGGCTGGGAATGGAAGACCCTGTAGCCTTCTTCCATTCACTGTTTTGGTTTTATTCACTTAAAAGACCATGAAACATGACAAACACGCTAGTTAACAAATGGTTCCTGAATAACTGGAACACTTTTTTTTCCAAATGGATGGACCTCCCCCTAAAATTCTCCAAATTATTGCTACTACCTGAGGCAATTAAATCTTCCGCTCAGAAGTTATGTAAGTGGAATATTTCTAAAACTCTATTTTGGCGTCTTCTAGAGCACAATTGTACCAACATGTTCTTGACAAGGTTGGTCCCTCTAACCCAGAATTCAAGAATTGCCAGCCTCAAAAACAGGATAAAGTATTAAAATATTTAAATGAAAAATTAATTCCTGAGCATATGTGGGAGATAATTTGGCTAAGCACTTGTGGGAGACTTTATGTTCAGGGAAATAGCAAACATAAACCAGTGGAAGAATGACCTTGCCCTTACACTGGGTATGTAGCCCTGGAGGAATCAATGGAACATTTCATTTTACACTGTATCTATTCTCTTAACCTTTGGACTTTTTTAGCCTCAGTGTGGAATTTACCTTGGCTCCAGAACTTTACTTATGAGGCAATTATCTTGTGGGGTTATAATAATAGATTGCTTAAGTATAATACTAGTACCCTAGTATTATTTATGGAACACCCAAGTACAATGGGTATTCCATCAACAATGTATGTCCTGTACAGTTTTTAGAGTTTTATGTAAGATGGCATTACAAAGAATTTGGGACAAGGAGGAGAAACAATATGGCCTGCACGTGATCAAATCATGGTGGAAAGGTCTTACCTTCTTTATAAAATACAAATAAATTCTCCAGCTTTGAAGTCACATGGAGGTAACTGTAAAACACAAAGAAACTGAAGTTCTATAGACACTAGTACTATCTGTATAGTTAGTTGTTATGATATTGTTTCTCCTTTCTTCACAAGATTTAAGTGCATTCTTTTCAGGTTCATTTTTTTTATGCATACCTCTGTGTTTTGATTCCATTATTATGTGTTTTCTGTATATAGTATTGTACCCTTCAATAAATAACAACCCCTACTCTTTTGGAGGGGGTGCTGTTCTTCAGTGAAGGAGAATGGCTGCTGCTAGTCCTGGTCAGACCCTGGAGCAGGCAGGAGGCGCTCCTGCTCCACTGCAACAGCATGATGATTTACTTGATGTTGATTGTGAGTCTGAAGATGAAATGATTTCAGCTGAAGAAATCAAACCTGGTCAGAAGGAACATCATACTTATACCTCTACTGATGGTATGGAAGAGAGTGACCGAAAAGCATTGGAACTACAACAAGAAATAGAAATAGAAATAAAAAAACAGCAGCTGTTGAAGTTAATGAGAGAAGCTGAACAGGAGTTTCAAAACAATATTTCCAAACTGGATGAGGAAAAAAATGGAAGAGGTCGTCTGTCAGCCCCAACTAATTTCCAGTAAGCAAGTATCCTTTAAAACAGCAAAAGACTCACCCGCATCTGTACAGAACATGGTTGTGGAGAATGACAGAGGGAGCCGAACCACTCCTGGAGTCTCGACTGAAGATTTCTTCATGGATACTGAATGGGCCCCAGGTACCTCATTGTGACAGGCTGGATGGATTTTTTCAGATGGTATATGGATTCCAGACCCCACTGTTCCAATCCCAGGGTCACCAGACTGGAAAAGGAACACTATAGTCGAGAGTGGAGGCCACATCTTGAGTCCAGAGCCAGTTATGGAGGAATGGCTGAGCGAGATGGATGGAGTGTCTTTGACAGCACAGGGTGTGGCTTCTATCCCCACAACTGTGCCGGATGCTGGCGAGAACAGTGAACACCAGGAGGGTCCAGAGGATAGGGATACAGCTGAGATAGGCACTTTTCCACATGGCGGCACAGAGCGACAGCCGACCAGACAGTCAGAGCAGGTACGATTTTCTCAAGAGCACACAAATAATGATTATACTACAGAAAGGGGGGGGGGGGCAGGCTACAGAAAATGATATGAATGCACAGTCAGCAAATAATGATAATAACACCCAACAGCCTAGCTATGCTAGTCTTTTTCACCAGCCTGCTACTGCTGCCAAATGGTGTTTTGTGGTTAGAATATGATTCAGAGGGGGAATTGGGAAAATACCTGATAGACTGTATGTGGGGAAAACATTATTAATTGATTCCATGAAATTTACTAAAGCGGAGGTGTATGTGTTTATTCATGCTCCTGGGGACAGTAATTATGACGTCAGTCTCTGTTCTGCCATGCTTCTGGATAAATTTTGGAAACTGTATTATACCCTGAAAGATTCACCTGTGTGGCCAGGTTTTTATGCCATCCCAATTTCAAAACCCTCAGTAAAAACAGTGACAATACTTTTTCGGAATGAAGGGGTCAGGGTAAATGACATTATCTATTGGTTAGAGAAATGTGCTGATATTCAAGGTAACCCAAACCCTATTATTGACGACAATGGATTTTGGACTGTAGGTTGGACCTTCAGAGTTCAACTTAAACATACTGATGAAGGGTTCCGACATCTCCCAACATACTTTTTTTAGGACGAGATCATGGAATTCTTTTATATCAAGGGCAACCAAAGAGCTGCTATAAGTGTGGCTCTCTTAGGCACTTAAACTCTGATTGTAGCCAGATTAGATGCTTTCACTGTGGAGAACGTGGACACACTGCCAACTTGTGTACTGTCCCCCCAGTATGTAATCTGTGTGCGGACAATGAACATTCTTTTAGGTCCTGTCCTTGGGTGGCTCATAACTCGGAGGATACTCTTGAACAGGAATTTTATATAAACAGAGCCAAGCGCTCGCATGGTCCAGAGAGATTTTATACCTGCCCCCTCCTCCTCTCCCTCCCCTCCAACCAGCTCAAAGCCAAGAACTTCAGAGGAACCTACAGGTGGTTCCAGGGAGTAGGATGTTCCAATGCCTCAAGCTGATAATGGCCCCACTGTACCGTCTCAGTCTGCTCCCTCAGAAGAGTCGACATGCATGCCCCCCCCGGCTTCAGGTGAGAAGCCGCACACTTCTAAAGTCACTCCAGCTGTGCACCAGGAGGGGTTCCAGGAGGTAGGGAAAGGCTGGAAAGGGCCTAAAAGGAAAAGGAAACAGCATTGACACGTCTAATTATTGCCACGAGCAATACCTACGAGGTACTTCAAAGCTGGAGTGATCAGATGGAGGAAGATTCCAATACCTCCTCATAATCATCTCTTCCTGAGCCACTGAAAGAAGGCCAAGCACAATCTGTAACACAGAGGTCTGTGAAGACACAGGGCAGGATTACTGGCGCTAGTGCTAGGAAACAGGATCCTTCTTAAATCATCATTTTGACGTATCTCTTAGGCTGACAAGCCTTAGTGTGAACAGCATTAAATTAGACATAAAAAGGGATACTATATTTATGATATTGCAGCCTCTGCATTATGACATTTTTCTTTTACAAGATACCAGGTTATGATCAGTGACTGATGTGGAGACTGTTAAAACTGCTTGGTTTTCAGAACTTTCTTATTGGTTCATCGGAGAAAATCTATGTAGTGGAGTGGGAATTTGTTTCTCTAACCCTGGTCTTACTATACATAAATTCCTGTACATCTCTCCTGGGAGGGTTTTGTTGTTAGATGTGGGCTTTGAAGGGTTAGTTTATAGAATCATTAATATTTATGTCCCACAAACAAAAGCATTAAGGGTAGAGTTGTTGAAAGTGATTCAACCATATTTATGTATGAACAAACAAGCATTATTTAGTGGTGATTTCAACACTAGTTTATTGGACTCTGACACTAAAGGGACTAAAACCAAACTTTATAGTGACACAGCCTTTTAAAGGGCCTTAATAAAACAAGCTGGATTACGGGATGCACAGGCATCGTGTTTTAGGACACCTAAACATACTTATTTTAGGGGACTTCTGTTAACAAGGATAGATTTTTGGTTTTCTTCTCAGACTACACTGATCTCCTTTGCAGAGATGGTTATAATAGAAACTTCTGATCATGCCTTGATAGGGATTTTGTTTCAACCACTCCACCCAGGGCGGGGTCAAGGGTGTGGCATTTAAATTTAGTTTGTTGGAGAAACCTACTGTTCGTCAAGATTTGGTTTCAATACTGGAAGACAGATGCACAGTAGCCTTCTTATATGAGTCCCCCCTGGAGTGGTGGGAGGATACTAAATAATTGCTTACTGGGTTTTTTAAAACTGTGGCTAGGGAACACAGTGTACGTAAGGAGACTGAATATTTTAATTTAAAACAGCAACTTCAAATGTTATTGACTGAATAATTAGATGAGGGAAAAGATAACAGGGAAAAATTAAATGACATCAAGCAGGATATGTTTCATTTCCAGTATAATAGATACACGACATGTGTTTTAGAGCAAAGGCTTGGCACACGAAGGTCTAAGAAACAAACTACTCCATTAGAAGATTACTGTGTTCGAGTGAAAAGACATTGTTTAACTGGTATTCGTGATTCAGTGGGTGGTTTAGTTACAGGGAACACGAATATTTTGAGAGAAATGGGGAAACAGATAAAAGCACAGCAGATTTCTACTGATGGCAGTGAGGACTGGTATAACCAATTATTAAGAACAGCGGACACTCCAAAATTGAGCCCAAAACAGGCAGAGGATCTTTTAGCTCCTCTGTTTATATTTATTTTTTTTTTTAACCAATTATTTTACCAGGTGAGACACACTAAGCTGAAAGCTTGTTTGCAGGTGCAACCTGGGAGCACAGGAAGTTAAGTGACTTGCTCAGGGTCACACAGTATGCACCTAGGGGGCTGTGGGATTTAAACCCAGGTCTCCAGATTTGCAGCTCAGAGCCTTAACCCACTGCGTCATACTGCCTGACAACAGCAATTCAGTCCTTAAGAAAAAGGATAGCCCTGGGGTCAGATGGGTTGACCAGTGAACTATATGCTACATTACTGCAATTGATTCCTCAGGATCTCCTCATGATTTTCCAGGCTTATTTTTCAGAAGTTAGACTGAATAGATAGATGTACGAAGGCCTCCTAATTTTTCTGTACAAAAAGGGGAATAAGACAGACTTACAAAATTGGAGACAGATTTCATTGTTAAATACTGATTTCACACTTTTTGCTAAGATCCCTAGTTCACGTCTTTCCAAAGTATTAAATTCAATAATTCACCCAGCCCAGGTCTGTGCAGTCCCTGGCAGACAAATTACTGAAGCTTTATTTTTACGTAGAGCAATCATGGAACATGGTGCACAGGATACAGCAGATGGATTTTTGATTAGTGTTGATCAGTCAAAGGCCTTTGATAATGTTTCCCACAGGTTTTTATGGGAATGTTTAAA
Organism: Neoceratodus forsteri; assembly: GCA_016271365.2. Lineage (NCBI taxonomy): Eukaryota > Metazoa > Chordata > Ceratodontiformes > Ceratodontidae > Neoceratodus > Neoceratodus forsteri. The sequence goes on from CM057459.1 coordinate 66,193,041, forward strand.
GCAATACAGGTTTCCGTTGGGATTCATTGACTGGCTCCAATTATGTTATCAAGGGGCCTTTGTTTGGCCTTATGACAACAAATGGGTGGGAGAGAAGTATATGATCTCACAAAGGGTTCAACAGGATTGTCCCCTGAGCCCTTTATTATATATAATAACATTAGATCATTAATTAGAATTTTAGCTTCTTCCCCAAAAATTGTGGGGATTCAGGTTTCCGACATTTTAGCAATAAATTGTATTGCATTTGCTGATGATTTAATTCTTACGGTGACAAATGTGGACTCGGGTAAATTAGCAAATGATCTGTTTCGGTCCTTATCTATTGCTATGGGGGAAGATTAATAATGCCAAAAGTAAATGTATGCCCTTGAAAATTGGACATAGAACACCACAATTAGTGGGAGGAGTTCATGTGTCCTTAGAACTTACTAAGCTGTTAGGAGTCTATTTTGGTGAAGGGGACATGGGTAGTTATAACTGGGCCCACCAAACTGGGAGGGGACAGTAGCTTGTGACAAATCGGAATTGGTGGCATATGTGTAAAATGAAGAGGGTATATTTAATTAAGACTTTTTTAGTTCAAGTTTTTCTTTATTTAAGCTATGTATATCCTGTACCTAAACATTTGGAAACCAGATTGTATTATTGTTTCTTTTCTTGTCTGTGGGGAAGCAGACTGAACCCCATTAAAAGGGGAATTACCTATTTGGATAAAGGGGGGGTAGAAATGGTACAACCAGTTGTTATCTACTGGAGTAATTGTTTCTATGCAAATTTACTACCAATAATGCGAAACAGTATGGCTCCATGGGTGGCATGGACAACCCCTCACTTTGTAGAAATTCTGCAAGATCGGGGGGATTTGTCATTTAGACATAAGAACAAAAAAACTTAAAGTTGAATTTTGTATGGATGCCTTGTTTTGACAGTTTGAAAGAATGGAATGTTTCACAATCCCTATTACTGTCTACAACTAGGAAACTTACATCCCCAAATAGTGAAAAATTATTTTATAGAACAGCCTTTTTGTACTTTAATAAAATCTGCACAACAAGCGATAGGGGATTTGCTGGCTGAACCTAGAATACCCCCAAAAATGTGGGATGTGGTGTGGTTAGGGGTGCATGACAGAGTCAATGTTAAAGGGAATCAAAAACACAAGGAGCTTACTGAGCATTATTGTCCTCAGGATCAGTGTATCTCTGAGACAGAAACACATGTATTGCAGAATTTTGGAGAGAGTTGTCCCTACACTGGAGGTCTGACATTTGGTTGCCTGTGTCTCCAAATATCCTGTTTAAAGGGATATTCTCCGGGAGGTGGGTTCAGTATCACATAGGTTAATTATGGGTGCTGATGGCATGTTTGGTTTACTGGATATGGCAAGTGCGTTGTAGACTGGTACTCCAACAGCAACACAACTCTCAAAAGGAATTGATTCAGGTTATTCAGAATGAGTTACAAGAAATGAAGGTTGTGGTTCATAAGCAATTAAACAGACAATTGTGGCATATCAGATGGGATGCCTTTAAATGGCTATGTTAACTTTACTGATCTGAGGCCTTATCTGAGGATTATAGCCTGCTTTCTGCTGATAGAATCCTGGGAGGTTTCTTAGTGGGGATAATTTAATTTGTTATGGTCAGTCATTTCAGCTTCCAGGTTAATATAAATTCCTGAGCTCTGTTAGGGGGTAGGAAGTTTGTTTCATGAAATTTTTAATTTGTGTGATTATGTACTGATGATTTGGATATGATGTATGCTGCAATACTTCATTTTGTTTTTTCTTTTTCTTTATTCTAATTTGTGAGATGTTTTGGGTTCTCACATTATGTTATTATATGAATGTCTGATGTAATACTTATATTATGCATTACGGTTCTTTTCTAGTACTATGTTTTAGTGTGATGTAACACTGTATTGTTTGATATTTGCTTTTCCAGTTTTCATAAAAGAATATTCCCCTACTCTTTAGGTTGGGGAGGGGAGGTTTGCTTTACAGTATTTATTGTTTAGATTTGGAGTAAATGTATGATGCAATACTTGTTTATGTTTCTTTTTTTTCCTTTTTCTGAATTGTATGATATAATACTATTATGTATGTAACTTGCTTTTATGTTATAATAAAAAATGACCCTACTCTTTGGGTAGGGGGCACTGTTGCACTCTGATCAGCAAGATGGCTGACCACAGTGCAGAGGTCGGTGGAGGAGGAGGTTCAGGAGCTCAGAGCTCCAACATTGCTGCAATTCCTTTTTGCAGCTCTATGGAAATACCTGAAGTGGAGGTTGATTTTCCAATGGACACTAGTATTACAATTAAAGAAACTCTGGCTACTACTGATGCTATGGATCAATTGGATAATATTCAGAACTTACTTGTGAGACCCACAGCTGTTCCAGCTGCAGCAGAATCACTGGAGGCGATGATGCCTGTTGAACATGAAGCCCACAGGGCCTGGCTTTGGCAATTACTATGATCTGACAAGCCTATGCCAGTGCCTCTGGCCGCCAAGATGACTGAACAAAATATTGCTTCTTCCAGTCCAGTGCCAATGAACATCAAAGAGTCAGGGGGTAGAGAGGGCACTTGGTCACTGGAATGGACCCTCCATGCAGCCAGGTGGACGCTTATAGCTGATGGTAAAAACTGACTCCCAGGAGAACCCCCAATGGTGAAAGACATCCATAAACTGTCCCTCGGAGATTTCCCATACCAGACAAGGGGACTGCTGCCCAAGACTTGCCCTGTTTCAGGACAGGGTGTGGCCACTCCTATGCAGCAACAAACCACAGCTTCTATGATACCCACACCTTCAGGATCCCTGCAGGACATGGAACAGGTAGCTCCCTCACCAGGTACTGACTCTTGTTCATTTCCTACTATACCAATTAAGTCTATGCCAGTTTTGGAAAATGATAATGCAGAGCTTGTGTCTAGTGGACATATGGACTCCCAGGGTGACCCTATGACCTCTGTTCCTTTGGTGACTCCTGCTAATGGGGAAAACATGGGGAATGGTTCTGTTAATTTATGGCCAACTCCTTCAACATCTTGGGCTGAAGCTGTACAAAACGTTGCTACTATTGTAAGATTCTTGCAGAATTTGGACTTATGACCCTGGGATCCCAGTTCTGAGAGAAGTATAAATGCAGAACCACACAGTGGGATGTTGTTTCCTCACCTGGAGGAGGTTTATTTCAACATATAGGCATTAGCATTACAGGCACTATAATAAAAATATAGCTGGCAATAGTTTACAAGATAATGGATAAGATATTACCCATTTCTTGGAAGCTGATGGCAGGTTCCTAGAATTTCAGAATTTTGCAGCTCAACTCTGGCTAATTCAGACAGTTTATATACATTTTACACTCTGTCTGATAGCTGCTTCCAGAGAAGGTATGCAAATATTCAAATGAGAGTGAATGAATAGAGCTAAGAGCTAATGAATGGCCTATTGGAAGGTATGCAGATAACTAATGAATAGGGCTAATGAATAGCCTATTGAACAGACAAATAGCTACTGAATAGCTTATTGAAGACTTGCAAATTTAGTACATTCTTTCCATCATGTATTCAACATCAGGTCAGAATATTGTCAGTTTCAACTAGCTCCTGACCACAAGGCTTGTACTCTTTATGAACCTTCCTTTGAACTTTTCATACACTCATTTTGGCCATCAAGCATTGAAACACAGTGCATAATACAGCAGTACCTATACAGCAGTACCTTACAGTCCCCCACTTGAAGGAGAGAGAGAGAGAGAACATGATCCTTCACATGGCGTAAGCTACAGCATACAGTGAATGATACCTGCAGCTCTGATTATAAGCATTTCATTTCTCATGTGTTTCATCATCAAACACATTTTGCAGAGGGAAATTAATAAAATGAACACCAATACAACTTGTAATAGTAGTAAGCCCTTAAATGTAAGAGTCAACCATGAGCTGGAGAACATGGTCACCAGATCTCCATCATGCATTGATTCTCTGGCAATGGCTTGATCCATTTTGGCTGAATTCTCAATTTGAATGAGATGGGTATCTTTTCTATCAAGTTACTTTTGCACATTTAATGTTAAGGGTGGTATGGGTACTTCAAATGCTGGGGCATATTGTTTGATCATCATACTTTGTCTAGGGGTGGAGCGTTTGATATAATAAGTGAAGGAGTACTGGACTATAGGATGTATGACTTAGTTTCCTATCTGAGTGTCCCCAAGGGGCACAAAGCAAAAATTTGGATAGGGGATTGGACACTGAAGTCTTTGGTGAGTCATAAAGGGAAGATTAGTGACCACACAATATTGGTTGGTACTGTTATAAGTGATCCGTATCTGCTCAGTAGTCCATTTGGACAACTGCACTGGACACAGGATCAACCCATTAAATTGCCCCTCTAGTGGTTCTAGCTCACAGACATGACCGGCTAATGACAATACATCACAGTAACATAGCCAAATGTCCTCAAGATCCCTGCAGCACTGGAGATTTGGTTGCATCCAGGTGTCATTATTATTCCATACCAAAAATACAGGGGGGGTTAACCTGCTTGGCATAATAGCCTTTTAATAAGCATCCCACTGAATGTATTTTAACCACTCTTTTGAATATCTGGGTCTGCACATCCATCCGTGGGAGGTTTACAGTAAAGGAGATCACCATTGTTTGATGAAGGGTGCAACTAGGTTGGCAATTAAATCTAGGCTTGTGAGGCATTATGGTAGCGAACCTCCTTATCACCAAGATGGGTGGCATCTCATGCTTAGTGCACTGTTCTGAGCAGTTATTATCAGTTCCATTACACATGTGGCAGTACCATAACTTAATTTGGGCATCTGATACCATATCTGGAAGTTTTCCCAGCTTGAGCTGCTCAAAAAGCTTAGTGATAGTTGTAAGTACATATGATCCATAAGCTTTACATACAATAGATGACCCTATAGTCTTATCTTTTATTTGCTGATAATGATCTTGAATAGTTTCATTAATCTTGTTTTGTACTTCCTTAAAAAGGTTAGCAATTTCATGCATATCATATACAGTCAAATGTTCATCCTGAGTCAAACCCTCTTGATTAACTGCCAGGGGCAATAAAGCTTCTCTTGCTATATTACTTTGCGACTGGGCAGTATGCTCTGTTTGAGCATCCAAGTCTGCCCGGTTCTATATACTCATGCCTGACCCAAATAGACCTGTAATGTCTCCTAACAGGTCCCTTTTCCGCCTGTATCTCTTTCACTAACATTCTTCCTATGTACAGGACTTTTTGTACCCCAGTCAATTTGTTTGGCATGAAGAGCACTAACCATATCTACTAATATGGTAGCAAAAAACTTTGACACATTTTTGTGCATTGTCCAATGGTATTTAAGTCCCAAGCGGAAAAGTTAAGTACCACTGGTAATCTAACATATTGTACATTATTTACTAAAGTCTTTTCCAGTGGGGAAGATGTTAGTCCACTAGGTGGTCCTGGGGAGTTACATTAGGGCACTGGGGTACTAGAACCTGCATGTGAACTGATCTTTTGGTGATGTTCCATATATTGGGGTCTTTACATCTGTCTGGGCTTCGCCCGGTCCAGATACTAATACAGTATTTCACTTGCATGGTGTAAGTGCCAGTGTCATTCACCTGAGCTCTCTTAATAGTCAAGGACCCTGTATTTCAATATAGTAGGACAGGGCAAGGGTGCTGTACCCTGAAGTACATGGGATCAGCTGTTGACATTTGGTCAAACATGCACATTGTCCTCCATCTGCTATAACAGCACCATTGTCCTTTTTCTGTGTTACATTTCAGTAAGCCCCATCATATAAATTGTCCTCAGGATCCCAGTCATATGAAGTCAATAAAGTTATTGATTGCTGGGGCTTACACGTGATGTTTTCAACTGGGATCTGTACAGTATGTGTAGGCCAGTGGATATGGACACATATAGGAGTAGCCACACCCACATCATTTCACTAATCTGTACACCTAAAAATAAAAACATCAAGGTTACTATCTGTTCCTTAGTTTACTGACTTCATCTGGTTAATGTGGAACCATTTCACTATGACAGCATTCTTCTTTTCTGTCATCTTAATCAGATATACAGAGGGACTGGTCTTCTCTACAATGGGGAAGGGCCCTTTCCATTTTACATCAAATGTGTGTTGTTTTGGAGCATAGTTCTTTATCATGACTGAGTCCCCCACTTCATACTGAAATGGATTAACCTTGTTATCAAAATACTTTTTGATTTGTTTTTTGGATTTACCCAACTGAGAGGCTGTAAATTTATTAACCTCTAAAATGTGTTGCAGATATGTCTCAAGCCATGCATTAGTTATGGGACCATTGAGACATGGAGTTTGAGATGGCAGCAGTAGTTGTGCTGGAGTACACATCAGGCATCCAGTCATAGCCTGGTAAGGTGAAATTCCTGTGGAGGAAGATGGAGTGGAGTGAATCACCATAAGGCAAAGAGGCAACATAGCAGCCCACTGGGTAGGATGTTGGTAACAAAATTTAGTGAGCATAGTTTTTAATGTACAATTGCCCCTCTCCACGACTCCAGAGGATTGAGGATGGTAAGGAATGTGGAGCTGTTGTTGAATTTGTAACATCTGTTGCAATTGTTGAAAAACGTTACCAGTAAAGGCAGGAACCTGGTCTGAAGAGATAATGTGAGGTGAGCCCCATCGTGGAAATAATTTAGTAGCCAGCAGGTGTGCTGCAGTAGCAGCCTTGCTGTCTCTGGTGGGGAATGCCTCTATCCACTTGGTGAACAATTCAACTATGACTAGAGCATGCGCATAGTTACCCTTTGTTTTAGGGAGACCTTCAATAAAGTCTACTTGTATATGACACCAGGGACCAGATGGGGGCATGGCTGAGAGCAGAAGGGCTCAGTTAGTGGATGAGGGAGGATTAGTCTGAAGACAGGGCAGGCAAGAGGTGTAAGCCTCTTGACAAAGCTGATGGAGGTCTGGGCACCATAAATGTTGCATGATTTTATAGAGAGTTTTCTCTAGAGAGAAATGGCCAGCTGTTGGATGTGAGTGGTACAGGTGCCATATTTCTGGGAATAATGCTGGAGGAACACAGACCACTGGCGGTAAAGAAGCATCCTTAGAATACATTAAGAGTTTTGGTGCCAATTCTCCCCCACTGGGAGATAAAATGCCATGCTTAGTCCAGTCACAGGGGGGAAGCACTGATGCAGAGCCCTGCAAAAAGTCTCAGATCTCCACAAAAGGTGGATGAGAATTCTGGATGGACAGCAAGTCCATAGTGGTGGGGGTAGAAGCTGCTATGATGGGAAGAGGACATGTGGGGGTACCCACAAGTTTTCCAAGATAGCCGACAACTGTGCCGCATTGTGAGCTTTTTGATTACCATTACCATGCATAGTGCCCTTAGAATGTCTCTTAACTTTAACAATAGCAATTGAAGCAGTAGTAGTAGATGACAGAGTATGTAAAAGTTGCAACAAATTTTTGTGCTTGAGGGGTTTTCCATCAGTAGCAAGATAATTATTTCGATGGTAAAGGGGAAGCATGGAGCAGGCATTACACACATAAGCACTGTCAGAATAGATGTTTGTTGGAAAGGAGTCTGCCAAACGAACTGCACAAATGATGGCGGACAATTCAGCCACTTGGGCCGAATGGGGTAAACAGTGATAAATGTGGGTGTTGGTTTTAGTAACTACTGCAAAGCCTGTATAGGGCTGACCATCCTTATAATAGCATGAGCCATCCTTATACCAGTGACAGGCATTTGCAATTGGAGTATGTTGGATTGGGGGGGGAAGGGGATATCATAGGCTGCCGTGCCATTGGGGCACTGATGAGGCCCTCCGGTTGCAAGAGCAAGGGCAGGCAGCATCGTGAGTTGTCGGCAAGTGACATCAATGTCTCTCTGCATAAGCATAAGGGTCCACTTGGACAAGCGATGGGAGGAGATGTGGGTATCCCCTGGCTTGAGGAGGTAATTTAAGGGTGTGTGTGTGGTGTGTGGATGACTAAATGTTGTAGTCCCGTAATATAGGTAAAATGCTGGACAGCCCAAAAGGTGGCTAAAAGATGATTTTTACAAGCCGTAATCTTTTTTTCCACTTCTGTCAAAACACGCAAAGCGTATGCAAGGGGGCAGAGTCTGCCATGATGCTCTTGACACAGTACAGCCGAAATGGCATTTGGAGATGCTGCCACCTCTACATGAAATGGCTGCTGTAGGTCAGGGATGACAACTAGGGAGGCCTCAGTCACCGCAACCTATAGTGCCCTGAAAGCCTCAGCATGTTGCGTAGTCCAACGCTGGGCAATCGAGTCACTCAGCAGATCCTTAATTCCCTTTAATAAATCATACAAAGGGCGTGCTGTTTCAGCGAAGTGGGGAATAAAATCTATCTGATATTTAACTAAGCCCAAGAAGGAGCGTAGAGCAGTAATTGTCATTGGGGGCTGAATTCATTTAATGAGGGCCACTTTGGCAGGGTCTGGGGACTTACCATCTCCGGAAACTACCACACCCAAAAAGAAAGCTTCCAACACAACCAATTGACATTTTTTTGGATTTACTGTTAATCCGGCTGTTTTTAACAAAGCGAGTAACTCATCTAACAATGCTATATGCTCTTCTCTTCTCTCACTTGCCAACAACAAATCATTCACATAATGCAACAAACAATCCGGCTTGGAAAAGTGTGTTAAAATAGCCAACATGCATTTGTGAAAAATGGTTGGGCTGCAGTGAAACCCTTGTGGGAGGGCAGTCCACCTGTACTGTCTATCCCTCCATGTAAAAGAAAATTTTTACTGACATTCTTTTGCCAGAGGCACACTCCAAAATCCATTAGCTATGTCTAAAGTGGAAAACCACTTAGCTTTGGGAGGCACCGTACTCAGGAGGGTGGGAGCCTCACGGACTACGGGTGCCGTTAGTGGGGTAGTGGCATTTAAAGCCCTATCGTCTACCATTAGTCTCCATGAAGAGTCTGGCTTTTTCACTGGCCAAATAGGGGAGTTGGTGGTAGACTCACACTCTCTCAAAACCCCTTGATCTAAAAGCGGCTGGATCATTTGGTCAATTGCCTGTTCACATTCTTTGGGGATTTTATACTGCTTTTGCGGTGGGTGTGCTTTGCCTGTGACATTCTCTTTCCTTTCCATCCTACCACAATCATGTTTATGGGTAACAAACACATCAGCACATTTTCAGATTATAGCAGCAACTAACTCATCAGATGAGGTGGGCAATTCTAAGTTTCCCACGCCCTTAATAGCAGCAACAACAAATGCATCATCAATCATCCCAGCCTGTGACTCAGAATCACTAAACCACATACAGTTATTAGTCATATCTAAGACCACATTGTGTCTCATTAGAAAGTCTGAACCTAGAATACCTCTACCATCTGGCAGACACATAAGAAAAGGTGCACAAGCAAATTCATTATTGTTATTAAAACACAGTTTTGTTTCCTTTGCAACTACTGCTTTTGTCTCAGTTCCTTCAAATGCCATCATAGATCTACATTATTTTGTAGTAAGCGGGTGCAAAATTGGTTGTGAGGTATGTACAATTGTCATGGACGCTCCAGTATCCACCAGCATAGTTTGCTGTGGGCCTCCCTTCACAGCTGCCTGAACAACTGGATGATTCCATGTGTCTCTCCGTAACCTCACACATGGAGTGATGGGGGAGACATGTAATTCCTATTTACTATCTAGCTTCGTATCCGGAGATGTTTCTCCATACTTTGGGTGGAGCTCTTCCAACTGCCTTACTACTTCTGCATGGGGGGGCCCGTCCCGTCTCTTACCCATCTGTGGTGCCTTACTCCACATGGTTGACTCTTTCTTGAACTCTGGACAATTAGGGCGGATGTGCCCAGGCTTGTCACAATTGTGACAAATTATCTGTTCTGTGTCTCTCCTCACTTTGTTTTGTTTGGGACGGCCTCCTTTGGGTGATCCTTTGACCACTGAAACCTTTGCTTTCTTTGATTTCTCTTCTGGGGGAGGCATGGCATCTGCCCTTGTAGCGGCTGCCTCGATATCTTTAAACAGAGACTTGTGATTAACTATCACTCCTACCATACTTTTGAGAGCAGGTCTTAGTCCCGCTATCAGCCTACGTCTAAAAGTGACATCATAATTTCTGGGTTTGTCTTCTCAGGCAAAGGGGTTTCCCTGCAAGGTACCATCCCCAGTCGGATAGGCTTGAACATATTTTATCCATAAGTGGTAGCTTCAAGAACTAAAGCACTCCTAGTCCTTTTGCTGGGCATTTACAAAATCAGCCAGAAAGTCATGGGTCCCGCGTGTGGACAAAGTAACAATTTTCCCCAATATCTCATTGAATTTTTCATCATCCTTTTTAGATGGCATCACAGACTGTAAGTCCGCATGCAGGGCAGTACGCAGTACATCTATGATGTCTGCATCTTCCAACTCAAAGCGGACCTTTTCGAATGTGTTTGCCTGGTGGATGATGTCAGAACTATTATCCCCCAAGCAAATATCTCCTAATTCCAACACCAAAGCTTGGCGGTCTGTATAGGTGAGGGGTTTGCTCTTTTTGGTTGTGGTTGTTCGTGCATCATTTACCGTTCCCACCATAGTGGTAATGGTGCAAACATGTGCTTTGGGAAAGGGCGGTGCCGACGGGAGTGTTGGCTCGCAATCATCGGGGTATTTTCTACAATGGTCTCTATAATTTTCACTCTCCAAGTCCCAGTTGTCTGTTCGATGACTATGTTGGCTACGGGCATCTTCAGAATCCAGCTCATCATTGGAACTGTGATAGTCCATGGCTCTTAAATACAGCAGCGCCTTTTTGCTACTGATAGCCATTATAACTGATGACAAATGTTGTACTTCACTTTCTAATTGATTAGTTTTTTGTTTACATCTGAGATGCTCCATGCCATACAGATCTCTGTCTTCACCTATAGAGTCCAAATGATAATGGATGGTGGCTTGGGCATCTTCCAAAGACTGACTTAGTTTGTTAACTTTTTTACTTAGTTCCTCATTCTCTTCCCTTAAACATGTAACATATTGTTGTCTCATTGCATTGCCCTGCATTAACAGGTTAGATTGTTGCAACCTCTCAGTGAGGTCTGTAATTCTAGTTTGAGCATGTGAATGTCTGTCGGCATGTTTCCTATTTAAAACATCTGTATTTTTAGTTATTACAATAGCGGCTCTCAGACATAATTTGACAGCCTGTTTTTGAGATATTTTTTTTATCGGTAGACTCCCTAAAGACAGATATTAATACTACCCTCCATGACGCCTCTGCCTGGAGGTCATTTTGTAGGGAAGAATATGGTTTAACTTTTGTAACTTTTTGTTCAATAAGACGTTCTAAACTAAGAATGTCTTTCACTGCCATTTTTACTATTGGTTTGTGAATTTCACAAACACTCGGGCCGTTTCCAGTCCTTCTCCTCTCTGCCTCATTAGGTTGCTATCCTTATTGAGGACACAGCCTGTAATACTTGCCTAACTTACTCTTAGTCTTGAGGATTAACCAGAGGTCCTGTCACAGTTGCCACTGTAAGATTCTTGCAGGATTTGGACTTGTGACCCTGGGATCCCAGTACTGAGAGAAGTATAAATGCAGCACCACACAATGGGCTGTTGTTTCCTCACCTGGAGGAGGTTTATTTCAACATATAGGCATTAGCATTATAGGCACTATAATAAAAATATAGCTGGCAATAGTTTACAAGATAATGGATACGATATTATCCGTTTCTTGGAAGCTGACGGCAGGTTCTTAGGATGTCAGAATTTTGCAGCTCAACTCTGGCTAATTCAGCCAGTTTATATACATTTTACACTCTGCCTGATAGCTGCTTCCAGAGAAGGTATGCAAATATTCAAATCAGAGTGAATGAATAGAGCTAAGAGCTGAGGAATGGCCTATTGGAAGGTATGCAGATAACTAACGAATAAGGCTAATGAATAGCCTATTGAACAGACAAATAGCTACTGAATAGCTTATTGAAGACTTGCAAACTTAGTACATTCTTTCCATCACTTACTCAACATCAGGTCAGAATAATGTCAAGTCAGAATAATGTCAGTTCAGAATAATGTCAGTTTCAACTAGCTCCTGACCACAAGGCTTGTACTTTTTATGAACCTTCCTTTAAACCTTTCATGCACTTACTTTGGCCATCAAGCATTGAAACACAGTGCATAATACAAAAGTACCTATACAGCAGTACCTTACACTATGAATGATGATATGAATTCACCTTCTCTTTCGGACACTGATACAGGTGCGGCCCCCCTTTCCCTAAGCAAAATCCTTCATGATCTCTAACCCCAGATTTAGAATGTCAGATTTATTTTCCAACCTGGGGAAACTTAGAACAAGATGAAATGTTGTTCAACTGAAATATAAAGGAGGGTTGGAGTCACCCCCTGACAGAGTTTATGTGGCCAAGAAACTTTTAAAAGAATCCATGCAGTTCCTAGCTGCTGACATTTTTGCCCTCATTCATATTTCGGGGGACACTTTATTTGATATTAGTTTTAATACCCCAGTGCAGTTGGAGAAGTTTTGGACTAAATATTCCCATTTGAAGCATTCTCCTTTATGGGCTCCATTTATTGTTATCCCCCTCACTCATCCTGCAGTGAAAACCATTACCATTTTGTTCAGAAATGAAAGTGTCCACATTTCGGATATTTTATACTGGGTGAAACAGAAAGCAGAAGTTACTGACAAACCTAAGCCTATTTTGTGTAGTGAAAATATTTGGACTGGCAGATGGAAGATAAAAGATAAATTACGTATGACTGACACTGGGCCTATTCATCTTCCCAACTTTTTCTATCTGGGGCAGAACTGGGGTTTTTGTTTTTATCCTGGTCAACCGAAAACTTGCTATCAATGTGGTTTACTTCCCCACCTCAGTAATGCCTGTGACGCCATGGTCTGCAACTTTTGTTTGCAGATAGGCCATGCAGATAACTTTTTCCATAACCCACCAAAATGCAATCTCTGTGAAGAGCTGGGTCACCTCTTTCTGCAGTGTCCCTGGGCAGTACATAATAAGGGGACCTTATGGAATCCGGATGACGTAGTTCATGCTGCTCAGGAAAAACAGTCTATTCAAACCTTTATGAACATGGGCACTGCACAGCCTCAGATTTTAGTGGACCCCATTGTCACTGTACCACCTGGTCCACAATCTTCCACAGTCCCTCCTGAGGATACAGAGGACACACTAACTGATCATTTGACCAGCAACCAAGAGGTTACCCCTGTGGAGGGAGTGCAAGAAATGAAAATTTCTGACTCATCAGTACCTATTTCCCCTCTGACAGAGGTTCAGCAAGAGGGCTCAATGCCCCCGGCCCCTCCACCTAAAGAGGGATACCAGTTGGTGCGGGGTAAACGACATTCTCAAGGAATGTCCCAAAATCAAAACTTCCTAAAACTGAGACACTGGACATTACCAACAAATATACTGTTTTGCTGAGACTTCAGCTGGTGATGAGGAAGACCGAGACATCTTCAGTAGCCTCTTCACAAAAAGATACCTCGGATGTGGAGGGTGAGCTCTTTGTAAAACCGAAGGTCAAGAAAAAGACTAGGAAGAAAACCTGAGTTTTTTTGAGTGTTTTGCACTACCCAGTAATATTTCTTAATGCATGCAAACTCCTGTGACACTTTAAAGCTGGAGGCAGTATCGCGCAGTGGTTTAAGGCTCTGAGCTGCAAATCTGGAGACCTGGGTTTGAATCCTACAGCCGCCACTTGCATACTGTGTGACCCTGAGCAAGTCACTTAACTTCCCTGTGCTCCCAGGTTGCACCTGTAAACAAGCTTTCAGCTTAGTGTGTCTCACCTGGTTAAACAATTGGGAAAAAAAAAGCTCATATCACTAAATGTGAACAGCATAAAAAATTACAAGAGGCGCTGCATTACTTTGCAGGCCCTTCATCACTCTCAGGTACATTTTTTTTTCACAGGACACCAGGTTAAGATCTGAAACAGATATTTATCAAACTCAAAAAGCCTGGCCTTGGGGGCTCTCAGTGTGGCCCTTGGGGGAAGATTTGTGCCCTGAGGTGGGGATCCTTTTCAATGGGCAAGTGCAAACCTTAAAGGTTATGGATACTGACCCAGGTGGGGCTCTTTTTGGGATATACATCTGAATGCTCAAGACCTTAGAATGGGTGTTGTATATGCCCCACAAACTAACATTTCTAGAATTAACTTATTTATATTACTTCAGCCTTACCTACAAACTAATAGAAAGATTATTTTAGGTGGTGATTTCAACTGCCCATTAGAACTTATTGATAAGAAAGGGAATACCTCTAAATTGCACTGCATGGGAGAATAATGCATACAGTAAAAACACTAAGTGAGGGATTTCTGGGCTTAGAAAAAAGTTACCCACTCATCAGCTGTGTACAAGAATGTTTTGCACTTGGAGAACAGTACATATGGGCCTTTGTGAACACTGAAGACTACTATTACAGACATCAGACTGCATGGTAGTATACTGCAGCACTGCACTAAATTATATTAGACTGAAGATGATGTCTAGATTTACAAAAGCAAGGTTTTAGAGGACACCCAAGGGAACAAGATTTGGAATGAAGAGAGCATTGGTGTTGCAAGTGCTAAACAGCACGCCAGTAAGCAGACAGCAAGAGGATAAAGAAAATGCATCTCCACCCACAAACACACAATAAAAGTTTGAAAAGACACCAAAACATACATAGTAACAAAGTATTCCAATTATTGGTTTACATGGTACCTGTTTAAAACTATCTTTAGATATACATAAATATATACACTGTGTAAATGCCCCCTCTCCCTCACTTGTGGGTTGTTTAAAAGTGGGTAATTTTGAAGTATTAATGCAAAAGAAACCAAAGAATTTTAACTAATATAGGTTTTTGCTGTATTCACTACATCATCATTGACTTCACAGTATTCTCAACAAATATTTCTATCTTCCACACAGTGTGATATTGCCTGGAACAATGAACCATCATTCTATAAAGAACTGGAAGAACAACAAGAGAAGGAAACAGCAGAGGCATCCAAACAGCAGACAACCAGTGTGGAGGACTGGGTACATCCTGAGGAAATGGCAGCACATGAAGAGCTTCCACTTCCAGAGGAGAGAGCACATCCTGAGGAATGGGCAGCACACAAGGAGCAGCCACACCCAGAGGTGACAGAACAGTCAGAGAAAAGGGCAGCACATAAGAAGCAGCTACAGCAGCAGCAAAAAGCAAAGATAGCAAACAGAAGTAGAAAGATTACACTCAAGCATTTTGGGTAGCACAGCATCAAAACAAGTCCAACTGGAACACAAATACATGAGGGATGCAGATGGGGAACTGAGATGGGAATTGAAGGAGATATGGCTACCAATGCAAACGCAGTGGACATTGACACCTGTCAAGAGGCATGCATCTGTGAATCTTCATGAGGACAATGTGGCAGAGGCAGAGAAAATGTCACCACAAGCATATTACTCAGACACAGTGTGAATCAGGAACACTATAATGGAAGTGATGGCAACAGGTACAGCACCTGTTCCACTTCAGGCACAGATTCATTGGCCTGCAGTGCATGAACCAGCACAAGGAGGACATGGGCACCCCACACCAAACCATGAGCACACCATGAGTAGCAGGGTCTTGCTACCCGACACAGACATTGTATCCCTCATGAGCAAGGAGAAAAAGGACCTGAGGTACTGAAAAGCCAGAAAGATATGCAGCTCTGATCATTTGTGCTTTTGTGCCATTCAACCTACAGTACATGTACAATGAGCAAATAATTAAATTATGATGGCATAAGAGGAAAAAATAGTACCCAGGAACTCAATAAATGTAATTCTAATGCATGTAAAGCAGCACTTTGATTTGTTAACAGTTAAGAATGGTGTGCAAAGGTGAACAGCACCCTCTGATATGAAATGCATACTGTATTTTGTATTTGTATTTATGTGTCTAGTATTTGTATATGCACAGTTTCATCTGCCTTTTCTTTTCTGTAAAATATTTTATTTTATAAAATGGGTAGGGAAAATCATGCATCCTGATTGGCTTGGACCTATGCATTATAGGAGCATAATGCACCATAAAAAACAAATTCAGACAAGCAAGATGCAGAACTTTAATGATATTAATGTGCCAGCCTTTAGAATTTTAAAAACTAAAGTGGCCACCAATATTTTTGATCAGTTACCCAGGGTAACATCATATACACCTGAAAAATCCACAAACACCAACTACCTGAATTTCAGCATGTATCAGTACCCAGTGTTAGTTTAAAATGTTTTTTCTTCTTTTAGATAGTTTAAAATGTCACAAATGTTTGATAGTTTAAAACACTGCATCTATTATTCACTCAGGCACTCGACCTTTATATGCCAGCCCATTCTACCACATACCCAACTGCATGATCAATCAATTGTATTTAAAAAAAATCAAACTAATCCTAATGCTGTGCTACTAATCCTGACTTCTGCCTTCAGTGTCCATATCAAGTTTTGATTTGACAGACCAAACTGCACTCCATACATTCACCACTGTCAGCTCCATTGACCACAAACACAGAGAAGCAGTAGTTTTCTGAAATCCTTTACCGCAGATGGTAGTATGCTGCCAGCAAGACTGCCACACAGTCCTAGTTTTGTCATGACCCAGTCAGCAGCATTGTTGGGCATCTTCTTTCTTATTGTGCCACTGCTTCATTTGGCTAACCTCTACTTCCAGTCCCTTGGTATGGCAGCCAGTGTCCCACACCTTTAAAATCAGCAGCATCAGGTACACAGTCATGGAAGGGCTCCAAGCACTCCAGTCATCCTGCATAACACTCTAGCCAAGCATGACACTCCAGCCAGCCTGCAGTAATGTGAGCCCTGAATACCTCAATAAAGGTGTTCATTTTCTCTCAGATGTAACCATTATTCTTTCAACTACAAAAAAAAATAAATATTAAGGGCCATGAAAGGCCATCTTATTTACTATTCTTTGGGGTTATTTTAGCATCAACAGTGGCAGGCACAGGTAGGCAGAAGGGAATATTTAATTTTTTTTAAAAGCAGTTGTTAAAAAATCATTTTACACTTCTTTTTTTAAATTCTCTTTGGCAACCAATTTCAAAAGTGCAATAAGACACTCCAGGGATGTGCATTACACTATGATGATAGCCATACTCTCAGGGGTAGCCGGCACTCAGCCTGTGGTCTCATGCTTAAATACACCTCTCAGAGTAAAGTTATCACAGCATAATCCACATCCCCGAGTTTCTTATTCCTTACTCAGTGTTCTGACTTATAGTGTTTGTGTGTTCTTGTCACAATTAGTATTTATTTTACTCACCCATATTGGAATGTTGTGGCTTTGTTTTTGTTGTTGTAAAAAAAGGCTATTAAAAATTGGCTTCTATCTATTTAAAAAAAATGCTGTATAGAAAATGTATCCTTTTTGAATGCCATCACTACCATGGCACAGTAACAACAAATAACAAATAAATACCACTTATTAGTATGGAAATACTTGATATAGAGGTATGGTACTATAGTAAATGTGTGAGAGGGTGTGTTGGATGGGTTGTGATAGCAAGGGGAAAATGTTGCATGCGATATATTTTATGCTCGGATGACTTGCTAGATGCATGGGGGAAGGTTGCAAAAATCCCCTTAAATAAAATACAATTTTTGGTTGAAGAGACACAGGTGAGTATTGTGTGTTGCTTGTAATGTGCATTCCGTGTTGCCAGTGAGTCAGCAAGCATGCCAAGCAACAAAAGAAGAAGACTAAAACAATGCACATGACTGGGTGTGTAGCTGGACACCCCTACCCCTGCCCAGTGGGTAAACCGTGGCTCCATGGGGGCAGGCTGTGTTGGGTCAGGCAGGAACTGATGATGGACCAGTGGCTCCTAGCAGGAGGATCGACCCAGAGAATCGGGGCAAAGTATATTAAAAAAATGGGGCAGATTGAGGAATAGAACAATATCTCAGGAAACCAGATGGCTGTGCCCTAGAAATATTATCATAAATGAGTATGGGTATGAAAATAATAATGTGGAATGTTGAAGGTATGAGGGATAGGAACAAAGCCAAAAAAAAATGTATGTACCATAGATAGGAAGAATTTATATATTCTTATGCTCACGTCTCTGAGTCAGATGTAAATTTTTACACTAAAAAATGGGGACCGAGGATGGCTGCAAATTATACCAATACCAATAATGCTAGGGGGGGTGGCCATTTTCATAAGAAGTAATATACTACTTAAATTTGGCAAAACTGTTAAAGACAAAGGCAGAAGACATATAATTACAGAAATAAATTTGGCAAAATTACAGAAATGCTTATGCCCGATGATAAATTTAGTCTGGCCAATATACTGTATATGCTCCAACAGCAAACAGTCAAAACTTTTATATGGACTTATTTCTGACAAAATCAACCTTTGAAGGGGGCCCTGAACTTGTGTTTAGAGAAGTCCTCATCCTATTCAGATCACATGGCCTCCTACAGGAAAATTATACAACTCCATATACAAGATTTACACTTAATAGATCCCTGGACAGAACAATACCCATGGGAGACACAATGATTATAGTTCTCACCCTCACATCAAAGTTACTCCCAAATATATTTTTATTTAATATCTGTAGGTATCTTCAGATGTACAAAAGCAAATAAAAGCAACTAAATACTATAATATTGTAATCTCGGACCTCTATCCAGTAGAGATGATTATAAATAATGATAATTTACAGAGTCAAAAACAGTGGGGTATGGATTCAACACTAAAGAAACCTCTTCTTGGAAAATAGAAAACAACAATTCAGGATTACTTCGGATTCAGTAACTCACCAGAGATAACTCCAGTAACTATATGGAATGATCTTAAAGCAGTTATTCAGGAGTTGGTAATTAATTTCTCTTAATTCAAAAAGAAATATTATAAATTTTTTAGAAATTGAGAAAGAAATTTAGAAATTAGAGAGTTTACATAAGACATTGCATAACCCAGAGTTCTTTAACAAGTCAGTCTTAGCTAAGGTAAATTACAGCCAATTGGTATCTGAGGAAGCAGAGAGGAATGTACTTTCTTACCAAAGCCAAATACTATATGATGGGCTATAAACTGGATAAACTAATGGAATATTAGCTCCAGAAAGAAAACAAACTGGATTCAGTTGTCCTGGATATTCAAAATTTACAGTATGTATTTATTTATTTATACTTTGACAACTGGGTAGGTGAGCTGGTGCCTTTTTCAGGTATCCAATTCAATTCATTTTAATTTTACCAGGATAACACCATTGAAAAAAACTAATTTACAAAGTGGTCCTGGAGGACAATCAAATTGTACAATACATAAATGTGCAAATTAAACAAAACATAAAGATGTAGCCTGAGAACTCACATAATTAAATGTATAAACAAAGCAACAAGTCAGATGAATGGCAATAGCACATACAATCATGGCATAGCAGGATTCAAGCATGTGCAATCATAGCATAACATGGCAATAAGGAACAAATCAGATGAAGGTGTTAAGAAGCATGATAAAGACAGATTGCTTATAGATAGATACTTTAGTAGTGATATAGGGAGGAGATTAACAGGGAAAGAAGGGATAGGAGAGTATGTCATACAAGGATAGGGGGAAGGAAGTAGGCAAAGGTAAATGTACAGATGGATAGAGACCTGGATAGGAAGGAGGGGGATAAGTAACATAGAGAATAAATAACTAAAGTGCTTAAGCTGGGCAGGTAGTGCACAATACTCAGTAAGAAGCTATGTATAGTAATAGCATTTATCTGCTAGTACAGAGTTCAACAATGATTTGAAGGAGTTAGGCCCAGCTAGTTGGGTTATTTCTAGGGAGTCTTGAATGGTGTTCCGCATGGTAAAATGGAGTAACTAAAAGATGCAGTGCCAAAACAGGTCATATCCCACTTCTGACAACTGTCTTAGGAGGCAGTATAGTGCTGTGGTTTAAGGCTTTGAGCTGCAAATCTGGAAACATCAAGCAGACCAGATGGGGTTTGAATTCCACAGCTTCCACTTGCATACTGTGTGACCCTGAGCAAGTCACTTAACTTCCCTGTGCTCCCAGATCACACCTGTAAACAAGCTTTCAGCTTAGTGTGCTGCTCCTGGTTAAAAACAACTAAAAAAAATGTAAAATAACTCTGGGAGTGTCAAGTCTAATAGAGTCATAACGCCTTAGGAAGTAGGAGCAAGGGGAGATTTTAATGAGGTCATAGATATGAGATGGTAGTTTCATAGTAAGAGTTCTATAGGCCCAAAATGAAACACTGTGGCATCACTGAACAGTTAGGGATACCCAGCCTAGTTGCGCATAAAGTGCACAATGGGGGTATGCGGGGCAGCGTCGGTAACAAACCTTATTGCTCTATGGTAAAGAGTATCAAGTTTTGTAAGAGCTGATTTGGTACCATGTCGATATAAAATGTCTGCATAATCTATAAGGGGCAGAAAAGTGGTAATGACAAGCCTCAGTTTTGCTTCATAAACGAGCAATCTTCTGATCCTAAAGAAGAGTCCTAGTCTCTGCTTAAGTTTTTTTGTGAATTCTTCAATATGAACCAAAAAGGAAAGACTGTAGTCCAGCAAGAAGCTGAGATATTTTAATTTGTCAGCTGTCTCAATTGTTTCACCCAAGATGGTTGAAATTTGTAAGTTTGGGGGAAGGAATTTTTTGTTGGCCAGTTTATCTAGGGGTGAGAGGAGCATTACCTTGGTATTCTTGGCGTTAAGTAATAATTTTAAGTGAATGCGGTTATGTTGTAGAGGATTAAATTTCTTTTGAAGTTCACAGCAAACAGCCTCCAATGTAGGTTTAGCAACATAGATAACCATATCATCGACAAATATGTGAACACTAGCGTTCCTGACACTTCGGTCTATGTTATTGATGTATATTGCAAAAAGAAGTGGCCCGAGAATAGATCCTTGAGGAATACCTCTTAGAAGGGTTTTTGGTTGGGAGAGCTTGCCTTGTGCAGCTATATGCCTGCCCATGAGGTAACAGGTGAACCAATTATGAGCAGAGCTGTCAATACCAAGGTTGTTTAGCAAAGCCAGAAGCAGGTTATGATCTACAGTATCAAACACTTTACTTAGATCCAAGAAAAGCACACGAAGGCATGACCCAGGTACTATACATATATTGGAAGAAAAACAACAAAAGCACAGCACATGATGCAAAAAAGTATCACAGATTGATATAATACTTATTTACAGGTCATTAGATTATGTTGAGGAGAACATGATTTACAGTGATGTGTACAATGGCTTGCACAGCACAATTTTACTACAGTGAGAAGAGCTGATTAAAAATTAGTGCAGGAAGTCTGGATACAAGAAACAGGAGCATGCACCAAGAACCAACAAACAGTCTTTCATTTTATGAGAAAATAAAGAGGGAAAGATAAAGAAAAAACAATAGAACTGAAAAACAAAAACTTTTGAAGAGTATTATGACACTCTTAACAAAACAGAAAGACTTAAATATCTGGAAGCAATGCATACATTTCATTCTACAATTTCTCTTCCAGTTTTAACAAAAGCATAATCTAGTGCCTTAGACCAGCCATATACTAGTACTGAAGTAAATATCTTTCAGGCAGATCACAATCGGTTAAGATTTCCTCCTCAATCCCTCCACCTCGACTCATCAATACTGGTGTCCCGCAGGGCTCCATACTCGGCTCTTTATTATTTTCTGTCTTCCTCAAGTGACCTCCCTTCAGCTTGTTCCACTTCCCAAATCCACATGTATGTGGACGACATTGTCCTCTACATGTCTAGTACCTCACCTGCAGATGCTGAGGCTAGACTGCAACACAATTTCAACAAAGTTCAACAATGGTTTCAATCCAAACAGTTGTTCCTTAATGCCAAAAAAAAAAACAGTCTCTATGTCCTTCGGTACAAGACAGAGACTTGTTAAACTTAAATCCATCCCTGTCTTCCACACCTTGGATGGCTCCCCCTATCAAAAATGTTTCCACCATTAGATACCTTGGGGTCTTGTTAGATCACCATTTGGACTTCTCAGCACATGTGGATGCATTTCAAAAGAACCTACACCCCAATCTTGGTGCCTTATATAGAAACAAGGATTGCATCCCTCAATTGGCATGGCATGCCCTTGGGCAGAAAATGATCCTCCCCACCTTTGACTATGCAGACACAGTCTACAGTGTCACTCCCAAAACCACCCTGGTCAGACTGGACACCCTCTTTAATTCTTTCTTTCATTATGTGCTTTCCTGTCCCACTTGCACTCACCACTGTGACCTGTACAAAGCCCTGACTTTCCCGTCCCTGGAGTCCAGACACCCCTCACACACTGCCACTTTCATTGCCAAATTCCGGTGTGGTAATCTCCCCTCCTACCTATCTTCTGCCATTTGTGCTATCTCCCAATGCACTTATTCCCTCCATAATGCCGATCTTTGATCTTTCGCAATCCCCCACCATTCCACTCCCATGGGCCAATCAGCTTTCTCCTTCCATTGTCCTAAAATGTAGAATACCCTCCCTGACTCCTTCCACAATGCCACCTCTTCCTATTCCCTCTCCTCCCATCTAAGAGATTTCATAACACCTACCTGCTCTTGTCAAATCTCTTCATCTTTCCTCCCCTCTCTTGCCCCTGCCCCACCAGTCCTAAGCCTTTCATTTAGGCTTCCCATGTCTATAACTACCTAAACATAGTCCTTAGCAGCCCCAAATCAGCTAGTGCACTTATGTCCTGCATTTCTCTAGGCTGGTTAAACAACCCTCCTCTTCTCTGGATTTATTTAATTAATGTCTTTCACAAGGAAAATTGCTATCTTTATTCTTTGATGAAAATACAGCAGCATTTGCAAAAAAAGATAAAAATCCACCCTTAATAACTTTTTATAGTCCTACAGTATGTCCCCACTGATTATTGATATGAAGATACTAGCAAAACTATTAGCCTCCAGAATAGAAAATGAGTTTCCCTTTATAATTGAAAATGATCAAAATGAATTTGTAAAAGGAAGAAGGTTAGGAACGCATGTAAGAAGAGCAGTAAATACTGTTGATAGCTATAAAAATCAGGAATCCATAATTACTGCCTTAGACACTGAAAAGACATTCAGCAGAGTGGAGTGGGACTATCTTAAGACAATATGTGAGAAAACTGAAATGGGGCAAAATTTCCTGGGCTGGATAAAACTTCTGTACAGTACACCAAAGGCAGTAGTTCAAACAAACAGAAATGTATCAAAAACATTCAACTTAAGTAAAGGTACCACACAAGGGTGCCCCTTACTGTTCGCTTTGTCAGTTAAACATTTTGCCATAGCTATAAGACATAGTAACTTGCTAAAAGGAATTCCAATTGGCATGGAAGAACATACTCTAGGATCAGCTTAGATGCAAACAATGCCCTGGTATTTTTATCAGATTCTACTAATACCACTCCTCCCTTATTGAAGATTGTTGAAGAATATGGTGGGTGGGGTGCTGCCACCACCCGGCTGATGGGGAGCGGGGTGGTGGGGCTCCTTAGGGGGGGAGGGTGGGGGCCACTAGATCACCAGGGAGTCTGGACGTGGGGTGGTGAGGATGCTGCCAGCGATTGGGCTACTCGGGGTGGGGGACCATTTATAGTATGCCTGCAATTGGGCTATTCAGGGTGGGGAAACATCATAGTATGCCGCGATTGGGCTATGAGGGAACATCATATTATGCCCACAATCTGGCTATTTGGGGGTAGGAAACATCATAGTATGCCGTGATGAGCTATAGAGAGACACCATATTATGCCCATGATCGGGCTGCTGAGGGGGGTGGGGGAACATTATATTATGCCCACAATCGGGCTGCTGAGGGGGGTGAGGGGAACATTATATTATGCCCGCGATTGGGCTATTCAGGAGGGTATTACATTATGCCTGCGATCGGGGCATGGGGGCACTGGGAACAAGTGGAGGGCCACCCACAGGTGGCAGCTGCTGTGTTGTGCCCTGCAATGTGGCAGCTCACCTGTGGGTGGCCCTCAACTTGATCCTTTTATTTTTGGTGTAAAGTTGTACAAGCGCAGGTAGGGGTTACACCTGCATAACTCTGCATGGCCCGGCTGAATATCGGGCTGTGCAGTTTATGCATGGGCACGCTCCCCCACCTGCGCCTGCATACATTACTGATGCGCCCCGGCACATCGGGATTTGTGCAGGCGCACTATTCCCTTTTAAATATCGCACCAGGGCACATCAGTGGGTTGTGCATGGCGCAACACTGTTGCGCCATGCGCAACCCTTTTGAATATCCGGGCCATAGTATTAAGATGTTCAAGGTTTGAAAAAGAAAGAAAGCTTTATCTTTAATGGTTATATCTCAAAAAATAATCTTTCAAGTCAACAATTACTGTATAGTTTATTCTCCTTTGATGACAAATCCAAAATCAAAAATGTGTTGGCCTATTTATCTAATGTAAACTCAAGGATAAGATGAAAACTTTAAATATACCATGTTAATTTTTTTTAGCTGATGGTTTGTACTGTAAGTGGATGAGACCTACTGGTTTCTCTATTTTTTTTTGGCTGAAGACGTCAGTTTTTCTTCCATGGAATTGCAGATTATAAGCTACAATATGCAAGTAGGGGATGTAGGTAACCAGACTCGAACCCAATGGTGTTCTATTTACATTCCAGATAAGTAAATACTGTATATTCTGGACTTGACTAAAGGACAACCAACAGTTCCCACCCAATATACTGAGGAAATTAATTAAGATATCATCACTAACCAGCTGTCACCTTGTCCTCTGTACATAATCATTACAAACTGTATTGGAAACCAAAGTAAATCTGTATTCTCCTTCTTGTACATAGTTATAAGATAATTGAGATGCACACTTGCAAGCAAGAATACCCTGTTAGATGCTTTTAATTATGCAACTTAATGTATCTGTAATTGTATTTATATTAATTCAATGTGCTTTTGTCATTTGTTTAATTGTTTTTTTAACCTTTGTAATGGTGAATAGTGAATCAATAAAATTGAATTGATTGAAAATATTTGGATAATAATTAATCAAGAGAGCCATTACTAGCTAGCATAAGATGAGTATAATAGAAAGATATATAAAGTCACTTAAATATTAAGAAGACTTACGTATGACCATATGGAGGGTATCATAATATATATTTTTTTAAAATGTCTATTCTTAAACAGTAAGATTTATTTTTACAAATCAGTGGGTTATTATTTTGGATGCTTTGATTCATTTCATGATGTCTGTGCTTTATTCCTGTTCCTTCTTTCTTTATGTAATATGCAGTTATTTGATGCCTCAGTTTAATGGAATTTGTAAAGTCTTGGTCTGATAATAAATATAATTTAAAAACAAAGGCATAATAAACAGAACAATGGATCACAAGCTACTTAGAGGCAGATGGAAGTATTGCAATATTAAATACTTATTGCTCCATCAGATGTCCCATCCAAAGTCTCATAGCGCACCACAGCACACTGTATCAACTGATACCATTCATCATGGTGATGGCTACCATTGTAAAATATCAAATTGTAGCTTGGATATCCGATAAAAAAAACTCTCTTGAAAACTGTAGTTAAAGAGCCACCAACACCTCCAAAGAAACTTTGAAAAAGCTAACATTTAGACACATTCCAGCGTATGTTTCACTCTACTATAGCTCTGTTTCTTCTTCCCATTATTTATTTCTGAGGTCATATACTTGAAAACAGGGTCTTTGTTCTTTAAGAGTTCCTCCACTCCTATTGCTTATTCCTCACTTGATGTCATAATACTCTGCATGTGACATCACAGTTCTTTTCATGGGAGCACACTGTGATATCACAAGAGAGAATTATGATTTCAAGTAGGGACTGGTGCTAAAGTGGCAGATGGACACTAGGAAAAAAATATTCTATTTTTCTGCAATGTTCCTCTGTAAAAATATGGAAGAGCAGACATCTATAGAAGTTAAATAAGTTGTGTTGTGTCAAAATATTACATTTTTAAAAGTTTTTCCAGAGGCATTAGCAGCTCCTTAATGTCTGAATTGATCCTAAAAGAGACTGTGCAGAAAGAGGCTTGAATGACTCCCATATGGGGGAAAGAAAGCCAGCAAATAAAAGGACAGGGCAGGAGTATTGAATTTTCACAGAAGAACTGCAGTAGATGTGGAAAGGGAGATCACAAAAATGAGGTTTGTCCAACCAGAAATATATACAAGAGAGGCAAGAAAATGAGACACTGGGAGCATGCTTGCCATAGTAACTGAATTGGATAAGTCGCCCAATTTACTGCTAGGGAGGCATATTTTCTGGGTCTGTGTCTGGTGCTAGTGATAGAAAACCAATCTGGAATATAAACCTGAAACTACTGACCACTACAGTCAACTTAAAACTGATACTGGGGCAGATATGACTGTGGTTTAAGAAAAGACTTTTAAAAATATGCTACCTTGTCCTAAATTGGAGCAACCTCAGATTGTGCTCAGTAGTCCAGAAAGTCAGCTACACTGCCTGGGGCACTTCAATGTCCACACAAGATATAAAAGCAAGGGTTACATATTTCTTAGAATCATTATCAGACTACCCAATGTCAATAATGTCCTGGGAAGAACAACATCCATTAAAGTGAGCCTCATGAAATGCAGAGTAGATTCTGACTTTGTCTGGCAGAGAATGACATGTAAGGGTGAACTGGTGAAGATCTGGCCAAAAGAGACACATCCTATGCAGTCAGAACAGTTAGAAGTGTACCAATACCATTGTTTTCTAAGGTTTTAGAGGAACTGGAAAAGACTGAAAGTAATGGCATAATATAACAGAAGATATCATTGTGCCAACTAGAATAACATACTAGAACAGATCAAAGTGCCAGTACAGTGATGTGCCCCAATGGTACAGTGCCAGTTATGAAAAATAATAGGCATATTTATATCTGTGTTGACCTAACAGGTTTAATGAAGAAGTGGCCACAGAAATATTTATCTTACCTACAGTGAAAGATACTGTTTCCAAACATTCCAGTGCAAAAGTGTCACCCCTGTGCAGCCAGTAATTTGTAGAACATTATTTTCCTTCCAGCTGGTACCACGTTTACTGCATTCAAAATACCATTTTGGCAATAGTGCTTCTGCTGTCTTCCATTTGGCATTACAAGTGCTACAGTAGCAGCCACAGACACTGCCAGCTATTTCCTGAAATTTCTGTGATATTTCCAGAAATATCTCATGCTTTCTCCATTTCCACAGTAGGGGCAGCAGAGAGAAACTCTTTAGAAATGTTGCGAAATGTCTGGAAATAGCTGGCAATGTCTGTGGCTACAACTACAGATACTGCATCTTGCAAAAATAAGTGAATTGCATACCCCAAGGTGTTGATGTGCTAGAGGTCTACATGAATGCTATTTTGATTGATGGGAAGTTGAGAGATGAGCACATTGGGATGGAAAGGGTTGTTGATGCTATTGCAGCTGCAGGGCTAAACTCGCATAGAGAAAAATGTGTATGGAGACAACCTTGCCACACCTTTTGATGGCAAAAGGGTAAAGCCTGATCCAGAGAACATCAAAGCAGTACAAGAATAACCAGTGCCCTAAAATGTACCTGAACTGAAACAATTCCTTAGCATGATCAATTTCTTAAGCAGGTGTAATGCTGCCTGCTGACAGTCAGGTGTCATGGAGCCCTCCACTTTAGGATGGGGGCCAGCCAGTGTTCTCAAGAGTTTCAGTGGGACCACAGGGAAACTAATATGCTCACAAGCATCAGACAATCTTTAACTTCATTAACTATCCAGTACCCATTGTTCACACAAAGTGCTCCTGTCAAGAAGTAGGGGGGGTTATTTGAATAAAAGCACTCATGGAAGGTGTTATTTTATGCTACCACAGGCATATCCCTCTGTAGAGGCTATTACATTGCTACAGTGGTGCTCAGTGCCATGTTCCTTCTTGC
This sequence comes from Neoceratodus forsteri, assembly GCA_016271365.2. NCBI lineage: Eukaryota > Metazoa > Chordata > Ceratodontiformes > Ceratodontidae > Neoceratodus > Neoceratodus forsteri. The sequence goes on from CM057459.1 coordinate 66,221,063, forward strand.
TTAGTCATGTCAATCAGCACCTTTGGCCTCAAGCTGGCAAGAATGGACAGATCTATCAATGCTAATTGCTTAATTGCTGTCTGTTTCCAATCATTATGTCTAGTCATAACTTGAGGCATTGTGGCAATAGTGTTACAACATGACTAGACAAGTAAGAACATGACACTCAGCACGTCTGTACACAGGGCCTTACAGATCTCATTTCCTAATCTTTCTCACTCATATGCATGTTGTTAAAGATCATGTGCAATGAGATTTTCAGAAATTAAACTGGCAGTGCCATATACTAAATATTGTTATAAAAACAGTGTCTCTACTTCACCCAGATTGCTACATGCTGAGACTTGATGTTCCCTGTGGTAATCAGCATGTCTGTACTCTGGTGATGTAATTTGTGTCACTATTCCCTTTTATCTATAAAATGTCAGAGAGATTGTCACAGTGGTGAGGTCTATAAGACTGTTTTGTTCTAGTCATGTGCCTATTTCACGAAAGTGAAAGCCATCGGTGATCGGTGAAACTGGGGTTTCAGTTTATCATGTTCAAATCTATTAATGCACACAAATGTTTTAAATGAATCACTTTAGCCTATGCAGAAGCCAAGAAGAGGGGCACACATTGCTATAAAGTCTGCAGACTCCTGACTCTGTCTGTTATGGTGAAAGGCAAGAATCATATTGTTATGAGAGCAACTCTCTATTATAATAAAAAGTTTAAAAAACAATAGATTTACACCAATTATGATTTAACATTATTGTTTTGTAGTTTTTTTTTCTTTCCCCTGCTGTTGCTCTATTAGATGTTGTAGGTAATGCAGCAATTATTTCACTGAGTCTTTCGAAATGTAGCTGACTCAACCCTGCTAACCACACAATTGCTGTTTGTGACATCACAGTCTGTTGTCATGGTGAGCACTATGATGTAATAAACAAAGGCGCTATGAGGTTAACAGGGGACAGGTACATTTTTTCTATGCATACGTTTTAAATGGACTACCAAGACATGCTGTAAATCTTGGAAAGGAACATTGAAAATAAAAAAAATGTATTCTCTAGTAAATTGCAACAACTGAAACATCTTATTTATGAGAGCACCTGCTGAAGTGCAGAGCTGGGGCCGGATTAACAATACTCCTGAAACTCCCACAGCTCAGGAAAAAACAGCACAAGTGGGTTACCATTTGTTGAGCCACAGTTTTTCCCACAGCTGCAGTATTCACAAAAGTGGAGCAAGTTTACGACTGGCTCCAATATAAACGGCACCTTGTGGGTGGTGTTTTAGTAGAAATCCCTGCAGTTGTGGAAATATGTTACAGTTGGTGGGACCAGCTGTAATATCCTTGCGCAGCTGTAGTGGATGTGAATACCAATCTCCGCAGCTGCAGAGATTTTGGTCTGCAACTGGAGTTGCGGAGTGGGACTTAGTCCCATTTTGCTTTGTGAATCTGGCCCTTGCTCTTTAAAGACTGTTGTGCTCATTCATAAATGATACTCACCGGAGGTGATGGTCAGGATGCATCAAAACAATTATCCCATTTGCAAGTCTGCCTGTGAATGGGAGCAGGAGAGGAAAGTTGTTTAGAAACCTTAGTAAGAGAGTTTATACTTACAAGCCAGTACTCTGTTTTCTCCTAAACAAGTTTATTTCTTGACATAGATTCATTACTCCACATTAAATTGACACTATCAACCCTGTAGGCCTCAAACTGTCCCTAGTTTAAGAACAAATTCTGGCCAGTGTCAATAGAGCTGCAGGTGAGGAATTTGGGGTAAAACTATTGTAAATTACCAAAGTTACAAGCATACATTTGCAAAATGTAACATAGGCTCATAAATGTGTCAGATTGTAATATTTTTACACCAAATTTTCAACATAGCCTTGTTGTGACCCTGCATCATGAAGTCAGGCAGACAAAATATTCAACTCCTGGCTTAACGGTGTTTTTGCACAGGGACTGCAAAATCAATTTTTGGGATGCAAAAACAATTTTGGGTAGGAGTTGAAAAATGACAGCTGTCACATTCATGAGATGCTGTAAAGAAATGGCTATGTGGAAAATTTGGGGTACAAATATTGAATATTACCGAACAAAAATCAGTGTAGGCTCATAACCTGTTTGTTTTGTAATGTTTTCAAACTAAATTTCCAACATAGCCTTCTTATGATCCCACCTCATTAACAAGGGAAGAGAAAATTTTAAACTCCTGACTGAAAGGTGATTTCATGCAGGGACCATGAAATCACCTTTTGGGATGTAAAAAAAAAACATATTGGCCAGGATTTGAAAAATGATGGCTGTCACATTCATGAGGTGCTGTAAAGATACGGCTCTGTTGTAAATGTGGGGTGAAAGCATTGAAAATTACCAAAGTTGCAAGCCTGCATTCGCAAAATTCTACGTGGGCTCATAACATGTTTTTTTGTTTTAATATTTTTGCACCAAATTTTCAATATAGCCTTCTTATGACCCCATCTCATGAACACAGGCAGAGAAAAATTTCAATTGGTGTCCGAAACGTGATTTTGTGCAGGGACTGCAAAATCACCTTTCAGGATGTAAAAAAATGTCATTTTGGGCAGGATTTGAAAACTGAAAGCTACCACGGTCATGAAGTGCTGTAAAGATATGGCTATGTTGTAAATCTGGGGTAAAAATATTGAAAAGTACCAAAGTTATGAGCCTGCATTCGTAAAATTCAACGTACTGTAGGCTCATAACTTTGTCTTTCAATATTTTTACACCAAATTTTGAACATTACCTTCTTATGAGTCCACCTCATGAACAAAAACAGAAAAAATGTTCAATTCCTGCCCAAAAGGTGATTTCATGCAGGGACAGTGATATCACCTTTCCAGATAGATCTGCATAATGACAATGACATTGTTCATGAGGTGGGGTCCCAAAGAAGGCATGTTGAAAATTTGGGCCAAAAATATGTAAAAATACCTATGTTATGGCACTAAGTTCAAAACCCCATTGAACTACATACCTGTGTCTTCAGTTTGAGGTCTGACTTTGAAAAGTGAAGCTGTGTCTGTGGTTCAGAAAGGATTATGGTGTTGGATCCCCAATGGGTAAGTAAGGGCTTGGGGATGTGTGGGGTGGTGGATGTTCAGTGGGAGGGTTGATGCGGGTAAGGAACAGCTGCAAAAGACATCAATGGACCATTTTTGTTTTACAGGTGAAAAAAAAGAGACGATGATCCCCGATCATGACACTAGGGATTTGGGCACCCCCAGTGTTACAGTTATGTGGGGGACGATATTGATGGACCATTTTTTTAACAGGTAAAAACAAAAGACCAATGATCCCCAATCATGACACTAAGGGACTGGGCACCACCCCAGTGTCAGATGTCAGAAAGAAAGACCAACGAGGGTCTGATCATGACACTGGGGAATTGGACACCCCCAGTGTCATTTTTTTTTTATATGCACTTTATCACCTTGCTGCCCCTGGCTGCCTCCTTCTGACCAACCCCCCAGCCCTGTTACCCCAGTATCACTGGGACTTACTTTCCAAAGTTTCTGCCCTGTTGCCTAGTGTGGAGCCTGCAGAGGGTTGGTCATCGTCTGTAGCCAGGGGGCATTATCCTCAATGTTTTCCCATCCCTGTTGCTGGGGTGTACACACAGAAGGTGCATATGTGGAGGTGCGTGCACATTCATGGAAGTCCCACAGCACCCTCCCTTCCTGCACTACTCATGGGCCTCCACCAAGGAGCAGTCATTTGGGGGGAGCACCAACCCTCCCTCCCCAGGAAAGAAGAGCAGTCCTTTGGATGCCTGGTCCTCTTCCTACCCAGTCAACACCCAGCAGCCCACTTGCACCACAAACACGGGTTGCTGACATGGCAGGAAGTAAGGCACAGATGCCTCAGCCCTCCTCGCCACTGGGTTGGCTTTACCCCAGTGTCAGTTCTATATTTCTGGGGGCTGGTGGGTGCTGAGAGGGAGGGTCGGATAGGGGGAATTTCAATAACATTAAAAAAATATATAAAGAAATAAGTTCTGGCAGTCATGGGGAGAACAGCCCACTCTGCCATGATCAAGATGGCCACCATATGCTACTGCACATGCGTGACTGCTAGCATATGTGCAATACAGTGCAGCAGCCATCTTGGACACAACAGAGTGTGCCATGTTCCGCCGTGACCGCCGGCACTGTGAAATAGTACAGTGATGTGGTCAGTAGGGACAACATGGGCAGACTGCTTCACAGACACAGAGGTGCCTGCGACGCAATCCAACATGTTGTTTGTTCAGAAGGAATGTGGCATCCTTTTTTTCAGTGATCATAAAAGAACTGCAGGGCTATGCCCACTGCAGCCCTAAAAACACATTATAATTGTTCACATTCTGTAGGGACTGCTGATGTAACTGGTAGTTTAATTCTGATTCTTTTTTCTTTTAAAAAGTGACACTGCTCAACATATTGATGTTAATACAAAAAAAATGTTTGATTACATTCCTTGATCAACTCCCTCTACATCTTTTCTGGATTTAAGAACACCTCCAACACAGTCTAGCCACTCATTATGCAGTGAGAGTAGAGTAGACTATTAGTAGGCTATTGCATCATGCATTACTGCACTGTTTGGTGGTGTTTCTAATGTCCAGGAAGTATGCAATAAGAGTAGATCAAGGATTTTAAGCAAAACAAGGCAGGGTATAACAATACACTGGCATACATTTCAGTTCTACTAAGCAAGGAGGCAGATAAAACAACCAACAACATCAGGAGAAGGCATCTACGGAGTCCTGTTTGCGGATGTTGGAGGAGGGAACCCGATTCTGAACCTAACCAACGAGGGTAATACTAGTGGTAATGGAGCAGCTAGCAACAGCACTGGAGACAACACTATCAGGCAAGCTTTTTTTATGCTCAAAAAATTAGCAACTCGAGAGAGATGCCTGCATTGGCAATCAAGCACAATGACAGCCTATGTGACAGTAAAATGTGTCCACCAGAGGATTCTGAATTTTAAAAAGACCAGCATTTGGGGAGGACAAGATGAGTTTTATTAAGAAATGGGAAGCCACAATGCAGGATGCCTCTCTTAAGCTCATGGAGCTTATTGTTGAAGATAGCCTTGAGACACAGGAAGAACTAAAATGAGGGTTAAAAGCACAAGAAAATATTGTTGCAACCTTCAGAGAACATGCTGACTTTGAGAGGTGCCAGAGGAACTTCAAGGAGTACCTTAAAAACTATGATTTAAAGATACAGGCACAAAAAAAAGAAAACGTTTTTAAGAGAGTCAAATGACTATCTCAATAATATGATGTTCAACTGGAAAGGGAAATGGAGTGCACTAACCGCAGCTGCTGACAATACCACAGCTCCCCCCACTGCCATCAGTTCCCAACAAGAAGGTGCTACAGCTGAAACAGATGATGTGAATCTGCCAAAATCCATTTTGAAACAGAGTGAGAGACTGGACTATAGCACTACAGAGAGTGCATCAGAGCAGGATAAAAGTGAATCTGAGGGTCCTTTTCTAGGGGTGACTCCTCCTGATTTCATACCCAGGAGGAGCAACGGACACACCCACTTCCATTTTCTGTCAGAGGCAGAGGAGACTAAGGGGTCAGAAGAAGCAGAGGAGGACACGTCAGGGGAAAAGGAAGAGGAAGAGGATGTGGAGGGTGGCAAACTGCAACGAGGAGCCACTACTGACTGTAATTAACATTTCCAGTAAAATCTTGACAGAAATACAAATACAGGTACTTTCAAAAGGACTTTATTTTGTTCCCACTCATAAATTAAGTAAGTTCAATTCATTTGTTGATATTAACAACTTTGCCAGAAAGCTTAACTTAAGAATGTTTTTTGACTAACAATAGCGAACAGAAAACTGTAGAGGAAATGTCTGAACAGGAGAGTGAGGGGGAAAATGGAAATGTTGATATTACAGTGAATAAATTTAAACCTCAGTCCACCTTCTCCCCCCCCCCCCACCACACACACGCATCCAAGCATTAGTGCTTATTTAGATTGTTCTGTTAAGGTTCTAGAGGAGCTGGTTAGAAATGTACCATGTATGCTATTTTGCAATATTTCAAACCAGGAGACAGAAGCTCTAGACAGCCTTGTAGCGGATACAGAAATAATCATTAAGCCAGCTGATAAGGGGGTAGCATCATTGTGAAGGACAGGGCAAAGTATGCCAGAGAAACTGAAAGGCAACTAGCTGATGAATGTTTTTATCAAGCCCTGACCTTTGACCCCCTAGCCCAGATACAGAAAGAAATTGAGATGTATTTACTGGAGGCTTTACAAAATGATCTAATTGATACGAATGAGTTTTATTTTCTTTCAGTCGATTGTCAAAAAAAAACAAACAGCTATTTACATGCTCCCAAAGATTCACAAGCACCCTACTGAGCACCCAGGTCACCCCATTATATCAGGGATAGGGTGGCTTACTGAACCAGTCTCACAGTATGTGGATAGCTATATTAGCCACGTGGTTCCTAAGTTAAGTAGTCATCTTAGGGATACTGGACATCTATTATTATTTCTACAAGAAATGCAGATTGAAAAAGATTGGTTTTTAGTGACTATGGATGCAGACTCCCTCTATACTAACTAGGGCTGGGCAAACTGCTCCATCCAAAATCCAGACCCCGGATCAAACCCTGAATCCATGAACCTGGATATATACGGACTTCACTACAGAAGTCCGGTTCTGCGTCCATGGAAAGCAGGGCTTTTTTTTCTGCATGCCTGGCACCCCATGGAGGGAGATAAGGAGGAACAGATAGCGCCAGGCAGAACAAAAGGACTGTGGAGAGGAGTGGAGTTGAGACCAGGAGCAGGAGGACCACACATCACAGTCACGTGTGGTGGAGATCTGAGAGCGGGCTGCAGCTGCTGTGGTCGGTTGGTCAGTCAGTCAGTCAGTCAGTGACTCTCAGGTCGACTGTCAATCTTGTTCTCAGAGTGGAGATTGACTTAGGTAAGTAGTACCTCACAAACTGCCTGACTCCTGTAGCCTAACCTATGTGGGCTTGGAACATATACTGAATACCAAAATGAGGGGAGAGGAGAGTTTTGTACAGGCCCAGAGCAACTGCAGGATGATAAAATAAATCATTGACTTGTGCCAGAGGAGGAAGTGAGAGAGAGAGACTATTGGGGGCCAAAGAGAAATGTTATAGTTACAGAAATCACAAATAAAGTTTATTCTTGGTCTTATTGTGGCTGGTTGTGTACAGGACAAGGGCAGGATAGCAAAATAAATCTTTGACTTGTGCCACCATCCAGAGGAGAAAAAGAAAGAGAGACTATTGGGGGACAAAGAGAAATTCTACAGTCACAGAAATTAGAAATAAAGAAATTAACCTTGGCTTCAGTGTGGCTATGCAGTGTGTGTATACTGCACAGGGCAGGCGGGCAGGCAAAATAGTGTTTGCGTCTGCCTGTCTATCATGCTGTCCCTCTCTCTCTCTCTCTCTCTCTCTCTCTCTCTCTCTCTCTCTCTCCCATCTCTCCATCTCTCTCTCTCTCTCTCTCTCTCTCTCTCTCTCCTCTCTCCCTCCATCCCTCCATCTCTCTCTCTCTCTCTCTCTCTCGCTCGCTCTCTCCCAGCACACTCATGTCACAGGCTCGAGAAGGATATGCCACCAGTACAATCCAGTCATGAAGCAGCTAGCAGTTATTGCTTTTATTTAGCAGTTTTACTGTAATTTTTATACAAATCATGCATTAAATTATTTCCTTTTGGCCTCTGTGTTGAATATGACTGACTTTGGCCACGTTTATGGATTTTTATTTCATTTCACTTCATTTTTATTTTATACTGAAAAATCTGTGGGCTAAAAATCCCATTTTCACAGATGTCCAGTGTAAAAAATACATACATGCCATATACAAAAGACAAATAAACACAATCATCTAAAAAGTCAATCATAATATTTACACACAGAATTTGTAAACATATAACTCTTCAGAGTTATCTTAAAGCAGGACATTTTAGGACAGCCAACAACAGTATTGGGGAGTTTGTTACAGAGAATAATAGGAAAGAATGTTAAAGAATTATGGGCAAAATTAGCATGATATAAAGAAACCATGAATGAAGGTCTGCTTTGCATTCTTGTATTACATTGCAATGAGTGGTCATTTCTAGGAAAAAAAGGTAGTAATACTGTTAGGAAACAAACCCAAATTAATTTTATGCAGAAACAATGAAGAACAAAAATTAAAACAATCGGTCAAAGATAAACAGTTAAATTAATTATATAATAAACAGGGATGTGAAGGTTTAGGGTAACCTGTGGAAAAACAGGATAATACTGGGATATGTTGACCTTAATCTAGCTAGCATTCCTTCAGAAGTGTAAGAATATATAACTGAACCATAATCCAACACTGATAATAGTAAACTATGGGTTAACATGTGTTTGACCTGTACTGTAAGATTTTTCCATATTCTAAAAAGGTAACCCAATATCTTATGCAACTTATTGATTAACACAATAATATGATCAGGCCCGACATCAGCACCCGGGCCACCCAGGCAATTGCCAGGGCCCTGACACCAGAGAAAGGGCCTTTCTTAAAGGCCCAGGCCTGGTGCCACCACTGGTGCTGCATATAAAACTGTCTGCATTTAAATGCCCTGGGCCTGTAAAAATCAGTGCTGCCAGCCCTGCTTGACCAGCAGGGCCCCATTCCAATTAAGGAGTGTTTTGTGGCCATGGGGTGGGGTGTGGGTGCAGGCAACCAAGGCTGGAGACTAGTGTGGCAGAGGGGCTGGCCTGGGGGGATCAATTGCCTTGCCTCTGCCAGTTAACTGTTATTGAGATGGTGAGAGTCTCCAGGTGGTGGCATGGTATGGAGATGGAGTTGGAGTACACTATTCTGGGGCTGGCGAGTACTAGAATGAGCGTCGGGAGAGGAGAGGCTAGAGGCATCACAATCCTCACTCTTTGTGAGGGGGCTGGCCAGGGGAGAGAGCTTTTGGCACACACCATGGCCAGATTTGTCCATTGTCGCAAGTTGCCACTGGTCAGCACAGAGAACAGCAGATCCAGGAGTCATCGGGACCAGGATTGGGATGGTCAGAGCAGTGAAGGACTTCACTGGTGAATGACTGTGTGAGCATCTAGAGTTGTGGCAGCAGGCAGGTCAGTCTAGTCAGTCTAGACAACAACTCAGCAAATTTCAATTCCAATTCATATGAGTTATGACTTATTTATCCCTGTTTTCAGGGGAAAGTTCAGACCTTTCATTTAGGCCTGATGGATCAGTAGCTGTGAGTTTGAAGATCCAATTGGTTCATCATGGCATAAAGGTTTTCCACCCAAAATCTTTTGCATTCCCTCTGGGGCCCAATTGGTTTCTCTATATTCTTTGGAAGGAAAACTTATGTCTCCCTGGATTCTGTCATCGTCATGGTTAGCCAGGGCAGTGTCTTTGTCAAATTTATCAACACATCTGTGACTTTTCAGGCTAGAGAGGTAGATAGCACCAAATGTGGGATTTCATTAATTGTGAGAGGCACCATGGGGTTATATATTTGGTGAAATGCAACGATTCCGACTTGTGTTAATTTTTAATGTATAAAAGGCAAGCAAGGGGTCATGGCACTGGTTCACAATCACATCACAAAATTCCAATCCTACTGATAGTGACAGTGTAACAGAATCCACTGTAGAGGTTGGGAACCATCTGGGCTGGCCATGCAAGCCACTTCGACTGTTTTGGGGGGAGAAGATGGCAGTAATAATGTAATTACTTACTGATGAGCACATTTTATTTTATTTATTATTTATTTATTTAGCTTTTGTTGACCGGGTAAGTGCACTAGACAAATCCTGCCTATTTTCAGGCACGACCCGGGGGGGGCGGGAGGGATACAGATGAATGCCAACTGAGCTTGAAACAGATTAAGCTGTTGTTGGTGGTATGTTTAGTGAATGAGGGAAATTTGGCCGGAACTTGCAGAAATTCCCCTACTCTTTTCGATAAGTGCTATGGGATCTTTAACATCCACCTGAACTACCACCAGTCCAGGCAGATGGGACCTCGGTTTAACGTCTCATCCGAAAAGGCGGCACCTCAGAAATGCAGTAACCCTCTCATGCTGCATTACAGTGTCAGTACTGGGATATTAACCCAAGTGCCAGATGTGGGAACTGAACCCACAGCCCTCTGATCTCCCGGCCTCAGAGGCGAGTGTGCTACCTACTGAGCCACTGACACTGCACATTCTGAAAATTGGTGGGACAATTTAAGTAAGTAAAACTGTGTGTGCCAGTGAGCCACTGCTAATTTGCTCTGGAGGGAGCCAAAAGTTGTGGGTGGTGGTCCAAGCGTGAAACAGTGTCACTGCCAATGGCTCGGGGTTGGGAGAGTGGGCTGCCTGCATCTTTTTGCCAAGCGCCGGGGTTGGGGCTGGGCCTGGGTTAATTGTAGTTTACTTTTATTTTTTACATGAATGCACAGGTCTCAGGGGGGCCAACTGGAGGTATATGGCCCAGGGCCCACAAAAACCTGGCACGGGCCCCGAATGTGATGCTCAAATGAAAAATGTGAGTCCAATAAAAGACCCAAATACTTACAGACTGTCACTTGCTCAATTTGATTGCCAAAATTATCACATGAAAGTAACTCAGAAACTGGATATTTCTTAACACTTGAGAAAACCATTGATTTAGTTTTAACTGAGTTTAATGCTAATTTATGTGATTCAAACCATGAGCGAAGAAGGCTAAATTCAGATTGTAATATTGTTTGTAGTGAAGATAAGTTATGACCAGAACAAAAAAGAACTGCATCATCTTTAATTCCGTATGTTTAAATACATCAGAAAGTGAGTTAACAAAAAGAGGAAAAAGCAGCAGTCCCAGCATTGAGCCCTGTGGAACTCCACAACTTAGGGTAACTTCATTAGAAATAACCCCATTGATTAAGGTTCTTTTATTCCTACCAGAAAGGTTGTTTCTAAATCGGGCAACCACACCATCCGTCAATAGCTCAGCATGGTCCACCAAGTCGAATGCCTTGGTGAGGTCCACAAAAGCCGAGGCAACAAGCTTACCTTCATCTATTTTCCTGCTGACCCAGCCAGTGAACCTCATTAAGGCAGTCTCAGTGTTGTGCTTAGGGCGGAAACCAAGCTGTGACTCAGACAATAGTCCATATTTCTCAAGATGCTTGGTCACCTGGTCGGAAACCACCCTCTGCAATACCTTTGACAGTGGAGCCAGTAATGAGATAGGGTGATAATTATTCAAATTGGCCTTACTTCCAGATTTAAATATAGGCTTCACCAATGCACTCTTCCACCTACTGGGAAACACACCATGACACAATGAGAAATTAAAAAGTTTAGTGAGTAATGTGGCCATTTGATAACCAACTATCTTTAAGATACTGTTGTCTAAACTATCAAAACCAAGACTAGGTTTAGGATTCATTTTAAGCATATATTTATAAACATCAGTAGGTGAAAGATAGCATTTTATCTCATTTTTTTTTTCAAAAATGTATAAATAATCAGAACTAATCAGAACAACTCAGAACTCCACTGTGTTCCAGTTCTTATTTAATAAGGGTCAGAACTTCACTGCGCTCTCCCATCCCCAATACTAACATACCCCATGATGGAGGTCTTAACGCCATAGAACAAACACTACTTACTCAGTCGCGCAGAGGTCCCCCAGGGTAAAATCAATTTACTTGTGAATCTCACTGAGATTGTACTCAAAAACAATGTGTTTTTGTTCGAAGGACGTAACTATAAACAAATCAAAGGCACAGCAATGGGGGCAATTTTGGCCCCAATTTTAACAAATGTGTACCTTGGAGCCTGGGAAGATGAATATGTGTACAATCGCGAATGCAATCCACATTTAGGAAACACTGACATAAGAGGTTTATAGATGACATATTCCTTGTGTGGAAAGGGACAAGGGAAGAATTATCTGATTTTGTTTCATACCTTGAAAGAAACAATCCCAGCCTGAGATTCAAGGTAACTCTCAAATTAGAGCAGATTAACTTCCTGGATGTGACAATAGTCAGGATGGATGATGGCAGCCTCCTGACTGATCTGTGTAAAAAGCCTACTGACAGGGACACTGTCTTGCATGCTAAAGTTGCCACCCTAGATATACAATATAAAAAAATCTCCCAAAGGGACAGTTCATCAGAACAAAATATGACTGTGGGAATGATGAGCTATATGGGGCTAGAGCAGATGATTGCACCCCCTCACCTATTCTTCCCTTTCTAGGTCCTGTCCTTCTCAACAGGCACTGGTTGTAGGCCCACCATCAAATAAAAGTAGAACTGCTGTCTTCCCCACCCGCAGCACTTATGACAAGAACTGTCTCAATGTGTTCGCATTTTTTACTCCTCTAGTCTGTAACTAGCTAAGATCTTATGTTGTATCATCCGATTGCCTCCTTGTATATTATTACTGCTAATATGTATTATTTTTTGTCTCTGTATCTTTGTAAGTCACTGTACTGATGAGGAATCTTTGTAAACAAGCTCTTAGCTCAAAGTAAATGTAATCTGATTCTTTCTAATAAAAAAAATAATTATTGTAGACTGCACCCTTTTGCACATGAAGTAAGTGGTCTGTGTGATTTTGTCATTGCAGTTTACCAGGTCTGCTACCAAATGAATTTCTTAAGTGCTGCTGAGTCACTATATGTTTGGGGTTCTGACCTCTTGGAACAGATAGGCTACAGTTAAAGTCACCACCAAGTATGACCATTTTCGCAGTGGCCAAGTAAGGCTGGATTTTCTCGAGTAAGGCCAACCTGTCTGCCTTGCATTGAGACCCATAAATATTAATAATATGGCATGGGACCTTGTCCAGTATCCATCTATTATCAATGCCCTTCCCAGGATAAGATCGATTAACCTAGAATGGGAAAACCTGTGCCCTGAAAATAGTATCCCTATCCCATCGGCCCTGTCAGTCCCAAATAACCAATAGGTGGGTCCCCATGGCCATTCTGACCAGAACTGGGCCTGCTGTGATACTGACCCCATCCATGTTTCTTGTACCAGGATGATATGAACCTGTAAATCAAACAGTAACTCAAATATGGCATATCTTTTAGCATTATTTACAAGACTGTGGCAGTTAAGAGATGCCTCTTTAGTATCTGTTATAGAAACCAGTGATCAACAGTCCAGTGGTGACAGATTATCTCCTTTTCTGTCGTTTCTTCTTTTCACTATACAGTTTCTCTGGTGGTTGTGAGAGTGGAGCTCCAGGTACATTGTATCGATAAGTTTCTCTTCCATTTCGGATTCACTCCAAGTCAGGGTTGCAAAGATCTCTGGGTTTTGGATAACATAAAATCTTTTGAGGTGGATGGTAATTCAGGCTGTCCTGCTTTCGGAGGGTCTGTGTAACAAATCGGGTATAACAACTCAGATGCCACATCAGGGTCAGCTGGTATTGTGGCCGTGGTCGAGGATATCATGGTTTTAGTTTCTGTGCCAGAGGTGGAGGTATGATCAGGTGGCATGTCTTCCTTATGCCTGGTGTTAGCCAAATCCAGTGGAGGGGGAAGGGGTGTTGTTTCAGGGTGGACCTCAAATTGTGCTTGGTTAATTAATTCTTCTGAATCTAGGTCTTGAGCTTTATTGGCTGATGCCCATGGGCAGTTCTTATAAAGGTGGCTGTATTCTTCACAAAGATTGCAACTCGAGTGGTTATTGCACTGTGAACTGATATGCCCCACCTCATTGCAGAGACTGCATCTGAGCATATTGCATACACTGGAGAGGTGTGTCATTGATCCGTAATGGTAACATGCCTTCAGCTGTCCAGGGTAAAACAGACCCCCAGTCCCACCCCAGAAAAAAGCAGTTTGGAATGTGTAGTATGCCCTCTTCTGTCTCTCTTAATTTAACTTTGAATCTTCACACCCTGTCCAAAATTGTTCTCCGTCCAGGATTGTTTCTGGGGCACTCAGCACTTCACACTTTTGTTGTAGCCAGTGGTAAATGACCCCCACTGGAACACTTTCATTTCAAAACATGATGGTCACTGATGTGATTAGTGGTTTTGTAAGTGGGATGGCTATAAAGGTGTCCAAAGCGGGAAAAATTTCAACTGATTGTATTTTGTCCAGAAGAGATCCAAAAGATGTGCTGACCTGAAACACATCAAAAGTATCTTCCCAGAGATGTGAATAAATACAGACACATCTGTTGGGTAGAACCGTAGTGAGTTCTTGATGAGAGTTTAGCCTGCATATTGTCTGTCTGGGCGGGGATCCATCCCCCCTTTATATTTAAGGCGTACTGCATGTTTCCTGGGCAATGGTTCTGTTTTATTTGCCTTGAATAATTCTGATAGCAGTGATCTCTGTAGTTGTTCCTATGGTGGTTCAGAGGTTGTGAGGTTCGAAGTTTCTGTACTTCCTAGTGTTGGTGGAGGCTCTTTGTTGGCCTCTGGTAATGATTTTGCATCTGAAGTTGTGGTGGCTCTTTGGGATGACATAGAACTATCTGTTCAATCAGACCATTAATTTTGAATGTCTATCTTATTCAGAGTCCCCCCCTAAGGGCCTGGTCTTACTTGTGTCCATCTTGGGGGGGTTACCCAAGGCTACCATTCTGCTTGTTCCCAGGTCTTTGGGCAGAGTAGTGTTATTATTGTTACCTGCATTGTTCTGAGTAACCAAGAAGGTGGGCCACTCCCGAATTGCAGATGACTGAGAAAAGGAAATAGGGTCCCAAGAGGGGTCTGGGGCCCACTTCCCATCTGGCACTTGAATCCATCCTGCTCCTTTCAGGGCATGCTCCGCCCAAGATTTATCTACCTCAGTGGTCTGAGAAATCCCAAAAGTATTTTTAATGGCCATTGCTGCCATCTCAGGAGGGGAAAATGTCACTGGCAATTGCTCTGTAGAGCTAGTAGCCTCTTGGTTGTGAAGGTTAGGACTGTTCAAAAGATTTCTATACTGAAGCACCACACTGTGTCGTTCCCTTCTAAAGTCATCTGTCCATTGTTTGAAACCTCCTTCATACTTGGACATTAGTTTTAGTAATGCAGTTTTTTCTCTGACAAATCTGCATCTGTAATGCCTTGTGGCTGGTTCTGCTGCAGTATTTCTGAAGCATCCCCTGTAAATATGTGTGCCACTCGTGGGAGTCTTAGGCCAGAGTGTATCTCCTCAGTGTGTGCCATTTCTGACTCAATGTCCACTCTTATATTAGATTCTGGCACTTTAGTGGGTTGCCATGCTAAATTTGCAGACAGGTGCAAGGTAATCACTGCCGAAGATGGTTGTGCTCTGACTCGCAGTCCCGCTCTATTGTCATCATGCTCAGGTTTATTTTATGGTTTAACATTTGTGAGTAACTGCTGTCAACCCTCAGATTTATGTTTAACACTTTGCACAGTACTTGTAGTAGCCGTAACTTTTGTGCTAGGTATGTTAGCACAGGGGATGCCAGGGAGACTAATAAGAGGCCAATCCCCCACCCCCAGCTCCTACATTTGCCATAGTGTTTCCCATGAAAGAAAATACAGTTGCTGCCTCTTGCGTCTCCGGAGTAGTCTTGTAGGTAACATTAATATGTGGTACCTGAATTCCATGGTGTGTTGTGCCAGATGTGGTGTCCGTAACTAAGGGAGAACTCCTACTGTTGGTCCTGCTGATGTGGAGGCTTCCAGGGTGTTTTGCTTCATTTGGATCAGCAAAGCGTGCTATGGCTTTCTGTAAGAATAGGATAGTTGTTTTGCTCTATGTTGTGCCTCTTCATTTCGGATGAGTTGTTTTAAATTGTCCGCCATTTTGACAGTTCTTAAGCTGTTTTCAATCCATAACTCTCCAGTGTGGTTATTTTGTTTCCTAGATTCCACTCCATGTTCAATGGCAGTGATGTTATTTTCAGATAAATCAGCAGCATCAAAAAATATTTCAGTATCCTGTATCGTTGAGACTGGGGCAGATACCGAGACCTCAGCCTCCTCTACTTCCATCCTCATCGGCTCACTTTGTGCATCTCTTCCTTCTCTGTCTGGCTTCAAACTGGGCTCCTCCATTCTGCCTACAGGAAGTGACAGCACCCCCACAGGCAGAGCAGGGGAATTTCCCCGGTGTCCTGGCTAAATTTCCCCCATTCACTAAAAATACTACCAACAGCTTAATCTGGTTCAATTTCAGTTGGTTACCATTTGTATCTCCCCGCTCCCGGTCACCCAGAAAAAGAACTTCTAGTCTCAGTAGGCCTACCCGGTCAACAAAATTCAATAAATAAATAAATAAATTGCACACTGAAATAATCTGAATTTTTGTTTGTACAGCCGTGGCTTTGCCAGTTTAAGTTGCCAGTGGTCAGTAAAAGAGTGTGACTGTCACACGGATACCAGTGCTTGCGACTGGCTGCAAGTTGTTGTTTTCAATACTGTGTGTGAGACTAGCAGTACTTTCTTTGTTCTCCGTACCGCAGATGGACATCCATTTGTGGTGCAGAAATCAAAGAAAATAATGCTGCTCTCATGCACAGTTACACTACCGGGGCTAACAGTCTCACTGTGGCTCACATCTCTGAAAGATTTTTCTGCCCATGTTCATGTCAGCTACATCTAGGCAAGGCAGATTTTATTTCTAGGGTGCCCAATCCCTGAGGCTCTAGGCACCTAACAAACATAACCATAAAATAGATAAGAGCACTATAAAATTCCAAAATGATAAAATCAGAAAGACAGCTTGTTTAAGAACCGTAACTGCTAGCTGAAATGGTAGGTCTGGAAGATCACCCTGTAAAGGCCAGGTTAAAGAGGTGGGCCTTCAGCTTTTCTTTGAAAATACTAATCGAGGGGGCCTCCTGGACTGCAGATGGAAGCGTTTTCCACAGGGTCGACCCAGAGATGCTAAAAGCCCGGTCACCCAAAGTCTTGAGCCAAACCCTGGGAATGTCTGGGAGGCCCCTAGAAGAGGAGCAAAAGGAGCAAGCAGAGGTCACAGTTAGCCAGGACCTTGTCCATATAGGGCCTTATAGGTGAGCAAGCCCGCCTCGAATAGGACTCTCCACCTGACCAGCAGCCAATGCAGAGCACGCAGGACCAGGATTACATGACAGGACTTGGATTGGCCTGTCAGGAACCAGGCTGCCATGTTCTGCACCAGCTACAGCCTGGCGGCGGGTCCCTCCTGTGACTCTAAAGTATAGAGAGTTACAGTAGTCGAGACTGGAAGTTACAAAGGCATGTATCAAGGTCAGCAGATCCTTGGGTGGAACGAGGGGCTTGATCCTGACAATGTTCCAAAGGTGGTAAAAAACCCTCTTCACTACAGATGATACCTGATCTTCAAAGGTCAGCTTGCAGTCCAGGATCACATCTAGATTACACACCCTCGGGAAAGCCACCAGCAGAGCAGACCCCAGGAAAAGTCCCATGTTCACTTCAGATGACAACCCATCATGCCTGCGACCTGGCTCGATCACCAGCACCTCTGCCTTATCTGGGTTAAGTCTCAGCCAGCTGGAAGCCATCCAGTCATTGATTTTAGCCAGACAGCTGTTAAGCACATCAACAGCACCGGATGTTCTGGGTGCAAATGACAAATACAGCTGGATATCATCCACATAGCAGTGAAACTCTTTGCTGCATTGCCAAATGATCTCACTCAGCAGTGGCATGTACACTGTGAACAGCATCGGCGACAAGATCAAGCGCTGCAGTACTCCACATGACGGGGGCATTGGGGAGGAGGAAAAATTCCCCATCATTACCCGCTGCACTGTATCAGAGAGATAGGACTCAAACCATCTGATGACAGTACCAGTGAGTCCATAAAACCCATAGAGCCGATCAAAAAAGCATGATGTGGTCCATGGTGTCAAATGCTGATAAGAGATCGAGGAGTACAAGAACTGACCTGTCTCCTCTGTATCTAGCCCTGAGCAGGTCATTATGCACCCTAACTAGAGCTGTTTCTGTGCTGTGTCTAGCCTGAAAACCTGACTGAAATGGCTCGTAGATGTCAAAGGACATGAGGTGGTCCTCGAGCTGCTGCGCCACCAATTTCTCAACAACCTTACCCAAAAGTGGCAGGTTGGAGATTGGATGGTAATTTGCCAGAACGTCAGGGTCGAGCGAAAGTTTCTTAAGAAGGGGCCTCACCAGCACCTCTTTCAAAGCCACTAGGAATACCCCTTCCACCATCGAGCACCTGGCAATCCCGGCGAACACCAGGCCGACAGCCTTGGTGCATCCCATTAAGAAATGCATCAGAGCTGGGTCCAGTTCACAGCATGTGTGCTTCACCTCTAAGATCACCCCATCTACGTGTGCTTTCATTTTTTACTTTTACATTCTGTGCCACAAATGATCTTACAAGAGTGTGAGGGGATCAGCCAACAGTTTAGGGCTCCGTAAGCAAGGCAACAAACATGGCGACAGTTGCCTTTTCCAACATTCTGCTGGCCCATTTATTTCAGAATTAAATGAGGTAACAGAGACTGGGACTAATTATTTCCCGGTCTCTGTTGTCTAGTACCTACCTGGCTGATTGGCTCTTTTAGTCAAGCACAATTCAGTTTCACACTTGCCCATTTTCTAATATAAATTTTGTATATGGCAGGCATTACTACTGTATGTTCAAATGAACAGCTCTTCAAAGCCTATTTAGTTTAGCCAATAAAATTGTTGTACTGCATGGGTATGTCAACATGTAGACCACCTGTGTAGTTTCAGAGGTAATAAATATTTTTATTTGTACCCTTTTTCCAGTTCTCTGATGTTGCACAGTTCTGTCACTGTGAGAGCAGGTCCCACACATACCACTGCTTATTATTTTATGTGGAACCATATCAAGAAGTTGGGGAGCCCTTTTGCTACAGAAACCCTCACAAACGCATTACATGTCTCAGATTTCTGCCACATTTATGTACACATCAGGGGCACAAGGATGACATAAAATTGTATCCTTTATCACTCTGATTAATATCACAGTGCTTTTCAAATTCATTTCTACAAACATTCAAAAATGCCAGCAGAATAAATCCATTGGATCTACCTAGTCTACTTGTATTGCAGGATTCACAGCTTGAGTTACTGACCATGCATCCTCCAATCCTCCCATCCTTTTTATCCACCGCTCCCATGACCTTTACTTCCCCTTTTGACTATCCCAGCTTCTTCTGAAGCTGCCCACTGATGTCAATGAGACCACCTCTTCCAGCAGTGAAGAAATGCTTTCTAAATTCCTTCTAAACCTTTCCTATCCAACTTAAAACAGTGCCCCCTTATGTTATGGTTGCCACTTAACCTAAAGAGACCTTCCTTTTCCACCCTATTTATCCCTTTCAAGTATTTGAAAGTCTCAATCATATCCCCTTGCTCCCTCCTCTCCTCCAGGGAATACATGTTCAGGGATTCCAGCCTCAGCTCGTATGTTTTCCTTTACTGACATTCATCTTCATTGCCATCCTCTGTACCGTCTCCAGCAGGTTAATGTAGTTTTTCTCCCACTGGAGCCAGTTTCCCTCATCAGGCATATTCCTGGAGACCTCTGAGCCCGAGACCAGAGAGCACAACTGCCAAAGTGTCTATTAAAGCATAGTACACAAAAGTACAAGTAGCTGTCACCCTGCCACCCTGTTGCAAGCTTCATATTTTTCTCATTTTTCTCCAGAACACTACCCACAATACCCCCCCCCCCAACACATCACTGGACATGTGGGGAGGAGGGCCAATGCCATGGATAGACCTATGACATCAAACCATTATTATTGCTCATCTAAGGAGATACTGTTGTTTCAGGGTAAGTAACACCCTCCATTCCTCCCTCAACCTCCCAACCCCTCTGAACCTGAGCACCCTGCCTCCATAGTGCTTGCAAGATTCTTCAACAACTGGCTGGGAGTCTGGTCCACATTGCAAACTCAGGTCTCCCACACAGTAGTGAAACTTGCTAATCCCAGTGCCACCAGGTTGATATTGAATAATATTTCTGACTAAATAAGCCTAATAAAGAGAAATCAAGTAATAAACATTGGCTATTCATCAGCATTGGTGATGGATTCCTTCTTTGTTCTCAAAAAGGTTTCCCTTGGTGGTGTTTTACTCTCTCTTATGTCAGGGATATTGTTAAATCCAGATACCCACATTCTAAAATGCAGTTGCAGTCATTGACGTGGTCAGCTATTTCCAGATATTTGCAGTATTTGTAAATAGATTCTCTCTAGTTGTCCTATAGTGGTACTGCAGGTAGGCAGGAATTTCTCTTGTGATATCACAGAAATTTCAGGAAATGACTGACCATGGCAATGGCTGCAACTGTGTGTTTAATAAATCAGGGAATGCTGTTTTGAATGCATTGTTACTACTGTATATTCTGAGTAACTTGAAAAAGTGACCTTATGAGATAATAATGAGACAATGGGGTGGCAGTTAGCAGGTCTTAAAGAGAATGGGCCCGATTCCAAGAGAGCAAGAAGAGCATGGAGCAAGCTGCGCCACTGCATAAAGTTACGCTCAAACACCTGCGACATGCGAGCTGCGCCCTATTCCAAGACAAATGCCAGTCATGACATAGAACAGCTGAATTATGCATGTTGCAAGTTACGCCCACAATGCAAGACGGAACCCACAATAGCGGGCATAGCAGTTATGCATGTCACAACCCGATGACCATATATTAGTGTGCAAGTCGCAGACATGGCTTAGGGAGCTATGCATGCAATAACGGCAGGTAGCAATGCAGAGGCGGCAAGTGCTGCAAAATGGTGCAAAAGAAACTTCACTAATGAGGAGACCGATGTCCTCCTCGAGGAACTGGAGGAACAGGCAGCTCTACTAATGGGCAAGGGTGGGGAGTGTGACCTGCGCAGGAAGCACAAGGAGGCATGGGAGGATGTAGCCAAAAAGGTCAACGTGGTGACCAACGCAAAGCGTACCGTGTGTGACCTACAGAAGCAGGTGAATGACCTGAAGTGCCATGCAAAGGCAAAGGAGGCCTTTAGTAGGCAGCAGCTGTCGGCCACAGGTGGTGGGCCACAGCAGGAGAGACCCCTTAGTGCCCATGAGGAGAGGATATTGGTGTTCCTGAGCCAGCACAGCATCCATGGGGATACAGACCTGAGCATGACGTGGATGGCCGCAGGGACAGGTAAGTGGAGGACCAGTGGTTCCCCCTGTGCGTGGGGCAGCAATGCAGGGGTGGGAATGGTGGCATGTGCAGAAGGCATGACATGGTGGGGTAGCACTGATGCACTGTTGTCCCCCCTACAGGCACAGCAGCAATGGACACAGGCACAGAGGACAGCAAAGGCACAGGCAGTAAGCAGGGCAGGGTGCAGCCGACCACACAACAGGCCACCGTGACAGACACACCTGGAGGCACTGACACTGCGCAGCTGGACCCAGCTCCAACACTGGTGGTGGGGGAGCAGCAGGCAGTGGCAGGACCCCTGTGGGAGGAGGAGGAGGAGGTGGGACTGGACCTTTGTGACTTGCTCGGTGTCAGCAGCATAGCTGACAACATTGCCCAGCACCTAAGCCTGGCCTCTTATGGCAGGCTGGAGGTGACCCTGGATGAGGCGTCACAATCCCAGCATGAGAGCCACACAAACACACCAACAGACTATGCTGGGCTCTGCCAGACCCTCATGACCACACACAAAGAGCAGTCTGCATTGCTCGGCTGCATCCGACTCAGCATCGATGCACACCACACAGCCATAGAGGAGCACATGGGCACCCTCATAGGTATGATAGAAACAGGGACATGCACCACAGAGGCAGCCATGGGGAGGCTGGCAGATGCCATGGCTGCCTCCCAGGCCTGTGTCCAGGCACAGATACAGGCACTCACCTGACTGGCCACGGTCATGGAGGGGTCTGTGGTGTAGCAAACCAGGTAGGTGGACATACTGGCTGCAGCACTACAATGCGCACTGACCGCCCAGCCAGTGCGAGCAACACAGATGAGGGATGCCACCACACAGGTGACACACATGGTGCAACAGCTGCAAACACCACCACCACAACCCCCACCAACAGCGGCAATCCCAACACCACCAGCAGCACCACCAGCACTACAGCCCCCACCACTGCCACCACCAGCACCACCTGCAGCACCACCAGCACCACAGCAACTGCCACCGCCATTACCAACACCACCAGTGGCACCTCTGGCAGCAACACCGCCTCCACCAACAACAATGGCTCTCCCTGCCATGGATGTGGAGCATGCTGCAGTGGCAACCTGTCACAGGACAAGCAGAAGACGGGGTGTTGTGGCACCTGCAGACTCAGCGGGTCAGGGCACAGAATAGGTGGCAATGCATGCGCAGGCCACCGAGTTGGCGGACCTCCAACACAGGGACAGGGTACTGTCCCAGGACTGGCACCTACCACCAGAGCGAGGCATCATAAAGGAGTGGTGCCTCAGGGACTACTGGACAGTGGGGGACCTGCAGCCATGCCACCGGGGCAGGGTGGGCCCAGTGGTGCTGCAGGGGTGGCTAAGCCGGTGACACAGGGGTCTGCACAAGGTGGTACAGCCATGAAGCACAAGAGGACATAGCTGCTGCAGCAGCTGGACATGTGACTGTGCCACAATGGGGTGGTGGATATAACACAGAGTGGCACTGGGGGAGGGCACTGTGATGCAGTGTGGTGTGTGTATGTGTGTGCACTGCATGTAGGTGTGTGGGAGATGCATGAATTGGGTGTGTCTGCTGTGATCAGTCACTGGGTGTGGGTATGTGTGTTTGGGTTTGCACTATTGTACTGTAGCACTGCACCATACCACAATAATCATAAGTAAACACTGAGCACTAAATATCTGTGTTGTCTCAGTCATTCCCACTGCTGTGATAGGACATGTCACAAGTAGCATAGAACTGGTGCCTGGGTAGGGTGCATGGCCCATGTCACACATGCACATCAGAAACATAGGCCATAGTAGTGAGGTACACTGGATACACGTCTGCAGCACTGGGGCCTGTACCACAACACCATGATGCCATCAACGCAGGTGCATGCATGTAGGCTACAACTGCAGCCTGCATCAGCGTACAGTGCACATGCAGTATGCGGATATGCATGACGCATGTGTGCAGTGCCACTGTAGTCCACATGTGAGGCCTGTACGTGTGCCATTTGCAAGGTGCGGTAGTGAAGGCGATACATAGGCCACACCATGCACATGCTGTTGAGACAGGGGAGGACCTAGCAGCAGTGATAGGGAGCCCTTGGAAGGGATTGTGCAGGAAGGCCACAGTGGAACACCAACATCTGACTATTAGTAAGTACTAGGACAGTGCAATACCTCCACATATGAAACAGTTAATATTATTTCCAGTTGTTTATGTTGTTTATCCAATTGTTTACCCAGGAGAGACACACTAAGCTGACAGCTTGATTACAGGTGCGAACTGGGAGAAACAGGGAAGGTAAGTGACTTGCTCAGGGTCACACAGTATGCATGTGGGGGCTGTGGGAATCAAACACAGGTCTCTGGATTAGCAGCTCAGAGCCGTAAGACACTGTGCTATACTGCCTCCCAATGTGAGTGCAGTGCAGTGTCCATGTGGTCAGAGTACACCACTATAAACATCATATAGGCTCATACAGGGCACATAGCAGAGTGTACTCAAAAGAGCAGCCTGCCGATGCACTAACCGAGAGGTCAGCACCCAGATATGGTATGACAGACATGTGTAGGCCAGGTCAGCTGAGGTTGTGCTGCATGGTGCAGTTACATAGGTGAAGCTATACATACAGGGCAGTGTACGGTAACATAGCTAAGGCATAATAGTTAGCTGCATCAATGTAGTGCACCATTGGAATATAAAGTTTAAGGTGTACAGCCAGGGCAGGTATCATTGTTCAAGTTTGTTTGCAGAACACAGCTGACCAGTTCAGGACATGCCATTGCTTGGCAGGACAGGTCAGGTGGTGAACTGTGCCCAGGGACATGTCACGCAGGAGCCTAGCAAGCCTTAGTGATCGTGCACCTAACTCTACCCCTTAAGAAACAGCGCAGCTAGTAAACCAGGTGCAGCAGTGGTGCACCACACTGCTGCCACCAGGCTGCAGAAACCACTCCCCCACAGACAGGGAGAGATCATGGAAGGCCATAGGGGCATGCTTCAGTGTGATCAGTTGCGTGTCCCACACCACACAGCAGATGTAGCATAGGTGGCAGGACCTGGCCAGAAGGGACCTGCATATCCTGGAGCGCATAATGGACATGGCTAAGTGGCATGACTGGGAGATGAGAACCAGCACTAGCAGCAGTGCAGGTGGGTATGATAACATGTAGCATGACACCTCCACATACAAGCAACATGTGCCATGGCCAGCAGTGGTGTACAGGTCTAAAGGTGTCTCCCTCCCACACAGATGCAGGACCCAGCCACTCTGGACAACAGGTGTAGCTGGTGGAGGGGCCAGGGCATGGCCACCAACATAGGGGGACACAGGACCATTGGGGATCAGGTAGGTGCTTGCTCAGTCCACCACGTGTACCAGCCGCAACATGTTGGCAGCATTGGGGGGGGCATGTGCCACCTGGACATGCACACGAATTCAGCAGCATACCACTGTGCTTGGCCATGTTGCCAAGGTGTAAACATGTGCACCTGCAGTGCCTGTGGCCATAACACAATGCCGGCATGCCTGTAAACATGCACCATGTGGCAGGTGTCGTGTGTGTGTATGGCACCACTTGTGTAGTGTGATGTGGCACACATGCATGTGTGCCCATGTTTACAGGGAGTCCCAGTCCTGCAGTGTCCTCCGCTCTTCTTCCTTGCAGGTGGGAGGAGCAGCCTTACTCCAAGGCAACGGGCACTGCTCAGGGCAATGGCCGCCTGGGACCAGCCAGCTGAGGAGATGGCAGCAGCTGAGCAGGCAGCAGAGAGACAGGAGGTGGAGGAACTGCCTACAGTGGAGCTGGAGGTGGGGGAGCAGCCCGCGGAGGAACAGGAGGAGCCTCCTGTGGGGGAACAGGTGTCAGACGTCATGTTGCTGGATGACAGTGCCGACCACCAGTCTGGACAGATGGACATGGCCCCACAGCAGCTGGGCAGCATGGTGCTCTGAGTGTACAGCAGTACACCATGCTGGGTCCAGTTCAGATGCCACCACACCATGCATGTCATGGCTGTGTGGTGGCCACGGGCCAGTACAGCTCTCTTCCACCCAGGGGCATGGTGTGCCCTGTTGGTGGCATCAGTGGCACAATGCCATGGTGTGTCCTACCACCATGCATCTGCAGGTCTGTGCCACCCAGTGCTGTGTCCCTGTTGTGGTTGCACTGTTTACATGCATCAGTGGCTATGGCAGGTGCATTGTGCCTGGTGGCGCCATCATCGCAGTGTTGTTCCTCTGCCCTGTGTGTGACCATCACCCACCTGTGTCTGCATGTCCGTGGTCCATGTGTGCTGTAGTCCTCTGTGTGTTGCCTGGGGTTCCTTCACTCACTCGCAGTCATGTCTACCAGATGCCTTACGACACACATGGGCACTGTTACAGCTCCAGTGCTGCCACATGTGTCGCATGGCACCTGGCAGACAGTATCCCATCCCCCTGTGGTTTGGTGATGGTGGCATGGGAGCCTTGTCAATGTTGGGGCTGCGTTGCACCACACCGTGTCCCCCATACTGCTGCAGGTGCCACCATGGTGGTGGTGGTGGTGGTGGCCATGTGCCGCCTTAGAAGAACTGCTGGATCAGCTCCTGTCTTACATGGTGTCCCGCTGTTGCACCACCATGTGCCATGTGTCCCACCATGCCATCCGGCTCTCCATCACCCTCCTGCAGCGCACCTTCCTCCTGGTCGCTGTCAGGCATTGGTACACAGTGTGCCAGGGCAATGTTGTGGAAGATGCAGCAGGCAAGCACTATCCTGCAGGCCATCGTAGGGCTGTACTAGAGCACACCCCCAGAGGTGTCAAGGCATCGGAAGCAGGACTTCAGTAGCCCAAAGGTGCACTCAATGACCCCTCTCATGCTGCTGTGGGCCTCACTGCATCTCTCCTCAGCCACTGTCTGGGATGTCCTCACAGGTGTCATCAACCATGGCATCTGGGGATATCCACTGTCACCTGTTGGGGGGAGAGGTTAGATGCATGTTGCTGTGTGCAGACCTGTCATCATCATCTCACTATCCTCTGCATGGCACGCACTGCTGCATGCACATGCACACACATGCAGGCACACACTCTCAGCTGCACGTACATCCTTGGCTGTGCCCATGCACTGCATGGGCTTCCCTTGCCATTGTATGGCCATCCCAGGCCCCTGTGTGTTGCACAGTGTGTGTATCTTGCCCCTGCCTGCATCCCATGTGTGGCATGCCACATGTCTGCGTGGCCATCACTTCTGCCTGCTGCAGTGCCTGTCCACCCTGTGCTCCTGTTGTGCCACTGTATCCACTCATGCCTCCATGCACTGTCTGCCGCTCACATGCACACTGCCACTGGCACACGTTTACAGTTGTCATTCCCCCTGGTACATACCTACAAGCAATCCTCTAGTGATGTCCCCTCTGTCAAAGGCCTCCTGTAACCCACAGTTCCTGTAGATGTGGAAGTCATAGCAGGATCTGGGGTATTTGGCCACCACATCTAGGATGCGACATCCACTGTCAATGACCACCTGGATATTCATCAAGTGGTACCCCTTCCTATTTATGTATGTATCCCCATCCTCGCTTGGGGCCTGATGGCCACGTGTGTGCAGTCAATGGCACCTAGCACATGGGGGAACTGTGCCACGTTATAGAACACCTGCTTCACCTGGCGCTGCTGTTGGGCATCCTGCAGGAACCTGATGTGTTACATGGTGCACCATATGAGGGCCACAAGGAACTTCCTCAGGTGTTTGGACACTGCTGGCTGGGAAATGCCCACTGTGTCCCCTGTGGGTGTTTGAAATGTGTTGGTGGTGAGGAGGCACAGTGCTGCACTCACGCACACCTCCAGTGGCAGTGGGTGGCCCCTGTTGCTGGTGCTGCATAGGTCCACACTCAGGTCCTGGTATAGCTCCCTGATGCAGATCTTGCTGAGCCTATAGCATGCTAGGCACTGCTGCTCAGTCAGATCCTCAAAGGTTTAGTGAGGGCATCTTACTCTCTCTACTGGTGGCCGTGGTACCATTGTTGGACACTGTGGCTCGCCCCCTGGCTCCTGCCTCTGCACCTGGCATGCCTGCACTACGGGTGCTCAGCTATCATTATGCCCAGTAGGGCTCCTATTGCTGACATTGCTGTGTGTCTCACTACACTGCTGCCTGATTATATGGGGGGAAGGTTTATATAGCACGTGCTCTGGTTAGACCAGCTATTCCTTCATCTAACTTATGTCAGCCTCTTCTGGCATATTTACTTATGACTCCTGTTCTGGAATAGCATTTCCATTGTACTGGTGTATTACACATGTCGCAAGCCACATTATGCAGTGGCACAAGCTTTATTTGGCATAACTTTTTTGTAACTTACATTTAGTGTAGTGGTTGCGGGTTACAGCATAAGTGTTCTTTTGGAATCATGCATGTTGCATGTCGCGGGTGTAACTTGCGATTTGCACCACTCAGGACTGATGTACTGTGTTTATGTCTGGCGTAGCTTTCTTGGAATCGGGCCCAATGTATCTGCTCCATTACATACTTGGAAAGACTGTTTCGTCTGTTATACTTTCCTAGAGAATGCATGTTTTGAATTTGTAGTAATCCTTTCCATGGTTTATAAAACATTTAGTAGCTTATTAAAGATATCCGTATAAAAAACATTTTACTGTCCCCAAATAACATCATAGTGTCTTTCTTTATGACAGCACAGAGTGTACCTTGACAACAGACTGTAATATCACAAACACAGCAATTGTGAGATCAGTTGGGGACTATCAGACGCTTGTGAAATAAAGTGCTGCATAATGTGAACTATTTCAAAGATCAGTGTAAGGAAAATACATTAAAATACATTATCACGTAAATAGAATTGTTTCAAGCATTTTATTAGAGTAAGTCCCTTCACTTGATTTTCTATAGAACCCTATATGGAGTTGACCCGTTGGTCCTTTACTGATGTCTATAATAAATAAGTAATTTTATTTGTTAGGCCCCTTTCCCTTAGGCTCAGGGTGCCTTGTGAAACAATGCACACAGAATTACAGCAGAGCTATTCAAAAGCTAATCTTTTCATCAAAACATGCAATAGAAAATAGTTAAAAAAACACGATGTATTCTGCTGAGAAGAATAGTGGCTTGGATATTGAAATCAGCAAGGGATGGTGGAGAAATCAAATATACAGCACAATGAAGATGAACGGTTGATGTGTATTACTTAATTTTCTACTCAGGCTTTCTAATGAAAAATATAATAAAAAAGCACTGCGCTATTATACAGTATAATAGCGGACAAGATTTGATGTCTTCCCCCCCTTGGTAGGCCAGACTGCTACACCAATAACTTTGTGCAAGACAAAGAAAGGATAATTTTTTTGTTTGTTTATTTCATGGTTCCAACACACAGTAAATTGCTGACCAAAATGTACAGTAGACTTATAAAGGGAGTAAGTGGGGTCTTGGGCATTTTTCTCTTTTCTTCTCAGCTGTATTTTTTGAGGGGTTGGGAGGTGGCTTGGCCATTATCATGCAGAACACTTGAAAAGTAGACATAATTTACACAGTCTACAAGCTCTTTGAAAACAGGTCCCTTGGGGGATCTGCTGCTTTCTGAAACATATAGTATCTATAAAATGTTCCAAAATCTCCTTCCTGTGACACGAGCTGATTATGATGCTCTAAATTAATTTACTATTGAAAAGAAAGGCATACAGTCTAACTAGCTGCAGATGGCCACAGTCTTATTATGCTGTTCAGATACATAAATGTTTTCAGGCAAACAATAGATGATTTGTCCCATCTGTGCAGATAAACATGTACATTCACATTAAAGCATGGTAGACAATTTGCTAAATACTGACAGTTGATTATTCAACAGTTTTTCTTTTATCTTTCTTTCTTAAGTATCCTTCCTTCAGACTTTAATGAGCACAGTATGCCATTAGTGCCTAATTAGTCAAAGATAGCTGGAACTAATTACCCATGTTGCAAAGTTTACTTGTGTGTATTGCAGAAAGATAACCAAAAATCTGAACATATACTTTTCAGAATACAACAGGTTAGGAGAATGTTGTATTTTGTTCAAAGGGGTTGCTCAATAACAATATATTCAGTTATCACCAATATGAAGGATAAAACGTGTAGTTATATAAGGAATAATGTACCCTGCTGTGCTGAAGAGGCTGCAAAGGTTGTGGTCACTGTAGAGCCCACATTGTGAGGGGGCCCAGATGAATGTGGATAAATACAGTTTTTTTATGTTCATGACTCTACTAGTCTGCTTAACATAAGTATATTGGATGGGATGAGCCCATTACCTAGCAAATTCAGATCCAGTGGGTTCGAGCAGCTTGTTTTTACTTTTCTCTACCACTTACTGGACCTGACTGAATGAAGGCACTCTGTCAAGTATTCAGAAAGTACCTTTGAGCACAAGCACTCATTTATAAAGGTTCAAATTCCAGTTAGTTGGTGAGAGGGTCTTCTTCCTGTTCTGTTCATAATGTTGCTGATACCTGGTCACTGGTGGACCTATGCCAACACATCAGTATGACAAGGGATGGAGCCCAAGGGACTGTTTTGTTCTGTGATTGCAACTGGCTCACCAAATGTTTTGATGTT
The DNA here is from genome assembly GCA_016271365.2 of Neoceratodus forsteri. Classification (NCBI taxonomy): domain Eukaryota; kingdom Metazoa; phylum Chordata; order Ceratodontiformes; family Ceratodontidae; genus Neoceratodus; species Neoceratodus forsteri. The sequence continues at coordinate 66,250,757 of CM057459.1, forward strand.
TTGGAAGGGTTGCCTATCAAACTTTTTTTTTTTTTGCAGGAGGCCATAAGATCCTGGTTACAGACTAGAAATCATACATAATCAGCCTGCAATTCCAGTGAGGGGTTCTGCTGACATTTATAAACCATGAGTCCAGTATATGGATGACCTTCCTGTTTTGTGAGAGAGAAAGAGAAAGCAGGAGCCATATTGCAGACATAGACTGAGAACGGGACCCACATGTCAGACTGACAGCACAACCTGCCCAAGTAATAACATTACAGCTGAATATGTACAGCCTTCTATGAACATACAAATACACAAAATTTGCCAGCAGATAAAAGTTTAGAGGTCTATCAAATCTGCTTGAATGTGCAGCTAGCACCCCTTATTTTGCAGCTTCCCTTCTCTCACACCCTTCCCCTCCATTGACCCTCCCCCTTGCCCTGTCCCAGCCCCTTTTGAAGCAGTCCACTGTTCTACTGGATACCACTTCTGCCGGTAATGCATTCCACCCAGTTACCACCCTCTCTGCATAAAAGTGTCTCCTCATCTCCCTCCTGAACTTTCCTCCCTCCAGCCTCATATCATGGCCCCAGGTGTCCCACCCCTTCCTTACTTTGAACAGCCCCTCTGCACCTGTCTTGTTTATTCCTTTCATGTACTTAAAGGTTTCAATCATGTCCCCCCATTCCTCCTCTAGCGAGTACATGTTCAGCTCCCTGAGCTTCCTCTCATATGGCAAGTCCTCTAGCCCCTTGATCATCTTTGTCACCCTGCGCTGCACCCCCTCCAGTAACTTAATGTCCCTCTTCAGATACGGGCACCAGCACTGCACTCAGTACTCCAGATGCAGTCTAACTAATGACCTATACAGTGGCAGAATCACCTCCCCCCTCCTTGAGGAGATGCCCCTTGCAATGCAACCCAGCATTTTGTTGGCCTTTGTAGCTGCCTTCCTACATTGTGCAGAGTTATTCATTGACCCTGTACTGAGCACCCCCAAATCCTTCTCCTCCTCCTCTGTCTTGGCTAGCTGCACTCCCCCAGCTAGTAACTCCTCGTTGGGTTCTTCACCCCAAAATGCAGCATCTTGCACTTTTTTGGCATTAAATCCCAGTTGCCAGGTGTCTGACCAGCTTTCCAGCTTTTCCAGATCATCCTGCAACCCCTGCCATCCCCCTAGGTCATCCACCACCGCTCCCATCTTGGTGTCGTCAGCAAACAGGCTGATCTTGCTCTTGATGTCCAATGATATATTTGCAATGAATATTCCAAACAACATTGGTCCCAACACCGAACCCTGTGGAACACCGCTCATCTACCCTTGGGGATGAGAGAGCCCCACCCACCACCACCCTCTGTTGCCTTCTCTGAAGCCAGTTCCCTACCCATCTCACCAGCTTTGCACCTGCTCCTGTGTCTTCTAACTTACTTCCCAGCCTCCCATGTGGCACCGAGTTGAATGCCTTACTGAAGTCCAGATACAGGACATCCACTGCATGGCCCCTGTCCAGTTGCCTAGTTACCCAGTCATAGAACTCCACCAGGTTGGTTTGGCAGGAACTGCCATGTATGAGGCCATGCTATCTGCTGCCCTGTAGTCCTTTGGCCTCCAGGAGGGCCACCAACCTCTCCTTCAAAATAGTCTCCATCAGCTTATCCAAGATGGATGTGAGGCTCACTGGTCTATAGTTACCCGGTTCATCCTTGGGGCCACTCTTGTGGAGGGGCATCACGTGAGCCATCCTCCAATCCTGAGGTACACACCCTGAGTGTAGTAAGGCATTAAATAGGTCTGAGAAAGGTCCCACAAGGACCTCTGCCAGCTCCTTCAGTACCCTGGGGTGGATGCTATCGGGGCCTGGTGTCTTGTCCACCCTCAGTGCTCTCAAGCCCTCCAGAACTCTGCCCTCCATGATTTCCCCATCTGTCACCCCCTCCCACCCTGTTTCTGTCATTCCTCCTCCCTTGCGTGTCACCCCCCTTCTCCTTAGTAAATACCGAACAGAAGTAATCATTTAGCCCTTCTGTCTTATCGCCCCCTGCTTCCACCCAACCTCCCTCCTTCCTAATCCTTACTCTGTGGTCCTTACAGTTCCTTTTCTCCCTGATGTACCTAAAGAAGTCCTTCTCACCCTTCTTAATGCCTTGTGTCAGCCTGAGCTCTGTAGACACCTTGGCTCCCCTTACTGCCTGTGTCACCTCCTTAGATTCCTTCAGGTACTCCTCCCAGTCCTCCCCCCTCCCTATTTTCTTGTACCTCCTAAAGGCATCTCTTTTCCTCCTTACCTTTTCCATGACCTCCTTGCTCACCCAGCTTGGTTTCTTAGCCCTAGCTTTCTTGCTCTGGGCCTTGCTGCAGGTTCTGGTTGCCTCCGCTATCCCCAGCTTTATGAACTCCCACCTCTGGTTAGTGTCCATGCTAGGTTGAATTTTGGCCAGGTACCCTTTTAATACTGCCCCATCCTTCCAAAGTCAGTCATCCTGACATCCAGCACTCTTGTGCCAGATTCCACTCCTTCCTTGCTCATTTCCAATGTGAGCCATACTGAGTGGTGGCCACTCCCTGACAGTGGTTCTTCCACCCAAAGTTCCCTCACAAACTCCCCATTTTCCAGCACAAGGTCACGAGTATTCCCTAACCTAGTTGGTTCACTGACCATTTGCATCAGGAAGCTGTCCTGGAAGGCATCTAGCAGTACCTGCTCCCTTCTATTGCTGGTTGTGGGGGTACTCCAGTCCACTCCTGGCATGTTGAAGTCCCCCACAATCACCACACTACCCCTCACACTGGTCGTTCTGATCTGTACTGCTAGTTCCCTGTCTAACTCCTCCATCTGAGAGGGTGGCCTGTACACCACTCCCATTCTGAGAGTCCTATTCTTGGAATCCTGGAATTGCATCCAAAGTGACTCCATGCTACCCTCCTCCCCTTCCTCCCTTACACACTTCAGTTCTTCCCTCACATATAGTGCCACCTCCTCCTTTCCCAATCACCCTATCCCTATGAAATAACCTGTACTCTGGTACAGACAGGTCCCAGTCATTGTATTGGGTGACCCATGTTTCTGTGATGGCTGCAATGTCCACCTCTCCCTCTGCCATGAACGCCTGTAGGTCTGCAGTTTTCCTTCCAAGGCTCCTAGCATCAAGGGTGACCACCTTCCACCCTTTCCCCCTTGCCCATCCTGCCCTCCTTTACTAGCATCACCAATAGTTTTTGCCCTTTGTCTTTTGTCACTGTTATGGAGGGTAAGCTCATGTGGCTTCCCAACCTGTGGTCTCTGCATGTCTCTTGTCCACTTGCTACCCCCAGCTCCTAGTTTAAATTCCCAACTTCCTCTATGTACTCTGCTATCCTCTGTTTCAACACTTTCTTTCCCTCCTTGCTCAAGTGTAGTCTGTCTTTGGCTAGAGACTACTGCCCTCCCAGGTCCCTCCCCCACCCCCAACAGCCCATACCCTTTAGCATGACACCAGGTTCTTAGCCACCCATTAAATTCCTCTATTCTCAGCTTTCTTGTTTGCTTGCCTTGGGCACTGGGAGTATCTCTGAAAATGTTACTGATATTCCTGCCCCTAACATAATTGTCCAAGTTCCTCAAACCTCCTCTGGACTATAGCCTACGTGTCATCAGCCAGGCCATTAGTCCCCAGATGTATAATCAAATGAGGCTTGTCCCTACCCCTTCTAGCATTTTTTATTTTATTTATTTATTTAAATCTCAGATTACAAATACCTTTGAACTTGAGGCAGCTCATTAACAAAGGTTTCACATCAAAAGAAAGGATTACAATAAGGTAGGGAGGTATAGACAACATTCATGATATCAATGGAGGTACAGACAACATTCATGGTATTATTGGAGTACAGCAAGTTAATTGGTAAATAAGTAGGAACAGTGCCACACACTCAAGATTACAAGCAAGCATAGAAAACCATAAGGTACATTTGCAGCAACATTGCTAATCAGAGGTGGGGGGAAGAGTAAGAGTAAGGAAGGGGTAGGGGATATGAGAGGGCAGAGTCCAGATAGAGAAGGAAAAGAAAATATGGCAGCCAGAGGCCTTGTCGTAGGGTGAGAGGGATGGGAGGCTAAGGTGGGAAAAGGGGTAAAAGAGGGGGAAAAGCAGGGTGGATAAAGAGAAAGAAGAAAAGGGAGAGTGGGGACTAGAGGGCCTGGACAGGTCCAGGAAGAGGGGGTCAGTGGGATAAGAGCAAGGAGGGGGTGAGGTAAGGGAGAAAGTGGCAGGGGAAGGGGAAATTGTTCTATCAGGAGAGGTGAAATGAAACAGGAAGCCAAGTAAGAGCCTCAGAGAGTGAAAAAGTGGTATAAGGGTGTCTGCAGAGTGGGAAACTAGCATATTTAAGAACAGATTGTCCCACCCTTTCTGTTGTCATTCCTGGCATGGCCTCCACCCAAATGCAACTATGTCTCTCCCCCTTTGCTACCCCACCTGACTTCTCTTAGTGTTGAGTCTCCCAGCACTAAGGTTCCACCCATCTTACTTCCTGTTTGCTTCCATTCCTATCCATTTCTCAGTCCTGGCTCCTCTTCTTCCTCCTGCACAGTATTTCCCCCTTCTGCCCCTGTTGTAATTTCCCAAGCAGAACTTCCCCATGCTCCAGTTTGGTCCTGGCATTTCCCAGTTACTCCTCCAGTTTCAACACCTCCCTCCTCCTCCTTCCCCTCAAGTACTGCAGAACAATTTTCTGAAGACCCTTCACCACTAACCACTTTCTCTCTCCCCTCATAGTAACCTGTTCCCTCCTTTCCACTCCATGACTGTTGCCACTTCTCCTCCCCTCACAAGTCCCTATCTCCTCCTTCCATTTGTCTTTTGTCCCCTGACCTGGTTTCCCCGGACCCCGTTCTTCTTGGCCTGGGCCCCTCTGTCTCTGCTTCCCTTCTTCTGACCCTCTCCTCACCACTGCCCTCCCTAATCTCCCCTCCTCCCTCCCTCCAATATTGGGCTATAACCTTCTCCAGTCTGCCTCACCTGTCTTAGTTCCTCCTGTAGACCCTCAACCTCCTTTCTGAGTTTCCCTATGTGGTTGCACACTAAACATCCCCCCACCCTTCAGGCAATTTTTAGAAAGACTGGCGCACTGCAGTTGTTGCAGCCTACCACCCTACCCATTGCTCTTTTTGCCCACCAATGCCCCCTCACCCATCCAGATGAAGGATATCAAACACTCCCCCAAGTCTCCCCTCTCCCTCTTCTATCAGTGCAAAACATTCTTCTCCTTTTCTGAATTTCCCTTACTCCCTTTGTCATACATTTCTAGATTGATTGAGCAACTGCTTTTTACATTCTTATCTCTTCTGTCCACACCCAAAAAGAGACTTTAAGCAACAATTGCACAGCCATTTTCAAACTCCTACCCCTCCTTTCCACAATGCAAATACCAATGCAAACAAGTAAGAATTAAAGATCCTTGTTTTGTAGTTATTTCCCCTTACTGAGATAGCATTCATCTCTTCACTCGCTGCTGTTGTTTTTCTGGATGTCTGCTTCTGCTATGACAGGTGCATGTCCTTTGCCCTTCTGGGGAGGTGATGTCATTACCCCTGGTATAAAGAAAATCATTATCCTGGGGGGATGGGACTAGCCCGTGCCTTCCAGAAACAATCAGGTAGCTGAAGCCCCTGATCAGACCATAAGCGCCCTTCCCCCACTATGCACCAAACTTTGCAGCTAGTGAAGCCCTACTGCCCTTAAGGCAACAGACTCAAAAGGAGTTTAAAGGTTTACCAGCAACGAAATCCTTACCTCCTGCCCCTAGAAACTTCTCAGCAACAGAAGTTCAAACTACCTCTGCCAGACCAAGTCTACTTCAGTTAAGATTCAAGCTGTCGTACTTGGTTAGCTGTCCTAACTGAGCAGTAATAAAGTTATAAAAGCCTGCATTTTATAAAGGCATAATATTCTCCCAAACAGTTTTTTCCCCTTTTTTAAACTTACATTTTATTGAAAAACACTCAGATAGGTGCACAGTTTACACTTCTAATATATTGTATGTGGTGTGCAGTAGATAACAGTTTTATTACCAAACAGTGGCACACTAATGCAACACAATTCCTGTAATTTGCTATTTGTGAACAGGTCATTCTGCAGTCCTCCAATGGGTTACCGGTGAAGGAGGAGGATGAGCTCCAGCACAAGTAGATCAACAGAGGAGTAACACCTCCATAACAATGGACCAGGACTTAATCAATGCAGATCAAGCACTATGGCACAAAATCGTTACATTTCACAGTAATATGGGGCTACCATCCTGTCCCTCTCTTGTTAAACAATAAAACTAATTCCTTAACGTATGTGTGATTTTTTTTTCCAAGTCATAAATATTTAATAAAATAGCTTCCCATTCTTGCAGTGTTGAGGGTGTCAGATGTGCCAGCACTGGGTTTCTTGGCAACCATTAACAGTATAGGATAAGAGTTATTTTTGGTGTTTTCTCTTGATATCATTTGGTAACTTTAACAATATTGCCATTGCAGGCATCAACATTGTCATCTCAGGGGAAATCTGTTTAAGTTCCCCATGTATTTGATTCCAGTAAATGGTTAGTACTGGGCAGTCTCACAAGATGCGTGCACATATGGCATGCAGATTGTCACATGTCCTCCAGCATGAAGCGCTACCCTGGAAGGAATATTAAGTCATAATGGTTGGGGTCCTAAAAACAGTCTTAAAGTGATTTTTCCAAGCATACTCCCTCCACAGGTGTGAGGAGATAACTTATGCTTAAAAAAAGGCCTGAGCCCAATCCTCTTGTGACGGGGTATCCACAGTTCCTTCCTCCACTTCACTTGAAGTAAATCTAAATTGACCTCTTCATGAGTCATTAATACTTTGTAGCCTTTGGATATAAAAGCAAATAAAAAGTAATATTTACTGGTTGGTGGTTATAAACCACTGCCAGCGAGTGCCCAACAACTCCACAGGCAGAACAGTACTGCAGCATCACCAGAAAAAAACCCAAACAAGCTGTCCTCACGCTGGCCGTTCACAAGCACTACACAATCAGTCACTCAACGTGAGACAAGTTTGTCACTGGCCGTAACAGTTACCCTCACAAAGCAGCAAAAAAAGACAATTTAAATCAAAACACACCAAAAACCAGTAAATAAAAAAAATACAACATGGAGAAGTGTGGTTCTATCGGGATTTTATGCACCCCCTCGGTGTGTGATGCCCATAAAAAAAACCTCAGGATCACACACCTTGGGGGTTCATAAAATCCCCATAAACCACACTTCTCTATGCATTATTCTATATTTAATGTGAATGTAGTGGTGTGTTACCTGTCAGAGTCATACTGATCAAGCCCAAAAATGGATGGAGCTGTTCCACGTCATATTTCTTACCCACTTGGGTGAGAAGACAGTGGTGAGCCTGCAGGTAGTGATAATAATCCACCCATTGTAAATTGTATTTTTGTCTGAGCTGAGCAAATGATTTGACACCCCCATCTGAGTAGAATTGAAAAAATGTGATTTAACCCCAACTTGCTCCAGATCCTTTATTCGTGATCCAGCTTGGCTGAGCGATATGATGAATCATATGCTTAATTTCTCAAGTATATAACATCCTTAGCTATCACCTTACCCCACACTATCTGTTACAAAATCTCCAACATCTGCTGCATGAACATACAATTTGTGACCTTTGTCACCTTAAGCAATGGATGCACAAATAGAGCCTGCAGAGGTGAAGGCAAGTCAGCAGTCTGTTCCAGCTGTTTACAGTGTGCCTGATACTGTGGATCCAACCAGCAGCAGACATTTCTAAGCTGTGCAATCATATGAAATTTATTTAAATGACTCAAGGAAAGCACCCCCTCCTGCACAAGTAATAACAGTTTTTTTATATGCTATACAAATTTATTCTCCATGGCAAAGATAGTAAGATATAAAGGATATGGGGGGGAAGGGTGCCTGTGGGATAACAAAGTTATTCGTACAGTAGCCTGTGACCTCAAGTGAGGTTTACAAGAGTTCACAGGCTACTGTACTGATAACTTCATTATCCCACAGGTGCCCCCCGCATATTGTATTTTATGCAACAGGTGCCTAGGTTTTTTTGGAGGGGTTCTTTGTATGTTTTATGTGTTTTACTTTGTTTTACTGTTTATTTATTTATTTATTTGTTTTTGTTAACCAGGTAGGCACACTAGACAACAAATGCCTATTTTCAGGTGCGACCCGGGAGGTTACAATACAGAAAACTAGGTACAGAGTCAAGGTAGCAAACAAGTGCAATACAGAAAACATGGTACATACACATAGTAGAAAACAAGCCCATTAAACAGGTGAGACAGCGAAATATTACAATACAGAGAACATGGTACACTGTCAAGATGGCATGCAAGCCCTCATGCAGGGAGGGGCCGGGGTACAGAGTAAAGACTTGTGTTCAACAACAGCTAGAATGGAAAAAAGTAGAGAGTATATGGCAACAGGTGCGTCTAGTCCGAGCGAGTGGGAAGGTGGTAGTCCACAGATGGGAGCAGGGGGGAGATTGACAGGTAGACAGGGAAGGGGGCAGGCAGAACAGGGGCGAGGTGGTGGTCAGGAAAGTAGGCAGGGAGGTAGGTCAACAGGGACTGGCAGGAGGACCACTGCGATATGATAGGCTAGGCCTGCAGGGAGAGAGCGGCCCAACAGTTGCGAACCCCAGAGGGCGGGGCAAGGGAGTAGAAGGTTTGTTAAGTGCCACAAGGGAGGGAGTTAATGGGTAAGTCAGGTGAGGGGGCTCCTCGCAGAGGGTAGGGGTTGAGGGTTAGTCTAAGTGCTGCAGGGGAGAGAACATAAGGGGTAAATTGGGTGCAAGGCAGTGGAGGGGGCTAAAGGGTGAATAGGGTAAGGGGACGCCTAGCAGAGGAGGAGGAGGAGGGGAGGTGGTAAGGGGGGAGGAGGTCAGAGGCCGAAGTAATGGGAGTGTGTCGTGGAGTTATGCGGTGCCATTGTTTTGAATGAGAATTGTTGTGGAATGTGATTGGCTTTGTTGCTGTGAATGAATCGTGTGTGTGAGTTTTGATTGGTTGGCTGTTCATTTTGTTTTGTTTTTTTGTTGGTTCTTGTAGTTAAGAGGCAGGCTGTACGTGTGTTTTGAGTGATGGCTAGGCATGCAAGTTGATTGGTTGGGGGCATGTTTGCAGGGTGGCAAAGGCTTTTATTGGCTGGAGGGTGGAGCATTCAGTTGTGGTGCAGTTCAGTTGGTGGCAGCATGGAGGATCTTGTGGTAGAGGTGCGGCAGAGTTTGGTGGGTCTTGTCTGGAGAAGTAGCCAGTGATCATCAATGGTTTCTGGCTGTGGAGCTGCTTGAGTCTCCTGGATGGTGTGGCCTGGCGTTGGTTCTTTTGCTGTGTCTGTGGAGTCGTCAAGGAGTTTGGGGTTGGATTTTTCATTGATATGGAGGAATTTTGCAGTGATAGATGCTCTGTGGTGGATTTTTAAACTGTGGATTACCTTTTTTTCATTTTTGTATTGGGGATCATGTCTTTGAATTAGGGCATGATGAGCCCATTTTTGGACAATTTCATTCTTTGCGGATTGGGGCATGAAGTGCCCATTTTGGACCTTTAGCTATTTTGTGAATTAGGGCATGAAGCACACATTGGATTAGGTGGTTGTACAATTTTGATAATTAGATCATGTGTGGTTGTTTTGGCGGTTTTGTTGCGACGGTATGTCGTAATCACTGTGTGGATACACGAGTGATGATGTAATCACTATGGGGATAACTTCATGTTATTCTCATAATGATTACATCATACTCATTTATCCACACAGTGATGCAGATAAACTGAATTATGCTCCACTTTTGTATCCTGATGCCTGTCGCATAAATATATTTATCCCACTTTGTGAATTGTTCTTTCGGGACAGTAACTAGTAGGTTTTAAAAATGGTGTAACAGTCATTGAGGATATTCATCCGAACAGACTCTACTCTACTAATAAGCATTAATGGGAGATATGCTATGGGATAATAATTTAGGTGGAAGAAACAGGTCAACTCTGTGGGAATGAAAACACCAATATATTTAATGGAGGGTTGGTTCCATATAAACTAGTAATCATGAGCTACACTATCTGTATGGGGTGGGGTTATAATAAAATTGGGAACTGCAGTTTTATTCCTGTTCAATTGGTACCCTGAGAGGGTTCTATATTCTTCTAATGCCCCGATAGTGGAGGGAATTAAGTCTTTGGGATGGTCAGATTAAAAAAATCATTGGTTAAAAATGCCACTTCATATTCCCAACCCACCCCATTACCCACCTCAATACCCACAATGTCTTGCTGCTTTCTGATCAGCTGGGCTAATAACTCTATACAGAAAGCAAAAACGAGGTGAGACAGTGGGCACTCTTGTCTCGTGCCTTGTGTCAGCTTACTTTGCTTGATAATGACCCACTGACCTTAACACAGGCTCTTGGATCGACATACATGGCCTCAATCAAGTTTTAGAACTGCAGGAAGAAGTCCTTGCCCACAAGGGTGCCCTGGGGAACCTTCAGGACACCCTGTCAGATGCCTATTCTGTGTATAAAGGTAAGACCAATGAGGATATTTTTTTTATTACATGATGGACCAAAAGTAGCATCCTTCTGATGTTATCCTGCATTTGTCAGGTGGTAATAAATTCTGTTTTGTCCTGGTCTATTAAAAGAGGGAAAATCTGCTCTTGTCCCCAAGCCATAATGGCCATATATAATTTATAATATAATATTTGAACAAATACATGGGAAACAAAAAATGTGTGTACCACCAATAGAGCAAACAGGTGGCAAGTTCATTAAGGACAAATTGTCTTCAGAACTTGAAAATTACCTATGAACCTATGAACCTATAATCAACATTTAATGCCGATATTGGTTGTTATGACTGACACTTAATGACATTTTCATCATTTCAGAACAGCTGAAACAGACTATTGTCTCCAGGTATTAGGAAGACACACCCCTGACAATGTCTCTTTAAATGTTTTAATTAAGGTGGGGAGCAGCCATTCTTTGGCAGCCTCATAAAGTTCAGCATAGTAGCAATCCAGCCCTGTGCTTTTTCTATTGCTCAGTTTTAAAATGGCTGCCAATACCTCTGCATTCCCAATTAGCACTGCTAAAGCCAAATTATGTTGTTACATGAGCTGTGCCACAGAGATTTTTTTTTAAATGCTGTGGTAGCCCAAATCAAGGGGCTCAGCTATCCTTTGGTATAACTGGCCATAGTACTGTCGAATGGCCTATAAGATTTGGTATGTGATAAGGACCATTGTTATTTTAGTTCCAATAATTATATAAGGAATTAAGTACACCCAGGTATTCATAATAGGAGTGTAATTATATCATGGGGTTCTGATATTTATAAACCATGAGAGCAAAGATAATTAGGTCTATATTTGACATCACATCCCCAACATAGAATCACACCTCTATTTAATTTAGGGTTGCCACCTTTGGAATGGGCCAAAACCGAACCTAGATAGCTCTACCCCTAGCCCCACCCCTTTGCCCATGTCCACACCCCTTCCACCCTCCCCACAACACATGACCTGCCAGAATTTTACCTGAAGAAACCTTAACAGAGGGTTTATTACTTACTAGTATAACAGTGCCTCACTATTTTGGTGTGCAGTATACTAATAATATGAAGCCAGTCACAGACTCAGTAAAAGTGTGCAATATGTATGTAACAATCACTGTAGTAGACAGTACATGGTGTATAGAACACAAAAACACTCATCTATGGAAATAAAGAATAATCACTGGAAATCTTTGGAAGTAAAATAACATTACAAATATTAGTACAAGATCATCTATAAAGTGTGTATCAAAATACACAGTCCAAGTGAATAAGTATATTATTGTTAATTGAATTTTGTTGACCAGGTAGGCCCACTGAGACTAGAAGTCCCCTTTTCATGGGCATCCGGGGGGGGTGGGGGGATACAAATGGTAACAAATTGAAACCGAACCAGACTAAACTGTTGGTGGTATTTCTGCATTTGCTGTGCTTATGCACCAAACATCTTGGGACGAGTACTATGGGACTTGGGAGGTGTGTCATTGCCAAGACTATTGCCATTGCAACTGCAAGGGGCTCGACAGTCTGCGCTAATAATCACACACTGTAGTCCTGACATCACTCAGGCTGCAACATCTTGTACTTCAAAGGGCCAAAGCTGCTCCAATCAGAGAGGGCTTTGGTCCTTTGATGTGCAAGAAGCTGCATCAGCAAACAGCTGATTGGCATTTACCTAGACAGCTGAGATCTCTCCAACCCCCCCTCCCAAACTGTTTCAACTAAAGCATGAAGCTGCATCAGCAAACAGCTGAATGGCTTTTCAAAACAGTTGCAGCTGCACACCTGAAGATTGCTGAGGACCTTACAAGTGTGCAGTTGCTATTTCAAGCCCTTCAACAACATCTGCTGCTGGTGGCTCTGTAGCTCTTTCCCCACCTGGCCATCCCTTTTAGCACCCACCACCCCAACCCACCTCAAACATGACACTGATGCTGGGGGTGCCCAATCCTCCAGTGTACACTGACAGCGCGCCCCATAACTGTCAACCACACCCAACCCCCCCACTCAGCACCCACCACCCCAAACATAACACTGACACTGGGGGTGCCCAGTCCCACAGTGTTGAAACCTAAAATAAAGAAAACCTTCCCACAATGTTTTTTTTCCCTTACTACCCTGTAAAAAAGAAAATGGTCCATCGATGTCTGTTGTAGCTGCCACTGTAACTGCAATCTCCCCACCTCCCATTTAGCGGGGGATTTTTTACTACCCTATAAAACAGAAAATGGTCCATTGATGCCTTTTGTAACCGTAACTGCAACCCCCCCCACCGTTACACAACAGTGAGTGTTACTGTTATTAAACGGTGGGGGAATGCAGTTATGATTGCAACAGATATCAATGGACCATTTTCTTTTTTATAGGGTAGTAAAAAATATTCCCACTAAATGGGAGGTGAGGATATTGCAGTTATGGTGGCAACTACAATAGACATCGATGGACCGTGCCCAATCTTCTCCCAGTGTCCACTCCTGGCACCTCTGTAACTGTCACACCACCCAGCTCCCACTTAGCACCCACCCCCAAACATAACTCTGACACGGAATGCCCAACCCCAGTGTCCAAACCGGAAATAAAGAAAACCTTACCTCGGCATTTTTTTTTTTCTAATACCCTGTAAAAGAAAGAGTCCGTCTGTTGCACCTTTAGTTCCGCAACCCCACCTGACTCCCACTCAGCACCCCACCACTCCACATCCCACCGAGCCCTTACTTAACCACTGGGGGTCTGATGCCACAATCTTCTTAAACCACAGAAATGTCTTCACTCTTCAATGCTGGACCATAAACTGAGGAAATCATGCATGCCGTTCAATGTATTTCAAAGGGGATTTGAACGTAGGTGCATAACTTGGCCATTTTTCAATATTTTTGCCCCAAGTTTTCAACATACATTTTTTGGGACACCACCTCCTGAACAATGCCCATGATGTTAGGTAACTCTGTCCCTAAAGGTGATTTCACGGTCATTGCATGAAATAATCTATTGAGCAGGAGTTGAACATTTTCTCTGTCGTCCTTAATGAGGTGGACTCATAAGAAGGCTATGTTGAACATTTGGTGTAAAAATATTAAAAAACAACAAAGTTATGAGCTTACATTGAAATTTGCAAATGCAGGTGCATAACTTTGGTAATTTTAAATATTTTGACCCCAAATTTTCAACATAGCCATTTCTTTATAGCAGCTCATGAATGTGATAGCTGTCGTTTTTCAAATCCTGGCCAATATGTGTTTTCATGATCCAAAAGGCGATTTCACAGTCATCACGCAAAATCACCTTTCAGGCAGGGTTTGAATATTTTCTCTGCACTTGTTCATGAGGCAAGATCATAAGAAAGCTATGTTGAAAATTTGGGGCAAAAATATTAAAAAGCAACAAAGTTATGAGCCTACATTGAAATTTATGAATACAAGCTTGTAACTGGTAATTTTCAATATTTTGAACCAAAATTATAAACATAGCCATTTCTTCATGGCATCTCATGAATGTGACAGTTGTCATATTTCAAATCCTGGCCAAAATGTGATTTCGTATCTGTGGAGCGGAATGACATTTCGGTGCTGTGGAATGACATTTTGGCAAGGATTTGAAAATCTTCACCTGCTGGGTCCATTAGGCGGGGGTAGTAAGAAGCCTATGCTGAAAATTAGGTGAACAAGTATGGCAAAATGCCCAGGCTATGACTAAACATTACACTATGTCAGCGTTCACGCATAACTTCACTGATTTTGAATGTTTTAGAAACATAGAAATTGACAACAGATAAGGACCGCTAGGACCATCCAGTCTGCCCATTTTCCATGCCTACTGTAAAAGTCGCAGACTTTACTTGATCTCTGGCTTTACCTCCTCATTCCTGTTGCTAGGGTTCCCCTATGCCTGTCCCATGCATGTTTGAATTCCCCCAATGTGATTTATTGTGGACAGCATTGCACAAGGTCACGAGCAGTACACACGGAGTGTGCAATTTGCTCTTTGATTTTAACTGGGTTTGCTACCCATGGTTGTGTACCCCTTAACTCTGCTGGCTCACAGAATTCTTGTTGGACTGTCCAAGGAGAAAGCAGGCAAAATGTGTAGGCTATTGGGTTGGTGTGAAGGACAGGGAGGGGATGTGTTAGTGGGTGCAAGTGCATTTGTTGACAGTGAAGAGGTGATTAAGGAGATTGAGGTTGAAAGGGCCAAGTTTCAAGAGGTCACGCATGGAGGGGGGAGGTCATTTAGCCAGTGGGGTGCCCTAGCCATTTCTTCACAGCACCTCATGAATGTGGCAGCTGTCATTTTTCTAATCCTGGCCTATATGTGTTTTTGTACCTGTGGTGCAAAATGATGTTTTGGTGGTCAGAATGATGTTTTGACGAGGATTTCGAAACCTTCACCTGCGGGTCCATTACGTGGGGTAATAAGAAGGCTATGCTGAAAATTTGTTGTACAAGTACAGTAAAATGCTCAGGTTATGACTGAAAGTTACACTATTTCAGTGTTCACTCATAACTTCACTGATTTTGAATGTTTTGACTCCAAACTTTCAACATAGCCATTTTTCCACAAAACCTCATAAATGTGACATATTATTTTTCAAATCCTAGACAAAATGTGTTTTCGCACCTCTGGTGCAAAAACATTTTGGCCAATATATCATAAATGGTACATATCATGCCTATAAGAGGAATCCTAAAACAAGTATCTTCAAAAGTTGAGGTCAAAATTGGAAAAAAAAGAGGTGTATACCACTTGCAAATGTTCAGCATTGACAAATGCTTATAATAGCTTGCAAGTAGCTGAAATGGATACATTTGGTAGGCTTTTCCTACACTGCTACCAACACCAAACTGCTACAGAGTGGCACATGGTGTAAAATGTGTTAGTGTTGTTTTACTACATGTCTGTTTCACAGTGGGTTCCAGCATAGTGGTTCTCAAGCCCCAAATTCTGGTGTCCTGAGAAGGACTTAAAATGCAGTCACCAAAACCTACTGGTGGCCTCGCTCCTTATTTTTTACCCCATACCCCCTGATACACACACAATTTCCTATTACACATTTCTTTTCTTGAGGAGGTTATGGGGTCAAAAACAGTGGGGGAATTCAAGACTGCATGGGACAGACATAAGGCAGTTGTTGGTTAACTAGGATCTGCAGCTTATCTAATAGGTAGGGAAATGGGAAGACTGGATGGGCCAAGCAGTCCTTATCTGCCGTCAAAGTCTATGTTTTCTATGTCTGTGTTCCTTTTCACATAGCATAAATGAAATCAAGTCCCTGGTGTATTTTTTACTTGAAGTGAATTTCCCACATTTATGTAAAGATAATAAATTTTGCATTCCATTTCATTACCTTTGTGACTGGGGATCTAAAGATCTCTGTGGCAGTACAATATTGTATTGGTGGCTGCATGTAGCCACGGTGGCCTCATTTGAGAAACACTGGGCCTGATTTTCAAAAGGTCAGGACTGGCACATGGGGCTTATGGCAAGGAGAAATGGTGCAAAGAGCTCCTTCCACCGGTCTCAGTTTTGTAAGGAACGCTCTGCCTTTGGGGGGCTTCCTGCACCAACCAGGCTTGCATCATCCTTGAGGCATCTGCACTGGTGTGCCATGGAAGAAGAGGTCTTGTGCAGGGACAGGGCTATAATATCCCTTACACTGGAATATTGCAAGCCTCCCCCCAAAGAACAGACAGACCCTGCAGTTAGACCAGCCCATAACTGGTCTAAACTGCCATGCACCACTGCTGCAGTCCTCGCTGATGGGGGGTGGCCCTGTGCCCCTGTGGGCAAGGTGCCCAACCAGTCCCTGATACATGCCAGGCCACCACTGGACTGGCCGGTGATCTGTGGCAGATGAAAGCCTACAAGCCCCCCCTCCCATGGTGGTGCTAGTACATCCAGACCCCACATGGACCCACTCTATCCCTGCCACCCCCCCCAGCTATACCCGTCCCATCCCCCCATGAGTCTGGGCATCCTCCAGTTGGCCCACCAGCCACCAGGGTGACTGACTGGTGAGTTGCCATCACTGGCCACTGATTCTGCAAGCCTGAGCCACAGCATGCAGCACTCTCCTTCTGTGTGATGTTTGGTCAATGCACAGGTTGGCTTACTGCAAATTTGGGGATTTTGGTGCTGGGACCCTGTTCTTATAAACTCTGGTGCATGGACCCCGGTGCTCCCGAGTTTGCCACAGGCGTTGATTCACTGCACAATGTGCTGATCTAAACTGGCTTTTAAAATCAAGCCTACTATTCTAGAATCAGGCCTCTGAAAACATGCTGTAGTTCTAAATACCAGCTTGAGTGGCAGTGCTGAGAATCAAGCCTATAGCTACATATGACAGTAACAAAAGCATTAAAGTTTGGTACATCAAGTACTACTGTGACAAAAATTAACATACTGGGTCCAATTTTCAAACGCCAAAATTTTGTGCTAGGTGCCTGCACCAAAAGGGTTTGATGCAAATGGCACCTTGTGCCAAATGTTGCAGCAATCCTGATTTTTGAATACAGGCTGCATCAAAATCAGGATGCCATGCACCAAAAACCACCCTTTACCACCCTTGCGATAGAACAGGTGGTGCAACAGGATGTAATGGGGCTTGCACCATGGGGGGGGTGCAATGTATACTGCAATACCACAGATCCTACTTCATCTCCGGCTTTTACCCTCTCTTTCCTGCTGCTAGGGTTCCCTTATGCCTATCATATGCATTCTTGAATTCCCCTATCATTTTTGCCCATACCATCTCTGCTGTCAGGCTGGTCCATGCATCCACCACCCTTTCCATGAAAAAATACTTCCTCACATTACCCCTGAGTCAACTCCCCTAGCCTCATATCATGACTCTTTGTTCTTAAACATCTTTTCTTCTGAAAGATGCTACTACCCTTGTGTACCTTATTTATGTCCTTGATGTATTGAAGGTCTCTATCATATCCCTCTCCCCTTCCAGAGTATACATATTGAGGTCCTCTAGTGTCTCCTTATATGAAAAACAAAACAAGTATCTTCAAAACTTAATGTCAAAATTAAAAAATAAATAAATAAAAACAACAGTTGCATACCAGCAGCAAACATTCAGCATTAACAAATGCTTGTTTAGTGAATGAGGGAAATTTGGCAAGAACTCCAGGAAAATTCTGCTATTCTTTTTTTGAGAAGTGCCATGGGATCTTTAACATCCACCTGAATAACCATCAGAACAGGCAGACAGGACCTCAGTTTAATGTCTCATCCAAAAGACAGCACCTCAGGAGTGCAGCATCCCCCTCATGATGCACTACAGTGTCAGTACTGGGATTTACCCCAAGTTCCTGGTGTGGGGCTAGAACCCACAAACCTTCTATCTTCCTGCCTCAGAGGTAAGTGTATCTACTACTGGTAATCCTTAGCTATAGTAATACTGAAGGCATACACTGTTAGAAACTGTATTTCTGATTGGACTTTGCTGCTTCAAAGAGCTTAGAATCTGACTGAATAAAAGAGTGGAACTGTGCACGTGTAAAGCTGTAATTTAATTTGACTTGAAGTTCAGCTTTTATTAAGGGTACCACCATTCTGTTTTTCTCCTCAGTCCATAAATTCCCCATTAATGAAAAGACACGCTCCACAAAACTTTAGTGAGCAGGGATGGACAGCATAAGCTGTATGATCTTGTATAGCATCCTGCACTCAGGTGCTTTGTCAAAAAATGCCACCCATCTATCAGCAATATATTTATCATTCATTTCAAGCAAGAATGGCAGTGCTGTGTGTAATGTTGGGAAGTCTGAATACAGAAAATTCATATCAAGCCTATGACCATTCTATAGCTCAGCACCACCACTACATTAGATAGTTCATCCCACAATATTGCCTGTTGTAGGGAGAATATCTGCATCACCTTGAAGGGGCTATAATCAAATTTGAACCATTTATTGAGGTAAGCCAGGGCCTGAACATAAAAGCCAGTCAAGGCTTTGCAAACTCTCTGTCTCTCATATTTAATGGATATTTTCTTAGAGCTGAAGTGATTTTGAACCCAAAGAACTTGTCATCAAGTCTCTTTCCCAATTCACTACGCAGATGATGCATCACACAATAGACCTCTACATCAATTAATGAACTGCTTTCGCGTTGGGTGATACATCTGTGGAAAACTTGAAGGATATAGTGCATGAAATGCAATTCATTTTTGTCACTGTATTCATCTTCATCTGACTCCATAAATTTCCAGATTGAAGGATGACATTCATCTGAGCCTTGCGTTATGAAGTAGCTTTTGGTGGCTGGCCAACACTCTATGAGCCTGGCTACAAGAAGAAGAAATTACAGCTACCTGGTTACTATGTGCTGCAGGATCTCCTTCCAGTCCTGATCCATAAAGGCAAACATTTCTTTGAGCTGGTGAGCCTTCTTTGTGGATCCAGAAAATACATTGTAGATTTTTGAAACAAGGGTCTCCACCTCAAACCATGCGAGAGCCTTGAATTGCATTCCTAGTGCAGTTGTGGATAATGTTGCACAAACAGTTTGCAGATATAATGTGGAGTATCTCTGATTTCAACTGTTTGAACATGGAGCAAGCCGTAATTCACAAAAGCATTATCTGCAGCGTAGCTGGAGAGATGTTGCAGCTGTAATCCTTTTTGATGTAGGCACTCAGTTATTTATTTTTGAAGATAGCTTTGATTGTTTCTTCATGGTTCTCATAGAAATCCAGAAGTTTGTGCTGAATGCCACTTTTTGCATGCAAAAACTGAATTGCCACAGGGAACATCTTTTTGTTTCCTTTGTTGGATGCATCGTAAGCCACTGAAAAATATGATGTTTCCAGTTCATTCAGAAATATCTCCTTTGAATATGGTGCCAAAACATTTGCGACCATGCACTTTAACTTTGTCTTCCCAGAGCTTAGTTTTGAGTCAATTGCTGAGTCAGAGTAAATGTTCTGTGCTAGTTTACTTCCACAATCCATGGACAGGTACGAATGGTGATATTGCATGCCATGGTAAACTGATGCAACCTCAGCAGCTGTAACTTTCATGGTCTGGATCCATGGCTGGACATATTTGGTCATAAACATGTTCTCCTTTTGTACCTGGACACCTTGCTGGTATTTCTCTGCTTTTTGATGATTTTTCAAGTCTTTTTCTCCATCCTGCTTAATGTAAAAGTAGTGCCACAGGAAACACATTTGACAAAACTGTGCATGCCTGGCACTGACTGCATGGAAGGAAATTTCTGCTCTCCCTCTTTATTGTAGTTGCAGAACCCCTTGGCCTTCCTTGTTGGCACTGAACTGCTGGTGGTGGCATCATTTTCTGTCTCTGAAGCCAGAACTCTTTTCTTGCCATAAGTATTCATCATGACCACAAAACTAGGCTTGGGCTACCCACCAGGTAGTTGGGTTGGGTAATGTGGGTATCTTCTATTTTTGGCCGGGTAGGGTAGTTTGAGTAATGTGCTACCCTACCTGACATAACAGTGTAATTGTTGGGTCAGGTAATTTGACATGGGTAATGGGTAAAGGACTTGGAAATAGGCATTAAGGGCAGCCTGTGGGGTCCTTCACAAACTTGAATGGGAGCACATGACACCAGGCTGACACCTGATTGGTCAGTGGTGTCTGTGCTCCATCTGCTGCATGGAATCTAGCCAGTAGCAGTCTGTTTGTATGTGTTGTGGTGTGTGGAAGCAGCTCTGTGTGGGTGCTCACTCTGTAGCACAAATCACTGTCTTGGTGATCAAAAAATACAAAAATAATGTTTTTATTTTACTTAACCTACACTTTGTCAAGGAACAAAGGGACAGGGAGAAATAGTGGGGGACTGAGAAATGATCTTAACCAGGGGAAGGGGGGTCAGACCAGTCTCAGTCATGGAGATGGTGCTGGGGACTGGGGAGAGAACAGAGAAGGAAGGTGGGGGAAAAGACATAAAGATGAAAAAGTTAAAAAACAAAACATTTTATTTTTAACTAATTAATTAACCTACACTACAATGAGCAAAAGGACAGAGAGAAATAGTGGGGGACTGAGAAATTATCTCAGACAGGGGTGTGGTTGGGGGTCAGGCTGGCCACAGTCATGGAGGTGGTGCTGGAGACTGGGGAGAGAACAGAGAAGGAAGGTGGGGAAAGACATAAGCAAAAACAGAAGGCACTGGGTAGCTAGCTTGAAATTAGAGTATACACTGTTTGTTCAGTGCCACTGAGCCCCTGTTATTTTATTACTGTGACAGCTGTCTGTCTCTGCAGCATAGTGAAAGCCTTTTACAGCTGTATCATACTGTTTGTTGGGTGCTCCTGAACCCCTATCATTTTATTACTGCAACTTATTCAATTCAATTCAAAATTTTATTGTTCAGCTTTCGGTAAGTCATTACAATTTACAAAAGTTAAAATCTTGACAATCACATAACACTTACAATATGCAAATATATATTCTTACAAAAAATATATTCTTTAAGTGTCCAGTTGAATAAATATACACAGTAGAATTTTCATAAATGTGCAAAATACAAGAGGTATAGTGTGCAGCTATTTTATCACACTAATACTTCTCCATGTATTCAAAGTACAACGAGTACAGCATACACATTTGTTTGTCCAGTGTCTTATCTTAATCTTATTAGAACTGTGACATAGTTAGTGCAACATTGTCTGCCTCTGCAGCAACATTAAAGCCTTTTACTGCTGTATCACACCATTTGTTTGGTGTCCCCCTGTCATTTCTATGACTCTTTGGTGATACCCCTGTGAGCGTCTTCCTAAGGCAGTAGTGAAAGGGAGATCTCCAAATTCCCAATGGACTAGATAAAATTAGAGATTCTGTAGAATCACTGCACTAATTGAAGCAATCAGTCTACTGTGTTCATTGAGCTGAGCAATCGTGCACACACTATTTTGTTCAATGTGGGTAGAATTATCTTTCAAGAAAGATTCATATCTCATAAACATGTCAAATGACTTTCTGTCCGAAACGCGTCAAGTGGTTGTTTTGGTGTAATAAATATTTTTCTTTAGCTCTGGGTCCGCTCCATTATTGGGATTTGTGTGTGCTGCAGCTTTTTTGATATTTAGACTAGATATCCCCCCCCTCCTAACTTTTTCTTCTTGCCCGTGTTGCACTGAGATACACAAAATAGGTGATTTCATAGCAGGCCTTCTCAAATAAAAAAAAATGTTTCATTCTACATATGAATGCTACAGTTTTAGAGAAATAATTAGCTGGGAAGTACAACACTGCAGAGAAGATGTAGCAGTGTGAAGGTCAAAGGCCACAAAAGGAATGCTATGCAGATATACAAGGACAGGAACAATGAAGGAAACACCCAGTCAGGACGTATATAAAATTGATTTA
Organism: Neoceratodus forsteri; assembly: GCA_016271365.2. NCBI lineage: Eukaryota > Metazoa > Chordata > Ceratodontiformes > Ceratodontidae > Neoceratodus > Neoceratodus forsteri. The sequence goes on from CM057459.1 coordinate 66,272,677, forward strand.
TTGAGCCAGACAAGTGCTGCGTGCATACCAAGCTGGCTAACTTTCAAAATATTTAAGTTTGGCAAAAATACATCTTATGTTCCACCTGGCTAACCACCGGGCTTCATCAGAGATACAAAGCTAGTGAACAAACACACATACATGTAAATACAAAAAGTGCTTGTGCAAATGTTAACTGGTGCAAAATGTTTGAACACTACCACCATATTAAACTATTAAAAAATATATTGCTGCTGATACAATTCAACCCAAATTCATTGTTTTGGTGACAATCTTTGTAAAAGGCTGTTAGTATATAGAAACATAGAATTTGATGGCAGATAAGGATCGCTTGACCCACCCAGTCTGCCCATTTCCCTACCTAATGGATAAGCTGTAGATCCTAGTTAACCAACAGCCTACTTCTTCCTACCCCCACCCCTAGAATTGCCTTATGACTGTCCCATGCATGCTTGAATTCCACCACTGTTTTTGACTCCACAACCTCCTCCGGAAGGCCATTCCATGCATCCACAACCCCCTCTGAGAAAAAATACTTCCTTACATTACCTCTGAGCTGGCCCCATCTTCAAATTGTGCCCCCTTGTTCTTGCCCACCTCATTTTTCTGAAAGATGCTACCTTCTTGGACTTTGTTGATTCCCTTGAGATACTTGAAAGTTTCTATCATGTCCCCCCTCTCCCTCCTTTCCTTGAGGATATACATATTAAGCTCCTTAAGTCTCTCTTCATATGTCTTCCAGTGCAGACCCTGCACCATTTTAGTTGCCCTCTTCTAGACTGCATCCATCCTGTTTATGTCTTTGCAGAGATTGGGTCCCCAGAACTGCATGCAGTACTCCAGATGGGATCTCACTAGCTGTCTGTACAGAGGGATAACAACTTCCTGTTTTCTACTGGTGATGCCTCTCCCTATGCATCCCAGTATTCCCCAAGCCCTCCTTACTGCCCTCTCGCATTGCTCGCCTACCTTTAGGTCATCTGATATGACTACCCCCAGGTCCCTTTCCATTTTTGTTGTTGTTAGCATCTCACCCCCCATTGTGTACTCTTCCCCTGGGTTTTTGTTTCCCAGGTGCGTTACCTTGCACTTCTTAGCATTGAATCTAAGCTGCCATACATTTGACCATTCCTCCAACCTTGTCAAGTCCCTTCTCATTCTTTCCACCCCACCTTGTGTATCAACTCTGTTGCAGATCTTTGTGTCATCTGCAAAGATTCATTCTTTTCCTTCCAGTCCCTCTGCAATGTTGCTTATAAAGACATTGAAGAGGACCGGTCCTAGTACTGAACCCTGCGGTACCCCACTAGTGACCCCCCTTTCTTCAGAGTGGACTCCATTTACTATTACCCTCTGTGTCCTATTCTCCAGTCAATTCATTACCCAGGCTACCATCTTTGGACCCACTCCCAGGCTGGCTAACTTGTATATTAATCTTTTGTGTGGAACTGTGTCAAATGCCTTGCTAAAGTCTAGGTAGGCCATGTCCACAGCCCCTCCCTGATCTACTACTTTGGTCACCCTGTCAAAGAAATCGATTAGATTCATCTGACATGACCTTCCTGCTGTGAATCCATGCTGCCTTGGGTCCTGTTCCCATCTGGCTTCTAGGTACGCAACAATTATTTCCTTCAGAAGTGATTCCATCATTTTCCCTATCACTGAGGTTAAACTGACAGGTCTGTAGTTGCCTGCTTCTGCCCTGCTCCTACTTTTGTGAAGTGGAATCACATCTGCCCTCCTCCAGTCCTCAGGTACCACCCCATCCTCCCATGATTTGTTAAAGAGGGTAGTCAGTGGTGTCACTAGTTCTACCCTTAGTTCTTTTAGAATTCTGGGATGAATCCCATCAGGCCCCATTGCTTTGTCCACCTTCAGTTTTAGAGTTCTTTCAAAATCCTTTCTTCTGTAAATGGGCTGGTATCAATTTCTGTATCCAGAGTGCTTGTATTGTTTGGTTTAGGTACCTCCTCCTCTTCATTTGTGAATACTGAGCAAAAATATTTGTTTAGTATCTCTGCCTTTTCACAGTCACCCTCTGCCCCCCCCTCCCTTTATTAAGCCTCACTATCCCTCCCTTGGTCTTCCTTCACTCCCTGATATACCTATAAAAAGTTTGATCCCCCTTCTTAACTGTGTTTGGATATCTTTTCCTCGGTTTGGGCCTTTGCTGTTCTGACTGCTTTCCCAGCTTCCTTTTGCTTTAACTGATACAATTCTCTGTCCTGCTCCTTCTGTGATTCCTTGTACTTCCTGAATGCTTTCTTTTTCTCCCTAACCTTTCCTGCCACCTCCTTTGAGGACCATAGTGGTTTCTTACATTGTTTTGTTTTGTTTATTTACTTCACACAAAGGTTTGTTGCCTCTGTGATGGCAGTTTTGATTATTCCCCATTGTTCTTCCACCCCTCCTTCCTGCCCATTTGCTAGTGCATTCCTTAGGCACTCACCCATTTTGGCAAAGTCAGCCCTCCTGAAGTCCAGTACCTTTGCCTTTGTATGGCTTGACTCTACTGCTGTGTTTATTGTGAACCATACTGTTCAATGGTCACTAGTTCCCAGATGGCTACCCACTTCTAAATCTGTGATCCTGTCATCATCCCCACTTGAGAGTACCAGGTCTAAGATTGCTCCCTCTCAAGTGGGTTCCGATACTAGTTGTCTAAAGCATGCCCCCTGTAGGGCATCTGGAATGGCCCCACTCTTAGAAGTGGCTGCTGCAAATGTACTCCAATTAACATCTGGCATATTCAGATCCCCCATCAGCAATATCTCCCCTTTTTCTGCCATTCTAAGGATACTTCCTATCATTTCCTTGTCCATGTCCTCCCCCTGAGATTGGGCTCTGTATACAACCCCTGTGCAGATTGTGGTGCCATTGTCTGTCTCCAAATTGACCCACAGTGCTTCCTCTCCTCCCTGTTTACCCTTTTGTTCTGCAGCTTTGGTTCCTTTCCTTATGTAGAGAGCTACTCCTCCTCATCTTTTACCCTCCCTGTCCCTCCGTTAGATAATGTATCCTGGTATGTTTACATCCCAGTCATGGTTCTGTGTGTACCATGTTTCTGTGACTGCCATGATATCCAGATGTTCCTTCTCCATCAAGGCCACTAATTCAGGAAGCTTGTTACCCAGACTATGAGCATTAGTACTCATTGCTGTCCATTTTTTGATGGCTTTACCTCTTGTAGCACTATCCCTGTCCTCATTGACTTTGCTTTCTCCATTCACCCCAGTCCTGCTCCCTACTGACCTTTGTACCTTGGTCTTTCCATCTTTTAGTACCCTGTTTTGTAGGGGGAGGCTAGGAATTCCATGCTGCTTATCAGTGCCTCCCCCCTTGACTAGTTTAAAAGCTTGCCAATGAAGCATTTAAACTGATTGCCCAGAAGACTTGTTCCCATCCTGGACAGACGCAGACCATCCTGCCAGTATAGGCTGGTATCCCTCCAGGTGGAACCCCAGTCCCCAATGAAGCCAAACCCCTGTGCTCTGCACCATTTTTTTAACCATCCATTGAACTGAATGTGCGAAGTACCCTCACCTCACCCTTGCCATAGACAGGCAGCACCTCTGAGAAGGATACTGTGTGTGCTACTTGCCTTAGGCCCCTCCCCAACTCCACAAACTCCTCCTGAACTGCTCTAATCTCATGTTGAGTCAAATCATTTGTCCCTAGGTGGACAATGACATCCAGATCAGTCTTCTGTGCAGCTGTTCTCATGATCCTGAGGATGCGCTTCCTGTCCCTCCAAGCCATGGCACCAGGCAGGCACCTTACTTCAGCTGTCACTGCTCCCCCCAGTTCTATTCCCCTAATGATTGAGTCCCCCACCTGGAGCTGCTTCCTTTCCCTGTGGTGCCCTCTGCCTCCTTCCTGTGGGGCTCCCTTGTGACAGTTGTCCACAACCTCCTTAGTCTCCTCTGTGGATGCATCCATAGGAGAACTATGCTCCATTAGAATGGTGTATGGATTGTGGAGTGGTACAATTGACTGGGTGTGCCTCAGTTCCACCACCCCCAACCTCCCTGAGCCCACTGTGGTCCAACTGCTGTGCTTTCTTGGCAACCTCTGAGGTAGTGGTGGTGGCTCTGGTACTCCCTGGATGGGGGAGGTTCCCTTACTACCATCCAGTGTGGACTGAAGATGGGCAACCTCCTCCCTCAGGGCAGAGAGTTATCTGCAAATAGGGCAGCATCTCAGCCTCCAGAAGGACTCACAGAAGACTGCTGCCCCACAGCCATTACATTGCACTACTCCCCACATGTCTGTCTACCTTCTTGTTTATCCTGTTTAATTTTTATTTTTTTTATTTTTGTGTGATTGTTTTGTTATATATAAATATATATATTACACAATGTGTATGCTTATATTGTCAGTGCAGTGTGCTAGAAAGGATATGACAGTGATATGCACCTTGCCCTCCTGAGGAAATGATGTCAGAACACCAGGTATAAAGGAAATGTTATCAGGTGTGGGTGGCGTGAGGGGTGGGAAGGGTTTGGGCCTAAACTGTGCCCTCAAAAGACAATCAGCCAAAAGCTCTGACCCACCGCTTGAATGAGTGTTGACCTTCCTGTCAGAAAGATGCCCTACACGACAATATGACAGAGAAAATACCCTGCTAATCAAACAGAGAAAAATCCAAACATCCGAGTCAGACACAGGTAAACCTCCCCAGCTCCAATACAGCCTGATGATTTGTGCTCTGAAAGCAATCAGCCCCAAAACAAGTCAGCTGTGCACAAGGACAGACACAGTAAACAGTATTTCAATCCCTCTGGGTTTAAACTCCCAATCTGCAAACAATATTGCAAGTCCCTGCACTGAAAACAATAATAAAAATTGTAACAAGTAAGGTACATCTCCCTCTGCTGAGAGAGAGCAAGACTGTCTTTTCTTATAATTCTAAGTTCCTTATTTCACCTGTCAGTTAGAAGTAGCCTCCACCTGAAGAATATTAGTTTTTCTGATGAATCTGCTACAAACTAAAGAACAATTGTAAATTGTAAAGTAAGGTTCACCTCCCTCTGCTATAAGCACGACTTGCTTTCATGCAGATCCTAAGTTCAGTATTGCAGCTTTCAGCCAGAAGTAGCTTCACCTGAAGAATATTAGCTTTTCTGATGAATCTGCTATAAACCACTTGCTTATAGTAATGTTGTTATCAGGTCTGTAAGACTCCTCCAAAAGCTATTGGCTGATAAGTAGCTGTGATGTAGGCACTTCCTGACACAGTCTGATCTGGCCTTTTAAGGCACACAGAGATAAACACAAAAAACAGTTTCCACCCCCGGGGCACTGTCTGGATCAAATGCGCAGCCTGTAACCTGCACTCATTACAGGACTTGTGTCAAATTCTTAGCCCAGTGAATAACTCACAGTATCACAAATATTACAATGCAAAGTCAATCAGTAATTCCAAACAAGTCAGCTGTGCACAAGGACAGACACAGTAAACAGTAGTTCAATCCTTCTGGGTTTAAACTCCCAATCTGCAAACAATATTGTAAGTCCCTGCACTGAAAACAATAATAAAAATTGTAATAAGTAAAGTAAGGTATACCTCCCTCTGCTGAGAGAGAGCAAGACTGTCTTTCCTGATAATTCTAAGTTCCTTATTTCACCTTTCGATTAGAAGTAGCCTCCACCTGAAGAATATTAGCTTTTCTGATGAATCTGCTACAAACCAAAGAACAATTATAAATTGTAAAGTAAGATTCACCTCCCTCTGCTATGAGCGTGACTTGCTTTCATGCAGATCCTAAGTTCAGTATTGTAGCTTTCAGCCAGAGTTAGCTTCACCTGAAGAATATTAGCTTTTGTTTTTATCATAGAAATCAATGGGCTAAGGTACAGCCCAACAAGTAATCTATTCAAGATCAAATATATTATCCAATGCATCAGGTATACTACTTATTAGTAAACAATCTGATATTAATTGTTTGCATAGGACAGACAATATATTCAATTGCTGTCTCAATAAAGCACCTCAAGAACTAATCAATTCTAATTATGTCCAGCCTATGACATATAATGACACAAATGTTGAGTAAACCCCCACAGGCAGCACTGTTTTATGATTAGCCATATGCTAATGGTATAGAGGTATTTAAACTACCAATCCAGCGCCATAGCCCATTGTATATGGTTGCTTTGTTGAGAAAGCAGCAAATCAATTTTATAAGAATGCTACCAAATCAATATTATCATTCAGACCCATCCCCTCTCTGGATCTTAATACAAAAATCCAAAACTCTCATGTTGTCCAATCAATTGTTTTAGATTACCACCCCTAGATCCCACACAAACTTTTTCTGGTCCAATAAATGTAATATAAATACTGACTTAGCCTTTTTCCCATAGGGAAACTGTGGCATAATTTGCCATTATAAAGGAGCGTTTATAACAGCAAACATGCGAACGGTTTCCCTCACTCTGCGCATGCCTCACTGCATCTTTTCCCCTTCAGAACTCTCACCGCACACTTTCCCCAGGAAGACTAAACCTCCACTTGTAATCAAACTCGGTGGTAAGTTACATTTTTAAACACAATCTTAAATGGGAAAAAGGAGCTGTTTCTACTGCTCACTCCCCCAAAGAAAAAAATTAAAACACTTCAAAACATCACCGTGAGTCACAAATCAAACCACAGTGCAGCGCAGCAGCCTGCATGCATTTTATATCATTGCTGTGAAAAGGGTGAAAAAGGCAAACCCAGCAATTATATAAAATAAAACATGGGTCGGTGTGTAAACTCAAAGTTTCACACAACACCACAGGAATTGAATGCTTTTAATAAACCCCGAGCTTTGCTCTTGGGGTTTATGTAACATCTAACCCTTTGGGTATGTGTAAACTTCTTGTAACACACCCTGACCCATACTTTATTCTATTTGTTATGTTTAACACTTTTGTTTCTGTAATTATGAACATGTTGGGTTATGGCATATGTCATATCACCTTTTTCAAGTGCTCTTACATGCTTTCCAATCCTAACACAAAATTCCCTAGTGGTCCTTCCAAAGTAGAAGTAACCATATGAACATTAGAGCACGTATACCACTGCAGTGGTATGGCAAAGAATTAAATCTCTAATCTTAAACACTTGTTTAGTAACGGGATTTTGAAAATTAACTGTTACCTATATAAATGGACAGAATTTACATTTCCCACATCTTTTAGTGCCACTAAGGGTCGATAAAGACCAAAGGGTATTGCATTTTTATCTAAGGGTAAAAATGACCTGACAACCTTATCAGCAATAGTGGGTGCCCATTTGTAGATTATTTTGGGACCTACTCCAACCACATTTCGAAGTTTATCATCAGATTGTAGAATACTCCAGTTTTTTGTCAAAATTTCCCTCAAATCTGTGCTTCTGATACTGTAACTAGTCATAAATCCAATTTCTTGATATTTGTTACTAGCACCAGAGTTGGGGCACTTTGGGGTTAAAGAGGTCAGTTGAGGTATCTTATTTACTTTATCAATAGATTTACTAATAAGGGATTTAGAATATCCTCTCTGTTGAAATCGTGCTCCTTGAAATTGTCTTTGGGCCACATAATCTTCCCTCAATGTGCAATTTCTTAAAGTCCTAATCAACTGTCCTTTTGGAATGTTCTGGGGTACAAGTTTGGGGTGAAAAGTACTTGTTAGTAAAAGGCTATTTCTATCTGTAGGTTTGGTAAACAGGGACTTGGCTATATTACCCTCTGCCCATTTTAAACACTCTCAAATCCAAAAAGTAAATTTCTTGGAAACTGGTATGTGCTTTAAACCACAAGTTGTTGTTTGTAGTATGTAACCAAGTAACCAATTCAGTAAACATGTCAAGTGTTCCCTTCCAAATGATTATGATGTCATCAATAAAGTGATTCCACAAATCCTAATGCTGATAATATGGATTTGTGGCATTGCTCCTGATCCAGTCCAATTCCCATTTACCCATATATATATAGATATAGATATATTGGCATAGATGGGGCCATGGTCACCCCCATAGCCGTACCCTTGATTTATTGGTAATAGCAACCTTGGAACAGAAAAATATTAGAGTTTAGAACCAGTTAAGCTAAATTAACTAGGAACTCAGTTGGTACTTCATGTGGTTGGGGTCTTTGGTTTAAAAAGTACTCAAGGGCATTTAGCCCACCCTTATGTGGGACATTCATATATAATGCCTCAACATCAAGGGTGGCAAATAACCAATTTTCTTCAATTTCAATATCCTCAAGAATGTTAATAATGTGCATGGAATCCCTTAAATATGAGGGAAGTTGTTGTATAATAGGTTGTAAGTGTAAGTCAATAAACCTGGACAGTGGCTCAGTGAGCCATCCATGTCCAGATATGATGGGATGACCCAGTGGATTTAGAGGATCTTTATGCACTTTAGGTAAACAGTATATGGTAGAAATAATAGGATGTTGGACCACCAAAGCACAATATTGTGTTTCAGTGATATAACCATTAATCCAGCCTTCCTCCAATACCATGTCAATTTTTACTTTTAATTTCCCAGTGATATTATTCTGTAATTTCTGGTAAAAATCTGTATCGTCTAGCTGTCTGTAAATTTCTGAAACATATTTGTCTTTATCCATAACAAAAATTGCCCCTTCCTTATCAGCTCTCTTTATTACAATGTCATTGTTAACAGACACATTTTTTTGCAGCAGTAGGTTCTTTATTAGTACTATTATTAAAATACTGGAAATTAGAATGGGTCATAATTTCAGATATATCACGTTCATATTTCTTTTTTACAAATAATGTTGTAGCAGGGCTTAAAGTTGGAAGGTAAAATGACTTTGGTTTTATCTGACTGCTGCATTTATTACCATGCTCCACTACATCTGATCCATCACCATCTATATTAAAAATAGTTTTCAAAGTAATTTTAAGTGCAAATCTATGTAAATCAATCACAGTTTCAAACTGATTTAAATCTGTAGTTGGGGAAAAAAGAGAGTCCCTTATTTAGGATTGCTTCTTCACCATCAGTAAGAACATGTTTAGACAAATTAATTACAGCAGAAACATTTAGTGCATATGTTAGCTTCTGTATCCCCTTGACCTCTTCCATGCCTCCCCCCATCCTCTTCCTCTTGCTTAAGGTTCCAGGAACCTGGTTTTTCTCAAGCTGTAGCATCGTGGGGGTGGGGTTGGGTAGTCTGGGGAAAATGTTGATGTTTGTGCTGATGAAAAACTTCAGGATTACTGTCAGTATTGCTTGGACCAGAAGTGTAATCAAGAATGGTTAAATCATCTCCACTAACTTGGTTCCTTAGTATTGGTTTCAAATTATTTGGAACACTAGTGGAGGGTGTAGCTGCCATTTGTTGTTCACAATATTCAATGTCATGTTCCTCAGCTTGGTTTTTACTCCAATCAAAAACCCTTCCCAATCTATAGTCTTCTTCATCCCAATCGAGTTTCATTTGTTTAGCCTTTTTAAGTCTGATATCATAACATGCTACTGTATCTACTAGCAGTTGTTTTAGTTTGTTAAACTCAGTTGGATCAAAGGCATTAATCAATTCATTTTCTTTCTCTTGAATAAGTGCTGTAAGTTGTTCTCTTACCAGTGCTGCATGTTCAAGAATCAGCTGTATGGATCTAAGTCTTGCATCTTCCATAAGTGACCACCATTTCTGCATAAAAATGTGATCACCAGTCCCATAAGTCGGTTTGTTCAAAATGCGCAGTCCTCGAGGGACTCGCTTCACAGTTACATAGGCTTCCAATGTAATCTATGCCAATCTATCCTGTGACCCTTGAGTACTAATTTTTCCTAGGATTTATAAATGGATTTTCTGGAAACTCGTCGTGTCCCATCCAAAGTAGAGGCAGGGTCTGAAGATAGTATAGGGTTGCTGTCTTCAGGGTTACTGAAAGCAGTATCAGCAAAACTAACACTCCTATTTGCCAAACCCATGGCATGACTTACTTCAGTTTGTGTTTGATTCATCCATACTGTCACCACAAAGTTATTTATTTCCGCTGACTATAAACAATTCATTTCCAAAACCAATGAGTGCTGCTATGCCAGTCGCATGCTATGTAGCATGAAAAAGAAAGTCCTTTTACACTTCTGAACTGAGTAACCCATGCTGCTTCAACCATGAACAAACGAAAACAAGTAAAAGCTGCACCAAGCAGTGACTGGTGCTATCCTAAAATCGCAAACACAAGAACAATGAAGGAAGCACCCAGTCAGTACGTATATAAAATTCATTTATTGAGTCAGACAAGTGCTGCATGCATACCAAGCTGGCTAACTTTTAAAATATTTAAGTTTGGCAAAAATACATCTTACGTTTCACCTGGCTGACCACCAGGCTTCATCAGAGATACAAAGCTAGTGCACAAACACACATACATGTAAATACAAAAAGTGCTTGTGCAAATGTTAATTGGTGCAAAATGTTTGAACACTTTCACCATATTAAACTATTAAAAAATATATTGCTGCTGATACAACTCAACTCAAATCCATTGTTATGGTGACAATCTTTGTAATAGGCTGGTGGTATTTAATATAGTCAGAGAAAAGAAGGCGGCCTACAAAAAATATAAAACAACACGAGGGGATAGGGATAAGGAAATGTACCAGCTTGCATCTAGAAAAGTCACCCGTATGGTGAGGGGAGCAAAGTCCAGTAAAGAGCAGCGGCTGGCACAGGGGATACATGGAGGGGAAAAGGGCTTCTTCCAGTACATTGGGGAGCAGAGAAAAACTAAGGGCCATCTCAGCAGATTGAGATCAGAAGGAGGGTGGGTGGAAGAGGCGAGGGACCAGGCAGAGGTATTTAACGAGTACTTTGCCTCTGTGTTCACTAGGGAGGGGATGGGATATCTACAAAGCAAGGCATGAAGGGATAGAAAGCGGAAGGAGTGGGATCAGGGGAGCAACAGAAATGGAGCAAGAGGAGGAAAGGTACCCCAGGGTGTCACATCTGGATAAGGAAAAAAGACCAGTAAGGGGGGATGGATGATGCTATCTCCACCAAAGGTGTGGTTAGCCCTCAAGGCCTAAAGAAAAACAAATCTCCTGGGCTGGATGGCATTCATCCGAGTACTATGGAATTGGAGGACATACTGGCTGCACCTGGCGGAGCTTTTCAGCAGGTCATGAGACAGGAGGGTACCTAGGGATTGGAGAGGCACATGTGGTACCAATCCATAAAGGGGGTCAAGGGAAGTACCAGGTAACTATAGACCCATCAGTTTGACCTCGGTGGTGGGAAAATTAATGGAAGTATACTAAAGGAATGGTTGGGGGTGTACTTGGAGGAGGTGGAGGTCTGGACAGTCGGCAACATGGGTTTGTGCCAGGTAGATCATGTCAAACCAACCTTGTGGAGTTCTATGAATGGGTAACATCAGAACTGGACAGGGGTAAGCCTGTGGATGTATTATTCTTGGACTTCAGCAAGGCGTATGACTCTGTCCCCCACAATGGTCTGGTGGAGAAACTGATGGGGTTAGGAGTAGGCCCTTTGATGGTCAGATGGATTGAAAACTGGCTAGCTGGACGCACTCAGAGAGTAGTGGTCTGTGGGGAGCTCTCGAACCCTAGAGAGGTTGGTAGTGGGGTACCACAGGGCTCGGTCCTGGGTCCGATCCTGTTTAATGCATACATATCGGACATCAGGGAGGGTATAGGGTGTGAAATGAGTCTCTTCGGATGACTCCAAGATGGGAGCAGTAGTTGAGGGAGAGGGAGGTGGCCTGAGGGACCTGGACACCCTGGAAGCTGGGCTCACACATGGAAATTAAATTTCAATATCACCAAGTGCAAGGTGTTGTATCTTGGTCAGGGGAAACCCTAAACACAGGTACACCCTGGGAGGGCTGGAGGCCTCAATAGGGAAAAAGACCTAGGGGTCATGGTGGATACATGTATGAATAACTCTGAGCAGTGCAGGAGAGCAGCTAGCAAGGCAAACAGGATGTTGGGATGCATCGTAAGGGGGATCACCTCTAGGAGCAAGGAAGTGATTCTGCCGCTGTACAATGGACTGGTTAGACCACACCTTGAGTACTGTGTACAGTACTGGAGACCACACTTGAAGAGGAACATACAGCTCCTGGAGAGGGTACAGAGGAGGGCAACAAAGATGATACGAGGGCTAGGGGATTTGACTTATGAGGACAGACTTGAGGAGCTCTGCCTGTTTTCATTGGAGAGGAGAGACAGGGGGACATGATTGAGGTCTTCAAGTACCTCAAGGGAATAAATAGAGTAAACATGGAGGGGATCTTTAGACTAAAGCAGGGAGGTATCACCAGAGGGCATGGTTTGAAGTTGGAAGGTGGAAGGGTGAGGGGAAAGAGGAGGAGGTTTTTCACTGAGAGGGTGGTGGACCCTTGGAATGCACTGCCTGGTGAGCTGGTTCAGAGATCCACAGTGGAGGGCTTCAAGAGAGGGTTGGACAGACACAGAAAGTGGATGTATCAGATGATGTCCTGTCCCAGGGGGGTGGGGATGGATGATAGGGGTTTCTGGAGATCAAGGGATGGGAGGGTCTCGGCATCCAACTAAGGATCTAGGTTCGAGCAGACTAGATAGACCGTAAGGCCTAATCTGCTGGCAAATAGTATGTTAGCATGTTAGTATATTTAATTGTTTTTACCATAGAAATCCATGGGCTAAGATACAACCCAATGAGTGATCTATTATAGATCAAATATATTATACAATGCATCAGGAAAACTACCTATTAGTAAACAATCTGATATTAATTGTTTGCATAAAACAGGCATTATATTTCATTTCTGTCTCAATAAAGGACCTCAAGAACTAATTTTTTTGAACCAGTAAGTCTGGCACTGGACCAGGGCCTTCCAGTTGATATAATCTTCTTGGACTTTGAACAAGCATTCGATTCTGTACCTCATGGCATTTTGATAAAGGAATTGGTAAATTTAGGTTTCAATGCTTATATAGTTAGCTGGATAAACTCTTGGCTCACCAACAGGAAACAACAAGTTAGTATTAAAGAACAACTCTCTGAATGGGGTGATGTAAGCAGAGGTGTCCCCCATGGATCTGTGTTAGGCCCCTTGTTGTTTAACTTGCTAATAGCTAGCATGCAAACTACAAATGATGTATGGATTCACAAATATGCAGACAATAGTAAACTTGGCAGTATTGTTAATAATTTTAATGCAGTCTGCTCTTTACAAACTAACCTTGAAAATTTAGTTAAGTGGTCTGTTAAAAATAAAATTACCTTTAACCCTGCCAAGTGCAAGGTTATGCACTTGGAAAAAATAATCTATTAGCAAGTTATAAAATCAATAATTGTAACATACAATCTATCACATCTGAAAAAGACTTGGGTATTACCATCACACACATTCTAAAGTTCATTTCACACAGCAATGATATTATTAAAAAATACCATGGTACACTGTCTTGTATTTTTAGACATATTAAAAGTAGAGAACCCGACGTGTTGATTCCACTATATGCTAGCTTAGTGAGGTCACAAATTGACTATTGTGCCCCTTTTTGTACTCCAAGATCTATGGAAGGACTAACTAAAAAGATAAAAAGCTTAAATGACTTAGATTATAGTTCTAGATTGAGATCACTGGGTTTATTTTCTCTTCAATATAGGGCATTTAGGGAAGATTTGTGTCTAGCATATAGATCAATTAAGGATCCAGCCTTATGTGAGGCTGTTTGTCTCCAAAAAAATACAATAGGTTATAATACTAGATCACATAATTTAAAGTCTAAAACTGTAATAGACAACACCACTAAGAGAAACAGATTTTTCACACAAAGGTTACCTCCAATATGGAACTCTACTGAGGTTGTTGCCATCAATAATTTGGCACAATTTAAATATGAGCTGGATAATAATATGGGTGATAAGAAATTTAAATTTCACCCATAGGCGATGAGTTTATAAATGGGACCCCCCACTGAACTCGTATCATACCTATGAACCTATAATCAATTCAAATTTTTTCCAGCCTATAACATATAATGGCACAAATGCTGAGTAAACCCCAAAAGGCAGCACTGTTTTATTATTAGCCATATTTATTTTTTTATTTAAGCATTTTACCAGGAAGGCATACTGAGCAGAATACTGCTCGATTACAGATGCATCCTGGGGGAGGAGGGAACATAGGTAGACAGTTGAAAACTATAGACAAGTGAATACATAGTGGGAGAAACACTACATTTGGTTCTGATTACAAGTCAGTAGTAGCTTGAGAGAGTCAATTGGTAAACCACAGTACATACGGCATGAGGTAGACAGTTGAAGACAGTATAGACAAGTGAATACATTGTGGAAGATCGCTAACATTTGGTTCAGAATCCACGTTCGTAGTGGATTGAGAGAGTCAGTTGGTAAACACAGTTACATACAGCAAGTGTACAATAGTTAGCTTTGAGCCATATAAGAGACAGTATAAGGCGAGAGAACAATAGTTAGGCACTGATTGATTGCAATTTGCTAAGTGCAGACATACTCAGAGATTTGCCTAGTAATTGGGAAATGCCTAGACACAAGCACAGGTAGGGACAAAATTATCTTGGAGCATGGAGTTTAGGTGCAAAAGGGAGGTGAAGCGATGGATGTTAGCTGGGAGGGAGTTCCACACCATGGGAATGCGGTAGCTGAACCCTGACTGCCCTGTAGAGGTAGACCAGTATGGGACAGCTAGAGACCTGGAGTCTGAGTTTCTGAGTGTGTATGCTTGTGCCCTAGGGTTTATTAAGATGTCGGAGAGTTAGGAGGGGAGACGCTGTGACCAATACTTGGCCGGGATTTTTGCGCAGTGGTTTAGCCTGTGATTGTCAAGTGAGGTGAGGTTCATTGCTTGATATAGAGCACAGTGGTGTGTGGAGTAGGGGCTGTTCAGGGTGAAGTGGCAAAAAGAGTGGAAGAGAGGGTCCAGCCTGGCTAATGTGGTCTTTGGGCCGGCGCCGTAAACTGCGTCCCCATAATCGAGGACAGGGAGGATCATTTTTATCACAATGTCCTTCATGGCTGGAAGGGGGATGCTGTCACGATTCCAGTAAAATGCACCAAGCCTAGGGTGCAGCTTCTTGAGTAAAGAGTCAATATGTGCAGAAAAGTTGAGGTGCTGGTCAAGCCAGACACCAAGGTATCTGAAGGTGGTGCAGGACTCCAGAGGGGACCCTTCCAGGGTGTGGAATGCTAATGGTAAAGGGGGCCTAGAAATGTTTTGCCTCATGCCAAAGGTTAAGGAGACTGTTTTGTTGGCATTTAGGAGGAGGTTATTTGAGCGGAGCCAGTGTTGGACTGAGATGAAGTCTTGCTGTAGTCTGGTCGCAACTTCTGAGGACGAGGGGCTGGATGCATATAGCACCGTGTCGTCTGCGTACATGTGGATGGTGGAGTGTGCACAGGCAGATGGCAGGTCATTCAGGAAGACCAAGAACAGGAGGGGGCCTAGGACAGATCCTTATGGCACTCCTGATGTGATTGGGAGGGGATCTGACATGGACAAACTGATACGGACAGCTTGGGATCTGCCAGTGAGGTAGGAGTGGAACCAAAATGTGGCCCAGTCGGATAGACCAGCATTGGCTAGTTTGGTCAGGAGAAGAGAGTGAGTCACAGTATCGAAAGCCTTTGCCAGGTCAATAAAGATGGCAGCAGTGATGTGGCCAGCATCCAACCCTGTGAGGATGGAGTCAGTAATCCTGAGAAGGGAGGTGGTAGTAGAGTGGGATTTCCTAAAGCCAGACTGGTAGGGGGAGAAAAAGGACGAGGAGTCCAGATAAGTGGATAGGCGAGACAGAACCAGGCATTCCTGTATCTTGGCAAGGGTCGGTAGGAGGGAGATGAGCTGGTAGTTGCTTGGGTTAGAGGCATCACCACACTTGGGAAGTGGTATTACGGTGGCATGTTTCCACTCAGTGGGGACTTCTGCTAGGATGAATGATAAGTTAAAAAGGGAGGCAAGGGGTTGAGCTATGGCAGGGGCCACCAGGTAAAGCATTTTGGAGTACAACCCGGTGGGACATTTGTCTGTTTCTGGGTTAAGGGCAACCAGAGCATTGTATACCTCATCAGGGGTGACTTACTGCAATAGAAGTATTTAAACTACCAATCCATCCCCATTGACCATTGTATATGGTTGCCAGTGGCGTCATGCTTATAGGGCCTGAGGGGGCATGTGCCCACCAATATCACTGCTCAATACTAGTATAAAATACCTGTAAATGTATTTTATTTTCCAGAAAATCACAAGGTCTAAAACAATATTGACTTTTTTGAAGTCATAAGTGGTGGAGGCGGGGATCTTTTGACTCCGCCATGCATCAAAGAGTGGATTTTCAGGCACCATGTTACTCTGTGCGCTCAAGGAGGACAAACTGAGGAGAATACCGGCATGAGAAAAACTAAGCAAAACTGCAACCAGGAAGGGTAAACATTCATCTGTGGCGGGCCATGTTATTGCGTGAGATCAGCCGTGGGTGTGTATGTGTCACTGCTACGTCCCAGGAGAGGGGTACTATCAGTACCAGCAGCAATAGGAGGTGGGTGCGTCCGAATTACTTCATTCGTTGGTCTGGGTTGGCTTGTAAAAGGGCTTTGTTCTTGGAGGACATTGTATGTGACAGGGGGATGGGGCAGAGTGGGTGAGATAACAAGACCAATTCTTCCGAGCTGTGCCCAGTGTCCATCAACTACTTGATGAGCCAGAGTCGGCCCACAGACAAGGATTTCTGTGTTTGGAAGGCTGAGGAGTGGCATCCACCTGGAATGTGTTCTCTGTCTCCTTTTTTTTTGCAGGTACCTCTTCTCCAAATTGTCGATTCGTTCCCCCTTCCCTTCCAAGTTTCAGGTTTTGGTTTTCCTTTTCTCAGATGATGGACATGTGAGCAGAGTTTTGTTTCATTTCCTTTCTAAAGCATCATGGAAAGGAAAGGAAATTAAACTCTGCTCACACGTCCATCACCTGAGAAAAGGAAAAAAGTTGCATCAGATATCCTAGTGTCTTTCCTTTGAATGGCTAGCTTTCGTTCCTTTTCCCTGAAAACTCAGAGACAAATTGTAACTTAACCAGGTAAAAAGAAACCTGAATTTGATTTGGGGAATTCAGTTTTTAGCTTTGGAGTGTAGGCAGAAATGCTAATGGAACACAAAACTATGCTATTTTTTTTGTAATTCTGCCATGCTGGATTTTGACTTTTCTTTCTTGGCATGTCTCCTTATTAAAGATAATATATAATGAGGAACAGGGATCCAGGGTTTTCACTGCCTGTAACAACTGCAACCCACATAATTATCTTTAGAAGCTTTTGTAGGCATATGGGGCCAATACGCAGTGGCTCTTGGGGGCCGATATACAGTGGCTGTCGGGGGTGATGGACTTTAGGGGCACACAGAGGATCTCCATACCACCTTGCCATAAAAGTGCTTTACACAAAGCCCCCACTTAGTGGCCAGGCAAGGAGTGTGTGTGTGTGTGTGTGTGTGTGTGTGTGTGTCTGGGAGGAAATAGTGAGAGTTGTGGCTATCAGTGACCAGCAGGGATACTTGGGTGGGGACGGGGTGTTGGAGGGGCTGCCTCTGAATGCCACAGATACTTGGGCATGAGGCAGGGTATGTTGGGGTAGCATCATACACCTGGGATACTTGGACATGGTGTTGGGGTGTCACTGGACTGTGCAGTCCCATTGGGAAAGTGGCAGGTGCCAGAGTCCTGAGACCCAGAGCAACAGGAGTAATGGGTGCCCCCCCAAACAAAACAACATACTTAGTGGAAGTGACCAGTGCAGACCAGCCTCCAGCATCTGCAAAAAGACAGTGGTCTATGCCATGAGCTGAGCAGTTGTGGGGCCTGGGGAGCAAGAGAATCAGAAGGAATACTAGTGATAAGAGTTCTCCTGGGTTCAGTGTAGGGGACACAGAGGGACACGACTGTTGGACCACCCCAGACACCAACAGGAAGCTGTAAAAGTTTGTTTTTTGGGAATGAAAGAATCCTGTACTCAGCTGGAGCAGCAGGAGTGAACTGTGCCACATTCACCACAGCTTGATCTGCTGGGGGTACCCTGTGGTGCTGAGAGGCAGACAGAGGAGCCGACCACCTGCCACCATGGACAAGCTAATCAAAGTGGGGCAGATGTTCATGCAACAGCAGAAGTTCAGTAGGGTAAGGGTTAAACACAGTGGGTGGGTTTGTTTGTTTATTATTATTAGTAGTAAACTGTAATAATTTATTCATTGTTATTGGGCAGGCTGTGGATGCACTTTGCAAGAGGTCGAGTGTGCGTGTATTGGTGCTGACTCAGAGGGGCAGCACAACACCTCCCCCCTTAAATCATTAGCTTTCACTGTAATTCAAGTGACTTCTGCTTGTTTGCATAGATAATCCCCCTTCCCCAAAAAAGAAAAGTTGGCTCTTGTTCAAATGTTAGGGGTGTGATTATTGTCTAAGGTAGGTTATTTCATGCACCCCCACCCCTGGGTTGTCGGTCTGTGTTGTATTTTATTGTCATTCGTCTGTTTCTGTTTGGAGGGTTTGCAAGAGGAGGTCTCTTATCGGGGTGTGGTGTTACCATGAATACCACCCCTGTCATTTGTCAGTGTTGGAGGGTTATTAGTAAAGGCATTCATTTGTTGTTATTTGCTTGATCTGGTTTGAGAGCCTGCAGGATGTGGTTGTACTTTTGAATAGTGTGTAAACGCTGTGACTTGGAGTGAGTTATCCCCCCCCCCCCAGGGCAGTAGGAGTTTTACAAGTAATATTAATTGGTATGATCTTTTATTATGCTGTTCTGACAGTTTTACTTTTGTTAGTAATACTAAGTACAGTGTATTGCAAGCTGGCTTGCTCTGTTTGCAGTACTTTGTTTGGAGGACCTGTTGGTAGGGAGGTGGTACTGATGTTTATTTATTTTTTATTTTAGTCTTTGGTAACTGGGTAAGGTCCACTAGGCACAAGTGCCTGTTTTCAGGGGTGACCTGGGAGCACTGGGCAGTTAAGTGACTTGCTCAGAGTCACACAGTATGCAAGTGGAGGTTGTGAGAATTAAATTCAGGTCTGGTCAGCTGGATGTATCACGTTCATTCACACCTCATTCCTCTAACCTCTAGGCTATACTGCCAGCCCAAATGTGATGGATTATTCCCACCCACATTTATTTCTGCCTTGCATTGCTCATCATGGTCTCTGTCATGCGTGTTCACAGTTTTTCTGGGTTATTTGCAGCATCATAATAAAAAATGCAACTTTTATTGAAACATACTTTGGCACTAAGCATTGGAAACCCACTATTTGTATATTGATTAAGAATGTGCTACACATTCAGACATTTTGCTTGCAATTTAAAGACAAGTGCTGACATGATAAGATGAAAAGTATGGTCCAGACTTCTGAGGTCAAACAGCACTTGTGCAAATAAATAATTTATCTGACAGATCACTATTGTATATTTCCTTTATACAATAAGGGATGCTTTCTGACACTGCAGGGACATTTGCGTTTGATGTTTTTCAAATGATAGGTTGTGTGACTTTTTGTCAACTTTCCAGTTAGTACAGTGGTTGCTGTTAAATGAAACAACACTCATTTTGTAGATAGTTTTGTGTTGAACAACTTGTGTGCTCAAAGTACCATGCTGTCATTTTTTTGTTTTAAAGTTATTTGCATTTGTTTCTTGCAAAAGTGAAAAAAATTGAATTTTCTGCTATTTTTTGCTAATTATAAAAAAAACTAAAAGGTAACTATAAATGAAACACCACTCATTTTGTAAATATCTTTCTGCTGAACACTTTTTGTTCTCACAGTATTTTACTATCATTTTTCATTTTAAAGTTATTTGCATTTGAATATGGGAATATGTGACATCACTGCTATGCAGATAAATGATAATGACATAAATAATGTATGGATAAATGGTGATTGAATCACTACTGCATAGATAAATTTGGTTTATTCAATGGCTGTGCAGATGAATGGATTTATTAAATGGGTTTTGTGTCCATATAAGATACTAAATAATCCAAAAAAATTGATTAGCAGTTTCACATATGAAAGTGCTAATCGGCTGCAAAAATGCATAGTATATGGCACAGGCTGGTTAGCAAAATGAAAAATACTTTGTTTTTAATGTGTTTTGTATGTGTAAACTTGAATAAAAAACATAAAAAATGTTTAGCAGTCTAGTGCAATACAGTTCAGAAAATGGATAGCACCACCCTCTGATACTGATGCGGGGGTGACTGTGTGATAAAGCGGTTATCTTGTGAAGTTGCCATTGACCTCAAGTAACCTCATGAGTGGTGGAGTGTGATGAAATAACTGTGTGTATAAATGAAATTTATACACACAGTTACTCAAATGGATTCATTATACTCTGTTTATCGTCATCCCTATTGCATATATGTAAGTAATACATGGAAAAGATTACCCAGTAAGCAAAGTATCAGCAAGAACAGATGACCTGTGTCATTATTTTTCATGCAAATCATTTATAGTAGATGACTGTAATAATTTGACTATTCTAATGGTGCATTTCTGGCTTTTAGCAGGTAATTAATTAGTTAGGGATGGACTGTAAATAGCTAGCTGATTCACTGTATGGTAAAAGCCACCAAAAGGCACCATTTCAGTTCGATTTTTACAAAATTGCTTTGAAAATACAAGAGGTCACTGTCACAGACTGAACAAAAAAAAAAGTATCATTGTGACAGCATTTAGCATGTTAAGGAAAAGCTTCCTGGCCTTCTAAAAGTCACCAAAATGCACTATTTGACCTCAGTTTTTCCAAATGCTCCCAGGGGAGCATGCCCCCAGAGAAATTTTGATTTTGTGCCCCTTCAAAATTTCTGGTTGCGTGACGCCCCTGATGGTTGCTTTGCTGAGAAAGCAGCAAATCAATTTTATAAGAATGCTGCCAAATCAATATTATCATTCAGACCCATCCCCACTCTGGATCTTTATACAAAAATCCCAAAACTCTTGCATTGTCCAATCAATTGTTTTAGAGTACCACCCCTAGGTCCCACACAAACTTTTTCATAGCTCATAAACATGTCAACTTAATCAGACGTTCAACTGTAATTGAGATTGATATCCCCCTTTCCTTCTACCTTTTTCCTCTTGCCTATATTGCACTGAGATACACAAAATAGGTGATTTGATGGTAGGCCTTCTCAAATAAAAAAACTGCTTCATTCTATAAATGAATGCTACAGTTTTAGTGAAATAATTAGCCGGGGAGCACAGCACTGCAGATAAGATGTAGCAGTGTGAAGGTCAAAAGCCACAAAAGGACTGCTATGTAGATATACAAGGTCATAAAACATTCAATGTTGAAGTCTTATTAAAGAGTACAGAAACTAAAAGACATGCTGCAATTCAATTTTCAATGTTGGCAATGTGTAAACATGCTTCTGCCTGTAACTATGTTTTCATCTGTCAGTATTATTTGTGAATATTCAAGCTTGCATTGTTTAAACATGTTCTGTCTATAACTTGTCGTTGCACTGAAAACTTAATATCTGATTTATATGGTTTTCTCTCTCCCATTAATACTATATAACTGCAACTCTGTTATGTATTTCACTCATATTGTCATCAAGACACAAGCTACACAAAACTTATTTTATTATCACACCTGTACTGATCTTGCACTTCTTTGTATTGAATCACAGCTGCCATTCTTCATACCATTTCTCCAGTTTTTTTAAGGCCTTCCCTCATTCTTTCAATACTCCCCGGCATGTCCACTCTATTGCATACCTTTGTATCATCTGCGAAGAGACATACCTTCCTCTCCAGTCCCTCTGTAATGTTCCCAATAAAGACATTGAAGAATATCGGCCCCCACACCAACCCCTGCGGCACCCTGCTCATCACCTCTCCCTCTCCAGAGTACTCCCTGTTTACCACAACCTTCTGACTCCTGCTATTCAGCCAGTTCTCCACCCACAGAACTATTTTAGGATCCACCCCTAGACTGTGCAGTTTGTTAATCAGCCTTCTATGGGGATGGTGTCAAAGGCCTTTCTTAAGTCAGGCCAAATCCACCACACCTCCTGGGTTCACTACCTTAGTTACCCAGTCATGTCATAGATTAGTATAATGAGTTAGTGCAAAACAAAGTGCTTATCCTACATACTATAAAATTTAGGGTTAGATAAGTAAATACATGCCATATAAGGCAGTGTATGTGTGTTAGTGTGTGTGTGTGTGTGTGTGTGGCAATGTTCTCTGTGTGTAAAGTGGAATATATATGCATGTATGTGTATATGTATTAGTCAGTGTGTGTGTGTGTGTGTCACAACAATTAGAAAGTGCAGATAGGTGGCTCAGTGGTTAGTGCAAAAATTGCTAATCTACAGTCTCCTGCTATCTATATCATGTTCAGCCTTATACATGTCATTGCTGATTTAAATGACAGGTCTAGTGGCAATCCCCCACCCTCTGATGTCCCTCTGAGCCTGAAAAGAAGAACACAGTCTCTCATGTGGGAATTTTCTCTGTGGATGTTAGCAACCACTGCTTTATAGCTGGGGTCAGGGCTGATTCCAAACCTAAGTCAGCAGCCAGGTTCTTGACTAAAAGATCCAGATGGAACTTTGATCCAGTTGGCTACATTAATGACTTAAAAACCTCCCAACTCTGGCAGAGCTTCTACCTAACCAAAACAGTAAGCGCTGCTTACAACATCTTCCATGAAATTGTAATTAATGCCCTTAATACCTACGCTCCAATGGTAAAAACCCATATAAAGGCCAGGCCTCAACACTGGTTAACTAAAGACCTCAAGGCTGCTCTGTCAAATAGAGATAAGCTTTGGAAAAAAGTTTGCTTGTCTCATTCCCCCGTAGACTGGTGCCACTTCAGAGCAGCCAGAAATCACTGTACTAAACTAATTAGTGAGTCTAAGGCCAATTTCTTCCATTCAGAACTGAACTCCACCTCAAGCTGTCCTACTAAATTTTGGGCCACAATAAAAGATCTGTCTGGTCATATGGCAGGCAATGTGCTTCCCTCAAAAATTAACTCCTACAATGGTACTATTCAGGACAGAATGGAGATTTTACAGTCCTTTAACAATAATTTTGCTACTGCTGACCTTGCGGTCAATAATTCTTCTGCTTCTATGCTACGCTCACCAGCCACAGTACAGCTGTCAGCATCTAGTACCTCGAACACTATCTTTTCGTTTTCACCCACCTCCTTGAAAGATGTTGAAGACCTCATTCTTCAGCTGGATATAAAGAAAAGTGCTGGTGCTGACTCCTTCAATCCCTTCTTTCTAAAGATTGCTTACCATGTACTAGCAGTACCAATAACCCATCTGTTCAATCTGTCCTTACCGCAAGGGTGCATTCCCCGCTTATGGAAAACTGCTTATGTCATTCCACTGTTTAAAGCAGGGGACCCTAGCTATTTAAACAACTACTGGCCGATTTCCTTATTACCCGTATTGTCAGAACTCCTGGAAAAAATTGTGAATGCCCAGTTGAGAACTTTCCTTGAAACAACAAATCTCCTAAATCCAATGCAGTCCGTGTTCAGAGCTAATCATAGCACTATTTTGGCACTGGCTAAAGTTATGAATGATTGGCAATGTGAACTGGATAAAGAAAAATTTGTCTGCGCTGTTTTCTTGGACCTTATAAGGCCTTCGACACCGTAGACCATGGCCTTCTACTCTCTGCATTAAATTCGATTGGCCTGGACCCACCTTCCCTTCGCTAGTTTAATGACTACCTTACTGACAGGCAACAGCAGGTTATGGCCGGAGGCCAGTTTTCCCCTCTTAATCTTCTGACAAGAGGGGTTCCCCAAGGTTCCATCTTAGGGCCCCTGCTCTTTGCCATTTATGCATTGATGCTGACATCAAGGAGGCAAACATTATCTGTTCTCAGATGATACTGTGCTATATTTAAGCCGTACTATACATCTCCTGTAGCTGCCTGTGAAGACTTGCAAAGTAAATTTAATCTGCTACAACACCAGCTTATTAACAAAAAAACTTCTCCTAAACGCAAAGAAAACTAAAGCAATGCTACTCACAGCAGTTAATTGCACAACATTTCCGGCTTCCATTAGCACGCTTCCCCCTATTACCACTCTATTAGGAGAGAACTTGGAATTCGTACCAAAGTTTAAGTATTTGGGGGTCTGGCTTGACTACAAACTCTCCTTTATTGACCACATAGAGGACCTGCTAAAAAAACTGAGACAGAGACTCGGTCTCTTCTTCAGGATAAATCATTTTCTGACCTCTGATGCTAAAAGGCAACTAGTCCAGACGTCGTTCCTATCCTTAATTGACTATGCTGACTTTATCTATAGCCAGTGTACTGCCTCTCATCTTGGCAAGCTGGATACACTATATCACTGAGCATTGAGATTCATTACTGCCCTTCCCTTCTCCACCCATCACTGCTCCCTGTATGTAGCTGTGGGATGGACCTCTCTCCAGCAGAGGTGGAACAAAAATGCCGTACTTTGGGTTTACAGAGCCATTACCAACAAAATCCTGCGTTACATTGCCGACGGCTTGCCTCTAAACTTGATAGGTAATTATACGTTGAGAAGTAACTCATTGATCTCCTTGAAAGTGCCAAGGGTCAGCACATGGTTTGGGAGAGCGGCCATAAGCTTTGTGCTGCCCTCGCTCTGGAAAAAGCTCCAGAAATCTTTAAAATTAAGAACCCCAGTCAGTCTTGCTGTGT
Organism: Neoceratodus forsteri; assembly: GCA_016271365.2. Lineage (NCBI taxonomy): Eukaryota > Metazoa > Chordata > Ceratodontiformes > Ceratodontidae > Neoceratodus > Neoceratodus forsteri. Next base: position 66,297,387 of record CM057459.1, read on the forward strand.
TCAAGTCACTGTACACCAAAGCTGTCTCTGTAGGTTGCAACTCTTTCCACCACCTTTAGTTGATCGCCGACTGCCTATATACATCCACCTCCCTTCTAGGATTAATGTCATCTGCTCAAATCTTCTCCCCCTCCTTGGACCACAACCCCACATCTACCTTCCTGTCCATCATGCCAGGCAGGGCACTCCTGGGCTTCCTGTACTGTATCTGTCCTTGTCCAAACTCCCACCTTTAAGTGTGAATATGTTTGCTCCTTTTATCCCTTTCTCCTTCCCACCCCATTCTTTGCCCATCAGCTGTGTTACTATGCATATGTGTATGTATATGACTGCTTATGAACATGTATCTTAGCTATGTAACCTTTCTTCTATGCATGCATGTAATTTCTATAATTGTAATCATTTGCTTTGCTTCGATCTTGTGTGATGCAGGTCCATCTTGTAAATGAGCTTGCTCAATGGTGATTCGCCTGGATAAATAAAGATTTGATTGATTGATTGATTGATTGATTGAATGTCCTTTATTAATCTATGAAAAAAGGTCCATCACTGATGCAACCCCCCCAACCCAGCCCAACCTCACATTGAGCACCCTACCCCACAGTCTCAGACCCCCCACACCCCTCACTCCACTGTCCCATGGATGACCGCGTGTGCTGTGAGATTATATGAGAAATAAGGTAAGTGCAGTTGAAAACCATTGAAATACATTGAACTATACTTACCTTATTTCTCATATAGCAGTTGACAGTTCCAGCAGCAACACATGTCTTTGATGGAAGAGTGGATCTTCAAATTGGGACCTGTTCAGGTGAGTGAGGGTGTGTGGGGGAATCTGGGGTTGGGGTGGTGGGTGCTCAGTAGGTGGTCTGGTTGGGGGGGTGGGAGTTGCATCACCACCCAGTCTGCCCTATTAATCCTTTTCTAGTGTGAGGCCCCATACCCAAACTGAACTCTGGAGCCCTCCTTGCCTCCAGGATACCCTTGGGTGTATTGCACTCCTTCTTAAATTCTGTGACAATTTTAGCCCTTACCACCCCCTCTAGTAGTCTATTCTGGCATCTACCACCCTCTGTATGAAACATTTTTTCTCATGTTTCCCCTGAGCCTCCCCCCAACTTAATTTTGTGCCCCCTTGACTTGCTGCATCTCTTACTTTGTAAGATACTTCATTCATGTACTCTGTTTGTACCGATTATGTATTTGCATGTCTCAATCATGTACCCCCGTTTCCTCCAGGAAATACATATTTAACTCCTTTAGTCTTTCCTCATAGGTCTTATCCCGCAGGCCCTGCACTATTTTAGATGCATTCCACTGCACCATTTCCATCCTGTCTATGTTCTTTCTCAGATGAGACCTCCAGAACTGGACTCAGTATTCCAAGTGTGGTCTATCATGAGTGTCTTATACAGGGACACATGACCTCCCTCTTCTACTCATGATGCCCCTCCCTATGCATCCTAGCATCTGAATGGCCTTTCCAGCCACCTTATTGCACTTCCTAGTTTCTATTAAGTCCTCTGAGATGATAACACCCAGGTCTCTTTCCTGCATTATGACTGTCAGTACCTCCCCACCTAGTTCATGCTTTGCCCCTGGGTTCTAGTGCCCTAGGTGATTGATCTTGCACTTGCATTGACTCCCAGCTGCCATTCTTCAGACCATTTCTCCAAATTTTTAAGGTCATCCCTCATTCTTTCAACACCCTTTGTTGTGCCCACCCTATTGCATACCTTTGTATCATCTGCAACGAGGCACCTTTTCACTCCAGTCCCTCTGCAGTGTCCCCAATAAAGACATTGAAGAGGACCGGCCCCAACACTGATCCTGTGGAACTCTGCTCATCATCTCTCCCTCTCCAGAGTACTCGCTGTTTACCATACCACTACCCTCTGTCTCCTGACATTCCGCCAGTTCCCCTCCCACAAAACTATTTTAGGATACATCCCTAGGCTGCACAGTTTGTTAATCAGCCTATGGGGGATGGTGTCAAAGGCCTTTCTTAAGTCCAGATAGGCCACATCCACTGCACCTCCCTGGTCCACTACCTTAGTTACCCAGCCATGCCATAGATTAGTACAATGCATTAGTGCAAAACACAGTGCTTATCCTAAATACAGTAAAAGTTGGGGTTACATGTGTAAGTAAATAAATGCCATATAAGTCAGTGTATGTGTGTTAGTGTATGTTTGGCAATGCTCTGTGTGTGTAGACAGTGAACAGCTATGTTATACTGGAATATATATGCATATATGTGTATATGTATTAGTCAGTGTGTGTATCACAACAATGAGAAAGTACAGTTAGGTGGCTCAGTGGTTAGTGCAAAAATTGCTGGTCTACATTCGCCAACTATCTAGATCAGTTTCAGCATTATGCATGTCATTGCTGATTTAAATGAGGTATCTAGTGGCATCCCACCACCATCCGATGTCCCTCGGAGCCTGAAAATAAGAAAATGGTCCCTCAATGTTTTGTTTTTTTAAATCTGTAAAAATGTATGTAGACAGTGCACTGTAAAGTTACACTGAATATATATATATATATATATATATATATATATACACGTATGTGTGTATATGTATTCGTTTGTGCATGTATTACAACTATTAGAAAGTGCAGTTAGGTGGCTCAGTGGTTAGTGCAAAAATTGCTAGTTTATACATTTCTCACTCCCCACAATATCATTATTTTGCAACTGCATTGGCTCTTGCTAGAGTTTGTATTATTGTGACAAAGCTACACTGTCTGTCTATGCAGCATAGTGAAAGCCTTTTACAGTTGTATCACACTGTTTTTAGGTGCCCCGAGTCCCTATCATTTTGTTACTGTGACAAAGCTACACTGCATGTCTCTGCAGTATAGTAAAAGCCTTTTATGGCTCTATCACCTGTTTGTTAGGTGTCCCTGAGCCCTGTCATTTATAACCGTAACATAGTCAGCTACACTGTCTATCCAGCAGTTAGTAAAACAAGATCCTTTCATTGCTGTACCTGCTATGTCTCATACTTCCCAGTCTAAGTCTACAAAAAGGAAGCACAGTGCTGCTGCACATGCAACTGTTAATGATATGGAAGATGTGGTCTCAGCCCAGCCAACCTCAGTGAAAAACAAAAGGTATAATCAAAATCAAGTGAGACAGGCCCCAGACCAATCAAGGCTACCATAGAACTGTGAGAGACTGGAGTAAAGGGCCCACTCACCAATAGGATTAAATATAGTTTTTTTATTTAAGTTGTTGCATCCAGACTAAAGACATCCTATGTTTCAAGGATATATATTCCCCTTCTTTAGGGAGTCTGGTAATTTTTCTAAAATTATAATTAGAAATTAAGAAAACTGTAATGTACATTTCAAAAAACATTTTTTTGGTTTTTATACAAACAGAGATATCGTTAGGAGCCGCACTTACTGTTAATATTCCAATGTAACTGCCATTTGTATAATGCCACCATCGCAAAGGCTTTTTTTCTTTCTACATATACTAATATGGACACCATTATATGCATGTAACAATTAAGTATTGTAATGATGTATAGCTAAATATTTATGTGCCCCACCTGGGATTAGACCATCGACTTTATCTTCTTTCTAGATTTCAAGCATTTCATTATTCATGGCATTGTACAGAGATTTAGGACAAAAAAGATGATTTCAATTTTTTCAGTATTAATTGTTCATATCTCAAATTCCTTCTAGACAGAATTAAACATCTTCATAAATGGAACTTGCCTTTGTCATCATTATAAATCAATAAAATTCATAACTATCATATCATTACACAGAATCCAGCAGTGCAATTCCAACTTTATATTTTGCTATCACCGAGTTTTCTGTGGTACTGCCAGCTTACTAAACTCACATTCATTTTCTAAAAATGTGTTTCACCATTAACAATTAAAGTGTTTTTATCCATTTTGTGGAACTATACTAAAATTCCTCACAAAATCTATTGATAGCACCTTGTGGGTTCACAAACCTTTCATTCATCATATGTATATATTACATACAGTATATCACTGTGTACCTTTTAAATTAGTGACCACATTGCTGATGCAAATTCTGAATTTATTGATGCCAGAAATGTTGACTGTAGTCCCTCTTTAAACTGTTTTACTAAACGTTATTATATTACCTTAGATTTGGATGGTCTCTCCACTGTGTTCTGCTGGTGGGCACATCACATTCACCACATTCTGGTCATCTCCACAATAAAAGGAACATGCACTCCAGTAGTCTGTTTGATCATGGTATTATAGAAAGTGAGTGAGCACAGCAGAACACAGTGGAAAGACCATGCACATCTAAGGTAACATAATAAATTCTAGTAAAACAGTTTAATGCTACTTATAATTATAACTTACAATGTTAAACACAGGAACACCTTGAAAACAGGTCTCTCCTGGCCCTATGGTGTAATATTTGCTTGCCAAATAGTTGCCTGTATAAATAAAGTTATTTTACTACTACTACTTAAAGAGATAGTGTACTGCCTAAAACTAATATTACATTTTAAAAGCAGCCAACCATTACCTTTTATATCTGAGGTACTTCTTCTTTTCCCCTTGTTTAATTGGAAGCTTGTTTACCTAATGTTAGTAGATGTGATGTGTGGCTCAGTTATTAGACTGGCAGCTGACATATCTTGCTCTACTGCCCCACGCTACATCATCAGCATTGTGACCTCACTGACTGTGACATCACTGCTACTTATGAACAGCAAATGAGTGCCTGCCAGGTCATCCACCTGTTATGTCACTGTCAGTGAGATCATAATGGTGATGATGTAGTGTGGGGCAGTAGAGTTAGTTTATGTCAGCTGCCAGGGTAAGAGCTGTTCCACACATCCAGCACAATATTATCACATAGAATACTTTCTGATGAGCAAAAGGAAAAAGAAAACTACTTCAGAAATAAAAAATTTGTATTATGTTCCTGTCTGCCTGTTTTGGCTCCACTATCTCTTTAAGCTGGGGACATAGAGTACAATAAAAGATCATACACAGAAAAAAATGCAAGGCTTTCAACAATAACCACCGAGGTGGTCACTAGTTTAAAAGGTACACAGTGATATACTGTATGTAATATATACATAAGATGAATGAAAGGTTTGTGAACCCACAAGGTGCTAGCAATAGATTTTTTTTTAAGAATTTTAGTATAGTTCCAGAAAATGGATAACAAACACTTTAATCGTTAATGGTGAAACATATTTTTAGAAAATGAATGTAAGTTTAGTAATCTGTCACATCAATACCATAGAAACCTGTTCGATAAAAAAACATAACGTTTGAATTGCATTGCTAAATTCCGTGTAATTAAATGATGGTTGGGACTGTTATTGATCTACAATGATGATAAAGGCAAGTTTCATTTATGAAGATGTTTAATTATGTTTAGAAGGAATTTGAGATATGAACAATTAATACTGAAAAATTGAATGTAGCTTTTTTGTCCTAAATCTCTGTACAATGACGTGAATAATGAAATGCTTGAAAACTAGAAAGAGGATAGAGTTGGTGGGCTAATCCCAGGTGGGGCACATAAATATTTATCTATAAATTAGTATACTACTTAATTGTTACATATATATATATATATATATATATAATGGTGTCCATATTATTATATACAGAAAGAAAAAAGGTATTTGCGATGGTGGCAGAATACAAATGGCAGTTACATTGGAATATTAACAGTAAGTGTGGCTCCTGTACATATCTCTCATTTTATATAAAAAAAACATTAAAAAGTTTTTTGAAATGTACATTACTGTTTTATTAATTTATAATTATAATTTTTAGAAAAATTATGAGACTCCCTGAAGAAGGGTAATATATATCCTTGAAACACTGGATTTTTTTAGTCTGGATACCACAACTGAACAAATAAAAAACTATATTTAAACCTAGTGGTGAGTGGGCCTGTTACTCCAGTCTCTCACAGTGTTAATGATCTGGACAATGTGAATCATAGCACTAATGAAGAACATAACAACAATAATAATAACATCGCTGGGACTGTCACTAAATGTCCTGAACCAAAAAGCATGTTAGCAATGAAATGATAATAGAGTTTCGGAAAGAACTGACTGGAGTTACTCTTAGAGGTACTGAAAGTTTTGTCACATGTGCCAGGATACTTCCAGCTGCTGAAGTAGCATACAAGGAGGCACCCTCCTCAGATATAAGCTGAGATGTTGAGGCAGTGAATGCTGATCGAGATGGTGGTGATAGTGGGGAACTGGGATAGCCCAGGCTATGTCCCACATAATGATGACAGCACTTCCAGTTCTTTTCAGTCTTGTGGCGATGATGAGGTCACTAGTTTTGATGAGGGGTTAGGAGAGGATGTCACTGTAAGGCATGAGAGGCAAGTGCAGAAACAAAAATCATATGTTAAACATAAGAATAAGAAGACGAGTATGAATGAGAACAATTAATCTCAACAAGGAAATGGCAGTGTAGGGTTTCCTTCAGGTCCCTTGACTGTACAAGAAATAATGCCAGGCACCTTGGCACAAAGCAAAAAAGGTAAATCTTTAGTGTGGAATTTATTTTATGTTGACCCTGTAGACAACTCTCAAGTTGTATGCAGTCTGTGCAAAAAGAGCATCAGCTGTGGTGGCAAACCAGAAAATTTTGGAGCATCAGTAATAATGCGACATGCAAAGGCAAAACACCCAGTTAAGTGGGGCAGGGCAAGGGGCAGTGTGGTTGGTATGGGCAGTAATGGAGGTGATGGTGGTGGTGGTGGTGGTGGCCATAGTGACAATGGACTGGAAGCATGAGGTGACACTGAATCACTTGATGTGTCCTAAAAGTCTTCACACACACAGATTGTTTTCTGACACCATCAGGTACTAGAAATCCCAAATTAGACAATAATTCCAGAAATGGCTTACTCCATATTCCTTATCTCCAGGGTTTATAGTGTCAGATAATGGTGCCAACGTAGTCAAAGCTGTTAGAGATGGCAACTACTAACACATACCTTGTTTTGCACATTATTTAAATCTTCTCATCCATAATTTCTTCAATGAAAATAGAAATGTTGAAAACATGTTAGGTCTTGCTAAGAAAATATGTGAGCATTTCAGCCACTCTCTGAAAGCACAAAAAAATCCTGAAGGGGCAGCAGAGGTCAAACAACTTACCACTGTATACCTTAAAGCAGGAAGTTCCAACCTACTGGAATTCAACATTTTATATGTTGGAAAGGCACCTTGAACCGCAAAAAGCTGTACATCACTACGCCATGCATAATCAAATAGATAAAGTAGACATCATGCTCATTTCCAGTATATGAAGTCTACTTGAATCTTTGGTCACCTTACTGGAGCCATTTGAGGCTGCCATATGTGATGTCAGGGCAGATCATGCAACTCTGAGTCAAATTCTTCCTCAAATAAGATTTTTTCACATTTTTTTTGATGACATAAAGAAGGACTTTCAGTCAAAAGAAGACACCACCACTGTTATGCTGGCAGATGACTTGAGTCTCAGACTGTTGACTGATCAGACAATAAATGCCATGTTTAAGAATAACACCTATGTGTTGGTTATATTGCTTGATCCCCACTTTAAGGGAAACATTGAAGTCATCCTTCCTGTAGGGGAAGACCTTGACTATTGGAGAGATCTTCTGCTAACCAAATGTGACATTGCCTGGCCAATACCATTGAGTGACGTACGGCAGCCAAACTATGTTGAACCATCAAAGTGCACCTCAGGTGCAGACAATAGCACATCTATAATTTCTTCACAATCACCAGTGTCATCAGCAAGGAAAATGTCTGCCATGGGTATAGTTTCTGGAAACAGCAGCAGGCTCACTCACAGCAACTGTGCCTGTCATACCTGCCTCAGCAATGGCTGCCATGGGTATAGATTTTTGTAAACAGCAGCAGGTTCACTCAGAGCACCTGCACCTCTTTAACCTGCCTCAGAAATGCCCACCATGGGTATGACTTTTGGAAACAGCAGCAGGCTCAATCAGAGCAGCTGCGCCTTTTATACCTGCTTCATAAATGACAAGGCTCGGGGCACCAAACAAAGAGTATAACAGTATTTAGAAAATGGGCCAAGAAATCCCTGGGCTCTGATTGGCTGATACCTCTGGCAAGGTGGGTGTCTTTCAGACAACAGAGCCTGGGTAAAAAAAGTGCCAGTCTCAACTGACCTGATTTAGTTCCAAAGTCCTTGTGCCAATAGAACCTTTAATTTAAAATTGCCGCCATATTGTTTTCCCACTTAGCGAGAGATAACTCCCCCCCCACACACACAGACACACACACACACACATTGTGTTGGCACATCACAGTAACAGTAACTTTTTTTTTAAAGTAAAAACTGTCTGTGCACTTTTTCATTTTGCCCCAGACACAGAAATCAGCTCTTTCATTTTACATTACCACCGGTAGCACGTTGCGTGCTCAGCACTACTGCTCCACATCATTGTCTCCCCAACTTCCCTCATTCTACACCCACTGAAACAGAACTACAAATGTGAGGCTTTTTTGTGTTGGAAAACTAGTTTGCGAGTAATTCATAATGTCCCCTTCCCCTCGTAGCACTTGCATACCTTTCAGCGCTACACACTAGGGACCCTGAGACTGTGCTGACTGTGAAGCTCCTCCACATTCCATCAAATGAAATTCTCTTGTCATCCTACCCGATCGTAGTATAAAAATAAGATTGAGGAAATAAAAAGCTTCTGTGATTAACATCTGGGTTTTCCATCAACCTACTTGCCACAAGTACTGTTCACCTTAAATTAGAAATGTATAACAGCACTTCGGGTTAAACTTGAAAATCAAAAAGAAAATAATTTAGAGCGCTCACACCAACATCACAAATTGCACACTTCCTGGTTACATGAGGGAGGGTCATGCAAGGTTGTGCACCTAACAGTCATATCTTCTTGCAGGACGAGAAGACTCCTGTTTTTTGTTTATTTGTTTTTATAAACTTGAAATGATGGCAACAGTTGGGGAAAGCTGTATAAAAACTCCATCTCTTCTTGCAGAGGTGGTGGTATGTGGGGTGGAGCATAAGTAGGAAAGAATGGTTCTGTGAGGGGGTAACAGAGATGGAACAGCACAGAAAGAGAAGGACTACTTTACCCCTCAAACTTTTTTCTAGCATTTCTATTCATTTTGAAAGTAATTTTCTCTCTTATTTTATTACTTAATTAAAATATTCATCAATGCCCATTTTCTAAGCACAATAATATTCTCCAGGGTGGGCGGTATTGGGGAATACCGGACCTTCCAAGGGCTATAAGGCCCTCCGCCTGCAGCGTCATGCCTCATTAAACCCCTGGGTGGTCCAGTATTCCCCAATACCGCCCACTCTGTTGGGTATCATTGCTTACAAAGTCTGCCATCAAAAACAAAGTTTCACATTTTTGTTATAGTCATAGTAAGGTAATAGGGTAGTAGAATTGGATAGTACCTACATGACCCGAACCAACTACCCATTTTTCATTAGAGCATTTTTAGGGTAATTTCTGGTAGTCTACAGGTACCCATTGGTGCCATTTCGCATTGAGTTTTATAAATCACTCTCACTTTGCTGACCAATCAGAAGTGCGCAATCACTTACCTCTATTGGCCATACAGATGTTGGCGCATGCACTCGATCACCTGATTCCCACCATGCTGCACTGCTGCTCGCTTCTGACAGGAACTCCTTACAGATCAACCAGATACAGTGTTAAGAATCATGGTTTACCTACGTTTTGTGGCAATAATGTTAAAAAAATCCTTGTATGCATTTGTTCTGTGTACCCTGTTTTTTTAACTGCCATTTTGGACCACATCTAACAGACACTACCGGAAAAAAACAATCGATTCTGCAGGCAGAGAAGGGACCCAAGAAAAGATGAAAATAAAGCCATGACTAGCGCAACTTTCCATCTGTGATTTTTTTGCAGCAAAGTGAGAGTGCTGCATAATATATTAATACATATACAATGCAGTGTTTCTTACAAGATAAGAATGCTGTTTCATGCTGTTTGGGGTTGACAGAACCCCTCAGCTTCGCTTTGCTGTCCTCTCACCCAAAACAGCATGAGATAACGTTCTTATCATGTAAGAAACACTGCCTAGTATACGTATTAATATATATTTCAGTACCTGCCCATGCCTATGCGAAACATTGCTGTTTCTGCTCCCCAAACTGTATGTGACAGCAATAGTTAACTACTGTAAAAGCCAAACCACAGCAAACTGAAACAAAAAATAAATAGGATGTCCATCATGTACAAAACAAAAAGATCATAATTTCTAAAAGGCACACCTCAGAAGCAACTTTATAAAACTTGGTGACATGCACACAATGGCTAACCATAGATATGATCAATTTACATTTGTTTATTTTGTTAGACCACTGCCCACCTGGGAGGATCTGTCGTGGTGGCTCTGCTTTCCACTAACTCTCCCCTAGATGGTACTGACTTCATTATGTGGCAAACTCAGAGAGTGTCAATGTCATTACAGAAGGGCAAGATATCATCCATCTCATACAGTCACTGACACCGACTTTAGGAGGTGGCTAGGTCACTTAAAAAAGCCAAATACTATTCAATCCCATCTCTAAGTATGATTATTTGAAGTTAAATACCACTACAACCAGGACACCATCATACTTAAATTGTTCATCAGTTCACAGCAAATTAAATGTCCATGCCCAGGTACCACTCTACCATGCTGCTATGCCACAGGAGGAGTGGCAGAGAGAATACTTTTGCACTGGGCACTGTCCACTTGAAGAAGTAAAGGCACCAACTGAGATAAAACTCTGCAGCACCAACTCCTTCTGGGAAGCACTTTTCTGTGAGAGTTGAACTTGTCGGACATGAGACGAATGAGGGACAGAGCAATTTTGGGGGGGGGAAGAAGGATGCCCCTCACAATGATGGTCAGTTGAGACTCGAGGTGTGCACCAGAGCCTTTGAAATGTTTGCAAATTCTCTGTATTGCTCACCCCTTCTCTCTGATTTTCCAAATTTGTGCCCCTCCCACGGTCGTCCACCCCACCCGGGTGACCATATTTTATTAATAAATCCAAGTATGGCAATTAATAAAACACAAGAATTTGGACAGCCACACAAGTTCCTCCATCTAGTGACCTGTGTGCTCTGATTCTTGTGTGTATTGTCTGTAGTGGTCCATGACTCTAAAGAAAATGCCAAACTCAGTTCCAGCAGTAACTACTAACATTAAAACTTCCACTTATAGAGGACAGCTTTCAGCACCAGCTCCATTACAAATAAAACCATCACCACAAATTAAGTCCTGTTCTGTACCCATCCCACTGGGATAATCCCAGCCTTGAGCTGGTCAGATCACTATATGAAAGCTTCTCTGCATACAATTACATACAATTTTTAACCCCACCCCCACCTCACCCAACGACTGCCACCAATCCCATTGTCACATTGATGTATTATGTCTAGCACATCCAGCTATGGAGTGCTGTAATCACAGAAGCACCCCTGCTACCCTTTTAGGAAAGCACACAGTAGCCAGAAAAATGCTCTCGTTCAGTGACCTGACCAATCAAGACTGCTGGATACAAAAAACAATGTATCTTTTACTATTACCAAATTATTCTCAGTCTAAGAATCTTCCACTAGATATCTCAGTCATCCTCAAAATAAATAGAAAAATCAATAAACTAGAAAGAAAAATATCCTTCCTATAGTAAGTCAAAGTCTACATTATCAAAAAACTACCCCATCCCCAAAGAAAGTAAGAAACAGAAAATTCCTTATTTTAAATAAACTTAACATTGCATGAATTTCCGTGGACTAACTACAAATTACTGAACTAAAAAATCAGCATAATAAAAAAATTCTCCATGTTATTATATTAGACTTACCTTAAAACTTTCCTGGTGCTGCTGTAGCCTTATGCAAGTTTCTCCCACCCCTCCTCCTTCCCTTTACCATCCCCTCTACTATCTCTACCCAACTTGTCCTTGCCTACTTCTGCCCCTTATTCTAAGTCCTCACCTTATTCTGCCACTGGCAGTGATCTCCACACTCTGAAGGGGCCAGTTCCAGGTATGACTCATCCTTCCTTATCCTATCCCTTACCCCACCTCCCTCCTGAGCCCCCTCTCTACCCCCCTGCACTTAAACAAAGGAATTAGTTCACTTTAACTAATAACTTGCACTTTTTATTGTCTGAGGTGCTCCCAGATTGCACTAGCCCTGTGTTAACTTGCCCCTCGCAACTGATTTTTTTGTTCACTTTGCTCAGGTAATGTTCCCCCCATTGTGATCGTCTCCTTCCCACAGCTGGTTTCCCCTGTCTACCCCTCTACCCCTCCTTGATATCCCCTCACTGCATGTCATTCATTCAATAATTGCTAAATGATCTGCCTCTAAACTATGATCCATTCCTGCAAGGAGTTGGTGTCAAGGCTACATTAAATTTCTGTACAATGTTCCTCAGATATGCCACTTGTAATTAAATGCATATTCCACAGGTATGACTATCTGTATGTCTTGTCACAAATGCAATTGTATGATTATTTATATTTTTTAACTGTATGTCTTGTTACAAATGTAATTGAATGTTTAATTTCTTGGATATATTAAATGGTAAACTGTATGTCTAATTCTTCATCCAATTGTACTCCCCCTCCCCCACCAGGTCATACCAGGAGATGAGCAACTTGTTGTTTGGTGTGCCTTCTTGTTGAAACATTTCAATAAATAAATAAAATAGTAAGGGTATGTAGTTGTCCTATGGACTTGCTGGCTGGCTACTCATCTGCACTAACCAAGTCTGTCCTGTAGTCTGTGCTATAGGGTTGGCAATGGATCTTCCAGTGAAATTTCCTCTGAGTCTGTGGAAGTCTTGCTGGGTCTCTGGTGCATGGATAGGTTGATGTGGGAACCAGTCCTCTGAACAGTAAAGAGCATATGCTGCATTCCCAATTTTAGGCAAGCAGCTAGAATGCCCTCTATTGTTTTGCTTTTCCCACCACAGCTTTGCATGAGCTAGCCCATATGATTGGTCCTTATAGGACCAATCACAATCAAACCTAGACTGTAGCCACCCTATTGGCCACTGTTAAATTCCTTGCTGCTCACTGGCTGTCTGGACAAGCCAGTGTCTGACTTTAAGATGCAGCAGCTTGTAGCTGGTAGAAACAGTTTAATAAACCGAGCCACCCATCTGTGCAAGTGAAGAACTTGGGACAACTCTGGTAGAAAGTTTTTAATATATTCTGCTGCCAGCTGCTAGTTTTTTGCTGCTGTAACTGAGTCCACCTGCCAGTGACCCAGACCCTGGTAGAGAGGAAGAGAGGAGAGATTACTGGAGGAGAGAGATGGACAAGGACCCAAAGCTGCTGGTGGCTCAAGACACTTTCAGACACAGCCGCACACTCGTTCGACCCCAGCACGTACCGCTACCTGCACCTGCCCCCCCAACACCCGGTCATGGTCGTGGAGAGTCAGAATGAGAGTGTGAGCCAAGCTGTTATGGAACCTTTAGGTTGGGCATGAGTGAGTAAACACCAGCACTGCTGTAATCATTCTTTTGGAAACAAATTATTCAACAGTTCAGCTCATATATTTATAGTTCGTTTGCATCATCAGGTAAGGGAAAAGGTCTGACCCACCATATGACGCACAGGGGAAATGCCAGACCTCGACCAACAACTAACACACTGAAATCTGGCCAATGGAAAATCATGTACACAAATGCCTACAGTCTGGGAAACAAGATCCCAGACCTGCAGGCAACAATGACAGAGGCTAAACTGGACATAATAGCCATTAGTGAGACATGGTTCACCAGTAACCACATTTGGGAGACTTCAGTTCCCGGCTATGCATTGTTGAAAAGAGACTGAGGTACAAAAAGGGGGGGGGAGTGGCCCTTTATGTCAATGAAAATATCAAAGCTATAGAAATTCAGAATATACATAAGGAGCCAGAAGAACTGTGGGTCACCCTGGAAACAGGAAATGGGAAACCCATATGAACTGGGGCTGTCTACAGGCCTCCAGCTCAGGGGAGAACATAGACACATTACTGTAAGAAGATATACAAAACATGACAGCTAAAGGGAGGTTCTGATAATGGGAGACTTCGACATGCCAGATACAGATTGGTCAATACCAGCAGGAACATGCACCAGAACTAGACACATGGTGGATTCCCTTCAGGGGGAGGGCCTCAAACAACTGATACAGCAACCCACAAGAGACAGGGCTATCCTAGATCTAGTACTGACTAACGGAGAAAGGATCACAGATCTCCAGGTAGAAGGTCACCTGGGAACCAGTGACCATCACATGGTATGGTTCAATTTGGCCACTAAAACTAAATCATCCCATTTCAAGGCAAAAATATGGGACTTTAGAGGAGCTGACTTTGATAAGATGGCCAACAGAGTTAAGCTAGCCCTGGCAAGAATAAATACAGCTGAGGGGGTACAGGCAAAGTGGGCAAGCATTAAGGATGCAATACTTGAAGCAACATCCCATTGTGTTAGAGAGAAAAGCAAGAGCAAAAGAAGGAGGAAACCACTTTAGTTCTTACAAACAGTAGCAGAAAAGGTCAGACCCAAAAGTCTGGCCTTCAGGAAATATAAGGGAACGCAGCAGGACAAAGATAGGGAGGCATACCAAACTTCCCTAAGAGAAGCAGGGAAGGCAGTAAGGCAGGCAAAGGCCCAAACCGAGGAAACACTAGCATGGACAGTAAAAGAAGGGGACAATACTTTCTATAGATACAGTCAATCAATCAATCAAAATTTTTATTTATCCAGGCGGACATCGTTGAGCAATGCTCATTTACAAGATGGACCTGGGTGGAACATAGTGAACATAACAATACAAAGCAGTGCAATTGAATACAGATATGTATTGAAAACAGGTCAACAAGAAGCAATAGAACATACAAGCATGTAGCAATTCGAGGCAGTAGTGCAAAAAGAGGGAGCATGTACATATAATTCAACTAGGACACAGTAATGGAGGACAGGAAAAGAGAAGAGAGAGAGGAGGAGAAAGAGGAAGCATGATTGAAGTAATATAGCAGAATAAGAAGCAACTTGGGCAGCAAAAATTCAGAATAGAGGGGAGTGGAGGGAAGAGGAGATAATTGGGGTGCAGGGAGGAGAACAGGTGGGGTAGGAGAAGAGTGTATGCAAGGCGTAATGGTGGAGACCATATGAGAGGTGAGAGAGTTGCAAGGGAAGGGGCGTGGAGATAGTCTCAACCAGAGGGTACAAAGAATTTCTACCCTGAAGATGGGAGTCATAGACTGAAAATAAGGTTGGGAGCAAGTGAGGGGAGAGGAGGGGAAGGAGGTGATAGAATGTCTAGGGCTTGGAAAGGCGGTGGACAGTACGAGGAATTTTTGATATTTTGAGTACTGTGCAGGGCGGGATGAGATACTATGAAAGACACTGATCCAGATCGTGGGAGGGAAAAGCAATTACATACTTCTTTGAATGAGTGGGAATATAGAGTCTTAAAGGCAGAGAGGCAGACAGGGATGCACAATAAGATACATTAGTGAAAGCAGAAAGTCAAGAGGGGGTATTGCAAAGATCAAAGGGGGATAAGGGGGAGTGTGTGGAGGAGGACCAAGGAAAAGCATTTATCCTAAATAGAAACTTCTGCTCAGTATTTGCTGAGGAGAAGGTAGGTCAGGGCCCACAGCTCAGCACCATGGACAAAGGGGGGGGGGAGGTGTGCACTAGTCCTTTCACAAAAGAAAGGGTCCTACAAGAGCTCGCTAAGCTCAGGGTGGACAAGGCAATGGGACCTGATGGCATACATCCCAGGGTACTAAAGGAGCTAAGGGTGAAACTAGCAGAGTCATTATCAGAACTGTTTAGTGAGTCTCTGAGCACAGGAGAGGTCCCAGAAGACTGGAGAAGGGCTTATGTGATCCCATTCTGCAAGAGTGGTAGCAGGGAGGAGGCAGGAAACTACAGACCAGCGAGTCTTACCTCAGTAGTGGGCAAGATTATGAAGGCACTCCTTAAGGAAAGGATAGTACAACATCTGGAATCCATAGGAGCACAGGATCCAAGACAGCATGGGTTTACAACAGGAAGGTTCTGTCAAACTAATCTCACAGATTTCTTTGACTGGGTAGCCAGAGTGGTGGACCAAGGGGGTGCAGTTGATGTCGCCTACCTTGACTTCAGCAAAGCTTTCGATATTGTTCCATATAGAAGATTGATTAATAAGCTGGGTAGGCTCAGGGTGGGTCAGAATTTGGTCAACTGGTTGGGAAACTGGTTGATGGGCAGAAAACAGAGAGTGGTGATAAATGGTATACAGTCAGAAGAGATGCAAGTCACAAGTGGGGTACCTCAGGGATCAGTCCTTGGGCCAGTCCTCTTCAATATCTTCATTAGTGACATTGCAGATGGACTGGAGGGTAAGGTTTGTCTGTTTGCAGATGACACCAAGATCTGCAACCGAGTAGATGATCCAGATGGGGTGGGCAGAATGAGAAGAGAGCTGGATAAACTGGCAAAATGGTCAGAAGAGTGGCAACTGGGGTTTAACGCAAAGAAGTGCAGGATCATGCACATAGGGAAGAGAAACCCTGAATCCACCAGTAGGTTGGGAGGAGAGTTGCTGGCAATAACAAGGGAAGAAAGAGACTTGGGCATCATCATCACAGATGACCTGAAATCATCCAGGCAGACCACTAAAGCAGTAGGTAAGGCTGGAGGGATGTTGGGGTGTATTAGTAGGGGTATCACAAGTCATAAGAGGGAGGTAATAATCCCTCTTTACAAGACACTGGTTAGGCCCCATCTGGAGTACTGCGTGCAGTACTGGAGGCCGCACCTGCACAAGGACTTTAACAAAATGGAGGTAGTCCAGAGAAGGGCAACCAAAATGGTGCAGGGACTGCATCAGAAAACATATGAGGACAGAGCTCAATATGTATACCCTAGAGCAAAGGAGGGAGACAGGTGATATGATCGAAACATTCAAACATCTTAAGAGCATTAACAAGGTGAAAGAGTCTAACATGTTTCAATATAAGAAAAATAGCAGAACAAAAGGACACAGCATGAGATTAGAGGGAGGCAAATTAAGGTGCAATGTGAGGGAGTTCTTTTTCACTGAAAGGGTGATGGATGCATGAAATGGCCTACCTCAGGAAGTGGTGGATATGAATACAATGCAGGGCTTCAGACAGGCATGCTATAGGCATAAGGGAGCAATACAGATGAGTATGAATAGATAGGCCATAGGCAAAGTAAAGGCCTATGGCACATTCATAAGGTAGAAAAAATGGGCAGACTGGATGGGCCTTGTGGTCCTTATCTGCCATCAACTTCTGTGTTTCTATGTTTCTATGGTCATCCTGGTCTGTGCCAGGAGTTACAGTTGGGACTGCCGTGCAGGTTTGTTTTGGGGTTCTGGGGGCTGCTGGAGAAAGACATCACTGCCACCAAGAAAAAACAGAGCAGGAGACAGGAAAATCAGGTAACTGGAGAGCAGACCACAAAAGTGGATCATCTGGGAAAAAAACAGGCAGGTGGCAACCCCAATTTAATTATATATGGGTATATTTTATATGATGTAATAAACCGTATTTATTGCCAGTGTAGAAAGTGAGCTGGTGAGGACAGAATGTCAGCTCATCATGAATAGACCAGCTGATCAGAGCCAGCAGAGTAGAATGAGCTCTTAAAAGTAAAGCTGGACTGATTAGAGTCCTGAGAATGGTTTAGTGGTAGTTTACCAAGAAAAACATGATGTAAGACGAATGCATTTTATACCCTTATAATCAGTGATTTCTTAGTTGTAAGAATTAACCAATTATAAGGTTGTAAAATGCAGGTGACGTGACAATATTAATATTCCTTTATGTATTATAAAGAAAGTTACTTAACATTACAATAAATTATTTTTTAAACAATAACATTGATTTTAAAGGTGATAGTATCTGTAAAATTATTATGAGTGATGCAGTGAATTGCTGGTGATACTATGGTCTTTTTGAGAAATACCTTATTCAACCATTTATATATACACATAGGAAGTATGGTAACTGTACAGTACCTGGATGCATAACATATTGCTAGATAGAACCCTTAGAGTTATTTTCTTCAGCTATGGAATTGAGTAACAAGATAATCAAATGATCAACCCATCCTCAACTTTGAATTTGTTAGTGTGACAAAACTGGGCCATATTATTTTAACTGCTATGATACTGTAGCTTGTTTCCAGGTGCATCCGGGGGTGCGTTACATGAGATGTCATACAAGAAAAAAACAAATGATGCCACATAACTACTAAATGGATGTAGGCTAGCTAAACTGTACACTAGCTTACAATTAAATACAATGGTAAGTTTAGATGAACACACACCATACAATAATTATGATTTCAGTGGTGGGCAAAGCCAGAGGATGAGATGAAGTCAGAGGCAATAAGATTCTGTTTTAATGCAAATGTTCTCAAGAATAAAGAACAGGGTGTGATGAATGAAAAAATAATGAAATAGAAGCTGAATTGTGTCTTAATATTATATTTTTTAGAAGTGTTCATGGAAATTGTGAAAATACTTAACATTTAGGGTAGAAAAAGGTCTGATTTAATCTTAGGCACCAGGTGATTCTTCATATCAAAATTTAAGGGCACACACAACTTCAGTTAACACTAGGGGCAAAAGATCAAGGGTTGGATTTTCAAAGCCCTATGATGGACACAAGGTGCTTGCATCAAACAGTTGTGACGCAACTTGCACCTTGCATCAAAAGATGGGGCATTCCTGTTTCAGAAATGCGGTCTGTGACTGAATCAGGAGCCGCTGCGTCCATATGGTGCTGCTCCACCCTTGCAGCTAAAATGAGGGTGCGCCATACTGCAAGGGGGCTTGTGCTATGGTGGGGCTGCAACATCCCCTTTTCTGGGATGCAAGAAGCCCTACTGTTGCCGTAGCAAGGGGCTGGAAATAGACCAGCAGAAACCTAGTCTAAGCCCCTTGCACCACTGCAGACACTGTGGTGACATGTGCTTAGGGTGCCGTAATAGGCATGTATGTGGGCAGCATGGGCACAGGGTGGCACACTGGTGACTAAGTAAGAGGTGGGTGATCAAATCAGTGCAGTTGCACCCAGAGTGGGTGCAGAGTATGGATCATTACTTGCACAGACACAGAACGGTAAATGAGGGGGTAGAGCAACACACAGTGCCATGGCCCCACATGGGCACAGCCTTGGGGGACTGCTGCCAGGGCTGTGCCAGTGTGAATTTTGAAGTCTGGGATCATGGAAGTGAAAGAAAAGGAATTTGGTTTCAGTACCTTTTATACAAACTATATCTCCAAGTGCTCTACATCCAGGAGAGGGAGGGAGGGGAAGAGAATGCTGCTGCCATTTTCGGCACAAATGGAGATTCAAAGAGTGTAGAGATCAGGGAGATTAACAGGTTGAGCACAGGGAGATTAAATGACTCGCTTAGGTGAGAAATTGGTGCTTTCTTATACCACACAGCCACAGCTGCTGGCATTCAGTCTGTTTGTCAGAACACTGTCATGGTGCTTCAACCTGCAAGATTCCCCCTTGCACTGTAGTGCAAACAAAAGAAGGGCACTCAAACGCTTCAATAAAAACATTCCCAACAGCAGTTTCTTTTTCAGGGAGCCTGCAAAGAATTGCAGCTGGGGGGCATTGTCTGTGGGAACAGCCCTGACTGACACCTGAGCTGGCAGATTAGCTAGGTAGGTAAACACTCACCTAGGGCAGGGGGTAGGCAGGTGGGAGTTCCCATGATGGCTGGAAGCTTAGGGCAGAAGGGGTGGAGCTTAGGTGTATAAACTGGATAATCCAATGAGAGATTTCTCTCTTGCTTCATGTCCTCCAGCAAGAGATGGTCAGCAGGTTTTGCAATATTTGAAGGGAAATTCGTCAAAAGTAGGGTGGGCTGAGGACTTACTACAGTCAGATTATGTCCATGCATGCCAGTAAGTCTGGTTGGGAATGGCTAGAGTACAAAGAAGAGTTGCATAGGTGCAGTAGACTGAGCCAGGCGAGCATGGGGCATGCTGGTTCTTCACCTATTGTGGGCAATAGACCTGGGGTACTGCAACACTCAGACAGCAGATTCCCAGTTAGGTGACCTCTGTCATCAAAATAAGGGGATGCAGGGTAACAGTGGAAGGGGGTGAGGTTGGCCATGGTTATAACTATAATCAGAGGACTTGTAAATTGGCCTTGTGTAGGTTCAAACATGAGTGCTTGGTGTGTGATCGCCCATATCCATTCAATCAGTGTAAAAGCAGAACAAATTCATTTTGGCCCATTTGAAAATGGCACATCAAGGCTCCCAACTCCATTAAGAGTGGAACATGTTGAAAGATGGCTGGCCAATTGTAAAATAGGTGGCCACTCGTGCCTTGGCAGAAGGATTCAGGGTTGAAATTCAAATATCATATGAGGGTCCATGCCAGGCTTATGAGGCAGAAAACCTTAGGTCTCACAGGAAACAACTGAATGTGGTGTGGCAACAGTTAGGGTAAGTGGGCCATTCATGGCAACTCCGCAGCCTCATCTCCAGATTTTCCCCATTGGACTGGTTCCCAAGAATGTACTGTGTGAATATCAGATGATAGATCACTTATCTGGGGGGGGACTCGGTTAACCATCATATTAAGCCAATCCACATGTCAGTGACTTATGTACTGTTTGACAGGGTAATAGAGGTGGTTTGGAGGGCAGGGGACTCTCATAGGAAAAGCTGACACTGAGTCCACTTTTTGGCTGTTGCCAGTGCATCCAGATGACAGGGACCTGCTGGGTATGAAATTCAAGAGGCAATATTACATAGGTAATTATATGCCAATGGGGTGTGCAGTGGCATGTGCTGTCTTTGAGCAGTTTAGCACATGTCTCCATTGGGCCACCAAGAATAGGGCAGGTCGGTCAGAAGTAGTTCACTACTTGGATGGCTTCTTGTTTGTAGGGCAGGCAGATAACTATGGCCAGCTAACAGGGGTCTACCTGGCAGTATGTGCTGACCTGGGAGTGCTTCTGGCCCACAGGAAAATGGAAGGACTGTATACAAGACTCCTTTTTAGGCATAGAGGTAAACATGGTTGCCACTGAATTTTGGTTGCCCCAAGAGGAATTGGAGGCTCTTAGGGCCTTTCTCAAAGGGATGGCTAAGGCTCACAAAATTACCTTACGGGAACTGCAGCAAGTGCTGAGCCACCTTAAGTTTGCCTATATGGTCATACCTGTGGGCAGTACATTCCTGCATCGGTCACCAAGGTGGGCTCCAGTTGCATCAAGCTTCATCACAGGATGTGGTGACAAAAGCAATGAGAGAGGACCTGGGTGTGTGGCCGGCATTCCTAAATTTTTTTCAGTTGGGTGGACATTTAGCCAGAGCCAGTCACCAGTCAAGAGTTAGAGCTGTTACTGATGCTTTTTGGGGGCCAGGGTTGCTGGACTTATTTGAGGGGAACTGGTGAATGGCCAGTGGCTCCAGGCCTGGGAATCAGAGGACTTGCTTGCTCAGATCACCCTCTTGCACTTCATTCCCACTGTGGTAGTCCTAATCATGTAAGCAGCTGAGGAACAAAAAAGAGACATTCAGGACAGAAAATACTGGGGTAGTTTATACCATAAATGGCCAGGTGGGGTTCAATGACAGTTGATAATCTTATGCAGGTCTTTCTATTAAAATATTTAGTTCTTAACATTCATACAGTTTAGGGCTGTGCATGTGCAGGAGTTGATAACAGTGTTGCTGATGCTCGTTCACAGCGGCAGAGATTCTGGGAATTGGCTCCAGAAGTAGGGATGTATCCCAGGGAAGTCCTAGCCTACTTCTAGATGTCTGGGCGTTAACTCAGATGTTCTTTAGTTCCAGCACATGAGCAGCATAATAGAGGGGGTGGGAAATTTCCTAAGCATATGGCAGGCCCATAGGTGGGGGAATATGTGACCCATCCTGGTGTACCAGCTATGCTCGTATGTCCTCCACATGAGATGGGAAGGGTCTATGCCCGCAGCTGTGGGGTAGCATCTAGCAGGGTTAGCATGAAACACAGAAACAAAGAAAGAATCTGATGGCAGATAAAGACCACTTGGTCCACCTTATCTGCCCATTTTTCCCAACCTATACTATCACCGCAGACCCTACTTGATCAACAGCTCCTTCTCCCTCCCTGCCTTCCTTTCCACTATGATTTCTTTGTGCCTATGCCATGAATTCTTGATCCCCAACACTGTTTTTGACCCACCACCTCCACAGGAATGCTGTTTCAGGAATCCACCACTCTATGTGAAAAAGTACTTTCTCACATCTCTCCTGAATCTAACCCATTCTATCTTCATAGCATGTCCCCTTGTTCTTGAACCTTTTTTCCTGAAAACATACTCCCATCCAGTACCTTATTTACCCTCATGAGGTATTTTTAAAGGTCTCTTATCATATTCCTCCTCTCCCTCCTTTCTTCCAGGATGTACATATTGTGGTCCTTTAGTCTCTTTCCATAGGGCTTTTGATGCAGACCCTTTATCATTTTAGTTACCCTCCTCTGGACCACCTCCATCTTATCTATGTCCTTCTGGATATTTGGGGCCAGATTTTCACCACCTTGCGTCAGATCTAGGTGCACCAAAGACTGTGTGCCATATTTTGCAAGAAAAGTGTTCTCTGTGGCAAAGTACCCCAAACTGACAAGCGGTCCACTGCACCAACAAAATGACGCAAGGGACAAGAATGACACAAGCTACACCATAGAAATGGTGCAAGTTGAGTCAAAAAACTGACTGAAGGAACAAAATGAAAATGTCACAAGCTGAGCCAAATAAATGGTGCAAGTTGGTAAACAAAATGGTGCAAGCTGAGTCAAAAAAAGGACTGAAGGAATGAAAATGATGCTAGTTGAGTCAAGAATGATGCAAAGGATGAGAATGATGCAAGCTGAGTCTAAAAATACAGCAGATGAAATGGCGAAGACTAAGCCCCCAAAATGTTCTAAACTAGTCCTGCAGCAGAATATTGTCCCTTAAAAGTAGTATAGTCAGGTCTAACTGCCTGCTGTGGGCCTCTTTATATGCTCTAGTGTCCCTTAGACCAGCTCTGGCTGGTCTAACAGTAACATGCATCTTACGCACAAAGACAAGACTCACATTCCTTGAAAATCCCAAATAAGGGGATGGTGCATCATTTCAGTGAAACATGCTGCCTCAGGTCTTGTAACCGAATGGATTCAAGATATTCCATAATCCTTTCCTTCAGAAGTGAGTCCATTAACTTTCCACACCACCAATGTCAGGCTGACTGGCCTGTAACTGCAAGCCTCCAACCTGCTACCACTTTTGCAAAGTTGGACTACATCTAGCCTCTTCCAGTAGTCCAGAATCACTCCTGTTTCTAGTAAGATGTTAAACAGAACTGTCAGAGGTGCAGCCAGTGCCTCCATGAGATCCCTCAATGCCCTTGGGTGCATCCCATCTCACCCCATTGCTTTTAGGACTCTCTCCTCTGAAAAATGACTGGTGTCTACCTCCTTCTCTCCAAAGCTTCTGTTACATAGATACATACATACATAGATACATAGACAGTGCCGGCAGATAAGGGCCTATGGCCCACCCAGTCTGCCCATTTGAGCTTGTAAGTTCAGTTTATGTTTTCCAAGAAGTCTGTTGCCCCTTACCCCTGACCTCCAGAATTCCTTTATGTCTATCCCATGCATTCTTAAATCCTGTGATTGTTTCAGCCCCACCACTTCCTCTGGCAGGGTGTTCCACTTGTACACCACCCGTTCTGTGAAGAATCTTCCTCACGCTCCTCTGAATCGCCCTCCCCTCCAACTTCATCCCATGCCTCTAGTCCTGGAACATCTTTTCACTTAAAAATAGTGTATTCCTGCACCCTGTTCCTCCCTGTAAGATACTTGTATGTCTCTATCATATCTCCTCTCTCCTCCTCTCCTCCAGGGAGTACATGTTCAGTTCCTTCAACCTGTCCTCATGGGACTTGTGATGCAATCCATGCACCATCTTTGTTGCCCTCCTCTGAACCTTCTCTACCCTGTCTATGTCCTTACATAGGTGAGTCTCAGAACTGTACAGTGTACCCAGGTGGGGGCCTCACTAGTGTCTTTGTAGTGGAGTGTATGACCTCCCTTTTCCTGCTGGTGATGCCTCTTACCTGCATCCCAGCATCCTATTTGCTTTACCTGCTGCCTTGTCGCACTGTTTCTCTGCCTTGAGGTCATCAGAGATGATAACCCCAAGATCCCTTTCCTGCTTGGTGCATGCTATATCCTCACCCCCCAACTGATATATTGTGCCAGGGTTTTTGTGCCCCATATGCATTATCTTCCACTTCCTTGCATTGAATTTCAACTGCCAAACCCCTGACCATTTTTCAAGTTTCTGCAGATCCCTTCTCATTCTGTCTACACCCTCTGGTGTGTCTACTCTGTTACAGAGCTTTGTGTCATCAGTGAACAGTGAAATTCTGCCTTCTAGGTCCCTGACTGTCACTGATAGGAATATTGAATAGGACCGGTCCCAGCACTGATCTCTGTGTACCCTACTGGTCACTCTTCCCTGTGGAGTGACAGCCATTTCCACCCTCTGTGTCCTGCTGCCCAGCCAGTTACCTACCCACCACACTACTGTCCTGCCCACACCCATATTCCCCAGTTTGTGCAATAGTCTTCTATGTGGCACAGTGTCAAAGGCCTTGCTGAAGTCCAGATAGGATGTTACTTTTTTGTGGCCCCTCCCCTTCTTCCACTGTGAGCACTGAACAAAAGTATTTGTTCAGGATGTCTGCTTTTTCCTGGTGCTTCTCTTGCCTTCCCTTTTTAACCTTATAATTCCAACCCTGATCTTCCTCTTCTCACTTCTTCTCACTTTTATAGATTCATAGACATGTAATGGCAGAAAAGGGCCTTCCTGGCCCATCAAGTTTGCCCATTCCCTCCCTCTACCTGTCACCTCCCCTCCAAGATTCCCCTCAACCTCCCTTTGACAACCCTCTGTGTTTGTCCCAGGTCCTCTTGAATCCCTTCACTGTACTGGCACTCACTACCTCCTCCAGCAATCTGTTCCAGGGCTCATACCTAAAAATGTCTTGTCCCCTTTCATTACCTCCTGGGCTATTCTCTCTCTCTTCAGTTTGCCCCTTTGCACTCTTTACTGCTCTCCCTGCTTCACTCTGTTTCCCCTGATACAGCTCCCTATCCTCTTCCTTCTGTGTCTCCTTATATCTTCCGAATGCTACCTTTTTAACAGCCACCTCTTTCGAGAACCATAGCAGTCTCTTTTTTTTTTCCTTCTTTTGCTCCCTTGTTTGATGCAGAGGTTTCTTGCCTTTACTGTGCTCCCTTTTAGTTTCACCATCTGTTCCTCCACCACACCCAGCCCCCCCACTCCCCACCCAGGTCATCCATGAGGTATTCACCCATCTTTATAAAATCTGCCCTACTAAAGTGCAGGACCCTCACCCTTGTATAGTTCAGTTCCTCTGCCATCATTATATTGAACCACACCATACTGTGATCAGCATTCCCCAGGTGGTCTCCCACCTTGACATTTGCAACACTGTTCCTGTTAGTGAGTACCAGGTCAAGCATTGCCCCATCATGAGTAGGTTTGATGACTAGTTGACTGAGGAATGCCCCTAACAGAGAGTCCAGGATGTCCCTGCATCTAGCTAAAGCCACTGCTGGTAGGCTTCAATCTACATCTGGCAGGTTAAACTTCTTCACCAGCAGCACCTCCCCCTTTTCTGTCATCTTGCCAATGGCTTCCACCAGTACTTTATCTAAGTCCTCACCCTGTGTTGGAGGTCTGTAGATGACACCAGTGTGAATAGTGGCTCCATCCCCCATCTCCAGGGTGACCCACAGTACCTCTGCCCCCCCACCCTATGTATTCTCTGTACCTCTGTCATTCTTATGCTTTCCCTCACATAAAGCACCACACCCCCTTCCTTTCCTTCCCACCCTGACATTCCTGAACAGAGTATAGCCTGGCATGGCCATGTCCCAGTCATGGTTTTCAGTGCATCATGACTCGGTAATGGCCACAATATCCAGGTTGACTTCTGCCATGATGGTCTCTAGGTCTGGAATATTACTTCCTAGACTTCCATTCTTCACACAAATGACTTCCAGATTTTGTTTCTACCCTGCTTGTTACCTCCTTTTTTCCTTTTTGCCTTTCTTGCTTACACACTCTCTTTTTAATGAACCTGTTCCCTTCACCCTTTGTCTCTACCATCCTGCTTCCTTTATTAATTTGCACCCTGGTGAACTTCCTCTCCCCTTCTCCCTACTGTCTGCCTTAGTCTGTGCATGGGCAGTTTCTGCCTCCCTGATTCCTTCCATCATCCCCATCGGTTAGTTTAAATGTTCATTGAAGTAACATTTAAATCATGCACTGAGGACTGTGGTTCCCTTCCCCAGTGGATGCAGGCCACCCCCCCCATAGGCTCTTCTTCTCCCAGGTAGATCCCCAGTCCCCCAGTGTAGTCAAACCCCCTCCTCTCTGCACCATTCCTTTAATCATGAGTTACATAGATGTTGTCAGCAGATAAGGGCATTGTGGCCCATCCAGGTTGCCCTATCCCTCTTTTTAATGCTTAAGGTACCCTAGATGCCACAAGTTCTCCCACTTTTTCCCCTAGCTTGACAATTTTCACGTGCCTATCCCACAAATTCTTGAATCCCTGAACTGTGGCTGCCCCCCACCACTTACTGAGGGAGACTCTTCCATCTGTCCACCACCCTTTCAGTGAAGTAGAATTTCCTCAAGTTCCCCCTAGGTTTTCCCCCTTTTAGTCTCATGCTGTGCCTCCCTTATTCTGCTATTTCCCTTCATGTGAAAGATGCTCCCCTCTGGTACCCTGTTGATCCCCTTCAGATACATGAAGGTCTCTAGCATGTTCCCCCCCCCCTCCCCTTTTCTCCAGGGAGTACATATTGGGAGCTTGGAGTCTCTCCTCATATGGCTTATGTTGCATCCCAGACACCATTTTTGTCACCCTCCTCTGTACTGTCTCCATTCTTCCTATCTCTTTTTGGAGATGGGGCCTCTAGAACTGAACATAGCACTCCAGATGAGGCTTTACTAGAGAGTTGTACAATGGTACCACCACTTCCCTCCTTCTACTTGTTATACCTCTCCCTATGCACCCCAGTATACTTTTAGCCTTTCTGACTGCTTTGTCACACTGTTTAGCCACTTTGAGGTTGTCTTCTATGACTACCCCTAGATCCCTTTTTCTCTGTGGTGGCCTCCAGTGTTACTCTGTCTAGTTCATACTCGACCATAGGATTCCCTCTTCCCAGGTGCATAAGCCTGCACTTTTTTGCACTGAAACCCAACTGCCATTCCTTTGACTAGTTTTCTAGCCTTTTCAGATCTCATCTCATTTTTTCTATATCTTCCTGTGTATCTACCCTGTTACATAGCTTTGTATCATCCATGAACAAGCTAATCTTCCCTTCTAGACCCTCTACAATATTGCTTATGAAGACATTGAAGAGCACTGATCCCAGCACCGATCCCTTGGGTATGCCACTTGTTACCCGTCCCTCCTGTGAGCTAACCCCATTTACCACTGCTCTTTGTGTTCTCTTACTCAACCAGTTTCTAACCCATGTGACTACCTCTGTCCCCACCCCCAGATTTGCCAGTTTGTGGATTAGTCTCATGTGTGGGACTGTATCAAAGGCCTTCCTGAAGTCCAGATAGGCCACATCTACCACTCTGCCCTGATCTATTTCCTTCATCACCCACTCAAAGAAATCAATCAAGTTGGTCTAGCTTGACCTCCCTGCTGTGAATCCATGTTGCCTTGGGTCAGCAGCCCCCTTGTCTCTAGGTAGTCCATCAGCCTTTCCTTAAGCAGGGTTTCCATCATTTTACCTATTATCGAGGTCAAACTGACAGGGCAGTAGTTTCCTGCCTCCTCCTTGCTTCCACTTTTGTGCAGGGGTACCACTTGTGTCCTCCTCCTCTCCTCTGGAACCACGCCTGTTTCCAGTGATCCACTGAACAGCTTGGTCAGAGGTTTAGCCAGTTCTTCCCGGAGCTCCTTTAGGATCCTTGT
Organism: Neoceratodus forsteri; assembly: GCA_016271365.2. Taxonomy (NCBI): domain Eukaryota; kingdom Metazoa; phylum Chordata; order Ceratodontiformes; family Ceratodontidae; genus Neoceratodus; species Neoceratodus forsteri. The sequence continues at coordinate 66,325,486 of CM057459.1, forward strand.
GTGTATTCCATCGGGCCCATAGCTTTATCCACCTTAAGCCATTCTAGTGCTCTTTTTACTCTGTCCTCTGAAAAAGGTCAAATGTCCACCCCTTCTCCCTGTTTGTCCTTCTCCATTAATGGGGGACTGTCCCCATTGTCTTCTTCCGTGAATATGGAGCAGAAGTATTTGTTGAGGATGGTCACCTTGTCAATGTCTTTCTACACTACCCTTCCTCCCTCTTCCCTAAGTCTCACAATCCCCCTGTCTTCCACCTCTTGCTAATATACCTAAAGAATGCCTTCCCTCCTTCCTTTACTGATTTAGCTAGCTTTGCCTCGGTTTCAGCCTTTGCTGCCCTTACTGTTTTGTTCTCTTCCTCTCATTTTTCCAAGTATTCTTGCCTGTCCTCCTTGCTTTGTGTTGTCTTGTACCCCAGAAATGCCATCTTTTATCCTTTTACTAGCTTTGCTACTCCTTTCAAGAACCACAGTGATTTCCTCTTTCTTTTGCCCTTGCTGCAGGGCCTGGCACAATGGTTTGCTACTAGGTACAGGGCTTCCCTTATCTTATCCCACTGTTCTACCACTCTCCTTATGTCATCGTATCCCAGCATAGCCTTCCTGAATTCGTCCTTCATCTTACCAAAGTCTGCCCTCCTAAAATCCAGGATTATAGTTCTTGTGTGGCTAGCCTCCAACATCCTTATGGTGAACCCCACAGCTTGATGGTCACTAGTCCCTAGGTTCTCCCCCACTGTGATTTCCTTTATCCTGTCCCCATTGTTTAGGACAAGGTCCAGAACTGCATTTTCCATTGTAGGCTCTCTTACTGGCTGTGTGAGACCTGCACCTTGTAGGGATTGCAGGAATCCCTTACTCCTGACTGAGGCTGCCACCAGGATACTCCAGTCCACATCCAGCAAGTTGAAGTCATCCATCAGCAGCAATTCACCCTTTGTTGCCATGTTCTCTATAGTCTTCAGCAGTTCTCTATCTACATCTTCCACCTGCCCTGGGGGCCTGTATATCACTCCCGTTCTACGTACTGTTCCCCTTCCCACCTCCAGGGTTACCCACAGTGCCTCTGCTTTCCCCCCTTTGTCTTGTGGGACTTTCACTTTTATCCTTTCCCTGACATACAATGCCACCCCTTCTTGTCTTCCCTGTCCCGCCTGTGCAATGTGTACCCTGGAATGGCTAGCTCCAGGCATGGTAGGCATGGTTGCTATTGCATCATATCTCTGTGACTGCCATGAGTTGAAGCTCCTGATGTGGAAGTCCCTCTCCTCCCCCCTGTTGTAGACAGGCAAAACCTCAGTGAAAGCCACTCAGCACACTACTTGTCTTAAGACCCCTCCACAGCTCCCTAAACTCCCCAGCACTAAACCAGCCCCATCTCTAGCCAGGTCAGTAGTCCCCAGGTGGACAGTCACATACAGCTTTTCCTCCTATCCTGCTGCCCTAGCAGTCCTCAGGATCCGCTTGCCATCCCTCCAGCCATGGCACCATATAAGCACCTAACCTGACTCTCCCCACTTTCCTATTCCCAAATCTATCCCCCTTGCAACTGAGTCCCCCACCAGAAGTTGCTTCCTCCTCAACCTCTGGGATCCTCTGTCATCCTCCTTGGGGTCTCCACTATGGAGGGCCCTCACATCCTCCATGGTCACTACCACAGATGCCTCCTCTTGGTAGTTCCACTCCATCAGAGTGGTGTAGGAACTACATAGTAGTACCAGTTGAGGAATCTGCCTCTATCCCACCACCTCCACCCTTCCAGATCCCACCACGTTCCAGCCATTCCTCCTCCCTGGTATCATTTAAGGTAATGGTGGAAAACTTACTGGCCCCTCAGTGAGGGAAGAGGTCTCTCAAATCCTAGCTAACTTGGCCTGAAATCTAGCAACCACCTTCCTCAACCCATAGTGTTGCCTGCAGATGGGGCAGCACTTCAGTCTCCATAAGGTCTTTCTGAAAACTGCCACCCAACAGCCACTGCATTACACCACTCCCAGCATTCTCAACTTTCTATTCTGCCTGTGTTACCTGGAAATACTTTTTTATCCTTACTCCAATAGGGTGTTTATAGTTTTCCCCTTTTTTATTTGTTTCTGTTCGTGTTCTCCCATGCCTTGTTTAAGTCTTTTTATACTTCTCTCCTAAATAGGGTGTTGCTTGTATTCCCAGTTTTGGCCTACCTTTTACTTTCTGCCCTTCTCAGCAGTGACTGTTACATAATAGTGACAAGGTGCCTCACCTTACTCACCCGGCAGAGTCCCCTGCTTCCCTGCTTCCTTCTGCTGATGCCTAAGATGTCAGTTACCTGTTCCACTCCTTCGCTGTCCCACTGACTCGCTGGGACACAAACAAGCATGGTTTTCCAAGGTTACAGGTCACAAAAATACAGTGCAGACATTCCTCCTTTGAATATGTTGGAAAGTTGATCCCACAGAATCCCCAAGTGTCTGGAAGGCATGTGGCCAATAAGCCCAGCACTACTGGGACAGGTGTGGGAAGAACTCCTAAGGGTGTGCTCATCACTGCCAGAAGTGTATTTGTTTCAAACAGCATTGTTAGTGGCTTTCTCAGGAGTCTTTTAGATATCTGAGTTGGTTACTGCTGAGTAAGGAAGCCAGCTTGCTAGTGGCCTTGGGGTACAATGATCTGGCAGTGATGTCAGATGGTGTGAAGACATACAGATGGGCCTGGGGGTGTTAGTTAGCCTGAGGTCTCCCCAGAGGTACAGTGGAACATCCAGGTATGGGTTCAAGATTATATGTCCTGCCAAACCTTTGTGGGGATCTCTTAGTTTTTTCACAATGATGGGTCCACTTTGGTGGCATTTCTGTTCCATCAGGATTAGTGAGGGCCACAATAGAGCTTGGGGTTGGACTCTAAGGAGTTCAATATCATGCTTTTTGATTAGGGGCATCCTCATATGTCACAGCAGAAGGGCTTATGCACAGCCAGATTCAGTCCCTGGGCTGTTGGAGGTTGCAGGGTTTTTGAAAGATATGTAAGACTGCATTTGCTGTAACTTCTGCTTTTTGTTTGTGACAGGTGATAGTTCTCAGGCAAGTGTGCATATGTGGGCATTTATTCATCCACTGGGCAGCTATCTGAGTAAGACAGTCCCAGGGAGGCAAAAACTTGTTTCTGGACCCCTGGCAGTCTCGAGTACATTGGCAGGGATGGCAGGAATGAGATGGAGTGATCTGCTTCCGTGGATCTTGGCCAAAGCTCAGCAGTGGGGCCTCTCAGCATTTTTTTGGTGCACTTGGGAGGGAATGATTTGGAAACAGAAAAATCACTTGAACTTTTACCCAAAATGAATGAGGACTTGGCTTTGTTGTGGTGCACCTGGGTTAGATGTGCACAGTGTATGATCTCACATTATTCAAAGAAAACATTGGTGGCATGCCTAAGACCCCAGAGCAATTAAAAAAATCCCACAGGCTGATCAGCATGGAGATGCAGCTGTTTATTGACACTATTGGGAGTCTGCCCTGAGCCATGATGATATTGTGATACATATACTCTAGTTTTATGCATGGAAGGGGGATGTGACATTGTCATAAAAATACTCCAGCTGTATGCCCAGGATGGGGGAACACCTGAATGTACCACAGGTGCTGATAACCACATGCACACTAGTGACATGGCACATGTGTAATTGCTGATGTTTGGTAACAGCTTTTTTCAGAGCATGATGTGCACATATTTACTCCTCCTATAATAGTCTGGGGAGGTGTCATCACAGCTGCATCATCAGTTGTAGCCTTATTATGGCTCATGGTTTATACAAAGTTACTAGTGAAAAAGTACAAAAATGTTAAAGTGCTTAGTACAGCATGCTGGCACTTTAAGTTCCATTGGTGCTGATTCCTAAGCCCACCATTAATAGAATAAATAAGTTTATACAGGAAACTGCTAAACCTTACATATATCAAACCATCTGAGATAAGGCTGACACTGAGGATACAGCTCTGACAACACCTCCCCTGGCTATAAAAGCAGAAGTAAATCTGTGTCCATCATGTTTTGAGGAAGTCTGTTGCTAAACCATCATCAATTACATGTGTGCAACATCACTGGCATGTGTGTGGTTACCAGCACCAGGCTGCAGTATGGTTTGTACAGTTCAAGGATATATTCTATATAAAAAAAAAATTAAATGTGGAGTTTGAAATGTTTTACATTACTTCCACCTTCATGCTCCACAATTAAATGAATGCTGGCATCTGCAACCTCAATATACTTTTTAAGGATTTAAGAATTTCTGTGCTTCTTATCTGTAGGCTCCTTGGTAAGTACGAAAAGATCAGAACTCAATTTAAGAATATTAAAGAATCAAACTTCTACTATAATAGAGATAAAAGTGGTAGATTGTTAGCATACACATTATAATACATAGGAAATGGAATTTAATAACAGAAGTAGAAGAGGAACATTATAATTTGGTTAAAAATTATCAGGAAATTGGACTGAATATGTCAAAATAAGATACAGGTGGATAATTAGGTGATTATAGATTATATAAAACACTGTACTATACCTATACTTCAATATATTCAAGATACAATAACAGTGCAAGATATAAAAGAGGTTATTAAATCACTACAGAAAGATAAATCACCAGGTTCCGGTGGTTTAACCATAGAGTTGTAGTCAATGTTTTCTCAACTGTTGGTGCCTTGGCTGGGGCTGACGACCCTGGAAATGGCTTCCAAAAAGGTATTCCATCAATGATGCTAGAAACATTAGTAATATTAATACACAGAGAAGACAAATATGCAACAAAAACAGAATTAAAGATCAATAGCATTCTTAAATGTGTACTACAAAATAATTGCTAAATTAATAGTTAAAAACTGGAAGTGCATTTGCCAGAGGTCATTAGCATCAGCCAAACTGGCTTTATAAGGGCTATAACATTTTTCAAGGTCTAACGGATTTAAATAAAAATCTACAAAATACGCCACAGCAATTAGCATTGGATGCATCCATAGCATTTGACCATTTGAAATTGGCTTTTATATTTAAATGCCTGGACCATCTGGGAATACCAAGAACTTTATTAAATATTATCAAACTATTTTATGGTCCTTCACAGGCTACTGTATTTTCAAGATAATTACTATAGAATACCTCTAATTAATATGTTAACCCTTGCTGTGCCGTCAATGTGTATACACATCAAAAAAAAATACATTCTAAATCTTCTGGCAGCCTATGGGTTAAATGGAGTGTGGCAAAGATGCCCATATTCAACTTTGTTGCTTACTATTGCTTTAGAAACAAGACTACAACATTGTAAATTAAATCCAAATAAAACATGGATTAACATTTAACACAACAGAGGTAAAAGTGAAGGCATATGCTGATGATTTATTATTTTTTTCTAAACACCCCATTGTTATTATACACTGCACTATTAGAGAAGAATGCAAAACTTTTTAAATCTATCCAGTTATAAACTGAATAAGTTTATTGTTCTACCCATTACAACACAATCAGCCAATATACTAAATGTATCACAGGAAATGAAACCAAAAAAGGACAGTAAATATTTAGATATACAGCTTTCATTAAGATTACAAGAAACAATGGGTATTAATTTTAGAAATACTCAGATTAAAATCCAAAACCTTCTTGAAGCATGGTATACACTTTAAATATCTTTATGGGTATGTACTGAAACTGTAAAGATGATAGTTATTCCTCATTTGATATATTGTTTTCAGTCCATAATGGAGATAATAAATGAAAAGGTTTGGGCCAAATTTAGAATTTTTTTTTTAATTCTCTGACATGCAGGCTCCCCTGAATACTGTAACTACACCACAACAAAATGGTGAAATGGGATACCCAGACCAACAAGTCTATTACGAAGCTACTAAAGTTATGGTAGCATGGAACTGGGCATTAAAAGATGACACCATAGAAAACCTAACTGTAGTCTTATTAAATATATATACTAAAATAAATAAAATATTCAAAATACTGTGTAATCCAAATAGCCCACAGAAAAAAAATAATTCATTTGTTTCAAAGGCCATTATAGTTGTTAAAAATACTGATAGGCAAGCTGGCCCAGTGGCGTAAAGCGATAGGCATCCATGCCTTACCTTTTGCCATGCCGGCAACCTGTGTTCATGGTGTGAGCTGGCCAATGGGGGTTGGCTGTGGAGGAAGAGGATTGAGCATCTGCAGGACTGCTCTCCTCTCCTCTCCTCTCTCCCAGGGAGGGAGGACTGGTGCCACCACCAAATGACTGCCCCCGGTTGGAGGCCCAAGGGTAGTGCAGGCCTGCTGGGTGCCAAGGAAGGGAGGGTGCTGTAGGACTTCTGCAGACATGTGTGCACCTCAATGTATGCACATCTGGCATACGTTTTGTAGCAACAGGGAAGGGAGAAAAATGGAGGAAAATTTCCCCGGCTGCAGATGATGACCAACCATCTGCAGGCACTGCACCCAGCAACCAGGCAGAAGGTAAGTCCTGGCGATATCAGGGTGATGGGGCTGAGGAGGTCAGTCAGAAGGGGGCAGCTAGGGGCATAGAAGGTATAAACCTATATGGAAAAAAATACCGATAGGAATAACATTATGGATGTACTTTACTTATATAAGGAAATTGGTACAGAAACAAAAACATACACAGAATGACTAATTACAGCAATCAATAAGCTTCATATGTTTGGAATTTAAAAATGGATACAGATAATAAATGATAAAGGATTATATACCCACCTAAAATTACAGGAGAAATATGAATACTTAAGCACACATTGGTGGGAATACAAAGTACTTGTAACTGTTTAAAAACTATGAGATTATTTACTCTAATGGTCAAATATCATTAATAGTTAAATTAAAACTCAGTCATCCTACTTAAAAGATATTATTAAACATGCCTATCAAAACAATGTGCAAAAATAAAGTAGAAGTAAAAATATAGTACTGGTTAAGTGGCATAAAGATAATGAACAAATACAGCCATTTTGTTTAATACAATTATGACAAGCAGCAAATAAACTATACACATATGCTTAAAATAAGACTATATATGATATGATACTCTTGAGAGCATACACAACCCCAATAAATATTGTTTAAAATGGGATATAAGCCAGATTTAAAATATTAGCATAACTGTAAAAAAGAAGGCAACTGGGCACATCCTTTTGTAACTGCTCATTAGTATATCAATGGTATACAAAAGCATCTAAAGAATTACAAAAAATTCTGAAAATTACATTACCTCTAACTTTTCAGATATTTATTTTTAATGACTATAGACAAAATACAAATTGTTCCCGCAAAACAAAAAATAATAGCAATAGCACGAATTACAACAAAGAGAATTATTCTGGAAAATTAGAATAATCCAACCATCCCTGAATTTAACACAAAAAGGTGGCAAACAAAATTTCTGGGAACCTTACCGACTGAGAAATTACTAATAAATGTCTTGGAACCCATGGATACTTGTAAAACCACATGAAAATACATTGGGACGGATTTTCAGTGCTCCAGAGATGCCACAAGCCCTTGGGGTGCCAAACAAATGATGCACGAAGCTTGTTGCAGTCCCCTGTCGATGATCAGGATTTTCAATCCCTTGCGCCGAGTACCCCTCCTTAGACTGCGGTTTTGTGGTCCAGCATGCACCACCCCCGGGAGGCTATTACACAGTGCTTGTGCCAGAGCATTGGTGCAGGCTGCCATAAACCATGTAAAACATCACAACTGCACCCGAGCTTCGAAAATCAGGTGCAGTTGTGACAATGAGGGTTGGCATACCATGAAAGTTAAAGTCCTGCGGCGCAGGGCCGGACGCAAGTCCTGCACCAATGTTTGGAAATCCTGCCCATTGTTTATATTCTTCCACCACCTTTATGCATATGATATTCAAACTGATTTTTTTTTCTTATTAGTCATATGCAAGATTGTGTACTATCTATGAGTTTAAGTGCTTAGCTCTTTTGTAATGTAGATTTATTTATGTTACGCATGTATTTTCTCATCAATTGTAACCAAATTGTATGTACAAATATGCATACATGTCTGTATGAATGTGCTTTTATAACAGAAACTCATAATAAAAATAATTTGGAATAGAACAAATTAAATTTCCATGCCAAACAAAATTCCTTGCATTTTTAGATGTTTGCAAAATTAGCTCCATTGTTTGTTTGTTTTTTATTTTAAGAACTTAACCAGTATAGGATGTGGTCTAGATGGAACGTTCTGTAGTTTAGATATGTAACCTGGACAGCCATGTGTTCCTTCTAGCTAAATCTGTACACTAACCTTGATGCAGTGCTTTTCTTAGCATACAGTACTACTCACAAATAAAGTCATCTCTCCAGTTTTCTGGGATACTTAAACTTCTACAATTTATTTGTATGCTTTGCATTTCCAGAACATTTACTCTGTCTTTTGACATGTACAAGGTTCTTGTTTAGAAACTCTTTTCGAATCTGTAGTGTTCTACACTTCATCTTGCTGAATCTGTAGTATTCTCTACTTCATCTTGCTGCATCTGTAGTATTCTCCACTTTATCTTAAATCATATACACTCTTCCATTGCCATAATTCTGGTTTCTTTTTTATCTACACTAGTTTCCAGATTTGTTAATTTTCTTTTGCTTTCTTTTATGTAGAAACATAGAAAAACCAATGACAGTAGAAGGCCAAGTGATCTACAGTATCCAGTCTGCCTGGTCACCTACCTAGAGAAAAGTAAAATCTGTAGACTCTATTGTCCTCAGCCATCCCTCCCCCAGTCCCCTCATCTCCATGTTCCTTAACAAGCCTATATGCCTGTCCCCCTCCTGTTTGAAGCTCACAATTCTTTTTTGCATCGATTACTTTATTGGGCTATTTTTTTCCACTTGTCTACCACCCTTTCCATGAAAAACTACTTCCTGACATCCTTTTTGAATCTACCCAGCATCAGTTTACTCTGAATTCCCCTGGTGTTGCTGTTGATACTTTTGATGAACAGCTCACTATTACCCACTTTATTTATTCCCCCCTCAAATGTGTGTGTCTTAATCATAGTCCCACTTTCCCTTCTGGTCTCCAGGATGTACATACCCAGACTGTCCACTCTCTCCTCATGCGTCCTACCCTGTTGTTCCTGAATCTCTTTCATTACCCTTCTCTCAACCAGGTCTAGACTGTCGTTTTTCTTTTTGAAGTGTGGGCTCCAGAACTGCATGCAGTACTCCAGACATGGCCTCACCACGAATCTGTACAGGGGCAGTATCACCTTTGATCTGCTACCAAAGTGCCTGCCTATGCATCCCAGCATCCTATTTCCTTCCCTGACTGCTTTATTTCTGTGTGCAGTTGACTTTAAATGTTCCGATATAATTACCCTCAGCTTTCTGTTACCTCTGTATGTGCCACCCTAAGCATCCCCATCTGGTACTCAGCCTTTGGGATTTTGTTACCTATGAGAATGACATTGCACTTTTTGCATTGAACCCAAGTTGCTAGACCATAAACTACCTTTCCAACCTCTACTGATACTCCATCATTATTGTAAATACCCTCATAACTATCCACTTTGTCGAGGAGCTTAGTATCATCAGCAAAGAGACACATTTTACCCTATGTCCCCTCTGCTGTGTTACAGATAAATATGTTGAAGAGTATTGGTCCAAGAAACAATCCCTGTGGTACCATGCTAATTACCTCCCTTACTCCAGAGTGCTCCCAAATGATTACTACTATCTGTTTCCTCCCTTTCAGCCAATTCCTGATCCACTGGGTTAGTTTACATCCAACTCTTTTATAATCCAATTTGTTAATGGTATTCTGTGTGAGACCGAGTTGAATGCTTTGCTAAAGACCAGGTATAGTATGCCTACCACATGACCTTTATCAGCAGCCTTTATCACTCAGGTGAAGAAATTAATCAGATTTGTATGACATGATCTTCCTGCTACAAACCCATGTTGTCTGCTATCCTGCAGCCTTTTCACCTCAAAAAAAACTCCACCAATCCTTCCTGAATGAAAGATTCCAATAGTTTGCTCACTGGCAAATCACACTGGTAGGCCTAAGATACCTTAAGATAAGAAATGATTCTTGTGTGCACCTATTTTAAGGTTCTGGAAGGGGAGGCAGGATCAGGATTTGCAACACTTATTGATGGATCCCTGAGAAGAAACAACAATACAATGGTGAGTAATTCTTCCTTCAGCAATAATCCATCAATTATGCTTTACAAAAGTGCAGACTCACTAGCAGTACCTTGGTAGGATAGGTCTAGAACCTATTTAGGAAAAAGAATCTGAAAGACAGGAGTTCTAAAACTGGCATCCTGCCTGGACTGTATGTCCAGGCAGTAGTGATTTGTGAAGGTGTGCATGGTTTTCCAGGTACCTGCTTTACAAATGTCAAGAAGGGAAATGCCCCTTGTAGTTGCCATGGAGGCAGAGGTGCCCCTTGTGGAATGTGCCTGTGGGCCTCTGGGAGGTATTGTACCAGCTTTTTCATAACAGATCTGTATGTAAAAGACTATCCAACAAGGGACAGCTCTCCTAGCTTCTGGCTTACCTTTGCCAACCTCTCCATAGGTAACAAAAGGCTGTGGGACTTGACATCCATTGTCTGGTCCATGGAGTGTTCTAGTGCCCTTTTTACATCTAGACAATGCAACTTCTGCTCACCAGTGCTAGAATGTGCAGGATAGAGTACAGGAAGGGTAACTGAATGGTTCAAGTGGAATTTTTTTATTTATTGATTTATTCATTGAATCTCAGAATGAAGACCTTTGAGCTAGGGGCTCTTTTACAAATACTCCACATTGAAACAATTAGGAATAATACATAGGGAAAGCAGCAGAACAAAGTACAAGGGTACAAAATAAACAGGCATGACTAGATACAACAGGTAGGATGAAACAGCATACAATCAATAACATACTAATAACAATGATTAAGTGCTAGCAATACGAGTGAAACAGGGGTTGTTAGGGGAGTCTAGGTGCAGAAACAGCCAGAATAGAGATAGACTAGTGTAGAGATGAGAGAATTAGGGAAAATTGCTATAGATGGAGGAGGAAGAGGAAGTTGGATTGGTGTGGTGGATCCCTATGGATAGGGAATAATATTGGGGAAGCCCTGAGAGAAGTAAGGCAGAGTGATGAAGGTCAGAGGATTCAGTGGTCACACTGAGTAGTCGCCCAGGAGGGCATTGTCAAAAAAAGTCGGGGTGGAACTACACATCAGGCCGCCACCATTAAGTGTGGCAGTCACAGTTGCTAATGTTGGTTAGGTGTTGTCAAAGACATCTTTTAAACAGACCTAAGCTGGGGGAGGATTTGGTATGAGGTGAGATGTTGTTAAACCAGCTAGGGGCTCTATACATAAAAGCTCTTTGCCCTTGGGAAGTCTGATATAATGGTACCTGGAAGGCTTGGTTAGGCACCCTTCTCATGCAATGCATGTTTGCAGGGGCCTTCTTAAGGAGTAGCTGAAGGGGGGGACTTGCCCTAGGCAGATTTTTTTGTCCACAAGGCAGGTGTAATAAGAGATACAGTTTTGGAGGTTGAACCAATTGGTTTAAGAGTAAAGGTCACAGGTATGTGTGTCACGACAAGCACCAGTAAGTAATCTGCAAGTTTTGTTAAGGGTGAGCCCAATCCTTCTAAGGGCAGTGGCAGAGGCAGAGCCATAGAATATAATGCCATAGTCAATGATAGACAAGATGGAACTGGTCACAGCGAGACACAGAGCCTCTTGGGTCATACAGTGCAGGTGGCTATAGAGGAGGCCAAGTCTGGTATTGGAAGTTTTAGAAATGTTAGAGATGTGTTCATGGTAGGACAGCATGCTGTCCAGGGTGATGCCCAGGTACTTAAAAATAGTAACCTGTTCAAGTGGTAAGCCAGCATTGTTAGAGAGGGTTAGCCAAGCTGCTTTAAATGTGTTATGTGGTCTGGCAAAGACCGTGGAGTTTGTCTTTTTATAGTTCATAATTAGTCTCTATTTAGAGAACCAAGTTTCAATGGAGGTAAAACTCTATTGCAGATCATTGGTAAGGGCTGTAGGGTGTGACTGGCTTGAGTAAATCATAGCATCATCTGCATACAGGAGAAGGTTGTTAGGGTAGGCTAGGGGGAAGGTGTTGAAGTAAAGGCTAAATAGGAGGGGGCCCAGGACTGATCCCTGAGGAACACCAGATAGTACGGGGTGGCTCGTTGAGAGTGAGTCGGAGATTTTTACACACTGGGTTCTTCAACTTAGGTAGCTTCTGAACCAGGTGGTAACATCATTAAAGAGTCCTAGTAAGGGTAGGGTCAGGACCAGTAGGGAGTGATTGACCATGTCAAAGGCCTTTGTAAGGTCTATATAGATAGACCCTACAAGGTGACCACGGTTGAAGGCCTTGTGAATAAAGTCTATAAACACAAGCAGGGCAATGGCCGTACTATGATGCTTTCTAAACCCATGTTGATGAGGGCACTGGATATCATGAGGGGAGAGATATGTTGTGAGTTGTTCAGCAACGATTTGCTCAAGGGCTTTCAAGACAGGAGGTAATATCGAGATGGGGCGGTAGTTGGCTTGGTTTGTTCTGTCACCACTCTTGTGGATAGGTGTCACCATAGCCACTTTCCATACAGATGGAAATTGGCCAAGGCATAGGGTCAGAGTCAGGATCCAGGTGAGCTGTGCCAGAACAGCATCAATGGAGATGAGAAGCAGTTTAAGGTCAAGGATATCAGAGCTGTACCTAGACTTACCGAGCACTTTTAAGTGGCGTTTCTCACGGTTGATGGGGATATAGACCTGAAGTAGCATTGTGGGATGTTTGGAGGGGAGGTCCTGTGGTGGTCAATGTCAGCATCAGATGGTTCAGTGAAGAAGCTGGGGTGGGGATTCCACTCAGATCAATAAAATAATTATTGAGAATGTTGGCAATTTCTCTTGGGTCTTGTACAGTGCTGCTATTGTAGTTGAGTAGGGTGGGGGGGACTGACTGGGTTTACCCATGAGGTTTTTAATATTGTCCCAGAATTTTTTGATATTATCCCAAGAGCTAGCAAACAGGCTTTGGTAGTACAAGGCCTTTGCACACTAAATGGCCCAGGTGCAATTGTTTCTGGCAGTCCTATAACATTGCCAGTCCCTCAGTTTGCCAGTGGCATATGTCACTTTTCAGAGGTGGTCATGAGTGCATAAGAAGCAGAAGCGAGGGCATAATCTGAGGGTTAGTGACCCATTTCACCTTAAGCTTCCTGAGGGGGGCAAATATATTACAGGCTGAGTTGAATCATGTGATAACGTGGCTTAGAGCCTCATCAACATTCTCAGCAAGAAAGACTGGGGACCAGTCACACTTGTGGAGGTATTCTTGAAAATGCTCCTGATTCCCCTTCCTGAGGACCCACAGATAGGTTGTTTTACAGGGTCATTTAGGGGCCTTATTGGTCCAGTGGCAGGTAACTGGGTAGTGGTCACTCAGGGCATCTTGTAGCACTGTAGTGTCTGTGATCCTCTCAGGGTGGTTGGAAAATAATAAGTTGATGAGGGTACTAGTCCTAGTCCTATAATTTATTCTCATGGGAGAAGAGATGAGTTGAGAGAGGTCAGTGGCTGCTGCTGTGTCCTTACAGGGGTTAGAGTCAGGAGACAGCCAGTTGGTATTAACTCATTCTCACCACAAGAGCTCTTTGAGACTTCCACCACTTGTGCCCTGTATACTTGTAACACTGCATCCTGGACCTTTCTAAGTAAAATCAAACCATAATCAGCATGCCACAAACAAATGTGAATACCTCTTGAACCATAAGTGCTTCACACAAAGTACGAGTGGCAAAGTTGTTCAGTACAATATTACCTTTCTGATGGTGCTATTAAATTAATTGTAATAAATTTGTTTTTTATTTTATACTAGCTGAAACACCAAACTGTTTTGTTTTTCAGTTTTTTTCAAAGTGCTTAGGTGAGGCTTCAGAGACAAATGTCAGCCTTGCACACCATACCGTAAACAAATGCAAATAACTCCTAAAGTATACATGGTAGACATGAAGTATCAGTGGCAAAATTGTTCAGCACAAAATTACCTTTCTAACGATGCTATGCAATCAATTGTAATCCATTTAATTTTTATTTTATACTAGCTGAAATACCAAACAACTGTTTTTTTTTTTCAGATTTGTTCAAGGTGCTTAGGTGAGGCTTGAGAGACAAATGTCATCCATGCACACCATACCTTAAAGAAATGCGAATAACTCCTAAAGTATACGTGACAGACATAAAGTATCAGAGGCAAAATTGTTCAGCACAAAATTGCCTTTCTAACGGTGCTATGCAATCAATTCTAAGCAATTCGGGTTGTTTAATATTTAGGTTAAAACTGCTGACTTCCTCAGATGTTTCCTGGCCTGAATGAAAGTCAGCTGAGTACGTCTACAGGCGTTATTGGCCTGAGTGGCTATGCTTTCAGACACCACCTACAGTCGTATCTAGGCCTGAATAAGTTAAAGTCGCAGAGCACAATGATTTCAGCACCAGTAGGCAGGTTGGCAATGAGGTCAAGGAACGTTTGGAAGCCTTTACGATTTTCCTCAGGTGGAATGTATACAGAGATGATGTAAATAGACTTCCTTTTATTACTAATTGTAATTTTTACCACAAGTGTCTGGGCACCATCCCTAGGAGACAGCATAGGGAATTCTGACACCACCTTACGTAAGAATTTCCTGTTGGTCCAAAGGATTATCTTATCCATGTGGAAGACTGTAGTTTGGATCTGTACAGAAGCCTTGCAGTTCACTTATCATTCTGACAGATGTCATAGCTATCAAGAAAACCATTTTCCATGTGACATATTTTAAATCGGATTGGTTCATAGGTTCATATGATAGATACAAGTTCAAGGGTAAAGACCCATTTATGAATTCGTTGCCATCAACCTGACGGCAGAATTTGAAATTTTCTATTGCCCATATACAAATCCATATTACATTTGAACTGGTCAATAGCTAAGCTGTTGACGATAATGGCTGGTAAAGAATTCCAAAAATATGGGGCTCTCTGCATTATGAAATTATTTCTTTTAGTCAAATAATTTATATTGGTTTGTAGTTTTAAGTTATGTGATCTGGTATTCTTAATATTTTTCACAAATTGTAAACATAAAGTTTCAAGCAGTGCTGGATTTCTAGTGGCCCTATACATTAGGCAAAGGTCAACCCTTAAGGCTCTGTATTCAAGTGAGTAAAGGCCTAAGGACTTCAATCTTTCCTCATAAGTATAATTGTGTAATTTATTAATATTTTTGTCAACCTCCTTTGCACTTTTTCCACAGCAGTTTTAGAGCCTATAGAAGTTGGTCCACAGAAGGCAGAACAATAATCAATTTGTGTTCATATCAAGCTAGAAAATAGGTGGACAATTACTTCAGCTTCACGGCAGTTAATGTGTTCATAGATACAAGCTGTGACACCAGCGTGCTTTTTTATTGTTTTATTTATATGTGTAGTAAATTTCAGATCATTAGTTATTGTTACTCCCAAATCCATTTTGGTTTCAACTGTTTGTAATAGAGTATTATTCAATGTGTAATTGGCCAGTTTATTGTCAGAACCAAAGTGCATAACCTTGCATATACTAATAATGAAAGTCATTTTATGCTGTTCTGCCCAAATAGTTAGACGATCTAGATTATTTTGCAATTCCATTATTGATTTTGCATCATTGGTGATACAGCCGATCTTGCTATCGTCTGCATACTTATTTATCCAGACCCATTTGATGTTTGCATAGTTGATATTAGAATGTCAAATAATACAGGCCCCAGAACCTATCCCTGTGGCACACCACTTGTGACCTCTGAGGTTTCTGAGGATGAACCCTTAATTGTTACCCACTGTTTCCTACCGTTCAACCAAGAATCCACCCATTTTATGATATGTGGGTCTGAGTTTATTCTTATAAGTTGTTGCAATAATATAGCGTGTGACACAGTGCCAAAAGCTTTTTCGCAGTCAAGATAAATTACATCCACAGGTAGGCCACTATCCAGTGCATGACTAACAGGCTCAAATAAATTTATTAAACTGGTTTGGCAGGATCTATCATATGTAAAACCATATTGTGCTATATCGATATTTTCAGAATCTAGAAGATGAGTCTTTATTTTTGTAATTAGAATCTTTCCATTAATTTCCCCATGCAAGAGGTGAGACTAATCGGTCTATAATTACTGGGACTTTGTTTACTTCCCTTTTTGTGAATAGGAATCACAGCCGCGATTCCAATCCTTTGGTACTATACCTTCGATAATTGATTTATTGAATAAACTGTTTAATATTCCAGATAACTCGATTGACAGTTTTTTTAAGGAATATAGATGGTATATTATCCAGTCCAGGAGATTAATTGTTTGTCATAGATTTTATTGCAATGATAATGTCCAAGGAAAAAAATGGTATGAAAATGGTTGTATTATTAATATTATCAGGAATTATCTCCTGTTTGTTTTTATACACACTGCAAAAATAGGAGTTTAAAACTTCAGCTATTTTCCGTTCATCAGTGATAATGTCTTGATCTATTTGAAGATGTAGCAACAGAGATGGGTTCCTGGAGCTAGAGGAATTTTGTATATGTTTGATGGTGTGGGATAAGTTTAATTAAAACTGTATTCTCAATGAATTTATTGGTACATTTACTAACATACAGTATACACAATAATAGAAATTATTGTGGACACGTGGTACTTTATCTCTTGCAATTTTTTATTCTGTGCATGTACAGAACATAAATTTTAAACCCAAATTATTAAAAACTACCAATTATTGGAAGTGAGACTGCCAAAAGGTACTACTTGAAAGCATGGGCTATAAGACTACCAATCATTATGATTTAATAGAAACAAAGAAACATAATATCTGTTGGAAGAAAGAGACATATGGTCCATTAAGTCTGTCCATAGTATGCTACCCCACCACCAGACCTAGTGTCCTGGGGGTGGTACCCCCCTTCCTCCCACCAACAACCTCTCCCCGGATCTCCCAAGTGTGACTAAGAATCCCCATGTTTTGACCTAGCCATATTTGCTCCCATTTACAGTATCTGCCTCCACCACATTTGCCAACAGTCTGTTCCACTGCTCCACCACCCTCTCAGTGAAGTAGAACTTCCTTGCATCCCTCCTGAATTTACCCCAACTAATCTCCAGTCATGCCCTTTTGTGACTGCATTCCTATTTCTAATAAACAGTTCTTTACTTTTCATCTTGTTGATACCCCTCAGAAATGTATATGTCTTTTTCATGCCCCCCCCCACTTCTGTCTGACCACCAGCAAGTACATGTTCAAGGCCACCAGCTGTTTCTCATAAGATCTACTTTGTTGGCTTCGGATCATTTTGGTGGTCCTCCTCTGTCCTGACTCCAGCATATCTGTGTCCTTTCTCAGGTGAGGGCTCCAGAACTGGGCATAGTATTCCAGATGAGCTGAAATCTGTATAAGGGCAGTTTCACTTTACTTCTCCTGCTCTCAAAACCCCTCCTGATGCACACCAGCACCTCAATGCCTTATTGCATGCCTTATTGCACTGGCTGCTTTGCTTGAGGAAGTCACTAATGAGAACACCAAGATCCCTCTCTTCTACTGTAGTGGACAGACTGCCCCCCCCATCTGATATTCCATGTGTGGGTTTCTTTTCCCTATGTGCATTACCTTGCAATTTTTGCATTGAATCTAAACTGCCAGATCTTTTGAACACCCTTTCAGCTTCTTCAGGTCCTTCTGAAGTTCCCTCACCTCTTCCTTGCTTCCTTCCTTCCTTGCCAAATATATTTTTATCATCAGCAATGAGACACATCTTTCCCTGGATACCCTCCTCTGTGTCATTAATAGGAATGTATAAAGTGGGGTGCATTTCGGATTTGGTTTTGTATTTGCCAGATCCAGGATGAGTTTGGATTTGGTTTTGAAATTGATTTAGACTAGGATTTGCTGAATATGGGCCAAGATTGATAAGTAGAGAGGGGACAAAGCCTCACCCTCAAAACCAAGCTGACCCAAACTTTGGTGGCTTGTATTTAAAGAAGACCAAGCTGAATGGCTCAGTTCAAGGTGGATTTTCAGTTGCCAGTATTTTGATTTAAAATGCTCCCTCCAATGCCCATTATGGGAGAGGGAAGCACCTAATGCAATTTAGTACCATTTAGATTGAGGAGGGGGGTTGGAGGCACAAGCGAGCATGCACTAGAAAGTTGGAGGCTATGATGCTCCTGGAGTGAGGTTTGTGTAAGAGCACATAGTTTAAAAGGACACTCTTATGCAAACCTCTTCCACAGGCAGAAATGCTGGCTCCAACTGCCTAGTGCACCTGTGCTTGTCTCCTCCTTCCAAGCAATACTAGTGGCCATTTTTGTGGCTGCAGTGTGGGCATAGCCCTGCAGATGTCTTGTGAGAACAATAAAGTATAAGGGAGCTTACCGGATACCGGTGGTACTTTTAAATAGTGGAGGTGAACTGCAATCACTGCGCATCCACTGCACTGTTTTGTCTGCTGGTCACCAGTAGAACAAGACACTGTTCGCCATGTCCAACATGGTCACTGGCTTTCTCTGTGCAAGTGCAAAAACTCATGCAAATGCACTGGACTCCGGCAGCCATGTTGGACATGGCAGACAGTGCCATGTTCCGCCAGACCTTGGCTGTAGCCATAGCGGCACTTGCTAGAGCTTGTAGTTCATAACAAGTTCATCCAGAATTCAAACCAAAATGCAAAGTAAGCAGTTTATGTCACAGTATCATAATTAAAAATAATTTGCTATCATGCAAAAAAAAAAAAATCAGACCGCAACTTAAGGTATAACAATGCAATAAAACTGCAACACATAAAGGTGTTAAAGAAATAATAAAATCCTTTTTTGAATAATAAATGTTATATAGAACACAACTGAAATAGTTGCATGATATGAGGCCAGATAACTACTTACTAATTAACCCCCATCCTGAATAATTCATGAGGCAGGCCAAATATATAAGTTATAACCTTTTATTAATTAACTCCCATCCTGAATAACTCCTTAACCTTGACCACATTCTATAAAGTGTCCTAACTGACTGCTTTTTGTCTGTAAGCCAGCCCTGTCCATGCAGCAGGCCAGCCTGAGGCACTGCAAATTGGTTTGTTGTTTCACCAAACCAGACAAGTTCGGGTTGAGCTGAGATGGGATGCCATTGTCCAACTACTTTCCTCCTTTATACTAAATCATCGGCACTTTGGCAAGGGAAGTGGCTCTCTCATAAGGAACTGACAGAAATTATCAATATTTGTCACATGTTGGTCGCCTGTAAACTTCTCAAACCCCGGTGCGAACCTTGGTGACAGTCACCTTACTAGCTGTTATCCCCCATACCTGTGTTACTTTTGTCGCTCGGCATGAAATAGTCACACTTGCACAACATTGCAATGTCAGCGTTGCACATCCTGCTGTACCCTGCTGCAGATAATACCTGGCTGCGGTGACATCACTAGTGGAGCTGGCTGCCGTGAGAGCAGGCAGTGCTGGTTCAAAAAAAAAAAAGAAATCCACTCGGTTGGCCAACAGAGCAATGAGGAAGTAGCATGGCACCCCACCTCAATTGCTGCTTGGGATCGATAACCTGTCCTTCAAATTTGCATACTATGTTTCATGTTTTCACTGGAATACTGCGTGCAGGTGCTTGAGGTCAACAGTAATCTGAGCTAAAAGATACTCAGAAGCAACAGCATCTTTCTTATTGTAGGATGCAAAAGCTGGGGTGCCTAAAATGTTTTCAATGCTAACAATAAGTCGAACATTTTATTTTTTCATTATTATTATTCTCATTGTTGTTTTGGCCTTGCATGCCTTATGAGCATACTTGTACCCCTAATGCTAATCTCACTTTTGTTGTACACCAGTCATTTAGGCTAGATTATCAACTGTCTTGATCTGACAGGATGATCCAGGTTGGTTCCTGAACTGATCGCAACTGCAAGAAAGTATAAGGTGATATAATTTAAGGAGACCTGATTTTAAAATGCTACTGCCCAGTGATGGTCATACCAGGAAAATTTCCAGGGAAGGCACAGAATTAAAAATAGGTCTAGGTGAAACACTTCATTATTTCATTATTGTCTTCCTTGGTCCAAAAAGCACAGCTTTCATGGGAATTGGGGGGGCACAGTCTATGGGCACGACGTCCCTTGCTGCTAGAGCCTCATTAAGTGGTCCTGAAGACTTCTTAGTGCCCCCACATCCATTTCACAGTTCACCACACTGGTTCAGCAGAAAACTAAGCAGGAAACTAAATACTGTATGAATTATGTACTGCAGTTTGCTTGTGAAAAGCATTATGATGGACCCCATAACAAGACATGCCTCGCAGGAGAGTCTCTGGACCAAAAGATCAGAGGGGCTTACTTAATATAAAAGTCATTACTGGTTAAAAACATTAGGCTAATTTAATGAAAACAAAATATAATTTTAGGGGTGCTTCGGTCCTAGCACTTGGTGCCTGTGCCATGCATACGGCACTGCTATCACCTTTGGCAAACAAGGCAGACAGTGCCATGTTCCACCCAACCTCAGCTGCAGCCATAGCGGCTCTTGCTAGAATTTATTTTCTTGCTTCTTTCCCACAAAAAGGGGTCAGGGAGAAATGAAACAGCTCAGGGAAGCAGCTTAAATACTCGGCATGGGTTCAGATGAAGGGTGGCACACAGCTGTGTCCCTACAAGTAAGGAATATTTTTGAAGGGGGAAGCCACTGTATGAAAGGCCAGCAGCATGGCCCTCATCATGCTTCTGCCCCAGCATTGACAAGAAGCCCTGGTTGGGGGGTGTTTGAAGAATAGGTAGAATATCTGTTATCATGCAGCTCCCCAACATTAAGAAGACCTACATATTTTCTTAACTGGTGGGAGAGGGCTTTAAAAAATGGGGATCATGTCCCTTATCACACTGTTTCCCCACCCCTCACTAGAGCAACTGAACAATAGGGACAGGGTTTGGAGGGGGGGCACACACAGCTGTTCCCCTTAAGATTTTTCTCGCAAAGGATACAGAAGAGAGGATGGGGGTGCATGAAGACCCTGAAGACATCAAACAGTAGGGGGTCTGGGTTAAAGCGAGGCTTGTGGTGGTAGGTGGTTGTCCTGAAAGGGAAGGAGGGACAGTTTTTTTGACATTTTTCTATACAGGGCCGCTCAGGTTAAAAATTATTTGGGGGCTGGGTTATGCTTTTACCAATTTTACAACTGGGTGCTAGGAGTTGGAGACTGAAGCACTCACTCAAAAGGTTAGTAGCCCTGGCTGCTGGGATTTAAACTTAGTCCTCTAGTTCCTAAGGCTGTGCTCTACTCTAGCCCATACTGCCTTTTTTTTTTTGTGTGTGTGTGTGTAGATGTTTGGCCCTGGAGCTACCAACTGTGCCTCAATGTCAGACCACCAAGTAACCTCATCACCTCTGCCAGTTGATATTATACCAACATAGGACAGGCCTCAAGAGTGCCAGTTGTCATCATCCAGATGACCTAGTGCACATACAGTAGTTGTTTCTCCTATTTTCTCACTTCTCTCTTACCTCCTCATGTCAGCATGGGCTGTAGTATCAATTGGGCTTCATGCACACAGTCTCCTGCAGAGGATGCAAGCTCTCTGACCCACTCATGGGTGCTGATGTAGTGCCAGCTTTCTGCAATCTCTCCCTGTCTGGGACATAGTGCCACCACCCTGCAGCTGTCCAAGCCACAGCCGCTTCCTGACATGAGTCTGCTTCTGACCCGAGTCACTGGCAAGACAGCATGATGAGACATCCAGAAAGTGTCACACTGCCTGATTTTTAGGATATTGGGAGGTGGGGGTAGGATTCGGCCTCTAATAGCCCTGAAGGAGAATGTGGAGGGACATCTGGTGCCAAAATCTTCAGCTAGAGCAAAGAGATGCTAGTCCCCAGTATTTAGTCCATCTCAGAACTGGAAAAACAGAGCCACACAGCCCATGCCATGTGGTGTTTGGATATAATCAAGAGTGAAGGACATGGTCTTGCATTTGCATGGTCTTGCAAATCAAGAGTGACGGGCATGGTCTTGCATTGTTTGTCCTAGGCTTATATTTGGGGTCAGAAAATTGATTTGCAATCACAGGAGTGCATGAAACAGCAGTTGGACCTCAGGAGAAGTGCTGGGGTAGTGAGTTTCCATTTCCGTGTGCTATTAGGCTTTATTAATGTTGTTTAACAATGCACTGTTCCACAAAGTTTTTTTTCTGAGTGTCCAGTGGTTGTATCTGCATTGTGAAGCAGCAAAGTGGCGGCTTTAGTGGTGGCACTGATCTGTTCAGAAACATAGAAACTGTCGGCAGATAAGGACACACCTGAACTGAAACTGCACCACATGCTATTTAGCTTAGGCAAGAAATGAGCATTGTAATGCTAGAAATCTGAGTGAAGGGAAGTTTGGAATGGTACCCCTGTGCGGTCTGAAGTGAAACTAAGCACAGACCCCAAGTGGTTGTAACTTGTTTCAGATATAAAAAAAAAGTTATAATCTGAAGCTAGAAACAAACAGGAAACTGAATCCTAGTTGTTCTAAATCCAATAATGAAATAATTTATTTAGGAACACAAGATCCTAAGCCCCTGAGGAAGCCTGGTGTTGGGTGAAACGTTGGGCGTACCAAGGGGATCATGGTGTTCTAAGAAAATATCAAAATAAAACTACATTTCTTATGATGAACTGAGTGGCTGGTCTCCAGAAACTTTTGTTTCACTACATTACATACTAACATACTAACATACTAAAATGCCAGCAGAATAGGCCTAATGGTCTTTCGTGTCTGCTCGTTTGGTCAGCCCCCACCCTGGGTGCTGACCTTGCTGTCCCCCTCGCCTTCTCTGGCTTCTCCCTTCCCAGTTCCGGATATTCTTGCTGCATTGAATTTTGCTTCCTGAACCCTTCCCCTGTACCTGTCCCACCCCCTCTTGAACCCCTCCACTGTCTCTGCCTCCACCAGCCCCTAGGTAGTGCATTCCATGGCTCTACCACCTGTCAGTGAAGTAGCACCTCCTCCTTTCTCCCTGAATCTTCCCCTCCAGCTTCCACCCATGCCCTCTAGTGGCCCCCTCCTCCTTCCTGAAGCACCCTCACTGTTCCTCCCCTATTTACCCTCTTCATGTACTTGAAGACCTCTATCATGTCCCCCCGGTCCCTTCTCTCTTCCAAAGTGTACATATTTAGCTCTTCAAGCCTCTCCTCATAGGTCCTGTCCCCCAAGCCCCAAATCATTTTGGTTGCCCTCCTCTGGACCCTCTCCAGGAGGTTAATGTCCGTCTTTAAGTGCGGCCTCCAAAACTGCACGCAGTACTCCAGGTGCAGCCTCACCAAGCAGTTATACAGAGGGAGTATCACTTCCCTCCTTCTGGAGGTGATCCCCCTAGCAATGCATCCCAGCATCCTGTTGGCCTTGGCTGCTGCCCTCCTACAAGTCTCAGAGTTGTTCATCTTGACATCCACCACCACCCCCAGGTCCCTCTCAGCCATTGAGACTTGTAGTATCCCCCAAGGTGTACACTTGGCCTGGGTTTCTGGCCCCCAGGTGGAGTACCTTGCATTTCCCTGCATTAAACCTCAGCTTCCACTTTCTAGACCATCTTTCCAGAGCCTCCAGGTCCACATTGAAGTCATTGAAGACATTGAAGTCAACCATTCAACCAGCCCCCAATAGAAACATTTGGACTACTTTATACAAAGGGCACCCATCCACGTCCTCTTCCTTGGCGGCAGATAAGGACCGCCAGACCCATACAGTCTGCCCATAGGCCCTATTCATTGTATGTGGCCACTGACTCTATGTAATCAATGGCTTTTCATCATTCTCTCCCCTCTCAAGGTTCCCTTGTGCCTGTCCCAGGCATGCTTAAACCCCTCCACTGTGCTTGCCCCCACTATAGTGTTATCCCCCAGGATGAAACGCACTTCTGCAGCATTTTGCAGCACTCTGCAGAATGCTGCAGAAGACCTATTGCATAAAGCAATGTAATTTCTATGGTAATTAGTCCCCTTTGTCATTCAGGGAAAATGTGACACTGCCAGGATGAAGTGAATGCCACAGTTTCCCGCATGTCAAAGGGGACTAATTGCCATTGAAATGACATTGCTTTATTCAGTAGGTCTGCAGCAGCATTCTGCAGAGCGCGTTAAAAGTGCATTTCATCCTGGGGGATGCCACTGTATCTTCTGTGGCAGACTATTCCAAGAATCGACTACCCTTTCTATGTAGAAAAACTTCCTCACATTACCTCTTAATCTACCTCTCTCCAATTCCATATAGTTCCCCCTTGTTCTAGTACTTTTTCTACATTGGAAAACGTCCCCCTCCTGCACCTTGTTTATGCCCTTGAGGTACTCAAAAGTTTCAGTCATGTCCCCCCGCTCTCTCCCCTCCTCCAGTGAGTATAAATTGAGGTCCCTTAGTCTTCCTCATATGTTCTGTGGTGCAAGTCCTACACCATCTTTGTCACTCTTCTCTGGATAGTCTCCACATTGTTTATGTCCTTGCACAGGTGTGGCCTCCAGAACTGCATGCAGTACTCCAGGTGAGGCCTTACCAATTTTTTACACAATGGCATCACCACTTCTCGCCTCCTGCTAGTGATACCCCTGCCTATGCACCCCAGCATGCCACTGGCCCTCCCAGCTGCCTTTGTACACTGCTTTGATACCTTAAGGTCATCAGAGATGATAACTCCTAGGTCCCTTTCCTCCTTGGTGACAGCCAACTCCCCCCCAAGCTGTAGATCTCCCCAGGGTTCCTTCTACACAGGTGCATTATTTTGCACTTTCTTACATTGAACCTCAGTTGCCACATCTCCGACCATCTTTCAAGCTTCTCTAGATCCCTCTTCATTTTCTGCACCCCTTCTGGAGTATTCACCCTGTTGTAGATCTTGGTATCATAGAAACATAGAAACATAGAAGTTGATGGCAGAAGGAAACCTCAAGGTCAATCTTGTCTGCACATTTGTTTTAGACCTATTTTGAAACTCTAGTTGCCCTTTGTAGTCAGGGCTCCCTTGTGTCTATCCTGTGCATTCTTGAATCCCCCTACAGTGTTGACCCCCACAACCTCTTGGGGCAGGCTGTTTCGGGTGTCCACCACTCTTTCTGTGAAGCAAAACTTCCTGGTGTTGGTAGAGAACCTCCCTCCTTGCAGCCTGAGGTCACATCCCCTGGTCCTGGAGCCCTTCTTGAAGTGAAAAAGTTCCTGTGCCTGTACCTTGTTAATGCCTTTTATGTACTTGGATGTTTCAATCATGTCCCCTCTCTCTCTCTCCTCTGCTCCAGGGAGTACATATTCAGTTCCTTAAGTCTTTCCTCATAGGACATGTACTGCAGACCCTGAATCATTTTTGTTACCTTTCTCTGTAATGTTTCCACCCGGTTAATGTCCTTCCTGAGGTGAGGCTTCCAGAATTGGACTCCGTATTCCAGGTGAGGCCTCACTAGCGATCTATACAGTGGTAGTACCACCTCTGTCCTGCTCATGATTCCCCTCCCAATGCAGCCCAGCATTCTGTTGGCCTTCAACGTTGCCTTCTCACACTGCTTGCTAACCTTCAAGTTGTCTGAGATTATGATTCCCAGATCTTGTTCCTGGTTTGAGGCCACCAGTCTTTTGCCTCCTAGGTAACACTCCTTTCTTGGATTTTTCTTTCCTATGTGCATGACCTTGCACTTTTTGGTGTTAAATCTCAGCTGCCACACTCCAGATCATTCTTCTAGTTTCTTGAGGTCAGCTTCCATGTTGCTCACTCCTTCTGAGGTGTCCACCCTGTTACATATCTTGGTGTCGTCTGCTAACAGGCATACCTTCCCTTCCAGTCCATCAGTGTATCTGCTATAAAAACATTGAAGATCAGAGGCCCCAGGGCTGAGCCTTGGGGCACCCCACTGGTCACCCTGCCTTCCGTCGATTGCATGCCACTAACCTCTACCCTTTGTGTTCTGCCTTGTAATCAGTTTTGTACCCATCTGACTACTTCTGGACCAACCCCTGTGTGGTCAAGCTTCTTTACCAGCCTTCTGTGTGGAACCAAGTCGAAGGCCTTACTAAAGTCTAGGTAGACCACATCTACTGCCCCACTGTCGTCCACTATTTTTGTAGTGTAGTCAAAAAACTTGAGCAGATTTGTCTGGCATGACCTAGCTGCTGTGAAACCGTACTGTTCAGGGTCTTGTTGGCCACTAGTTTTGAGGAATGTTATGATCCTCTGTTTGAGTAGTGTCACCATTATATTCCCTACTATAGATGTGAGGCTCACTGGTCTGTAATTACTAGCCTTTTCGCAACTGCCTGATTTGTGAAGTGGAACCAATGTTGCCTTTTTCCAGTCTTCGGGTACCACACCGCTCTTCAAGGCTTTTGTGAATAGAAGTGCCAGAGGGGCTGCTAATTTTGTCCCCAATTCCTTAAGGATTCTGGGGTGCAACTTGTCTGGTCCCATGGCTTTGTCTGCTTTTCGTTTATTTAGCACCTCCCATACTTTGGCTTCT
Organism: Neoceratodus forsteri; assembly: GCA_016271365.2. Lineage (NCBI taxonomy): Eukaryota > Metazoa > Chordata > Ceratodontiformes > Ceratodontidae > Neoceratodus > Neoceratodus forsteri. The sequence continues at coordinate 66,352,029 of CM057459.1, forward strand.
GTAAAGGGACTTGTGTCTACCCCTGGTCCTGGGGTGTTGTGTTTTTTCAGAGCTGGGCCATTCCCTGGGTCCTCTTTGGTAAACACAGAGCAGAAGTATTTGTTGAGGATTTTGGCTTTCTCTGGGTCATGTTTGGTGCATTTCCTTTCTTCAGTAGCAATCTTTACTATCCCCCCTTTTGCCTTCCTATGTTCCCTAATGTATCTAAAAAATGATTTGACTCCTCTTCTTGCCCCTTCTGCTAGCTTGTCTTCTATCTAGGCTTTTGCCTTTCTAATTTGTTTCTTAGACTATCATTTTTTCCTTGTACGACTCCCAGTCTTTCTCAGTTTCGGTTTCCTGGTATATGCTGTATGCCTTCTTTTTTTCTTTGACTGTGGTAGCCACTTCCTCAGAAAACCATAGAGGATTTATTTTCTTTTTGCTTTACTGACCCATCTGGCACATTGATCTGTGGCAGTCTTTATTGCTCTCTTGAGTCTCCCCCACATGACCTCCCCCTCCTCAACCTCTGTTTCCCTTAACTAGCTACTTATGTTGTTCCTCATTTTTTGAAAGTCAGCCTTTCTGAAATCTAGCACCTTTATCTTTGAGTGGCTGGTGTCCTGTGTTATGTTTACCTTAAAGCTTACCATGCAATGGCTGCTGTTGCCCACATGGCATCCCACTTTGATGTCCTTGATCCTTTCCGAGTTTATGAGGACAAGATCAAGAATGGCATCTCCCCTTGTTGGGGTTTCAACAAGTTGGCACAGTCCCGCATCTTGTAGTGACAATAAGTAGTCCCTACTTCTTCTTCTTGTTGCTGCCTTTAGTGTGCTCAGGTTAATATCTGGTAGATTGAAATCCCCCACCAGTATTACTTCACCTTTATCAGACATTTTGTGGATTTCTACTATAAGGTTTTTGTCTCCTTTATCTCCTTGATTTGGGGGCCTGTACACAATGCCAATTCTGAAGGGTTTTCCCTTGTCCGTGACTACTGTTAGCCACAATGACTTGAAGTTCCCAGGTTGCCCTTCTACTTCTGTGGCTTTTATTTCCTCCTGAATGTAAATGGCTATGCCCCATTTCACCTCTTTTTTTACCCTGCCTATCTTTCCTGAACAGATTGTAACCGGGAATGGCCATATCCCATTTGTGGTTTTCCATGAACAACATTTCTGTTACAGCCACCCAGTCCAACCTTTCTGCTTCCAAGATGGCTGTGAGTTTGGGAAGTTTGTTGGTTAGGCTCCTAGTATTTGCAACCATTGCCTTCCAGGAATGTACTTCCTCTTTGGTGCAAGGTTGTACCCTCTTCCTGGACTGCTCCAGTTTGCTCTTTCTGGCCAAGAGATTATAGAGGTTATTCGTTTGGGTGGATGTTGGCTATGATTTGTTTTCTGAGGATGTATGTGTGCATCTGGTGTTTTGGGGAGTGATGACCAGCCCACCGATGGTAGGGGTGTGAGCTGTGTCATACTCCTCTTTATTTAGTTTAAACTACCTGTAGAGACATTGAATTTTTGTCCAAGTGCTCACACACCTTCTCTGTTTAGGTGCAATTGGTCATATTTAAAAAAAAGCTCTTTCACAAAAGTTGTACCAGTTCCCTACGCAGTGGTATCCCTTGTCTTGGCACCAATCATGCAGCCATGAGTTGAGTTTGCCTACTTCAATCTCTCTGACTTGCTTTGTGCTTTTTCCTGCACTGGCAGCACTTCTGAGAAGGCTAATTTTGATGGAAGTGAAAAAAGTTTGTTGTCCGGGTCCTCGTATTGTTTCTTGGCCTCCTGAACTGTATGATTTGCCAAGTCATTGGTGCCAAGGTGTATTGTTATATGTGTAACATCCCCTGATTCCTGCACAATTGTCTTTATGTGGTTAATGTCCCTACTTGCAGAGACTCCTGGTAGACAATTTACCACAATGTCAGTTTTAACATTTTGTATTAGGTGGTGTTCCACTTCCCGGATCATGGAATCCCCGATTATGAGATTTTTGCTTATGTTTATATTTGTATCATTTTTATTTTGAGTTTTAATATTTTTGTTGCTATTGCATTTGGTCATTTGTGAACAAGCAGACCTTTCCTTCCAGCCCCTCTGCAATGTTACTAATGAAGACATAAAATAGGACTGGTCCCAGTACTGATCCCTAGGGTACCCCGCTGATCACCCCCCTCTCCCCAGATTGTGCCCCATTTACCACCATCCCCTGTCTCCTGTCTGTTACCCAGTTCCTAACCCAGTTCACCACCATGTCTCCCATGCCCAGACTACCCATCTTGTTAAGAATGTGTATCTTTTGTGTACTTTATCTCAGCTGTGTGTGACTGGCAGGGAGGGGTGTAATGTGAACTGCCATTCCTCCTTCAGTCTCCTTAGCAGTGGTTATTGGTCAGCTGGTAGTGGTGTGTGTGTGGCATTAGCTAGTGAGGTATGAATATGTGACAGGGTAGTATAATGTGAACTGCCATTCCTCCTTTAGTCTCCTTATCTGTGGTTATTAGTCAGCTGGTAGTCAGCTCCTTTCCTTCTCTGAATAGCATAATCGTAGTCTCACACACATCATTAAAAAATGTTTTATAAGTTCATGTAATTAAAAAAATATTTAGAAGTTTAATATTCATGGTTTACTCTGTTTTCGATAAAACTTAATTGTGGGTGTGGGGGGAATGAAAAGCATTTTTTCCTTTAATTTAAGGAAAAATCTGGCACTGCAGATTTTATTTACAGACTTAACTGTAAAAACCAATGCTTCAGAAGTCATCTTCTGCAAAGTAATAGAAGAAAAAACTACTCACCGTTGTAATGTTGTTTCTTCCCAAGGGATCCCTCACTATGCTTGACAAGTGCAATCATTCCCCTGGAATGAGCTGCCCCAGAGCCTAGAGTTTTATGCTTATTAGAGAACTTTAGAATGAAATTCGAAACTCTGCTGCTGTCATGCTCTCCAGCGCCCTCTAACAGCAGATTTATTTCTCAAACTGTGGGAGAGCACTGACCACCAAATCTAGCTTAGTAACTACAAAAAAATTCTAACCTTAAAATACCTTGTTTTCTATTCACATAATTATGGGTGTGGGGGAATGAAAAGCATTTTTTTTTTCAATTTTTAATTTAAGGAAAAATCTGGCACAGTAGATTGTATTTACAGGTTTAACTGCAAAGGCCAATGCTTCAGAAGACATCTTCCACAAGGTAAAAGAAGAAAAAAACTATCCGCCGTAGTAATGTTGTTTCTTCCCAATGGATCCCTCGTTATGCTTGTGTACCCCCCTCCAATTTTGGGGTTTACCTTAATGTCTTTCTGGGCTCCTAATGGCCACTGTCAGGTTGGTGTCCCATTCTAGTGTAATCCTGTGTGTCTGCATGAGATTGCCATGCTAAGCCTCTGTGCTTGTCCCTTTAAGAGGATAGTTGATCTGTGTAAAGTAAATGGTCTGTGTTGGGTCCAAGTGATTTAGGGCTTGTGACCAGCCAGACAAGGCTCTGTTTGAGTCCTATCTGCAGTTGCTGTTTGCACAGAGGGAGCTTATGTGGGAACTGTGCTTATTTACTGTTTGTCTGTTGTTATATTTATTTATTTAAAAGTTTTACCAGGAAAACATGCTGAGCAGAGCTCTGCTTGATTCTAGATGTGTCCTGGGGGTGGAGGGGCAATGGAGAAATACAACAATACAAAAATTACAAAAAAAGAGCAATTACGTAGCTAATTAGAGAAGCACATAACAATACAGCAGTAGATAATTAATACATATAACTACAGGATAAAATGGGCACTCCAACAATTGATTGGTGTAGTGGCCTCCAGTTGCAGTGGTTGGTAGTTGCACTAGGAGCAAAAATTATAGGTTTGATTACACAGTTATTACTAGTACAAGGAGAGCTAGGCTTCAGTGCATAAAGCAGGTCTCAGTCCACAGGTGCAGGGAGAGGTGAAGTGTGCTAAGAGGAGGGAGCTGAGGTGCTGAGTGGAAGGGACAAGCTGAACGTCAGTGAGGAGGGAGTTCCACAGTTTAGGCACACAGTAGTTAAAGGCTGACTGATCTGCCATGGTGGACATGTGCGGGACAGCCAAGAGAGTCAAAGTTTCTGAGTGGGTATGCAAGGGGGAGCAGCTGCTAGGACTGAGGAGAGGAAGGGGGGCAAGGACTGAGTCCAGAACTTAGCCGTTAGCCTAGTGCAGTGGGCTTGTCTCTGATCCTGGAGAGAGGGAAGGCCTAGGGTCTGGTAGAGGATGCAGTGAAGGGTGATGGGAGGACAGTCAAGGATGAAATGACAGAAGGAGTGGAAGAGAAGGTCCAGTCTGGCTAGGGTGGACTTGAGTGTGGCACTGTAGACTACATCACTGTAGTCAAAAATAGGGATAATCATTTTCTGCACAATTGAGCAACAAGCCAGCAGTGGGATGCATCCACGGTTGTGGTATAGGTCACCCAACTTGGGGTGAGGCTTTTTGTGAATGGCATTGATATGAAGAGAAAAGTCAAGGTGCTGGTCAAGCCAGACCCCGAGGTATCTAAAGGAGATACAAGCCTCCAGTGGGGTCCCATCCAGGGTGTGGAAGGTGGGAGTGGAGGGAAGCCGAGAAGGTCTCTGCCTTGTGACAAAGGTCATTGAGACAGTTTTCTTGGCACTGAGAAAAAATATTTGAGATAGAGATGTTTGTCTAAGCTGCTTTAATTGCAGCTCGATCATTTGGATGGGAGTCACCATGTTAGGTCTGGGACTTCCAGTAATTGGACCAATTAGACTCTAGGGGCCTAAAATGGATCCTGCCCCAAGGGTGTTGTGGGAAAGAAATTCTGTAGTATTGTAGTTTTTCAGTTGGTGCCTGAATGGACCTGGAGGGGGAGCCCTTATTGTGACTTGACAGCTCTTTCAGCCAACCGAACCTTTGGATTTACAAGGGAAATGCCCTGTGTGCCATGAGACAGTGGATCAGTTAAAGTTGGAGGTTGAAGTGTGAACAGCTTGGGCTTTCGAGCAGCTGCTCCCAGGAGGAGCATAGGGAAATATGCAGGTTGAGGCCTAACTTGCCTCCTACCACTTTTCTACTGTTTGAGAACTGCCTTTAGCAGAAGTTGGACTGGTCCAATTCCAGTCTGGAAATACGGCAGAAAGAAGAAGTGTTAGTGCAACTTGCAATTTGGACTGAAGACTTGCTCTGGAAGCAATTGGCCTAGCTTGTGTGCGAGATTCAACCAGATCAAAAGGTTTGTTCAGTAAAACTGTTACATTGCAACCAGACTACATCCAAACTATTTTCTGAAGTACAGTACAAGTCACATTAAACTGTTCCTTCAATGAGTTGCTGTAGCATTTCTGACTGAGTTGCATAAGTGTTGCTGGTTCCAGCACAAAGCTTTTCAAAAATAGTTTCTTAAAAGTTAAAACTCAGATTTGCATTGCACTGTGACTGGACTGTAGATACATTCCAAATATGTTACAAAAACATTTTTATAAACATTGCTCTTGAGCTGGTTAAGCATTGAAAAATTATGCAGTATGAGCTGCCAGTGCATTGCCAACTGTGAAAAACAATTCTAAATCAACTCATTGGTGGAACAGTTTAATGTGACTTGCACTGTACTGTAGTTATTGCTTTAAATGTGCTGAATATGTCTCGTGGGATGAGACCTGTTGTCCCATGAAAGAACCTGTTATGTCAGCTGGAGGCTTCACCAGCAGAAGATTACAAACTTTGCCAGACTGCTCATCTTGCCTGGGTCCTGACACTTTGGCCTAGGCTGCTACTCCATCACCAGAAACTGTCACGGTGACAGACCAGCTCAGGGATCCAGCCCCTGTGCAGCAACAACATGCAGGTTGCAGCCACCTGGAGGAAAGACCGTGAAAAGGAGGTGTGTTGTGTTGGCCCTGTTTCCCTATGTTTTTTCCCTCATCACCACAGGGTCTCCATGTCGCCTGCAGTGCAGCAGATTCCTGGTAGTGTGAGTACAATCAGGGTAGCTCCCTGCAAAAAAAGTTCAAATCATTGTGGCACCATCTAATTGTCTCAGTTTCTTGGGTTTACAAAAGACTGAGCCAACTGGCTTGGATTACAAATAATTTGGGTGTTTTGCATGTTAACTGTTTTCTTTCCTTCAAGGACCCCAACGTCAGCTGCCACGCCGGCCACCCCGGGCAATGCCTTTAGCTAGCCAGACTTACCTTCCTGGGTATCCAATGTTGTGTGACTGTCACATTGGGACTAACAGTGCATGCCAACCCTGAATCAGATCAGATTTTGAATCATTTGACTAAATTCAAGCCCCACCCTTGTTCACTTCCCCTAAATAAACCTGATTGTCTTTCTTCATGTTTATCCTGGCTAGTGTGCATATTATTAGTTGGGTTACAGTATTAAGATTGTACTGTTGTATTGCTAACCTTATTTTACGGGGGGCCCCCAGGGAAACTACTGAAGCTCTAACCCTGGTGGTAAGTGTGGAGGTTGTGAGCATATTAAACTGTTCCATACTGTTTGTGAATTTACTACTGCTTTAGGTAATGGGCCACTAGGAAGGTTAGTGGATGGTTATAGCTTCCTAGAGGGCTATACCCAAGCAGACAATCAACCCCAATACCATTTCTCTGGGTGGAGGCACCTTATTAACGAACTCAGGCCCCTCAACCTGTGCATAGCCATACAGGCAGGGGTAGTAGCCCTTAGAATAGCACTGCCTAGGGGTTGCATCTTGGAGGCACCACTGGGATCAGCACCCTCTATTGACCAAAAGTCATAATTTCAGTCAAGCATAGATTTGCCGGAAATCTTGAAATGGAGGCTCTTACCACGCCCAAATGGAAAATTCCCCCCACAAGCTGATTGTGCATCACATGATGGGGTGGAGTGAAGCTGAAAGGGTTGACACCCACCATGCATTATTACTATTATATATCCCCATGGGGACCACCAATGACACTACCGAAGAAACTGTGGGGAAAGTTAAGTGCCTAGGCAAGGTTGAAGTACATGGGGGGGACTCAGATCTGTTTGTCCAGACTCTGGTGGCCCTCATCTCATGTAGCCTCCTCATAGACCCCGAGACAGAACCCTCTATTATCATGCTGGAGGGGTCCCCGAATGGGTGAAGGGTCATTCATTTACACAGTGACCTATCTTCCCCCGGGGGGGTCCCCAATGGTAGAAGGATATAACGACAAATTATTGAGACTTCTAGCTGCTGAAGGACAGACAGTTAAAGAGTTGCCGAAGGCTTTGGAGGATGCTGAGGAGGCTACCACCATTCAGTCTCCCTTAGCCACCTCAGCTTCCCCTATGGCCTCCACCATTGTGACATCCCCCACTGTGATACCTTTAGTGCACCTGGGCTCTTGTCACAGGCTCAGGCTGCTATCGGGTGCTTTTCCCATGCCAATGGGGGAGGATGATTTGGAAACTTGGATGGACTATGCCACCCCCCCTGGTCCAAGAGTGGCAGTGCTCTGAAGGGGAGAAACGCAAGAGGCTTATGGAAAGTTTGAGGGGTCCTGCACTGGAAGCCATACAGTTCCCTCAGTCCACTAGCCCAGAGACCTCTGCAGCTGAGTATTTATCCACTTTAGAAGAGGTATTTGGCAGTATTGAATCTGGGGAGGACTCGATATGGAAATTTAAGTCTGCTAAACAGTGGAAGAATGAGAAATTGTCTGCGTTTGTGACCTGGGCAGAATGGGCCTTGCAAAGGGCATATTGTAAAGAGGGTATCTCAGCTAATGAACTGAATTGTGTCAGGTTGGAGCATATCTTTAAGTCTGCCCGTTACTCAAGTGTGCTCATGCTGAAGTTAAAATTTCAAGACAGAAAAACTAACCCTCCTGAATACTGTCGGTTAATGAAGGAAATTTGGGAGGCTGAAAATGATGAAGAGGGCTGGGAACCATGTGCGCGGGTTGCAAGAACTGCCCCAACCCCCGGCAGACCTGCTGAGAAAGAGGACCGTTCTGAATCACAACAAGTCAGTGAACTGTTGAAAGAATTGAGGGAGCTAAAAGCCCACCAGCAAGCTGCGGCTAAGCCTGTCAAAACTCCTGGCCCTTGCCCTACTAAGACTGATCCTAGTTGTGAAACCCCACACATGAGTATAGGGACCAGTGCCCTTGCTGTTGAACCTCGAGCTTACCCCTCCATGGTAGAAGAGATGAGGGAGTTACAAGCTATGGTGAGGAATCTCATTTATGCCACCTAATCGCCCACCCCTTAGAAGGGCTATGGGGGAGCTCAGCCCAAATCCAAGCCAAAAGAAGAGAGGAGGGCCCTGGCTCCTGATCACTACAAACCTCATGAAGAACCAGTCCATCCTGCTGACCCCAGAGGCAAGGTGTTCTGTTACTGGTGTGGAGAAGACAAGCAAACCCAGCGTGTCTGCGATGCTCTCGGAAATGTGCAAAGAGTCACTACCAAGCTACTCAGTTTGATCTGGCAAAGCAATATAAAACCCCAGTCAGGCCCGCCATGAAAGTCTTTTTCCTCCAAAACTGCTGTGGGCTAGACCACCAAACAGACTTCTCCAGATTGGTCCGAGATGGTGGGTCCATCCATGGAAATTACAGTGAGTGACTGTTAATGGCATCTCCACTCAAGCTGTGCTGGACAGTGGCTCGCAATTCACTATTGTGTTCAAAGACTGGTATGAGCAGCACTTGTCTGACCTCCCACTTTTACCCCTTGAAGGACTGCATGTGTGGGGGTTAAGTGACAAATTTTACCCTTACCAGGTTTATGTATGACTGTGGTTATCTTTCCCTACTGCTATTGCTGGAGTGGACAATCCCGTGGAGACCCTGGCCCTGATATGCCCACCGAACGGGAGGTATGATGGTATCCCATTGTTGATCAACACTAACATGCATATGTTCAGCTGGCTAGCCCAGTTTTGTCAAGAGAAACAAACCAAATGGACTGGGAGGTCCCTACACATTCCGGCCATGGTGCACAGAGCATATGATTTACAGATGCAAGCTAAAGAGGTTGAGAAAGATGAACATGAATAGTGTGGAAGAAAGATCCAGAATCACTTGTATTGCCACCCAATGCAGGGTACCATCAGTGGTGAGGAACGAATTAAAAATAATGTTCAAAACATAATAATCATGCTGGATGCCCCAGAAGAGGGAAAACTGCCTGAGGGACTATTGGTTAAGCCTAGCATTCTGCCAGCCCAAGCTCATGCCTACGCTCGGCGGGTAGTGGTGCAAGTCCAAAACATGTCTTACCGAGATATCAGAGTAAATCAAGGTTGCACCCTAGCTATTGTATACTGTGCAGATACTGCTGTGTTGCCCAGCAAAAAGTGCACTGCAGAGAATGACAAGGTGACCCTTGATCTGTTCGACTTCGGTGAGTCCCCCATTTCGGAAGAGTGGAGAGCTAAAATCAGTCGAAATCTGGCCCAGAGAAGCAAGGTGTTTTCTTTGAAAGAATGGGATGTGGGATGCACCAATGGGGCTGAACATTATATATGACTTCACAACAAAAGGTCTTTCCATGAGAGATCTCACCACTTGGCACCAGCAGACATTGATGATGTTCCACACCACCTTCAGGAGATGCTGGCAGCTGGAATTATACAGGAGTCTCACAGTCCATACACCTTTCCTATCGTGATAATTCAGAAGAAAAATACCTTAGTAAGAATGTGTCTGAACTACCGAACGCTGAATTGAAGAACTATACCCGACCAATACACCATGCCACACATCCAGGATGCCCTTGACTGCCTCAATGGGAGTCAGTGGTTTTCTGTGCTAGACCTCTAGAGTAGGTATTACCAAATCACGATGGCCCCCAAAGACAGAGAGAAAACAGCATTCATCTGCCCTTTGGGTTTTTATAAATTTCGCCACATGCCCCAGGGCATTTCGGGAGCACCCACTACTTTCCAGAGGTTGATGGAGCGAGCTGTGGAGGGCATGAATCTACTAGAATGCCTTGTCTACCTAGATTTGTATTTTATTTTTTTTTTTTATTTATTAGAGTGTAGGATTGCAATTACCTTTGAGCCAAGGCTCTTTTACAAAGGTTCCACATCAGGATGAGAACAAATAAGCAGGACATTAATTATTACAGGATAACAGGTTGCAGTTGTTTATCATCACATGAGTACATATAGATTAGGCGGTACTAGGGGCATGCACAGGACAGGGATAACATTGATAATGAGAACTTGGTGAGACACGAGAAGAAGATGCTGCCAGAGACAATTGTCAAAACACACAGGAAGTGCAAGTGAAAAGCGCAAGTAAGAGGAGGAGGAGGGGGAAGGTAGAGAGGAAGAGTAGGGGGGTGGATGAGAAGGGACAAGTGCCAAATAGATGATGTCATTGTGTTTAGCTGGACCCTCACGGAACATGAGACCCGCCTGTTTAAGGTTCCAGACTGACTGGAGGATTTGGGGTTAAAAAATTTATATCTACAAGTGTCAGTTTTTCCAGCAGTCTATAAAATATGTTGGCCACATTGTGTCAGCTGAAGGGATTCAAACAGATCCAAGCAAAGTAGAGACCCTGACCACCTGGCCACAGCCTAACAATCTTTAGGAGATGCAAAAATTCTTGGGATTCTGTGGCTATTATCTCCGATTCGTGAAAGATTATGCTAAAGTCATCCACCCTTTGCTTAACTTAACTCAAGGTTATCCACCAACAAACTGCAAATATGAGAGGAATGCTGTTAAAGAGGAAGGAAAAGTTTATTTTCAAATAAATGAACCTTTTGGAACCAGGTGGACTCAAGAGTGTGAGGTGGCTTTCCATGATATCATTCACCAACTTACCCATGCCCCTGTGCTTGCACATGCAGACCTCACCAAGCCTTATGTATTACACACTGACGCCAGCTTGAAGGGACTCAGTGCTGTTCTATACCAGAAGTATGAGGAAGGATTAAGCCCAGTGGCATTTGCCAGCAGGAGCCTGATGCTGTCTGAAAAGAACTGCCCTGTACACAGACTCGAGTTCCTTGCATTGAAATGGGCCATTGTAGATCAATTCCATGCATATCTTTATGGTGCAAAAATTATGGTAAAAACTGACAACAACCCCTCACATATGTCCAGACCTCAGCAAAGTTAGATACCACTGGGCATCGTTGGTTATCGGCCCTCTCCGATTATGACTATTCAGTAGAGTATTAACCAGGCCTGAATCACTTTGACGCTGATGCCCTCTCCAGGAGACCTGGCACCAACTTAGAGTGGGTGAGGATGTCTGAACAATCTGTTAAAGCTCTTTGTCAAAAGTTCAGTAAGGATGAACACCCATCCTCTTAAACAGTTGATTGCCTGGTGGACTGTCTGGGCCCTCCTGACACTTGTGTTCCTGCTGCCTACTGCCATCTTGCAGCCTTGGATCTCAGCACTTTGCCTCAACTTACTCTGGACAATATGCAGTGGGCTCAATCCCAAGATCCTATGATTAAGCCTGTGTTGGATGCCATTCATGCTGGGAAACATGTGTCCAAACTTCGTTCTCAAGATCCCAGAACTGCTCTGCTGTTAAGAGAGGGGCTCAGATTGAAGTTGCACAACAAACTGCTCTACGTAAAAACTACAAATAGACAAGGTCAAGTTGCCAAGCAACAGCTACTGTTACCTACAGTTTTTAAACATGTGGTTCTACGTGCCCTTCATGACCAGATGGGACATTTAGGTTGTGACTGAACTACTGATCTGGCCCATGCTCATTTCTACTGGTCAAAAATGGGGGCCGACATTGAGACTCATATCAGAACTTGTAGCCGCTGCCTGCAGAGAAAAGCTCCATCACAGAGGGCTGCACCCCTGGTTAATATTTCCACCAGTGCACCCAAGGAGCTTGTGTGTATTGATTTCTTGTGTCTAGAACCAGATTAAAAGAATATTGGTAATATGCTAGTGGTGACTGATCATTTTACATGCTATGCCCAGGCCTATCCAACTAAAGACCAGAAGGCATCCACTGTGGCAAAAGTCTTAATAGAAACATTCTTTGTCCATTATGGTGCCCCTCAGAGAATTCACTCTGATCAAGGGAGAGACTTTGAAAGTCACCAATTAAAGAAATACTGTCACTCGGGGGGGGGGGTACACAAGTCCAGAACTAATCCTTATCACACTCAGGGGGATCCACAGCCTGAAAGATTTAATCGAACATTGCTAGACATGCTAGGCACACTTCATCCCAGAGACAAGTCAAAATGGAGTCAGCAGATAAGCATATTAGTTCATGCCTAGAACTGCACTAAAAGTGATGCAACTGGGTTCTCCCTCTACCACTTGATGTTTGGCCGGGAAGCAAGGTTACCAGTAGACATCTGTTTTGGAGTGTCCCATGATGGAGTCAAAGCAGTGAGTTACCTCCAGTATGTCCAGAAACTAAAAGCTCAGTTAAGCCATGCCTACCAGTTAGCCCACACCATGGCGTCCAAGAGAAACTTAACAAACAAAGAAAGGCATGACAGACATGTCAAGGTCCAAGAACTGCAACCCAGAGATAGAGTTTTGTTAAGAAATTTGGGATTGCATGGAAAACACAAGATAGCCAACAGGTGGCATCACATACCATACATTGTTGTCAGCAAGTTGGAGGACCTGCCAGTCACAAAGTGCATCCAGAAAATTACCCACGAACTGTAAAGACTATGCACAGGAATCATTATTACCAATTGGGCAAATCATGATCAATTCTGCACCCCCAAGACACTACTCCTCCCAGGCCTGTAACCAGAGCTGCAGCTAAAAAGAGACAGTTAACCTCCTCCCCAGTTGTTAAAGATTCAAGGCCTTCCATCAGTCATGTTTTAAAAGAAGTCGGCTGCTAGTCTGAATCTGATGACAGTGAGTTTGAAGCCACTTATTACCCATCTTATGAACTGAGTCAGTTGTTTCAAGGAAACCCCCTGTGTAGTATGGGAGATGAAGCTGGACACTCAGAACTGTTTAACCTTCTAGCTTTCTCCACAGTCTCTGTGCCCCTGAAGGTGAGGTGCAAAGCGTGACTTCTGATGTAGCTGACTCCTTGTGTCTTGTGGAATTAACTGAGCCCCAAGAGGTAGAGCCAGACCCAGAAAGCACAACTGGTGAGATACCAGATAGTCCAGAACTGTTTACAACAAAAGATTCTGACAATGTTATGGAAAATTATGTTGATAAGGATGATGATTCTGAAAGTATCGATAATGTGTTATGTGATTTGAATTCCATGGAATTTCCTCTTGATAACGAGCCTGGAATTTCAGTGCAAAGTAAGGAAAGTATTTCTGCTGAACCAGAACTAACGGAACAAGAAGCTGAAAGTGTTTCTATTTCAGAGCAGACAGCCAGTGCAGAGGTACCACTTTCATCAGAAGCAGACTTATTGAACACCAATGAGCCGGGACTGATCAACCCAAATGCCAATGCTGAAAGAACTGAGCATGTGCCTGCCCCTTTCAGAAAGTCTGGAAGAGCCACAAATCCTGTAATGCACCTCTGTTATGACTCTCCAGGAAGGCCTGTAGTCCTCCCTATGAATGTAGTTCACAAAGGGGTGTATATTTTTGAAAGTTCTCTTCCAAAACTAGGCTACTCTGCCACTTCAAAGCTAATAGTGAAGCCCTTCAATCAGTATACTAATCCCTTTGCCCAATGCAGCCCCTGTGTAGATGATAGGGATAGGCCCCAAGCCATGTGGGTTAGTGTACAGGAGGTAGTACAGACAAGGGTTGTAAGAGTGAAGTGTCTGACTACTTGAACCTGTTAACCTGTATATGAAAAGTGTTATGGAAATGTGTTATTATGGAAATTTCATTGCTAAAGTGAAAAGTATAGTAGTACTATTGTCATGACCAATTTATTTTACTGATGCATCAGATTTTATTTTGTGGTATACCAATGAAACATGCATGTATTTACATATAGTATTTTCTATATAGACTCTTATAGTACGTGTAGATTTGACGCGGACATCAAGTTTTTCCAGGCAGGGAAGAGTGTAACCCTCCCACCATTTTGGGGGTTCACCTTAATGTCTTCCTGGGCCTCTAATGCCCACTGTCAGGCTGGTGTCCTGTCCTAATGTAATCCTGTGTATCTGCTTGAGCATGCCATGCTAAGCCTCCGTGCCTGTCCCTTTAAGAGGATAGTTGATCTGTGTTAAGTTAATGGTCTGTGCTGGGTACAAGTGATTTAGGGCTTGTGACTGGCCACACAAGGCTCTGTTTGGCTTCAATCTGCAGTTGCTACTTGCGCAGATGGACCTTATGTGGGAACTGTGCTTATTTACTGTTTGTCTGTTGTTATATTTGAGATAGAGTTGTTTGTCTAACCTGCTTTAATTGCAGCTCAATCATTTGGATGGGAGCCACCATGTTAGGTCTGGGACTTCCAGTAATTGGACCAATTAGATTTGAGGGGCTTAGAATGGATCCTGCCCAGGGGTCTTGGGGGAAGGAAATTCTGTAGTATTGTAGTTTTCCAGTTGGTGCCTAAGTGGACCTGGAAGGGGAGCCCTTACTGTGACTGACAGCTCTCTCAGCCAACCAAACCTTTGGATTTACAAGGTAAATGCCTTGTGTGCCATGAGAAAGTGGATCAGTTAGAGTTGGAGGTTGAAGTGTGAACAGCTCGAGCTTTCGAGCAGCTGCTCCCAGAAGGAGCATAGGGGAATTGGCAGGAAGAGGCCTAGCTTGCCTCCTGCCACTTTTCTTCTGCTTGAGAACTACTGTTAGCAGAAGTTGGACTGATCCAATTCCAGTCTGGAACTGCAGCAGAAAGAAGTGTTAGTGCAACTTGTGATTTGGACTGAAGACTTGCTCCTGAAGCGATCGGCCCAGCTTGTGTGCAAGACATACTCAGATCAGAAGGTTTGCTCAGTAAAATTGTTAAATTGCAACCAGACTAAATCCAAACTGTTTCCTAAAGTAATTATTGCTTTAAATGTGCTAAATGTGCCTCGTGGGCTGAGACCTGTTGTCCCACGAAGAACCTGTTATGCCAGCTGGAGGCTTCACCAGCAGAAGATTACGAACTTTGCCAGACTGTTCATCCTGCCTGGGTCCTGCAACTTCAGCCTAGGCCGCTACTCCATCACTAGAGGCTGTCACGGCAAACAGACCAGCTCAGGGATCCAGCCCCTGAGCAGCAACAACACGCAGGCTGCAGCCACCTGGAGGAAAGGCCATGAAAAGAAGGTATGTCATGTTGGCCCTGTTTCCCCTTGTTTTTTCCATCATCAGCATGAGGTCTCCATGTCACCTGTCCTGCAGCAGCTTCATGGTAGCATGAGTACAATCAGGGTAGCTCACAGCAACGAAAACTCAAATCATTGTGGTACCATTTAATTGTCTCAATTTCTTGGGTTTAATAAAGGCTGAGCCAACTGGCTTGGATTACAGATAATCTGGGTGTTTTGCATGTTAACTGTTTTCTTTCCTTCAAGGGCCCCAACATCAGCAGACATGCCTGCCACCCCCAGGCAACGCCTCTTGCTAGCCAGACTTACCATCCTGGGTACCCAGTGTTGTGTGACTGTCACATTGGGACTAACAGTGCATGCCAACCCTGAATCAGATCAGATCTTGAATCATTTGACTAAATTCATGACTCTGCCTTGTTCACTTCCCCTAAATAAACCTAATTGTCTTTCTTCACATTTAACCTGGCCAGTGTACATATTATTATTTGGTTTACAGCATTAAGATTTGTACCGCTTTATTGCTAACCTTATTTTACAGGGGGTCCCCAGGGAAACTACTGATGATATAACCCTGGTGGTATGTGTGGAGAGTATGAGCACATTATTACTGTTCCATACTGTTTGTGAATTTACTGCTGCTTTAGGTACTGGGCCACTAGGAGGGTTGGTGTGTGGTTATAGCTTCCCAATGGGCTATACCCAAGCAGACAAGCAATCCCAATACCATTTCTCTGGGTGGATGCACCTTATTAGTGAACTCAGGCCCCTCAACCTGTGCATAGCCATACAGACAGGGGTGGTAGCCCTTGGAATAGTGCCACCTAGGGGTTACACTTGACAAGTGCAATCATTCCCCGGGAATGAGTTGCCCCAGACCTTAGGGTTTTATGCTTATTAGATAATTTTAGAATGAAATTTGAAACTCTGCTGTGGTCACTCTCTCCACTGCAATCTAACAGCAGATTTATGTCTCAAACTGTAGGAGAGCACTGACCACCAAATCTAGCTTATTAACTACCAACAAAATTCTAATCTTAAAATACCTCATTTTCAAAAAGAAAAGAAAAACAAATGAGGAAAAAACTCACGGCAATGTCAGCTGTTAGTTAAAAATAACAGGAAATATTTAATTCCACTAAGAGCAGGCTACTGGGAGAGCCTTTTCCAGTTTCTGGAAGGGGAAGTAGGGGAGGGATTGTCAAGTAACATAAGGGATCCCTTAGGAACAAACAACAGTACTATGGTGAGACATTTTTTCTTCAGACCCCAGGAATCCCTCACTATGACTTGATGAGTGCAGACTCCGTAGCAGTACCTTGGGAGGCTGGGTACAAAACCTATTTAGGGAAAAGGCTCTGTAAGACAGCAGTGCCAAAACTGGCATCCCTTCTGGACTGAATGTCCAGAGAGCAGTGCTTTGTAAAGGTGTGTATTGTTTTCCATGTAGCTGCTTTACAAACCTCCTGAATGGAGACACCTCTAGATGCTGCCACAGAGGCCATTGCCCCTTGTGGAGTGGGCCCTGAGGCCTTCAGGTGGATATTTGCCGGCTTTGCCATAACAGAACTGTATGCATGACACTATCCAGCAAGCAATGGTCCTCCTGGGTGCTGGCTTGCCTTGGTCTTCATCCCCATAGGTGACAAACAGTTGTGTTGAAATGGTCCTGACATCCTTAGTGCAAGTAGCAGCTTAAAACTCTCTTCACACCCAGGCAACGAAACCTCCAGTCCCTGGTGTGGATTTGTCAGTGAAAAACACAGGGAGTGCGATAGGTTATTTGAGGTGAAACTGTGAAACCACTTTAGCGAGAAATTTTCCTTTTTGTCTTCAAAACTATTTTATCTCTGTGGAATATAATGTAGTTAGGATCTGTGCACAAGGTTTGAAACTCATTCACTCTCCTGGCAGAGGTGACGGCCACAAGGAAAACTCTTTTCCAGGTAACATATTTAAGAGCAACAGTTGCCATAGACTCGAAGGGAGCACCTATGAGCAGGGCAATGCATAGATTTAAGTCCTACAGAGGGCCTGGATCTTTCAAAGGGGGTTCAAGTGCATCAGACCATCAAAAAACCTTTTGAAAATAGCTTAGGAGGCTATTGACCTCTTCCTACCAGTTGAAGCATAGACTGAGACTGTTCCAAGATGCACCTTAAGGGTAGTAGGGTAGGCCAGCCCAGTGGTGCTGAGGGTTGAGGCTCCGGACGCCACATCTCGCGCCATGCCAGTGACCCAGGTTCGTGAATGAGCCTGCGCTGTTGGGGGTCAACAGGGGTGAGAGGGGATTGAGCATCTGATGGACTGCTCTCCTGTCTCAGGGTGGAAGACTGGGGGTTCCTGGCATAGCAGTGGCCTCTAGCAGAAGCTAGCAGCAGCACAGCCACAGGGACACAGTGGTGGGAGGGATGACGGCAGTATCTTGTGGCAGGGAGTGTGGTGCCACGCTGGATACATTGCATGCCACATCTCTAGGGCCAAGCAAGAGAAAAAAACCCTTCTGTGAGTGCAATATGAAATCCACGATGGGCGACCTACCTTGCGGAGCAAACAAAGCCCGGAGTAAGTTAGGGCAGGATCCTGGGGTGATGCTGTCTCCTTCTCCTGGTTTCCCCTCACCGGGGGAGGACCCTGCTGTGGGGGGTAAACCACAGTCCTCTTCGCTGTGCTTCCGAGGTGGAGGCTGCCCCAAGGACAAGGTAGTTGAGCTCCTGTGTAACTAACGGAAGAAGGGTAAGCACCCTGCAGCACAGAAGAAAATAAAGAAAATTGAAAAAAAAATAAGGTAGTAGGGTGAAGACCCAAAGACTGTAGGTGTACCAGCTCATCTAGTATGCAGGGCAGACTGGCCTGGAGGGGATTGATTTGCCTGGAGAAACACCACAGGGAAAACCTTTTCCATTTTGAGGCATATATTTTCCTGGTGGCTGGCTTTCTGAAAACTTAATACATTCAAAACCTCTTTTGAGAGGTTTAACCCTGAATATTCTAACTCCTCAAGTACCAGGCCCTGAGGTACAGAGTGCCAGGGTCTGGAAACATCCTACCTTGAGGCAAAGTCAGTGGGTTGTACCTCAGGGGAAGGGTGATGGGAGGTTTGCTGGAGAGGGCCAAGACTGAGAATACCAGGTCTGCCTGACCCTATCTGGAGCAATCAGAATCATTGTTGCAAGCTCCCTTCTGAGCTTAAACAGCACCCTCAGAAGGAGAGGAAAAGAGGGAAACACAAAAAGGAATCTCCCTGTCCAACAGAACACCAGGGTGTTCTCTGGGACTGTACCAGCTGATGAAGGCCTGCAACAAATAGGGGGAGCTGGTAT
The DNA here is from genome assembly GCA_016271365.2 of Neoceratodus forsteri. Classification (NCBI taxonomy): domain Eukaryota; kingdom Metazoa; phylum Chordata; order Ceratodontiformes; family Ceratodontidae; genus Neoceratodus; species Neoceratodus forsteri. The sequence continues at coordinate 66,370,495 of CM057459.1, forward strand.
TTTTCCAAGAGGTGAACAGGTTCACCTCTGGCATGCTCCACCTTCTAAACACTGTTACAAATACTTGCTTGTTCAAGGTCCATTTGTGGTTGTTTTACTGATTCTGCTGAGGGAATCTGCAAGGACATTGTTCATTCCTGGTAAGTGCACTGTAAGCAGCTGCATCTCTTGCATATATATTAGGCTCCAGATCTTCATTACTTCTGTGTAAAGCTTTGAAGGTCTTGTTCCTCCCTGTTTGTTGATGTAGTACATGGTGGTGGTATTGCCTGTCCTGATCTGGACCAACTGACCCTTGATGTGGGAGGGAAAAGCCTGCATTGCCAAGTACACAGCGCTGACTTCCAGGAGCTTTATGTGCTCCTGGGACTCTAGTGGGGTCCACACCCCACTTACAGTGAGTTCCTCCAGGTGGGCACCCTACCCTGTGGGGAGACATCTGTAGTGAATACCATTGTGGGTGATTGCTGGAGGAAAGGGATTCCCTCTCTGAGGTTCTCCTCCTTCCACCAGTCCAGTGCCCTTAGAAGGCACTTTGTAACCAGTACTAGCTTTGACAGAGGGTACCACCCTTGGGACCAGTGGGACCCTAAGTGGTACTGAATGCCTCTCATTTGAAATCTGGCACCTGAGACCACAGCTGTTGAGGTGGCTATGTGTTGCAGTAGCTGTAGAAAAACCCTTATTGGTCTGGGCTGCCCAGCTTTGAAAGACTTTGCCAGTTCTGTGAAGATTGCCACCCTCTCTTGAGGGAGGAAAACTTTTGCCTGTAGTGTGTTCAGCTCTGCTCCTATGAAGTCCAGCATCTGCATGGGCTCTTTCTGAGACTTCAGGATGTTTATTAGGAATCCCAGATCCTCCAGGGTTGACTGGGTGAGTGGGAGGGAGGCCTTGGTCTCCTGGCAGGACCCTCCTGAGACTAGCCAATCATCCTGGTAAGGGAAGACCACCACACCTTGTCTTCACAAGTGAGCTGTGACCACTGCCAGGCACTTTGTGAAGACCCTTGGTGCTGAGGATAGGCTGAAGGGTAGTGCCGCTGACTGATAGTGGCAGTTCCCTACCATGAACCTGAGGTAATTTCCATGAGAAGGTCTTACTGGGATATGAAAGTAGGCATCCTTCAGATCCAGAAACCTCAACCAATGTCCCTAATGTAGAGATGGGATCACTGTGGATAGTGTCACAATGGTGAACTTTTCTTTTTTCAAGAGTTTGTTCAGAAATCTTAAGTCTAAAATAGTCGACACGCTCCACTTTTCATGTCAGTGAGGAAATACCTGGAGCAGAGGCCCTTGACACATTGGGTAGAGGAAACACGTTGCACTGTGTTGGCCTGCAGCAGCTTTTTGACCTCAAACTCCAGCAAGGGTTTTTCTGATGGGGTATGAGGTGGGAAGGCCCTGTGTGCCTGCAGTTTTGGAAACTTTCTGAACTGCAGGGAGAGATCTTGACTTACTATTTCCAGGACCCACTTGTCTGTGGTAATGTTTTTCCATGCCTGGAAATAGTGAGTCAACCTTCCTCCCACTGGAAATAGCTGAGCAACCTGTACAAACCTGTTATGGGTTCTGCTTTTCTTGCACCTTGGGAGCTTGGATAGCTGCAGCCCACTTTGCACTCCACTTACCTCTGCCCCTGATGAAACCTTTCTGAGGAGGGTAGTCATAAGTCATGTAAGTGCGGGGGACATAACCTCTGTCCCTACCTCCCCCTTCTGTAGGGTCCATGGGAAGTAGAAGCCTTCTCTTTTTCAGTGTTGCTTTTATAGGTGGTATTACATTCATCCACCTTTTTCATGTAAGCCTCTGTTTTGTTACCAAACAAGGGATTTCTCTCACAGGGGAAATCCATGGCCTTAGTTTGAGTATCCTGAGAGAGATTCATAGTTTTGAGCCAGGCAAACCTCCTGAGGGACACTTTTTTTTAATTTTTTATTTATTGAGTGTTCGGAAATTACCTTTGAGTCAGAGACTCCTTTACAAAGGTTCCACATCACGTAGTTTACATACAGAGACATACAGGATTTATAGCAGTACATCAGTACATAGTCAGGTTGTTACAGTATAGCAGTACATCAGTACACAATGAGGTTGTTACAGTAGCAGATTGTGAGGCTAACAGTGAGAAAACTAGGTTAGATCACACCAAACATATAGGACACAAACTAAGGGCTAGGCTAGTCAGACACAGATTAGGGCAGGTAGGGTCGGAGAGGCTGGCCAGCGACACTACATGAGCCATGACCTTAAAGGTGGTGTCATTGGCATCCACAGCCATGTAACACTGGTATATAGTGCCATCCAAAGCTGCCATTGCCATGTCAGCCAGGTCCTGGGCTAGATGACCAGCTGCCCTGTTACTCATGGACACTACAGAGGTCCAGAGGACCTTCTGGTACAGAGCTGTGTAGGCCATATAGACTGCCATCTCAACAAAAGAAAGGCTGTGGTGCAAACGTTTTTATCAATGTTGCCCTGTTTCCTGGAATTCCTCTCTAGGGGTTTAGAGGAAAGTGGGACCTTGGCCTTGTCACAGGCAGCAGTTTGTACCACTCCTACATGGTCAGGGTGAGTGTAAAGGTACTCAGCGCCCTGCCTATCCAACTGGTATTTCTTTTCTGTCCTTGTCTAGAGCAGCTGCCAAAGTGGAGGCTGCTATGATTTTTGAAGTGCCATTTTTAAATTATTTATGTATTTAGTTAGTTTTTGTTGTCCTCGGAAGGAAGACTAGACAATTCTGCCTATTTTCAGCCTCATCCCGTGGGAGGGGGATTCAGATGGATGCCAATTTACATCGAAACAGATTAATCTGTTAGTGGTATTTTTAGTGAATGGGGGAAATCTGGCCATGACACCAGGGAAATTCCCCTACTCTTTGATAGGAGGAGCTGCTGGATCATGGCCTCATCCTCGTAGTGTATTCAGTGTGCTGGTGTACCTGCAGGAGAACAGAGCTCCACTCCTGCAGGTCCAGCTGTGGAGCCTATTTTGCCTGGTATGTCTGCGTTTTCAGACACTATGGACATGGACTTGTCTCCTGCTCTTACTTTGGGCAGTTCAGATTCTGGATTTCTGCCTGCAGATAAGTTATGGCTCAAGAAACTGCTTGCTACTAACCGACAGCATGTTCTGGCTGTGCTTGCAGCAGATGATGGTTCTCAACAACATTTTACTACTACCATTCCTGAGTGTGCTGGGCCCCATTTGGATCCTGTGCTTGAACTGTGCAGTCGACCTGTGGTTCCGTCTATGTCTCCTACGGATCTGTCATCTCCTTCAGCAGTGAGTCAAACGCCTGCTGTTCACCCCTCTGACATACTTGCATCAAAGGAATGCCACTCGCATGACTCAGCGGCTGTCGAGTTTCTGATTTTACCCTCTGACATTCCCCAGCCTACCTGTTTGAATGCTGCTGCTGTGCCTTTAGACGCCATACCTACGGTCTGCCTGCCCTTGTCTACCTGCTTACTTCAGCCTGCAGTTGAGTCTAATATACCCTCTGCAAGGCCAGAGGTTTCTTCACCAGCTTCACGCCGGGTGGCAGGCCTCACTCGTTCATTAGAACAATCTCTTCAGGGTGCGGACTGGAAGCCTGGAACGGAAGGCCATTGGGTGCCGGACCCTGCACATAGTCTGATCCCTGGCCTAAAACAATACTCTGTGCCTTTGTTGGGACTTAATAATGGGGAGACTACCTCCACACCCGTTGCTTTCACTATGGATTCTGATTTGGATCTCCACGCTGTAGATGTGCAGCCTCCCATTTTGGAGCTGCATTCATCGGACAAGGTGCCTCTCCTATCAGCCTCTTCCTCGGCTGATGAAGATACAAGCAATAAGCTCCCTACCTGGGGGGAACATATGGAGACTGCCTTCCCATCCCTGACTTGCTTCCTGACCCCAGGGATTGAGCTAAGACCAGCTGGGAGGAATTTTGGAAGAAAGACACTTTCAGTGGACATCCTCCTCCACTGCAGAGGAGGAATGCTGTCTGCCTACAGTAGTTAGGCGGGTTGTCACTTGCCCCTGACCACATTTATGTTGGAAAGACCCTTATAAAGGGTTCTTTGTTTTTTTTTTACTAATGAAGTCAATTCCCTTATTCATATTTCAGGTAACAACATGTTTAACATTAGCTTTAAGACTCCTCAGGGCCCGGACAGGTTTTGGACCAAATATGAGACTCTGCGTTACACTGCTCTTTGGTTGCCTTTTTGGGCTATCCCTCTTACTCGTCCTGCCGTTAAAGTTGTTACTATATTGTTAAGGAATGAGAATGTGGCTGTCCATGATATCTCTCACTGGTTTCAGCAGAAGTGTGAGTTATTGGGGGCACCGCAACCTATCTTTGACTCAGAACATTTCTGGATGGGTGGTTGGAAATTTAGGGTGAGGCTGCGGCATGATAATGTAGGCCCCATTCATTTGCCAAATAGCCTGTTTTTAGGCCGGGAGCAGGGTCATTGTTTTTATGTGGGACAACCTAGGACCTGCTTTAAATGCGGGTCCTACTTGCATTTAAGTGCTGCATGTGATAGGTTGCGTTGCTCCCTCTGTCTTTCCTATGGGCATGCTGGTATGGATTGTACCAACAAGTTGAAGTGTAACTTGTGTGATGAGCCTGGGCATGGGTTTCATACATGCCCTTGGACCACACATAACAGGACTGATTGTCCTAATCAGGATTCTATCCTTACTGATGCTCAAAAGAAGGATACATCTGCTACTAAGCCTACTCCTGCTCCTGCAGTGATAGTCCCTGACCTCCCCTCATGTTCCTGTCACGGTGCTCTTTGAGCATCCTGGGCCTCCCTCCCTTCCCGGGGTGTCTGTCTTGGACCTTGCACCGGATGTTCCTCTGAACCTTGAGTCAGGTCTTCCTACCCTGGTACCTGCTACTGTTGATATGGCTGCTGATGCACCTTCTGGGGTAGCTATGGACAAACTGGTAATGCCACCTCCTGATTTGAGTGTAAAGGCTAAGAAGAGGGCACAGAAACAGATTAAAACCAGGTGTAAGCTGGCTAAGGCTTATTCCTCTGGTACTGGGATGCCCCTAAGTAATAAATTTGCTATCCTTACTAATAAATCCCAATCTTCGGATTTGGGGGGTGACTCTGATACCTCTTCTCAGACTCTCCTGTCTTCCAATTCTGAAGGTGATAAATCTAGGGATGCTGATCCCTCACTCAGACCTCAGAGACCTGGAGTTCGACTTCGTCACAGCACTAAGTCTGGGAAGATTACCTGATAGCTCCCTTTACCCTGTTTTTTTTTGTGTGCTTTACTCTTTAAACATGACACCTGCTATTTGACTGAGCATTGCTACTTTAAATGCAAATAGTGTGAGGAATGCTCGTCGTCGACTGCTGACATTTTCTTTGTTGCAGGATTTATCGTGTGATATCTGTCTTCTCCAGGATACCCGACTGAACACCCTTTCTTTGGTGTCTTTGGCTAAAAAGCTTTAGCATTGGGGCCCTTCTTTTTTTTCTTCTGGGGTGGACACTTGTGATGGTGTTGGAGTTTTGTTTCATGGGGATGGTTTCCAAATTACTAAGTTGGTTGAGATTGTTTCTGGGAGGGCCCTTCTTTTGGATTTTATCTATCTACACACTTCCTGGAGATTAATTACTGTTTATGCACCAGTCACTAACAGGGGCAGGGTTGACCTCTTCACTACTATCAAACCTTATTTGTTTACGACCAAACACATCATCTGGTGGGGTGATTTTAATTGTGTGGTGGCTTGACAAGACAGGGGGACCTGTATTGAAAAGGACTTCTGTGATACCACCTGTCTTAATCGTATTCTCACTATTAGTGGACTTCAGGATGCCTATCGGTGTGTCACTCACAGGGTGGGCATACTTTCTTTAAAGGCTGTCTTTCTACTAGAATAGATTTTCTTTTTGCTGCTGCAGTTGTCCGGATTGTTCATGCTAGAACTGTTCCTGCTGAAACTTCGGATCATGTTGTGCTGACAGCTACTTTGGAGATAGGACCCCATGCTTCTACTGGGAGGGGTTATTGGATGTTTAGTGTTACTTTGCTAGATAATGCCCATTTTTGTTCATAGGGTTCATGACCTCCTAAAGGCACGTATGACTGTAGCTGGGCTTACGGATAATTTAAGAACATGGTGGGTGGACACTAAGCGAGAACTACAGTCCCTTACTACCTCCTTCTCCAAAGTGACTACTGTAACACAGTATAAGAAATATTTGGCCTTGAGGACCCATTTAGAAACACTGTATTCTGCCATTAATATGCATCGTCTTACTCTCACTTCCCAAGTCCAAGTTGTGAAAAAGGACATGGAGGCTCTACAATACTCTAGAACAGCCTCTCTCTCTTGCATGAACATAGGGTATGTTACCCTGGTAAAATGGAGTTTGGGGATGTTTTCACCTGTTGTAACAAGAGGGCTTCTGATCGAGTTTTGACTGAAGTAATGGGCAATAATGGTACTATCAGTACTACTGTGCCTGACATATTGTGGACGATTACTGAATATTTTACTGGCTTGTCTTCTGCCCCTTCATTGGATGACTGCAGTGTTCAGCATTTTCTTACGTCTTTTTCCCTTCCAGATTGTGCTGATATACCCCTTCATCCCCTGCTCTCCCCAATGAGTAGTGATGAAGTGGCCCAAGAAATTTCTTGCTTGAAGAATGACACTGCCCCTGGTATTGATGGTTTGCCTTCGTAATTTTACAAATATTACAGTTCTCTTCTGTGTGACATTCTTGCAACTGTTTTTAACTGCTGTTTACAGAATCAGGTTACTGATTTTCATTTATGTGTTTCCATACAAATCTTGCTTTTTAAGAAGGGTGAGCGACATGACCTTCGTAATTGGATACCATTAAGTCTCTTGAATACCGATTTGAAAATATTGATGAAGATTTTGAACACTAGATTACTGCAAGCTGCCCCTTCCCTGATTTTTCTAACCAAACTTGTTCCATTCTTGGTAGAACCATTGACCATAATCTACTGCTGATTAGGGAATTGGTGGAACAGGGGAAGGATGATGATGTCTCTGGGTTTCTCATGTCCTTTGATCAGGAGAAAGCATTTGATCGGGTTCCCCATCGATTTATATTTCAGGTATTGTGCTCTTATAGCATCCCTGCTACATTTGTTTCCTGGCTTGCTTTGTTGTATAGGCATGCCTCTGCCCTGTCCCTAATAAATGGTTATTTGGGTTCATATATCTCTCTTCATAGCGGGGGCCAGCAGGGATGCCCCATGAGCTCCCTTCTTTATGTTTTTTGTTTGGACCCCTTGTTGAGGGTCATAGATCAGGATACCCTCATTTCTGGGATTCGTCCTAAACATGGCTCAGTATGTGCTAAAGTTTCAGCTTATACTGATGATGTGTGTGTTTTTGTTGCAGATGCTTCCTCAGGTCATAGGGTATTGCAGCATTTTGATGCCTACTCGGTTGTAGCTGGGGCATCATTGAATAAATCAAAGAGTTTTTTTGTATTCCTTAGGTGCTACTCCTATTGACATTATGAATTTACAGGGTATTGCTGTTCAACAGGGTCCCATTAAGGTTTCGAGAATTCTGTTTGGGAAGGGGGATAATGCTATTCTGAACTGGAATGAAAAACTTGAGATTGCAAACCGCCATGTTGCTGTATGGAAGGTCTGGCAACAGTCCAAGAAAGCTAAGGTCGTGCTTGTTAAGGCATTTTTTCTTCCCATTTTTTTATACCTCAGTGTAGTTTATCCTTTGCCCCTCAATTTAGAAACTACTTTTCTTAGTTTGTTTTTCCAGGTTATATGGGGCAGTAGGTTGAACCCGATTAAATGAGACGTGTTATATCTCCCTCTTGCACGAGGTGGTTTAAACTGTATTGACCCCATTACATTTTATTACAGTATGTTCTTTCATAGAAATTTGGTTGACTTGGCCAGGCCACAGCCTGCTGTATGGGTCATTTATGTGGATTTTTGGCTTGGTCTGTTACATAGGCTGTGGCATTTGCTGACAGGAAAGCCTTTACTGGTTTCATCCTTTCCTGCATATTTGAGGCCTGCTATTAAAAAGTTGAATAAATGGAAATTAAGCCCATCGCAGGTTTTGTCCAAACCTAGGAAATCTATTTATTTGTGTTTATAATCTCAAGCTCATTCTATTTCCCCTGTTTTTAAAGGTATACCTGATCATCATCATGACCGAGTACTTCTCTGTTTAACTGATAAACTGATCCCCCTAGACTGTGATATGTCCTGTGGCTTAGTAGCCATGGTAGAGTTCAGGTTAAAGGAAATACCAAACACAAAATGGTTACTGATAGGACGTGTTCTCGGCAGACTTGTGTGGCTCAGGAAGAATCCATGGATCATTTTTTATTCAGTGTCCTTTTGTACAGACTTTTTGGCATGACCTCTCTGTCCGATGGACCGATGTTTGTTGGCAAGCTGTTACTTATGCTAAGGTGGTAGGTGGTTTCTTCCTGTGCCATACTGCTTTTGTTGATGTAGTGGTGAGGCTTCTTTTTGCGCTGATTAAATTTCATTTATGGCAAGCCAGATGTAAATTTGTATTACAGCAGGTATATCAGCCACCTTCATGTGTAATTGACAGGATTGAACATGATTTGTGTTGCCACTGTTTTTTTGAACAAAATCATTTGTTTTATGTTATGTGGCATGCTCACTGGAATACTGTTCCTTTTATGAAGGATAAAATAGGATGATTTGATTTATATTCCTCTGGTTGAGGAACATTTTGTATGTTTTTGCTCTGCTACTACTATGAGTTCTTTTTATTTGTTCCTCTTCCAGGTCATTTTGGCTGCTTCTTTATCATGTATGTTTTCTGAAGCTTTTTATTTCTCTGTATTGTCCTTTATACTACATTTTTTTGATTGTTTTCTTATTGTTCTGTTCCTTTAATAAAACCTTCCCCTACTCTTTATAGTGGGTGCTGTTTCTCTGTGGAGAGAATGGAAGACTCCAGTCAGGCTGTGGACATGGAAGGAGAAGGATGCGCTCTGGAGACAGGGCAGGGGGAATTAGATGCAGAATCTAATTTTGTAACAGATAACAGAGACTTAAGTATTGAGGGAAAATGTTTGCAAGATGAATTAACAAGGAAAAAACAACATTTGCTGAACATGATGAACGAGGCTGAAAGAGAGTATGAGGACAGTAAAAACAGGCTTGAAGAGGAAAAAAAAAGAAACTCTCTGAACAGAGCCGTTTACCAACTACAGGCAAAGAATTTAATCAAGAGGAGCTGGCAGCTGCTACTTCACAAAAGGCTTCTCCGCCGATAACCCCTTTCTCACAACAGTTTCCATTTACAGAAACAGCAGCAGAATGGTCACCTGAGACAGCCCTCTGAGGAGCGTGCTTGATTTTTTCCGATGGAATACGGTTACTTGATCCAGAGATTCCACTCCCGAGTACAACAATATTGCAGCAGACCACAAGCTATCCAAGCAGAATGCAGCATAAGTCAGTCCCTGAAAATGCACAAAAGGAAGCAGATGCAGATGCCCAGGCCAAGTCCAAAGAGGCAGAAATGGAGAACTGTGGAACTGCATCAGACGCTCACCTGTCTGGCACACAGGACCCCGGTCACCAGCATGATACACAGGTTGAGACCATACCCACATGGAAGTAGGCACCATACAAGGTGAACTTCCTACCCATCTTTCACCACAACGTTCAGGTATGGCACCTCCTTCAAATATTACTATTGATGATGAAATAATGGATGTTACTGGGACTATGGCTCCCCCCCCCACAAGGTGACCCTCTAGTTATGCCAGATTGTTTAAACAGCCAGCTGAAGTGGCAAATTGAAGCTTTGTGGTGCACCTTAGGTATAAAGGTGGCCTAGACTTTCCCCCTGACTGTATTTGTGTTGGGAAAAGCTAATCATTGACTCCTTGCATTTTAAACCAGCAGAAGTCTATGCTTTTATTCATGCAGCTGGAGACCAAAACTTTCACATCTACTTTCAGTCTGCCACTTTGTTAGATAAGGTTTGGTCAGCTTATTACAAAGTGAAGGACACACCTATCTGGAGCCCCTTTATTGCTATCCCCATAACAAAACCCACTTTCAAAACTATAACTGTCCTCTTCAGAAATTAGGGGGTCAACATCAATGATATAGTTTACTGGATGGAAAAAAGATGCACAGTAGAAAGAAATCTTGACTCTATTATTGATGAGAATGGGTTCTGGATGGGTGGATGGAAATTTCGGGTGCAATTAAGGCAAACAGAACAAGGAATACAACACCTTCCTAACTGCTTTTATCTCAGCCAAGACAGAGGAATTTTGTTCTATCCAGGACAGCCATGCTCTTGTTATCAGGGTGGCTCACTTAACCATCTAAATACTGACTGTGATCAGCTGAAATGCTATCTTTGTGAGGCATTAGGACAGTGATCCTCAGACCGTGGCTCTAGAGCCTTATGTGGTTCTTCAGCTCATCATCTGTGGCTCTTCCTAGTAAGTGATGCAAATAGTTCCCACACTACACAGTATTAACCAACCAGAATGCACTATAATACCACTGCATTGTACACCAGCAAGCATTATTTTCAAAGTTTATTGCAAATTTTCTTGCAAGCTGTACCCTGTCAGATTGTATAAATGTTAACTAATGTTTAGTAAATGAAAGAAATGTCCAGTAATTGAAATATTTTCTTTTTCACTAGTGTGTGTTTGCCAAAATTTTCTAGGAAGTGTATGTTATGGCTCCTTGGCTAATGTGACTGCTCATGTGGCTCCTGAGCCAATCAGGACTGAGTATCACTGCTTTAGGACATACAGCCAATCTATGCACCATCCAACCCACTTGTAACCTATGTGGGGCTGAAGATCACTCATTTAAATCCTGCTAGTGGTTGGCACATAAGACCACTGACTATTCTGAACAAGAGTATTGCATTAATCAAGCAACCAAGGGCCACTGAACCGGGACGTATGAGGCAGTGCCACATACATCTAAGACATAATAAAATGTCTCCACTTGAGCAACTCACAGCACTTCTATAAGTGCTTCCACTTCCATTTGGTTGGAAAAAGTAAGAAGTTGTCCTCTACAAGAAAGGTGAAACCGCAAGAGGAAGATTTTTTAAATAGAGAAAACAGATACAAGGTGTTACAGAGCTGGGAAGAAAGGATGGATGATGAAGACTCTGATGTCTCTTATCAATCCACACATAGTGAAATAGCTGCTGGCCCAGGGACTTCAGGGGTCTCAGAACCTAAGCTACAAGCACCAATAAGGATTACTAGATCTAGTAGGAAGAAAACTTAACTCTACTAACATTCTTTGACCATCTGCTCCTTAAAGCTTGCTAGCCTTAATGTGAACAGTGTTAAATCTGATTTAAAAAGGAAAACAACATTCACTGTTCTCCAGCAACTGCAATATGACTTTTTGTTTTATACAGGATACTCATTTACATACAGAACAAGATGTAAAAAATACAAATAGAGAATGGTATAGAGGAGATTCATATTGGTCAGTGGGGTAGACCAATGCTGTGGTTTGAGTATTTGTTTTACATCACTGGATTTTAAAGTCCAAATATTGATAGAAATTGATCCAGGGAGAGCTCTAATTTTGGATATAGAGTTTCAGAATTTAGTCTGTAGGTTAATTAAATGTTTATGGGCCACAAATGAAAGCTCTTAGAATCTCATTATTACAAAATATACAACCCTGTCTGTACACTAATAGACAAGTATTTTTAGGAGGTGACTAACATCACCCTATCACTTAAAGTAACAGAAAATGAAAAAAATATATACTGTGACACTAATAATTTATGCCCCATGCTTAAGCAATCAGATATGAAAGATACACATGCCACATCAGGGCATACGCCAAAAAATACATTTTATAAAGGAACACCATTCTCACAGATAGATTTCTGGTTTATCACACATTCTTTACCAGTCCACTATATTGAAATGTTACCTATAGAAACATCGGAGCATCTACTTATACTGTAGGTATTCATGTTGCCCCAGACCCACCAAGGGTACCAGGTAAAGGAATACAGTGGCTTAACGCCATTATATTGGAAGAAGAACAAATATTGGCAGACTTAAGACACATTATACAAGATAGACAATTGATCAAATGACTTTATGATTCCATTCTTCCATGGTGGGAGGACACTAAAAGTTGTTTGATGGATTATTTTAAGCAAATAACCAGAAAGAAAGCTTTAACTGCTGAATAAATGTATATAGCACTCAGAAATAAACAACAAGGGCTTATGACTGATCAAATATTGACTAAAAAAATCATAACAGGAAATCTTGGAGATAAAACAATTAATGGCAACTTATCAATACAATAAGCAGAAAACTTTAGAAAAAGAGCAAAGCCTTGGGACTCAAGGTAAACAAGAATAGACCAGTTCAGTGGTGGATTGTACATATAGGTTGTCTAAAAGACAAATAAATGCATTACAGTCAACTACTGGGGTAAAAGCTACTGATAATGAAAATATTATGTTGGTATTAGAACAGCATATTATTAAGCAATTTGGTACACCAATTACAGAAAATGAGTACATGACACAGATTTTACAGGCAATAAAAATATCATAATTAGAGAAAGAACAAACCCTACCTTTAGTAGAAAATTTTACTAAATTAGAAATACAGTTATTAAATCACTCAAGAATGGAGTATCACCTGGATCTGATGGTTTACCTGGGGAATTATACAAAATATTATGGGAATTTATGCCACAGGACATAATCAAGCTCTATAATTCCTTTTTGTCAGAAGACAGAATTATAGACTCTATGTATGAAGGCTTGATGCTTTTTCTATACAAAAAAGGTAATAAAACAGACATTAATAACTGGAGGCCTATCACCTTATTAAATATGGGTTTTAATTTTTTTACAAAATTATTAAGTAGATGGTTATCAGTTGTATTGGATATCTTAATACATCCTTCCCAATTTTGTTCTGTGCCAGGCAGGAAACTTATGGATGCACTTATATTATTAAGGGAAGTGATGGATAAGGGTACACAAGGTTCCATTACAGGATATGTAATGAGTTTTGATCAAGTAAAAGCTTTCAACAGGGTGTCGCATGACTTTCTTTGGATGTACCTGGAAGCTTATGGACTCCCCCCTTCCCCATTTGTTCATTGGATAAGAATGTGTTTTGCATTAGCATATGTACACCCATATGACAACAGAAGGGTTGGGCACAGATGTTCAGAGGAGGTAGAAGTGAGACAGGGGTGTCCCCTTAGCCCCCTTCTTTATATATTTACACTAAATCCAGTGATTAGACTCATTATTTCCTCCCCTAGAACACAGAGTACAGTATATCCTATATGGGTACTCCAGAAAAAAAGTATAGTGTATGCAGATGATTTATGTCTGTTAGTACAAGATATTACTTCAGGACAAACAGCATATATTTTTCCTGTCCCCAAAAACTTAGAAACTTCCCTACTGGGATTTTTTTTTGTTTGTTTTGTTTTTTTCATGTTTCTGGGGTAGCCGCTTGAACCCTATTCAAAGGAATATCCTATATAAGGATATTAAGGATGGAGGGGTAGGGATGCCTAACCCCATGGTGTTTTATTTTACAATTTTTGTGACAACAAATATACTTCCTGTACTGAAAGGCCAAATGAGAATCTGGGCAGCTTGGGTTAAACTTACTGTGGCAGATATATTAACAGAATGGGAGTCAAACAGTTTTCTCCATAAAAATAAAAGAAAGCTGGCATTGTCAAGCATGTGGATGTATATTTTTGACTACATTAAGGAATGGAGAATACTATATGCTGAAGTTGTTAAAATAACAAGGAAACAATTGTATATGGATATTATATATAATAATTTTATGGAGCATCCTTTCTGCCAATTTTCTATGATAGATCAAGAAAAAATAAGGAAATTATTATTGGACCCACAAATCCCTTCTAAAGTATGGCATACTATTTGGTTGGGGAGACAAGGGAAAATCAGTACTAAAGGGAATCATGAACACAAGGAATTATCAGAACGATATTACCCTGGAAGTACATGTTCCATCCAAATTGAGACAATGGATCATTTATTCTTACATTGCCCATTCATCATTGAATTTTGGGATTTAGTGAAAGAAAGGTGAAAAACCTCTATGTTTATGAAACTAACCCCTGCAATACTGTACTTTGAGATTTATCCACCAACATGGGAATCAATATAATGATAGCAGTTTAAGACTTATTATAACATGTTTTCTTTATCGGACAGGGCAGATTAGATGTCGTTTTGTTTTACAACAACAACTGACTCCAGTTGACTTATTTCATATTATAGTACAAGAATTATAACACATAAAAATAAAGAAAAACAGGCACTGGATAGAGTGCAACGGGATAAATATTGGGGAAAAATCCAGTGGTTCTGAATATGATATATTGCTATTTAGGTTAAGATATACAAAAGCTTTGTAGGATTTTTTTTTTTGGACCTGTGAATGATCTCTGGTCATATTGATTCTATGCATTATAAATATATTTTGGGTTTGGACTTATTTTTTTGTTTGTTTGTTTATTTGTTATATTAATCTTTTGGGGTGGGTGGGCAGAGTGTATGTTAGCAATACTTATCTTATGGTTTCCTGATTTTGATTTGTGGGTTTATTTCATGTGACTTTAACATGTATTGTAATATTATTTTTGATGTCATAATAAAAAAAATTCCCTACTCTTGGAAGGCGGCACTGAAGGCCACTTCCAAGATAGAGGATCCTGACACTGCAGAAGCTAGAGGGAAGCTGCAGGCTGAGGTTCAGTCCTCTGATCCAGCCAAAGACAATCAGGATGATGCAGATAATGACTATAAATCATTAGATTCCATGGATGAAGACCAAGATACAGAAATTAAAGGCACAGGAAATACAAAGCATGAAGAAATGGTGGAAGACCTTTTCAAACTAAATACTGAAACAGAAATTGCAAAAGCCACAGCACAGTTAGATAAAGAAATCGAGGACCGACATACACTGCTATTGACTATGTTGGCTGAAGACAAGGAATTGTATATCAAAAAGAAAGTAGGCTTAAGAAAGAGAATGCATAGTGTTTCGCCACAAGATTCTCAGAATACCTTTCTTTTAGACACTAACCTGCAGGCAGTATTATCCAAGACAGGAGAGTCAGACAATACACACAGTGGGCCCCAACTTCAAAGGAGACTGCACCCACCAGACAGTACAGTCCTGCACATCAAGGGGAACATCAAAGGAAGCATCAATCAGCTTCTGAACATTTGCAAATAGCATTTCAGGTAGAGTCCCAAAGCCAAACAGCGGATGACTGGATGCCAGAAAAAGCTTCGAGAGGAGTGGGCTGGATACAGGATCCAGACAGAAAATGTATACAAGACCCTGAATGGAGTTTGTCACAGAGCCTGCAACATGAATGCCGCACACAACTAGAAAGGAGGAACCTGGATATGGCAGACATACAGCCTGGCAGTACGTGCACCATGGACCAATCACTGCCTCAGGTAAAAACTGTGTTAGATAATGTTGCTGTTGAGGTGCAAAACTGGGATGGCCAGATACAAAGTGAGGTAGCGAGTGCAGGGAGTGCCACGGAGGGGGTGAGAGTGCAAAGTACAGTCCTGGAAATAGGGGGACAATGTGTTTCAGATGGCTGAGCACAAATACTGACTGATACAGAACAGAGCACATCTTGTGTTAGGGGAGAGACAAGGCTGCCAGAGCAGGTAAAAACAGCATGGGAGGGGCAAGTGGAAAATACAGTTATGGAAGATGCAAATGATAGTGGTTATAAAATGAACCCTTCACAAAAAAATAAACATTTGCACCGTGAGATAGCTGCTATTAATTACAATGAAATCATGGAGGGAATAGTGACAAAGGAAGGAGTAATGGATGGCTCCTCCAACTTGGGACAGGTGGCTGACAGGCTGGAATCTCACCCCCCACACACACACACACACACACACACACACACACACACATATACAGCTACTAACCCTGTTGCAATGTCCATGCTTTTTAGAGCTCTTTCAAAGAACTGAACCTCTCTCCAGAAGAAATGCAGCATGTTTAAGAAACAAAGGGGGTATGGAGTTAAGACCAGATAAGATTTATGTAGGGAAAACCCTGTTAAAAGAAAACATGAAGTTTATTGCTGCAGAAATTTATGCATTGATACATATTTCTGTTGAAGACATCTTCGATGTTAGCTTTTGACTTACGCATGGCTTAGAACATTTTTGGACACTATACAACCAAGTAAAGTACTCCCCTCTGTGGACACCATTCATAGCAATTCCCTTATCAAAACCCCTCATCAGAACAATTACTGTGATGTTTAGAAATGAAAGTGTACATGTGGCCGAAATCACACACTGGATGCAGCAGAAATGTGAGGTGCCGAGTGCCCCAGAGGCAATTGTGGACATAGGGCATTTGTGGACAAGGGGATGGAGGTTTAAAGTAAAGCTTAGACAGACTCCTGAAGGCGTAATACACATACCCAACAGCTTTTTTTTTTTAGGCAGAGACAGAGGTATGTGTTTCTATTCAGGACAACCTAAGGCGTATTACAAATGTGGGGCCAAAACACACCTGTCCAATGTTTGTGGCAGATTGCATTGCAGAATCTGCAGAGAAATTGACCACATAATCTCACAATACACTAAGCATGCCAAATGCAACATGTGAGAAACATGGACACATTTATAAAGACTGCCCGTGGCCAGCACACAACAAACACCATAACATCAACCCTGACGATTTAATCAAAAAGGCTGAACAAAAGGAAACAGAACCAGGCCAGAAAGCACCAACCAGAAATGAGACCCCCAGACAGGAAGAGACAGATAGTGCCCGGAGCCAAACTGGACACAAATTATTCCTTTCTCATACAACACAATCCACTGACCTAGTGAAAGAACCAGGAACAAGTAATGGTAATACAGTATGCAAGGGGAGGATAACAGAAAATTGATATGGTAGATATCACCATGTCAATGCCCCCCCCACCCTGGTCTGCACCCATCACCAGAAGAAGGAGTGCCAGAAATATTAAAACTCCTCTCATTCAGTGACATTGAAACTGACAATCAATTTGATGTTCTTCATTCCCAGAGGGCAGGAGACACAGACACTGAAGATATGGTGTCTGATGCCTCCTCATCTTCAGGGCTACTTGAAACAGAGGAATCTTCTACAGGGAAACCCCCTGCGGTAGGAAAGAAAAGAAAGAAGAAAAAGAAGAAATGACCTAGCATATCTGTTCCTTTAAATGGGCACATTTAGCATTGCGTCTTTGAACTCATGTAGCTTTAAAAATGATCAGAAAAGAACAGCTTTGTTTTCCTTACTACATGAATGCAAGCTAGACATTATTTTTGTACAGGAGATGTGGCTAGACTTAAGCCAGCTGCTGCATAAAGTTAGGAATAATTGGATATGGGGTCCATCATATTGGTCTTTTGGCATGGATAGGGCATATGGGGTGGGAATTCTGTTCTCAGGCCCCTTTTTCATTCTTCATAAACTGATAGACTTGATACCAGGAAGAGTTTAAGTAATAAATGGCCCATGGCACAAAATGCCAAGCAGGTTTATTACAGTATATGGCCCCCAACTAAAAGCTGAAAGAGTGGACTTGCTTGCTCAATTGCAACCCTTTTTGGCAGCAGTGAAAAATATCTATTTAGGAGGTGACTTCAATCGCACAATAGACTTTGGGGATCGACAGGCTAAAGGAAAAATCTATTGTGACTCCCATGCTTTTAAAAAAATTATAGCATTGGCAGAAATTAATAATGTGTCTAAAGTAGCAAAATCAGAAATAAATTTACGTACATTAGAAACTCTTTCACTACTAAAATAGATTACATATTTGTATCTAAATATATTGAGATACATCATACATCAGCTCAACCAACTGAATGCTCAGATCACTTTATGTTGAAAACAGTACTTATTCTAAAAAAACATTACATTAAACCACAAACCAGATGGAAAATGGATGTAGCTATAATAAAAGAGCCAGAAGTAGAATTAAATTTATTAATCATTCTTATAGCATGGGTCTTGATACTTACTCTGTATGATAATATACTGTAGGGGCATGATTGGCAGAAACAAAAGAGGATATAAAGGACTGGATGACAGCATATGGAAAACAAAAAGTACAATCGAAATTATATAAATATCTAGAATTAAGGGCTCAACTTTATAGATTATATTTTGCAACATATACAAGTAATAATGATTTATCAGATCAAATTTCTCACAAAAAGACTGAAATGAGAAAATTCCAGTACAATCGGTAGACCTCTTTATAGGCAGCTATGTCTTTTGGTATGCAAAAAAATGTCATATGTAGATCCCTGTGAAGCGTGTAAAGACAAACGCCAGAATTCACAAATATCAAGTTTACTCACATCTAAAGGTACTCTTCCCACAACTACAGTAGAAATTCAGGGAGCATTAGAGGAATATTTAGCCTTTTTTTTAACTCAAGTTTATTCAGAAAGTCAGAGTATTGAATACATAATACAGACAACTTGCACTCAGTACAGTAAATGACAGTAAGTTAAGCCCAAATGTTCACTAAGTTGTTATACACATTCAGAATCATAGCTGATCTCCATTATTCAGACTTTCCTGTCTGTTTTTCTGTCTTAAATTATAATGTCAGTCTGGCTTTATTGATGAAACCAAGTAAAGAAGTTTTAAACTTAACTTTTCTGAGTTTCAGTTCTAACTAGAACATGTAACCAGTAAACAGATCTTAGTGCACTGTTCATTTTGTCCCTACACTTCTGGGGGGGGTGGTCTAGTGAATGGGTTCTTAAATAAAATATTTAAGTCAGGTATTCAAATCATGCAGAATATCTGGAGGAGAGAGGAGGAGAATGTTGAAAGGAAGGAGGAAAGCCCTAGTTAGTTGAGCATCAGACACTCAGGTTTCCATTTAATCATTGTTGTTGTACCCCATTCCCATGTCCCTGAGAGAAGGAGTGATCAGCGGGAGTGATCCACTGGAGAAGTTCTTTGGAGGGACTAAGAGGTGTCCTCCTCCCCAGTCCCTGGCCTCCCCCATCCACCTCCCAGGCAACCCACGGGCCCCAAATTGCTCTGCAGGTCTCCTCCCTAAAGTGGAGTCATGCAGTTATTGCCTCCATGTCCTGTATCTCACTGACCCTGTGTACCCACTCTGCAAATGTTGGTGGGTCCCTTCTCAGCCAGTGGGTCGTTATGCATTTTAGGGCAGCTGCAGAAAAGACCAAGGCAAGTTTTCTCTTGAGAGAGGAAAGGCTTATCAGGGTGGAATGCCCTAATACCCATTCTGTAAAGTGGATGGGGACATTATTATCCATGGACCGGCACCCCTTGATGGTGCCCCTACCTCACGGGCAGCAACTTATGTATGCATATGTACTAACTTTAGGGCGAAGACACTTATCATATAAGCATAAGTGTCAAGATCTGTGTTCTAGTATGCTCCGCTACGTTTTACTGATATATATTAGCCATGAGAAATGCTTTTTGCTCTATTTTTACTGTATTTTCATATGTAAGGCAACAGTGCCATCTTTAGTAATTGTACATCATTACAACTGACCTTGAAGATCAGTACCTTCATTGTGTCATTATCTCTTAGTAATGTAACTTTTTACAGTAGTTAGGACAGTTACTCAGACCACCTGTTTTTGTCCAATTATATGCATTATATGTATCTTCCTTAGCTGTAGCTATTGTAATTATCAGGGTATAAGACCCTTTGTAACACATAGCTTCTCTGAGAAGAGAGACTGTCTGCATTGCCTAGGTAAGGAAACCTGTATTCTTCCAGTGTTTACACTGTACTGGTAGTAAACCTGTATTATCTATCTGTAATAAATTTATTTTATTACATGAGTACTACTTGTCTGTTGTCTCTTCCTTTTGTACCATTCCATCAAGAACCTGACAGGGGAATTTATTACCCACTTACATTTGGCAACTGTGTGCAGGTGGAATGTACAAGGCAAGATTCACAATCAATTTATTTTGAATGTCAAGTAGTGTAGTGCAATTTTTGCCTACTTGGACCTACTCATGCTTACAGTGGTAGCAGTTGTGGCAGACCCACACCATCTTGGTCTCAGGCATGGCAGATCCACACCAGACCCCTTTACACTCCCTTTGCAAGTGACAGCATACCCCCTGGCATGACCAATCAACCACCGTGGACTGGAAAGCGGTAGGTGACAGTGCCAGGGTATTTTACCAGGTTTCCAAACTGATTATTTGTTTGTCTACCCCTTATTTGTTATGTCTGATCTGTGCATAGAACTAAGACTCATGCCTCAAACTACCTCACATCCCATGGCAGATGGACAGATTTCGCTCAGGATGCAAAATCTGCTGATGAACCATTGCTGCTAATTTCTGACCACTACCTCAAGCCCAAACAAATAACCAAAAAATATAACCTCAAAGGTCTTTTGGTTGCAGCTCTATATACCGCTGTTGAGAGTCTCACAGTGAGGTGTGCCTCCATTGAACTGCGAAATGCATCTCTAAAAAAAGAGATGGGCTTGCATACATCAGAGTTACAGAAAAAGGAAAGGAAACTAGTGGAGGAGACACAGTCACTCCGTGATAATAATTCCAGGCTGCTGCACTTAACTGCGCAAGACACTGAGCAAGAGTTGTGTTTGTTACAAGATGATTGTGAAAAGTTGAAATGTGATAAGAAACAGCACATTTAAATGACATTTTGAGTGATACGAATGAGACTTTAAGAGATGAGAATGCTGAGTTGAAAGAGAATTACAAGTGTGTGAGTTGTGAGTCGGATAAAGAGCTTAGGGGAAAGCATTGAATTGAGCGTCACATATAGAGTGTTGCAGAGAGAGGTTGAGAGAGGTATTGAGCAGGACACTGCAAAAGTCTGTCACAAGAAGGTGTAGACAAAAGATTGTGAAGTTGCGCCACCAACGAGAGGTTCTTGCCGGCCATGTTAAAGCCATGAATGGGTTTCAGTATACACCCATTGAGATTGCATCATTCAGCGATGATGACTCTGACTTTGATGACGAGGTATGCCACGTCACACGTAAGTCCAGCCCCTATGGTGCAGCAACTTCCGCTTGCCATGCACAAGATGGCACAGATGTCTGCATGCACACCGCATCACCACATCCACACAAACATGGTATGTGCCACGTACAACACCAAGATGGTGGTCCCCATGACACAGGCAGAGGGCCAGTAATCCGTAATGCACCTCTGCTCACTCCCATCACCAGGAGTGAGGAGTCAAAGATTGGCAACATGATTAATGATGCGATCAGTAGGGTCACTGTCCCAGAGGATCAAAAGAAAGCCATCCGGAACCAAATTGACAAAATGCTCAAAGAATCGATCACTCAGGATCAAACATACAGGGCTATCGCCGATGCAGCAGCAGAGGCTGTGCTTCATGAAGCCCTGGCATGGACTGAGCTTGGAGCGATGACACATACTACCAGCCCTGTACAAGTCACTCATTCTGTCTGGCAAATTGCACAGAGTATCAGACAGATGGGCCCAACTGACAATCTCAGTTGTCATTTGGAGAAAGTGCCCTCCCCTTACAAGATGCTCTCTCTCCAACCCGAGTACCAGGTTCAAGACTTGTGACAGACAATCAAACCAACCCTCTGGGCCAAGCTGCCAGAGCATGGAATGCTGGTACTGCTACCTTTGATGAGATCACCGCTGCACCCATATGTGCAAACTCCCTGGGAATCGTGGGAATGCGCTTGGCCTATAAAGTCAAGCAAGGTGCAAAGGAAAGCTCAGCCACCTACCATTAACAGCTGTGGCTAGCATACAGAACTGGGAAGTCCCTCACGGACGAGGACTACAATATGAACCAAATTGAATACAAGAATTTGTACATCCTAAACATGTATCCAGCATTGTGGGAAATGGTTGAGCTTAATGTTTTCCCAGACACCGACAAATTTGAGGTTATCCTCACTAAAACAGAACTGGCCTATCAGGTCTATCTCTGTACTCTCTTTTCCGTAAAATCCAACAAGGTAGCTACAGTCCAGCCCACCTCTGATGCCCCCACCCACTAAGCAGTGGAGGGAAGTAACCAGAAAGATTCTACCCTTTCTGAGAACAAACAGTCACACAAGGGGCGGAGACCAGAACTACTGAAACAACAGGAGTAGGGACAACAAAAGCAGCTGAAAAAATCCAAATGGCCAACAGAATAGCCAGAACCTGTACTGAAATGTTTCTAGCTATCGACAAATCAGAGAAGAAAACAAAACCCTCCACAAGCTGTTGGAGGAAATTCGTGCAGAAAGGGGAACCACAGCTACACAAACTATAGCTACACTAGCCCCAGCTGTAGAGTCATTGAGCAGCCAAGGAGAGGTTGCGTCAGTTACTGGCCAGGCGGATGCGACATCCAAGGCAGAACCAGCCATGCAGGCCATCACTGCACCTGTGACATCACAAGTACACTTGTACACAGTGCAAGACATACAGGAGGCCTTGAGAGATCAGCAGGGCTTCAGTTTCAGGAACAGGAAGATGATGCCGATTCTGAACACACAGATTGACAATTACAGGCCCCAATCTGGACTGTGAGTTATCTGACTGTTGACACAAATAGACGGCCTTGTGTAAAGGCCACGGTCAGGGTCTGCCAACTTACCATGCTTCTGGACACCGGAGCAGCCATGTCAGTCCTCCATGATGAGGACCCAGTCTCATCTGACTGGTCAACTGGCTGGAAGACCAGTGCACAGGGTGTAGGTGGTACCCAGCTACACACCTACTGATCTATTCCTCCACCTGTGGTGGTAGGCCACCTCAGGACTAATTTTGCTTTTGACCTCATGGTTCTACGTCATCGCCCCAGCATTCTTGGAACTGATTTCTTAGCATCGCATGGCTGTGTAGTGTATCTAGCCAACAGGCTACTCATTCAGATCAAAGGACAATGTCATGTTGTTACCATCCCAGACTCACAGGGGGTGGCAGCTATCTCCCATAACAACAAGGAGTAGGATGTCATGGCCTCATTCAAAAGTCATGACCTGTTTTCTGAGCTTGCACCCGTGCTGCAAAAACACCTTGATGTGTTTGCCACCAACAAACACAATGGTGGTAGAATGCACACTACCATGGAAATCACAGGGCCTGACCCTGTGAGGCAGAAGCAGTATCCATTTCCTGCTGAAGCCTTGCCATCACTTAGGAAAACCATCCAATCGCTGTTTCAACAAGGAGTGATTAGGACCTGTGTCTCTACTGTCAATTCACCTATTTGGCCTGTTAAGAAACCGAATGGGGCCTGGAGACTCACAATTGACTACAGAAAACTTAATCAGGTTACTTCTAGCTGCACACTAACAGTAGCATCAGCAATTGATGTTCTCAAGCTGTTGACACCTGGCAAAAAGTGGTTCACAGTTCTTGACATTTCTAATGGGTTTAGGTCACTCCCATTAGCACAGAGAAGTCAATACAAATTTGCCATCACCTTTGATGGATGTCAATACACCTGGATGTGCCTCCCCCAAGGGTTTCACAATAGCCCCTCCCTCTTCCATCTCCACATGATGGATGCTCTACAGGGGTTCTCCACACCCCAGTGTCTCCTGCAGTATGTGGATGACTTGCTTCTATCAACCACCATGAAAGAAGACTATCTGTCCCTTCTAGATGAACTTTTGTGTCTCTTAAAGAGAGCAGGTCTCAAGTGCAATCCCTCCAAGGCACAACTGTGCTAGAAGGAGGCCATCTTCCTTGGCCTACTTATTACAGACCAAAGCAGGAGCCCAGCTGTCAAGAAGATCCAGGGCATACAAGATCTGCCACTTCCTACTAGCGTGGCAACACTCAGATGCTTCTTAGGAATGGTAA
The DNA here is from genome assembly GCA_016271365.2 of Neoceratodus forsteri. Taxonomy (NCBI): domain Eukaryota; kingdom Metazoa; phylum Chordata; order Ceratodontiformes; family Ceratodontidae; genus Neoceratodus; species Neoceratodus forsteri. The sequence continues at coordinate 66,394,421 of CM057459.1, forward strand.
ACTACTTCAAGGATTTTACCCCTGACTTTGCCTTGAAGGCCACTCCCTTGTATGAAATTCTGAAAAAGGATGTCCTATGGACATGAGGCCCCATTAAAACTGATGCTGTGACACAGCTCAAGCAGGCCTTAGCCTCAGCCCCAGCCCCAGCACTGATCGATCCTAACCCAGATCTTCCATTCCATTTGGAAACTGCCAAGCCTGATGTGGCCATGTCTGCAGTGCTGGCACAAAAGTACAATGGGTATTTCAGGCCCATTGCCTATGCTTCTCAGATGCTTTCCCCAGGAGAGAGAAAGTATAGTCTCTGTGAAAGAACACTCTTGGCAACCTACTGGGATGTCAAACATTTCATGTACATCATTGAGTATGCACCTATCATCTTACATACCTGCCACACTCCGACCAGCTTCCTGCTTTGAGACAAAGTAAAAGAATGTTCAATTTCTAATATTAGACTCACTCACTGGTGTTTGCTTTTTCAGGACAGGGATATTAAAGTACTACCTGCAAAAATGAGATCCATCCTAGCTCATGGTCTACTCTACACTGGTAAGCCCCATGACTGTGAAGTCCAACTTCCTGACATACCTGAGCCAGGACCATTCTTATCGGCCACACCAGATGTTTTAGAGGATACCAGCATGTATCACGTCTTCACAGATGGCTCCACCTCCTATGTGGAGGGGGAACAGGTAGCAGGATTTGGTGTGTTCATAGTCTATCCAGATGGTGATTTCATGCGCATTGCTAGGAAATGTACCGTCATTTCCTCACAGTATGCTGAACTGGCAGCTGTAACCTGTGCTCTACAGGTTATGCCCCATGGTGCTAAGGATGCTATCATCTTTGCAGACTCCAACTGGGTCTGCTTCTCCCTTACTGAATTTCTACTGTTCTGGGAGAAAAACAATTTTGCATCATCTGATAGCACACCTGTCAAATACAGGTATTTGTTTGTGTATATACGCACACTGACACAACAGTTTACTCATAAACTGTACATTCACAAGGTAAAGGCTCACTGCAAAACTGACCCTTACCATGAATTCAATGACTAAGCAGTCTCACTTGCCAAAGCAGGCACTCGAGGGGGGGAGACACGGTCAATGACTCACCCAGTAGCTGTGACAGCCATCTTCTTAGCTGCCAACACCAGGCAGAAACCACAACAAGAACCTCCACTGGATCTTTCTGCTGCACAGAAATCTGACCCAGAACTAAAAAATGTGGTCAAATACCTAGACAAAGAAATTGAAGAGGAACTACCTACTGATAGTCCATACAAAAGACATTCTGACAACATACACCTATCTCATGATCAGAAATTGATCTGGTATAAGAAGGATGATACAGATCACAAACTGGGGGTTGTACTCCAATCCTTACAAACCAAATTCAACCATATGGTTCATGACACCCCCACTGGTGGACACCAGGGGGCAGATAACACCATCCAGAGACTTAAGACCATCATCTGGTGGCCTGGCATGACCAAGGACATGGAGCACTATGTAGACAACTGCATAGTGTGTGCCCAGAACAATCCAATTTCAGTGATAAGAAATGCCAGACTACTGCCACAAAAGCAATATGGACTATGGAATGTGATACAAATCAATTTCATTGGCCCACTGACTAACTCCAGTAAAGACATCAAGTATGCACTTGTTGTCACAGATTTGTTTTCCAAGTGAGTTGAGGCATTCCCGACTCAGAATAACACGGCAAAGACAACTGCCAAGATCCTGGTAGATCAGTTGTTCTCCAGGTGGGGCCTACCCCTTAAGGTAGACTCAGACCAGGGAACCAGTTTTACAGCTGAACTGATGAAGGAGACACTCCAAATGCTTGGAGTAGATCAGAAATTTCATATCCCATACCATCCTCAATCCTCAGGCTAGGTAGAAAGAGCAAACAGAAGAATCAAACAGACGTTATGCAGATTCATCAATGACAATCCCAATTATTGGGATTCCCACTTGCCACTACTGCTGATGGCAATCGAGGCACCCCAGCAGCAACTACTTAGTGCACACCATATGAGGTTATGACTGGTAGAGCCATGAGATTACCTGAGCACCTGTTGATTGACCTCCACACGCCTACAGCAGATAGGATATCTGTGAACAAATATGTTGAAAAACTTTGAGATGATATCATGAACACACACCTGTTCGCTGCAGATCATATGAGTAAAGCCCAACAACAAGCAACAGCTCATTTTGATAGCAAAAGAAATTGGTAAGTTGGAGATGAAGTCATGCTTCTTCAATACAGACCACTGGCTGACTCATTTCAAGCCAATGGGAAGGCCCATTTCTCATTGTCAGCAAACTCAGCCCTGCTGTTTATCAGGTGAGAGTTCAGCATCAGAAACAGACCACCAACAAGTGGTTCCATGCTAATCAGCTCAAGTTGTACAAAGGTGATTAATTACTTTTTCCAACCCTCTTAGGGTGGAATAGTACCCTTCACTTAACAGTCCTTTTCAGTTTTTTTCAGATAAACTGGCAAGATGGCTATCATGCACTTCCTCATCCTGGTAGGACTACTTTCTTTGACTCCCTCAAGACAAACCCCTTTTGACTGACCAAAGATGACGCAAATCACATTTGCTTCAGAACCTTGAACATACAGCTACAGATGCACCCATCTCCAGCCCCCAAGGAGTCCATATAGATGTCCCCAACAAATTGATTACTATTAAGGAAGGCTCAGATGCCTATCTTAATGCCATGGTTGTAGCCCCATACAAATCCACATTGCAGATACAATGGGAAACTGATTATAATGGTTGTACACTTCCTGTAGCATGTTTGTCTAAAGGAACTTTTCACGGATGGCCCAACACAGGGCTTGCACCAAAAGGGACACTCTCCATTCAACAAGCTACTTCTAGACGTACTGGTCTCTACAACATAACTGCCTTAATAGATCCTATCTTTTGTGACCATCTCACTTCTAAAGAGTCACAAGCTTTCTGTCTTCACAACTATATGGCTACTGAAGCTAAGTTCCTTTCTGCGGTCCCACCCACTAAAGAAGTACTGACTGAATTTCCTCCTCAGGAGCCTGGTCCTCCAAATGGTCTGACCACCACTTCCCTTCCAGGAGCTTTGATTAACAATGTACAATGTATGCATGTTCCAGTTATTTTTAATCTTACACATTAGAATATAGCCGAGTTCCATCTCTGTCACACAACCAACACTTCTAAATTTTTCAGTATGATGCTTCTAGACATTGCAGCTGCTTACCAAAGTCGCACAAATGATCCAGTTAGTGGACCTCATGCCACTGAACACTCAGGAGTTTTTAGACCTGCACCTAACGTTAAGAGTAAACCATGCACTAGGCGTGATACTGTAGATGTTACTGGTGCAGCAGGCACCATCTCTGGCAATTTGATTCAGGAATGTCAATCTGGAATAGAGCAGATATAGCTGCTATTAAAGCACAAACACTTAAATTTCAACAAGCTGTTAAAAATGATGTGTTACCACTACTGTTACATGGTGTAGATGGTTTAAGTAAGGAAGAGTGTTTTACCTTTTATAACATGCGAGAAATTCCAAAAGGGTTCAATGACACTAGAAACTAAATTAATGAATTGATTTTTCAAAATAACAAGGAGGCAGACAAGCAATATATTGTCTGTGAACTTTTATACTCCGCTTATGGTTCTTATGTCATTGCCACTGTTAACAATCTCTTCAGGGATTTGGAAACAGGACGCATTCCAGAAATGATTCATGATAGGAGACTATCTAAATGGTATTGTCCTCACTGCAAATCAAATGCATGCATTACTTTTGTGTATGTCAAATTCAATCACTATTTCTATGTCTACTGCTAGAAATCTTGGGTATGTTTCACGTTATCCAAACCAAGCACCATGCTATTTTACTGAACGTTGCACAATTCATGACATGTTCATTACCTTCACTGTGTCACTACCTTGCTTTGATCTACAAACGTCTGTCTTTGACAAACTGGCTGCAATTAATTCCATCAAACATCTTGATGATAACATTTACCGAGAATGAATTGACTTGCCTTCTTTGCTTGTTTACCATCCCCTGTTTTACAAGTTTGGGTCGCACCACATACCAACTGCTGTGCCAAGAAGTGATAATATTACCTGTGCCATTGTGACGTATGTGACATTGCTAAACCTATATGCGGCTACTCTCCAGAACACTTGGACTGGTCCTTTACCTTGGATGATGATCTGCCATCTAACCTGACTGAACAATCTTCGCACGCTGCATCTTCAGTGCCCGCCACCAAAACAGCTGCATCCCAAAGCTACCTGTGGAGGTACATCGGTTCACAACACAACTTACCAACCAATCTTTCACTTGTCCTATACGTCTACAACAATGGAGAGTACCAACTGTAAGAGTTACCTACAATTCCGATGGGCAGCACTGTGTAGTGACAAATCATGCTTCCTTTGCTTGTGGTGCCAAAACCTGTGATATAGAGGATTGTGTATGAGCAGTCATACATAACAAGGATATTCTTGTATCAAGAGGGTTCCTTGGTAACAGATGACCTCGAGAGCACAGCTCGAGAGGTACTCTGTTACCAAGGGAACCTCAAGATACAAGAATTTCCTTGTTTGTGAAGGATCAATAAGTGGCTACAATCTTTTATAGTGTATGGGCAGTCACAGCATAGAAAATCACACAAAACCAGCTGGAGAAGACAACAGAAAATAGAAATTTTAACATTTTCTTTTTTTTTCTGACACTGTGTGCTGCAGATGTTTCTGCAAGTTCAAGTTTAAAAAAAATGCAACTTCCAGCTTAACTGGATTGAGGAAAGCAACTACGTGGCAGCATTCCAAGTTGTGCTGCAGTAGTGACATAGCTAGTGCAGCATAACAGCTGTGATGACATAGCTACTGCAGCATAACGACTCTATTCTAGTTATGGATTTCTATCCATAACAACATTCTACCGTACACTATATCAATTTTCCTAACTTCTCTTTTACTCCACAGCAGAAAACTGTCATTGGTCACACAGTTATTACTCCTGTTCCCATCCCTGAACCACATAGAAATGTAGAAACATAGACTTTGACGGCAGATAAGGACCTCTTGGCCCACCTAGTCTGACCATTCCCTATGTACTGGATTTATTTATTTATTTATTAGCTTTTGGTAACCGGGTAAGTGCGCTAGGCAACAATCCTGCCTATTTTCAGGCAGGACCCAGGAGAGCACAAGACATTGGTTACAGAGTACAGTAGTACATAGAACATTACAGTTGTACATAATAACAGTCAGGGTACACTTAAGACAGTAATAGCAATTAACACCAACAGGGTTCAGAGCAGCAGAGTCATATACAGTGCAAAAAGGAAACATGAGTAACACTAATCAGGGGTCCGTACCGACAGCCAGCAGAGGGGAGAAGCAAATTAAAAGCATTTTAAGAACATTTGCAGTGTCCAAGGGCATGGAGGTGGGAGAAGAGTGAGTTTTTAAAAACACGATGTGAAGCTGAATTTTTAACCTGAAGGGGGAGTGCGTTCCAGAATTTGGGACCGTAGTGAGAGAATGCCTGTTCTCCCATTTTTGTTGCGCAAGGTCTGGTAGAGAGCATTGGGACAGAGGAAGACCTGAGGATATGAGTTTGGGAGGCGGGAGTCAGCAGGTTGGCCAAATAGATGGGGCAGGGGGGTCTGGACAATGAGACAATGAAGCACCCCAGGAAGTAGGCATGGAGATCCTTAGGTGACAGCCAGTTTAAACCAGCGTAGAGGAGGCAGTGATGAGTAAGGCGAGGGGCAGTTAATGCGAATCTGCAGATATTGTTATAGACGGTGTCCCATTTGCTAAGTATAGAAGAGTTGGCAGCAAAGAGGAGGGGCAGAGCATATTGGAGCTGAGGTAATAGGATTCCCTTCGCAACTGATAATCTGGCTGAAGGAGTGAGGGAGTGGCGCACGTGATATGCACCGCCAATTTTAGCATTGACGGCTCGGCAAACCATATTGACATGTTGTGACAGGTCAAGGGAGGGATCAAGAGTGACCCCAAAGTATTTGAAGGACTCCGTGTTTGTAATTGGGGAACCATCTTGGCAGTGAACCAGGAGCCTGGAGGCAGTGGAGGGGAGTTTTTTGGAGGAGCCGAATAGCATGACTCAAGTTTTTTCGTGGTTAAGATTTTGGTGATTGCAGGAGAGCCAGAGTTGAAAGACTTGGAAATCATTTGAGAGAGTGGAGCTGATGTCCTCAACCGATTTGGACCCAGAGTAAAGAACAATGTCATCGGCGTACATGAGAGTGCTGCTGTGCTGGGAAATAGCGGGAATATCATTAAGGAAGAGGGAGAAGAGAAGAGGAGAGGAGAGGAGAGGTCCGAGAGCGGACCCCTGCGGAACACCGTGGGAGATGTTATGGGGGAGGAGAGGGCTTTGTGAAAAGCTACCACCTGTGTGCGATTATCAAGATAGCTACGGAACCAGGATAGGGTGGGGCCAGATGCTCCTACAGATTAGAGCTTTTTTAGCATGAGAGGGTGATGTACCATGTCAAAAGCTTTGGTCAGGTCAATAAAGACAGCGCCAGTGAGCAAACCTCGGTCCATATTACTTTTGATGTCACTGGTAAGTTGTGTCAGTGCCGTGGTGGTGCTGTGTCCAGGCCTAAAACCGTGTTTGTGCTGCATGTTCTAGTTAACCAACAGCCTACTTTCTCCTACCCTTCACTATAATTGCTTTATGTCTGTCCCATGCATTCTTGAATTCCCCCACTGTTTTTGACCCCATGACCTCTTCAGGAAGGTGGTTCCATGCGTCCACCATCCTCTCCATGAAAAAATACATTCTGACGTTGCTCCTGAGTCCGCCCCACTCTATCTTCAAACTGTGCCCCCTTGTTCTTGCACATCTCTTGCTCTCAAAGATGCTCCCATCTTGGACTTTGTTGATTCCCTTGAGGTACTTGAAAGTTTCTATCATGTCCCCCCCTCCCTCCTTTTCTCAACAGTATACATATTAAGCTCTTTCAGTCTCTCCTCATATGGCTTTTGTTGCAGACTCTGCACCATTTTAGTTGCCCTCCTCTGGACTGCCTCCATCCTGTCCATGTCCTTGTGGAGATGGGGTCTCCAGAACTGCACACAGTACTCCAAATGGGGTCTTACCTACTGTCTGTACAGAGGGATAACAACTTCCTGATTTCTACTGGTGATGCCTCTCCCTATGCATCCTAGTATCCCTCCAGCCCTCCTTACTACCTTCTCACATTGTTTGCCTGCCTTAAGGTCATCTGATATGACTACCCCAAGGTCCCTTTCCATTTTTGTTGTTAGTGCCCCCCGGCCCATTGTGTACTCTTCCCCTGGGTTTTTGTTTCCCAGGTGCATTACTTTGCACTTTTTTGCATTGAATCTAAGCTGCCATACTTCTGACCATTCCTCCAACCTTGCCAAGTCCCTTCTCATCCTTTCCAACCCCTCTTGTGTATCAACCCTGTTGAAGATTTTTGTATCATCTGCAATGAGGCACAATTTTCCCTCCAGCCCCTCTGCAATGTCTCCTATAAAGACATTAAAGAGGACTGGTCCCAGTACTGAACCCTGCGGTACCCCACTAGTAACCACCCTTTCTTCAGAGTGTACTTCATTTACTATTACCCTCTGCATCCTGTTGATCAGCCAGTTTGTTACCCAGGCTATCACTCTGGGAGCCACTCCCAGGGTGGCTAACTTCTTTATCAATCTTTTGTGTTGGACTGTGTCAAATGCCTTGCTAAAGTCTAGACAGGCCATATCTATAGCCTGTCCCTGATCTACTACTTTGGTCACCCAGTCAAAGAAATCTATTAGATTCATCTGACATGACCTTCCCGCTGTGAATCCATGCTGCCTGGGGTCCTGTGCCCCGCTGGCCTCTAGGTACTCAACACTTCTTTCTTTCAGAAGTGATTCCATCATTTTCCTTACCACTGAGGTTAAACTAACAGGTCTGTAATTCCCTGCCTCTGCCTTGCTCCCACTTTTGTGAAGGGGAATCACATCTGCCCTCCTCCAGCCCTCAGGTACCACCCCATCCTACCATGATTTGTTAAAAAGGGTAGTCAGTGACATCACTAGGTCTCTCCTTAGTTCTTTTAGCATTCTGGGATGAATTCCGTCAGGCCCCATTGCTTTGTCCACCCTGAGTTTTAGGAGTTCTCTCAGGACACTTTCTTCTGTGAATGGATTGTTATCAACCCCCCTGTCCAGAGTGCTTCTATTGCTTGGTTTAGGTACCCCCCTTCTTTTGTGAATACTGAGCAAAAGTATTTATTCGGTATCTCTGCTTTTCCACTGTCATCCTTGCCCACCTCCCCTCCACTCCCCTTTGTTAAGCCTCACTATCCCTTCCTAGGTCTTCATTCACTCCCTGATGTACCTATAAAAGGTTTTATTCCCCTTCTTAACAGAGTTGGCTATCTTTTCCTCGGTTTGGGCCTTCACTATTCTGACTGCCTTCCCTGCTTCCTTCTGCTTCAACTGATACAGTTTCCTGTCCGGCTCATTCTGTGATTCCTTATACTTCCTGAATGCCATCTTTTTCTCCCTAACCTTTCTTGCCACCTCTTTTGAGAACCATAGTGGTTTTTTACTTCGTTTTGTTTTGTTTATTTGCTTCACACAAAGACTTGTTGCCTCTGTGATGGCAGTTTTGATTTTCTCCCATTGTTCTTCTACCTCTCCTTCCTGCCCATTTGCTAGTGCATTCCTTAGGCACTCACCCATTTTGCCAAAATCAGCCCTCCTAAAGTCCAGTACTTTTGTCTTTGTATGGCTTGACTCTACAGATGTGTTTATCATGAACCACACTGTTTGGTGGTTGCTAGTTCCCAGATGGCTACCCACTTCTAAATCTGTGATCCTCTCACCATCTCCATTTGAGAGTACCAGGTCTAAGATTGCTCCCTCCCAAGTGGGTTCCAGCACTAGCTATCTGAGACATGCCCCCTGAAGGGCATAGAGAATGACCCTGCTCTTGGATGTGGCTGCAGCACATGTGCTCCAGTTTAACATCTGGCATATTCAGGTCCCTCATCAACAAAATCTCCCCTTTTTCTGCCATTCTAAGGATGCCTTCTAACATTTCTTTGTCCATTTCCTCCCCCTAAAATGGGGGTCTGTATACAACCCTCATGTGGACTGTGGTGCCATTACCTGTCTCCAAGGTGACCCACAGTGCCTCCTCTCTTCCCTGTTTACCCTTTAGTTCTGTTGCTTTGATCCCTTCTCTTATGTAGAGAGCTACTCCTCCTCCTCTCTTACCCCATCCCTCCTGCATACCCTGATATGTTTACATCCCAGTCATGATTTTCTGTGTACCATGTTTCTGTGACTGCCACAATATCCATGTGTCCCTCTTCCATCAACTGATCTGCAATACTTGCTTGTCTTGTCTAAATATTTGCCTAACTTTAATGTACACATAGACCCTTTACCACTTTCCTTGAAATCCCTTTTAGCTACAAAGGATTCACATCTTATCTATATTAGCAACAATATTTCTAAAGCTGGTGATGTTTTTAATACTCTTATTCATCATGGTGATTTAAGCACTGCTCTTTCCAATACTTGGTTAGAATTAACTTTTTAAGCTTTTGTTATTATCCAACCATTTTTGATTGTTTTTCTGATACTAACCCGTTGCTGTCTGTGATATACTCTTAGACAACATCACGAACAATTCAAATTCCTTTACAAGGCTAGTGCCTTGGGCTTGTAAACAACCGGCTTCTTGTCCTATTTTTACTGTATTTTCATATGTAAGGCAACAGTGCCATCTTTAGTAATTGTACATCATTACAACTGACCTTAGAGATCAGTATCTTCATTGTGCCATTATCGCCTAGTAATGTAATTTTTTACAGTAGTTAGAACAGTTACTCAGACCACCTGTTTTTGTCCAATTATATGCATTATATGTATCTTCCTTAGCCATTGCTATAGTAATTATCAGGGTATAAGACCCTTTGTAACACGTAGCTTCTCTGAGACGAGAGACTGTAGGCATTGCCTAGGTAAAGAAATCTGTATTCTCCCAGTGTTTACACTGTACTGGTAGTAAACCTGTATTATCTATCTGTAATAAATTTCATTTATTACATGAGTACCACTTGTCTGTTGTCTCTTCCTTTTGTACCGTTCCAACAAGAACCTGACAGGGGAATTTATTACCCACTCACAACATTTAGCGAAAGAATCGCTGGGTAGCCACACTTACCTCTGACCAAAATTGAGCCAGCATAGGGCAGTCCCAGAATATATGATGATGCGAGCCAACTACAACACACTGCCTCCAGCACCTGTCAGAGTAGCTAGTGTCAAAATGTTTGGTCACTGTTGGGGTCCTAAAAAAATGAATCAGGATCCTCCAATAGAATTCTCTCCAAATTGGGGAATAGGTTACCCTCCAACTCATCTTGAGGCGATGGAGCCAACCACCCCAAAGGATCTTGCAGGAAACCTCCCTCTCCCAAGTAGCCTTAGTGTGTCTCAAGGGCTCTGAATTCTGTGGTCTTAACAGGCTGTATAAATGGGAAGTAGTTTTCATTTTAACTTCTGAGGTGGTGACCTGGTTAATAACATCTCCCCCGGAGGTTTAAGGGATGAGACAGGGAAGCCCTATGCTCCATCATGGTTATGAAATGTCACAGTTGGAGGTACCTGTGAAAGTCCCTATCCTCCAGCTGAAATGTTTGCTTTGCTTGTTGAAATGACACACAGCTGCCTCCTCCAAAAGTTGTGGCAAACGGGTCAGGCCCATGACATCCTAACATGCATAATCCACATCATGCCTAGGAGGGAGGAAAGAGGGGTTATGGCATATAAGAGAGAGTGGGCCAAGAGTTTTCTCTGAGTTCAGGGTGTGCCTGACCCACCGGAGGGCCCAGAGAGTCTGAGTCCACTGGTTTCTTGTCAGGGATGAAATAGGGTCATTTACCTGTGTTAATGCCAGGGCATGTAGTGATCGGCCCAAATAGTCTTCCTCCTCTATCTGATACCAGCCAGAAGCCTCCCACCTAGTGGCCCAGGTGCAGACTGCCTATACCTTACAGGCATAATAACATTTGCAAAGGTCTGGCATTGCCAGTCCCCCCAGTTCCCTAGGGAGTTGGAGGACCTCCCAAGTAACCTGATGCCAGTGCCCCTCTAGATAAATTTTCCAATACCCACCATCACCTTACACCAAAAAGTAAGGAGAATAGAGAGGGGTAGGGCACCAAACAAAAACAAAAAGTGGGGAAGCATGTTAATTTTTATGGAGTCTATCCTTCCCACAGTTGTTAATGGGAGGAGGGACCATCTGGCCAAATCTTGCTGCATCCCCTCCCAGGCTCGATTATAGTCAGAAAGTTTATCTGTGTCTACATTTATCTGAACCCCAAGGTATTGTATTTGATTGTGTCTGGCCCAGGTGAATGGGAATGTTGCATTAAAGCCTCAGGAACAGGACCCACTAAGCCAAAGTGCTTAAGATGTTCTGTAGTTTAACTTATAACCTGACAGGGAACCAAAATCCCCAAGGACAGCCAGCAAATGGAGGACTAAAGTTTCCAAGGAGCTTAAAAAGAAAATCAAATCATCTGCATAGAGAGCAACTTTGTGTCCCCCCCCCACCGTGAGCCCCATAATATAAGGGTCCTGGTGGACCACTGCCATCAGGGGCTCCAGAGAAATTGCAAACAACAGGGGTGACAATGAGCAACCTTGGTGGGTACCCCTTATTAGTGGGAACCTGTCTGAACTAATCCCATTTACTCTGACCTGTGCCTGCAGAGAGGTGTAAAGGCTTGCAATTATTTGTAAGAATTTGGAGCCAAACTCCATCTTCTTCATGGTTTTTTGAAGGAATTGCTAATTCACCCTATCAAATGCTTTTTCTGTATCCATAGAGATGGCAATCTGGAAATGTTTTTGTCTCGTCTGTGTTGTGATGCTAGTCAACAACCTGCGAATGTTATTGGAGAGATAGCCACCAGCGATGAAGCCTGTCTGGTCTGGGTGGATAACCCTCCTGATAACCTGCTGGAGGCAGTCTGCCAGGATCCCCATAAATATTTTTGTGTCTACATTCAATAAGGAGATGGGGCGATAAGAGCTACAAAGGTCTGGGCATTTACCCTCCTTGGGTAAAACCACAATCTGTGTGGATCCCCAGGAAATTGTGATGGCTCCCCCAGCCTGTACATGATATTCCAACAATGGGGGAATCAGGGACTCTGAGAAGGACTTATAAAACTCTGAGGGCAAACCGTCAAGTCCTAGAGACTTCCCTGTTGTTATGTTTGCCTGCACGCATGTGCAAGAAACATAGTGCCACCATACAAGTTTTTATAGGTGTGCCTCCCCCACTTCCAATGCCCTGCTCCTTTTTACAGGCATGGCTGCACCGCACCAATGAATATCAGAGCTATCTATGACAGCCGTTCAGATGCAGTGGCATACAGTTCAGAGTAAAGCACCGCTACAATCAGCGGCGGTAACATGTGGGCAATTTGCATACTGCAGTAGGCAGTATGCAAATTGCCGACACATCAGCACTGCATCTGAACTGTCATAGACAGTTCATCCCCCCCCACGAACACCTACGTAGCATTCTGGGAGCCCACCCTAGTGTGCTCATGTGCTCCCCTCCACTCCCGCACATTGTATGACCGATGGGGTGCCCAATCCCCCATTGGCTTCACTGCCCCACCAAAAGCAAACTTCCTGGTGCTACACTGGGAGCCCACCCTAGTGTGGCAAAAGTCTCACATCCTGTACACGCTGGAAGCCCACCCCAGTGTGTTCATGCACTCCCCTCCACCCCCACACACACTGTGTGACCGACGGGGGGTGCCCAATCCCCTATCGGCTCCACTGCCCCCCCAAAAGCAAACTTTCTGGTGCCATGCTGGGGGTGTCCACCCCAGTGTGGCTGAAGTCTGTGGCCCACAGGGGTGCCCAGTCCCCCATCGGCTCCACTGCCCCCACCCCAACAAACTTGCAGGTACCACACTGGGAGCCCATCTCAGCATGGCAAAAGTCCCACATCATCTTAAAAAAACACAAAAAAACCTAGAACAAAAGAAAACAGTCCCTCATTGACTCTCTTGCCCCCTCAACCCAACCCACGTCCACCCTCTGCATACCCCACCTCCCCACACCTCCCCTCACCACATACTTACCTCTGGAAGCCGGCATGACAATCTTCGGTGGACCAGGAACACGTCTGCACTCTTCAAAGCCGACTGCAAACTGAAAAAATGCCAGTAAGCTGTATAATGATATAAATGTGTTTTTTTTTTCAACTTTGGTGCATATCTCAGCCATTTTGGGGAATTGTTTCACCAAATTTTCAACATGGGGTTCTTGGGACCCCACCTCATGAACTCAGTCACTGTCATTTTGTTATTCGGTCCCAAAATGTGATTTCATGGTCACTGCGCAGAACCACCCTTCAGGACCAAGTAACGAAACAACAGTGTCACAGTTTATGAGATAGGCCCCCCAAAAAAATCACTAAGATACACTCTTAGGCTTGGACATTCTTGTCCTTCATTTTATATTCGACTAGAACTGGGTATAAGTAATATTAATGCAGCTATTGAATCAAGAAAGGTTAACTATTGGATTAGGATCACTAATTTCAATGAAAAAACAGCTGCCAAGAAATGTTTGTTAGAAAAAGAATATTGGCATGAAATGGGATATCAATCGTTTTTGGTTGAACACTGTTTGCTTTACTTTGGGGAAGTATAAATTAGTACACTTAAAAAATTCAGTGGAACTGGGTGTTCAGATAAGTTCCAAATATAAAAAATATATAAATAAGAAAATTAGTAAATTTTGGAATACAAGTGATTTAAAGGAAATTAAGGAATCCCGGTACTCAAAATGGTTTGCTGCAAATAATTATAAATATGGATACAAAAAGTATCTGGGCATTTTAGTCAACCCCCAAGTATGTACCAATTTCATAATTTACAAGTTTGAGCAGTTTACCAGTAAAGTTTTGGACTATAGGTATAAAAAAACAGCTATATCTTCGGAGAAATGTGATTGTGGTAGTGGGGACAAGGAAGACCTCTACTATGTTTTATGGGTCTGTAGATGGTATGAAAAGCAACAAATGTTCTGGTTGGGCCCTTATTTAAATAACTTATATTGTGTTGATAAATCAGAACTTACTGAAATTTTGCTTCATACGGAAGATAGTTGGACAGTAGACAGGTTAGCAAACTATTTTTTTATTATTAAAAAAAATTAGGAGTCTAATTAAAATTGTATAGAAGGGCAATCATACTGATTATGGTATGTACCTTATGATAGTTTTGAACTGCTGTCACTTTGATTGTACTGTATTGGCTGAGGTTTGTACATGGAAGTATGTACAAATGAGCTTTGTATTAAAGTTACATGGCCAAGGGGAAATTGCAATTCTTCTTTTTATATAAATATATATGTATTTATGTATGTATTGTATTTGATATTTTGACTGTGAAAGTTTGTAACCATACAATAAATTTTGATTGCTTGATTGAAAAAATTCCCTAAAATGACTGTTTTACAAGTGTGCGTTGTGCAATTCCTACGCATGCTCGTAACTTTGAGAATTTTTACTATTTTCACTCCAGATTTACAACATTGCCATTTTACCACACCTCCTTATGAGCAGTACAGCTGTCATTTTTCACATCTTGCCCAAAATGTGTTTTCGCGCATGTAGCGCACAATGGCACAGTTGGTGTGCAAAATCAATGTTTGGGACAGATTAAGAAAATCACAGTGACACTGTTCATGAGCAGAGGTCTTAAAATGGCTATTTTAAAAATTTGGTCACAAAAATCCATAAAATAACTGTTTTATGAGCATGCATTGCGCAGTTTCCATGCACCCTCGTAAGTTCACGAATCAGTCCAGATTTTCAACACTGGCATTTTTCCACACTTCCTCATGAACAGTACAGCTATCATTTTTCACACCCTGGCCAAAATGTGTTTTCACACTTCCGGCACAGAAATGCGTGGTCGCTGTGGGAAATCAGTGTTCGGGACAGATTAAGAAAATCACGGTGACACTGTCATGAGTGAAGGTCCCAAAATGCCTGTGTTGACAATCTGCTGTAAAAAATCCCCAAACTAATTACATTATGGGTGTGCGTTGTGCAGTTTCTAAGCACGCTCATGACTTCACCAGTTTTTTTATATTTTCACTCCAGATTTTCAACATTGCTATTTCATACACCTCCCCATGAACAGTACAGCTGTCATTTTTCACATCCTGTTCAAAATGTGTTTTCTCCCCCGTGGTGCCAAATGGCATAATCACTGTGCAAAATCAGCTATCAGCTAACAAACTGATATTGCCACTATTCATGAGGTGGGAGTCACAGAAAACCCATGTTGAAAATTTGGAGTGAAAATACCAATGAACGCCTGGGGCATTAGGGTTTCCAACCATAACACCCCACCCTGTAGAGACTGACAGGCATCAGGGGTGTGACTTGGGATTATAGCCTGTAATGCTCATGCCATTCCACCCCCACCCACACCCTGCAGCCAGTGACAGGCATCGAGGTGTGCCTTGGATTCTTCGGCCCCAAAGTTCACCCCATTCTCCTATACTGCACCCATCTCACTGTATTTCCTTATGGAATGCAGGGATTTATTTAACTCTAAAAATTGATTAGCGTTTTGCTCATAAAACTGCTAAATCTTTGTGAAAATGCATAGTTCTTGCCTCTCTGTGTTTAATAAACACAGCACTTCTAGAAAATCTACATAAATATTTTCTGTACAGTTAGTATAGTCCCAAGAAAAAAACTGCTAATCAATTATTTAAAACCCTGGAATGGGGTGAGCATAAGGCCCAAAGACCCAAAGGCACACCGTGACACTTGTCGGTGTCTGCAGAGTAGGATATGATGATATGACCTGGGCGTTATGCCTGATGACCCAAAGGCACACCTCAATGCCTGTCAGTCTCTGCAGGTTGGTGGTGGGGTTGGCTTCAGTTCAGTACTTCACTGCCATTCCTATTATGCATCTCTCTAACTCCTACACTACCAATGCCAATGCCAGCAAGTAAACATTTGGTACTGACAAAAGCTTGTTAGTTATTTGATCTTTTCTAGGACCTCCTGTGGTGAGGTGGCTCTTTCCAGGAGGGTTCTATCCTCCTCCTGGAAGCATGGAAGCACCACCTGGCTGTGGAAAGCCTCTGTCTTCGTATCATGCTGTTCCACCTGTTCCTGGGAATACAGAGCCTTATAGTAAGAGGCAAAAGCAGTCGAGATTCCTAGCTGGTCAGTAATTGTTGTACCACTACCTTCTGGGTCTTGTACTTTGAGAACTGCCCTTGAGGTTATCTGTTTCCTAAGGGCCAGGGCAAGAAGCTTACTGGACCAGTTACCACCCTCATACTATCTCAGGACCATCCTCCTTAAATGACTCTCTGTTTGACAGGCTAGAAGACAGACCTACCTCTTTTTTATTCCCAACCAGTGTTTTTTATCTAAGGGGTGCAGTGTTAGTTTATGCTGAAAGTCTGCCTCCTTAAGGTGGGCCTCAAGCTGTTTTTGGATCTGAGTGTGCTGTGGTTTTTTATGGGCACTGAAGCTAATAATGGACCCCCAAAGGAAAGCTTTCATAGCATCCCATCTAGGGGAGGGATACACCTTCACCTATGTGTTATGCTGCCAGAATTCCTCTGTCTTTCCCTTCACCTCTTGACAAAATTCTTTATCATTGAGCAGGCCCACATTTATTCACCGGGTGAAGTTGTGTGGGGAGGGCAAGAACAGCAGGCGCATGAACACAGGGGAGTGGTCTGTCCACGTAATGGGTAGCATATGACAATCTTTCACCATGTTACCCCTCTCCTCAGGGAGGAATATCATGTCTATTCTAGAGAAGCTATTATGTCTATGGAAATAAAAAGTATAATCATTGTGTGAAGGGTGGGAATCCCTCCAAACGTCCATTAGACCCGCTTCTCTCATCAGTCGTTAAAGGAATCTAACAGGCCTACCACCTCCCATAGGAGAGAGAGAGAGAGGGCACTCCATCTATCCTTGTGTGGAGACATCACCATATTGAAATCTCCCCCAATTATATATAAGGCATCCGGTTCCTGGATAGTTTGCTGGATTACCTTCTTAAGGAAGGCATGGCTTTCTTTTTCTTCATTGGGGGCATAGATATTAAGCAGGACACATTTAGTGTCAAAACCATTGCTTGTAGTTGAACATAGTGACCACGTGGGTCAAGATCCACCCATGTGACTTTAAAAGGTATGTCCCTTTGAATCAGGATGCCGGTCCCTCTCCTGTGTGGGTGTTCCGGCCAATGGGCCGAATAAACTTCCCCCACCCAGCTGACCATCAGTCCTTGATTAATTCGAAGCCTAATAGATGCAAGTTCTACCAACAATAAGATCAGCCTTTTCCTCATATCTCTGCACCCCCCATTAAGCAAAGGAGTAAAAAGTAAACCCTCTCCTTGCATCCCCTCCATCATGACTCCCCACCCATCTACCTAAACCAGGCCCCCCCCCACAGCATTTGTATTAAGCGTTCTCCACAAAATTATTTAGCAAATTTTAGTACAGAACATAAAGTCAATAAATAAGATGTAGCCTCCTTTTTATCCATGTCCCCTAACTAAATCCATGAAACACAAGATGATAAACAAGAGGTAGAAGAGATGCTCAGCTTATTAAAAAATGGGGTATCACCAGGAAAAGATGGTATACCAAATGAATTCTATAAAGAATATAAAGACATAATGGCTTATAGTTTCACAAAGCTATGTAATTCCTTTTTATTAACTCAAAAGGGGGTATCCTCTTCCTTTTTAAAAGGGATAATAAGCTTTCTACATAAGGCAGGAGATAAATGATGTATCACAAATTGGAGACAGATTTGTCTTTTAAATTGAGATTTTAAAATATTAATGATTATCCTAAACAAAAATGCTTAAGGAGAGTGGCCCAGGATCTGATACATCCAATGCAAACATGCACGATCCCAGGTAGAAAAATCCAAGACAATCTAGCTATAATAAGGGATGTTATGACATATTGTAAGCAAATGACTACAGAAGGGTTTCTCCTGTCATTAGATCAAAGTAAAGCCTTTAACAGGGTAAGCATAAATATGTTTTTCAAGTGCTGGAGCATTATGATTTACCAGTTAAATTTGTACATTGGTTCCAAATACTGTACAGTATGGCAGAAATGTCTACCTTAGTTAAAGGGTTAGAGAGGAAGAGTATACAGGTAAAAGCAGGAGTAAGACAAGGGTGCCCCCTGAGCCCACTATTGTATATATTCGCTTTGGACCCCTTTGTATGGAAAATCATACAGAACACTACTATAAAAGGTATAGTCAGCAAACATTCAGAGGAAGAAATGAAACTGGTGGCTTATGCTGATGATTTATAAATTTTTGTTCAGGACAAGGATGGCACCCCTAGGGTTATATAGGAAATGGATGGATATGCTGAGGTGTCAGGAGCCTTGCTGAATAGAGATAAAAGTAAAGGGCTAGTACTAGGCTCACAAAACGGGCAGGCAGTCAGGTGACAGATGTACAGTTGGAGGATGGTCCTTGTAATATTCTTGGGATTCAGTTTAGCCAGGGGGATGACACACAGCTAAACTGAGAAGAACGTTTGAAAATCTGCAATACAAAAGTACAGAGGTGGAAGCAGAGGAATTTATCGAAATTAAAAAGAGTACATTTCATAAAAACGTTCTTAATCCCAGCATTATTGTATGTACAGTAGGAATGGTGTTCCCCCTACCAGTAAATAATGAAACAAGATTTTTAAGCATTTTTTTTTTCAAATGCTTTGGGGCAGCAGACTCAATTTTGTTAAGAGAATTTATACCTACTTACCCAGATCAAAGTGTGGGCTAGATATGGTTAATCCCATAGTCTTTTTCCATACATTATTTTGGACAAGTTCCCTTAAGGTAGCCCTCAGTAATATAGTATCTCCAGCTCAGGTTTGAATTCGAATCCTAGTAGAGGATTATTTTTTTTAAATGGATAGATGCACCCCCGAAACTTTTCAAAAATATGGTTATGCCTAAGTACTTTCTGCCATCACTGCAGAAATTATCAAAATGGAATATAAGTAAACAGGATCTCCTTAATATTTCTAGGAAGCAGCTATACGCTCAGGTGTTAGAGAAAGATGGGGTTTCACAACCAGAATTTAAGAATTGCAGACCTTCAAAACAATATTTAGTCTGTAAAACAGCTCCAGAACAAGAGAATCCCACAGAAAATGTGGGATGCATTATGGTTAAGTTCTTATGGTAGGCTAAATGTTAAGGGAAATAATAAACATAAAGCTCTTGAAGAAAGAATATGTCCATATTTGGAATGCATTGTATAAATAGAAACAAAGGAGCATTTCTTGTTTTTCTTTAGTTATGTCACCCAGTTTTGGGATTATGCAGCAAAAAGGTGGAAACAGGTGTACCTGAAAACATATGAACAACTGGTACTAGGGGATTTTCAGCAGTTAGCACACCAGTATGACACAGGAACTTCGGAAGTATTTGGTGCCTGTCTCAAGTATTACCTGTGGCAGGCCAGGTGTCAATATGTCTATATGTCTTTAAACAGCAGCACATGCCTTACAGCACATTATGTACCATATGTGAAAATGCTCTACGAGAAGTGTACTTTATGGATTGTAAATGTCAATGTAAATCTAAAGTGAATTTATGGTGGAGGGGATTTTGTTTTTCCAGAAATATAAGTCGGAGGGAGGGTTCAGCTAGTATGCATTGATACAGATTTGATTTCCTTTATGTATAGTTTTTTATTATTGTTTATGCGAATGTAACATGTACTGTATGATTTGTTTTTGATTTCTTAATAAAAAAACTCCACTACTGTTTCCTGTGGTAGGAGGCGCTACGTTTCCCGTGAGGAGAATGGAGGTTTCACAGGAGAAGGTGCTGTTGGATGAACAGTACGGAGTTTCTACACAGGACAAGATTATGATTAACATGGATACATCTACTAACAATATGGGGCCCGATTCCAGGACGGACTACACCGGTGTAAGGTGAGATACGCCAGACCCCTTGGCATATCCTGTGACTTACGCCATGTGGTACACCAGTTGGAATTCCAAGTGGTAACTTGCACCATGGTGGATGCGGGTAGTGACAACCGTGGGTTACACCACCCATTACTCCGCAGCCCGCAATGCCTGGTGCAAGTGCGGGTTACAACAGCAACTTAGCCCAATTCTAGGAGGGCAGCTGTCATAACCCGCAATTGCCATTCCAAAAGGCGCACTGGTGTAGCGATGTTACAGCAGCTGCTACCTGTCCTAAGTGGCATCCGACTGCTGGCACCATCGGATGCCGCCACACAGTGCTGCAGAAACTGCACCATACTGTCCCCCAAGCCCCCTCAAGCACACCCCATCCTCCAACCCCCCGATCATCTGGGACCCTCGGGGGCCCATTTCTGCTGCTCCCCCCAGACACCTGTGCCATCTGTCCTGTGCCCCATGCCCCTGGTGTGTGCAGGGGTGGTCTGGGTTGGGGGCTTTGGGGCCCGCCTGTTGCCTGTTACAAGTTGCGACATGTAGTTGGCGATACACCATGCATGTGGCAGTAGCCCACGATGATGATCCTCAAGATGTCGCAAGTGCCAGGACCCTGCCACTCTTGGAATGCAGTGTAGAGACGAATGGCGTAACTTTCAACTGCATGCAAGTTACACCATTCATCTTAGAATTGGACCCATGGTACAGATATTGGGAAACACAGAGGCACAATGTTTGGAGACAGATCAGGACAAGGATTTGATCACAGCGGTAAAGTACTTATAAGACCTTATTGCCAAACAGCATGCTTTACATGATCAAATATTGGAAATACAAAAACAATACCTGGTGGAAAAATCAAAGCTGGAAGATAAGAAAAAACAGATGAGACTGCTGGATGCATCACTGGAGACGAGAGAGCCCAAATCCTCCAAAGTATTTCTTTTTGACATGTTGCAGGCAGCTGCGGATCTCTCCACACAGCTGCACAATGTTGAACTGCCTGCTACCTCCACATCTTCAGATTCCTGGATAGCAGACAGAAAGAAAGGGTCCTACAAGAGCTCACTAAGATCAGGGTGGACAAGGCAATGGGACCCGATGGCATACATCCCAGGGTACTAAAGGAGCAAAGGGTGGAATTAGCAGAGCCTTTAGCAGAACTGTTTAGTGAGTCTCAGAGCACAGGAGAGGTCCCAGAAGACTAGAGAAGGGCTCATGTGATCCCGCTCCCCAAGAGTGGTAGCAGGGAGGAGTCAGGGAACTACAGACCAGTCAGTCTTACCACAGTAGTGGGCAAGATTATTGAGGCACTCCTTAAGGAAAGGGTAATAATAATAATAATAATAATAATAATAATAATGATAATAAACTTTATTTATCTACGCCTTTCTTAAAGCCAAGGCATATTACAATAAAATACAGAATAAAACATGCTAAAATGTATTAAAACTGAATTGACAGCTAAGCAATCAATAGGCATCCAAATTATCTACAAATGCTTCATTTTATAGGAAAGACTTTAGGCCCCTTTTAAAACCCTCCACCGTCATGCACTCTCGAATCCAACGTGGTAAGAATTCCGAGAGTCGCGCCATGAACATAAAGCTCGGCTTGGAGGATTTGACGTTACTCCTCGGATTCTAGCAACCCCTCGCTGGCTGAGCCGGAGTGGTCATGTCGTAGGTAAGGCACCAGAAGCTCTTTCAGGTAGCCCGGCCCAACCCGTAGGGCTTTATAAGTCAGAAGACCGACTTTAAAGGTGATCCGCCACTGAATCGGCAGCCAGTGCAGGTCTCGGAGCACCGGTGTAATATGAGAGGAACGTGAGGTCCCCATTAACAACCGGGCTGCCGAGTTCTGCACTAGCTGCAGGCGGCGGATATCAACCCCAGGCAGCCCAAAGTAAAGGGAGTTGCAGTAGTCCAGACGTGAGGTCACAAAAGCGTGGATCAACGTGGGTAGGTCGCCAGATGGAACAAGGTGCTTGATCCTGGCGATGTTCCTAAGATGGTGAAAGGATACCTTAACGACCGCCGACACTTGCGCACACAGTGTCAGCTGATCATCAAGGATCAGCCCCAGGTCTCGCACCCATTCAGAAGTCAGGAGCTCTGTATCTCCCAGGAATAAACCAGAGGTTTGAAGTGCCCCCGACCCCTCAATCCGGCGGCCAGGATCCACAACCAACACCTCCGTCTTCCCAGAGTTCAACTTCAACCAGCTGGACCTCATCCAATCCTGGATCTCACTGAGACAGTTGTTAAACACTGAGAGTGCTCTATTCTGGTCAGGTACAAAAGACAGATAGAGCTGGGTGTCATTGGTATAACAATGAAACTCCAGCCCATATCATCTTACAACGTCTCTGAGGGGAAGCATGTACACCGCAAACAACATGGGGGACAGCACCAAGCCCTGAGGCATCCCACAGGTCAGAGCGGTAGGATCGGAGGAAAAAATACCCGATACCACCCTCTGAGTTCTACCTGTGAGGAAGGAAGTAAACCATCTGTGCACCAAACCCGACAACCCACAGATGCATCTCAGGCGCTCAAGCAACACCCCATGGTCTACGGTGTCAAATGCTGCTGACAAATCCAGAAGGACCAAGATGGACCATTTTTTCTGGTCTCTCGCCATCAGGAGATCATTGAGGACCCGAACCAGCGCAGTCTCAGTGCTGTGCCTCTTTCAAAAGCCTGATTGAAGAGGGTCATAGATGTTATGGATGGTAAGATGGTTGTCCAACTGGCTGCCACCACTTTCTCGATTACCTTCCCAACAAAGGGGAGGTTCGAGATAGGTCTGTAGTTTGCCAGGGAGTCAGGGTCCAAAGATGCCTTTTTCAACACTGGTGTCACTACCGCTTCCTTCAGGGAGCGGGGATATTCACTAGTGTCTAGAGAACACCAGACTATCCTGTCAAGAACCGGGAAGATAACCTCCCCACAGCCCATAATCAGGCCTGTGGGACCCGGGTCTAAACTACAGCTTGTGGTACACATACCCTAGGCAATCCTCATAACATCCTCGATTTCCGGCCTTATGAAGGAACTCCAGGTGAACAGTGTGCTTGTGACCGTAGGCTGGACCACCACAACTCCCATGGAGGGGGCGGCGCAAATATCGGCCCTGATGTCGGCCACCTTATCTGCAAAGAATCGAGCAAGCTCCACACACTGTATCTGTGAAAAAGCTCGATGAACCTGCAGACAGGCTGTGTTGCACAGCCTGTCTACGGTTCGAAAGTGTTGGGCTGGTCGATTCTGAGCAGGTAGTACAACACCTGAAATTCATTGGAGCATAAGATCCAAGACAGCATGGGTTTACAACAGGATAATCCTGTCAAACTAATCTAGTGCAGTTGATGTCACCTACCTTGACTTCAGCAAAGCTTTCGCTACTGTTCCACATAGAAGATTGATTAATAAGCTGGGTAGGCTCAGGGTGGGTCAGAAGTTGGTCAACTGGATGACAAACTGGTTGGCGGGCAGAAAACAGAGAGTGGTGGTAAATGGTATACAGTCAGAAGAGATGCAAGTCACAAATAGGGTACCTCAGGGATCAGTCCTGGGGCCACTCCTCTTCAATATCTTCATCAGTGACATTGCAGATGGACTGGAGGGTAAGGTTTGTCTGTTTGCAGATGACACCAAGATCTGCAACAGAGTAGATGATCCAGATGGGGTGGGCAGAATGAGAAGAGATCTGGATAAACTGGCAAAATGGTCAGAGTGGCAACTGGGGTTTAACGCAAAGAAGTGCAAGATCATGCACATAGGGAAGAGAAACCCTGATGCCACCTATAAGTTGGGAGGGGAGTTGCTGGCAGTCACAAGGGAAGAAAGAGACTTGGGCATTATCATCACAGATGACCTGAAATCATCCAAGCAGACCACTAAAGCAGTAGGTAAGGCTAGAGAGATGTTGGGGTGTATTAGTAGGGGTATCACAAGTCATAAGAGGGAGGTAATAATCCATCTTTACAAGACACTGGTTAGGCCCCATCTGGAGTACTGCGTGCAGTACTAGAGGCCGCATCTGTGCAAGGACATTAACAAAATGGAGGCAGTCCAGAGAAAGACAACCAAAATGGTGCAGGGACTGCATCAGAAAACATATGAGGACAGATTAACGGAGCTCAATATTTATACCCTAGAGCAAAGGAGGGAGAGAGAGGTGATATGATCGAAACATTCAAACATCTGAAGGGCATTAACAAGGTGAAAGAGTCTAACATGTTTCAATATAAGAAAAATAGCAGGATAAGAGGACACAGTATGAGATTAGAGGGAGGCCGATTAAGGGGTAATGTGAGGAAGTTATTTTTCACAGAACGGGTGGTGAATGCTTGGAATGGCCTACCTCAGGAAGTGGTGGATATGAATACAATGCAGGGCTTCAAACAGGCATGGGATAGGCATAAGGGAGTAATACAGATAAGTATGAATAAATAGGCCATTGACAGAGTAAAGACCTATGGCACATTCATAAGGTAGAAAAAATGGGCAGACTAGATGGGCCTTGTGGTCCTTATTTGCCGTCAACTTCTATGTTTCTATGACATCACCTTGAAGGGTGCAGGATGGATTTAGTCACCCAGTGGAGACTTGGTGCCTGATACCAACATAGCTCTTCCAGGTTCCCCTAAATTGATTCCCTTTTCTTTGGGAACTAAGGCTATAACTGCAACACAGCCTTCACCAGACACAGTCTTGAGATTGGCAATACCTCCTGTAATTGATTCAGAGCCGAAAGCCTCACTACAGAATACAGGTGCTCTTACATATTCCCCTGTAGAAAATACAGGGTAAGTGTTTTTTTTTTTGAGGCATTAACTGATTTAAGTCAATCTACCTCTGGGGCACAGTTGAATTCTACCCCTAGTTTAGACAATGTGGCTGAGACATCACAACAACCATCTGTGACTGAACCCCCAAACAGTTACATATGCCAGTCTATTACAAAAGCCTTTGTAGCAGGCTAAGAGACATCATGCAGTTAAACAGAGATATTTGGGGGGTATGGAACTTCCCCCAGACAGATTCTTTGTAGGGTGCACATTATTAAAACAAGCTTGGGAATTTCCCCCCTGCGGTTTATGCTTTGATCCTTTCTCCTGGAGAAAATACTTGATATCAGCTTTTGATCTGCTCTTTTGTTAAACAAATTCTGGACTATTTTCTCCACCCAGAAGTCCACCCCTCTGAGTACCCCATTTCAGGCTATACCCCTTACAAAACCAACTTTTAAGTTGGTTACTATATTAATCTGAAATGAAGGGGGTAACATTTCAGATATTACCTATTGGCTGGAGACAAAATGTGACATTCAGAGAAAGCAAACCCCATCATGGATGGGGAAGGCTTTTAGACAGGAGGCTGGAAGATATGTGTTAAATGCAGATCAGATGATACAGGGGTACAGCACCTGCCAAACTGTTTTTTCCTGGGACGTGATAAGGGGATCCTTTTCTATCGGGGCAACCTCAGTCCTTCTTCAAATGCAGTTTGAATAGACATATGAGCAGCTCTTGTGAAGTCTTGAAGTCTATTCAATGTGGGGCCATGGGGAATTCTGGTTTCCACTGCACTGCCACCCTGAAATGTAACCTCTGCGAAGAAAGTAGTCATACATTCTTGACCTGTCCTTGGGTGGCCCACAACACAGAAAACGCAAACTATGGAAAACAGGATTATTATATAAATAAAGCTGCTAGAGCTTCACATGGCCCACAGGTTGCATTGGCTGTTGTGTTCCTTCTGCCCCAATTTATACTCAGGCCCCTGCTCTTTCAGCTGATGAGGCCGTTCCAGCCCCTGCTTTAACATCTACTCTACCCCACGTACAGATACACCCTGTTCTAACCCCTGAACAGGCACCCCCTTCCCACATCTTCTGACAGTACATTTATGATGGATATACAGATGCCCCCTCCCCCCCAAGCCTGAAGATTTTGGGTTTCAGAAGATTTTGAAGTGCAAATCTACGAAAGCTCCTCCCATGGAGCAAACCCCTGCAAAGCTCCCTTTTCATAATAAATTCTCCCACATTACAATGGGGTGAAATGGAAATGGAAAATGACTCTGATACCATGTCTGGGCACTCTTCACAGGTAGAAGGAGCCTCAGAAAGTGAAGTTAGGCCAAGGAAACAGATAAGCGACCCAAAAAAAGAAATGAATGTGCACCAGAATCAGTTTGTGAAAAAAAAATCCTGATTAACTTTTTGCATGAATTGCTGTGATTTACTGATAGTATCTCTCAATGTCAACAGTATTAAGTCAGACAAAAAACAGAAAGCTACTTATGCTTTCTTTACAGATCACATGTACGATTTGGTATTTTTCCAGGACACTAGATTGAGCATGACTGATGACCTCCAACTAGCTAGTGCAGAGTGGGTGTGGGCTGCTACTTTCTGGTCTGTTGGGGAGGATGTTTGCAGTGGGGTTGGGATTTGTATCAACAAACCCAAAATCATAGCTAAGAGAACACTGGATGTGTTTCCAGGGCAAGTACTTCTCATGGATGTCTCCTTTGAGAAGCAGGAGTTCAGACGCCTTAATCTGTATGTAACCCCTAGGTGGCGATATTCCAAGGGCTACTACCCTTGCCTGTATATCTGGACACAGGTTAAGGGGCCTGGATTCAGTAATAAGGTGCCTCCACCCAGAGTAATGGTATTGGGGAATTTACCTGTTCTTCTATAGACTTCTGGGAAGCTATAACCGCCCACCAACCCCCCTAGCGGCCCAGTACCAGACACAGCAATAACTTCACAGTCAGCACAGAACAGTAATAATATGCACACACCCCTTACACTTACCACCAGGGTTGGACTTGCAGCAACTTCCCTTGAGACCCCCTGTAAAGTAAGGTTAGCAATATAGTTGCACACTTTCAACACTGTAACCTCACTAATAATATGCACACAAGAAACAGAAAAACATAGAAACATAAGACTTTGAAGGCAGATAAGGACCGCTTGGCCCACCCAATCTGCCCATTTCCCTACCTATTGGAGAAGCTGCAGATCCTAGTTAACCAACAGCCTACTTCCTCCTACCCCCCACAAGAATCGCTTTATGTCTGTCCCATGCATTCTTGAATTCCCCTGCTGTTTTTGACCCCACAACCTCCTCAGGAAAGTTGCTCCATGCATCCACCACCCTCTCTGTGAAAAAATACTTCCTTACATTGCCCCAGAGCTGTCCCCCCTCTATCTTCAAATTGTGCCCCCTTGTTCTTGCACATCTCTTTTTCTGAAAGATGCTACCCCCTTGGACTTTACTGATTCCCTTGAGGTACTTAAATGTTTCTATCATGTCCCCCCTTTCCCTTCTTTCCTCAAGGGTATACATATTAAGCTCCTTTAGTCTCTCTTCGTATGGCTTCTGGTGCAGACTCTGCACCATTTTTGTTACCCTCCTCTGGACTGCCTCCATCCTGTCTATGTCCTTGCGGAGATGAGGTCTCCAGAACTGCACACAGTATTCCAGATGGGGTCTTACCAACTGTCTGTACAAAGGGATAACAACTTCCTGTTTTCTACTAGTGATGCCTCTCCCTATGCATCCCAGTATCCCCTAGCCTTCCTTACTGCCTTCTCACATTGCTTGCCTACCTTTAAGTCATCTGATATGACTACCCCAGGTCTCTTTCCATTTTTGTTGTTGTTAGTACCTCACCCAACATTGTGTACTCTTCCCCTGAGTTTTTGTTTCCCAGGTGCATTACTTTGCACTTCTTTGCATTGAATCTAAGCTGCCATACTTCTGACCATTCCTCCAACCTTGCCAAATCCCTTCTCATCCTTTCCACCCCTTCTTGTGTATCAACCCTGTTGCAGATCTTTGTGTCGTCTGCAAAGAGGCATACTTTCCCTTCTATTCCCACTGCAATGTCACCTATAAAGACATTAAAGAGGACAGGTACCAGTACTGAACCCTGCAGTACCCCACTAGCAACCCCCCTTTCTTCAGAGTGAACTCCATTTACTATTACCCTCTGCATCCTGTTGTTCAGTCAATGTTTTACCCAGGCTACAACCCTGGGACTCACTCCAAGGCTGGTTAACTTGTTTATTAATCTTTTGTGTGGGACTGTGTCAAATGCTTTGCTAAAGTCTAGGTAGACCATGTCTGCAGCCCCTTCCTAGTCTACTACTTTGGTCATCCAGTCAAATAAATTGATTAGATTCATCTGACATGACTTCCCCACTGTGAATCCATGCTGCCTTGGGTCCTGTGCCCCACTGGCCTCTAGATACTCAAAAGTTCTTTCCTTCAGAAGTGATTCCATCATTTCCCTACCACTGAGGTCAAACTAATAGGTCTGTAGTTTCCTGCCTCTGTCTTGACCCCACTTTTGTGAAGGAGAATCACATCTGCCCTCCTCCAGTCCTCAGGTACCATACCATCCTTCCATGCTTTGTTAAAAAGGGTAGTCACTGGTGTCACTAGTTCTCCCCTTAGTTCTTTTAGAATTCTAGTGTGAATCCCATCAGGCCCCATTGCTTTGTCCACCTTCAGTTTTAGGAGTTCTTTCAGGGCCCTTTATTCTGTGAATGGACTGGTATCGACCCCCCTATCTAGAGTGTTTCTATTCTTTGTTTTAGGTACCTCCCCCTCCTCTTCTTTTGTGAATACCGAGCTGAAGTATTCATTCAGTATCCCTGCTTTTTCCCTGTCACTCTCTGCCCACCCCCTTCCCTTTGTTAAGCCTCACTATCACTCCCTTGGTCTTTCTTCACTCGCTATTATACTTATAAAAGGTTTTATCCCCCTTCTTAACTGAGTTGGCTATCTTTTCCTCAGTTTGGGCCTTTGCTATTCTGACTGTCTTCCCCGCTTCCTTCTGCTTTAACTGGTACTGTTCTCTGTCTTGCTCCTTCTGTGTTTTCTTATACTTCCTGAATGCTACCTTTTTCTCCCTAACCTTCCCCACCACCTCTTTTGAGAATCATAGTGGTTTTTTACTTCATTTTGTTTTGTTGATTTGCTTCACACAAAGGCTTTTTGCGTCTGTGATGGTTGTTTTGATTTTTCCCCACTGTTCCTCTACCCCTCTTTCTTGCCTGTTTGCTAGTGCTTTTCTGAGGCACTCTCCCATTTTCTGAAAGCCAGCCTTCCTAAAGTCCAATACTCTCACTTTTGTATGGCTTGACTTTATGGCTGTGTTTATCGTAAACCACACTGTTTGGTGGTTGCTTGTTCCCAGATGGCTACCCACTTCTAAATCTGAGATCCTCTCTCCATCCGCATTTGAGAGTACCAGGTCTAAGACTGCTACCTCCAGAGTGGGTTCCAACACTAGCTGTCTGAGGCATGCCCCCTGTAGGGTATTGAGAATGACCCTGCTCTTGGATGTGGCTGCAGCACATGGGCTCCAGTTAACATCTGGCATATTCAGGTCCCCCATCAAAAATATCTCCTCTTTTTCTGCCATTCTAAGGATGCCTTCTATCATTTCCTTGTCCACTGCCTCCACCTGAGATGGTGGTCAGTATACAACCCCTGAGCGGATTGTGGTGCCATTTCCTGCCTCCAGGGTAACCTACAGTGTTTCCGCTACTCCATGTTTCCCTTTAGTTCCATTGCTTTGATCCCTTCCCTTACATGGAGAGCTACTCATCCTCCTCCTCTTTTACCATCCCTGTACCTCCTGTAGATTGTGTACCCTGGTATGTTGACATCCTAGTCATGGTTCTCTGTACCATGTTTCTGTGACTGCCATGATATCTAGGCATCTCTCTTCCATCAAGGCCACTAGTTCAGGCAGCTTGTTACCCAGACTACGGGCATTGGTACTCATCACCCTCCATTTTTTGATGGCCTTACCCCTTTTAGACCCATCCCTGTCCTTACTGCCTTTGCCTTTTTCTCCATTTACACCTGTCCGGCTCCCTACTGATTTCTCTACCTTGGTATTTACCTCACTAACTAAAGTGTTTTGTGGGGGAAGCCTGGCATTTCCCTGCTCCTTTTCAGTGCCTCCCCCTTGGCAAGTTTAAATGCTTGCCAATGAAGCATTCAAACCTATCACCTAGGATCCTGGTTCCCCTCCCGGACAGATGCAGACCATCATGCCAATATAGGCCTGTATCCCTCCAGGTGGACCCCTAGTCCCCAGTGAAGCCAAAACCCTGAGCTCTGCACCAGTTTTTCAACCATTCATTGAATCCCATGGTGCAGAGTACCCTAGCATCACCCTTGCCATAGACAGGCAGCACCTTCAAGAAGGTTACTGTACATGCTACTTGTCTAAGGCTCCTCCCCAATTCCACAAACTCCTCTTGCACTGCTCTGATCCCTTTTCCAGCCAGGTCATTTGTCCCTAGGTGGACAATGACATCCAACTCCCTCCCCCATGCAGCTGCTCCCGCAATCCTGAGGATTCGCTCCCTGTCCCTCCAAGCCATGGTGCCAGGTAGGCACCTTAACTCCTTCTCCCTTCCCTCCCCCAGTTCTATGCCCCTAATGATTAAGTCCCCCACCAGGAGTTGTTTCCTTCCCCTGTGGGGTCCCATGCCACTCTCCTGTGGGTCTCCTTTGTGGAGGTTCCCAGCATCCTCCTTGGTCTCCACTGCAGGTGCCTCCATAGAGGAACCACTCTCTGCCAGAATGGTGTATGAATTGTGTAGAGGTATAACTGGAGGGATGCACCTCTGTTCCACCACCCTCACCATCCCTGAGCCCACCTTGGTCCAACCA
The DNA here is from genome assembly GCA_016271365.2 of Neoceratodus forsteri. Lineage (NCBI taxonomy): Eukaryota > Metazoa > Chordata > Ceratodontiformes > Ceratodontidae > Neoceratodus > Neoceratodus forsteri. The sequence goes on from CM057459.1 coordinate 66,425,232, forward strand.
CTCCACTTTCTTGGCAACCTCTGAGGCAGCAGCGGTGACCCTGGTGGTCCCTGGGCGGGAGAGGAGGTTTCACAAATCCTATCCAGGTCAGCCTGCAGATGGGCAACCTCCTCCCTCAGACCAGAGAGGTGCCAGCAAATAGGGCAGCATTGCAACCTCCAGAATGTCTCCCGGAAGACTGCCGTCCTGCAGACATTGCACTGCACCACTCCCATCATGTCTTATTTTGTGGTCCCTCACTTGTTGATTTGTATGCTTACTCTCTCCTCCCTCTATTTATTTTTCCACTTACTTTCCTGTTACCTATGTGCTCTTACAGCTCTCACCTTTCCTGTTCTGGGACAGGAACTTCCTGTATTCTTTGGTAGTCTCCTTCTTCCTTGCTCAGAGTCAGACCTCCAGCAGCTAGGGGGCAGCTAGGGTGGGGAGGGAAAGCTACTCTTTTCCTATAAGGATGATGAAACTTATGTGTCTCAGTGATCCTTCCCTTCCTACTGCCAAACAGGAAGTTCCTTTTGTCACTCAAATCCAATGCCTATAAAAGCGGAACTGGCTGAGGGTGGGAGAGTGGAGGGGAGGGAAGGAGGGCAATTAGTAAGAAAAGTTCTAGCTCTAGCTCTAGCTCTAGCTAGCCAGGTTAACCATAAAAACAGACAAGTAGGTTTATTTAGGGGTAGTGAACAAGGAAGGGGGCGTGAATCTAGGCAAATGATTAGCAATCTGATCTGATTCAGGTTTGGCATACACTTTTCTAGTCCCAAATAGCAGTCACACAACACTGGGTACCCAGAATAGAACTGTTTGGCTAGCCAAAGGCATTACCCAGGGTGGCCAGCATTGCAGCTGAGATTGGGGCCCTTGGTGGAAAAAAAATAGTTAGCATGCATAATTTCAAGATGAGTATTTGTAATCTGAGCTGGTTGGCTCAGTCCCTTGTAAACCCAGAAAGTAAATGCAATTAGATGGTACCACAGATGATTTGAACACTTGTTGCAGAGAGCTACGCTGATTGTACTCATGCTACCAGATTTCTGCAGGAAGGCAGGCAATATGGAGACCTCATGCTGTTCACCGATGAGCATGGGGAAGCAGGGCCGACACGACACACCTGCTCTTTGTGTCCATTTCTCCAGGTGGCCACAACCAGCACATTGTTGTTGTGCAGAGGCTGGATCCCCGAAGCTGGTCTCTCACCAAAACTGTGCAGGGTATTCGGTCTGGGCCATGTTGGCAAATGCCCAGGCAGGATGAGTAATATGGCAAAGTTAATTGTTCTTCTGCTGGTGAAGCCTCCAGCTGGTGTAGCAAGGTTGAGTCATAGGAAAGCAGGTCTCGACCCATGAAACACATTCAGCACATTCAAAATAAGCAGCACTAACTTTGAACAGTTCAGATACAGTCCAGTTGCACATTTATCAGTTTCACTGAGCAAACCTTTCAATCCTAAGTTTGTCTCACACACAAGCAAGGCCAATCGCTTCACAAGAGCAAGTCTTCGGTCCAAAACGCAAATGACACTGATAAGTTTCTTTTCTTGTTCTGCTGCAATTCCAGGCTGGAATCAGACAAGCCCGACTTCTGCAATAAGGCAGCTCAATGCAGGAGAAATGTGGCTGGGAGGCAAGGTAGGCCTCTCCCCGTCAATTCCCTAATGCTCTATTCACAGAGCAGCTGCTCAAAAGCTTGAGCTGTTCACACTCCAACCTCCAACTCTAACTGATCCCCTGTTTCTTGTCACACTGGGGATTTGCTTTGTAAATCCAGCATTCAGGTTGGCTAAGGGAGCAGTCAATCACAGGCAGGGCTCCCCCTCCAGGCTAGGTTTGGCTCCAACCTAAATACTACAAAAACTAGTTTTCCTTCCCATGAGACACTTGAGCCAGGATCCATTTTAGGCCCCCAGAGTCTCATTGGTCCAATTACTGGAAGTCTTGAACCTAACATGGTGGCTTCCATTTCAAAATCACAGCTGCAAAGTAAGCAGGTTAAGCAAACATCTCTACTTCAAATACAACAGCATATAAGCAGTAAATAAGCACAGTTTCCATGCAAGCTCCCTCTGCACTATTATTGACTGCTGAGTGGAGCATAACAGAGCAGTGTCTGGACGGTCACAAGCCCTAGATCACCTGGACCCAGCTCAGACCATTCACTTAACACAGATTAGCTAGTCTCTTAAAGGGACAGGCACAGATGCTCAGCATGGCACTCTCACACAACTAAACAGAATCACACTGGGATGGGACAGTAGCCTGGCAGTGGGCATTGATGAGCCCAGGAAGTCATTAGGTAAACCCCAAATTTGTGGGGGGGTTACATGTATGCACCACATACAAAACTAGATTAGGTAAAATTATTAAAATTGATCCAACCGTACCTTTTTACATCCAGACAACAAACTTTGTTTGGAGGAGATTTCAATTGTAGCTGTTTACATATAGACAGAGGCTTAACCACAGACAAAATGTTCTGTGATGCCTCATTTTTTAACAAACTATTACAGCAGACACATTTGGTGATGTATTTCATCAACCCCAAAACAGACCACAACATATGTATTTTAGGGGCACATTTGCAACAAGAATTGATTATTGATTTCTACCTCCAACTCTTTCTGTTGCTTCCTTCCAAGTTTTACCATTAGCCACTTCTGATCATGGACCATTGCATGTTAAAATCCCTTCCTCCCTGGATGATATGGCAGGTAGAGGTTACTGGAGGCTTACTATACAACTCCTGGAAGATGTGGAGGTCCTGCAGGGTCTCAGGCACATTATTCAGGCCAGAAAATCTATGTTTTTCCTTTAGGATTCCCCAGTTGAATGGCGGGAGCAAAGCAAAATGGATTTTACATCCTTTTTAAAACTGGTTGGCAAACTTAAAGAACAAAAGTAAAAACATTAAATACCATTTATTGAAAAAACAATTGCATAGATTATTCTCTCCAAAAAGAAAGTCCTTGTGACTTTTCCTCTCAAATGATGGCACTAAAACAGGAAATGTCTTTGTACCAGTATGACAGAATGAAATCTCTAGAATTTGAACAGAGATTCAGTGTCACTAGTACTCAATATCAGGCTAATCCTTTTGAAAGCTGTTTGAAAAGAAATACCAATTAAAAAAACTCTCTTCCATCAAAATACAGGATGGGAAAATAATTACAGGAAATGCTGGGATACTTTTAGCAGTGGAAAAACACATACATGCTCAGTTTGGAACCATATCTCTTATTGACTCTCAAGTTAGTGAATGGTGGAATTTTTGTAACTTCCCACGACTTCCACCTGCTATAGCCACCCAGTTAATTAGGCCTGTTACTACTCTTGAATTGGACAGTGTGTTCACCTCCCTACCTTCAGGAAAGGCACTGGGAATGGAAAGTTTACCTCAGGCTTTCTACAAAATGTTCTAGCCCTACCTGAAGAGTGGATGAATAGAACTTTATAATTTTATGCTATGCCAGGACAAGCTACCCCTGGATACGGTATGTATAGGGGATTACTTATACTTCTATACAAACAAGAAGATAAGGAACTCTTAGCTAATTGGAGGCCTATTACTTTATTAAACTCTGAATTTAAAATCTTGACTAAACTTTGAAGTAACAGATTGACACATGCGTTATTTTAAGTTATACATCCTACTCAGGGCTGTGCTCTGCCTGGTAGGAAAGCTTTCTGATATTTTAATTTTATTAAGGGAGATTATAGAAAAAGGTGCAAATGAGGGACTGACTGGCTACTTGCTTAGCCTTGATCAGTCAAAGGCCTTTGATAGGGTGTCTCACTCTTATTTATATCGCATTATTACTGTTTTGTATGTTTATATGTTCTTTTGCATGATTTTGGACATGTATTGTAGTTTACCCAATGTTCCACTACTCTTTATTGTACAATAACCTGTGTTCCAACTGTTGCACAATCTTACAATGTTGTATTGTTTGTACTACCCACATATTATTGTAACTGATCATCCTTCACAACCCTATGTAACCCCTCCCTCCAGGTAGCACTGTGAGATTAGCAACTTGTTGTTCAGTTTGCCCTCCTGGTGAAACATTTCAATAAATAAATAAATAAAATAAATTTACGGCACTGCATGCAAATGTATGGTATACCGCAGAATTGTATTACTTGGGTGCAGCTTTGTTATGCAAGGGCTTGTGTCTCTCCATACGTCAATGGATGGATTGGACAACGCTGTCAGATTAGAACTAGGGTCAGGCAGGGGTGCCCTTTGAACCCTATTGTATGTGTTTTGGCATTAGACCGCTTATTCAACAACTGAATGTCAACTCCCTAGTGACTGGATTATCAATCTCCAGCCAAGATGAGGAAATCGAGATTTTGACTTTCACTGATCACCTCTGTTTAATCCTCGCTGACCACGAATTTGGCATGAATGCCAAATCTATTTTAGATTCCTTTTCAGCGGGATTTGACTCTAAAATTAATTGGGAGGAAAGTAATTGTTTACCTACTGGCTATACTTGTTTGCCTGCCTCAGATATTATAGGTATTCCCATTATTAATGAGCATCAGAAAATTTTAGGCATATTTTTTGGCCCTGGAGATTTAGCACTGTTTACTAGGGAATATATGGTTCACATAGCCCTGGATAGTGTAGCACAATGGAACAAGTGGAAAATGAGCAAAAAAAACACATTTACATGATCAAGACTTGACTTATACCAATGCTTCTTCTTTGAAGTTATGCTTATCCTCCTCCAAAAGGTTTTGAAACAAGATTGTTTAGCTGTTTTTTTTTTTTCAGTGTGTGTGGGGAAGCAGACTTAACCCCGCTAATCAAGGAATCACTTATTTGCCAGTAAAATTAGATGGTTTGAATATGCTTCACCCTCTAGATTTTTATCACAGCATTTTTATATGTTAATAACTAACCTCTTCTATCTGGTAGTTTAGCACTATGGTCCCCTTGGGTATATGACCACATTTCCCATATTTTGCAATCTTGGACGCCCTCTAGCTGCATTCACAAACAAACACATATAGCAGACTTGCCTCAATATTTTCAAACTTGTATAGGCAAATTAAAACAATGGCACATCACAAAGGATTTTCTTTTACAGAACAACAGAAAACAATTTTATGATAAGATGCAATTACTATACTACATTGACTATCCACTCTTTCTGGATAGGACACCACAGGATATTACTCAAGTAGGTTATATGCTTACAAAACCCAGAACTCCACCTGCTATGTGGGATGTAGTATGGCTTTGCACACATGGTAAACTAAACGTGAAGAATAATTTAAAGCATAAGGTTGTATCAGTAAGATATTGCCCTAGATCCTCATGCCCTGATATATTGGAAACCATGGACTATTCATACTTTGAATGTCCTTTTATTCTTAAATTGTGGTCTACCCTTCAGGTAACTTGGAGCACCTTTCCATATTTCCCAGTTACCCTTGACTCTCTCTCTTTTTTTAGAGATTTTACCCCAACAGGGTTTTATTTACCATGTTGATACCTTTCGACTGTTATAAACGGTTATTAAATACTGGATCTGGCTTACACGCTGCAAACTGACATTACAACAGCTAGAATTACAGCCAGACGAACTTCTTCACTCTGTCTCCAGCAGTATTTTTAGGACTCGGGATCAAGACTAGCTCACTATTTCACAAGAGAATTATCTTGATGGGGGGGGCATTTAATTGGTTAAATTGAGGATTTGTAAGTTCCTTGGGTGGTATTCCTCAAGTACATGTTTGAAATGTTTTCTTTCTGGATATGTATAATTTCTCCATTTTGTATTATGTTTCTCACTTGTATTATTTCAGTATGATTTTTTTCTGTTATGTTCTCATTTGTTGGTTTGTCATGGGATCTTTAACATCCACATGAACAGGCAGATTGGACCTCAGTTTAACATCTCATCTGAAAGACGGCACCTCAGGAGTGCAGCACCCCCTGCCCAATGCTGCACCACACTGTCAGTATTGGGATTTAACCCAAGTGCCTGGTGTGGAATAGAACCCACAGCTTTCTGATTTTCCGGCTTCAGAGGTGAGTGTGCAACCTGCTGAGCCGCTGACACTGCTATGTATGTATGGGCTCTTTCTGGGTGTTAGGCTCGCCATGTCCAAAAACTCCTCCTCATCCTCATCGTCTGCTGTCTCCTGAGGAAACAGAATGAGGGTGTTTGCCATCTGCCCCACAAAGGAATAGTGGGAGGAGAGTTCCTCTGAGGACCTGGGAGAGGAACCGAATTCTGAACAAGGGAGCAGTCAAGCTCTATGGCATCCTCCTCCTCCTCTTCTTCATAAAACATGTCAGCCTCCTCCACCACAGGCTTTGCTATAGGTTGTGGAACCTGGGGAAGGGATGCTTGCATGGTTATAAAGGCTCCCATAGTCTGGAAAGCCTGGAAAAATTGGAAAACTTTAGCCTCAACTGAAGGCATTCTGTTTCTGTCAACTGGTATCTCCTTTGCTTCTTCAGCTGGAGGGGCAGTGACATGTTTTTCTTTCTGCTTTTTCTTGGCAGACTTCAGTTCTGATGCCTGCTCCACAGGTCTTTTTGTTTTGGCAGATGCAGAGGTCTCCCTATCCAACACAATGACCTCCGAGTCCCCTTGAGCAGCTTTCTCCTTCTGTTTCTGCTGAAGGACCTGACTCTCTCCAGCCAGGTTGTGAGAAGGAGACATACTGGGAAGCCATGATTTCCTCAAGTTTTGGGGGGCTCTTTTTTAATGTTTTAAGGTAAAGCCTAATGCAAAGCTCACAGCTGGAAAAATCAGGACCCAAACAGAAAACCATGACTCTAGTCAGTCAGACTTTGCCAGGAGTTTAAAGCACCTGGTACAATTTTTAAAACCAGTGGGTCCTGTCCTTTTCTTGGGCTTGTTAGACATGCCAATCATTGACATCCCAGAGGAAAAAGACAGTTCCAAGGGCTAGCAGTTCAGTTCCCACCAAGGACAGGAAACCATAACTAAGTTTTCTTTTTCTTAATTTAAAATGCCCAAAGTTCAAAACAAAATAACAGTAATAAAATTATTAAGCCCAATGCAAAATGTTATCATTTCAGTTCCTCATGGGGAACTGGGAGGAGAAAAAGAGGTTCACCAAGTGGTAGTCAAAAGAAACTGATACCACTCTAAAATAATGGGCAAAACACTTACGGAAAAAGAAAAACACGTAAAAGGGTTTTAAAAATGTGGTTACTCTAAAGCAGGAACTCCATTTCAACAACTGATTCTCGATTCCCTGGAACCGAAAACAAAACCAAGAAAATTCACACAATAACAGAATAAAATGCCCTAGCCTAATGCAGAGTATCAAAAATAACTAAAATAAACACACAGACTGAAATAAACAAAAGTAATAGACCAGAATGTTTGCACTTTGGAGAGCAACTTCAGGGGGATGCTTCCTCTTAGGCAGTGAAATAAATCTACCGACGGAGGGCAGGGGACCATATGACCACAGCAGAGTTTCAAATTTCATTCAAAAGTTCTCAAATTAGCATAAAATTCTAGGCTCTGGGGCAGCTCATTCCAGGGGAATGATTGCACTTAGCAAGCCATAGTAAAGGATTTCTGGGGTTTGGAATTATTTTATGAAACTGTTTTAGCCTGTATATAGGGGACATTGTATTGGAGGTACCAGCATGCAAGTGAAGGGGAGACTGTATCAGAAGTATCAGTGTCTAGAAGGGGAGATGGTTCCTGAATGTGTAGGTGTGTGGAGGGTTAGTGTAGGAGGAGAGGTGTATATAATGCATATAAGTTTGGAATGACTATCCAAATAAAAATTCTTTGCAAAATAAAATCCAAACTCATCCTGGATTCTTAATAACATAGCTGGGACTGGTTTATAATACAAATAAGGCAATGTGTTTTTTAATAATGAAACTAAATGCCACGCCACATTTACCAGCATAGGGATTTTTTTTTTTGCCTTTCAAACAATGGAAGCATATGATAACGTAATATCTTAGAAACATAGAATTTGCTAGCAGATAAGGACAGCTTGGCTCACCTTTTCTAACCATTTGTCTATGCCTATAGTATCACCACAGATCCTACTTGATCTCAGGCCCATTCACCCACCTCCCCTTCCCCAAGATTCTCTTATGCCAGTCCCAAGCATTCTTGAAACCCACCACTGTTTTTGCACCACCACCTCCACTGGAAGACCATTCCAGGAATCCACCACTCTTTCTGTAGAGACATACTTCCTCACATCTCTCCTGAATCTACTCCCCCTCCCCCTTCCCCTGCTTCTTATTGTGTCCTCTGGTCCTTGAGCACTTTTTTCCTGGAAAATACTTCCCTCCTATAGCTTTGTGAAGTATTTAAAGGTGGTATGTTCCTCTTCTCTGTCCTCACTTCCAGGGTGTACATATTTAGGTCTTTAAGTCTCTCCTCATATGACTTCTGATGCAGACCCTGCACCATTTTAGTCACTCTCTTCTGGACTGCCTCCACTCTGTCTATGTTCTTCCAGGGATGTGGTCTCCAGAGCTGGACACAGTACTCTAGGTGGGGTCTTACTAGCGATCTACACAGAGGCAATACCATCTCCCTCTTTCTGCTGGTAATACCCTTCCCTATGCACCCCCGTTTCCACCTAGCCCTCCCAATTGTCTTGTCACACTGCCTGACTACCTTTACGTGGTGAGTGGTGACCCATTTCTAGATCTCAGGTATCTAAATAAACATAAAGAAGAAGAAATTCAAGATGGTCATATGGTTCCATTTGGGCAAGTGTACATCGCCAAAAAATTAATTACGGCGCTGTACACTCATGGCAAACTGCAAGAGGGCAGCGGTCTCTCTGTTATGCAGGGGGCTGTGCCCCTGCACTCCCCACCTACTAAAGGATTCTCAACTTCAGGGGGGTGCATGTCAGGGGGATACAAAACTGTAAAAAAATAAAATAACCCAATGCAAAAACAGTATCGTGCCCAAAACCGAACCCGGCACCCTCTCAACCCCAGCCTGTCACCTACCCACCATGCCACATGGCCAGCTCGGCAGCCCACCACTGCACTACACCCTACAAACCCTCCCTCCTCTTCTGCCCGTCGCACAGCATGGTCCCCCCCCGCACGTGTATACATAGCGACATACCGTCGCTATATTTGCCTACCCTCCCATATCCAGTCACCACCCTGCCAGGTAGCCCTGTGCACAGGTGCTGTGATTGAGTCACCCTTTTGAAAGTGCTCAATCGCGGTCACCCTGCACATGGGATACTGGTCATACTGAGAACAGCTATACCATCTCTGCAGTCAAGACACTGTCTGGGATCATTGGATCTGAAAGATGCCTATTTTCATATCCCAGTCAAGCCATCACACAAAAACATATCTCAAGGTCAAGATACAGAACTACCATTTCCAGTCCGCAGCTCTTCCCTTTGGTCTCACTCCTGCACCAATGTGCTTGGCAGTGGCGGCAGCACACCTGAAAGGCAAGCTGTGATAGTTCTTCCCCTACCTGGACAACTAGTAAGTCTCAGGAAAAATGGAACAGGAGACATGGTGCTCTCTACAGACTGTGAATAGCACCATGGAGTCTCTTGGATTCCTAATAAACCTGCAGAAATCCCAGTTAGACCCTGTTCAAGTACTGTACTGCATAGAAGCAGAGCGAAACACCTTACTGGGGAAAGCTATTCCTCCTGCAGCCCAGAGTAGCAGCTCTGATAGCAGCAGCAGACTCTTTCAAAGCAGGTCAGCCAAGACCTGCTAGGGACTTCCTTCAATTACTAGGACACATGGCTGCATCCATAACTGTGGTTCCATGGGCCAGGTTCCAAATAAAAGATGGCCAGTACCACTTAAGAGACAGCTGGTCTCAAAGATGGGAACCACTCTCAAAGTTAGTGCCAGTGACAAAAGTACAGGTAAAGTCACGAGAGTGGTAGAAGGAAGAAAGCAACCTCAGAGAGGGTAATCCCTTATTTTAGGAATCATCAACAAGTATCCTTACTACAGATACCTCACTCCTGATATGAGGTGCCCAACTACAGGACTTCACAGTGATGGGCACATGGAGCCCACAGAAGTCACTGGAACACATCAACCTTCTAGAGCTCAAGGCAGTGCTTCTAGCAATGCAATCTTTCTCCTCCCAGCTACTAGTTCAGTCTGTCCAAATCAGACACCACCACAACAATTTATTACATAAACAAGAAAGGAGTGACAAGATCCTTAAAACTGTACAGAAGCAATAAGGAGAAGCAAATATTCATGTGGTGTGCTTGCCAGGCAAAGACAATGTCCTGGCGGATTCCTTAAGCAGAATCAATTAGGGAAATCATGAGTGGACCTTGAACAGAAGTCCTGGCCACAGTGTTCAGAAGGTAGGGCACTGCCAAAAAAGACCTGTTGGCTTCTTGGGAAAAAACTTCCACAGTTTTGTTGCAGACCACCAGCCAGAGGGACAATCCCAGTGGATGTCCTGGTCTTGGACTGGACAGGTAGGTTCCTGTATCCCTTCCCTCCATTTCCACTCATCCAGAAAGTCTCCCTGAAACTCAGGAAGGAGTCTGCAACAATGATCCTAATAGCTCCAGACTGTGCCAGACAGATCGGGTATTCAGTTCTGCTGACTCTGTCCAGCTAGCCTCCAAGCGGCCCACCACAGAGTCACAACCAACTGACCCAATCTCAGGCAGGATAGCATTCCCAAACCCTAAATTACTGCGTCTGAGGACATGGTTCTTGAGGCACTAGAATACTCTGTATTAAATCTCTCAGAGGAAGCCCTAAAAGTGCTTAGAGTTTCAAGGAAACCAACAACCAGGAAAACATACAGTATTCCTCTAAATAGAAGATATGTTCTTACTAGTGTACCCCCAGAAGAATAATCCTAATAGAGGCAGGGTTGCTTATATTCTTGAAATATCTGGTACACCTGCAGTCCTTGGCCTAAGGCCATCAACACTTAAGGTGCACTTGGCAGCAATGCCAGCCTACATATCAGCATGCAAGGGAAGTCACTGGCCTCTCAATCCATTTTCAAAGATTTTTTAAAGGATAGGATAGGATAGGATAGGATAGGATAGGATAGAAACTTTATTTATATAGCACTCCTCCCTGGAAGCTCGGAGCACTTAACAAAAGTAACAAACATACATCTTTAAAATAGAATAAAAGGCAGAAACTAACATTAATACAATTCTACTTATCCAATACTCAACATTTAAGCAACATTTCAATAAAAACAAGTTAATAAAATATCAGCCATAATTAACATAAACAAGGTAGTAGTCAGTAATTCAATAAATTAAATCAAATTAAATGCCCTCTCAAAGAGCAGCATTTTTAGGCCCCTTCTAAAGACCTCCACCAAGGGTGCCTCCCGGACATATTAAGGTAGACAGTTCTACAGGGGTGACACAGCAACTGTGGATGCCCTGTCTGAATGCTCTGTCCCCAGATTTCCACAGCCTAGCCCAGGGAACCGGCTTTGTAGGTCAGCAGCCCGACCTTGAAGACAATCCTCCACCTCACTGGCAGACAGAGCAGCTCATGGAGGACAAGTGTGACATAGTCAAATTTTGAGATGCCAATCAACAACCTCACCGCTGCATTCTGCACCAACTGCAGCTGGTGAAGGTTGCCTCCAGATAGCCCCAGGTACAGGGCATTGCAGTAATCCAGTGACGAAGACATGCACCAGGGTGGGAAGATCATCAGATGGTATCAAGGGTCGGACCTGAGCGATGTTCCTCAGGTGATAGACACTACTCTTAATGATGGCTGACAACTGAGCCTCAAGTTTCAGGCCATCACCAAGGACCATGCCCAGATCCTTCACCTTACTGGAGGGAACATGGGGAACACCCCTAGGACTAGCCCAGGGGGATCCCCAAGTCCCCCTACATGACAACGATGACCTAGTATCTCCATCTTGCCCGGGTTGTGTCATAGTTGGTTGTGTGTCATCCAGTTCTGGATCTCCTCCAAGCAGCTGTTAAGTGCTGAGTCCACCATCTGGTTTCAGTGTGCACAGGACAGGTATAGCTGGGCATCACTGGCACAGTAATGAAAACCCAGCCCATACCACCTGATAATGTCTCCCAATGGAAGCATGTACACCATGAACAACAAGGATGCCAGGACCGACCCCGCAGAACACTACAGTACAGTGGCATCAGGCTAGTTGAGGCTAAACCCATCGTCACCCTTTGCACTCTGTCCATGAGGAAGGACCAAAACCAGTTAATGACTGTTCTGGTTAGTCCAACCCAGTTGCGCAGGTGGTCCAGCAGCACCTCATGGTCAATAATGTCAAATGCCACTGAGAGATCAAGGAGGACTAAGATGGTATGCTCTCCCCTATTCCTCGACATTAGAAGATCATTTAGCACCCTCATCAGCGTGGTCTCGGTGCTATGCCTGTACCTAAACCCAGACTGATAGACAATGTATAGTGTCCTCAGGGTCAATTTGTCCTCCACCATGCCAGAGCTCCTCCAGCGTAGCTCTAACCTCCAACCTTAGTCTTCAACTCCGTAAGTGCCCCCAACAAACCAGGGGGGCCTTCGGTGATCAGATAAAGGTTGGACACAGATGGGTGTGATCGAATCGAAGGCCACTCTGATGGCCTCATTATACGCTGCCACAGCTTCCTCTGGCCCAGTCGCACACGCAGTCTCCACACTCGATAGGTCCAGCATCACCTGTAGTACTGCTGGTGTCAAACCGCTTAAAGGATGATACTGGACCATCTCCACAGAGTCAGGACCTTCCAGAGGGGGGCCCCTAGCGTGAACCCCACAGTGCTATGATCCAACCAAACGACCGGAACAATCTTGAGGTCATCGACCCCAAGACCCAGAGTGAACACCAGGTCAAAGAGTGTGGCTGCACGTGTGGGTCACTGAGATGACAATTTGTGACAGGCCGAGGGCCTCCATAATATGCAGTAGATCACGACCAACTGACGAGAACCCATCACTGACCCAAGCATTGAAATCCCCCAGAAATTAACCATCTGGGAGACTCCAACACCAGGCTGGTGATGAACTCTCTGAATTCCCGCTGAAACTCCGCCCCCCCCCCGCTGGAAGGGTGGTAGACCAGAAGAACCCTGTAGCCCTTGTCAAGACCGCCCCATGCAGCAGTACACTCAAATGACCCGGTAGAACCCACTGGTAACACCATGAGGCCTAGGCTGGTTCTAAAATAGATGGCCACATCCCCACTTCTACAATCCTTCCTTGGGCTGTGTATCACAGAGTACTCGGCCGGCACTGCTGCCTCCAAAATGGGTGCAGCACTGTCATCCAGAAAAGTCTCTGTGATACAAGCCAGGCCTACTGAGGAAATCAAGTCCACTATTACTGCGGTCTTGCTCCTCATCAACCTGGCTTTGCATAACACAGCCCAAATAGGATGAGGGAAGACTGCTGGAACAGCCTCCTGCCAACCCTCAAAGGTGGAGCCCTTAGGTATGGGAATCATAGAGGGAGGACCCCTCTCTAATTCCCATTTAGCTCCAGGGTGCCTCCTGAACCTCACCACCTGAATCAAAGACTCCCTGGCACCCACTCCTATAGCCCCCCCGCCTCAACCCCATCCCTGAGCTATCTGCAAAGCCCTGCATCTACCATAAGCTTCTACAGGCAATTGGAGAAGCTCAAAAGGATGGAGGCCACGCAGCTGGGATGCTGAGTAGATGTGCCTTCCTGGCCCATAGTCCCAGCACATACGGACTCCCTAACCCCAAATAACCACTAAACTCCAATAGAACAAAAATTAGACCCGCCCCATATAAAAACATACATAAAATCAATCAGTATAATATCATTTCCCTTAAAATACCCCCCTCCACTTCAATTACCCAATAAAATAATAACACTCAGTTCAAGCTTATACAGACAATGGAAAAGTCTGCTGAGCACTCAATTAATTTATTATGTGCTATATACTGTGTTCTCTGGCATTTGTCTTTCATTACCTTTGATAAAGGACTGGGGGATCAGTCCGAAACATGTCAGGAGTTTTGTGAATTAAACTTTTTTACTACTACACGTTTCTCTAATGAGTTGTATGTGCTTGATACCAAAATCTGCAACAGGGTGGGCACCTGGGGTGGTAAAGATACTCAAAGACCTGAGAAATTTAGAGGAGTGGTCAAGGACATTGCAGCTGGGTTTCAATACAAAAAAGTGCAAAATGATGCACTTATTTATTTAGTTTTTGTTGACCAGGTAAGTGCACTAGACAAATCCTGCCTATTTTCAGGCACGACCCAGGGGGAAGGGGATACAGATGAATGCCAACTGACCTTGAACCAGATTAAGCTGTTGGTGGTATTTTTAGTGAATGAGGGAAATTTGGTCAGGACACCGAGAAAATTTCCCCTGCTCTTTTCAATAAGTGCCATGGGATCTTTAACATCCACCTGAACTACCACCAATCTAGGCAGATGGGACCTCGGTTTAACGTCTCATCCGCAAGACGGCATCTCAGAAGTACAGCACCCCTCTCATGCTGTACTACAGAGTCAGTACTGGGATATTAACCCAAGTGCCAGATGTGGGAACTGAACCCACAGCCCTCTGATCTCCCGGCCTCAGAGGCGAGTGTGCTACCTACTGAGCCACTGACACTGATGACACTTAGGGCAGAGAAACCCAAGAGTGGAGTACAAAAATGGGTAGAGTGATATTGACAACCACCAAGCAGGAAAGAGACCCAGGGGCAATCATATCAGATGACCTAAAGGTGACCAGGCAATGCGACAAGGCAGTTAGGAGGACTAGTGAGATGCTGGGGAGCACAGAGAGGGATATCACCAGCAGAAAGAGGAAGGTAGTGTTGCCTCTGCATAGATCGCTGGTAAGACCCCACCTACAATACTGTGTCCAATTCAGAAGACCACATCTCCAGAAGGATGTAGACAGAATGGAGGAGGTCCAAAGGAGGGCAACTAAAATGGTGCAGGGCCTTCATCAAAAGCCCTATGAGGAGAGACTAAAGTACCGCAATATATATATATATATATATATATATATACACTGTGGAACAGAGGAGATGGGATATGATAGAGACCTTTAAATACCTCACAGGGGTCAATAAGGTACAGGAAGGAAGTATTTTTCAGAAGAAAAGGTGCTGAAGAATAAGGGGGCATGCTATGAAGCTGGAGGGAGGGAGGTAGATTTAGGAGAGATGTGAGGAAGTACTTCTTCACAGAAACAGTGGTGGATTCCTGGAACAGACTTCCAAAGGAGGTGGTGGGGGCCAAAACTGTGGTAAACACAAGGCAATCATAGCGGAAAGGAAGGGGGAGGAAGAAAGAGCTGTAGATTGGGTAGGGTCTGCGGTAATAGTGTAGGTAGGGAGGAATGGGCAGACTTGATGGCCAAGGTGTCCTTATTTGCCATCAAATTCTGTTGTATGTTTCTATGTCTCTCTCTCTCTCTCTCTCTCTCTCTCTCTTTCTCGACTGTGTTCTAGACAACTACTTATCAGCACATTCTTTCCAAACTGAGGACTACGGTAAGTAGATCCTGCTAGACTACAAACCGGCCAATAGTCATGAGCCATAAATGCACCTCATTTGAGAGGAAGACTCCCCACCCCCTTCCCATGGTCCTTCACCTCCAGGAAATTATTGTCTGGCTTCACCTCCCAAACCAGAGCCTCAAAAGGCAATGACATCAGACCCCTAACTGAATATGCAAAGCTTTTTTATCAAAGTAGGAGGCAGTATAGCGCAGTGGTTTAAGGCTCTGCGCTGCAAACCTGGAGACCTGGGTTTGAATCCCACAGCACCCACTTGCATACTGTGTGACCCTGAGCAAGTCACTTAACTTGCTTGTGCTCCCAGGTCACACCTGTAAACAAGCTTTCAGCTGAGTGTGTCTCTCCTGGTTTAAAAAAAAAAATTCCCTACCCTTAATTAAAACTAAGGGCAGAGCTTAACTAAGGCCTAGCAACACATACCCAGGCTGGTTTACTTTAATGTTCCAAGAATGTACTGTACCTAAAATACTCAAAAACGGTATACTGAAAACAGGAGATTTTAAATTGACATTCTTTCAGAGCAAAGATGTTGTGAAAAATGCATTAACCATTTGTATTTAGAATTAAAAACAGTGACATTACAAATGCAATAAGACATGTCAGGGTGTGTAACTGTGGATAAGTAATTGTACACCTCAAGTGTTATGTTATGCACAAGGTGCTTGCACCAATTGCCTTTAATCACACAAGGAAAGCGCAATTATTGACCAAAATTACACATCCCTGAGGCACCCCTGGAGTCTCTGATTGCACTTCAAACATGGGTTCTACATTAAAATGTAAAAACAAAAGTTATATAGTGTATGGTGGAATGCTGTTGAGCATGGAAATCCATGCTCCCGACAGCATTGTTGTGCTCGCCTCAGTGCGTCATGATCTTGTTGTGCTGCACTGGGTACGTCACCGGTGCAGACACAACAGATCGAGCACTTATTCGGCGCATGCGCGATTTAAAAGCCGGTCGGCGAGGGAGCTAGTAGCGCTGGAGCGAGTCTGAACACGGAAGCAAAGTAAGGCATTATTTTAAAAAATGCTGCTTCCATTCGCTGTTTTGAAATGAATAGACTCCCCATACACTATAAAAGATTGTCTATGGGGAGTCATTCTAGCTCAGAGATCTTCTCGGATCTCGTGGTATCCTTGTAGCGGACAGCCTCTCGAGCTTCGCTCTCGAGGTCGAACGTTGCCAAGGATACTTCTCAATTGAGAATATCCTTGTTGTGAATGACTCCCCATAGACAATCCTCTATGTTATGATTCTGAATAAGATAACATTGCTTGCTATATGAAATATGAGCAGAAGACAAAAGCATAGTTCCAGTTGAGGGCATATTTATATTGTAGCTGAACATGGTGCACAGGCTAAACAAGGACATAAGGCCCTGTCTAAAGTGGCAAGATTTTTCAAAACATTATTAAAACATTTTGCTTTCTGTGCTTGAGAGTCCAGATTCTGCTCCAACACTGTGCTTGCCTGAGTGAGTTGCCAGGCATGATTGCAGCAGTACTGCAAAGCATTATGGGTACTGCAATGCATGTTCACAGTCTGGAGCAGTAATTAATTCAGGGGGGGTGACTACTGTACATTCAGTTCAAGAACTCATTACAAGCTCAAGAATGTAAGTCATTTGTTTTTTTGTATTTTTTCTTTTGGCAGCCCAGAAAAAGAAATTGAGGTGTCAGCAGTTACCTTAAACCGTGTTACATCACTGACCGCATCCACACTGCTTTTAACATGATTTAAGGCAACCACGTTGGTCAAAAATCAAGCATAAGCCCTTCAGGGTTTTAGCATGGTTTTGGAACACGGATTGCAGCACGGTTTTGCCATGCTACGATATGGACACAAGACTTGTAAACAATTTTAACAGAGTTAAACAGTTTAAAAGTGTTAGTATGATGGACATGGCCTAATTATGTCTAGATAATTGTACTCTTGCACTGGGCTGTTAACCAATCAGTTTGGCTTTGGTGTTCTTACACATGCTATAAAACAGTTTAACACCTAAAGGGAAAGCAAATAATCCATGGTAGGAGAGTAACTTGTAGCTTAGACACACATCCTTCCCCATGCTGTGGAGCTGGGGAGGAATTATATCCCCTCATGTCTTTTTGCTTATTTTAAAAAACTGGAACAGAAAATTACTTAAATCATTACAAATGTTTTAACTAATTGCTGTATGTTTGCCTTTATCTGTTTTTACTGTTATCAGTAAATACCCATAGAGAGCAAAATGACTTTGAAAATGTGACTTTGCAGCCAGCCCAGTGGTGTGGTAGGTTTTGGCAGTCTTCAAGTTCAGGTTCAATTTTATTTATATCTATGTATACAAAATATTTGTCACATACAAAAACAGATTAAAAATGTATACAATCATACATTAAAATATCATTTTTCCACACCATATACATTGTAATATTTAATTACATATTTCAATTTAATTTTCTAGCAATCATTTGTGCAAAACTTGTTAGCACAAAGATCTGTTTTGTAGTTTTACAGTTAAGAATCTGACTTATTTTCTCCTGACTGTCCATCTTTTCCATGTTTTTAAAATGCTGGGTGATATACAATTCTCTCTCATATGAGAAGGTTATACAGTCACAAAGTAGATGTTTACTGGACACCACTGCCTCTTTACATCCTCCACAGATAACGGATTTACATTATCTCTCCTACCATATCTACTAACTAAAATTCAAAATCTTAATCTAGCTAGTGCTTTTCTTTGTTTTACATGCTCGCACTTTAATAAGTATTTTTCCATTTCAAAGTTGATCTTTATATATTTTATATATTTTAATGGATCATTCTCTCAAGACTCTCTTACCCTATTAAAATCTGTGCTTTTTGCATTATCTTCTACTTACTGTATAGCTTCATTAATAAATCTAGTTGGGTTTACCATCTCTCCATAAATATAATTGTAGTCTAAACCATTTTTATTTAATTCTTGATTCAAAATTCTCAGCCAAGTCCCTTCTGTCTTCGTCTCCCAAGTCTTTGTTTCCATCCGGCATTTTTTAATTAAGCTTTCTTCCCATGCGGTTACCATTTTCTGCAAATACCAGAGTGCTTTCTTTAATGTCCTAGTGTAAATTAATAAGGTTCTGGTTTCTAGTCTTCCACCTGCAGTGGAGGCATGTCTAGGTAAGCCCAGCAGGCTCCTTAAGTAATTGTTTTGAACTACTTCTAATTCTTTTAATTTATGATTCTGTGCTATGCCCCATACTTCTGCGCCATATAACATCTGTACCTCCACCTTCATCCGTAAACATTTTTATTGTGCAATAAAAGAATTAGCAGCTGTAGTATTTGAAAAATGCCTTAAACCATTTAAGGTCGTCATTGCCTTATTACACATTTGTTCTCTGTGGTCTTTACATTTTAAATTGTAACTAAAATAACAGAAGCTATTTACTTCTTCGATCGATACATTACCAAACTTCCAATGTGTCAGGGTTTTATTTTTTTTTTCCCAGATGTCATAATTTTTGTTTTTTTCTTGATTTATTACCATATCTAGTTTCTCAAATATCTTTATTGACCCAGCAATGGCCCTCTTTAAGCCAATTTTGATCTGTGACATCACTATAGCGTCATCTGCATAAAGTAACAATTGGACAGCCTCACCATTTATTCTTGGAAGGAATGACTCTATCCACTTTAATTCCTCCACCAGTATCTCAATATAAAGATTAGTAAAGTGGGTGCCAAAATGCACCCCTGTTTTACTCCAACATTCACTTCAATTGGCTTTGTCAGGTTTCCTTCCTTATTATATTTTACTAAGATAACATTATCTTTATGCAGCAATTTTATAATTTCAAGCAGCTTAACATTCAAGCCTTTAGACTCTAAATTGGCTCACAAAATACTTTGGCTGACTGAGTCAAAGGCTGCTTTGATGTCCAGAAAAGCTGCATATATCTTAGTTTCTTTTATAATTACATTTTTTTCCACTATGTGTCTCAGAATAAAAATCTGGTCCCCAGTCGACCTGCCAATTTGAAAACCCACTTGTACTTCAGACATAATTCTGTTATTTTCTATCCAATCATTTAATCTTGTCAATAACAGCCATGAAAATATTTTTTGATTAACATTTAAAAGCATTATCGGCCTATAGTTCTCTATTTTCTCTGGCTCACCCTTTTTATATATGGGAACCACTATACCCTCAGACCATCGATTTGGTAATATCATATATTTTACAATATTTCTATATAGGCATAGTAATAACTCTGCCAACCAATCTGAGTTAATATGATATAATTCAGCCCCTATGTTGTCTGTACCCAGTGCTTTATTTTTCTTTTACATTTTAATTACATTCGTAATTTCTTCTTTAGTAAAATCTTGCCAGTCATTTACATTGACTTTTTTATGTTAACTGATATTTTGGTGCTGGTTTCTGTTCTCTGTTAAACAGTTTTTCATAATATTTAGTCCATTCTTCTACTGATATTACTGCCAGAATATTATTTCTGGTATTTTTAGTACCCTGTGCCACTATTCTCCAGAAAAAGTCTCTCCATCTTTCTTCTTAATGGAGTGCTGTAACATATTCCAAAGTTCCTCTTGGTAACATTTATTTATTTTTTTTTTTTTTTGCCACTCTTATATCCTTATATTCAGCTTTTAAATTCCTGAAAGCCTTTCTGGATTCCATATCATTATTTTTAACTACGCATCTATCTACCCTTTAAATCAACGTCCTTATCTGAAAACACTTATTATCAAACCATTCCGTTTCATAGATTTTTTTTTGTTTCCCAGTCTCTTGCTTCGTCAACTCCTTTACAATCCTTTGTTCAATTAGCTGATAATAACTGAACTACTTATAGATCTGTTCAACATTTCTAGTATTTTCCATTCCTCCCCTACTGCTAATAAGCATTTTTGTCTCATAGACTCCAATTCCTCTGTCATTATATAATTTCTTACCGAGTCCTGATTTACTTTTTGCCACTTTATTCATTTATTATTTCTAATTTCCATGATTTCATCTTGCCACTTACTAATTGTTTTACTTTTTTTATATGTCAATTCACTTTCTACCCATATTTGGAATGGTCTATGGTCACTATCCAAGGCATCCATCACTTCCGTCTTATACACCTTATTATATGAATAGATATCTATAATTCCATAGTCTAATACACTCAGTCCCTGTTTGTAGACACGAGTACACATGCCCTGTTTGTCACCATGGCATCTCCCATTTAAATACGAATGTTTAGTTTATTCATGATTTGTAATAATCTATCCCCTGCCTTATTTTTCTTTCTATCCATTGAATTTCTTATTGGTATTGAAAGAACATCATCCAGATTCCAGTTTGTAGTTTTTTCTTCAACTTCCATGCCCACTCTGGCATTACAATCACCTGTAATCAGGATAATTTTCCCTATGTATTTAATCTGGAGTTCTTCCAGAATATTAGCCAGTGTATCCAAACCTGAATTTATGGGAGATGCCTTGGTGTCTGGTGGTAAATGAACAATTATCAGTATACACTCCACTTTTTGTTTTAACAATATTTCAAAGACTGGTATAAAATGTTTTGTATCACTCCATATACATTTACATGCCAGTTCTTCACTTGTCTTTACGAAGGTGCTAATTCCACCAGTTGATCTGCCAGATTTGGTCTTCCTCCTTGCTCTAATATGCCATCCTTTGTATCCTTCAAACAAACATTCATCTACTTTATCTATCCATGTTTCTTGTAGCATTACAATATACATTTGTTGTAAAAAGCTAACTATAGTGTTATTTCTAAATTTACCTATTGCTCCTGCTATATTCCAACTAAGGGTAGGCTTTGGCAGTGTATGCCTTACCCCCCGCTACACTGGTGGCCCGGGTTTGGAATGGACAAGGGTCTCGCTTGGAGGCTGTCAGGGAGAGGAAGGATTGAGTGTCCCATGGACATTTCTTCTCCCTCAGTAGGGGGGAGGTTTCTGAGACCCACCATTTGCCTGTCATGTGATGGAGGCCAGGAGGCAGCACCAATGGAACCAGCATATGCTGGAGGGAGTCTGCTGATGTGACATGCAACTGCATCAACATACACTTGCACACCTTACATCATGCAGACATCCTGGGGCCAAAAATGGAGGAAAAAGAATTGACTCACTGGGTATCTCCATAAGCATTACATGATCCTACCTGGCAGGCCACTCACCAATATGGCTCTGTATAAGTGGTGGATAGCCAGTAAGACCACAGGATAGGGCAGTGATGGAACTGGGGGGGGATGCCACCAGACACAGGGATGGCAAGAAAGAAAAACTAAGTGAAAAAAAGGGAAATAGGACTTTGCCCTAACAATGCTATCATGGTTAAAAATAGAGATGTTACTTATTTACTAAGTGAGCATTCTACTTCTCAGGTAGGTAAACAAAACTTGTTATATACAACTCCCTGTACATGATTTTATATGTTACAAATGATAACCTACATGTGCATGTTATTGTGAAAGTGCAGATAGAGTTGGAATTACAAAGTGTTCATGGCAACAGAAGCAAGAAGTTTTTATTAATACTTTTCCTGTCAGGCAAAAAACACTACCCATTCTTTGTTCAACATGTACAGTACTGATGTTTAAAAGAAACTAGGTATCATTCTTAGGGGTTTAATACTAGGATCAAAAGTATGTATTTATTTATTGAATTTGTCGACTGAGAAAGGTGGACTAAGCATAGAAACATAGAAACATATGAATTGTCGGCAGATAAGGACTGCTTGGCCCATCTAGTCTGCCCATAAGCCTTTGTACTGGATTACTGCTTCCGACCCACCCACTGCTGTACCTCTGTGGTTCCCCTATGCCTCTCCCAAGCATGCTTGAATCCATCCACAGTGCTTGCCCCCACCACCTCCTGAGGCAGAACATTCCATGCATCCACCACCCTCTCTGTGAAGAAGAACTTCCTCACATTCCCTCTTAATCTCCCACCTTCCAATTTCATGTCATGCCCACTTGTTCTTGTGCTCCTCCTGTATTGGAAAATGTCTCCCCCTGCAACTTGTTTATACCCAAGAGTTACTTGAATGTTTCTATCATGTCCCCTCTTGCCCTCCTCTCTTCCAGCGAGTACATATTGAGGACCCTTAATCTCTTCTCATAAGTCTTGTGTTGCAAGCCCTGTACCATCTCTTTCCTACCCCAAACTGCACCTTATTTAACTAAAAGCTAGGTATTGCCATGTTACGTCTACTGCCAGCACTTAATTAGTTGTCTGGTCAGCAGTAGGTGGTAAATGTTTTGTAATATTCCCTATAAGTCTGTATTTTTGTCTCTTCTGGAATCATTTTCAGTCTGTTTTTTTTTTCTGCTATTTCGTGTATTATGTGTATACTTTATTAATACTTCCTTGTACTGTATTGCCACTCCCTTGTCCTTTCACAATTGTAAATATGTTGTTCTGATGTACTCCTTGTATCCAAGCCTCCCCAGGATCACCTTGTAAATGAGTCCTCTCAATGGTGATTTCTCCTGGTAAAATAAAGATTGATTAATTGATTTCCAGGTTGAAGGGTGACCCACAGTGCCTCGGCCTCTCTCTGCCTACCCTGTACCTGTGTTGCCATGATACCCTCTCTGACACATGGGGCTACTCCTCTTCCTTTTTTGCCCTCCCTATCCCTCCTAAATAGAACATATCCTGGTACATTTGTTTCCCACTCATGATTAGCTGTGTACCAGGTTTCAGTTATTGCTACTATGTCCAGGTCTCCTTCAGTTATTAAGGTCTCCATGTCTGGGACTTTATTTCCTAGGCTGCGTGCATTTGTCACCATGACCTTCCAAGTTTTACTGCCTGACCTCTCTCTCTCTCTTCCTGTTTTTGGTCTCCTGCATCTTCCCCCCTTTCCTGATATTTTTCTCTTGTGTTCCCAATTCCTTTCCTACTCCCTTTCTGCCTGATCCCGTTGACCTTGATATCAACTCCTCTTCCTGCTCCATTGAGGCAGTATAGCATAGTGGTTAAGGGCACTGTGCTACAATCCTGGAGGCCTGGGTTTGAATCCTACAACCCCCACTTGCACACTGGGTGATCCTGAGCAAGTACCTTAACTTCCATGTGCACCCAGGTTTCACCTGGGAACAAGCTCCGGCTTAGTGTTCCTTTCCTGGGTAAACTATTTCCCCTTCCCTTGTTCTGCTTTCTCTACCATGTGGAAGTGGGCTGCCTGAGTATCCCTGCTCCTGTTGCCCTCCCCCCTGGCTAGTTTAAATGCTCATCAGCAAAGCATTTCAACCATCCATTGAGGGCTGCCTTCCCCTTGCTGGACAAATGCAGTCCATCCCCACTGTACAGGGCTGCATCACTCCAGGTGGGTCCCCAGTCCCCAATGAAGCCATACCACTTCTCATTGCACCAGTCTTTCAACCATGTGTTGAAGTTACTAACATAGAGATTCCTCTTCCCTCCCACCTGCTGTGGACTGGCAGCACCTCTAAAAATGTCACAGAGCTTGCTACCTTCCCCAGGCATCCTCCCAACACTGTAAAGTCCTCCTTCACCTACTCCAAGCTTGCCTTATCCTTGGATAGGTAATTTGTCCCCAAGTGGATAATGATGTCCAGCTTTCCCCTCCTTACACCAGCTTCAGCGATCCTCTGGATGCACTCCCCCTCCCTTCTGATCTGTGCCTCCTGGAAGGCACTTTAACTCCCTTTCCTCTCTACTATCTTTGCCCAAATCCATTCCCTGGACAATTGAGTCCCCCAACAGGAGTAACTTCTTCCTATGGGGTTCTCTTCCTCCTGCCACTGGATCTCCCTGCTGGCAGACCCTCACCTCCTCACTGGTCTCAGCCTTGTGTTCCTTTGCAGGGCTGTCCCATTCCTCCAACACTGTATAGGGGTTTATGAGCTGGACTGGATGGTGGTTGTGTCTCTGCCCTCTCCCCAGAACCTTCCTGAGTACACTGTAGTCCATTCTGGCATCTGTCTGGGTGGCTGTTGTGGCATGGGTTGGGGACCTGGTGGCCTCTGGGTAGGGCAAAGGTCCCCAGTATTCCTGCCAGTTTGGCCTGGAGACTGGTGACCTCCACCCTTAGCCCAGAGAGGTATCAGCAAATGGGGCAGTACTGCAGTAACTAGAATGTTGTTCTGAAGACTGCTGCACCACAGCCAGAGCACTGCACCACTCCCTGCATCATCCTGCACTTGCTGATATTCCTCCCCTCCTAATCCTTTTTTTCTTCTCCTTCTTTCCCTGTCTTTTTCTCCTTCTGTAGTGACTTACAGCTTCTCTCTCCTCCTCCTCTTGTATGTGCCTTTGTGGACCTAGTTGCTAGCTACACCCTTTGTAATTCTGCCTATATACCAGCTAGACTATTGCTTGTGCTGTGCTGCCTAACTGTTCCTGCATCCTTCAGTAGGTGTGGCTCAGCCTTCCACTACAAAGGCAGAGCATCCGGGGGTGGTTGGGGAATGTGGATGGGTGGAGGGGTTGTTACTTTGGTACTTGGTGTCTACAAAAAACAATCGGATAAAAAAGACTTTCTTCTGTAAACTACAGTGCAAAAACACAGCTCTAGTTTAAGGCCCTTAAAATGTGGGCTACTGCGCTTTCAAATTACCTTACAGACAAAAAGACTAACACAAGTTCAGAAAGTTTCTCCACAACTTACAGGCAAGTCTGCCTATTTTCAGCTTGGTCTGGTGGGGGTACAGATGGAAACTAACTGAAACTGAATCAGATAAAGCTGTGAGCAATAATTTTAGTGAGTGAGGGAAATTTGTCCAGGACACCAGGGAAATTCCTCTACTCTTTTTGAGAATGCCATGTGATCTGTAATGTCCAGCTGAACAATCACCAGAACAGGCAGATGGGACCTCAGTTTAATGTCTCATTTAAAAGACGGCACCTCAAGAGGTCAGCACTGCCCTCATGATGCATTACGGTGTCTGTATTGGTTTCTGACCCCAAGTTACTGCTGTGGGGCTAGAGCCACAACCTTTCTATCTTCTGGGATCAGAGGTGAGTGTGCAACCTGCTGAGCCACTGAAACTAAAATATAAATAAAATACTCTAATAAGTACAAACTGGACCTTGTTTTGTGACCATAATGCACTTGGCAGGGAAGGTTAGAGAGAAAAAACTGGCATTCAGGAAGTACAAGGAAACGCAAAGGAAGGAACACAAGAAACTATAACAGGCAAAGCAGAGGGAGGTGAGTAAAGCAGTCCGAAGTGCAAAGGCAAACACAGAGAAAAGGACAGCTCAGACAGTGAAGGAGGGGGACAAAACCTTCTTCAGGTACATAACGGAAAGAAGAAAGGCCAAGGGAAGGATATTGAGGCTTAGTAAAGGAGGGAGGGAGTGAGCAGAGGGGGACCTGAAAAAGACTGAGATACCGAACAAACATTTTTGCTCAGTATTCACAAAAGAAGAGGAGGGGATTGGACTGATATTAGCAAGTAGACACACACAGGAAAGAGGGGTGGACACCAGTCCATTCACAGAGGAGAGAGTCCTTAAGGAACTCTTGAAACTGAAGGTGGATAAGGCAATGGGACCACATGGAATACATCCCAGAATACTAAAAGAGCTCAGAAAGGTGATACTGTCAACACTGACAGCCCTATTCAACAAATCATTGAAGGAGGGAGTAGTACCGGAGGACTGGAGGAGGGCCAAAGTGATACCCCTTCACAAGAGTGGGAGTAAAGTAGAATCAGGTAACTATAGACCAGTCAGTTTGACCTCAGTAGTGGGAAATATGATGGAATCACTGTTAAAGGAAAGGACAGTAGAATACCTAGAAGCCAGTGGCACACAGGATCCAAGGCAACGTGGAGTCACAACAGAAAGGTGGTGCCAGACGAATCTGATAGATTTCTTTGACTGGGTAACAAGGGTAGTAGATCAGGAAGGAGGTGGACATGGCTTATCTAGATTTTATTAAGGCATTTAACACAGTCCCGCACAAGAGGTTGGTAAACAAGTTGAGCAATCTGGGAGTAGGTCCCAAAGTGGTACACTGGGTCAAAAATTGGCTTAGCAACAGAACTCGGGTGTTGGTAAACGGAGTTTAATCTGAAGAAAGGGGGTAACCAGCAGGATGCCACAGGGTTCAGTGCTGGGGCCGGTCCTCTTTAATATCTTTATAAGCGACACTGTGGATGGAATCAAAGGAAAAGTATGTCTCTTTGCAGATGACACTCCGGGGGTGGAGCAAATGGGGAGAGACTTAGGCAAATTGGAAAAGTGGTCAAGAGTATGGCACATCTAATTCAATGCCAAGAAGTGCAAAATCATGTACTTGGGGAACAAAAACCCCAGGAAGGAATACACAGATGGGGGGAGGGAGATACTAACAACAACCAACATGGAAAGGGATCTGGGGTAGTCATAACAGGTGATCTAAAAGTATCCAAACAATGTGAGAAGGCAGTGAGGAAAGCTGGTGGAATGCTTGGGTGCATAGCGAGAGGTATCACCAGTAGAAAACAGGAGGTGTTATGCCGCTGTACAGGCAGTTGACGAGGCCTCATCTAGAGTGCTGCCTGCAGTTCTGGAGACCTCATCTCTGAAAGGACATCGACAGGTTAGAGGTAGTCCAGAGAAGGGCAACAAAAATGTTGCAGGGGCTACACCAGAAACTATACAAGGAGAGATTCATAGAACTCAATATGTATACTCTGGAGAACAGGAGGGAGGGGGGATATGATAGAAGCATTCAAATACTTCAAGGGGATCAACAGAGTTCAAGAGGGCAGTATCTTTCAGAAAAGGAGATGTGCAAGAACAAGGGGTTACAATATGAGGTTGGGGGGAAGATTCGGGGGTAACGTGAGGAAGTATTTTTTTCACTGAAAGGGTGGTGGATGCATGGAACAGCCTCCCGGAGGAGGTTGTGGGACAAAAACAGTTGTCGAATTCAAAAATACATGGGACAGGCAGAAGGCAAAACTAGTGGTAAGAAAGAGGAGGTAGGCCGCAGATCAAACAGGATCTGGAGCTTATACAGTAGGTAGGGAAATGGGCAGACTAGGTGGGCCAGGTGGTCCTTACCTGCCATCAAGTTCTATGTTTCTATATTTCCCTCACTGGCCCCTGCCACCCATCTTTACATTCCATTTCAGGCTCTACTGTGTATTTCACTTCCCCCCTGCCACTTATTGGCTAGACTTGAGCTCCTACCCCTACCACATTTCCATTTAAAAAACATTTAACCATGTTCACATTGTATTGTTACAAAATAAACTACCTAGGTAAAACTAGATAAAAGTTTGAAATGGTCATAGAGTATAGTTTTTCACTCATTGTGCCTTGTCAGTCACTGTGTTGAAATGTGTACTACTGACAGTCCTGGCAACATTCAGGTCTGATGTTAGAACAGCATAGGGAGAGTAACCAGAATGCAGAATTTGAACAGAAATCTACTAGCATCCAGTTCTATCTCCAGGGTACCACCTCTGGATGGAGATAATGCAGTTATGCATGATATTATTTTTGGGTTCTTGTTGTTAGTAATATATTGGTTTTAATCAAACATTTTCCAAGGAATTGGTCTCCTCTACACAGTGTTTCAGAAAGTTTCACCAGCACCACATACAACATTCATAGTTCCATTAGAAGGTTCATATGTTTAAGTATGTGCTGGTGTTGTAGAACAGAATGTGCCCTGTGAGCTACCTACAGTACATACAAAAGAGATGGATAAGGGGTCCTGCATGTCTTCCCCAACCTGCCATTTCTTTCCGTCTCATAACAGTATATTCCACTCCAGGATACAAGATTCTTGAAATGCTGTCTGTCAAAACTAAAGACACACATAAAACCTGACTGCTTTTGTTGTTAAATATATAATGTTTGAGCTGCAGTTTAATTTAATTCTGAAATGATTACTGCAACATACAGCAGTTCTACAAATATAAATATTACCTGCATGTTATATTTACAAGTATTAAAGTTATAATTATAACAGTATAACAACTCTAATCTGTCTAAATGTACAATTCGGTAAAAGCAGGACCCCTACCAAATGAACTGCTGCTTCTCAGCTGGGATACCACATACAATGTGAAAACAATTAAATCTATAAAATAAAAACTATGAATTGAAAAGCATCAGTAGCTTGTAGGCTGCAAACAGGCAATGGTCAATGCTTGTTAATCAGAAGGAAGATGTGTAATCTGCACTGTAATTGCTGGTCTCCATTCATTTTAATAGTGATCAACGTACAATTATCAGCTTCAGCTATTTTTTCCTCTTCTTTTTCTTCTTCTTTCCTTTAGAAAAAAAAAATGAAAGCAGGAGGTTTTCAACATAACTGTACCACACTGTATGTTGCCCACTACTGGAATTTTTTCCTATAAAGGCATCCTTAAATTGATAAAATTAAAATAAACACATTTAAAAACAAATTGTTATTGTTATGGGGAGCCCAACTGTTTGCAGCTCTTCTACTCCAGAACAGATTCACTGGGCCTAATATGCAATAGCAAAGTGCAAAGTATCTCAAAATGGCAATTGTAAATAAGGTATGTGACCACGTTATGGAAATGTCACATACTACCATTTTTGAAACAGTCACAGCATGCAAAAAGGACTGTGTATACAGAATGGCAAACAAAATTTCACAAAAGTACATACAGTAGCATTTGCAAACAGCTACAGACATTACAATGCAAAGTGCCAGGAGTATCAGGTAATTATTTGCACAAGCAGCCATATGTTGTATATACAGAACAAAGATACAAATTGCATCACAAAGAGCCCTAGATGCACAGCACACTCTAGATTGCCAAAAAGCATCATTACCATCTCACTGTGATCCATTAGCATGGTTTTACTTACCATTAGCCTGCCATTATATAAGTACTTCACTCACTGGATGCTATAGAGTTCCCAGTCTGATGCTGGACTCTTGGGTACACAGCATTGTATATGCCATAAAAAACAAGTTCGGGTTATTGCTGATATGGTTGCTCAGAGTGGCAAGAGTGCAGCAAGAGCGAGTAAAAAAATACTCAGAGCTCTCTCCACACTCTCTCTGCACTGGAATCTGTCATTTAAAGATGGCAGTGCTGGCAGAACTGCGCATGCGCTGTACTCATGCATGCATAGTTTGAGCCAATGCCCCCATATTGGGCATGGCGGCCATTATTTCCACAGTTGTGGAAGAAAAAGTAGAGTCCTAGCAAAGAAGGTGTGTTTATGTGGCCCGTGGAAGGGAAGGGACACATAAACAGCACCAATGGACATTAGCCAGAGCACTGTGGAAGCACACTGGACAGTGGTCTAGTCATATGCTTGCACGGTGCTCTAGTAAACCTACTATGATGGCAAAAAGTCTGTGGAACTCCACCCACGCAGCCATAAAAATGAGTATCTGATGCCAATCTGGATTTGTTTTCCTGGGCAAAGGTCTGATTTCTTTCATTATTTCATATTACATTCATATTGTTCACCTGCAATTTTACACTGTTCCTCTTTGTGTGGTATTTTACATTTTCAGAATATCACAGATTTTTGTTGGCAGAAAAGGACCTTTAGGCCCATCCAGTCTGCCCCTTGTCCCTGCCTATTCCGTCATCATTCATCTTAGCTGGTCATAGGTGACCCCCCCCCCGTTCCTCTACCTAATATGCCCCTGTGACTATCCCACACATGCTTGAAGCTTCCCACAGTCTTTGTCCCCACGACCTCCTCTAGTGGGCTGTTCTAGTCACCCGCCACCCTTTCCCTGAAGAATTATTTCTGCACATCTCTCCTAAACTTCCCCTTCTTAGCTTCACTGCATGCCCGCTTGTTCTGGTGCCTTCACTTCTCTGAAATAGACCCCCCCCCACCTGCACCCTGTTCACTCCTGTGATGTACCTGTGGGTCTCCATCATGTCCCCTCTCAGTCTCCTCTTTCTAGGGAGTACACATTGAGTTCCTGCAGCCTTTCCTCAAATGGCTTCTTGTGCAACCCCCTCATCATTTTGGTTGCCCTCCTCTGTACCGCCTCCATCCTTTCAATGTCCTTGTGGAGGTGCAGCCTCCAGAATTGGACATAGTACTCCAGGTGAGGCCTCACCAGTGAGTGACACTCACTGGTATCCCTTTTGTCTTTAACTGACACTGAGCATGGGTGCTTTGTTATGGCAGTGTCGTCTACCACTGATCCCCTGACAAACTTGTGACTTGCCTTAAACCTGACACAATCCCAAGTGAAGAAAAGTTTTTCTTTTTTACTACAATTTATGATATATAAGAGAAATTTTTAGCAAGTGAGGAGAATAACCCAGTGATTAGAAGGTTATGGGTTCTAGTCCCACATCAGGAACTTGTGCTAATACTAAATATTGATACTAATAAAAAGGGTCCTTGTAACCCTCAATGGGCTTAGAAAGTAGCTATCATAGTTAATTGTGCAAAATTAGCAACTACTCAAATTCATGTGACCTCCCTGTGCGTTCGTCCCACAAGCTTTAAATAATAAGTACTATGAACTTTTTTTTTATTTCTGTTGTCATTGGTTAGGTCTAATAAATGTCTCAAGCAATGTTTACTTATGGAATTGTACCATGACTGCCATGAAGGTCAAATTATTGGCTTATGGCATGCTGTATGTGACAGTTGTGAGTAGCAAGGCCCTGAAAAACAGGTATTTGTTTTTGTGTCAGTAATGCAAAAACAATTGCAAAAGAAACTCTTCCCCTGTGAGGTCCATGGAACTTACAGACAAAAACAAGACAGAGTGCCACCCCTCCCCATGGACTTGGTGGCCTAGCAATCCTTGCAAAGGGACTCTCCTTGTGGCCTGCAGGAATACAAACAGAAATCCCAGCATCCACTGACACGGCAAGTCTCTCCAGGTATTCTGCACAAGTGGAAATTAAAAACCTAGTTCCTGCTGACACGGCAGGCCTCTTCTAGTGTCAAGCAGAAACAGGAAAATGAGCATCCACCGTCACAGTGGGCCTCTTCTGTTGTCCTGTAGAAGCTGGAACAGAAAACCCAGCATCCCCCAGTACAGCAGGCCTCTTACAGTGTCCTGCACAAACAGGAATGGAAAACCTGAGTCCGCCAACATGATGGGCCTCTCCTATCTATTGTCCCTTCAGGAGTGAGAATGGAAAACATGGCATCTCCCGGCTGACTCGAGCAGTGATTGAGTGGTTTTGAGGGAGCTCTAGAACATGCCCTGGTTTGGGAAAATAAAACAAGCAGTTGCTGTGGCACTTCTTGCTTGTGTCTTGGATTCCAGATGATCTCCAGTCCAAAACCACTGTCAGACAGGCAGGCACTGTCTGTGTTAGTAATGAATGAAGGAGCATCAATGAAGATTCTGCAGCAGCGTTAACAGAGAGTGAGTAGTGATGGTAAAATACATGCAACTGCAACAGCCACACACTAAATGGTTTAGTTTAGTCCTAGTTGTATTTATTTATAAAGCGCTCTATTTCAATTGCAACTCAAGGCACTGTACAAGTGCGGGATTTCATAGTGAAGAGAAAATACTTAAAAGTGCTATTCGCTTAATTTAATTATCTAAAAGCAGGTTGATCAGCTGGAGGGAAAGCTGCCCTAAAAGAAAAGAGTCTTCAGCTCCCCTTTGAAGGCACTTACTGATGGGGACTCTCTGAGGGAATGAGGGAGTGAATTCCACAGGGTCAATGCCACAAACAAAAATGCCTAGGCACCTGATGATTTCAAACAGACCCTGGGAATCACAAGAAAACCCTCATCAGCTAACCAGAGGGCACCGAGTGGGCGGTAAGGCTGCAGAAGGTCTTGCAGGTAGCCGGACCCCAGCCTGTGCAAGGCCTTATAGGTCAGCAAACTGACCTTGAAGGTGATTCACCACCTAACAGGCAGCCAGTGCAGACAGCAGAGCACAGGTGTAACGTGACATGACTTTGAGAGGCCAGTCAACTATCTAGCCACTGCATTCTGCACTAGCTGTAGGTGGCAGAGATCAAACCCCGATTATGT
The DNA here is from genome assembly GCA_016271365.2 of Neoceratodus forsteri. NCBI lineage: Eukaryota > Metazoa > Chordata > Ceratodontiformes > Ceratodontidae > Neoceratodus > Neoceratodus forsteri. The sequence continues at coordinate 66,457,707 of CM057459.1, forward strand.
TGGCCCTTTGACTCTAATGTGGGGAGGATGACATTGTCCTAAACAAACAATTCTGTACTGTAAACCTCGAAACAAGGCCTATCATTTTGAAATAATTCATATTTAGCATGACGCTAGTGCATTGTTTGCATGTTGTGAATGCACTGAGTGCAAATGAATGGGTTGCCTTGTGTCTTGCTTAGCAGTAGGAAAAGAAGATCTTCTTAAGGTAACAAATATTTATTCAGGTTTTAAGTTTCCAGACCTGCTAAATCTGCTATCATTTCACAAAGCGTACCTGGTGGCTTCAAGGCAGCAGTATGTAATGTAAATAAAATTATTAACAACACGGTATGTAATAATGTATTAACAATAAAATAATGAATGGTCAGTACAGGTTGAATGTGTGACTGTATGGTAATACCATACACAAATTCTGAGGCACACCTGAAATCTCTATCATGAACCTGTACACTTCATTCCTTCATAAATGTTTGTCAATCTATCAAACACTTTAAGGAAATGTCTCTGTATTTCATATGTCTGTTGTGTTCCCAAGTTCCTGCTTCTAGTTTTAAAACACAACCATCAAATATTGGAAAGACCAGAAATGTATCTAATTTTTATTGTGACTGTAACCCCAACACACTGTTTACATATATGCTTCAATACAACATTTAAGTTCTGTATTGTTCTCCATATATTAACATTCTGGGGGTCGGACTAGTCCCTAAGCTAGTGTGGCCATTATTATTTTATACTCCTTTGTATATTTGTTTAAACATTTTCATTCTTTAATATGATTAATATTGCACAGTCTGTTTGAATAGAAGTGCACACAGTGTAAGAGCCACATACACCCCTAGCATGCAGTGATGATGGCATGTCATCAACACAGCAGGGTAGGGGGTTGTGTGCACACAGTAAAAGGAGCATTTTTAATTTAACATGGTAAAAACATAAAAAGTGTAAAAAAAATGTTCAGCACGTAGTAGGAGCTCCATAATGCCTCCACTTTATGCTGTACACAGCAAATTAATGCGTTCTTGGTAACATTTGAAAGTGGCTTGCACTAGTATGACCTTGGCGAGAACAAGAATTGGAAATCAGCCCACTCCGAATATTTGGATACAAACAATTTAATATGATATAAAAACATTCTATTTTTCTCAGATGTTACATAAATCGCAGACCCAGTTGAGATGGTGCTGTTGTCTGATACAAGAATATACTGTATAGAGAATGGCTCTCGGACTGTGTTCACTTCTCCTCAAACCGGCTTTGCACTGTAAATGATATCGACAAATGCAAGTGTTTAAAAAGAATATACAAAGCAGTATTAAAATAATAACTGCCATACTAGCTGTGGGAGTATTTTAAGGTCCAGCTCCCCTCCTTCCCCGTAATGTTAAAGTATGAGGACAATATAAAACCTGACTTCTTGCATTGAAGCATATAGGCAAACAGTGTGCTGGGGTTCTAGTCACAACAAAAATTAGATAAACAATGTCTGACCTCCCCGATATGATGGTTGGGTTTTAAAACTAGAAGCAGAAAATTAACAACACAATAGATGCCACGAATGGAACCAGTGTACAGGTTCATAATAGAGATTTAACATATGCCTCAGAATTTGTGTGTGGTAAAGTGGCACATTCAATACAGACTGACTATCCATTATTTTATTGTTAATACATTATTATTACAAACCATGTTTTATCAATAATAACTTTATTTACATTAGCTACTGCTGCTTTGAAGAAGCTGGGCATGCCTGGTAAAACGTTGGTAAATTTAGCAGGCCTGGAAACATAAAACCTGAATAAATACAGAAACCGAATATATTTGTTGGTTTGAGTGGATCTTCTTTTCCTGTACTTATGTGCATAGACACTACTTTGGCAGGAAATGGACTCCTCACACTTTGCTTTACTGGTCAGGGAGCCAGGAGGGCAGCAGTTTCGGACTCCTTGTGTCTAAGGCATCCTGTGTCACTTTTTAACATTTTTAAAAATCTGGACCTCCTTGAGAATCCTTAAAAAACAATTTGGGTCTTGCAGCTTCTTATAATTAAAATGGAACGCTTATCCTCAGAAGCCCGCACCAGAAGTATGGGGTGGCTGCCCCTGAGTCACACTTTAACTTAAAAAAATTGTTTCTTTACATGGTTTTAGTTAAATTTATTTTTATCTGGTTTACCCTGCCATTGCCCATATCTGATATGAAGAGCCGGCAGTCTGTGCCACACCTTGGGATTCTCCATGCCTGATGTTACGGGCTGGAATCAGTCATGGGATAATCAGTTACCACATATGCTGTAAAATCACTGATTAGCTGAGTTGTCAGCTTTTAAAACTTTTACATGCAAAGTGTGAATTGGGGTGCCCCACTTATTTATTTATTTTGTTTAACCAGGTAAGTGCATTAAATAAGAAACTGTATATTTGCAGGCATAACCTAGGAAGTACAATTAGGCAAACCGTAGATGGACAATGGACAATAATATGAATGAGTGAGTTGAAAGGAAATACATACCAACACTACAAACTAGACTTCCAGAGATGTACAGTACCAACATCGCTCGTCCTGCCGACCTGCAAAAATAAAAGAAGGACTAACCTCCATCTCGCCCAGGCTTCTTCTCTCCACTCCCGTCTCCTGAAAGGGCCATCACTGCGGGGTACGCTCTGTCACTGCAGCTGCCACCCCATCCATCTGACCCAAGTCACCTGACTGACCATAGTATCCCGACCCATCCCATTTCCACAGGGAGACAAGGCAGTAGTCCCAAATGGGCCACAAACTGCAAACAATGCACTTCAACAACGGCAAAAAAAAAATGAGCAGGTGAGACCCAGAGAGTGATGGATGGGGGGGTAGGGGGAAGAGTCTCAAAAGAGCAGTGACTAAGATGTTTTAGCAAGCTCACAGATGGATGAAATAGTGGAGGAGGGCACAGGCCTGAACCACACTTCAAAGTGCTGCAGTCACAGATCGACTGGGGAAGGGAAGAAGTACTATAAAAGGGACAGTGACACCTTCTCTCTTACTGCTCTGGTCCACCCAGTTATAAAATGGATAGAAGCAGGACCCTGCTGAAAACAAGCTGTGGCATCTCAGATGGATTATTCTTAGTACATAAATTGCTAACTAAACTAAAGTAAATTAGACTGAATATGCTCTTTATCTAGCTGTCCCTTTCGACAGTAGCAAAATAAGCTAAATCTAGCCTTAATCAGAGAGGGGAAGGGGTCAGCTAGGATGTAGTCTTATTGTAGAGGGGGGAACTAGACAGTGTACTGCAAACCCTTCCATAGAGTGTTTGACAGCTCTAGACTGTGTGTACACTTCCCTTGAGAAGAGGAAGGGCCAGGGACCACAGGTACCTAATGGTGTTGACGGTGTGCAGTACTTTCTGTCCCAAAGATGGAGACTATACTGCCCAGAGAGTTGGCAGAGAAGGGTTATGGATCTCTGAACCTATGTTTACCTGGAACTGTTAAGCAGCTTTCAGTGGTTCAGTGCAGTTCATAAGAGTTTCCTTCAGGTCTTCCCCATTGTGGATACCGAGCTCGGACAGCCCCGCTGACATCTTCTGGGAGAGAGGGGAGGACAGACTCCTCCTTATAGCATACCGTACACCGAACGCGGATCCCCTTCACTCCAAGCCTTCACACAGAACCCTGTCCTCTGTCAGCCCCAGGCCACACACCATGCCCTCCTCTGTCACCTCCTGGCCTGTACACAGGAGACAGTGAAGATCATGCCTCTCCAGCAGTATGGTGAACATGTGAAATTACCGACAGAACCCAAATTCACTCCATGGAGCTCACTGCTCCCCATCTAGGTGTTCACACACCCCTGATGACCGAGTTTGACTCTACATTTCCAGTCAAATCCAAGTCTTCTGCGTCCATCACAGAAAACAGTTCGACCTTGAAATGTGAACCAGTGTCTTTTAGATTCGCACTACAGCGGTTTCTACACCTGCATTCTAAACACAGATCTAGTTCTGTGATTCAAAAATGTGTCTCGGGCAGCGACAGACTGTAAACAGCGCAAGTATTGTTAGAGGTGGGGCTGAGCCATTAGTTGACTTAGCAGAAGGAGTTGCGATAGTGTAGTTCCGCAGTTGTGGAAGAAAACGTAGAACCCCAGTGAAGATGGTGTGTTTATGCGGCCACATAAGTAAACAATAACCCACTCCAGGGTGTGGGTTTATAAGCATTTATTGCATGCCTGGGGTGCGTTGTGAGGCACAAGGTCACAAGCTGATTGTCCTCACAGCACCTCAGGCATGCATTAAACACCTATAAACCCACACCCTGGAGTGGGTTATTTCACTTATAACATGGGTCCACACAAACATGCAAACATTGCCAGGAAAACATGGTCTTACCCTCTGGAAACAAACAAAAAGAGAATGTATCCTGCTGTCTCAGAAAGTAATCCCTCAGGAAAAAAGCATACTGCATGGCTGGTGTGCCACAGACATTCTCAGTGATCTGTGTATCCTGCTATCGGGATTGACAGGCACACACACGGACAGATATGTCAAGTATTGACCTGCCGATTACACTGTTTCAACCCCGTGTGTCTCAGCTCCCCCCCCACCAACATCAGGCACAGACGGCAATGGTTACTGTACAGCACAGTACACACTTTCAGAGTGCTGTACTACACATGGAACCTGCACACAGGCTGGCTACCGGTTTGACACACACACACACACATGGACAGAGATCTCAACTATATGACTTGTTGATGCTAGTACTGACCTGCCAAAGATAGACACAGAAACGGCATGCTGCTGTGGATGTCCACGTTGTTGTGTGCATCTCTGGCACTACTGGGGATCAGTGCAGGAACTGTCACTGCTGTTCAGGGGTGGACACTGTCTGTCTTCATGTGTGGGAGGGCTCATCTGCCTGTGGGACACCTAGTGTGATCTTCTGCCTTATGTCCCACTCGCACTTCCCCTCTTTAACAATGCAGCCCTTTACAATGTAGAGTGCGGCTCTGCTGCTCTACAGGGGGAAAATGAACTATTTTGCTGCATCTCGGAGACAGGATCATGGCACACAGAGACAGACAGAGAGAGCCAGAAAACCACAAGAAAATTGGTGTTTGTTGCTGCTGAACCACTTACTTTATCGCTCCCTGCCTCTCTCCCTCCCGCGCTCTGAAATCTGTTGTGGTGTCTTGGGAGCTGTTACTCACTCTCTCTCTCTGTTCATTAAATGGACCACATGCTCACCTGATTACTGGCAGCACAGACACCAGACACTCGGCATCGGGAAGGAGGACAACAGTTTCACTGAACACTATTCGGAAAATGGCACAGCAGAGGTGTGCCTTCACTACTGCATTGTCCTGCTCTGTCTCTGTGTGTGTGTGTCGCCTTCGACACAGCCTCTCACATTCTTGCTTCTGAAGACCAATCACACCTCACAATGCTGCATTGAGAGAGACAGACAGACAGACACAGAGAGAGAGACAGAGGGACACACACACACACAGAAGCGCAGCATGTCTGGATTACATGACTCTCTCTCTCTCTCTCTCTTTCTTTCTCTCTCCCTCCCCCCCCAATCCGGCTGCTCAGGTATGGGCAGGCGATGATTTACATGTCTGTTTTGGTACGAGTGGCTCATGCTCTCTCTCTCTCTCTCTCTCTCTCTATCTCTCTCTCTTCCACTCTGTTGCTCAGTGCATTGCACCCTGCCCCACAGCACAGCTCAACAATCATACCCTTCACAGAACACATAGCAGCCCACCCCTGCCTATGTTGTCTGTCTGTAGTTGCAGTGTGCCCAGTAGCTATGCTTCCAGATTCCCTGGCACACTGCCACTCTTCATCACTGTCTTGCACTGCAGGGGGGAAGTGTACTTGGCATGGTGATTGCATGATAGGTGGTCAGGAAAAACACAAAAACAAACAACATGCCCACCTGTCAACACAGCTCAGCGGCTCACTGTATGGCTGGGGAGGATGGGGGACACAAGTATGCCAGCCTGCTACTAATTTAGCTAATTATGCTAACACTTGTGCTGTGGATCTGATGTATGATGTGCATTATACAGTATGTGTCCACAGCAGAAAACATGTGGTAGGTGGGGGGGGCGAGGAGCGCATCTGCTGCTGTGTGGCGTGGTCACCAGAGATCCACAGGGTGGGTGGGTAGAAACACAGTGCAGTTTAGTGTACTGTTCACTGAGCAGAGCTCTGTGGGGTGAGTGGGTGGGAATCCAAACACTGGGGGCTTCACTGACTTGTGCGCTTGGATACCAAAGTTGGGACAGAGAGAGCCACAGCTGAGTGACAACATCAGAACAGTGAACAATGACACACGATCTTGACAGCTGAGCTCTCTCACTTACCGACAAGCTGTACTGGCTGCTGTGCTAGTTTCTCTTGCTCCGGGAGGCAACAAGTTCCACCAGGAGGCAACAAGTTCCAACAGGACTTTCACAGAGTCCCTCCTCGGAACCGTGCATTAAAAAGAGGATGTAATGCATGGCCAGACAGATGGACTCCGCCAATGAGGTTGGACGTTTCTTCTCAGTTTCCCCTAGCTATGTTATAAACAGCAGCAGTGGACATTCGCCAGAGCACTGTGGAAGCACACTGAACAGCGATCCAGTCACATGCTTCCACAGTGCTCTAGTAAACCTACTATGATGGCAGAACGATCACAAAGATCCACCCACGCAGCCATAATGAATGGTGGTGGTGGTGGTGGAGAGCGCTCCTAACCCTCACAGGTGCTGCTGTTTAGGAGATACAGGAAAAATAACAAAAGAAAAAGCACACACATCAAGCTCAGCAGGAACTCTTGAGGAAGCCTCATCAGAGGCAATATGTAGGGGTTGCTGACCAGCGTTTCTTACTACACCTATTATTAAATTTAGTTCCTACTGAGCTCTCTGTGTGTGTGTGTGTGTGTGTGTGTGTGTGTGTGTGTGTGTGTGTGTGTGTGTGATGCTTCTTTTGTTATTTTATATTGTGTGTACTGTGAATTCAATTATTCTTGTTATGGCTAGACAAGTCTGCATTATGAGTGGTTGCCCCAAAGACAAGAGTTAGAATGTTTTACTAATTCTGAACTCTGCACTTCGGTCAAATTCCATCTAGCATTCTTTTGGCAGATTTGTTGCTTACGATCCTTAGAGAGCAGTGACACCCTATCTAAAGTAACTGAATATTTCTAATTTACCAAATTAAATAATGGATACTCCTGCCCTCACTTTGAATGTTGGAAAAATAGTAATGTTTTAAGACACAAATGCTCAATCAGTAAAATACAACTTATTAAATTTATTAATTGCTGAACCCTATTTTACTAAGGTTCTAAAAGGGCAGGCAGGATAGGGACAGTATAAATCACTATTATACCCCATAAATAAATCTTCACTGTGATGAGTAATTTCTTTCTAACAATAGGAGTCTAATAGTGATATCATACAAGTCTGCAAACTCCTAGCAGTACCTTGGGATGCAGGGTCTAGAACCTGTTATGAAAAAAAGATTCTGCAGGACTGCTGCCCCAAAACTGGCATCTGATCTCTTCTGGAAAGGTGCCTCGTAAAGGCGTGTATTGTAGGCCAGGTATCTGCTTTGCAGACCTTTTTGAGGGGAATACCCCTTGCAGCTGCCACAGAGGCAGCAGTAGGTCTCGTAGAGTGTGTCCATTGACCTTTAGATAGCTACCTGCCAGACTTCTCATAATGAAACTGGATGCAAGAAACTTTCCATCTAGAGATATTCTTCTTAGCTGCTAGCTTTGGGAAGGACTTACGTGATGTAACTGACTGGCTTCAAATGGAATTCTGACACCAGTTTGTGGAAAATATTTCTGTGTGTCCTTAGCACTACTTTATCTCTTTGTGAGATAATAAAGTCTGGTTCTGTACAGCGGGCTTGCAGTTCACTAACCCTCCTGGCAGAAGTAATTTGTATTGGGCAAACTGCTTTCCATGGTACATAATTGAGTTCTGCTGAGGTCGTTGGCTCAAAATTTGGTTCCACTAACTGCTCTGCATAAATCTAGGTCCTAAGGGAGAACTGGATCCCATACTTGGACATATAAGTGATTCAGGCCTTTAAAAAAATCTTTTAAACACAAGCTGTGATGCAAGTGATTTTTCCTTACCTACAGACATATAAATCAAAACAGCTGCCAAATGCACTTACAGAACAGAAGACCTGAGTCTGAGTGACTGCAAGTGTATCAAATAATCCAGAATCACCAACAAGTCTACCTCCAGTGGAGAGATTTTGTGTGAAGCACATCACAGTGAAAATCTTTTCCACTTTGAGAAAGAAGTTTTCTTCATCGCTTATTTTCTGCATACTTTTAAAACTTCTAACAGCCGACTGGAAAATTTAGTCCAGAATACTCTAGCCCTTCAAGAACCAAGCCTTCAGGTGCAATGTTCAGAGATCCGGATGAATCACTCTGCCCTGTGACAGTCATCATGTTTACATGCTGACTCGAATCTGGTTTGAAAAGGAATACTCTATTCTGATTCAGTGACCAGATTTGAGTCAGAAATCCCATCCTATGTAAACAGGCTAGATTTTTAAATGAACGATTTCTGATTACCTTGTGAAATCCGTCTGCGAGGGTTGGGTTTTCCTTTTACCAGATGGAATTTTCCAGCATGTAAATGCACAGGTTCTGAGTCCAATTCCATCCTTTTCAAAGTGCGTGCTCCATCTTAGTGAAAAACAAAATGGAAATTTGCAGCGCGAGCATTTAAAAGTCCCGTGTGCTGTTGTCATTCTGACGGTAGTCGTTCCACTAGACTTTCTGACTGGAAGCTCTAGTAGTAAATAAAGTCAGCACATCTTGTGGCATTTTTTTCTCCTCTCTGTAACTGGTTATTTTTATTGTTACTGCACTACACAGCATATATATTTGGCAAGCAGTCCTCTTCAAAGTGGTAGGTAGTAGAGCTTTCTATGGGAATATTTTGTGCCATGATTGCAGAATGATGATAATAAAACTAGAGATAGTAGTAAAGTGACTCTGTCTACGTAAGTCAGAGTAGCAATTCATGCTAGTAGTATTAAAACTATGAAGGTGCCTTGCCATGCATGTTCATTGATGTTGATCTAATTATCCCACGTTAAATAGCTGTGCTGCTTCCCTGCAGTAACGAAAAAAAACTGTTTATTTGTCAACCTCACAGGAGTTACTATTTTAAAAACTATTAATTGTTAAGTTAAATTGTTGTGTAGCTTTTTTTATAGTCCCTTGCTAACATACTAGTACTAGTACTGTAGCTTAGAGCACTGATGTCCAAACCTGGGGTCCTGGGTTTCATTCTCACTGCCCCCACTTATATACTATATGGCCATGTTCAAGTCATTTTATTGCCTTGCTCCCTGGTCACATCTGGAATCCAGCTTCTGCTTAGCCTGCCTATATTGGTTAATCAATTGTCCCTGACACTTTAGTACATTTAAGTGCTACTGTGAAATTAAAAAAATGATTGGAGAGGGATAGTTTAGTGTTATAACCTGCAGCAATCTATGTTCTACTGGTAGTCTTTTGCAGTATTCTGTGTGTTTGAAGACACTGCATGATGGCATATTATTGCCATACATAGAAACATAGAATCTATTTGCAGAGAAGGATCTTATCACCCACCTTGTTATTTCCCCACCTTTTGTTATGCCACAGACCATATTCAACCTCTGGTCTTTCCTCTACCCCTACCCCAACTACCCCACCACTAAGATCCCTCTTTGTCTATCTCATGCATTATTGAAACCTGTTACCATGACTGCCCCCTCTACCTTTGCTGATAAGCTGTTCCATGAGTGCAGCACTCTCTCCATGAAGAAGTACTTCCCCCAATTTCCTCTGAGCAACCCCTCTCTCTAAACTCATATTGTAACCCCTTGTCCTTCAGCATCTATTGGACCTCAGCGACGTTTTTGACTCAGTATCTCAGAAAGCATTGCTCAAGAAGATGGAAGAAGTGGGTGCCAAATTGTGAAGCTTGGGAGAAGAGAAATGGAAAAAAAATTCAGAGCACAATCTGAGCTGTACAGTGACGTTCCCTGCCCTGGAAGACTCCCCCAACACTTGCACTGTCACAGTACCAGTGCACTGCCTTTTCTTCCCCTATTTTAATTCTCACAATTCCTGTGGCTCATGTCATCTGATATAATTTTGACCTGTTAGCTCATAAAATAGCATTATTGGCAGTAGACAAGGATATCATTTTAATTGGTGATTTCAGCACCGCTTGCGGTAAGCCCAGAGGTAAGAAACTTGAAATGGGCTTTGAGATTTTAAATGTTCAACAGGCAGTACATCAAAATACAAGAAAAAGTAGTATAAATAGCCAGGGTAGTATTTTAGATGTGACGTTTTTCTCAAAGGGATTTAGTATAGAGTGTTGTCAAATTTTACCTCCCAATTTAGGGGATAACAATCCTATATTATGCATAATATCAGATAAGTTTAACTGTATGGTAGTGGGGAAAAATAGTACTAGAAGTGATTATACTAATTACCATCCTGACCACTCCATTAGGAATCTGAGTTTAGAGAAATGGGATAGGTTAAAACTAATCCTGGATGTAAACTTGGGGGTCGAGGATTTCACTAAGACTTTCTTACATATTTGTAATCAACATTCACCTCTTAAAACTAATAAGTTAAGGAAAAAACATTTGCCCTGGGTAAATAAACCCTTAAGGAAAATTATAGGTATCAAAGATAGAGCTTGGAAAAAGCACATAAAAAAATGGGGAGAACTGGGACCAATATAAAAAACAACGTAACAAATGTAAAATGTTAAACAAGCTAGGAGGATATTCTACAATAGGAAAATTGAAAATGTAACTTATGCAAAACAGAATTGGGACATAATAAAATATTTGGATAACCCTATTAGAGCCAAACAGGATAAAAATGTCAGATACTAGAGGGGAACCTTTGAAAGTATTGAATCATTATTTTATTACATTGCCTAATATTGACACTCCATCTGGTGCAGTTAAACAAGTAGAAATAAATGACAGAGGGGGGCAAGAAACAAATTATCCTTTTTTTTTTTTTAGAAAAATAAAGTTAATAGAGGTAGAAAAGGAAATCAAAAAACTTAATCCAAACAAATCCTTCGGACTAGATAAAATAGAGATAAAGTTTCTGAAGGATGCAGGGAATGTACTATCACCAGTGTTGACAGGCTTTTCTAATCAAAGTTTAATGGAGAATACATTTCCGGAAATATGGAAGACGGCAAAAATTGTCCCTACCTTTAAAGGAAGTGACTTGAACAACCCTTCCAATTACAGGCCTATTGTGATCTTTTCCATTCTCTCAAAGTTGATGGAGTGGATGGTACTGTATATAACCCACTTTATAAATATTTTGAAAAATATTCCAAATTTACAAAGTTCCAACATGCTTTCAGGGCTGGGCACTCTATGGGCACCGCACTCGTGGACTTTGAGGACAGGGTGGCAACTGCCCTGGATGCAGGGGGAGTCTGTGGGAGCGGTGTTCATCAACCTATCCAAAGCTTTTGATTTAGTGGACCACCACATACTTTTTGGGAGAATAAAAAAGGATCGGAATGGCATCAAGGACAATACAGTGGTGTAATCCTATCTAGGGAAGAGGAAACAGTGAGTTGAAATTGACAACTAGCTATCAGATTTAGGTCACATCTTAAGAGGTGTGCCCCAAGAGTTGATCTTGGGGCCATTGACCCCCAAACGGTCTGCTGTGCTCTCTGACCCTGCCCACTTCTATTATTCTCTTTGTTCTGATGTAACAAGCCTACTCCTCCAGCCTTTAAAAATCCTGTTTTTCTACTTTATTTCAGGGATCCAGCGTGCCTTGACCAGGCCTCAGACCCCTCAATTTCTGGAACCTAAACAGTTTTTCAGAAATCCTCTATACTGCAAGGTACTAGCCCCAACTTTTGGATTTGGTACCAGTGGAAGCTGATTTCCAAGTGGCCCACACTATCTCCTGCTGAACACATCTCTAACTACTGTATCTCCCTCTGTGTCTCTAGTTGAATTTATGTGCCAGGATTTCATAATTTGTTTAATCCTTATAGTCATTTTGTATTAGAAGTGAATTTTGAGCTTTTTTTTTGTAACTGTTGACTTTTCCATTAGCAGATTATATCATCTCACCATTAGAGGGCTATCTCTGTATCTCTATCTGTATCTGTATCTCTATCTCTATCTCTATCTCTATCTCTATCTAGTATGTAAGCCATGTGGGTTCTCTCTGCCTTTCCCTTGCCTCTCCTCCTCCTCCTCCTTGCCCTGCCCCCCTTCTCTCTCCCTGGTCCTAGCCACCCCCATCCCACCCCACCCCCGCCACCCTCTACTCTGGTTTGCACTGCTACTCCAAGGGAACTCTCCACTTCCACTCCAGACTTGTGCTTGGTGCACCGTTTGGATATTCCTGGTTACTTAACCCGACTGCTACTCTCAACAAGTGTGGCCACCTCTCTACACTGTACCACCTTGCAGTCCATATGGGATACCACCTGGAACCTTGCAACCTCTACTCCCGGAAAAAACTATCAAAACTATTTCACAAAGAGCTGCGACTCTGCTCCTTAAAACTGCTACTCCTCCTCCTCCTCCTTCTCATCTCAGGCATCATCCATCCCATTCCTGGCCCTAGAAGCTCAGGCCACACACAAGCTCCAGGTGCCCTTATCCTTGCAACCATCAATATCTGCAGCCTACTACCAAAGCTAGATGCACTCCAAGCCTTCATATGCCAACACAACCCTGAATCTTTGCAGTGATGGAAACTTGGCTGACACCTAAATTTCCTGACTCAGCAGTAGCAATACAGGGCTACAATGTCCACAGGCTGGACCGGATATCCAAAAAAGGTGGTGGTTGTGCAATCTATATCAAAGACTCCCTGTCTTGGCACCCTGTAGCAACTCCATCACTTTCTGCCTCAGCCCAGATTCTGCCAATAAAAATCATCCTAGGTCCCAACCATAAAGCCCTGACTATTGCCTCTGTATACATCCCACCCAGGGACCCTAAACATGGCTTCAACTATGTCCTAAACTTTATCAACTCTGATCCTCCTGAAGCTGAACTTATTCTACTTGGGGATTTCAACATAAACTGGTTATCATCAAGCGCCAGTGCCTATAAAGACTCCATCTCAGCTGCTAACCTCACGCAAATGGTAAACTCCCCTACTAGGATTAACTACAAGACTGGCACCAATACCCTTTTGGATTGGGTCCTCACCACTCCCCCACAAGGATTTCTCATACGACCATTCTCCCAGACTCTCTCAGTGACCACTCCCCAGTCATGTGTGCATGGTCTAACAAATTCCTTAAGCTCCCTCCCAAAATTATCGCTAGCAGAGTCCTTCCTCATGGAAAACTTCCACATCTTAAACAATACCTGCTTCTACAAGACTGGCTACCCATCTATGAAGCAACAGATGTTAACTTGGCTCTTGATCATCTCAATTTTCAACAAAGCCTGCGACCTCTTTGCCCCTGCTAGGAGGCGCAAAGCAAAATCTCTCTCTAACCCATGGCTCACCACGGCTCTTCTCTCACAGCTGAAACTAAGGAACCACCTCTGGGCAGTTGCTAGGGCCACTGGCAAACAACTGGACATCCAAAATTACAAACAAGCATGAAATGCCTGCACAAAAGCCATCCAGCTAATGAAATCCATCTATTACAAAGACGCTCTCACCAATACATGGGGAAATGGTCATGCTTTCTGGGACAATATCAAGGATGTCACAGGAAGCAGCCAAAAACCTCTCCAGCCATGTTAATGGTTGATGGATCCTCAACCCTCAACCCCACAGTGATCGCAAACATCTTTAACACAGCTTTTTCAGACCTTAGTGCTGTTCTACCCCATGATTTTTTTAAAAACAGGTCCTACTCCCCAAATACCTCAGCACCTCAGTCTAACCATCCCCTGTTCTACTTCAGGGAGGTAAGGCTGAATGAAGCTTGCCGTGGTATAATACTGCAGCTATCTCTAAATCTTGATCTAGTAGCGACACCCTGGACCTTAAGCTTCTGTTGCTCACCCTCGATGAGGTAATTCATCCATTAACAAAAGTCCTAAACCTCTCTCTCAGCTGTGGAAAATTCCCAGACCCTTGGAAAACAGCCACCGTGACACCCATCCATAAAAGTGGGGATAAGACGAATCACTCAAATTATCACCCTATCTCCATACTGCCCCCACTCTCTGAGGCACTTGAGCACATCGTGGCTGATCAACTTACTGACCACTTGGATAAATACAATATACCTTGTCCACAACAACACTGTTTCTGGAAAGGTCACAGCACCACCACAGCTCTTCTTGAGTTCACTGGAGCTTTGCACAAATCCCTTGACAACGGCCTTCTCATGGGGACCATTTTCATTGACCTCTCCAAGGCCTTCGATACAGTACACCATGGACTACTAATTGACCAACTACTGAATGCCGGGCTATCACCTGACTCTCCTCTCTGGTTTAAAAGCTACTTAGAAAACCAGTCAAAGAGAGTAAAAATTGAGGTTGCTTTTTCTGACACCCTGCCTGTTCGCTTGAGTGTCCCACAGGGATCCATACTGGGCCCCCTCCTTTTTAGCCTTTTCTTAAACTCCCTTCCTTACCACTGCTCTGAGCAGATCATACTATATGCCGATGATGCTGTTGTAGTCTCCACTCACAAATATCCTGCAAATCTTCAACACAACCTTCAACTTGGTTTCAGTTCTGTGAGACATGGTTTCTTAATCATGAACTGGTCCTCAATGACAAGAAAACCAAATCTATGCTCTTCTGCAGCTCTCATAACCCACACAAGCTACACCACTTAGCTATCTCCACCACCCAGGGGAACACTCTAGATCAGGTGGGGTCCTTCAAATACTTAGGGATACAGCTTGACCCTAATGTCTCCTATGGACCTCATGTACAGTAGATAATGTAGCTAGAGCTGCTAATACATGGCTTGGCCTCCTCTACAAACACAGACAACACCTCACACCAGAAGCTTTGAAGGTTGCAGTCCTGAGCTCTGTGATCTCTGTAATAGACTATGGTCTCATCATTTATGGCTCGGCCACAACCACAACCCTTAGACGCCTCTCAACTGCCTTAAATAGGGCATGTTGGCTCATCACTGGTGCTCACCGTCTCACCCACACATGTGACTTGTACACTCAGACCCGCTGGCTCCAACTATCAAACCGCATAAAGTTTCTCACCTGCTCCATGGTGAAAAAAATCTACCGTGGGCTTGCACTTTCTGGGGTCTTAACTCTGTTACAACACCGAATTAACAAATGGTACCTTCGGAGATCCACGCTATAGCTACTGAAAGTCCCCCACTGTCACGCTTCACAGGGACAACTCTCTTTTGCTTATCGAGTGTCACTCTGGTTCAATGGCCTCAGCTCCACCATCTCCTCTGCCCCCGACAATTGGTATGTTTAAAACTAGGCTCCGGGACTATCTCACTATCAACAGCTCCTGTGACTGCCCAACTTAACCTTGTTTCTCCACTTCCTGCCTGCTCTAGTGGTCCCCTCCCCTCCTCACTGGATTCTACCTTCACATCTTGGTATACCCAGTGCTGCACTTTTCACCCTCTCGCCACCCTTCCCTACATTCCTTCTCCCCCCTCCCTCTTCCCTCTCCCTATGACTCTGGCACTTCTTATCTGTTGTCTATTTTCTCTGACAAATGCCACTGGCTGCCTTGCTTACAATGCTAGCCTTGAATTGTATTAATCTGTACTCTGTTTGCGATGTCCACATTGTTGTAATGTCTGTCTTGATGTTCCCCATAATTTGTATTTCTCTGACGTGGAACCTTTGTAAAAGAACCAAGACTCAAAGGTATTTGTAATCCTAGACCTGATAAATAAAAATTGTTATTCCTAATTTATGTGACTGAATTGCCAGAATACATTCAGAAATCATATATTAGACTTTACGAAGATGATACTGTATTATCAGCAACAGCAAAAACTCAGAATCAAATGCTAATGAAACTTCAGTCAGATTTTGACATCCTTCGGGACTGGTTTTGTGATTCAAAGCTTGTAATGAGTGAAAAGAAAACACAAGTAATGGTATTTAATAAAAAAAATGAAAAATAGTAATAATACAATATTGGAAAAGGGGATTATAACTAGAAGTAATAAAAAATTAACTGTTACAAATCAGTATAGATATTTGGGAGTGATCTTAAATAATTCACTCACGTTTGGTAATCATATAGCATATAAAACAAAGAATGTAAATACTAGAGCATTACGTAGATCTTCTTCAATAGTGTCTTATCAGATGGGGAAAACAATTGCAACTCAATTAATAATGCCGGTCCTGCAGTATGCCAATTTAGTTTATGGTTTAGCTGAACAAAAATATTTAGATAGGGTTAATAAATCTTAAAATCGACTGACGAAATTTGTTTTGAGATGCCCCATTAGAACTCACCATTGTTTAATGTATAAAAATCTGGAGTGGGATAGTTTAGCAGTACGGTTAAAAAAGCAACATTCAATGTTAATATTTAAAATCAATAGAGGGCTGATTAAGGGAAATCTCAATATTTAAATTGGAATATGAGTCACAACAGTATCAGTTGAGGGATGTGACACATAGGGGAATAAGAATACCAAAAATTAATTCAAGGTATGACTGTATAACATTTCATTTCCAAGCAGCATACATTTGGAATGAAATTCCACCAGCAATAAGGAATCTGACAAGAACATCTACTTTTAAATCCCAATTGGATAAATGTTTTATTTAGAAATGTACTTGTATTTAAGTATGTATTATAGTACATTTACGCAATTTCAGCATCTGTAATGTAATTTTATGATGATGAATGGCCATGTGGCAGAATAAGTTTAAACTGATGGCATGGTGGTTAGGCTAAGACTAATGTTTGCTGAAATTGTGATATGTTATATGTAGTAACTTACATTGCAGAAATGAGTATGTATGTTGAGTAACAGGACAACTTTGTAAATAGATCTTTAGATCTAGTTGTATCCTGTATAAAAATAAAGTTTAAACTAACTAACTCTTTCTCTCACCACTGTTGCTTAGAATAGATAAATAAATAAACAGCTGTGAACTAAGTGTGTGTGTGTGTGTGTGTTTTGGGGGGGAGACAGAGGTGTCCTCGGTACTATACCTATGGTAGCAACAGGGAACTAATTGCTGAGGAGTAAAAATATATTCATTAAAAATAATATAAAATTACAATGTACTATGATTTTCTTTATTTTTCCTTCGATACACTAAATGTGGGACATTGTGTAACTGCTGTTTATCACTCCATGGTGTGTGGTATGCTGTGATTTACCTATTTCTGGTGTGGTTTTTATCAATCGGCCTATGGCATTGTGACCAGACCACATCATGTGTGGGTAAATCACAGCATAACCCATTCATCTTGATTGACAAAATCTCATGGCTTATGGCAACCATGGCCTTATACCAAACAGAGAATGCACTGGTAGAGTTGGCTGCAAGCTACATGACGGTCATGCACCACTTCAGAGCATGGTTGTCTTCTACACCCTCTCATCATGCCTGTAGAGGCATATGTGTAGAAAATTACACCTCTAGGTGGTGTAGTGATCCCCCCTCCCACAGCCCCGATGTTGTCTGTTGTAATAATATTTAATATTATCCCCTTTCTCTGGTAGACTACTGGCCCCTGCCCTTCCCTAATCACCATATGTTTTCCATTGTAATAATATTTCATATTATCCCTTTTCCATGCTTGACAAGTGTCCCCCCAGCCCACAATCCTTGCATGCATGTAGACCACTGCCCCATACACCCCAAACCTCTGTACTACCTGTGCCTGGAGAGCAGTGCCCACCTTCTCACCGCCACCATGTGCCGACTGAAATGTCTGGGAGTGTGTGCTGTATAGTTTATGCGCTCATTGAATGATAGTCTATAAATGAGTGCATACACTGGACAGTACGGGCTCTGTGACACTTCAGTCAAAGCCTGGTCATGGAGGTGAGAGGTAGTTTGTGCTGGGTGTCACCTGTGTAGCAGTTTGGGGTTGGTGTGCATGATGGTGTACACCTACAGGAGTCAGGGGCATTGGAGCCTTGCCCACCAGGGAAAGGATGCTATGAAAGATCAGTACCCGGCGACATCGGGGTTTACTTTTTGGTGTTAGTAGTCCATCAGGGAAAAGGGATAATATGTAATAGTATTACAAAGGGTGACTCCGGGGATTGTAAGCTGTGGCTAGTAGTCCACCATGAAGAGTGGATGCTTATATACATACATGTATTTATTTATTTTATTTATTTTAAACTTTGGTAACCGGGTAAGGCCTACTAGGCACATATGCCTGTTTTCAGGGGTGACCTGGGAGCACTGGGCAGTTAAGTGACTTGCTCAGAGTTACACAGTATGCAAGTGGAGGCTGTGAGAATCAAAGTCAGGTCTTGTCTGCTGGATGTATCAAGCTTGTTCACACCTCGTCTCATCCAACTCTCTAGGCTATACTGTAGCCATATATATATATATATATATATATATATAGACACATAATTATATATCTATATATATATGTATATATATATATGTGTGTGTATATATATATATATATATATATGTATATATATATAAAATGGATATGTAATTCCTGCATTCTGATTGGCTGAGACTTGGTTCGGGCCACAGCCTCAATATAGTACTACCAAACAAACAAAAATAAGCCCCTACTAACCAGGTGAACTGTCAGTCAAGCAGCTTAGTTTATAATTTCAGTAACAAGCATGGCTGCCACATTTATTCATATATAAAACCAATCCAGTATGTCTAACTATTTGAAAGACCATTGAAATAAGCAAAATAAGTAACTGATTGTCATTTACTCTCATGAGCTCCTCCTTACACATACAGAAATTTTATGCATACAGTCATACTCAGAGGTTCCATTGTTGGAGTTCATGTTATGACCGTGACCAAAAAATCCACCTCTCAAATCCTTGGTAGCTTGCCAGTGCACTGTCTGCCGTGCAATACCCATGATAATGGGGTTTGCCTTGTGCAACCTATTCCCTTTTGTGCCTTACTGATTACGAGACATAGAAACCCAAGGGCAGAGTTAAGAAATGGGCAGAGTAACACTGATGAATATTAAACAGTAAAGAAATAGAAACACAGAAACATAGAAGCATAGAACTTAATGGCAGATAAGGACCTCCTTGCCCACCTAGTCTGCTTGTTTCCTTGCCTAATGTATAAGCTCAGGATCCTATTTGACCTGCTGCCTACTTCCTCTTTCCCACTATTTTTGCCTTCTGCCTGTCCCATGCATTTCTGAATTTGACTACTGTTTTTGCCTCCTAAACCTCCTCCGGGAGGCTGTTCTATGCATCCACCACCCTTTCTGTGATAAAATATTTCCTCATGTTGCCTCTGAGTTTTCCCCCCCACCAGCCTCATAGTGTGACCCCTTGTTCTTGCACATGTCCTTTTCTGAAAGATACTGCCCTCTTGAACTCTGTTGATTTCCTTCAGGTATTTGAATGTCTCTGTCATATCCCCCTCTCCCTCCTGTCCTACAGAGTGTACACATTGAGTTCTCTCAATCTCTCCTCATATAATTTCTGGTGTAGCCACTGCACCATTTGCATTGCCTTTCAATGGACTGCCTCCACCCTGTTGATGTCCTTTCAGAGATGAGGTCTGCAGAACTGCACACAGTACTCCTGATGAGGCCTCACAAACTGCCTGTAGAGTGGCATCACCACCTCCTGTTTTCTACTGGTGATATCTCTCCCTATGCATCCCAGCATTCCACTGGCTTTCCTCACTGCCTTATCACATTGTTTGGCTACTTTGAGATCATCTGTTATGACTACCCCCAGGTCCCTTTCCATTTTGGTTGTTTTCAATCCCCCCTTCCACCCGGTGGGTTCCACCAAGCCGCATTGACAACAATGTTGTCAAAAGACTGTACATCGACACCATTTTGCCGACGGTGATCACTTCGCCCGGCAAATGTGTTGATGACCCACCATGCGACGGTATTCTTTCGACTGTACTACTTCCTCAGGCAGGGTGTTCCACTTTTCCACCACCATTTCTGTGAAGAAATTCTTCCACACCTTTCCTCTAATCGTCCTCTCTCCAGCTTCATCCCATGGCCTCTAGTCCTGGAACATCTTTTCCCTGCACCCTGTTCCTCCCTGTAACATTATTTTTATGTCTATCATATCCCCTCTCTCCCTTCTCTCCTCCAGGGAGTACATATTCAAGTCCTTCAGACTGTCCTTATAGGACTTGTGATGCAATCCCTGTACCATCTTTGTTGCCCTCTTCTGAACCTTCTCCACCTTGTCTATGTCCTTACGTAGGTAAGGTTTCCAGAACTGGACACTGTACTCTGGGTGGGGCCTCACTAGTGTCTTGTATAGTGGAATTATGACCTCCCTTTTCCTGCTGGTGATGCCCCACCTATGCATCTCAGCATCCTATCTGCTATACCTGCCACCTTGTCACACAGTTTCCCTACCTTGAGGTCATCAGAGATGATAACCCCAAGGTCCTTTTCCTGCTTGGTGCATGCTATATCCTCACCCCCCCAACTGATATGTTGCTCCAGGGTTTTTGTGCCCCATATGCATTATTCTGCACTTTTTTGCATTCAGTATCAAATGCCAAACCATTGACCATTCTTCATGCTTCTGCAGGTCCCTCCTCATTCTGTCTATACCCTCTGGTGTGTCCACTCTGTTACAGAGCTTTGTGTCATCAGCAAACAGGGAAATTCTGCCTTCTAGGTCCTGCACAATGTTACCGACGAAGATGTTGAATAGGACCAGTCCCAGCACTGATCCCTGCGGCACCCCACTGGTCACTCTTCCCGCTATGGAGTGAGAGCCATTTACCACCACCCTCTGTATCCTGCTGCCCAGCCAATTAACCACTCACTGCACTACTGTCCTGTCCACTCCCCTATTATCCAGTTTGTTTAACAGCCTTCTATGCAGCATAGCAACAAAGGCTTTGCTGAAGTCCAGATCGGCCACATCCACTGCCCTCCCCTGATCCACCTCCCTTATCACCCAGTCGAAAAATTCAGTGAGGCTTGTCTTGCATGACCTCCCCAGGGTGAAACCATGCTGCCTTGATTCCTGACATCAATTGGCAACCAAATGTTCCACCAATCTTTCCTTCAGTAGTGCTTCCATGATCTTCCCCACTACCGAGGTCAGGCTGACTGGTCTGAAATTCCACACTTCCTCTTTGTTCCCACTTTTGTATAAGGGGACTACATCTGTCCTCCAGTCTTTGGGTACCTCCCCTGTTTCCAGTGATTGGCTAAACAGGATTGCCAGAGGTTCAGCCACCACCTCTCTTAGTTCCATTAGGAACCTGGGGTGCAACCCATCCAGCCCCATTGCTTTATCGACTCACTCTTTCCAATTCCTTTAGGACCCTCTCCTGTGTAAAGGGACCTGTGTCTATTTCCATGCCCTTCCCACCCCTTGTACTCCCTTCAGGCCCATTACCCTCTCCTTCTTTGGTGAAGACTGAGCAGAAATACCTGTTCAGTATGTCAGCTTTACTGTTGTCATCCTCCATGCAGCCCCCGTCCTCCCCTTCAGTCTCACTATCCCTCCCTTTGTGCTTCATTTTTCAGTTATGTACCTGTTAAAGGTTTTGTCCCCTCTAACCACTGATTCTGCGATGCGCTTTTCTGTCTGAGCTTTGGCTTCCCTTACTGACCTCACTGCCTCCCTTTGTTTCTCCTGGTACTTCTCCCTCTCCCCTTCTGCCTGTGTCTTTTTGTATTACCTGAATTCGATCTTTTTGGCTTTCACTTTCTCTGCTACCTCCTAGAAAAACCATAATGGCCTCCTTTTCTTTTTTCCCTTGCTAACCTGATTAACGCATAATTGTGTTGCTCTTGTAATCCTAATTTTACATATAACCCACTGCTCCTCCACCCCCAACTCCCTCCCTATTCCTATTAGTGCCTCTTTCAAGCATGTCCCCATTTTCCCCCAAATCTACTTTCCTAAAATCCAGGATACGTGTTTTTGTGCGATTTGGTTCTGCTCCTTCTGTGATTTCAAACCACAGTGACCAGTGGTCACTGTTCCCCAGTTGCTCCCCCATTGTTACCCCTATCACACTGCCCCTGTTTGTGAGTACAAGGTCCAGTATTGCCCTCTGCAGAGTTGGTTCCATGACCAGTTGCTTACGGAAGGCAATCTGAAGGGAGTCCAGAATAAATCTGCTCCTAGTTGATGCTGCTTCTGGGAGGCTCTAGTCCACATCTGGAATATTGAAGTCTCCAACCAGCACCACCACCCCTTGTCCTCCATCCTTTGGATGGCTAGCATTAACTCCTTATCTGTCTCTTCCTCCTGGGCTGGTGGTCTGTAAACCCCACCCTGAAGAAGGACTGGTTGGTCCAAAAGCTAGAGCACTTTATTCTTGTTGTTACATCTATGTTGGTCCACTAAAAGGTATCAAATCATTTGCTTCTGGATCTGTTCTTACAAGGACCAATACGGCAAATACTAAATCTAGATTTTCACAGAAACACACTATAACTCATCTCTGTCACATCCCCATAATAATTTGGCAGAAAATGAGGCTATCCAAATACTGAAGGACATCTGTATGGATCTATTAGAGACTGCTATTCAAATTAAAAAGCTAGGTGCACGGGTATTCATCTCAGGCATTTTACCAATCCCTAGAGCACCAGAGGAAAAAAAAACAATACCCTAGCAAGAATAAACATCAGATTAAAGAATCTGTGTCAAAATGAGGACATTGGCTTTATTAACACATGGACTATGTTTTTTGGTAAACGACATCTGTTTAGCAGAGATGGGATACACCTGAATAATGAATGCGCTAATCAATTGGGTGATATCATTATGGGACATATGGAACAAGTCAACTTAAACTAAGTAATGGGGAAGGTGGAAACCAGTTATCACTAACAATCCAGCACTTGGTGTTAAACCCACAAATGAAGTACATAAAATTAAATGTTTACTTAGTAACAGCAGAAGCATGTCTAACAAAATCAGTGAATTGGAAGTTATATTACATTCTGAAAATATTGATGTGGCCTTGATTACTGAAACATGGCTTGGGGAGAATGATTGAAATTACAAGAAACAGGGTTACAGTATTATACAAAAGGACATAAAGGAGAAAAAGGGAGGTGGAATTGCCGCTTACTTATCAATGAAACTAAAGTATGTGGACATCACAGATAAAATTAAAAATGATGTAATCTGTAGCACTGAAACATTATGAATTAAAATTTTAAAAGAAAATAGAAGAGAATTAATTCTGGGAGTTTGTTACAGACCACCTAATACTAAATCTAACACAACAGAATTAATAATGGATGAAATTTCAACAGCTTTAGAATATGGTCAAGTAGTCCTGACATGTGATTTTAATTTTCCAGACATATATTGGGGAAAATTTTTGCTGTAAATGTTCAGAGCAAAGATTTTTTTGGATTTTTGTAATGAAAATAATCTAACTCAGTTTGTAAAACAAACAACTAGACTTAATGACATACTAGGTCTAGTATTTATAACTAATGATATTAACCTAGCTGAATGTAAAACAATGTCACCAATTGGTAACAATGATCATTCTTCTGTCTTGTTTACCCTGGATTATAAAAATACATCTATTGTGAGGTACACAAAGATTTTCTATATAATACTGCAAATAAGGATGAAATACATTATGAATTAAGTAGTATACAATGGGAGGATATATTAGCAGGAAAATCTGTTGATGAGTCATTTTTTTTTTATTAAAACTACTATACACAACATTATGAAAACCTATAAGTTAATAAATATAATAAATAGGGAAGAAAACCTAAATGGTTAAATAAAATCTGAACCTAGCTAATAAAAAAAAATATATGTATATATATGGACAATACATTATGAAGAAAACAGAATTAAATTTGTCAAAATTTAAACAAATTAAAAAAATGTAAGAATAAAATAAATAAAGCAAAAAGAGAGTATGAATTACATTTAGCAAAAACTGCTTCAAAATATAATGGTAAACAGTTTTTCAGTTATATCAACTCATTGAAAAAGAGTAAAGGAGAATAAACCTCAATCACAGTTGATGACATTGTCATTACAGAGCCAATAGAGACTGCAAATTCATTTAATAGTTAGTTTTGCTCTGTATATGCAGAACAGACTGTGCAAAATATATAGAATGATTATGGGCTAATGGAAGGAAATCACAGCGTTTCAAAAGAAGAAATAATTACAGTAATTGAAAAACTGAAAGAACATAGTGCTCCTGGAATGGATAATATAACATCTACGGTTCTTAAAATTATGAAAGAAAACATTTGGTTGCCATTAAAACTATTGTATGAAAAAATCACTTAATTCTAGGAAGTCACCTAAAGAATGGAAAAAATCAGAGGTTACCTCCATTCATAAAGGTGGCAGCAAAATCCTTGTCTCGAACTACAGACCAATTAGTCTTACATTAATACCATGTAAAATATTGGAAACCCTTATGGAACATAGAATAAATCAACAGATCAATAAAGATCCATAGAAAGGGGTATTCCTGTGCAACAAATCTGGTCATCTTTTACAACCATGTTAGTAAAATGAGGGATAATGGGGTCCCTGTTGATGTACTTCTGTTTGACCTCAGTAAGGCCTTTGATCGAGTTCCGCATTGGGCAATACATCAAAAATTGAAAAAGTATAAAATAAATAACATTATTGCTAGGTGGATAGATGACTGGCTCTATGAGCAATTGCAATAGTTTCAGTTTGGGACCATCATTCTATTGATGGTCAGGTGACAAGTGGAGTGCCGTGGGGGTCTGTAATGAGACCCTTGATATTCCAGATTTTTATGGCAGATTTAGATGATAACATCTGTAGTATTATTATGAAATATGCTGATGACACAAAAATGTGTGGCCCTTGTAAAAACACTGATCAAATTCAGACCATTCAAAATGATATTGATGCAATAAGTGCATGGGTAAAGAAATGGGGGATGTAACTTAGCATTTAGAAATGTAGTGTTTTACATATAGGTAGACACAATCCAAATCAGGTTTATCATTTGGATGGGTTACTGATCGAAACTAAAATCACTGAAAAACATCTTGGGATACCTGTCGATAATAAATTACATTTTAAAGCACAAAAAACATCTGTTATTGCTAAATCAAATAGGGCAATAGTACCAATTAAAAGAAATATTAAGAGCAGAACATCTGAAGTATTATTGCCATTATACCTTTCATATGTGAGACCTATCTTGGATTATGGATCTCAGATATGGTCTTCAAATAAAATAATAGAAATCAGTAAATTAGAAAAAATACAGAGAAGACATGCCAAATCAATAACCACGTTGAGCCTATACTAGTATGAGGATAGATTGGATAGATTGGGGCTGCATAGCCTGGAGGTTAGAAGGCAGAGAGGAGATATTTTGTTCTTTTTTGATATACTAAATAATCCTTTATTAATACTGAACCTAGAAATTGAATTTAAGAATGACCAGTTGAATACTAGAGGACATCCATTACAGATTAAGAATGAGAGATTTAAAACTAAAGATAGAAAATAGTTTTACACTTTACGAACAACTTCACTTTGGAATAGATAGCCTTTTAAAGTCATCTCAAGTATCACAAAGGGAAATTTAAAAACAAATCTGAATGTTTATATTTCTACAAGTGGGACCCTTAATTATTACAGTTTGTTCTAATAGGAGCTATTATAGGTTATGCCTTTTTTTGCTCCTGTCGAACTTAGTGAACTGCTGTTGAGCACTCTATAAAACACATCTATGCTCACCATGCAATGTGTGACACCAAGCCTATCCATTTTATGGCTGTGGCAACCACTGATTACTACACTGACAATGCACCATCATTAATAAAAATTAGGGCATGTGCACAGAATCCAAGGAGTTATCATAGCTCAGAGTAGTGCCAAGCATTTATTATACATGACAGTTTAGAGAGAGAGTCAAGTCAATTCCTCCACATAAGTCAAGTGCAAACATACAGGATAAGTGGAGGTCAGGAGGGGGTTAAACTGCATGCAAGGGGGGTGGGGTGGGATAAGCCTTGTAATCACCATCTGGGTGTGGCAGAAGTATGACAGAAGGGACAGTCATCTGAGCAGATACCTTTTGGTGGAGCACCACATAATTTGGGATTAGTTGAATGAGCCCACTGCCGTTTTCCGATTATGGATGACAAACATAGGGCCCTTTGCACTACGCCAATGCACTGCAGCAACAATGCGCATAGGCATAGATATATGGGGATTCCACACAGCAGGGGTTCCCGCAGATCCTTAGAGATATTCACGTAAAGAATGCATGCCAGGTGTGTACTCAATTCCCAGGACATGTGGAAAGTTCAGCGCAAGAGTGGTCTGTTGGGAGGCACAGGGACGTATCATCACTATGTGCCATTCACAATGTCGCATAGTACCGAGCACAGGGGGTCATAAGAAGGGTCTGGTTACAGCAGTGTAGACCATGCCGTAACTCCCATACATGATGAGTACCACGCACAAAGACCACCCGCTGAGTGTCAGCAACTATCTGTGACCCCCCAACACTCACACAACAGAACTCTGTCTGGACCCAGCAAAAGAATATATTCCGCCACCCCCCCCCACACACACAGCCATGCCTCTGCCCTTTAATGGCCCCCCAACACTTCTGTTCCCTTGGCCATCACAGCTGCAAATATGAACCCCTCCCTGCAAAGCTCCATCCTCATATATTTTGGAAACCCCACGCCACACAGCAGATCCCCATCCATGTGTATGTTGTACTCCCCACTCACCCCACAGCAGAGCCCATCCACGTAAGTGATAATTCTCCCCAACTCTCTGTGCACTATTCCCATACCTGAAGGCAACCAACCCCTTTCCACCTCTTATTTTTAATCTGAACAGTTCACTTTCAAGGACAACTGTTTTTTATCACTATTGATATCATGTTGCAGACCTCAATGCCCCATGGCACCTTTACTGGTACTGGGGCAACTTCAGTTTGGCAGAAACAGATTCGAATTTCCCAATGGCTGGCCCACACGTGCAGCAGCAAGGCAACCACTTGCGATGCCGACATCCTGGGTTTCTGAACAGGCCTGGGAATCGGAGGGCCAGCCAGGCAGAGAGGGACAGAGCACCTGAGGGGCGGCTCTCCTTCTCTGGGAAGGAGGATGGGGGGGTGTCAGGCTTGTAGGTGACCTCTGGTGGAGGCTGGGGGAATCACCAGAAAAAATGGCACGTGCTTGCGTGGGAGGTGAGACAGACACTGGCATCATTGCACGCCCCACCTCCCAAGGGAACACAGCCACAAAAATCCTCCAGTCCCCCAGCCATGATGCCCTGTTCCACTGCCATTCCTACTGCCACTAATGTCCATCAGGGAATGTCCCTCTCCTGTGGCCCCACCCTAGGTGGTAAGCCAGGGCTCACTTCCATTGACCATTGGGAGGGTGGTGCTCACCTGGCAGCCCCGCCCAGGAGGCTAAGCCTGGGCATGGTGGGTCAGTGCACAGGGCAGGGGCTGAGCTTTATTAGGGGCATTGAGGGGGGATCTGACCCAAAAAGAATTTAAAAAAAAAAGGTTAGAACTTCCCAGCTGCAGTATCAGTTTTTTTTTTTGTTATTTAACCAGGTGAGACACACTAAGCTGAAAGCTTGTTTACAGGCGCAACCTGGGAGCACAGGGAAGTTAAGTGACTTGCTCAGAGTCACACAGTATGCAAGTGGAAGCTGTGGGATTCAAACCCAGGTCTGGTCTGCTGGATGTCACCAAATTTGCAGCTCAGGGCCTTAAACCACTGTGCTATACTGCCTCCCAGTTAGAAGCAGAGACATCCTAGACTCCCTACAGATGGTGTTTCACAGACAACTTGTCAGAAAACCCAGTTTTTGCTGGGCCAGTAATGTACCTGCTGCTCACAGTCAGGAAAAAAAATGCAGACGTCACGATGTGCTGCTATTTTTAAAAGTATTTATTTTAACATACTGGGCTCCAACAATAACAGTATTTTTTGTTTGTTTGACATTCTCCTTTCATCAGGCCAGGGTAAAAAGTACACAGACATGATATTATACCACTCCTGTTTCTGTATAGGATATCTACGCACCCCAGGAATGTTAATTTTAACCTTTCAAATTATTTTTTTCCGTCAAGGTATTTTGTACCATACATGCTCCAAAGCTTTGTTTTTAGGATGAAAGAACATGCTGGGTAGGATAAGGGTGGGACTGTATGGATGGCGTTGGCTTGTATTGTGCATTTAGAAGAGCTGGGGACCCCTACACTTGCCAGTAATGGCAGCTATGGGTACATTGATAGACATTTTTGAGTATGATCAGCAATGGTGAACAGGGAAAGTACAGAGTTGGGAGATCTGGATGGGGAGAGGAAGCAACTATGATGAGACTGGGGTAAAACCCACCACCTGTGGAGCCGACCCCATATACCTCTTAGCATGTTGTCACAGAAATGTTAGATACAGGCACTCAACATGTTGGGAAAAGTAAGGAAAGTACAGTTGAGAGGTTTGAAAGGGAGAGGGTGCCGCTTTGGTGAGGCTGGGATAGAAGCCACCTCCTAAAGGGCAGACCCAGCATACCTCTTAGCATTTTGTCAATAAAATGTTGGACACAGACATAAAAACCTAGAAACATAGAAAGTGATGACAGAAGGGGACCATAAGATCCCTCTAGTCTGCCAGACACTCAAAATGTAGGAAATTGAGTCGCTGGTCCTAATAATATTGGATAAATTGTCAGATAGAGACATATTCTGTACACTGAAAGCTAGTGACATAATAGCTTCTACCCTTGGTCACACCCTGGACAATAGATGAAAGTTATAAAAGTGGTATGATAGTGACTCATATTGGGCCTTTTGTGGAATCCCCATCTTGAACTGCCAGATAATTGCAGCTCTTAATGAGCTGTTAATCATGCCAGGCCATCTGGAACACTGAGAAAGATTAGCACAAGGACTAGAACCTGCTAAAGTAGGGACATTTTAGCTGTGTTTACACAGTCACACTTGCACTGGAGTAACCCCATGCACTCGGAATGCTCCAGTGCATGTGTGCTGTGTAGACACATACCCGATCGGGGTAAGCTGCTCACTAAGATGTTCCCAGATTCTCTGTCAAGCTGGGAGTGCCAAGAGGAGCAAGCAGCTTACAGAGGCTTAAGTGGCAGTGTGGACATCTTGCACCACAGCAACTAACAGATATCCAGCTCCCCTGAGATGCATGGTCCCTCACCAGCACAGATTACAGCGGTGCAGAGAGGGGCCGTGTAGACAGACAAATCGCAGATGGCAAGTGGTTGGGACTGTACTGCTGCGGTTTGTATTTCAAGTGCTACTGCCATGTAAACATGGCTTTAAACTTCATCAATAGTCACGAAAAACCTGCATTAGTTAAAAAAGATAAGTAGAGGATTAGCTGCACTAGTCCTACTCAATTTGCACTAGGTTCTGGGCTAGTAAAAAAAATTTAAAATCAAACCCTGAACTTATCCTTTATTCTACTGCCACCTCCCATGCCGACCAGTTCACAACAATAACATTAACCTTACTGCTACATGACACCCTCCTGCAGATCGCCTGCACCTTCATAGCATAACTACTATCCCTGGTGCTAGTGGTAACCCACCCACAAGGTCGTCTGCCCAATTCAATAGTTGAGAACATTCAGTACTGCCAGTAGAAACACCCCCTCCCTCCGAGTGCACACCTTTTTTATATTTATCATTTATTTATCAAGTCTAGAATTACAAATACCTTTGAGCCATGGCTCTTTTACAAAGGTTCCATGTCAGAGAAATACAAATTATAGGGAACATCAAGACAGGCATTACAACAATGTGGACACTGCAAACGGAGTACAGATTAATACAGTTCAAGGGTAGCATTGTAACAAGGCAGCCAGTGGCATTTGTCAGAGAAAATAGACAACAGATAAGAAGTTCCAGAGTCATAGGGAGAGGGAAGAGGGTAGGGGGGGAGAAGGAATGTAGGAAGGGTGGCAGAGGTGAAAAGTGCAGCATTGGGTATACCAAGATGTGAGGTAGAATCCAGTGAGATGGGGGGGGACAACTCGAGCAGAAAGGGAAGTGGAGAAACAAGGTTAAGTTGGGCAGTCACAGGAGCTGTTGGTAGTGAGATAGTCCTGGAGCCTAGTTTTAAACATACCAATAGTTGGAGCAGAGGAGATGGTTGGGCTGAGGCCATTGAACCAGAGTGGTGCTCGATAAGCAAAAGAGCATTGTCCCTGTGAAGTGTGACAGTGGGGGACTTTCAGTAGCTGTAGCGTGGATCTCCTAAGGCACCATTTGTTAATTCGGTGTTGTAACAGAGTTGAGACCCCAGAAGGTGCAAGGCCAAGGTAGATTTTTTTGACCATGGAGCAGGTCAGAAACTTTATGCGGTTTGATAGTTGGAGCCAGCCGGTCTGAGTGTACAGGTCACATGTGTGGGTGAGGCGGTGAGCACCAGTGATGAGCCGACATGCTTTATTTAAGGCAGTTGAGCGTCTAAGGGTTGTGGTTGTGGCAGAGCCATAAATGATGAGACCATAGTCTATTACAGAGATCACAGAGCTCAGGACTGCAACCTTCAAAGCTTCTGGCGTGAGGTGTGGTCAGTGTTTGTAGAGGAGACCAAGCCGTGTATTACCAGCTCTAGCTACATTATCTACATGAAGTCCATAGGAGAGATTAGGGTCAAGCTGAATCCCTAAGTATTTGAAGGACACCACCTGATCAAGAGTGTTGCCCTGGGTGGTGGAGATAGCCAAGTGGTGTAGCTTGTGTGGGTTATGAGAGCTGCAGAAGAGCATAGATTTGGTTTTCTTGTCATTGAGGACCAGTTTATGATTAAGAAACCATGTCTCTACAGAACTGAAACCAAGTTGAAGGTTGTGTTGAAGGGTTGCAGGGTCTTTGTGAGTGGAGAATACAACAGCATCATTGGCATATAGTATGATCTGCTCAGAGCAGTGGTAAGGGAGGGAGTTTAAGAAAAGGCTAAAAAGGAGGGGGCCCAGTATGGATCCCTGTGGGACACACGAGCAAACAGGCAGGGTGTTAGAAACAGCGTCCGCAATTTTTACTCTCTGTGACCGATTTTCTAAGTAACTTTAAAACCAGAGAGAAGAGTCGGGTGATAGCCCGGCATTCAGTAGTTGGTGTATTAGTAGTCCATGGTGTACTGTATCAAAGGCCTTGGAGAGGTTAACGAAAACAGCCCCTGTGAGAAGGCCGTTGTCAAGGGATTTGTGCAAAGCTCCAGTGAACTCAAGAAGGGCTGTGGTGGTGCTGTGACCTTTCCAGAAGCCGTGTTGTTGTGAACAAGGTATATTGTATTTATCCAAGTGGTCGGTAAGTTGATCAGCCACGATGTGCTCAAGTGCCTTAGAGAGTGGGGGCAGTATGGAGATAGGGTGATAATTTGAGTGAATCGTCTTGTCCCCACTTTTATGGATGGGTGTCACAGTGGCTGTTTTCCATAGGTCCAGGAATTTTCCACAGCTGAGAGAGAGGTTTAGGATTTTTGTTAATGGATGAATTACCTCATCGAGGGTGAGCAACAGAAGCTTAAGGTCCAGGGTGTCACTACTAGATCTAGATTTAGAGATAGCTGCAGTAATATAGCGGCGAGCTATATTACTGCAGCACTTCTCCATGTTGCTAGTGGCAAACCTGCCAACGTACCCTCGTACGATTGCTATACACCCTCCAACCAACTACCAGCCTGGACTTTGGAGTGGGAAAAATCCACTGCATCCAGCATTCCCCTCCCATCCCAGGGCATGGGCCAAACCCCTCGCCCCATTCACCTTTGCAATGTTCACGGTGCTGAATGAGCATAGGGCGACCGGCATAGCCCTCCACACGCCTCCATGACCAGCCACCATATACGGGCAGGATGCTCACCTCATATTTATATGACTTGAAATGGCAGCCTGTCATGTAAATAAGAGGCGTGCTTCCACCTGCACATACAGCATTCAGCCAAGGAGCTGTGAGGAGGACTGTGCTGGTCACCGTATGTTCCCATGGCACCACTGACATTGCAAAGGTGAATTGAGGGGGTATGTCTGCTGCAAAGGAGTTCAGGGGGCATTTGACAACAGGAAGTGTTTTACTTACACTTCCAGGCTGGCAATTAGCAGGAGGGTACTAAGAATTAGCATCTGAGATGCATCCATTACAGACGGGTCTGACCATCAGAGAAGGGTGGCTCAACACAAGCACAATGGATGGTTTCATATTAAATAACAGCTTCACGCTGGGTTTTAACCACTAGCACTGTGGAAAATAATTATTTTAACATTAATGAGGTGAGCAGTGATTTGGGGGTGGGTGAAAGCTAGCACCACAGATAACATTGATATTATAACAGTGCTTGTGAACAGCTGAGGGTGGGTTCCAGAGACCAGAGGAGGTGGTTGTGCACCAACTGCAGCCAATGAACTGTGTAGCTACATTATATCTGGTGGCCACTAGGGCTGCCTAGAGTTTAGTAGTGGTTTTGTTCAATGGTACTTGCACAGCACAAAGCCACAGAAGATGGAGTGGTGCATCTATTCATGGCCATGCCTCTCCCCTGCCAGCAGTCTTACATTATGTTTAGTATGGACTGTAACCTTAGTTACCCATGCATCCACCCCATTTAAGTATGCTGTTCCAGTGGAAACCCCAGTTTGCACTGACAAAGACCAATTAGCTCTCATGCCTACTGTAGAATATCAGGACCAGGATATAATTTTCACATTCCCCTTCCAAAACAATTTTTTTTAAATGTATTACAAAATCACATTTCAGTCATGATTTTGTAAATGACACCTGACAAGTTCATTTGCTAGGGTACTAACAATTTTGGCACGGGTTTTAGACATCAACTGTGTCAGACTCAAGTTGAGGCAGAAAAGGGGTCTACATCCGGCACACTTGAGTTACACGCAAAAGTCACTATCCCAGAAAATTTGCAATGTGTGAGAAACTTTCTGGAGTGGCTGCAACAAGCAGCCCTGTGCATAGGAAAAGGGATGCAGTCAGAGACTGTGACACAGGGCTGGACTGCTTCTCTGGACAAGAGGGCATTGGACAGCTGAGATGCCCCAAGGAGTACCAAGCCCAGAAGATGGGCACAAATGGGTCAGGACCAGCAAGAATGTGGCACTAGGTGCATAACTGCAATAGGGCAGTGGCCATGTCCATTTACATTCCCCTTTACAACCACGGTGTTGTTCCAGCCATGCCAGGTTACACTCAAACCCTGTCAAGTCCCAATATGGAAATAGTCCGGTGGCAGTAGTATAGAGTCCCCCCTCCCCAACTCCAATTATTGAACAGTCCCCCTCAAAAAAAATTCCTGGTCTTACCACCCATACTGCTTCATTGCCCCCCCAACCTTCTCCAACCCAACAGATGGAGGGCACCCAGCCCACTCATCCTCTGTCCCCAATACGCATATGTAACTGGCACAGTCCTCCTCACACCACGTCGACCAGCTGCAGTATGTGATCACACAAACCACATAAGTGTACTGTTCACTTACACAGTCTGTGAAATTGCATTGTGCAGCTCATTGTGGTGGTGTGTAGAGGGCAGAGTCAGCTACCCGAATGCGTGTTAGCTGGAGGAGGAGAGAAGTGAGTTAGTGATCTCTATCTGTCTCATGTTGGGGGCAACTGACCACTACAGGGGGGAAGACCGGGAATATTTTTTTTTTACCCCTGGAGATCAAAGTTCGGTTTGGGGTGGGGTGGTGGGGGCCCACAGTACCACATGGGCAAATATAATTCTTCTTGCTCCCTCCTTGAAATGGCACTTCTGTCACTGAAGACTACGGATTTCAAGCATGAAATAATGCAACACATTACTGTTGTAATGTAGTTCCATAAGATGAATATCAACATCATAACATCAGTGTCAGTGGCTCAGCAGGTAGCACACTCACCTCTGAGGCCAGGAGATCAGAAGGCTGAGGAGTTCTATCCCCACACCAGGCACTTTGGTTAAATCCTAATACTGACACTGTAGTGCAGCATGGGGGGGAGCTCACTCCTGAGGTGCCGTTTTTCAGATGAGATGTTAAACCAAGGTCCCATCTGCCTGTTCTGGTCATAGTTCAGGTGGATGTTAAACATCCCTTGGCACTTCTCAAAAAGAGTAGGAGAATTTTTATTCATAACTTAAAGACAAAATGCATACAAACTAGTATTACTTCATACAAATCATAGAAAAAAATAAAAATGAGAACATAAAGAAGTATTTCATCATACAGAGGGTTCAGAGGGTTGTGGATGCATGGAATGGCCTTCCAGAGGAGGTTGTGGAGTCAAAAACAGTGGTGGAATTCAAGCATGCATGGGACAGTCATAAGGCAATTCTAGGGAGTGGGGGTGGGAAGAAGTAGGCTGCTGGTTAACTAGGATCTGCAGCTTATCCATTAGGTAGGGAAATGGGCAGACTGGGTGGGCCAAGTGGTCCTTATCTGCTGTCATAATCTATGTTTCTATGTTTCTATACAGTAACCCCAGACTTAAATAATCAATACTATGCACAAACCCCCCTCCCCACTGCAAGAATATAAAATGCGTCATTGAATGTCACTTTGAAATCTCAAAAGGTAATAGGAAAAGTACATTAATAATCATATTTTAAAACAACAAAATAAATGGAAGCAAACATAAAAAGGATACAAAAATTAACCACACCTCATCCACATAAAGTACTACTAATCTACAAAGTCAAAATGTTTCCAACATTTGTGCAGCATTACTGTGTCCGAAGTTGTAGCCTCTCTAGCTTTGAGGCCTTGAAGTTCTTGCTTTATGATATTATGTAGTTCCAATGCAGTAGTCTGCTGTTGCTGAAAAATAAAACCACATCTGATATGCCAGATCCCATACAATATAGAGACCGCAATATTATGTAAAGTGCCCTCATGATATTTCTTCCAGGACTTAGAATAAATACCATAATACAATTGCTGAGCAGAAAGTTCTTCGAGGGAGAAAGCTTTCCATCCTTCCTTCAGTATGTCCCAAAAATCCTTAATAAAGGGACACTCCAAATATAAGTGAGCCGTTGTTTCCATTACTGTAACACAAGAAGACCTTGAACAATATCATTCATTAATAGCTCTGTGCTTATGATTACCCCCGATATTAACCCTTCCATGCATCCCAAGCCACGTGATATCTCACATTTTCTATGGAATCCTTTTCTCCTGTAATTGCCTGGAAACCTGTTTTTGTTCAAGCTCAGAAAGATGTAAAAATGGCTACCCTTTAAAGAAATTTCCCAAAATGTTTAAA
The DNA here is from genome assembly GCA_016271365.2 of Neoceratodus forsteri. Taxonomy (NCBI): domain Eukaryota; kingdom Metazoa; phylum Chordata; order Ceratodontiformes; family Ceratodontidae; genus Neoceratodus; species Neoceratodus forsteri. The sequence goes on from CM057459.1 coordinate 66,493,117, forward strand.
TATATACCTGTTCTGAAAAATGTTAAGGTTTCTACACACCGAACATCCCATTTCTTAATGTAATCAAAGATTAACCCCCATGAAGCAATCAAAGTATATTTCCCTTTATTTTTATGAATGAAAGATCCCTCCTCCCATTCCAGTACCACTACCATCAGAGTAGGACATACTCACATACCCCAAAGGTTATCTATATTTTTAATCAAAGGGACCACACTGGAATAAAAAAAAAGTAGTGAAAAAAAAGACCAATGGGTTTGACATACTTACCCCACCTTCTGCTATCCCTTTATATAATATATTCTGTTTAACCGGGTTCAACCTACTTCCCCAGAAATACGGAAAAAACACACTGACAATGCAGTTTCTAATTGTTTAGGAATCAAAAAATATGGCTAACAAACAAGAACATAGGCAACAGAAATGACTTAATTAAAAAAAATATTTTTAACTTGCACATTCTCCAAGCATTCCATCTACTGACACTGGCTCTACCTTTATTCAAACACTGTTCCCAGTTATAAGTCACCATGTCATCAGATCCAAAAAATAGCCCCAAAATCTTGCAAGGGGCCATAGCCACTCTAACCTCTCCTATTTTTTGTTCCATCCCACCTTGCTCATGAACTTTGAGAAACACACTTTTCTCTAAATTTATATCAGAATCTGTAACATGCACCAGCCTCCTGAGTACCCTATATGCCAAAACACCAACTTGAGCATCCTTAACTCTTAAACACACATCATCAGCATATGCAATTGTTCTAATCTCTGTTGCCCCAGGCATCATGATACCATTAGCAGTGGAGATCTATTTACGATCCTAATAATAGGGTCCATTGTAAATAAATACAATAACGAGCTAAGGGGGTATCCTTGTCTAACCCCCTTAGCCAAGAAACATTCTTCCCTATCCACCCATTCTCATATGGTCGTACATATGTCTGTAACCAATTAATAAATGATTGTGATAGCCCATATACCTGCAAAGTTTGCCATAAAAACTCATGTGAGACACGATTAATGCTTTTGTTTGATCGAGACTCATTATGTACCCTGACACTGAATTTAAGGTACCTCTAACCATTAATTCTCTAAGTAAGATTAATGCATCCACTATATTTTGACCCGGTATGGAACTAAACTGAGATGGGTGAATTAAAGCCCCAGCTACCTTTGCCAATCTATTACACAGCAATTTGGAAAATATTTTGAAATCGATATTCAATGAAGTGATCGGTCTCCAGTTCTGCAGCTGTGTCTAATCTCCTTTCTTAAATAAAAAAAAATCATGAGCCCAGCATACATACTTTCTGTTATTCTATCTTCTGCTAAAAACACATTAAATAATGCCAATAATTCCCCAGAATAATGTTCTATAACACTTTATATAGCTCAGATAGAAAGCCATCTGAACCAGGTGCGGTATTTTTCTTTAGAGACTTAACCATTTCTACTTCAATAGCAGTAAAATCTAATGTCATAGAAAGTGCTTCTGCATTATCCAGCCTAGACGATACTGCTGCTTGTAATAGGGTTTCCGTCTACAATATGTCACCCTGTGAGGGCCCAAATTGTGTTTCTATATATGTTTCCAACATATGCATTATACCTCGATTATCAGTAAAGTCCCATGTTCAGATTGTAATGCAGTAAATTTCCCACCTGCTAGTCGAGCCTTACAATCTTCAGATGGGTTTACAGTCACTTTTTAACCCTGAGTTCCAAATTGCTGTTCTTTTTGTAGACAGATTTGCCTATTATATTGAAATAACAACATTTCCTGTTTGGTCTGTTAGATTTCTACCAAAAAGTAATTTTTAGAAGTGGCTTGTAGGGACATTAGAGTTTGTAGTTTGTCTCTCAAGCATAAATAATTCTGATTCTTTTTCTCTGCTAAGCATTTAAAGGTGTGTTTAAAATAATCCCCTAAGCATACTTTCATATCCTCCCACCAATTAATTATGGAATCATATAAAAAAAGAACAGTTTTCATATCCTGTAAAATTAGTGATATTTCCCATAGTACCTCCGGTATAGTTAAAACACTAGAATTAAGCCGCTAGTAACCTTTTTCCATTACCCTAGGAGGATTTGAGGAGATCTGTACACCAATAAGGGCATTGTCTGAAGTTTCTACCGGTATAGTCTGTATCCCAGAAATTGGCAGATCTTGGGATATGAACCAATAATTGATTCGAGATTTCCGTTTCTCTCTAAAAAAGGTATACTGGACGGAACTATTTTCTGGAAGGAGAGCATACTTTAAATATGCTTGACTTATTATGGACTGTAAAGCTGACATATCACAATAAGTTTTTGAGAGATTACGTACCCCTTAGTTAATATTAAAATCCCTCCCATAATAGTTGCCAGCTAATACACAAATAGGGCTGGATTTTACGTAATAAATATATCTGTTGTGCCTTTGTTTGAGGCCCATATAAATTTATTAACCTCCATGCTATACCCTGAAATAAAATATCCATTAGCATTGCTGTTCCTGGTTCGATATCAGCCAGTTTTTGTACTGCAACGTCTAAGCATTAAAACAAATGCCTAAACCTGAATATTGATCTACCCCGATGGACCAGTAATAAAGCCCTTGAAACCATTCCTTAGCAGCCTTCTGTACTTCCAAAACAGAATATAAATGAATATCCTGCAGAAAAAAAACATCATACTGGAGAGACTGTAATAATGAAAAGCAGGCTTTCTTTTTAAGTTTGATTAGATACTATTTGTGTTAAGGTTTGCTAGCTGTGGGGTAGAATGTAACTCCTTTGCCACTGTTTATTTTTTCTTACTACTTGAGCGAGTCACTCTCTTCTTAACTTTTGCTGGAACACTTTCTTGCAGTCCCATATCAGTAGGAGGTTCGCTCTGATAGATTGATAAGACACATCTGAGTCATCTTCATCCACAGTGTCACCCCAGCTTTGCATAATTTCAAAATGATTAGTTGTCAGAAAAGAGTCTATCAAAGCAGCTGTCATGTCCTGTTTTCTCAATTTGCATTGTTTGGGTACAGGATGGAACTCTGATCTCGATTATGTGACAACTTCTAGTTCTTGAGGTATCTCAGTAGGTGGAGGGGGAGGCATTGCAGCCGCTGTGTCCTCATCTGGGACTATCAAAGCTAAATTGTCTGTTGGGCAACTCTGTCCTAGGCTACCATGATGAGACACAGGCTCAGGTGCACTAGTTTTTTTTGTTGCTGTTCTCTTCTCCGTGAAGGGGTTGGGGTCTGTTTTTGTCTCTCAGAGGTTGGATGCCCTCTTGTAGCTTTATTAATATAAAAATCCTGTTCAGTATAATCCGATGAATTGTGGGCTGCCCATGGGTAGGAATAAAAAGTGTGATCTTCAGACCCACACAAATTACAAGTAGGAGGTAAATACAGTCTGAAGCTAAATGCCCCAGTGCTCCACAAGAAACACATTTTAGCTCATTACAATCTGAGTTTAAGTGTGACGTTAACCTGCATCTGTAGTAAAAGCGAGGCTGGCCATGGTAAAATAGTATGCCTCTATCTCATCCTAGATAAAAGCAGTTCGGCAGACTTTGAATATCTTGTTCCGTTAATTTTAATTAGACTGAGATTTTCCAGCCCCCTGTCTAAAACCCATTATCCTCTATCACTGCCATTGGTGAGTCATTAACTGTACATCTTGTATGTTGACTTCCTCATTCCTGAGGAGAATCGTGACCGTCCTAGCAGTAGGTTTCATAATGGGGATGGCTATAAAAGGCTTCCAGAGCATCGTATCTTTTACAGCATAATAGGACACCCAAAATTTGTCTAAAAGACCAGCAGATCTAAAGCTTACATCAAAATTGAGGTCCCCCGAGGCATGAATAAATGCATAGACCTCTGTGGGGGAGAAATGCAAGGAATCAATAATTAACTGTTTTCCTACGTAGTTGCAGTCCAGGGGAAAGTCCAGTCCACCTCTATATCATATGAAAACCACAAACCTGCATTTTGCTGCCTGTGCAGGTCTCTGAAATAAGCTAGCATAACTAGTAGATCTGTTTTGCTGTTCATTAAATTCTAACTATTTCTGGTGTCATGTCCATTACTTCATCATCCTCAGTATTATGAAGAACAGTACCTGTAAGTGCAAGTCTTGAAGATTCAGGCTTCCTTGCTGGGTTTACAGATATGCTGGAGCACCCTCTTCAGGCCTGTCAGTGAGCAACTGCTCAGCGTTGGGCACAGTAACCTGAAAGGGTGGGACCTCTCTTGTAATTCCAAGTAACGCAGGGCAGTCTTGCTGACCATCCTCAATGGGTAAATCGTTAAATTTATCCATCTGTGGCGAGGAGGTCCCATGATGTCTAGCTGATGTTCCACGCAATGGGATGTTTGGATCAGGTACCTATTTCCCATCTAAAAAAATCCATCCTGCTGACTCCAAAGCTGATTCTGAGGCCCATTCTATATCTTGTGCTGTGAACAGAAAAGTTTGAAAATCTTGTAAGTCATTAGTAACTTGGGCCACCTCTTCAAACACCAAAGTATTAGTGCCATTATGCAAACATTTTTTGACCATTGAAACCATTGGGCTTTGTATAGATCTTTTTCTCTTTTTGTCATCATTCTCTTTCAAGAAGTCATCATTCATTTCAGCTTCAGTTAACATGATCTCAAGCTTCTGTTTTTCCTTTTCCAAGTCCACTTGAAGTCTAAGATCTGCTTCTGCAGTAGCCATAGAAATATCACCTTGACTCTGGGACTGTACATGATCCTTCTCCACCACCTGTGGAACACAAGCTTCACCTCGCTCTAACTCCCCTGGCCTCAGCTCCTTCATGGCTGTAGCAGGAAAATGGTTCCCCCTACTGACGAGAAGGGGAATTTCCCCAGTGCCTTGGCCAAACTTCCCCCATTCACTAAAAATGCCACCAATGGCTTAATCTGGTTCAGTCAGTTGGCATTCATCTGTATCCCCGTCCCCCAGGTCACGCCTGAAAATAGGCAGAATTTGTCTAGTGCACTTACCCAGTAAACAAAAACTAAATAAATAAAAAATGAATAAATAAATGAAATGCTTTGTATATTGCTCCACACATTACAGAGGGCTTCATCAGTTGATATTACATTACCAATGTTAAGATATGTCCCTGATTCTGGACATTTGTCCCTGACTCTGTAATGCCCTGCCCATGATGTGCAAGGCAGGAAGTTTAGAGGCATGCCATGAGGGCTATATGCTGGAAGGTCAAAGTGTCTGACCTAATAAAACAGAAAGGAAAGAAAGGGAACATATAACAATGTACACCAGTAGTACTCAGTAGTCAAGTACAATAGGGTATTTACCAAATGACTAGAGGAAGGCTCATGTAGTTTGTATGTTCAGAAAGAAAAAGTTACTTACCGTAGTAACCTTGTTTCTCCCAGGGAATACTCCAATATTCATAACTCTTCTGCAGTAAGATATTAAGGTAGATCAGCCCAGAGATAGAATGTTAGCAAATGATGGAATCATTAGCATGAGCCACTTTTCAAATGCTGCCACCTATCAACTGCCTACATTCTATCCCTTCAGATTTTGTGGACACCTGGAAGGACAGGGTCCAATGTTTCAATATCTTAAAGAATTACAAATTAAAATTCCCATACCCAACCTCCAACTGGAGGAACAAACATATTCATATAATTATATTTTTGATAAACACACAATTCCCTATGTCAGAACCACCTGAAGAGGAGAAGAAAACAAAGAACAAAGTTCCAACAGAAAACAGAATGTAGCATACATAACCAATGTGCAGTATGGAATGCAGAGGCTACTGGTTCTTAATAGGGGAGGCAGGGTGGGAGAGTTATGAATATTGGAGTATCCCCTGGGAGAAACAAGGTTACTGTTGTAAGTAACTTTTTCTTTTCACCCCAGGAATACACCAATGTTCCTAACTCTTCTGCAGACTAAGAAGCAGTACCCTTTGGAGGTGGGAAGAACCTATTTTGGAAATAGGCTCCACAGAACAGCTGTACCAAACCTGGCATCTGCCCTAGCCTGCATATCCAAGCTGTAATGCTTGACAAATGTATGCACAGTATGCCCAGTAGCTGCTTTACAGATATCCTCCAAGGGGACATCCCTGGCAGCTGCCAAAGTGGCAGCTGTACCCCTTGTGGAATGGGCTCTAAGCCCTGCTGGGGCCTCTTTGCCCACCTTTGAGTAACGAAACTGAATACACTGAACAATCCAGCAAGAAATGGACCTCTTAGATGCCAAATGTCCCTTTCCCACATCCCCATCAGTGAGGAAGAGCTGTGTCCTGTCCTGCCTATGGGGCTTAGTGGCTGTCATGTAGTAGCTCAAAGCTTTCTAGATGTCCAGGCTATGCAACCTACGTTCACCAGAAGAAGAATGCTCAGTGAAAAACACTGGCAGAGTGACGGACTGGTTCAAGTGAAAATCTGAGACCACCTTGAGAAGGAATTTCCTATTAGTCTTGAGGACTACCTTATCTCTGTGAAAAGATATGTAGTCTTTTTCAGTGCATAAGGTCTGAAGTTCACTGATCCTTCTAGCTGAAGTAATGGCAACCAGAAACACTGTTTTCCATGTGACATACTTCAAAGGTGCTGAAAACATGGGCTCAAAAGGAGGGCTCATAAGTTGAGCAATATAAATGTTAAGATCCCATGCTGGGACTGGTTCTCTGACTGGTGGGTACATATGAGACAGGCCCTTAAAGAATCTTTTAAAGATGGGATTTGATGCCAGAGAAACAGGCTTGCCTGCTGAGGCATAGGCAGAGACTGAGGCCAAATGGATCTTTAATGTAGAAGTCTGCAAACCCATAGAATGCAGATAAACCAAATAGTCCAACACAAGTGGCACTCCTGCCTGTGCTGGCACTATACTTCTGCTGGAACACCAGATAGAAAACCTTTTCCACTTTATAGCATAGGTTTTCTTAGTGGAGGGTTTCCTATACCCCCTTAACGCATCCATGACCCCTTCAGAGAGGTGCAAATCTACACATTCTAAGTCCTGAAGTGCCAAGCTTTGAGCCTGAGAGACTTGAGGTTCAGGTATAGGAGCCTCCCCTGATTGGAGGTCAGAAGACTGTGCCTCCTGGGAAGGTGTATTGGTTTGTCCACTGACATGGATAACAGTAGGGGATACCATAGCTGTCTGGCCCAGTCCGGGGTTATCAAAACCATTGTGGCTGCTTGAAGCTTGATATTCAGTAGTACCCTGTACACCAGGGGAAATGGAAGCAGTGCATACAGGAATTTCCCTGACCAATCCAGAGTGAGAGCATCTGGGGGACTGATCCCACTGCTGGAGGTCTGCAACAGTACTCTGGTAGGTGGTGACTTTGATGTGAGGCAAAAAGATCTATCTCTGGAATACCCCACCTCCTGAATAGAGTCTTCACCACCTGCTTGTTCAGTGACCATTCGTGATGGACCTGACTGATTTGGCTTAGATCATCTGCCAGGACATTGTCTTTGCCTAGCAGGTGAATAACCTGCAGATAGGATCACAGAGAGTATGCCAAGGTCCAGATTCACATTGCTTCTGTGCAGAGAAGGTTTGACATTGTTCCCCCATGCTTGTTTATGTAATACATGGTGGTAGTGTTGTCTGTTCTGACTTGCACTACCTTTCCCTGTATCAGTGTTGCAAAAGCTTGCATTGCCAGAAACACTGCCCTGAGCTCTAATAGGCAGATATGTAGAAGAGTCTGCACTTGACCAAGTGCCCTGGGTAGCGTGCTCTGCCAGATGAGCCTCCCATCCTAATAGGGATGCATCTGTTGTGAGAACCACTGATGGAAGCTGTCTTTGGAAGGAAACCCCTTCTCTGAGGTTTGCTTCCTCCTTCCACCACTGGAGGGCCTAGATGAAGGTTTTTGTTACAGGGACAAGTTCTGAGAGAGAATCCTTTCTTTGGCACCAATGAACTCTTAAGTGAAATTGGATGTCCCTCATCTGCAACCTGGAGTCCAGGACAGTGCCTGTGGCAGCTGCCATGCGCCGCAGGAGTTGAAGGAATTGCCTTGCAGGTCTCAGAACATTTAGTCTGAAAGAACCTGCCAGCTGCAGAATGCTTCTTATCCTGTCCTTGGGTTAAAAGGCTCTGCTGCTCCTATGAACTGCAGAATTTGTGAAGGAAAGAGAACTGATTTCTTTAGGTTTAAAAGAAATCCCAGATACTCCAACAGTTGCTGAGTGAGTTTAAGATGCCCTGTTAACTGCTGTGGTGACTTTCTCACCACCAGCCAGTCATCTAGATAAGGGAATACTGAGACACCTTGTCTTCGGAAGTGTGCCACTACCACAACCAAACACTTTGTGAACACTCTTGGGGCTGAAGTGAGACTGAAAGGTAATGCTGAAAACTGATAATGACCTGAAGGAAGTCTGAACCTGAGATACTTTCTGTGAGACTCCCTTATGGGGATGTGGAAATATGCATCTTTTAGATCCAATGATGCCAGCCAATCTCCCTTTTGGAGTGCTGGTAGAATCAGAGATAATGTAATCATTTTTAATTTTGGTTCCGTCAGGAACCTGTTGAGGACCCTTAGGTCTAAGATAGGCAGCAACTCTCTATTTTTCTTTGGTGTAAGGAAATATCTTGAATATAATCCCTTTCCCCTTTGCTTTGGAGGAACTAGTTCCACTGCCTTTAGTGGCAGTAGGTGCTTGACCTCTTTTTCCAGCAGCTTTCTCTCTGAGAGATGCTGGCTTGAAGACTCTGTTTTTTGGAAGGAAAAGGACTTGAAACTTAGGGACAGCCCCTGACCCATTATTTCCAGAACCCACTTGTCTGTGGTGATGTTTCTCCAGTTCTGGAAATAATAGACCAGTCTTTCCCCTACTGGAAGAGGAGAGGCAGCCTGATCTAGGAAGTCAGGAATCCTGCTTTGACTGGGGCTGTGACTGGGTACCATGCCTGGCACCCCTCCTGCCCCTAACGCTAAAGTAACCCTGCAGTGGATACTGGGGTGCCTGAGGGACTACCATGGCCTGATAAAAAGGCCTGGAATGAAATTGCCTGCCCCTGCCTCCCCTACTAAAGGGTCTAGAAGAGGTGGAGGGCTTCTCCTTTGGAGAGTTACTCCAGAAGGTGGCCTTATATTCGTCCACCTTCTTTAGATAGGCCTCTGTATGGCTGCCAAACAGGGAGGTACCCTCCATAGGAAAATCCAGAGCTTTATTCTGGGTATCCTGTATAAGGTTTGTGGCTCTTAACCAGGCAAACCTTCCATGTGCAATGGTATTAGCCATCCACCTAGCAGCAGTCTCATTAGTATCTGCTGCCATTTGAAATTGGTATTTGGCAGCCTCCAAACCAAACCTAGCTGTTTCAGCTAGGTCTGCAGAAAGAGGAGAAGGTGCTTGCTCAGCCATGGCCAGAACAGACTGCCAGAGAGTCTTCTGGTACTGGGCTGCATAGGCTTGATAGTTAGCCTGCCTGATGGATAGAGAGGCTGACAAGTAACCTTTCTTGGCCATACTGTCTATTTTATGAGAGTCCTTCTCTGAAGGGTGGGAAGCCAGAGGGACTTTTGCCTTGTCACAAGCTGCAGCTTGCACCACCCCCTGGTGGTCAGGGTATGAAAACCAAAATTCAGCCCATGTCCTGTCAAGCTGGTACGTTTTATCCAACCTTTTTTCTAAAGGAGGGACAGACCCAGGAGCCTAGAGGAGTTTTAAAGCATCTCTTTTAAAGAATTTATTTATGGGGAGTAAAAGCTTCTTAGTAGGAGTTAACCCCATCATCTCCAGATACTCAGCCTCCTCCTCATCCTCTACAGCTTCAGAGGTAGGGATGTCCAAGGCATCAGCAATTTTCCTGACAAAGGAAAAATAAGAAGAAGAATATTCTATAGTCCTGGGAGGAGAGCCAAACTCCTGCTCAGAGAAGACCTCAGGCTCTATAGGCTCACCTTCTTTTTCCTCCTCCTCCTCCTCCTCCTTTCCATGCTCAGGAAGAGAGGGTGTATTGGGGGTTACAGTAGTCTGGACTGGGGACTGTAGAACCACAGGCAGCAGACCCTGTAAAGTTTGTATAATTTAAATAGCTTGTGCAATTTCCATAGCAGAAGACACAGTTGCAGGCACCTCAAAAGTCCCCTTTTCAGTAGGGGGTTAAGTGTGCTTGGTTTTCTTCAGCTTCTTTGCTGGAAACGGAGAGCTAGCCAGTTCATCTGATCTTTTGTACCCATATCAGGGGTAATAGAAGCTGTAACTGTGGTTTCACCCACACATCCTGAGGGTTTCAGCTGGTCGGAGTCAGAAGGACCCTTAAATCTTTGTTTAATCTCTCCAGACATTTCTCATGCATCTTCTCAGGGAAAGATTTACAAATCTCACAGTTTGTTTTGAGGTGATCAAACCCAAGGCAAAAAAACACAAATAGAGAGTTTATCTGCCTTAGCAAACACCTCACCACACTCTGTACAGTTCTTAAAACCAGGTTCTCCGGTTCTTTTCTTAGGTTTTTCTGACAGTGCTAGAAACACAGCAACCACTAAAGAACTGACAGAAAAAAGTATTTAAATTTTAAATTTAACAACTGTTTTGTCGGCTGCGGTTGGTTCAGAAACCGATCAAGAGAACCGATCGGAACCCAGAACCGAGAAAAAAGGTAACTGAGGGATTAGTTCGGTAATAGAGGTTATCAGTTACAATAAAAATGAAAAAAACTAAACTTTAAGTAAAAACAAAACATGAATAAAGGGGAAAATCCCTGAAAACTAACTAAAGAAACCTCGGTTTCTCAGCGGCTATCCCGAACTGTGAGAAACCGAGTAAAATCTAATAAACTAAAAACTAAAGTAACGGTTAATAACTTTAACAAAGATAAATGGCAGCAGACGAAAATAAACACAGAGGCCCAGATATTCAAAAGGGTTGCGCATGACGCAACACATGCGAACCCACTGATGCACCCCGGTGTGATATTCAAACGGGGATTGTGCCTGGCACAAATCTGGCGCGCCAGAGCGCATCAGCAATGTATGCAGCGCAGGTGGGGGTGCCCATGCATACCTGTACATAATGGATGTGCTGATCCATGCATGCACAACCCCTACTTGCCGCACACAGGTGAGCCAAAAAAAGGAACAATGGCTGGCCACCCACTGGTGAGCTGCCATATTGCAGGGTGCAACACGGCAGCTGCCACCTGTGGGTGGCCACCCGAGCTCTGGCTGCACCGCCGTGGCGGCGCCTCCCCATGCCCGATCATGGGCATCTGTTTTAAAAAAATCAAGTCCTATCTCCCTGGTGGTCCAGTGGAACACTGTCAGCCTGATCGCGGGCTTAAGTAAAAAGAAATTATGTCCTATATCCCTGGTGGTCCAGTGGACCTCTGTCAGCCTGATCGCAGGCTTAAGTAAAAAGAAATAAAGTCCTATATCCCTGGTGGTCCAGTGGACTGCTCGCAGCCTGATCGTGGGCATTAGTAAAAAGAAATAAAGTCCTATATCCCTGGTGGTCCAGTGGACCACTCGCAGTCCGATCATGGGCATTAGTAAAAAATAAGTCCTATATCCCTGGTGGTCCAGTGGACCACTCGCAGCAATCATAGGAATCTGTATTAAAAACATAAGTCCAATATCCTGGTGGTCCGAATTTACCCCCCCTCCACCCCGCCCACTGATCCCCCACTAGCCCGCTCCCCCGGTCACGCGGGTGGCAGCACCACCTGCCTGCAGCTCCGCCACCCACTGACTGACACTGTAGGTAGGGCTGTATGCCCATTGGTCTGCAGTGTGAGCCAATGGGCGTGCAGCCCGTATTGTACTACACAGTCCAGATATGTGAATGATGATCCATTCACATATCTGGACTGTGTAGTATGGTACAGACTGCACGCCCATTGGCTCACGCTGCGGATCAATGGGCGTACAGCCCTACCTACAGTGTCAGTCGGTGGGCAGCGGGGCAGCAGGTGGATGGGGTGCTATCACCCACCGCTGACCAGGGGGGAGCAGTGCGGTGGGGTTCAGTGGATGGGTGGGGAAGGGGGTACCACTGGATCACCAGGGATATTGGACTTCATGTTTTTAATACAGATTCCTGTGATCGGGCTGCAAGAGGTCCACTTGACCACCAAGGATATAGGACTTTATTTCTTTTTACTTAAGCCTGCGATCAGACTGCGAGCGGTCCACTGGACCACCAGGGATATAGGACATAATTTCTTTGTACTTAAGCCCGTGATCGGGCTGACAGCGGTCCACTGGACCATCAGGGAGATAGGACTTTATTTCTTTTTACTAATGCCCGCGATCGGGCTGTGTTGCACATTGCCTCGCTGTGCAGGGGGTGTCGGTCCCTGATGGCCGCTGCCTGGCAGGGCGCCAGGCACAAGTCGCCAGGGATCAGAGCACCTGCATGTAAATGGGGCCATAATGACATGCAAATGGCCCCATTTGCACCTTGCATACATTATGGCTCCATTTGCATAAGAACCTTTGAATATCGTGGTTGTTGCACATAGCGCAATGGAACTTGCACTAACGCATCCCCCTGCTCCACTCTGGCCACTTGCGCTGGCACAGTGCCAGTGCACCATGTGCACTGCAGGTGGCCAGGGTGTGATATTCAATGATGCTGTGCCATGGCGCAGCTCCGTTGAATATCGCCCAGTCAACACCCCTGCGCAGCCAAGTTGCACTGTGCCCAGGCTTGCACCACAGCCTGGTGCAGTCTGAATATCCAGGCCACAATACTTAAGTATAAGTTGTTGCTTATGTCTTCTCTAATGAAATGAGTAGGAGCAAACCTCTGAGCATCTTGTCCTGACAGGTGGAGACAGAAATCTGAAGGGTTAGAATGTAGGCAGTTGATAGGTGGCAGCATCTGAAAAGTGGCTCATGCTAATGATTCCATCATTTGCATAACGTTCTATCTCCAGGCATATTAGGATATTCCTGGGGTGAGAAACATTGCCCATAAGAACCAAGAAATAATAGACTGAGCTGACGTAATAGTGTGGCAACAGCAGAGCTGCTAGCTCTGCCAATGACTCAGGTTCATGCTCCAAATTTAGAGCATCAATGGATGGAAGAAGGACTGAGCATCACAGAGGAAGCTCACCTCTTTCTCTAAGGGAGTGGGGTCACAGTCTTTGCTACACTAGCTCTACATGTGTGGCAACGGGTGGAAGTGGAGCCAAGAGCCTGCAGAGGTGGCAGTGTAAGGGTTCCATGGCAAAGCCATGCAACAGCACGTCACAATGTGTAGTGCTTGGTTCTCCTGAAGCCAGTCCATGCAGAGAAGAAAGTAAGAAAGACCTTTTTAGCCCTCAGGCTAAGTCTAACTTGTTGAGGGACCCCCACCCCCAAAAAAAACAAAAAACTGATGGTATTTTGAGAGGGGCTACAGCCACATAGCCTCCAGATAATACCCACCATGTTACTCTCGGGATCTGAGCCACCCTCCGTTGTCCCCCCCCCCCAAATCAGGTTGATGGACTCCAGAGAAGTCACTATCACCAAGCCAATGAGTCCCCAACCACCATGGTTCTCTTGGGTGCTGTGCCACCCTCTAATGACCCCCCCCAAAACTGGGTTGATGGTCTCCAGATGATTCACTGTCACTGAGCCTCAAAGGACAGAGCTGCCGGGAGTACTCCTAGCCTCTGCACAGCACTCTGAGGGACCCCCACTGGATTAATTATCACCAGCAGGGTCACTGTCGCTGAGCATCGGAGCCCCTAGCTCCTTGAGGACAGGCAAGTCATGAGGAACTGGGAGGCCACAAGTGCAGGGTCATGGGTGTTGGGGCTGGGGGCTCCATATCAGTACAGTGATTTAATAATAGTGACCACAATTTCAGTGACTTTATAATAGTGAAGTCAGTACTGGTGAACAGTCATTTCAGTGCACGTCATTCCAGCACATTTATTTACAGCTGAAACTCCAGTCTCTCACTTAGCTCACAGTTCCCGCAGCTGCACCAGACACAATTTGCTCATGCTGCACCTCTGCCATCCATTGTTCTTCCTACAAAACAACCAATACAGCACCATATATTCAGATGGGAGGCACCGAGCCATGTATTAAACCCATGGTGCCTCCCTTCTACTGGGCTAATTACTGGCTCTAATATTGCAGGGGGGCCTATTTTACCTCAAGACTCGAGACTAGCAGGCGATTCAGACCAAAACAGACAGGAGGGTCACCCTGTTTGTCTTCTGTTCACATATTGCACTTCGAGGTTTGGCATTGTGGGAGCAAAGGGCCTAACCTGCAGAATGCGTTTGTGACAGATCGGATATAGTTCTTTACTTTTTCCATCACTGCCTTATTTTCCGTGTGAGCTGTTACTGTAATCAATCTGACACACTGGACTGTTAATGCTCGTGTTACCAAATACTTTTAAATCGCACCGCTGCCAACCAGATCAGTCACAAACACACTCGGCAGGTCAGGCCCTCTGCTCCCACAGTGCCAAACCTCGAAGTGCAATATGTGAACAGGATACCAACAGGGTAACCCACCTGTCTGTTTTGGGGCTGAATCACCTACTAGCCTTGAGTCCTGAGGTAAAATATAAACCCTTTTTCACTAGCACACCCAGTTAACAGGATCAGATACCGCACCCTCTTCAGGAAAATGCAGTGCAATACTTCACCCAGTGGGCACCCAGCCTGGTTCACAGTTCTACCCTGTTGACTCAGTTTGAGACCTAGGTATTTTCTTAATGTAGCCACTTAGTAACACATTTAAGCCACTAACAGTTTTGTCAGAATTATCCAATACTGTCTCAGCATTCACATACAAAAGAAAAAAAACAAAGCAGGATTAAGGAAACTAAAACGTTTACTGGAATTTAAAAAATAGTACATACAGTACATACAAAACATAGAACATATAACATAAATACTTACCTTCAAAATAAATTGGAAATTACAGAAGCAAAACGCCTGGTACTTAAAGTTCTAGTTCTAACTAAGTTTCAGTTTGATGTTATCTATTTGTGACAGAAGTGCCTTTTTTTCCCATAACACAGTGTGTGTGTGTGTTCTCTTAGAAGTTCAGAAATAGATGTGACCACTCCTTTCAGCCAGAGTGATGATAAGCTAGAATGCCCTTCCCATCCTGTGAGGTCACAGCTCATGAGGTCACTGTTAGTCCTGCAATTAATTTGTAACCTGACCAAGTATATCCAAAAGGGTGTCATTTTACTGCTGGCTAGAAATCTGTAAAGTTAGCAATATCAGAATATGACAGTCTCTTTGATCAGAGCATTCACCTTTGAGCCTTAGAAAACACATCCTGACAAACAGTTCTTTTCTAGTGGTGAGAGATGTAACAGATAGCTATTAGAATTTTTCCCTTCCTAGGATGTCATAAAAGATGCAGACATCTATGGCTTCCGGGACTTCAAAGTAATTGAACTTTTACAATGTGTTATATAACAGCCAACGCAGACATGACAGGATATGTCAAAAGGAAGCTTCTTAATTAATTCATTCACTGGGTTGGTGTTCCTATAGCCAATTGTTCTCAGCAAGCCAGGGCCTTTGGGGTCAAAAGGTGTGGCCTCTTTAAAAGCTACTGGCTGCCATTTCCCTAAGCAGACATTCAAATAAACATATATTTATATCACAAATATAATCATAACTAGTAGATGGTTAACACATTACAGGGGACACCTTCTCTGAGAACATTTAGTTTATTTTTTTAAGAATTTTACCAGGAAGGCATGATGAGCAGAGTACTGCTCGATTCCAGATGCGTTCTGGGGACAGAACAACAGTACACAGAGGAATATGGTAATAAATACAGCAGTGGTAAAATATATGGAACATAATAAAGGTACAGCAGTGAAAATGAGGACAAATGCAGACTTTTACAAACAAAATAGTGCAGCTATAACAGTGCGGCACATAAACAGAGGGAGGTGCAACATGAAACTAGCGCTTGACAACCTAAGATTGATGAAGGTAGTGACACAGGACAAGCACAGGAGGAGTAATTAGCTCAAGTGCTGATGATTTGTTAGACACATGAGCAGGTGGAGGAGAAATGCACTGAGAGAAGACCGTTCAGGTACTGGGAAGGAGAGATGCACCGAATGTCTAGAGGGGAGGGAGCTCCATAGCTTGGGCATTCGGTAGCTGAAAGCAGCTTGGCATTTTGAGGTGGACATATGGGGAATATGTAGAAGACACATGTCTTTTTGTCTGAGCTCATAGGCGGGGGGGGGGAGTGGACGGACAGGACCGAGGCAAGGTAGGTGAGCAAGGACTGATCCCAGAACTTGGCAGCGAGGCGTGCGCAGTGTGAGCATCTGTGGTCCTGTAGGGAGGGCAGGCCCAGGGACTGATAAAGGGTACAGTGATGGGTTGAGTAGGGGAAATCTAGGGCAAAATAGCAGAAGGAATGGAAGAGGGAATCCAGTCTGGTCAGGGCAGACTTGGGGGCAGCACTGTAGGCCACATGTCTATGTTCTTCCACCATGGTAGATCCTGAACTAACTTTGGAGTGACTGGGATGATCCAATGAGGCCATTTTATGGTGCCATTACCTTCTTAGGTACTGAACATCCCTTATTTGTAGCCAAGTCCATGGTATAACAGCTGTTGTCGATGTCTACTGTATATGTAGAGCCCCTTGAAAAATCTTTTTAATTTTTCATAAGTTTTCTTTTTATTTCTTGAATTTCTTGTTATTTCTTTTTATTCATTGAAGCCCACATATTCAAAGGAGATGTGCTGTGCAAAATGGAGATGCATGGCACATCCCAGAAAATGCACAGAAGCGCGATATTTGAAAGAGAGAGACATGTTGCAGATTTCTGAATGCACGATCGCACAGACATAATGTATGCAGCACAAAAAAAGGGGGCAGGCACCTGAATATGCCGTGCAAGTGTATATTCAGTCAAAATGTGCAGTGCATGTGTCGCGCATCCCAAAACTGTGCCGTGTGAAGTTAGGCATGTAAGGGGATGGCCTAAATCATCTGGCCACCCACCCACCCACAGGCAGGCTGCAGAACTGCAAATAGGTGGCCCTGAGACAGTCCTCAGAGATGCACCAGGATGTGCTCCAGGCACCCACACACAGAAGTCATGTCATGATGGTAGTACCCAAAGCCACAGCTGTGCTGTGCCAGCTTACCAGGCACCTGCTTGGTGCCACCGGATGACACCACCAGGATGGCCCAGTCAGCCACCCCCCACACCACATGCAGGTCAGGGACACCCAGTTGCCACATGTTAGTCAAGTGCTCCCCAAGCACACAAGTGGAGCAGACAGCTACAATACAGCACATGTACCAGGTGCCATGGCCTGCACCCATGTGGCCATCAGAGTGCCACCCAGTGGAGGCATGTGCCTGTGGTGGTGTCTGGGACAACGGTGCACAGGATGCGTGGCGGTAATGGTGGCAGCATGGCATAGGTCAGGGACAGCCCAGTGGCACACACAAACACACACACACAGTGGAACACCATAGGTGCACACAGCACACCCGTGCCAGACCCATGCCATCGGGAATCACATACTTGTAACCGATGCCATCAATGCAATGTGACAATGCCATAGGGACCCTGTATTCAGGTCACTGTGGTGTACTGGTGGTGGACAGTGCACAACTGGGAGCAGCGTGGGGCAGGGGTGGCACCACCTGCAGCCTGGAAGTGGCAGGGGCATGCCCCAAGGACACCAGACCCTTCCAGTGTTGTGCATGTGGCCTCCTAGGGCACGGAAATGACAATGGGTAGTAGCACTGAAAACCTCTCAATTGTCACACTGTATGGGGTATGGCACCCACGTTATCACTCAGACACCCTCTGACCCATATAGAGTGGGTGACATTATACACTGACCAGTGAAACTATTATGTAAGACTGTATGATAAAATGAGATGCTAGGTATCAGCACACAGTAGCAACAGTGGTGCACTTATTTTCCACAGTCTTCCAAGCTTGCACTGTCATGTTTGCTGCTGTGTCACACAGTCTGACCAGCTGTCATAAAATGGCATACATTTGGGTGCTAAGGGGTTGGGGTGTATGTTGCACTGTACTCGGGCCAATGCAGTCCACCTACGCACAACCATGCATTCTCACCAGCCTGCTAGGCTGCAGTAACTCCTGATCACCTTGTGGAGTGGTGGTGCTGCCCTGTAATGCTGGAACTGAAAATGCCACTGGTATGCAAATTTCCTGCATACATTCCAGTAATGTGACGCAAACGTGCTGTTTGGGCGCTGATTGTGCAATGAGGCCATTTGCATATCATGGGTGAATATTGCAGATCTGAGCACTGCACAAGTGGCTTTGCATCACGCACATCCATATGCGCTTCACTGGGCTCTGGGCACCTGACATCCTGCACATCTTGCAATGTGCGATCATGCATATTTAGGATATTCAGCTGCACAATGCAATCGTATATTATGGTGCAACTTCTGAATATACCTTTATTTTGTGTCGCCACAGTTGAGTTGCACAGCACAAGCACTTGCGCAATGTAGCCCGCCACATTTGAATATGGGGCCCTGAAAACTTAGTTTTATTTCTTGTTATTTATTTATTTATTAGTTTTTGGTAACCGGGTAAGTACACTAGGCAAAAAAAAAGCCTACTTTCAGGTACGACCTGGGACAGCACAAACTGTGAAATACAGCAATGACAACAGTAAGGTATCACAGTGACAATCAATTGAAACATAATGAGGATAACTGTCAGGACAACAATAAGTCAGCAGCATAGATCACAGAAGTTATACAAGACATGGATAACAGTAAAAAAACAAGTTAGAGTAGAATGACAATTACAGCATGATAAGCAGATCGCACATCAAATCACATTTACATTCATAAAATATCTCAAAATTACCTTATAAACACTAGAAATCACATTCCTAGCATACTACATTGTATTAAGCAGCATTATGTTATGGTCTTGAAAGGTTTTGTAAAATCAGACAGTTCTGCTGCCGCTTCCTTGTGGACCATCTCTGTGGTCATAACGGAGCCTAAACAACAATTGCTGCAACCATTTATTTAGTTTTTGCCCAAAACACAAGCAATATTTTTAACATGTTTTTTATTTTAATTTTATTCCTTTTTATACCTTGAATTTCTTGTTGTTTCTTATATAAGAAAAACGTGGGTCGCTACCTATATGCTGCAGATATTTCTGTGAAGTTTTTTTTGTCCCCTGGTAAGTATGAGTTTGCACAGTGAATCTCAATTTTTCCAGAGTACTCTTTATCACAGCTATGGACTAAATTATTTCCTCCTTTGTTTTCCCAGTTATGAGCCAGTCATCCAAGTAAGGAAAACTCCCACACTTTTCCTTTGCAGATGTGCTGCCACTATAGGCAGGTACTTTGTGAACACTCTTGGTGCTGAGATTTGTCCAAATGGCAGTACTAAGACTTGATACTGGCCCTTGTCTAATCGGAACCTCAGGAATTTTCTGTTGCTTGGCTTTATTGGAATATGAAAGTAGGAATCTTTCGGATCCAAGAACCCTAACTCTTCTCCTCTTTGCACAGATGTCATCACTATTCCCAATATCACCATTCTGAATTTTTTTCTGTTTCAGGTGCCCATTCAGAAACCTTAGGTTCAGAATGGGTTGCCATCCCCCATTTTTATTTTTGGTGAGAAATTATCTAGAAAACAGTCTAAAGGGATGGCA
Source organism: Neoceratodus forsteri (assembly GCA_016271365.2). Classification (NCBI taxonomy): domain Eukaryota; kingdom Metazoa; phylum Chordata; order Ceratodontiformes; family Ceratodontidae; genus Neoceratodus; species Neoceratodus forsteri. The sequence goes on from CM057459.1 coordinate 66,512,765, forward strand.
TTCAGAAACACAGAAACATAGAAATTGTCGGCAGATAAGGACCACTAAGCGCATCCAGTCTTCCCGTAGGCCCTATACATTGTATGTGGCCACTGACCCTATGTGATCAATGGCTTTTCATCACTCCCTTCCCTCTCAAGCTTCCCTGGTGCCTGTCCCATGCACGTTGAAACCCCTCCACTGTGTTTGCCCTCACTATCTCCTGTGGCAGACTATTCCAAGCATTGACTACCCTTTCTGTGTAGAAAAACTTCCTCACATTACCTCTCAGTCTACCCCCTTTCAATTTCATATTGTGCCACCTTTTTTAGTACTTTCTCTACACTGGAAAAGGTTCCCCACCTGCACCTTGTTTATGCCCTTGAGGTACTTAAAAGTTTCAATCATGTCCCCCCGCCATCTCCTCTCCTCCAGTGAGTACATATTGAGGTCACTTAGTCTCTCCTCATATGTTTTGTGGTGCAAGCCCTGCACCATCTTTGTCTCCCTTCTCTGGATAGTCTCCACCTTCTTTATATCCTTGCACAGGTGTGACCTCCAGAACTGTATGCAGTACTCCAGGTGAAGCTTTACCAATGTTTTATACAATGGCATCACCACCTCCCACCTTCTGCTAGTGATACCCCTGCATATGCACCCCAGCATGACACTGGCCCTCCTTGCTACCTTTCTGCACTGCTTTGATACCTTAAGGTCATCAGAGACGATAACTCCTAGGCCCCTTTTCTCTTTGGTGACAGTCAGCTCCTCCCCTCCCCAACCTGTAGCTCTCCCCAGGGTTCCCTCTACCCAGGTACATTATTTTGCAGTTCTTTGCATTGAACCTCAATTGCCACATCTCTGAAAATCTTTCAATCTTCTCCAGGACCCTCTTCATTTTCGGCACCCCTTCTGGAGTATCCACCCTGTTGCAGATCTTGGTGTCATCTGCAAACAGGCAGACCATTCCTTCCAGCCCCCCTGCAATGTCACTGATGAAGACATTGAACAGGACTGGTCCTTGTACTAATCCCTGTGATACCCCACTGGTCACCCCCCTCTGTTAGAGTGTACCCCATTTACCACCACCCTCTGTTTCCTGTCTTTTAACCAGTTACTAACCCAGTTTACCACCTTGTCTTCTATGGCCAGACTACCCATCTTGTTAATCAGCCTTCTATGTGGGACGGTGTTGAAGGCTTTGCTGAAATCTAGGTAGGCAATGTCTACCACCCCTCCCTGATTTATTTCCCTAGTCACACAATCAAAAAAATATATTAGATTTGTTTGACATGACCTTCCTGCTGTGAATCCATGTTGACTCTGATCCTGAGCACCTCTGGATTTCATATGTGCCGCTATCCTTTCTTTCAGCAGTGTCTCCATGATCTTTCCCACCACTGAGGTGAGGCTGACTGACCTGTAGTTCCCCACCTCCTTCCTACTGCAGCTTTTGTGCAGTGTGACTACATGTGCCCTCTTCCAGTCCTCTGGAATGCCCCCCGTAGTGCGTGACTCTGTTATCAAGGCCATCAGAGCCACTGCTAATTCCCTTTGCAGCGCCTTTAATATCCTCGGGTGGATGCCATCTGGCCCCATGACCTTATCCACCTTCAGCTTTGTGAGTTCTTCCAGAACTCTCTCCACTGTAAATGGACTGGTGTCCACTTCCTCTCCACTGTAAATGGACTTGTCTCCACTCCCCCCCATTGCCTCTGCAACCCAACTGTGGTCCTTGACCCTCCCCCTCCTTAGTGAATACTGAGCAGAAGTATTTGTTCAGTATTTCTGCCTTGTTCAGATCCCTCTCCTTACACTCTCCCTTCTACCCTTTGAGCCTCACAGTTACCCCTCCATTTTTGTCTTCTTTCACTGATGTACCTATAAAATGCCTTATCCTCTTTGTTTACAGACTGCGCTAAACCCTCTTCTGTCTGCACCTTCACCCTCCTAACAACCTTCCCTGCTTCCCTTAGACATTCAATGTACACCTCCTTGTCCTCATCCCTTTGGCTCCCCTTATATTTCCTGAAACTCAGCCTTTTAGCCCTGACTTTGTCCCCCTCCTCTTTATTTATTTATTTATTTAGTTTTTGTTTACCGGGTAGGTGCGCTAGCCAGTAGGTGACTATTTTCAGGCATGACCCGGGAGAGTACAATACATCATAACACATGGAAGCAACAATACAATTGAGGCAACAACCATACAAGTACATTCCAGACATATAGAGGCGGTTCCAGCTAGTCTAACATGATTTAGGCTATACTAAGCAGTGACCAGCAGGCCAAGAGCAAGGAGGTGTTTACAGGGAGTGTTGGTACAGGTAAGGGGTAAGGAAGGAGTATAGAGGCCAAAGGACTGCTACGGCTTTACCGGGGAATGCGTATGGAGACTGCTGGGTTGTGGTTCCCCAGCCAGGCAGGATGATGTGGAGTGACAGGGAAGGTGCAGGCAACAGGAATAGCGGGAGAAGTAGACGGCCAGTGCATATCAGGAGGGGGGGGTGGGCCATATATGGGAAACATATAGAGCACCCAGCAGCGAGAAAAGTCAGGAAGAGGGGTAGAAGGAGCCATAACCTGGCGGCCGGCAACAGCCAGCCTGAGCAGCAGCAGGGGGACCCAGGGGAAGTAAGGGAGGATGCCAGAGACATCCCGGTGATCTATAGTGGAGAACTATAGTGGTTTCCTTCTTCTTTTCCCTTTGGCCACTATACTACAGCATTGATTTGTTATCTCTACTATGGCTCCTTTCAGTTTTGCATTGTTCTTCCACCCCCTCTATTACCCCCTCCCTTCCCCAGGACTGCTTGTATACATCTACCCATTTCAGTGAAATCAGCCATCCTGAAATCTAATACTCTTTCCCTTGTATGGCTTAACAGAGTCTGTGTCTCCATGCTGAATCACACCATGTGGTGGTCACTGGACCCCAGCTGCCCTTCCACCTGTATTTCTTTGACTCTGTTCCCATTGGTCCATTCCAGGTCCAGAATTGACTTGTCCCTGGTTGGCTCATGCACCAGCTGCCTGAGTCCAGCCCCATGCAGGGATTCTAGGATGGCTATGCTTCTGGCTGAAGCAGCCAACAGGGTGGCCCAATCCATGTCTGGCATATTGAAATCCCCCAGTAGCAGGATTTTGCCTTTAGCTGCCATGTTGTGTATGTTCTCCACTAGTTCCCTGTCTGCTTCCTCCCTCTGTGCTGGAGGTCTGTACATCACCCCTGTGCATATTGCTGTTCCATTCTCTGGCTCCAGGGTGACCAACATTACCTCAGCCTCCCTCTGTCTTCCCTGAACTTCTTTAGCCTTTATACCATCTCTGATGTACAGGGCCACACCCTTTTTACCCTCCTTGTCCCTCCTGAACAGTGTATAGCCTGGTACACTGACTTCCCAGCCATGATTAGCAGAGTACCACATCTCAGTTATTGCTGCTATGTCAAGGTCTGCATCTGCCAACAAGGTCTCCAGGTCTGGAACCTTATTTCCTAGGCTACGGGCATTCGTTAGCATGACCTTTCATGTTTTACAGTCTGCTCTCCCTCTGCTCTTGTTCTTCCTCTCCAGCATCTTCCCCCCACCCCGGTTTCCTTTCCTATGTGCTCTCACACCCTCCCCATATCAACTCACTATACATTCTTCACCTGCCTGGCCCTCCCTGCCTGCTTTAGCTGTTCCTGTAGTCAGGAGGTACAAAGAGACACAAAGGAAAGAGAATAGGGAGTTGTACCAGGTAAAGAAAAGGGAAGGACAGAAAGCGCTGAGGGGTACGAAGGCAAAGATAATCAGTGGGGTAGCTAACAGTGACAAGACTTTCTTCAGATACATAATCAAAAAGAGGAAGACAGGGGAAGGATTGTGAGGATAAGAGGGGCAGGTGGAGATTGCACAGAGAAGGATAAGGAAAAAGTGGATCTCCTGAACAGGTACTTCTGCTCAAGCTTCACTGTGGAGAGAGGGGGTGGAACATATAGAAGCAGCATGAACACTGAGGAGAGGGAGGTGGACACAAGTCCGTTCACAGAGGAAAGAGACCTGAAAGGACTTGAAATTCTGAAAATGGGCAAGGCTATGAGGCCAGATGGGATACATGCTAGGGTGCTGAGGGAGCTCATTGAGGTAGTCACTGTACCTCTCACAGCCCTATTCAACAACTCACTGGAAACAGGAGTGGATCCAGAGGACTGGTGGAGGGAAGATGTAGTCCTGCTCCAAAGAGTATCAGCAAAGAGGAGGTTGACAACTATAAGCCAGACAGTCTAAGATTAGTTGTGGGGAAGTAAATGGAAGCATTACTAAAAGAAAGGCTAGTAGTCAGTGGGTTACAAGACCTGAGGCAGCATCAATCAATGGGGAGAGGTCATGTCAGATGAACCTAATAAATTTGTGTTGATTTCTTCAACTGGGTGACCAGGGAAATAAATCAGGGTAGGGTGATGGATGTTGCCTACTTAGACTTCAGCAAGGCCATCAACACTGTACCACACATGAGGCTTATACGTAAACTGGGAAGTTTAGGGGTGGGATCCACGGTGGTAAATTGGATAAAGAATTGATTGATGGATAGGTGACAGAGGTTGGTCATAAATGATACTCACTCTAATGGAGAAGAGTGACCAGTTGGGTACCTCAGGGCTCAGTGCTGGGACCAGTCCTCTTCAATATCTTCATAAGCAATACTGCAGAAGAGCTGGAAGAGAAGGTATGCCTTTTTGCAGATCACACCAAAATCTGCAAAAGGGTGGTTATGCCTTAGGGGTTCGACAGAATGAGTAGAGACCTGAGAAAACTTTAGGAGTGGTCAAGGGTATGGCAGCTGTGTTTCAATGCAAAAAAGTACAAAATCATAAACCTAGGGCAAAGAAACACAGAGGCAGTGTATAAAATGAGGGGTGGGGGTAGGTATTGATGGTCACAAAGCAGGAAAGAGACCTTGGGATTATCATATTTGATGACCTCAATGTGGTAGGGAAGTTCAACAAGGCAGTAGGCAGGGCCAGTGGAATTCTGGGGTACATAGGGAGGAAAATCACCAGCAGAAAGAGAGAGGGGGGTGTTGCCACTGTATTATTTGTTGGTGAGACCCCACCTGGAGTACTGTGCCCAGTTCTGGAGGCCACATCTCAGGAATGACATAGACAGCATAGAGGCTGTCCAGAGGAAGGAAACTAAAATGGTGCAAGAACTGCATCAAAAGCCCTATGAGGTGACACTGAGGGATCTCAATATGTACACCGTGGAAGAGACGAGGGACATACAGTACATGATAGAGACCTATAAGTACCTCAAGGGGTGAATAAGGTACAGGCGGGAAGTATTTTTAGAGGAGCTGATGCACTAGGACAAGAGGGCATGCAATGAAGCTGGAAGGGAGGAAGTTTAGGAGGGATGTGAGCAAGAGCTGGCCTTAACCTTTCTTTCCACTAACCAGCTAGAGAAGTTGATTCAAAATGGCACTAGTCCACAAGTATAAAGGAGAATTTTATGCACTTACACAGTATAAAATGCAAACCAAGAACTATTACACTATTGCACATTGATTCTGCTCCTACATTGCTTCCCATCCCAGCAAAAAAAAGTTGTCATGTAATAACACACACTCTATGCCCCCCCCCCATTGTTTTGGATCATGGTCCCCTCTCTTCCTCTTTCTGCTACTTGTCCCCAACCCAGATGATCCCACAGCAGCAGATATTCCATTAAGCAGATATAGACTCATACACACAATTGCCAACATCATCACACACTTCACATCTAAGCCCCCATCCACAGGGCAATGACAATGTTGGGTAGAGAAAGACACCAACACCCGTGCTGTGACCAACCAGAGAGCTGCACTTCCTGATGTGTTCAAGCTACATTAAGTGAGACTGGGTAAGATCTAGGATTTCTTAGAGGGGAGGGTAGACAATCCTAGGGGGCTGGAGAATAGAAAATGTTGCAGCATTGCATTTATATATACCAAGCACAAAAGTATTAATTTTAACATGCTTTGCCCCCAACAATAACAGCATTTTTTAAACAAGTCCCTTTCATCATCCCAAGGGAACCAGTCCCAATGCATGAAGCTCTGCCTCCTCTATCTAGAAGGATCTATGACCCCAAGAATGCATGTTATATCCTTTCAAATTTCTACTGTATTTTATTAGGGGTTATGTTTGTAATATCCATACACCAAAGTATTGTTTGTACAATGAAAGGACATGCTGGGTGGGATAAGGGTGGGAGTGCAGCCATGGAATTGACTAGAGTGGTGTACTGGGAAAAAATGGGGACCATTACACCTGCCAGTAATGGGAGCTACAGGCCTATGCATGGCCATTCCAGGGTCACCATCTAATCATCCTGCAGTGGCGTCCGAAGAAAGTACAGAGCTAGGAGACTGGTAAGGGAGAAGGGGCAGTTATGGGAAGGCTGGGATAACACCTGCCTAATGTAGGGCAACCCCTGTATATCTCTTAACATTTTGTTCAATGTCCTGTGCAGCCAGTATAGTGTTATGCTTGTGCAACTGTGTTAGTTTGGTTTTGCCCATTCGCACTCTCTATTCCAAAGGAATTACCACCCTGTAGGGGTATGAAAGGCAAGGAACCAACAGAGAGGGTTCCACCCCTAGAGGTGCCACGGGACGATTGCCATGGCTAAAGGTACCTTAGGAATCCCCCAAAAGAAATGTAGTACAATCATATCCCAAAGAAGGAGGTGATATGAAGCTTATGAGCAAGCAGTAACTGTGACCTAGGAGCAGTAGCTCCAAAGTAGTAGTGGAGAAGCATAGGCAGTTTGATAATGTAATGAGATGCTCAGTTTTATAATGTAATGAAATGCCCAGGCTTGCATAGCATGATACCGATGGTTTACACTGAGAATGAGGGGATGTTCTAAGGAAAGAGGGAACGGCAGGACATCCTCCACCTCCATCTAACAGCAGAACCTACCTAAAGAAACTAGCGGACACTACTATGCTAACTAACAGTTATGACCTGAGGCAATGGAGGAGAGAAAAAAACCCTATGAGGAGGAAATCTCTGGGATCCGAGGCCTAGGTCCCCTTCCCTTCAGGCTTGGTATAGTTTATTTAGTGACAGCTCTGCAGCTGCAATTTGGAAAACTCAATTAAAGGGAGGTGGAAAATATTCCAATTTGGAGGAAGGCTCTCACTCAAACCCTCTAGCGGGAATGCCATGGAAGGTTGCAAGAAAACTCTGCAACAATACGTGCAACCAAGGTGGAGGAGGAGAGCAACAACTGCTGAGGCACTCACCTGGCCTACCCACCCTAAATTCAAACCAGATGAACCAGAGGCAGTCATAGGGAGAATGCAGTGAAGGTGCCTTGCTAGGGAAACCACTAAAGTCAATGGCTAACCGTTGCAGTGGAACACTAGAGCCAAAGGAGATCATCGTAACCACCCTTCACCACTAGTCTTAAACTCTACACCAGGAGCTGCTGTTGCATAGCAGGCAGCTAAAGCCAAGCCCGGGGTGAAAATATTCCCAGCTATGGGCCAGGTGAGAAGGATCCCACCCCAAGTTGGACACGCTCAAGATGCGGACTAAATGCAGAGTGAGACAGTCGGCTGCAGGAACCCTGCACCAGAATAGAATGTCTGGCATGCCACAGAAATTGATTGAGAGTTGAAAAGCTGGTGAGCTGAATGAGCACAGCGTTCTGAGATCGTAATGAACATTGAGTGCTGAGACCTTGCAAGGTCAAATGTAGAATTGAGTGCAGCAGAATCCCAGAGGCTGAAGCCGAGGGGATGGCAGTAGGCATGAAGCAATGGTTTGCATAAGCAATGAGCAATGATTGCGTAAGCTAGTGTAGACCTGCATGTAGGTCTGCATAACATAGCAATGAAACAACACTGAATAGTGGGACAAGCCAGCCAGGCATTACAAAGCCAAATCAAGGTGACAAACTCTGAGGATTTCTGGCAGCGAAGACAGGATTTAAAACAGAAATAATTAGCCACATGGGCCACAACCCCCCAAACACCTCTTAGTCCCCGACATAGGACAAACAAGGAAGCAATGGAAGGGCCAAGAACTACATGCAAATATTAAAGCTAGTTAATGCCTCAGCAGGAGCTTTAGCTAACCTCAGAGTAGAACGGCAGTGTATAAAGGGAATAACAGGATTGAACTGCATAGCAAGGTTTAGAGCTTGAAGCAGGTGAACAAACATAGAAACAGCATCTGTATTGAGTACACTGAGTTGCAAACTGCAATAAACATAAAATAAAGGAGGCACAATACTCAGATACCAGCTGTCACAGGCAATGCAATGAACTGCAAGTAGAATGAGTTGAGCATGATTTAGCCAGGGTTCAGTGTGAGACAGAATCAGGTGAAAGCAATTAAGTATGCAACATGGAAATCAGCTATGGCTGAGCTGAACACACAGATAATGTTTGTAGTCACACTGCAAGGAATCTGAGTGTTGTAACTGAAAGCAATTTCAGTTGTTAGTAACTGAAAACAAGTAGTATGAGTTCTGGAGTAGCAATATGCCAGGAGCTTAGAAACAAAGCCCCCCAAAAAACAAAACCAAAGACACACAAACACAGAAAACAGGGAACAAAGACAGAAAAAGCATGCACAGCCGAAGGCAAATACAAACCAGAAGAAGGAAAAAACACAGAAATCCAGCAGACAAGCAGGAGCAGTGGGGGGGGGAGCTCGGAGGACAAACCGACAGAGCCTTTGGCTGCAAAGAAAAAGTGCTTTACAATGAGGCTGGGAGGAACTGCTTATATAGCTCAGGAAGTGGGAGTGGCTGGCTGCTTGGCCATCGAACGCCAGGCTTAGCCTTTCCAATTACTGAAATGTTGAATACTGACACTTAAAATGTGGACAGATGATGAGCACTGGCCTTACACTGGAAAAGTCAGCACAAATGGCTCCACATCCAACTGTTAGGCTGATCCCAATTTGCACTTTGTGTCAAAAAAATATATTTTTGTTTACTGTATAACAGTAGTGTATCAGACTAATTTTGTTCACTCCCAGCTTGACATTTTCTGTAACTACAAATCCCAGAATTCCCTGCAGGTGACATCAGCATAGGACTGCAGTAATGGGAGACTCAGTAGCCTTAAGTGCATAGTAGAGTTAATATACACTCTGATCCTTTGTTTGATGGTCCCACTGTCCTCCCAGGGCTAAGTACAGTCACAGAGGACTGTACGTAGCCTTGGAAGAACAGCAGAACTGGTAAGCATCTGAATGGAGCTTATTTACATTCTAATATACACTACAGGCTATTAAATCTCCCACTGCTGCAGTCGTACTCTGATGTCAGCTGCAGGGGATTCTGGGATTTGTAATTACAAAAAATTTCATCCTTGAAGCAAGCAAAATTAGTCTGATACTATCAGCTATACTGCAGTAAACAGTAAGATTGTTTTTGCACACAAAGTGCAAATTGGGACAAGCCCCACACTTGGATGTGGGGCCCTTGGTGCTGACCATTCCCCTTTAATAATGTGTGAGGCATCATCACACGCAGGGAGACAAAGTCAGAGCACTGGAAGCTAATGGATTAACAGCACCCCACCCCTGATCACAGCCTGGACACTAGCTGCAAATCCAAACAGTGACATGATAATGACTCACAGTGAGTCTTTTGTGTGGTCCCCATCTTGCACCGCTAGGTAATTGTGCTGTTAAAGAGCTGTTAATCATACCAGGCTATCTGAAACACTGAGGGTGATACTACTAACATACTAAAAGCCAGCAGAGTAGGCCTCATGGTCTACCGAGTCTGCTTGAGGGTCAGTACCCATGTCGGGCACTGTTGCTTTCCTTCCCAACCCCCTAGGATCCCCACCACCCCATCTGAGGTATACCCCAGTGATGGCGTTACAGCTTCACTCTCCTACTATATCTGTCCCAGACCTCTCTGAACCCCTCCACCAAGCCCACTTCCACCAGCTCCTTAGGCAGTGAATTCCATGGTCCCACCATCCTCTCTGTGAAGTAACACCTCCTTCTCCTCCCTGAGTCTCCTCCCTCCAGCCTCCAACCATGCCCCTGGTATCCCTCCCTCCCTCCCTCCTTCTGCTGAAAACCCCCCATCTATGCTTACCCTATTTACCCCTTTTAAATACTTGAAGACCTCTTTCATGTCCCCCGACTCTCCTCTCCTCCAATGAGTACAGGTTGAGTTCCTCAAGTCTCTTCTCATGGGACCTATCCTCCAGATCCTGGATCATTCTAGTTGCCCTCCTCTGGACTCTCTCCAGGACTGTAATGTCCGTTTTTAAGTGCGGACACCAAAACTGCACGTAATATTCAAGGTGTGGCCTCACCAGGCAGTTATACAGAGGGAGAATCACATCCCGGCTGCTTGAGGTAATCCCCCTGGTGAGACACCCCAGCATTTTGTTTGCCTTGGCCACAGCCCTCCTACAGTGTTCAGAGTTGTTCATTTTGGCATGCACCACCACCCCAGGCCTCTCTCCCCAGTTGAAGCCTGCAGTGTATCCCCTCCCAGGGTGTACGCATGCCCTGGGTTCCTAGACCTCAGGTGAAGTACCCTGCATTTCCCTGCATTAAATCTTAGCTTCCAGGTATGTAACCACCTCACCAGTGTCTCCAGGTCCTCCTGTAGGGCTGCTCTACCCTCTTCCCCATCCACCACTGCCCCCAGCTGTGAGTTATCTGCAAAGAGGTTCATTTTACTCCTGACTTTTCTGATGTCTGAGATGTAGGCATTAAACAGGAGTGGGCCCAGAACAGACCTCTGGGAGACCTCACTAATGACCTTCCTAGGAGATGAGACTTTCCCCCAACCACCACATTCTGAGTACGCCCAGATAGCCAGTTCCCAATCCACCTGACCATCAGTTTCCCCATCCCCATTTCCCCCAGCTTACCCTGCAGCCCAGTTTGAGATACCAAATCAAATGCCTTGCTGAAGCCTAGAAAGAGGACATTACCAATCTTCCCAGGTCTAGTGCCTTCATCACCCAATTGTAGAACTCCACAAGGTTAGTTTGACATGATCTGTTGGTGATCATCCAGGTATCCCAGTTCCTCCAGGAACACCCCCAGCCTCTCCTTTTGGATGACCTCCCTCCATCAATTTGCCCACCACCGACATCAGGCTGACAGGCCTGTAGTTCCCCGGCTCCTCTCTTGAGCCACCTTTGTGGATAAGCATGATGTGGGCCTCCACCCAACCCTGAGTCACCCTTCCCATCCAGAGGGAAGTGTTAAAAAGCTCTGTCAGGGTGCAGCCAGAATATCAGCTAATTCCCTTAGCACCCTGGGATGAATTCCATCTGGACCCGGAGCTTTTTCCATTTTAGGGACTTGAGAGCTTCCCATGCCCTGCCAACAGGCATGTCAACATCCGTGTTCACCATCTCTTCTGCATGTCCTGCCTGCCCCTCCCCGTACGATGCAGCCCCACCATCCCCCAGTACCGACTGGGATTTCCACATGTGTGACTCCCATCTTTTCTGCTGGTTCACCCCCTCTCCACTCTCACGGTGCAGCCCCACCATCCTTCCTAGTGAAGACTGATGCAAAGTATTCATTGAGGACCTCTGCCTGCTCCCATTCCTCGTCCGCCCACCCCCTCCCTGACCTCATCCTACTAATCTGCACCTTCACTCTACTCTTCCTGATACCTAAAGAACCTTCCCCCCTTCTGATCCCCCACACCAACCTCTGCTCTGTCCTTGCTTGGGCCAATCTCACCACCCTGGTGACCTTCTTGGCCATCATGACACACTCCCCCTTGTCCATAACCCCACTCGAATGCTTATACTGACTGTATGCAACCTTCTTTTCCCTCACTGCTTCCTGGACCTCCCGAGTCCACCAGCTCAGCTTTCTGGCCCTACCAAACTTGTGTCTCACCTTTGCACAGAACTTGATAGCTTCCTGTATCCCCCTTTTAATAATTTCCCACCTGCTTTCAGTGTCCATGCCCGGCCTTATCCCCCTTCAAATGATCCTTAAGGATCCTCTCCATACCCTTGAAATCTGCACCCATAAGTCAATCACCACAGTCCTTGTGCGATTTTCTCCCCCACCCCAGGTCCAGGGGAAAAACAGACCGTGTCATGATCATTCCCAGCCAGTGGGTCCCCCACCACTAGGTCCCTAACCAGGTCACAGTCCACCAGGACCACATCCAGAATGTGACCCTCCCTCGTTGGATCAACCACTTGCTTGGTTTAGGAATGCATCCTGGAAAACTTCAGCAGCCTCTGCTCCTTGGCCAATGGGGACATCGTAGTCCCCCAATCAGTCCCTGGCATGTTTAGGTCCCCCAATACCACTGCCCTGCCCTTGCCCTGACCAGAGTGGTTCTTAATATTCACCAACAGGACCTCTTCCAGATCTCCACCAGCATGGGGGGGCCTGTAAACCACACCTATTTTTACACTCTTGCCCACCAGCATCTGCAGGGTGACCTATAATGCCTTGACGTTACCCTCTGCCCCCTCCACCTTGCTTATTCCCTATGCTATTTTTAATGATCAGTGATACCCCACTACCCCCACCCACCACCCTGTCCTTTCTGAACATCGTGTACCCACCCAGGTTTAGGTCCCAATCATGCCCAGGAGTAGCCCAAGTTTCAGTAACAGCTGCCACATCCATTTTCCCTCCAATAGCATTGCCTGGAGCTCAGACATCTTGTTTTACAAGCTCCTGGCATTAATCAGGACCACCCTCCATCCCTTCCTCCTACCCCCCCACTCCTCCATCCCGAGAGCTCCCGAGTAACCGCCTGCTCTTCCCCCTGTATGCAGTCCATTGCTCCTGTTTTGTACCCTCCCTTCCCCATTTTCTGGAGAAGACCAAGTTCATCCTTGCTGGGCATGCTAGGATCAGCCCCACATCCCTTCCCTCCCCCTTCCCCCTTCAGAAGTTTAACCCCCACCTAGCGTGTAAGAATCCAGCCAGTTTCTGCTTCAGTATTTCCTTCCCTCCCAAATTATCTTGATGACTAGAGTCAGCTAAAGTAGGGGTCTTTTAACTTCTTTCACAGACATAGAGGACCAGCAGTACTCAAGAAGGGCAAGGGCAAGTAGAAGGGTAGCTGTACTAGCCCTGATCAGTTTGCACTATGTCCCAAACAAATAAAACAATGTTAAAATTGACCCCTGGATGAGAGGAAGTACTTCTTTACTGAAAGAGTGGTGGATGTCTGGAACAGTCTACCAGCAGAGGTGGTGGTGGGTGGTGAAAACAGTGGTGATAGGCACAAAGGAACTTAGCAGAAAAGCGGGGGGAAGGGAGAGTAACTGGATATCAGGTAGGGTTTATGGTGACAGTATAGGCAGGGACAAAGTGGGCAAATAGGTGGGTCGAGTGGTCCTTATCCTATATGCTGACAAATTCTATGTTTCTATGAAACATAGAAACATAGAAACATAGAATTTGACGGCAGATAAGGACCGCTTGGCCCACCCAGTCTGCCCAATTCCCTACCTGATGGATAAGCTGCAGATCCTAGTTAACCAGCAGCCTACTTCTTCTACCCCACCCCTAGAATTGCCTTATGACTGTCCCATGCATGCTTGATTCCACCACTGTTTTGACTCCACAACCTCCTCTGGAAGGCTGTTCCATACATCCACAACCCTCTCTGTGAAAAATACTTTAAATTACCTCTGAGCCGTCCCTCTTCTATCTTCAAATTGGCTTGCTTGTTCTTGCACACCTCTTTTTTGAAAGATGCTACCCTCTTGGACTTTGTTGATTCCCTTGGGGTACTTGAAAGTTTCTATCATGTCCCCTCCTTTCCTTGAGGCTATACATATTAAGCTCCTTAAGTCTCTCTTCATATGTCTTCTGGTGCAGACCCTGCACCATTTTAGTTGCCCTCCTCTGGACAGCTTCCATCCTGTCTATGTCTTTGCGGAGATTGGGTCTCCAGAACTGCACACAGTACTCCAGATGGGGTCTCACTAGCTGTCTGTACAGAGAGATAATAAATTCCTGTTTTCTACTGGTGATGCCACTCCCTATGCATCCCAGTATCCCCCCAGCCCTCCTTGCTGCCCTCTCACATTGCTTGCCCACCTTTAGGTCATCTGATATAACTACCCCCAGGTCCCTTTCCATTTTTGTTGTTGTTAGTATCTCACCCCCCATTGTGAACTCTTCCTCTGGGTTTTTGTTTCCCAGGTGCATTACCTTGCACTTCTTAGCATTGAATCTAAGCTGCCATACATTTGACCATTCCTCTAACCTTGCCAAGTCCCTTCTCATCCTTTCCACTCCACCTTGTGCATTAACTCTGGTGCAGATCTTTGTGTCATCTGCAAAGAGACATACTTTTCCTTCAAGTCCCTCTGCAATGTCGCTTATAAAGACATTGAAGAGGACCGGTCCTAATACTGAACCCTGTCGGTCCCCACTACTAACCCCCCTTTTTTCAGAGTGGACTCCATTTACTATTACTCTCTGTGTCCTATTCTCCAGCCAATTCTTTACCCAGGCTGTCATCTTGGGACCCACTCCCAAGCTGGCTAACTTGTATATTAATCTTTTGTGTGGGACTGTGTCAAATGCCTTGCTAAAGTCTAGGTAGGCCATGTCCACAGCCCCTCCCTGATCAACTACTTTGGTCACCCAGTCAAAGAAATCTATCAGATTTGTCTGGCATGACCTTCCCGCTGTGAATCCATGCTGCCTTGGGTCCTGTGCCCCTCTGGCCTCTAGATACTCAACAATTCTTTCCTTCAGAAGTGATTCCATCATTTTCCCTACCACTGAGGTTAAACTAACAGGTCTGTAGTTTCTGCTTCTGCCTTGCTCCCACTTTTGTGAAGGGGAATCACATCTGCCCTCCTCCAGTCCTCGGGTACCACCCCATCCTCCCATGATTTGTTAAGAGGGTAGTCAGTGGTGTCACTAGTTCTACCCTAGTTCTTTAGAATTCTGGAATGAATCCCATCAGGCCCCATTGCTTTGTCCACCTTCAGTTTTAGAGTTCTTTCAGAACCCTTTCTTCTGTAAATGGGCTGGTATCACTTCTGTATCAGAGTGTTTCTACTGCTTGTTTAGGTACCTCCCCTCTTCCTTTGTAAATACTGAGCAAAAATATTTGTTTAGTATCTCTGCCTTTTCACAGTCACCCTCTGCCCACCCACCCTCCCTCCCTTTATTAAGCCTCACTATCCCTCCCTTGGTCTTTCTTCGCTCCCTGATGTACCTATAAAAGTTTTTATCACCCTTCTTAACTGAGTTGGCTATCTTTTCCTCGGTTTGGGCCTTTGCTGTTCTGACTGCCTTCCCAGCTTCCTATTGCTTTAACTGATACAGTTCTCTGTCCTGTTCCTTCTGTGATTCCATGTACTTCCTGAATGCTTTCTTTTTCTCTTGAACCTTCACTGCCACTTCCTTTGAGAACCATAGTGGTGTCTTACCTCATTTCATTTTGTTTATTTGCTTCACACAAAGGCTTGTTACCTCTGTGATGGCAGTTTTTATTATTCCCCATTGTTCTTCCACCCCTCCTTCCTGCCCATTTGCTAGTGCATTCCTTAGGCACTCACCCATTTGACAAAGTCAGCCCTCCTAAAATCCAGTACCTTTGTCTTTGTGGCTTGACTCTATTGCTGTGTTTATTGTGAACCATACTGTTGGTGGTGGCTAGTTCCCAGATGTCTACCCACTTCTACATCTGTGATCCTCTCTTCATCTCCATTTGAGAGAACCAGGTCCAAGATTGCTCCCTCTTGGTGGGCTCCAATACTAGTTGTCTAAGGCATGCCCCTGTAGGGCATCTAGAATAACCCCACTCTTAGAAGTGGCTGCTGCAACTGCACTCCAGTTAACATCTGGCATATTCAGATCACCCATCAGCAATATCTCCCTTTTCTGCCATTCTAAGTATACTTTCTATCATTTCCTTGTCCATTCCTCCCCCCTGAGAAGAGGTCTGTATCTTACCCTGTGCGGGATTGTGGTGCCATTGCCGGTCTCCAAATTTACCCACAGTGCTTCTTCTCCTCCCTGTTTACCCTTTTGTTCTGTTGCTTTGATTCCTTTCCTTATGTAAGAGCTTCTCCTCCTCCTCTTTTACCCTCCTGTCCCTCCTGTAGATAGTGTATCCTGGTATGTTTACATCCCAGTCATGGTTTTAATATGTACCATGTTTCTGTGACTGCCACGATATCCAGATGTTCCTCCTCCATCAAGGCCACTAATTCAGGAAGCTTGTTACTCAGACTACGGGCATTGGTACTCATTGCTCTCCATTTTTTGATGGCTTTACCTTCTGTTGCAGCATCCCCCACTGACCTTTCTAACTTGGTCTTTTTCTCATTTAGTACCCTGTATGGTAGGCTTTTCTCCATTTGTGGGGCAGGTACTTCTCCACTGCTTTTAGCTGAATCAATTTTTCAATTTCCAGCTCTAGCAGAACAGTTTGTTCTTGACTGTGGGCTGGAAAGAGTTTAGCTTTGTGATTTTTACTGACTGAAGGGCTAAGCCCTGGCCTACTGTCTCATAGGTTCATAGGTAGTTACAAGCTAAGGAGGCAGTTATGCCTTTTATAAGCTCGCCACCACTTGCTATTGGTGGAAAAATAATTTTTTTGTCACCCATATATGTGTCCAGACTGTTTTTGAATAAGTCAATTATTTTGCTCTCAATGATGCCTTTTGGAAGGCCATTCCATGTAGTTATTAGTCTTTGTATGAACCAATGATTTCTTTTGTTTGTCTTATTTAGGGTTCCCATTAATTTTTTGTCCTGGGATCAAGTATTAGCTTTAGACGACTTATTAATCAACTCAATAGTTTTGAATGTAGATTCCTCATTTATTGTTCTGTATACTGTACATAGACCACCCCTCATTCTTCTGTATTGTATTGAATAAAGACCCAGTTTGTTCAATCTGGTGCTGAAGTCTAAATTCTGCATAGCTGTAAACTGGTATTATTCAATTTGTAAGTGTAGCATGGGTTATTTTTGCCCAAATGCATCACCTTGCACTTGTGTGCATTGAAATCTAGCTCATTTTTCATTGACCAGTTCTCAAGATGTGTGAGATTATTTGGGATTTGGACTGCAGACTGTATGTTAGTAACAATGCCTCCCAGTTTGCAGTCATCAGCATATTCAGCCATCCAACAGTGATTATTTTAGGGGAGCATGGAGGTGATCAATATATTAAAAAGAACTAATCCCAAGACAGAGCCCTGGGGGACATCGCTAGTAACAGGACCCCATGATGGTAAATAGCCTTTTAGTGAGACTGTTTGTGTGCGATCAAAGAGCCATGATTTATAATCTGGGGATGTAAATCTATTGTTTCTAATAGGCCAATAAGAATTTTGTGCAATATTGAATCAAAGGCTTTTGAAAAGTCCAAGAATATTATACCAACTGATAGGTCTTTGTCTAGGGCCTCGCTTACTGGCTTGAAAAAATTTAAAGATTTGTTTGGTATGACCTGCCCCTCACAAACCCATGCTGAGTGGTATCTGTATAGCCAATTATTTTTAGATGTTCTATAATTCTTTCCTTCAGTAGTCTCTCCAACAGTTTACAAGAAATGGCTGTAAGACTTATTGGTCGATAGTTAAATACCGAGTTTCTGCTGCCTTTTTTTATCTAAGGGGATCACTGTGGCTTGCTTCCATATTGGTATTATTGACCCTGTAGCAAGAGAGGCATTAAATAAAAAGGTTAATGGTCCCAAAATGTGAGAAGCAGTATTCTTAATAAAAATCAGTGGAATTTCATCTGGTCCTGTGGACCCATTAGGTTTTAATGTCGATATGACATCCTTGACCTCTTCTTCGCTGATGGGCTATATGGTATTTTTAAACCCAGTGTTTGGAACTTGAATTTGAGCCATGGGGTTAAACATACTAGTAAAGTGTTTATTAAATTCAATAGCCATTTGTTTTTCATCTGTTATAACTCCATTTGCCATATTTAGAGGACCTATGGCAGAATTAGATTCTTTGATGGACCCAGTATAGTTGAAGAAACATTTTTTATTATCCTTTGTTGAGAGTGCTATCCTTTCCTCAAAGTGTTTCTTTGTTTTCCTGATCAAGCTCTTATTTTTATTAACTGATATTTTATACCTGGCCCAGTTTGTGGATGTGGGATGTTTTGTATATTTTTTATATAGTGCATGTTTTCTGTTCATGTTGTGCTTTATACATTTATTCCACCATTGGGGAGTTCTCTTGTTGTTACTATATTTACTTCTGGATGGAACCCAATAATTGAAACAATATTTTATCTTGTTATAAAATGTAAGCCAGATATCATTTAGATTTTTGTAGATTAAGTCGTTATCCCATTCCCAATCCTTCAAATATTTGTTTATTGAATTGTAGTCGGCTGAATAAAACATTTTTATTGTTGTACAACCATGTATTATAGTATGTTGTTTAATATTAACTACTGCTAGTACCATGTTGTGATCGCTGTTAGATAAGGGATGAAACACTTCAACTTTACTAATATTCTCCTGAAGGTTCATTAAGAATAGATCTAAAATGTTATTTCCTCTAGTAGGGGTTTTAACAAGTTGGTCCATATTGTTTTGGATCATTATATCCTTAAATCTGCTTTCCATTGATAAAAAGCATTTACTCTTCATGAGATGTGGGTCAAGTGCCCTTCAGCTAGCAATGAGTCTATGGTGACCCAAACTAAATTTTCAGTGGTTTGACTTTGCTTGTGACTGTGGAGCTGGTGGAGGTTTCTGCCTTGTTCCTCTTCTGCCTCTTCCAACACCTCTCCATACTGGGTGTTGATAACCGATGTAGGGCCTGCTGTAGACAGTCCTATCCCTACCTCCCCTTCTGTAAGGTGTATATGAGGTATAGGTCTTTTCTTTTTCTCTCAGGTTTTTGGAAGTGGACTTCTGCTCATTCACATTTTTCATTAATACTTCCATCCTGTCACCAAACAGGGATGATGCCTCCATGGGAAAATACGTGGCTTACCCATGTGAATCCTGTGTTAAGGTAGTCACACTTATCCAGGCAAATTTCTCAGGACCACAGAGGGTGCCACTACCCTAGATGCTGTGTTATTATCATCTATGGCTATTTGAAACTGATATCTGGCTGCTTCCAATATTAAACAGATTGGCCTGCTCTTCAAAGGGGAGATTCTCATACAAAATCAGGACTATGTCCCATGCTGACCAGTGGTACTGAGCTGTGTATACCATATAAGCTGCCTGCCTAAGTTGCAAGGCAGATGTTGTATAAGCCTTCCTTGCCACATGGTCCATATTTCTGGAGTCCTCTGCAAGAAGGGATGACATAGATACATTAGCCTTCTCACATGCAGTAGATTGCACTACATCTTTGTGGTCAGGATAGGCATACAAGTACTCTGACCCCAACTTGCCCACCTGGCACCTTTTCTCCACCTTGTTATCTATGGCGAAAGCAGAATGAGGTGCTGCCAACATGCTGGCTGTGGACTTTTTCAGGAATTCATGTATGAGGACTGACATTCTTTTTGTAGATGTCACTGTGGATGTCAAGCCTAGCATACTTACGAATGTTGCCTCCTCTATATCCACCTCTGTTTCTGTGGATGGGAGGTTTAAAGTTGTCACCATTTGGTATACAAAGGCAAAATAGGAGGAAAAACCTTTGTCAATTCTCAAAGGTGAACAGAAGCTCTGTTTAGGGGATGCCACAGGCACTATGAATTACTCCTAACATAGATAGAAACATAGGAATTGTCAGCAGATAAGGACTGCCTGGCCCATCTAGTCTGCCCGTAAGCCCTTGTACTGGATTACTGCTTCCGATCCACCCATTGCTGTACCTCTATGGTTCCTCTATGCCTGTCCTAAGCATGCTTGAATCCATCCACAGCGCTCGCTCCCACCACCTCCTGAGGAAGACTCCTCTTCTTTCACCTCTTCTTCCTCCACCTCCTGCACAGGTACCTGTTTTGAAGACAGGAACTGGGAAGGAGGACAGTAGCCAGATTCTTCACTGCCTACATGGCCTGGAAGAGTGGCAACATTTTTTTTAAATTAGCTAAAGAGGGTACAATCCTTTGCTCCACTGGTTGTTCTGGCTCTTTTTCTAGCAGAGGAACTGTGATGTTTCTCCTTTTACTTCTTCTCCCCAGACATTGATGGAAATGGCTTGTCAGAAGTAATTTTATGTATTCATTTTGAAAGCATTAGCATCAGGGTTCCCATGTCAGATGCCCTGTGCTGTTTGCTGTGCTCCAAGGATAGCTTTATAGTCTTGTCTGTCTCTTCAGACTGAAATGACTTCAATATTTTTCAGCCACTTTTGAAATCAGTGTCTGCTGTAAGGTGCGATACTTGCTGATGTGCACTTTCCACCATCAAGGGTAACTCCCTACATAACTGTGCTTTTGTATGAAGAACTCTGAAGTGACACAGATGCAGACTGGGGAGCTGAAATCGAGTCTCTCAAAGCAGCCCTATTCTTTTTAGCCTTAAAGCAAAAAAAGTTTACAGAGCTCACAGTTCTCAAAGATGTGGTCAGGGCCCAAGCACTTAAAACAAAGCTCATGGCGGCCTGCCTTCGCCAACAGCTTTAAACAAAATAGGCAGTTTATAAAAATGATTTATCAAGATATTGTTGTGACTTACATTCTGTGGAAGCCTACAGTGGTGAAAGTCTTTTAAGGGCAATTTCACATTTTTTTTCACACTCTGTATGAAGTAAAATGGGTCATAATTTGGCTCTGACATAGTAGCCAGCCAATCTCTTCACTTCCCAATTGAGCCGATCCACCCCCACGCTCAGGCACTAATAACATGTGCCCAGGACAGTACATAGGCGCACCCTATTAAAATCGATAGGAGTCACTTTTATGTCCTTTTTTTCTTTTGTATAACAATGGTCAGTTTGAGATTAATGAAGGGCACTGCTCAACTAAGACAGCCCTTGTTAGTCGAGCAGTACCCTTCATTAATCTGGCCATTGTTAGGTAAAACAAACTCTGGTTTGAGCCCACATGGCTGCAATTGTGCTCAAGGGGCCACCATAAAAAAGAGCTCATGGAGCCCATAGAGAAAACATCAGCTGTGTCTAAGATGGCTGCGATTAAGTTACACATGCAAACAGAGCTACAGTGGCCATATTGAATGCAGCAGATGTTTCCGTGAAGTCATGCATGCGCACCAAGCTGCAGAGGCCATCTTGGGCACAGCGGACGTTTCCACCATGAGCTTCTTGAGCATGCACAACAGTGAACTCTGGAAGCACAGGTAGCAAGGAGGCGGAGGGGGAGGCTACTGCTTCAGTGGAGGGGAACTCCTGCTGCGGAGGGGAGGGGCATGGGAAACACCACACACCACTAATGAGCAGAGCACTAAGGACAAATGACTGTTGCACTGTAGAAGAGGACTGGGATGGAATTTGGTCACCATCCCTTTTCTCTTCTACAGTGATAGCAAAACATCTGCAGGGCTCTGCCCATGCAGCCATACAAATGGACTTAAAAGTGACCCTTATTGACTTTAATGGGGTGCACCCCCGCTCTTGCTGCACACACATCATTACATGCCTGAGCACGGGGGTGGACTGGATCAATTGAGAAGTGAAGGGATCAGCTGACTACCACATTGGAGCCAAATTATGATCCCTTATACTTCTATACAGAGTGTGAAAAAAAGTGACACTGGCCTTAAAAAGATTTTCACTGCTATAGGCTTCCATGGCATGTAATTATTATCCAACTGAAAGAAAGTTATTGAATCTCTTTAAACTTGCAGGCCCTGTTGTTTTGTCTTAGATTTCCAGGCCACCTCAATTTTAGCATTGCACAATTTAAATATAGTAAATCAAATCTGTCAAGCCAATAATGGAATATGCCCCAAAATATGCTTTAAATCAGTTGTAGGTTCCCTGATTGCAAAGCAGGAGACACATTAAACTGCAAAATTTCTGGTTCCTAGAACTGTAAGGGAACCAGAGAAAAATAGGATTTTCCTAATAAAATAAAAATCTATGCCCTAATTAACACAGAGTTATCAAACAACTAGTTGGTAACTTTAAATTAAAAGGTTTTAAACTTAGCAACTCAGGACCGGAACAGGACAGGAGGACTGATCTCTTTGGCAGAGAAAACAAATCTGTTATTAGTATGCTAAAGGGAGCATGACCAAAGTGCAGAGTTCCAAATTAGAATAACATCTAGCTTTGTCTTCTGGGCAACCTCGAATGCACAACATCATGCCAACTTGCATGACATCACTATTTAAACTCCCATTGATTGAAAAAATAAATATGTTACTTGTCAGAATAGTGTATGGTGGAACTTTGTTATTGTGAGAAATCTATCATTTCCCAATGTTGTTGTACCATCGATTAAATGTCACGATGTTGTTATACCATTGATGGTACATTACATTGATGGTACAACAAAATGGAATTAGCTCGTGTGGCCGTCTCCTAGGCAGCATGGACAATCGAATGGGCAGAATGTGGTTTGAAGTCTTGTAGCAAATGACAGTTGCTCAGTTAATTGTGAAACCCACTCTTTTTTTTATCTCAGTGCCTGCCCCCCCAAAACCCGGTATCACTCACCCATGCAGTGCCATTCATAATGTTGTGCTATGCCTGCCTGTGAAAGTAATGTTTTTATTTTTTTGTGGCTCTTGTGTGTCTCTTTTGCAGTTTGGTTAGCACTGGAAAAGCAACGAACAATCAGCGCTTCATTCATGGCCCCAGCACTGCCTCCTGTTTTACGGCAAACCACATTGGCTCTTTTCAGTTACATGATGTTTCCCTTACTTTACATTATGTGTTAACTGTTTATGAATGCTGTTATAATGTAAATTAAAACATTTTTCCATGTTCATTCTGTGTCCATTTACTTTTATATTTGCTCAGATGTGCTTGTGTGAAATATTGAAAGTATTGTAGAATAAGGTAAGAAATTTTAAGTGGGATTCTTGGTGGTCACAGGGTGTAGCGATGTGCATTGTATTCTAAAGGGAATAAAAGCAGGAATTCTTCCTGAAATTTGGAGATGACATCAATGCCCATACACTATTAATGGCAATGAATGGGCATCGATGAACAACCACGCTGTTACACGAGGTCCCTGCACCCTTACTGGTACCCCCAGAGGTACACCATAGACCAGCTAGTGCTTAGGCATATGTTACACTAACATATAGGGCTATGGGTATTTACCGTAAAAGAGTAGATGTCAGGATATGTACGCATATTATTGTTATACACTTTGCTTGCTAATATATATATATATATTCTCTATATATTTTCTATGTATTTCTTACTCATAAGATGTTAGGGCATCTGTGTCCTTGGAATAATTATGATATATAAGTCAGCATTGCTACCTTTTGGTAATTTCTGTACACTGTACTCTTGTTTCACAAAGTGATGACTACTACAAAATTGTATAATGTTATCTTGGACCGTGGAACCACCTCTAATTTAGCCAATAGGGCTCATCTCTGTAACTAGAAATGTTTCTATCTTACAGTAACCATAGTAATAATCATAGGTATGTAATGTGAGACACTGAGTCTTATACCTCGGAGACCCCAAGAGACACGAAGAAATCTCGAGGTATAGGGAACGTTTAGCAATGGCTCCCAGTTCGCATTGGTAAGAATTGTGCTCCCAGGTCGCTCCTGTAAAAAAGCTTTCATCTTAGTGTGCTATACCTGGTTAAAAAACAACCAAATAAAAAAAAATTAAAAAACTGCTTAGGGCAAATGTGATTTATCCTTTTAGTAGTAATAAACAAGTTTATTAC
The DNA here is from genome assembly GCA_016271365.2 of Neoceratodus forsteri. Taxonomy (NCBI): domain Eukaryota; kingdom Metazoa; phylum Chordata; order Ceratodontiformes; family Ceratodontidae; genus Neoceratodus; species Neoceratodus forsteri. Next base: position 66,536,487 of record CM057459.1, read on the forward strand.
TCTTATGCAACGTGTTTGTGATTTCTTGCATTCCCAATATTGCCAAGAACCTGTGAGGTTTAAACCTCCTGACAACGCCATGCTGGCATCTCGTCGTTACCTCGGTAACTTTTGTAAACCTCTCGAGCTGCACTCTCAGGGTTTACATGAGTTGCCAAGGTAACCTCCTGATGCCAGCATAGTGTGGTTGTTCATCGATGCCCATTCATTATCCTTTATGTTTTCTGAGCATTTTCCAGGAGTGGCAAGCAACATTTTCTTAGACTGAACGTGAACTTAAATTTGTTAGTTTTAATGACAAAAACAACTTACAGTACATCTTTTGTCCAAAGGAAATATAAGAGTGAAAAAAAAAATGTCAGTCCTATGACAAGATATTATAATAACAATTAATTCACAACAAAGTAAAAAATGAGTTTGTTTTTGAAACAAGAGTAAAATACAGATGATCAACATCTTGTTTTTTGTTATGGCCTGAAAGTATTAGGACTATGGGTAAACTACAATGGAAACAGGCACAGACATACGTATAGGGTGACACAGTGTTGCAAATATGATGATCATTTGCAGTCATAATTCAATTTGTGTATCAGCTAACACAGGACACGTAAGTGACCTATGACTGAGCATGCATTTCTAGAGAATTAATGCATGCCCCAGGTGAACTGGAAAGCACAAGGCCACTGGCAGAGTGTTTTTCAACATGCAGGGGAAGTGCTTTAATAAAAGAATAATACACAATAGGGTGGGTGTTATGCTGGAATAACATCCCGCCTTGGGTGGTTGGGTCCAAGACTGCAGACCAAGGACATCCAATGCCTGAGAAGGGATGTTATCCCAGCATAACACCCACCCTGGAGTGCATTATTCCAATTATACAATGGCTAATCTTTAAATACAAAAAAAAAATAAGTATTTTTTAAAACACTTTTTAACTTGATTTTTCAGGGTGGAAGTATATTTATATAAAAAGAAGTTCCTTTCTTGTGTTTATCCTCTTAGTGGTGCTGTCTGACCAGTAGGTGAATTTTTGTTTTATGTCTATTACCTGTCTCATATTGTCTATCTTTCTTTGGCTCTGGTGCTTGTGCCCCCCAACACTGTATCCTGGTTGTGGTTTCTCCGGTACAGTTAGATGCTGTATTTGTACTGGGAGATTATCTTAGTGGGACTGTATTTATAGTGGCCAGTGTTTGAAATTGCGTGTCTTCGCGCTGCTCTGCCAGCCATCTACCACCCACTGCTGCTGATCTCAGTATGTCAAAGAAACATAAGGAGGTAGGGTGGTGGAAGGGAGAATTTTTTTTAGCACTGTTAAGATGCTGTAATAGAATAAAATAAGGAAAAGATGCTGAACACTGAGCAAGCATTTGTGATGGCACGTTGACTCACTTTCCTGCTCACTCGTTCCATCCTGAATCACAGCATTTTGTTTGTGGTACAGCTTTGTGTCTTACATGTTACCAGGAGATAAAAGTAATACACACGCTCAGTGTGTTTACAGTGGGCGGGGAGTGCTGACTGTGAGTGGGGCAGGAAGCAAGCAATAATACACGAGAGGGTGAGTGGTCTTGGTTAATACTGGACCGCCATGGGGCATAATGAGGCCCGACTCAGCAGGCGAAAGGCCTTATAGCCCCTGGAAGGTCCAGTATTGCCCACACCACCCACCATGGAGGGTATTACTGCGCTTAGAAAATGGGTATCAGATTAATATTTTTCAGTAGTTAAAAAACTAGGTACAGAATAAAGAAAAAAATCTTAAAAATACGAAAAAAAAGTTTTATGTTAAAATAGTCCCTGCCTATCACATTTACCTTTCCTGCCTGACACAGTTACCAGTAGAGGGCGCTACTATAGGAAACTATTGGGAAAGGAAGAATCACTCTGACTGCAGTGTTTTTTTTTGGCCTGCAGTACATCCACTTCTGTTCAGTTCATTTTTTCCCCCCATGGCACATCCACGTCTGTTCAGTTCTTGTCCCCATCTTTATTTCATAAAGAAAGGTCTGAGCCCCCATTGTGCTCCATTTTAGTTATGGATGTCAGTGACTCTGACCTGCTTCAGTGGATGGCATAGATGAGGTTACTTTTTTAATCATGCAGTTTTTTGTTTTGTTTTTAGCATACAGAAACAGTCAAGCCGATCAGGAGAATAGCAATGACTTGAAACTGCCATCTCCTACAGCTCGCTCGTGATCACCACTATAGTTTTTTTTGGGGGGGGGGCTTAGTTCACAATGTGGAGGTACAGAGGAGAACTGTGAGAAACAGTCTGCAGTGGGTATGGCGGGTGACAGAGGGAGCGCCATCAAAATCAACTCGGTATTGTTTGGCTGGCATGTGAGCGCGGTTGGAGCAGTGACAGGAGCAGGACTTTTATCAAATTAGTCCCAAAGGTGAAGACATAGTACAGGCTACCATCACTCATGAGAGCAGCAGGTGACCGGACAATGGGATTGGTCGCAGCACTGGTGTTGGGTCCAGCCTGGGAACATAAGAAAAAAAGGACAAAAATATTTTTTTTGTTGCTTTTTGTAATATTTTGCTGCAATAGTTTGTATTACGAGATGTAGGGCTGTTCTGAGGACTTGGGGGAACCTATGGAAGCTTGCTAAGCAGGGGGAAAAATGGTGGGTTGTGACTTACACAATTTGGGGTGCCCATGGATACCCTCAGTAATGGGGCACCCCGAATCAGCCCTTGTTTTGAAGCAAGCATCTATCGAAAGTTAATGTACCCCCCCAGCAGTGGCTTTCAGGCAATGAGAGAGCTCAAAGAATCTGGCCCATTTTCTAAGCACTGATTTCAAGCATGGCGGGGACCGGCGAAGCTGCTTGCAGGGATAGGATGCTGTGAAGCAATCTCTTTTAAACTTTTCATGTGGTCGTAAGTGTGCTGGGACTAGACGCAGGATGTTTTGCTGGGATAACATCCCGGGTCTAGCTCCAGACTGACCAATCAGAGGCCAGCATTCTTTCTTGCCATTGTATAATTATCTATAAATGCATGCCCTGCAATGGGCTATTGTCCTTATACCATGGAAAGTTTTTCTTTAATTAAAAAAGGTCTTATTTTCACGTAGTTAGTAGAGGTGTGGGAATACTGTACTTTATACCGAATAATCGGCCGAATATTCTATTTGGGGCCTCCAGATATTCAGTATTTGTGATTTGGATTAACTTCGATGGGTGACTGGCACCACCCTCTTGCCTCCACAGCAAGCCATCAACACCATTCCACATAAGAGACTCGTACACAAGTTGGACAGCCTGGGAGTGGGTCCTAAGGTACTAAAATCATTGGTAAGAAATTGGTTGAGGGATAGGCAACAGACGGTGGTGGTAAACAGAGTTCACTCCGAGGAGAGAAGGGTGACCCTTGAGGTGCCACAGGGATCAGTATTGGGGCCAGTCCTCTCTAATGTCTTTATTAATGACATTTCAGAGGGGTTAGAATGGAAGGCATGCCTGTTCACAGATGACACAAAAATCTGCAACATGGTTGCAACTCCAGGGGGGTGGGAGGATGGAGAGGGATCTAAATAAGCTTTAGGAGTGGTCAACAGTGTGGCAAATAAGATTCACTACAAAGAAGTGTAAAATCATGCACTTGGGGCACAGAAACCCAGAGGCGGAGTACATGATGGGGGGGGGGGCGTGGTACTGACAACTACCAAAGAGGAAAGGGATCTCGGGGCAATCATATCTGATGACCTAAGTGTGGCCAAGCAGTGTGACAAAGCAGTGGGGTGAGCTAGTGGGATGTTGGGACATGCAAGGAGGGGTATCATCAGCAGAAAGAAGGATTTGGTGAGACCTCTGTACAGATCATTGGCGAGATCTCATCTAGAGTAATGTGTCTGGTTCTGAGGCCACATCTCCCAAAAGATGTAGACAGAATAGAAGCAATCCAGAGGAGGGCAACTAAAATGGTACAGGGTCTACACCAAAATCCCTATGAGGAGAGACTAAAGGACCTCAATACATACATCCTGGTGGAAAGGAGGAAGACAGGGAATATGATAGAGATTTTCAAATATCTGAAGTGCATAAATAAGGTACAGGAGGGAAGCATTTTTCAGAGAAAAAGATGCTCAAGAACAAAGGGACATGCTATGAAGCTGGAGGGAATAGTCTTAGGGGAAACATGAGAAAGTACTTCTTCAGTGAAAGGGTGATGGATGCATGGAACAGCCTCTCAGTGGAGGTGGTGGGGGCCAAAATGGCAATGGAATTAAAAAATGCATGGGGTAGGCATAAGGGAACCTGAGTGGTTAGAAAAGGGGGGATAAATCCAGAGATTAAGTAGGGTCTGTGGTATTACAGTAGGTAGGGAAAATGGACAGACTAGGTGGGCCAGGCGGTCCTTATCTGCAATCAGTTTTTATGTTTCTCATGACATCCAGCACCCTGCAGCTCCTTAATAGATCCCTCACCCCCACACACACACCCTACCAGACATCCCTGGAGGTCACCCATCAGAGGTTTTCTTTTTGTGTTACAAAGAAATAAACATATTAAAATGTGTGCTTTGGGGGGTAAAGGGTGGAATAAAGTTCCAGCTGTTAGCTAGTATTTCCTGAATGGGGGACAAATAGTGCATTATTCTGGGTATTCAGGAAATAATATCATTTACTTGCATACCCCTTGTAGTTAGACTGTCTCTAGGTAGAATATGGGAGTTTGGTAATGAAGACCCTAGTGCCTTTGAATGTACCTAAAAATGCATTCATTTGGAAGAAATATATGCCTTGTCAAGGGTTATTGTGTATAAAAAAGTAAAAGATTTTTATTTTCATGGAAAAATACTTTATTTTTATTTGTCAGGCTATTGCTAGGCAGATTACATTAGAGAAGTTATTGTGTGTTTACTGGGAATTAATAGATGGTCAGATGATGTGTGGGTTTGGCAAGAATACTTTTCCCTGAGCAGCTTCTTTCCGCTTCACTGAAAACCAGCACTTGGCTGGGTTCCAGCAGGGCTTTTTTAATTTTTAATCCCTTCCTCCTGGTTGGCCCTCCTTCTGAGGAGCACCCCAGCCCTGTCATCCAACATCCACTGGAACTTACCTGCAGGCCAACTTCCCCCAAGGCTTGCCCCATTTGCAGGGTCGGCAGGGTTCCCCAAGCCCCACTGCAGAACAGGTCCAATTTAGGCCAGCAGATCAGCTGTGGAGCCTGTGGGTGCTCCTCATCATCCAGCCACCAAACCTTTCCATTTTCTGTCCCAGGGAAGCGAGGCATGCAATGACATGGTGCATGCCACACACTCCCATATGAAGTGCATTAACATCTGCCACACACCTCCCAACCCTCCTGGCATGGGCTGCCTTTCCCCCAGCTTCCACCAGGAGCCAGGAAAACATCAGGCTCTGCCCAGCCTCCCCGTAGGAGGAGGAGAAGAGCAGTACTTTGGACACTCCTTCTCCCCCCCCACCGGTCAGTCCTACAACACCCTGGATAGGATTTGCTTCCAAACTCAGGTCATCAGCGTTGTAAGTGGTAGTGCTACCACTGCTCTGGTGAGCTGGCCTCAGCTGGGACTTTTCAGTCTTTAGGAGAAAGCCTAGTTTTCCCAGTATGTTTCTTAGTTTGGTGCCACTGCAGGGGGTGATCCTCAGGAAACTAGTTATCAAACCACTCGTGATGTGGCAATACTGGACCTGGCACTCACTAACAGGAACAGTGTTGCAGACATCAAGGTGGGAGGCCACCTAAGGACCAGTGATCACAGTACAGTGTGATTCAGTATAAGGATTGTTATGGAATAGAACCACACAAGAGTCAGGGTCCTGGACTTCAGAAGGACAGATTTTAATGAAGAAGGATGAATGACTCATGGATGACCTGTCGGGGGGAGGTGAATTGGGTGGGGTGGAGGAAGAGTGGGCAAAGCTAAAAGGGGGCATAGTAAAGGCCAAAAACCTCTGTGTCCAAAAGTGATAACATGCAAGGGGGAAAAAGAGACTGGTATGGTTCTCAAAAGAGGTGGATGAAAAGGAAAAGGCTAAAAGGGTAACATTCAGAAGGTATGAGGAGATTTAGAGTGAGGAGGATAAGGAGGTGTATCAGGGGAAACAGGGAAAGCAGTGAGTGCAAAGGTGCAAACTGAAGAGAGAGAGAGAGAGAGAGAGAGAGAGAGCCCAAGCAGCAATGAAAGGGGACAAGACATTGTTTAGGTATGCAAGTGAAAAGAGGAGGACCAGAGCAGGGACTGTAAAGTTAAAAAGGTAAGGGGGGACTGTGCAGAGGAGACCCAGTAAAAGGCAGACATCCTAAACAAATGCTTTTGTTCTGTGTTCAAAAAGGAAAGAAAAGGGGAGGGGCCTCAAAAAGTAACACGAGCTCTTAAGGGAGGGAGATGGACACTAGTCCTTTTTCAGAGGAAAGATTCCTGAAGGAAATCATTAATCTGAAAGTGGAAAAAGCAGTGGGACCAGATGGGGTACATGCAACGGTACTGAGGGAGCTCAGGGGGTTACTGGCTTCCCCTCTGATAGTCCTATTTAACAGTTTACTGGAAACAGGAGTGGTTCCAGAGGACTAGAGGAGGGCAGATGTAGTCCCACTTCACAAAAGTGCTAGCAGGGAAGAGGCTGGCAAATATAAGCCAGTCAGCTTGACATCAGTGGTGTGAAAGGTAATGGAATCACTGCTGAAGGAAAGGATAGTGGAATATCTTGAATCTAGTGGATTACAAGACCTGATGCAGCACGGATTCACTTGGAGGGGTAATGTCAAATTAATTGAACAGATTTATTTGACTGGGTGACCAAGGAATTAGATCAGAGTGGAGCAGTGGACATGATCTACCTATCTTTCAGTAAGACTTTCAACACTGTTCCACATTGGAGACCAGTAAGCAAGCAGGGTAGCTTAGGGGTAGGTACAAAGGTGGTAAACAGGGTAAGAAATTGATTAGGGGAGAGGTGACAGAGGGTGGTGGTAAACAGAGTTCACTCCAAGAAGGGGAGAGTGACCAGGGGGTGTCTCAGGGATCAGTGCTGGGACCAGTCCTCTTTATTGTCTTTATAAGTAATATTGCAGAGGAGCTGGAGGAGAAGGTCTGCCTCTTTGCGGATGACACCAAAATCTTCAATAAAGAGGACACTCCGGGTGTGTGTGAGGAAAGGATGAGTCCTGAGGAAACTCGAAGAGTGACCAAGGATATGTCAGCTAGGTTTCAATGTAAAAAAGTGCAAACTAATGCACTTAGGACACAGAAACCCAGGGCAGAATACAAAATGAATGGAGTGTTATTAGTGACCACCAAGCAGGACTTAGACTTGGGGTAATCATATCTGATGACTTAAAGTGGTCAGGTAGTGTGACAACGCAGTGGGCAGGGCTAGTGGGATGCTATGGTACATAGGGAGGGGTATCACCAGCAGAAATATGGAGGTGGTGTTGTCTCTGTATAGGTCACTAGTAAGACCCACCTAGAATACTGTGCTCTGGAGACCACATCCCTGGAAGGACATAGACAGAGTGGAGGCAGTCCAGAGGAGAGCAACTAAAATGGTGCAGGGTCTGCATCAAAAGCCCTATGAGGAGAGATTAAAGAAACTCAGTATGTACACCCTGAAAGAAAGGAGGGAGATGGGGGATATGACAGAGACCTTTGAATCCCTCTCGAGGGTAAATAAGGTACAGGAGGAAAGTATTTTTTGGAAAAAAAGGTGCTCAGCAATAAGGGGGCATGCTACAAAGCTGGAGGAGGGCAGATTCAGGAGAGATGTGATGAAGTACTTCTTCACACAGAAAGAGTGATGGATTCCTGGAACAGCCTTACAGTGGCAATAGTGGGGGGAAAAAAACAGTGGTGAGGTTGAAGAATGCATAGGATACGATAAGAGGATCTTATTGGAAAGAAAGATGGGTGGGAGAATGAGTCGGAGATAAAGTAGGTTTTACGATCATATGATGAGTAGGAAAAAATGGTCAGACTGGGTGGGACAAGCAATCTTTGTCTGCCTACAAATTCTCTGTATCTGTGTTCTTATGATTCTGTGTTTCTCAGGATAGCCGGTGGGATGCTGGGGTGCATAGCGAGAGGTATCACCGGTAGAAAACAGAAGGTGGTGATGCCACTGTACAGGCAGTTGGTGAGGCCTTATCTAGAGTATTGCGTGCAGTTCTGGAGACCTCATCTCCCAAAAGGACATTGAGAGGGTGGAGGCAGTCCAGAGAAGGGCAACGAAAATGATGCAGGGGCTACACCAGAAATCTGAAGAGAGATTGAGAGAACTCAATATGTATACTCTGGAGCACAGGAGGCAGGCAGGGGATATGACAGAGACATTCAAATACCTCAGTGGGATCAAAAGAGTTCAAGACGGCAATATTTTCCAGAAAAGGAGATGGGCAAGAACAAGGGGTCACAATATGAGGCTGGAGGAAGGAAGGAAGACTCAGGGGCAATGTCAGGAAATATTTTTTTCACAGAAAGGGTGGTGGATGCATGGAACAGCCTCCCAGAGGAGGCTGTGGGGCAAAAATGGTTGTCAAATTCAAGAATACATGGGACAGGCAGAAGGCAACACTAGAGGTAGGAAGGAGAAGGTAGGCTGCAGATCAATAGGATCTGGAGTTTATACAATAGGCAGGGAATGGGCAGACTAGGTGGGCCAGGCGGTCCTTATCTGCCAACAAATTCTATGTTTCTATGTTTCTATCATCACTGCAATGTAGCACAGTGCCCATTGTTTTTAGCCTTCCTGTGACTAACCAGTCGCCCAGCTAAGGATACACTGTTATTCCCTTTCTTCTCAGAAATGCACCCACTGCTGCTAGGCACTTTTTGAATACCTCTGGAACAGAGGTTAGGCCAAAAGCCAATGTGGCAAACTGATACTGCTCTTTTCTTAATCTGAATCATAGGTATTTTCCATGGGAGTATCTCACAGGGATATGGAAGTATGCACCCCATAAATCTAGTGATCCCAGATACTCGCCTTTCTGCAGGGATTGTGTATCTGTTGCCAGGGTTACCACTTGGAATTTTTTTTCTTTTTTTATGTGCCTGCTCAAGAATCTTAAATTCAGAATGGGCCACAAATCCCCATTTTTGTTTCTTGTGAAAACGTACCTTGAGAAGAGGCCTCTTCCCTGCTGTGATGAAGGGACCTTTTCAATGGCCTTTATCTTTAGCGATTTCTTTACCTCCAGCTCTGACTGAAGTTGTAGTGAGGGAAAAGCCTATGGACGCTTCAGTTTTGGGAATCCTGCAAACTGACTGGCTAAACCCTGCCTCTTTGCTTTCAGCACCCATTTGTCTGTGGTGATGATTTCCTACTCCTGGAAGTAATGAGACAGGCGATCTCCCAGTGGTATGGGTTCTATAACAGCCAGCACAGCATCACAGATTTTGTTTTTCTTGTGGATCAGGAGCTGGTGCTTGCTTCTGTCTTCCACCTCTTCTGCCTGTGCATCTTGGGGGACCCCTCTGAGGAGGGTAGTCATAGTAGGAGTAAGGCCTTTGATAGTAGGCCCTGCCCTTACCTCCCCTTCCGTATGACCTGAAAGAATTAGAAGAGCTTTCATTCTTGGTCAAATTTTTAAGTTGTTTTTTGTTCAGTAACCTTTTTCATGCAGGCTTCTGTTTTATCCCCAAAGAGGGAGGGCTCCTTGAAAGGGAAGCCCATAGCCTTTGTTTTTGTTCTCATTCAGCGGGGGTTGCCCTAAGCCAGTATGTACTAGTACCACAGAGGATGAGTCCTTTTCATTCACAGTCATGTGAAACTGATATTTGGTGACCTTAAGTGCATCTTTTGCAGTTTCTGCTAGATCATTGCCATGTTCACCTCCCAGCTTTTCACGTAGGGCTTGCACTGTACCCCAAAGGGCTTTATGGCACTGTGCTGTCATACCACATAAGCAGCCTGCCAAGTGCCTGAAGTGTACACTTTCCTTGCCATGTAATCCAGTTTCCTGGAGAGCTTTTCTGGAAGCATGGAAGCTAGAACATTTTACATTTTTCACATGCAGCTGCCTGCACAACTCAATTATGATCAGAGTAAGAATATGAAAAGTCTACCCCATGCATCTCTACCAGATAGTTCTTTTCCACTTTTCTGTCAATGCCAGGAGCTGAATTTGGATGCTCCAAAATCATGTTATTGGCTTTTCTGAGGGATTTCTGAATTGGTACTGAGGTCAGTCCAAGCATACTTATAAATTCTGTTTCTCCTGTATCCTCCTCTGTCTCAGTGGAGGGGATATCCAGGATCTCAATAACATGTCTTACAAAAGAAGAAAATATGGTAAATCCTGATTGGCTCTGGGTGGTAAACCAAAGTCATGTTCAGAGGTTGTCTCCAGTTCTATCAGTTCCCATTTATCCTCTGCCTCCTCCTCCTCCAGATCAGGTTCAAAAATGCCTGGGAGGGACAAATAGTGGTAAGGTTTCCCATGGTTTGAATGGCCTGGAAAAACCGCCACAATTTTTTACTGGTCTTTGCTGTGATCATTGCCTTCTGTTCTATTGCAGGCTCCTGATCCCTTTTGGGAAGAGGTCTAGTTAGATGCTTTTCCTTTTGTTTTTGTTTTTTTTCATGGCTACTATTGATGGCACAAGAACATCTGTACAGTAGCATTTTTAATTTTGCCATCCTTAGCATCAGGGTTCCCCAATCTGATACCCCATGCTTATTTTTTGAGCGGGATGATGACTTTGCAACTTTGTCTGTCTTTTTTATCAGTGACTGCTGCATTTCTGTCACCTTAGATTTTGTTTGAGGAGAGGCACTTGGAAATATGTGCTTTTCACCATCTGAAGTACTTCCCTCCATTTTTCGTTTGGGAGAGCTGTTAGGTGACTCTATGGCAGACTTTGATTCTGAGTTTTGCCCTTTACTTTTGTATATGTTACAGCTGTATTCCTGTTCATGTTCATACTCTATACTTGTCTTCTTTATTTTATTAATTGTGTTGTATGCCAATTTACTGTATTATATCCTATTGTACCACATTGTCCTTACCTGGGCTTCCCTGTAAATGAGCGTGCTCAATTTAGTTTTCCTGCAAATGAACTTCAACTTGAACTTTTGTGTTTTAGAGCAAAAAAAAAATTTACACAAATCACAATTTAATTAGTCATGGTCAAGGCCCAAGCAGTTAAAACACAAATCATGACAGTCTGCCTTCCCAAGATCTTGTGCTAGGATTCACAATTTTCAAATCCTATAGGACCTGTCTTTTTCTTAGGCTTTTTTTGTTATACCAATCATCTGAGTATAGACCAAAATGTTATTGTCGGCTCCTTAGATAACATAATTTGTAAACTACTAAATAAAGATTATAAAATAAGTGGGGTTTTTTTATGTTTTCAGTGAAAATAATTGTTACTGCATTAAAAGGTAGTCTTTTCTCTAGTTCCACAGAACCAACTGGGAACTAGAGAATACTGCTAAAACACAAAAGTAAAATAAAATAATCTACCTAACATAAATATTGAGAACTAAATAGGAAAAATGATAGGAGCTTTATAAAATAAAATAAAGGATTTAGCTGATGGACTTGGAGAGGGTTCCAGGGCTACTCTTCCCTTCGGCGGAGGGTAGTCTGAACCTGAGGTATTTTCTGTGAGACTACCTGATGGGGATATGAAAGTAGGTGTCCTTGAGGTCCAGGGATGTCAGCCAATCCCCTTGTCTTAGAGTGGGAAGGATCAGAGCCAGGGTAACCATTTTGAATTTTGGTTTTGTTAGATGCTTGTTTAGGTATCTTAGATCCAGAACGGGTCGCCACTCCCCATTTTTCTTCAAAGTTAGACAGTACCTTGAATACAACCCTTTTCCCCTGTAAGGGAATGGAACAGGTTCCACTGCTCTGTTTTGAAGGAAAGTGGACACCTCTGCCTCCAAGAGGGCTGTTTCTGATTTGGTGGCAGGTTTGAATAGTCTTGCTCTTATTTTTGGAAATGAATTGAAGCTTAGAGCAAGACTCTGGCTTATTACTTCTAGGACCCACTTGTCTGTGGTAATGGTTTTCCATGCCTGGAAGTAATAAGCCACCCTGCTCCCTACTGGGGATGGGGAGGTGACCCAGACAATCACCTCAAGGAGTCTGCTTGGCAGGGGTCTTGAGCTGAGGGTTAGGTCCACTATGACCAGCACCCCTTCTGCCTCTACCTCTGAAGTAGCCTCTTTACTGCTGGTAGGCAGAGATGGTCTGAGCCTGATAAAAAGGCATCTGGTAAGGTCTGCCCCTACCTCTCCTACTTTGCTGTTGTTGAGGAGTGGCAGCCTTCTCTTTGGCTGCAGCTCTCTTGTAAGCCACTCTGTATTCATTCATCTTTTTCATGTACGTCTCAGTTTGTTCCCCAAAAAGAGAATTTTGCACTAGGAGAAAATCCAAAGCATTAGTTTGGGTGTCTTGAGAGAGGTTAGTGCATCTTAACCATGCAAAGCTCCTTAAAGATACAGCAATGGCCATGATCCTGGAAGCACTATCGTTAGTATCCACAGCTATGTGGAACTGGTACTTAGCTGCTTAACAGCTCCTCCAGGTCAGATGCCAGCTGAGAAGAAGCTTTGCTGGCCAATTTTTGGACAGATTCCCACAAGGATTTTAGGTACCTGGAAACAAAGGCCATGTAAAAAGCTTGCCTTATGCAAGAGGAAGTTCCCAGTTACCCCTTTTCAGCCAGATAACTGATCTTCCTGGAGTCCTTCTAATGGGGATGTGAAGCCATGGGAATGACTGCTTTCTCACAAGCAGCAGCTTGGACCACCCCTTCATGACTGCAGTGGTTAAACAAGAATTCAGTGCTATTGCCGGCCAAGGAATACCTCCTGTCCAGTTTCTTATCCACAGGAGGTATAGATGTTGGGGTGTGCAGGATTTTCATGGTCTGCCTTTTTAGAGACTTGTGGAGGGGATCAAAAGTTTCTTTTTTTTATTTAAATTCAAAGTTTATTAAGTTTCTACATGAGTATACATCATAAATGGTGTACATTGAATGGATACAGACATGAAAATAAAATAAAAAATCCCTCCTCCCATTCTCCCACCTCCCCCTCTCTCCCTTCTCACCCCCCCCCCAATGGAGCCAATAATATTTTAGTTCCAAAATTGGTATGGGATATTTGGAACTAATCTGGATTAGCTGGTTATCAAACTATCTCTTCACCTTATAGGGTACACAAGACATGTAAACTTTCCCATCTCTTTCTATAGACTCCCATACGGTTGGTGAGACTAGCCATCATTTTCTCAATCCGTAGATTGTAAAGATGCTCTTGCAACCATTCTGTATATGAAGGTTGAAGGGAGTCCTTCCAGTGCTTTAGGACTATTTTGTTGACAGACATAGCAATCATCATAATGTGATAATTTCTGACCACAGATGGAAAACCTGTGAAATCCTGTAGCAGGCAAATCTCCAGAGTGAAGTATTCCTGTAGGCCCAGTGAGGGATCCACCTTGGTTTTAATAAGGTCCCACAATGGTGTAATGCTGGTACATTTCAAAAACAAGTGGAACAAAGAACCCGAGCCATTATTACATCTATTACATATTGGGGTCTCTGTCCTTCCAATTCTATACAGTTTATTTGGGGTAAATACATATCATTAAGGAACTGCATTTGCATTAATCATAATCTATCTTGTGTAATAAGTTTGTGTCAGTTTTCCCAGATTTTAGATCATTTGGAGGATAAATTAGGGTATCAATTGTTCCAGTAGTTGGGGATGCCATCCACTTTTGGGAAGTCCAGCAGGTAGAGAAGGGTATACAATAGGGAGACAGCATGTGGGGCTAAGGCCAAGATTCTGCCTGTGGGACCCAATCATAGGGGTCATCTGGAATGACTTTATTTCCATAATATGCTATAAGCATGTGGCAGATCTGAAATATTTGAAATGCCCATTTGTTGGCAAGACTGAATTTCGCCAGTAGTTCAGTGGTGGTTAACCAGTCCTGGCTTTGGCTACGGAAATCTTGAATCACACAATGTTGGATGGATGGAATCCAGTTGCCAGGGATTAGTTTCCCACCCAATTTGAAGTTAGGATTTTGGAAAACCGGTTGGGAGAGGTGGTAGGTGTTTTCATATCTTAAGGTAGAACATAGCTGTGTGTGTGTGTACGTACTGAGTGATCCACCAGGTTATGAGGGAGAGTAGAGGGTAATTCTTTAGATTTCAGGAAAAGTAGGGCTGCAGGATTTATCCCAGCTGAGACTATTAAGTCTTTTTCTATTGTAAGTCAGGAGGGGACATAATTCGAAGAGTCTAAGGGAGTGAGAGGTGCTGCCCACCGGCGATATTTACTTAGGTGGCTATCCCATTGGTATAGACTAAAATAAGGATGTTTTAGTCCTCCTAGAGCTTTGGGGGCAGCCAATTTATGGAAAGCTTGCCTTGGGGGTTTTCCCTTCCAGAGAAAATCGGATAGGCTGGAGTGAATGTGCTTAAACCAAACTTTGGGAAGCCATAAATTTAAAAGGTTCAGGGGATAAAAGATGCATGGGAGGGTATTCATCTTAATGATGTTCGCATAGCCCCATAGGGTTAGGGGAAGATCTAGCCACCATTTTAAATCTTGTTGTACTTTTTTGTACAGGTCATCTAGGTGCAACTTACGCAACTGGGTGTCACTGGTTGACAGGTGTAAACCTAGATATTTTATGGATTTGGGAGCCCAGTTAAGTCCCAACTGCAGAATGTCCTGTTTATGTACCTTACGGTTTAGTGGAAAGACTGAGGATTTCTCAGGGTTAATCTTATAATTAGAGAGGGAACTATATTCCAGAATTAAGTGTAGTAACTTTTGTATGGAGGGTTTGATTTGGGTGATATGTAACAAGATGTCATCGGCATATACTGCTATCTTATTACTGATCAAACCTAATTGTATTCCGTGTATCCCAGGGGATGTCTGTATAGAAACTATAAGTGGCTCTAAGTATATGTTGAATAGCAGGGGGGATAGAGGGCATCCTTGTCTAGTTCCAACCTCTAAAGGGAAGCTGTAAGAAAGAATCCCATTACAAAAGACACATGCAGTGGGGGTGGAGTATAGGACTTGCAGCCATGAAATGAATTTAGAGGAAAATGAAATCTGTGAAGAGTCCTGAACAAGAACTGCCAGTCTACCCTGTCAAAGGCCTTCTCTGCATCCAGAGAGACCAGTAGCATGGCATGAGGGGCATCCCTGGACACAGAGAAGACATGAGACAGGCGACAGAGGTGATCTATGAAAAACCTACCCTTCATGAAACCAACTTGGTCGGGGCTAATAAGGGAAGGGAGTACCTGTTCTAATCTTTGAGCTAATAATTTGGCAAGGATTTTTAGGTCACAATTAAGAAGAGATATAGGTCAGTAATTGGATACTCATGTCTGATCCCTTCTGGGTTTGGGAAGGATAACAATCGTGGCCTCCAGTATCCTGGGGTCTAGGTCTGCTTCATTTAGAATACTTGAGAAAACTGTAAGTAGCCATGGGGCTAATTGGGGTGCAAACTTCTTGTAAAAATTGGGTGAGTAGCCATCAGGTCCAGGGGCTTTGTCTGAGGGGACGTCTTTGATAGTTTGGATAATATCCATTTCTGTAAAAGGTGCAATTAGCCCTTCAATTTGGGTGGGGGTAATAGCGGGGAAGGGGAAGCTCTCTAGGTAGCAATCCATCTTCTGTTGGGGTAGGCGGTTGGGCATTCAAGCATATAGCTATTTATAGTATTCTTCAAATTCTTTATTTATATCTTTAGCCTGGGTTAAAGGCAGTCCTTGGAGATAATTTTGTATTGCCATAATGCATTTTGATTATTCTAATTTTTTAAGCCGGAGGGCCAAAAGCCGTCCAACCATTTCCCCTTGTTCGGTATAAGTAGCCTTTGATTTTAAGATTGCCCACTCAGCCTTTTCTCTGAGTAATTAAGAATATTTATCCTGTAATTTTGTGAGAGCCTCTTTCTCCAGATCCGAGGAACTCCTGCATAAATATTTCTCTTTTTCTCTAATTTGGTCTAGCAGAGTTTTGGCCTCCTGGGTTTCTTTCCATTTCTTGATCACTGACCATTTAATAAATTCTCCCCTAAGAAAATATTTTAATGCACCCCACTTAATGGATGGGGAGTGTGTGGTGCCCCAATTGTTAAGTTTAAAGAATTCTAGGGAGGCTAGTATACAATCCATAACTTTTTTGTCCTGTAATATTTCGTTATTAAGTCTCCATTGTTTATCTGATCCCCAGTTTAGAGACAGGGAAAGGAAACAGGTTACTATAAAGTGATCTGAGCCCATTTCTGGTTCTGTTCTGCTGTCCATTAGCCCATGTATTAATGTTTTACTCATCCAGAAGTAATCAATAAGCGAGGCTGAGCCATGGACTGCAAAGCAGAAGGTATATTCCCTTTCAACAGGGTGCAATGTCCTCCAAGGATCACAGAGTCCCATGTGATCTACCAGATCTTTAATGGCTCTTCAGGCTGGAGAGAGACCCTGGGTCCTGCGGCCTGATGATTTGTCCAGCATGGGATCAAAAGGGATGTTCCAATCCCCACCCAAGAACATTGGAATGTGTGAGAAAGGTGTCAGTATAGAGAGGAGCTCCATGAAAAAGTAAGGGGAGTCTGCACTGGGGCCATATACGCTACCCAGTAAAATGTTAAATGAGTGGATTTTAGCTATGACCAGTACATACCTGCCTTCTTTGTCTCTGATACATTGCTCACATGTGAAGAGAAAAGCCCTATTGAGAAGAATAGCTACCCTTTTACTGTTGGGGGAGTCCCCTGAAGCAAAGACCTGCCCCACCTGCTGTCTCCTCAGAAGGGTCTCCTCCGCTTGTAGGAGATGGGTTTCTTGCAAAAAGATGACATCACAACATAAAATATTTAAGTGTTTGAGCAGCCACATACGTTTAAGTGGGTGTCTTGCTCCTTTGACATTCCATATACAAAATTTAAACAATTGCGCCATACTCCAGAAGTGTTATTAGTATAATCAGTCTTGTATTTCTAACTACTATGCTTAACCAGCTAGTTTGTATTAGTTGCTTTCTGGATTGGCACCATCCCTCCCACAAATAAGAAACTTCAAAGAGAAATATCCCTTATGTACTCACCTCCCCAAATTCCCCTTGTTACCCTCTATTACTCTCCAGTTTCCCTCCACCCCAATAAACAATGTGTCCAAGGAAGAAATGATAGCAATGTCATTCTGTTTTCTAGAATGTATCCTTTACCCTATGGTGCAGCAATAAGAACTACCCACCCCCCCATTGCACTGGTTCGTGGCGATCAGCAGACTGAAGTCCCTCCCTCCTCCCCACTCACCCGACTGCAATTAGATGTGTTGCTTTTATAACTAAATTAGGTCGTACAACTACTTGTTAACCCCCAAATTGCTTATACAGGTTGAAACAACATGCACACAGTTATATTAGAGCCCTGTTAACATTTACAGGCGCCCCTGAACCCTGGTATGCGGGAGAAACTCTGAGATAAGAAAAAAGGGGGGGGAATGGACTGGTTCAGTTCTGGACCACAATGTACTATGAGTTGCTCTCCATAAACAAAACAATGAAAGCTCAGAGCCTCCGACCAAGGGTTACCCCCTCAGGTTGTATGGAAAGCGATGAGGCACTGTTCTCATTAATCATGGACCTCTACAGTTTAATGTCTCCAGTCCTGCGAGTCAAAATAGGGCCCTTGCAGGCAAATGCAAACTATAAATCCTGCGTTTATAAAGTAAAATGGGAACTTGCAGATTTTAAAGTTCCAAGAGGTGACTTGTCCCCCAGAAGGATGTTGATGTGTCCCGTGCAATGCAAATACCAGGTTTCATTTCCCAGGCAATATGCATGTCCCTCGAGCTTTATGAAGGGAAGTCAAGATAGAGAGATGAAGGAACTAAAGAACCACTAGGACTAAATGGAGATTGAGCCCTCTTTTCATCCAGAGTTTTAATGGCCAGGGTGGGGATTCCCCCAATGTAGTGCAGCAATGTCGTCCCCCTCAGAGAAAGGATCATCATTGCATCCAGCCAGTAAATGTACAAAAGGCATTCTACTACATAGAGCTGTGGGCATTGGTATTCAGTCAGGTTAAGTCCTTCTACTGGCTGATATAGAACAATATGAACCAAAAACACCAGATTTAGAGTCTCTATATTTCACCAATGATTAGTACCTGCAAATGCCAGGAGGCTCTCAGCGATCAGGCGCTTCTGTTTAAGGTAATCCATCGCAGGGTCTATCTACTCAAATGAGGACCAGGATCCATCCAGTTGTACTTGGAACTTTGCAGGGTATACCATGCAAAACTTTATTCCCGAGGCTATACACTTGGATACTATCGGGTGAAATAGTGTCTGACGCTGTCGGACTGTTGCAGGCAGATCTTGTGCTACTCTGATCTTTTGTCCTTCTCACAGAACATCTTGTATGTCCCTCAATTTTCGTAATACATACTGTTTTTCTTGAAAGTTGAGGAAACGGTATATTAGTGGTCTGGGTTAGGCATTATTTATTTATTTTTATTTATTTGCGTCTTTTAACCGGGTAAGCACACTAGACAGCCAAGTGCCTATTTTCAGGTGCGACCCGGGAGATTACAAGGTACATACATGAACAATTTTCAGGCGCGACCCAGGAGATTACAAGGTAAATACATGAACATCAGGCAAAAACAAGTGAAGGATTACATTAAAGGTAATTAGCACACAGGGACAATACAAGCAACAGTACCAGCAGGGATTTACATTGCAGGCAGTAGGAAGAAGTTCAGTGTGGTTTCATCATTCCAGGCAGCAATGTTGTACGGCTTGCAGGTAGGCAAAGAGGAGTAACATTGGGATAGAGTGGGCCCAGAGCAAGATAAGGGAGTGCACAGTACTAATGCTCACCCTGTTGGGCAGGTGGGCCTAAGTGGTCTATTTTTCTAGTAAACTGTGAGTACAGGAAGCAATAAGTGCAGATGTACTCTACCCAAGTCATATTGTTTAGGTAGCATCTCAGTTTGTTGGGGCATCACAGGCTGAGAGGGTTTGTCTAGTGCAGAGACAGGTGGAGGCCATTTTGAGAAAGCCCCAGAGGGAGGCTTTAAAGCTCTGGTGGGAGGTAGAGGAGCCAGTGCTTAATGGAAGAGAGTTTTAAACCCTGGGTGCATACGCAGGCTCGGTTACCCATTTGTGTGAGAGTTTTTGGTACCAGGAGGGCATGAGAGTCACTGGATCACAGGTTGTAGGAGGAAGTAGCTAGAACGAGGGACTCTGCAAGTTTAAGGGGGGTGGCAGTTCTGACAATACTGACTATGAAGTTGCCCATGACATAGGAGCGGTGAGTTTCTGGTGGTAGCCATTCAAGCTGGGTGTAGAGCTCACAGCGGTGAGTGAGGCGGGGGGCTGAGAGCTCAAAACGGCATATGTTGTTGTACTCTGAGTCCCACTTTACTAGACTAGTTTTTGCAACGTGAGCAAAGGTGACTAGTCCATAGCAGAGCGTAGGTAGGAGGACTCCCCTGGCTAAGGTGAGACGGGCAGCTGGAGTGAGGCAACATTTTGCTCTGTAAGCATGTCCCAACTTGCAGTTTGAGGCCTTACATGAATTGCGTATGTGCATGTTCATATTCAGTTGTGGGTCAAGAGTCACCCTCAGGTACTTGACCGAGTCTACAACTAGCAGTGGGGACCCATCGGACCCAGAAATCTGTAGTGAATCTGGGGCAGCTTTTAACTTGGCTGCTGAGCCAAAGAGCATGGCCTGCATCTTCTGCAGGTTAATCATAAGTTTATGGTCCTGCAACCAAGTTTGGATTTGGTCGAAGTCCGAGTTTAGTTTGGTGTTGATGGTAGAGATGTCCTGGGAACGGGACATGATGACTAGGTCATCTGCGTACAGCACTGAGGACCCAAGAGCCAGAGCCCGAGGGTAGCTCATTTACGAAGAGCGAGAACAGGAAAGGCCCAAGGACAGAGCCCTGGGGGACTCCGCAGTTTACCTGGGCAGGCTCAGACAGGGCCTTGGTGAACTTGGTACACTGCTGCCTGCCTGTGAGATAATTACTGATCCAGGCAAGGACAGGGGAGGAGAAGCCAAGTGGTAGGAGAGAGGAGCACAGTAGTGTGTGGTCTACCCGATCAAAGGCTTTCGAGAGATCAGCAAAGATGGCCCCGGTCAGTTCGCCTCGGTCAGCAGCGGACCTGATCTCAGAGGTAACAACTGCTAGGGCCATGGAGGTGCTATGCCCCTTTCTGAACCCATGCTGTGCAGGGGGAGAGTAGGTTGTGGGTCCATAGGTAATGGGTGACCTGAGAGGCGACTACCTTTTCCAGAAGTTTGCTGATCGCTGATAGGATTGCTATGGGGCAGTAGTTCTTAAGGTCTTTTGGGTCCCCTTGCTTTGGCACAAGGATGATCTTAGGCATCTTCCAGATGTCTGCGACTATACCCGAGGTTAGCGATGCATTGAAGATGTGGGCTATGGGTTGGGCTAGTACTGTTGCCCCTAGCCTCAGCAGCTTGGGCTCCAGGCAGTCATGCCCAGCACCAGTGTGAGGGGAAAGGCCAGCAAGGAGCTTCATTAGGTGGAGGCATAGGCCTAAGGGCATGATGTGCTCTCTCCAGGATATAAGTCAGCCCAAAGGGGGAGGGCCTAGCTATTTTCGTCAGTAGTTTTTGCAAAAATAAGAGAGTTTCCGTCCCTTCCTCCTTCTCAGGTATTCCGATTATGACAACATTATTACGTCAACTTCTCCCCTCTAAGTCTTCGATTTTAATCTCTAATTTTTTGATGGTCTGGTGATTTGTGGTAATGAGCACATCCATTCTGTCTGTCTGCTTCTCCATGGAGATAATGCGGGCCTCATTGTCTGAAGTGCGCCTGGTGATGTCTTCTAAAGCGTCGGAGAACGTCTTTACCTCAGAGACTAGAGAACGGGTTTCATCCTTAAATGGTTGGAACTCAGAAAGAAATCATTCCAAGGTAAGGGGGGGGGTTGATTCTTTGGCTGCCAGAGGAGAAGCTGATGCTGACTGCGAGCAGTCTGCAGTAGTGGGAATTGCCCTAGGCTTCTTTGGCTGTTTTTCTGGCGTGACAGGCAGTGTATGCCGAGGCGCCGCCTGTCACATCTCTACTTCCATTCTTCTCCAAAATCCTTCTTCTAAGGGACCGGTTGAAGTTCTGCAAGCTGTCAGACCCTGTTTTCTAGCTATTAGTTGGAAAGATTAATTAAATAAGTTCAAATAGCTAGTTGGGTGAGCAGACCACGTCCTATTCAGTTAGCTGCATCACATGACTACATCAAAAGTCTCTTTAAAGCAGGCACATCCATCATCTCTACATAATCAGGCTCTTCCCCTTCCTCAGAAGCTTCCTGAGCAGGGAGCTCCAATGCTTCTGCTACCTTTTTTATAAATCATAATGGGAGGTAGGGTCCCTAGAAGGATGAAGAGGGGACTCAGGATCCAGGTGTTCTGGTGAAACTTCAGGCTCGATGGGCTCACCAAAATCATCCTTCTCTTCATCCTCTTCTTCCCACTCCTGTTCATAAAAAGGTTCAGAGCCTGAGTCGGCCTGGTGGTGCTGAGGGTTGAGGCGCTAGACTCCACACCTTGCGGCACACTGGTGACCCAGGAATGAGCCCGGATTGCCAGGAGTTGGCAGGGGAGAGAGAGGATCGAGTATCCAAGGGACTGCTCTCCTCTCTCAGGGAGGGATCCAGGGGTAGCCCGGTGCAGCAGCGGCCCCTGGTGGAGATCGACGGCACTACTAGGGACCGAGCTAGTAAGCAGTGGGGTTGACGTTGGGACAGCTGCTTGGCTGAGCAGCATTGCATGTCCCACGTCGGGGAATGTACATTAGCCAAGAAGACAGAAAAACCTGGATTGGAGGGATAGGCAATGGCACCTATCCTCCACACCCAGCGCCGGATCCGACTCGGCTGGGGCCTCATAGCTCCTCCACCTCTGGCCCTACCCACTGCCAGAGTCTGCCTTCTAAGGAGCCCAAGTTGGAGTCTGGCTACCCTCCCCGGGGGAGTTAAACCGTGGGTGCTGGCAGCAGGGGGGGATGTGAGAGCAATAGACTGTAGTGGATTTCAGGCAGGCAGGCATAAAAGTATGGGATACCTCAGAGAGTTCCCCTGAACCGTGACCGGAGGGAAAAAGAGTCGAAAAAAAAAAAAGGTCCAGACCCAAATGAACCAGAGGGAAATGCAGCACCCAGTTTCTGAACTGGAGTTTGGGTCACTGAACGCTGACCCAGTTCTCCTGAACTGGTCTGCAGAGACTGGATAATTTGAATGGCTTTCGCTATCTCTTCTGTGGTTGGAGCCGAAGCCGCAGCCGTATGTTTTTGCAGTTCCGAACCGGCTGCTTCTCTTTTCTCTTTTGCCACAGGTGTTTCAAGGCCTGAGTCAGTGGCTCTTTTACCTGTGGAGGTTTTGTCCTGCTCAGAGGGCACCCCCTCCAATTCCACCAGTTTATCTTTAGTGGTGGAACCAGACTGATCTTCCGTGTTGGCTGCTTTATCAGCCATTCTCTCCTGCAGTCTATTCAAATGCCTGTCAAGTGTAGACTGAGGGAAATTTTCACAGATTTCACAATCTGCCTGAAGGTGGTCAAACCCAAGGCAGAAAACACAGACAAGATGTGGATCAGATTTAGCAAATGGTTCACCGCCCTTGGCACAATGCTGAAACCCTGTGGTACCAGTTCTTTTCTTGGGTTTCTGTGACATAACAACAACTGAGAAAAATGTTTTAACACTTATCCACAATCGGTGGTTTAGATCCAGATAAGTGAAAATATCTGGTAAACAGACGGTTTAGCAGCTGATAAGAAAACTGAGAAAACATTTGGTTTTCTTACCAAAAGTCTACCGGGCCCTCAAACAGTAAATTTACAACAGATACTAAGAATTTTACCTTAAAAGATAAGAAGAAATCTTCGGTTTCCTCCCGGTTGCAAAAACCGATCAGAAACCGAAAAACTTACTGAAAAGTAGAAACCCTACTCTAGTCTAACCTGTAACCGAAGGACTGGTGTTTGAAAATTAAATTAAAATAAACGGTGGTTATAAAAACTGACAAAACTTCTACTTCAACCGAAGGAGCTGAGGAGAGATCCCCAAGGCGACTTCATAGGCAGATGGAGTAAAGAATCTGGCAGTTACATAGAATGTACCAGGGATTGTGATTTGAAAACCAAGGTCAAGCCTATTGCATGTTCCGCTATTAACATATAGGCTTTAACTCTTTCATCTCCAGGGCAGTTCACCTGGAAGGGCTAACTGCATTAGACAGAATACAGTAAGACTTCCTGGGGTTTGAACATAAGAAAATTCATTGCAAAAAATGTCGTTAATGCACCAGTCAGGGTTAAACTAACAAAAATAGGGAAATGTGGTGTTAGAGTCTCCAATCCTAAAATCCCACCCCATCCTGCAAGCAACAAAAAGGAAAAAAATGTAATGATTTTGGCTATCCTGAGTCTTGACAAATCAGGCTTGGGGTCTTCCTTGAAATTATCAACCCTAGCGCTCACCCCATTTTCATATAGTCTGCACATCTGAGCTTATTTGCTGATGGACTGGGGGAGCGTTAGGGTTGATAAGCCCCAAGGAAGACCTCAGGCCTGATTTGTCAAGACTCAGGACTCCCAAAACCATAAAGTTCTTTCTTTTTGCTGTTTGCAGGGTGGGGGTAGGGTGTTAGGGTTGGAAACCCTAACACTGTATTTCCCTTCTTTTGTCAGTTTAACCCTAACTGGTGCATTAACAAAGTGTTTTGCAATGATATGTTGTATGGACTGCACCTTAAGAGGATACAGACCCCAGTGCACCATGTTTTTCTTCCTTTTTTATCATCAGGATCATTGTAGCTGAGTCCCTCCTGAGCTTTATGAGCATCCTCTTGAGGAGAGAATTAGGGGGAAGGCATACAGGAACCTCCCTGACCATGATGGGGAGAGTGCATCTTCTGGCACTGTTCTCTTGATTGTGGGTCAGCAACAGAAATTTGGGATCTTTTTGTTCTCCCATGAGATGAACAAATCCATGTTCCAGAGTGTCTCCATATTCTGAAAACTAATGCTAGCACTTGTTGGTTCAGAGACCACTCATAATTGCCCTGGCTCATCCTGCTCAGGGAGTCTGCCAGCACATTGCCTTTGCCTGGAAAGATGAACGGCAGAAATTTTGGCATCTGGAAAGTATGTCAAATCTCAGATTCTCATGGCTTCTATGCACAGTTTAGAGGATCTTGTTCCTCCCTGTTTGTTGATGTAGTGCATGGTTGTGGTGTTCTATGTCCAAATCTGCACTGTTTGACCCCGTAACTGGGAGCAGATGGACTGCATAGACAGCAGTACTGCCCTGATTTCTAACAGGTTGGTTGATGTGCTCTATTTGTGTATGTGAGCTGCAGAAGCCATTTACTGTAAGATCCCCTAGCTGGCTCGAACTGAACAGCAATGGGAGAAAAATGCAAATTTAATAAATAAAAGCAAAATAAACATATTAACTAATGCAGAGTGTTCATAAACCAGCTTTATTTAATCGCAAACTATATCGAGAATAATGTATGGGCAGCTATACACAATATGGCTGTGTTTCTATCAAGGGGTTGAGAAGACAGCCCGTGAACCTCAAGAGCAAAGCAACTCCAAAATGGAAACACATTGGTGTCACAAAATGGAAACACAATGGACCAAGTTGTGAGGCTGCCTATATTTTATTTTATACAGAAGTCAAGACAACCCCCCACCCCAAAGTGAAAACAAAATAAAATGCCATTTCTTTGTTCTGCTCTATGATCAAAATCAAATGTACATACTTTTGCAACTTAAGAGGTACAGCTTTGGGCACTGGGTGGTTAGAAAGGAGCTGTGTGTAAGGTGAATGAGGAATTTAAAATTTTATGACTTTTGAACTGTGCAATATAACTGTTTGGAATGCACACAACACTTTTGAATGCACAGAATGGTTTAGAATGTGCACAACACGGATTTTGAGCAGGATGATTTTTATACAGAACAAAGGCTAACCATATACTATATAGAGGATAATGTATGGGCTTCAGTTAACAACACACTATTCACTTCAAGATGTTACCATGGCAACCGTGTAAACCTTGAGAGCCGTTTCCCCATGATCTGTCCTCCACACGCTGTTTAAACTGAGCAGATCGTCGCTGACTGCACATGCGCAATGAGGATCAGTGCTGTTGCACCATCGATGTGATGTCTTCAAGATGGTACAACACCATATTGATGGTACAACATCATTGTGTTCCCATTGAATTTTATGCACAACAGCACTCTCCCACACACTATATGGAGAATAACGGATGGGCAACAGTTAACAACAAGGCTGTGTTCCCTTTGAGAGGCTGTCATGACCACCTAGCAAACCTTGAGAGCAAAGCTCCAATGGTTTACCGTTGGCATGACAACTTCGAGAAGGGAACTCAGCCTTGTTGTTAACTGTTGCCCATCCATTGTCTTTTATAGTGTGTGGGCAACAGTCCAACAATATCAGAGCATGTATCAGGCAATGCACGGCTATTTCAGATCCCCCCCCCATGATCAAGCTCCACTCTATGTCCTGTTGATTAAGCCCCACTCCATTCCCGATCACGCAGACTGAACTAAAAAAAAAAGAAATGAGAATGCTCCTAGTTATGGCAATCATTCTTATCAGTGGTCCATGATGTCGCTCTCTGTGTTGCAATGGCTGCTCCTATACTGCAGTCGTGAAGCCTGGTTACAGTACTGTGAGGGCTGTCTGAAAGGTGGCACTGCATTGAGAGGCAGACAGAAACACAGAAACATAGACTTTGATGGCAGATAAGGACCACTTGGCCCACCCAGTCTGCCCATTTCCCTACCTATTGGATAAGCTGCAGATTCTAGTTAACCAACAGCCTACTTCCTGCAACCCCCCACTATAATTGCCTTATGTCTGTCCCATGCATGTTTGAATTCCCCCACTGTTTTAGACCCCACAACCTCTCCAGGAAGGCGGTTCCATGTGTCCACCACTCTCTCCGTGAAAAAGAATTTCCCCGCATTACCCCGGAGCCGTCCCCCCTCTAACTTTAAGATGTTGCAGCGTGTGTTGCCATTCTATGTTGTTATACCATCAATCAATGTGATGTACTCAGGATGGTACAACAACATCAAGACATCAAATCGATGGTACAACAATGTTGGGAAAGCGTCAGATTCCATGAATAATAGGGCTCTCCCATACACTATAAAGAAATAGAGTAAACAATGGTTTAAACTTGACCAAGAGACTGGAGAAGAAATGTTTCAGAATGACTGTTCTCTTCAGGCAGAGAAACAAATCTGAAGTTTAGTAACTAAGGAGAGTGTGACTGCTGTGCAGAGTTTAAATGGGGTTCTAATTCTATGATTTGTATTTTATTCTACTTCCTGGGGCAACACTTACTGAGGAAATGGTGCACTTTTGAACAGGTATTACTGTTTGATTCCTGTTGTTAGAAATGATAAGTATTGCTGGCTATATTAGTCCTAAGTAAACTACATGTGTCATTAACTGAATTAATAAATGGTTCATAAACTGTCTAAAGTAACTCTTCATTTCCAAAATATAAAGCACTAGCATACCTGAATCTGAGCCACTACCACTGCTGTTTGAGTCACTGTCCCCTTTCTGGGATTTTTTTCTTTTCGTTGACTGTCCATCCTCAGCCATTATTTTTTCTTGGTCCCTTCTTTCGCTTAAAATTAACAGCCACTTCAAACCCCTAAATACATAATTATAGAAAAGGATCTACTTATTAAGAAGTTATTAAACAAACTTTAAACAGTACAGTACCTAAATAATTTACCGCACTTTAAAATAACAGCAACATTTACTCCCCTCACCCTGTCATTTTTCAAATATTTGCTCATCCATTTAGTGACGAGATTGATCTTTAATATATATGGAATTCAATATGTATGGAGTAACACTATTAGGCACTGAGTATGAAACAAAGTTGATAAGATCAATGGACACAATAATTTGATGTCTGATTTTGTGTGGAATCAAATAAGTTATTAATTTACCAAGTTTGAAAAGGATTGGTCAGAACAGAAATACAATGTAAGATTTGCATTAACATTCAATGAACCTTGTTTCATAATTTTGTGTGTGGAACCATTTACATATATTAATTCTATGTTTCTGTGTTTCACCTAGATTAAAAACAAAGTAATTAAAGATATAAAGAAAACATGGGGAAACTAGAATCTTTGACCAGCAATGGTAACTTAAACCCCATAGAAAATTGATTTCACCATTTCTTGACCAGATTAGCTTTGGAAATTATTTATCAGTGAGGCCAGTAGATATACACTAGTTGCATATCGCCAGTTTGGCACTGTAAAGCCAGCTGCATTCATGGACCTAGGCTACTGCATAGGCCTGCATGAAGCACCACAAGATGGACAGAGGCAAAGTTCTTTTTTTAATTTTTTTTAGTTGTTTAACCAGGAGTAGCACACTAAGCTCAAAGCTTTTTTACAGTAGTAACCTGGGAGCACGAGGAAGTTAACTGACTTGCTCAGGGTCACACAGTATGCAAGTGGAAGCTGTGGAATTCAAACCCAGGTCTGGTCTGCTGGATGCCACCAGATTTGCAGCTCAGAGCCTTAAACCACTGCGCTATACTGCCTCCCTCAGCCATGCACAAGCCATGTATAAAAAATAAATGTTTTCCACCCTTGTCCAGGTTCTGAATACAAATCAAATTAATCTACTAATAATGTCAATGGAGGTTCAGACTTCCTAATCTGATTATTTAAACGGATTTAAAATGACAAAGTAGTGCGATGATGTATGAATGAAGTATGGGCAGGGAGGGTCAGAGTTAAACCAGGCACAGGCAATGAATAAAAAAAAACAATGCTTTCCACTCTTGTCTGGGTTCTGAAAAGAAATCAATTTAATCTGCTAATAATCTCAGTGGAGGATCAGTCTTCATAATCTGATAATTTAAATTGACATAAAGTGACAAAGTTCTGTGATGATGTTTGAAAAAATAAATAGTTTCAGACCCATAGTCAACCTTCTTTTTTATAACAAGCATTTGTCAATGCCGAATGTTTGCCTCTGATGTTGCTGTTTTACTGGGTCTTGCTTGTATACATTTTTACTATATATTACCCAGGACAGAGCAGATGAGATACAGGGCCAGATATTCAAAACTTTGCCCCAGGGCTAAATTAGCACTGCCCAGTGGGCAAACTGTGCCCAGAGCAAAAACATAGCTATATTCAAAACGAATAGCCCGGTGCAAAACCAGCTGAATATTGCAAGCGAAGGAAGCCGGGCAAACAGGCCCAGGAGTGCAGGGCAAACATTGCCCAGGAATAAGACAGCACTGACTATAGCAACAGGGAAGTGCAATCTGCAGCTGCAGCTTATTAGGCTCTGTAGCAAGCCAGTGTTGCAGGTGGAGAAGATTGTGTGTGATTGCACAGAGATGTCACACAGCTACTGCAAACACACCTCTCAACCTCCTGCCTCATAACTCAGGAACAAGGCTTAAAACAATCAGGGACAAAGGTTTAAAATCAGGGACACACCTTATAAATTGGAGGTATCTACTCAGGAAGCTGGTAGAATAAGTGGTGTAGTATAAATTGCATTTTCTAAGGAAGAACACATCTGTAACAGTAATGTCTGACATTATGTTATGCTTACAACCCCCACTGTTTGGTCATGGAAACACAAGTTGTAGGAGGGACAGAGTAAACGTTTGAGGTAAATTCAGGGATGTCCCTGAAAATCGGGGGACAGTTGAGAGGTATGACTGCAAACAACAATGTAAGCCACACACTGCAGAACTGTGCTATGCTGAAGTGAGGTTGTTTGCCCGGGGCTAACCTGATTGCACAGTGCTAACACATCAGCCCAGCGCAAACTGGTTAGCCCAGGGCAAACGGGAGCTATATTCAAAGCTCCCATGCAAATGAGCCTACTTAGGTAATTCGTGGGCAAACAAGTACATTTGCATCTCATTAAGTGCTGTGTAGCATACATTACCATGCAGTTTGCCCGATGCTACTGCATGGAGCGAAAATCTCCCCCTTTTGGTCGGAATGGAAGTACAGGCTGGATGCTGCAAGCCAAGGCATGCCCACAGCATCCACTGTTGGCCCGGAATGGATGTACAAGCTTACAGCAGCAGCAGGAACTGTGCACTGGCAGGTACAAGCAGTGCATACAACATAGCTATGTAGCACTGCAAGCAGTACATAATGAGATATATAGATCCGTAGCGATCTATAACTATAGATCGATACAGAGACACATGCATATACATATATATATATATATATATATATACATATACACAGTATATATATATATAGCTATAGACACACACACTACCAGTGGCCACACATGCCCTGGATGATGCCCCCACTCCACACCAACAGAGGCAGCCCACAGCAGGTGTGGGTGGAACATGAGTATGCATGGGGCAGGCATAAGGCAAACCTGCTGGGGATGGAGGTGGGTTGTCAGCTGTAGGGTCACTGGGCTGTGCAGCGCAGCCATCCAACATATAGGGACCTGGGCAGACAGGCTGGGCCAGGCAGCCCTTCACAGCCGTCATGGTCCCTGTTTCCACCTGTGTTGTTCCACTCCTGGTAGTCCAGTGGCCCCCAGCACCGCTCTGACCCGGTGTAAAAAAAAAACTCATTTACCCTGGTAGTCTAGTGGTCCCCCCAAAGCAGCGCTCCTGACCCAGTGTAAAAAAACAAACTCATTTACCTGGTAGTCTAGTGATCCCCCAAGCACCGCTCCCGGCCCGGTGTAAAAAACAAAAACTCATTTTCCCTGGTAGTCTAGTGGTCCCCCGCGGTGACAACCCGCCCATCCAAATAGATTCCCAGAATGGAGTCGGCCGGCTCAGCCCTCCTCTCACCACCACGGCCGGCATGACTGAGGTGGGAAGGAGGCTTCCTGCCTCAGTCAGCAGCCGGTCGTGGTGGTGAAGGAGGCTAATGATCTGGCTCCATTCTGGGAAGCTATTTAGATGAGCAGACCGCGGCGGGCTACTGAACCAGGAAAAATGATTTTGTTTTACGGTCAGCAGTATGAGAAAGTTTCAGATTACCAGGGATATAACTGATTTGTTGTCAGCCGTGGTGGGACAGTGCTGGAGGAGGGACCACCTGGGCTACAAGAATCGCTCCTTATGTTGTGGTCAAGGGGTTGTGATTCATGGGGGCACTCTGCATTACCGCCAGCCTTTTTCTGGCAGTAGTTGCGCTGCGCTACAGGTTGCACTAATGCCTGTGGCGCGGCGCTATCTACCTGAATATGCCATAGTGCAGGCATTCAGGTCCCTCCCCAGTCCCTCCCTGCATACAATATGATTTAGCGTCGGTGCTAACACCTGCGCCCGACGCTTAAATGTCCTTTTGAATATTGCAGTCGGGTGCAAATTCGTGCTAATCCAACGCAACGGATTTGCGCCCGGCGCTACCCTTTGAATATCTGGCCCACAATGTCTTATTTTTGGTGGTGTCCTGCTTTTACACATTGTTAGATTGTAATTACCCTGGATAGGGCAACTGAGAGGCAATATCTACATCTATGTGGGCTCCCATATTTTGACCCCAAATGTCCAACAGTCTTTTTATGACCTGAGGTTATGTTCAAGATAGGTGGAATTTTTTAAAATCCTATCCAAAAGGTGATTTTGCTGTGTAACTCTGGAAACAAGTTTCAGAGGAGATTTAAAAAATTACACATGCCATGTTCAGGAGGTGGAGTAATACAAGGGATATGTTAAACATTAGGGGGCCAAAATCTGAAAACAATAGTGGTGCAAGTAAATGTTAGAACAATTAGTTTCCTCATAACTCAGTTGGGTTTTCACATTTCTACCACAAATGTTCAACATAATCTTTTTATGACCACTCTTTCTGAGCATAACAGGTGTTATTTATAAAACAATGGCTGAAACGTAAATTTGCATCACAAGTGTCAAAATGCATTTTGGGCAGGTTTTGAGAAATGACAACTGTCACATTCATGAGGTGGTGTAAAAAAATGGCTATTTTAAAAAGTTGGGGTCAAAATATTGAAAATGACCACAGTTATGAGCGTGCATTGAAAAATTGCAACATTGACTCACAACTTTGTTTTCTCATATTTTTACCCAAATCTTCAATATAGCCATCTTATGACCCTGCATAGCCTTCTTATGAGCCCAATGAACAAGGGTGGAGAAAATTTCCAAATCCTGCCTGAAAGGTGATTTCACACCACAAGTGTTAAACCTATTTTGGGCAGGATCTGAACAATGTTAGCTGTCACATTCATGAGGTGCTGTGACGAAACGGGTATGCTGAAAATTTGGGGTTAAAATATTGAAAATTACCAAAGCTATGAGCCTGCGTTTGTTCATAAATTTCGACATAGGCTCATAACATTGTTGATTTTTAATATTCTTACTCCAGATTTTCGACATAGCCTTCTTATGGCCCCCGCCTCATGAACAAGGGTGGAGAAAATGTTTAACTCCTTCCTAAAAGGTGATTTCAAGCAGCGACCATGAAATCACCTTTGGAGACCTATTTGCCTAATTTCATTGCCATCGTTCATAAGGTCGGGTCCCACAAAAGACATGTTGAAATTATGGGACAAAAATATTTAAAAATGAGCAAGCT
Organism: Neoceratodus forsteri; assembly: GCA_016271365.2. Lineage (NCBI taxonomy): Eukaryota > Metazoa > Chordata > Ceratodontiformes > Ceratodontidae > Neoceratodus > Neoceratodus forsteri. The sequence continues at coordinate 66,568,132 of CM057459.1, forward strand.
GTAATGACAAGTTCAAAACCCACTGAAATACATTGAACTGCATACCTGATTTCCTCAGTTCATGGTCCAGTATTGAAGAGTGACGATATGTCTGCGGTCTAGAGATGATTACTTCACTGGACCCCCAGTAGGTAGGTAAGTAAGAGCTTGGGGGCATGTGGGGTGGTGGGTGCTCAGTGGGAGGATCAGACAGGGGAACAGTAATGGTGGCAGCAGCAACAGATATCAATGGATGTTTTTCGTTTTTACAGGGTGTATTAAAAAAACTACGAGGGACAGTTTTCTTTATTTCTGATGGCAACACTGGGTATTGGGCACCCCCAGTGTTGGTGTTATGTTTGCCAACATCAGGGATGGGGTCCGCATTGTCACAGAATCAAAACAGGCAGGGGGTAGCGGACAGCACAGGGGACCGGGCATCCCCGTGCTAGAATATTAACATGCATGGGTTATCTAGGGAGGCAGTAATGGCAGCAGCAGCAGACGTCAATGGACAATTTTCTCTTTTACAGGGTGTAATTCAAAAACAAACAAAAAAAACTATAAGGGGCAGTTTTCAGCAGGCTGATCATGACAGATCAGTTGTGCTTGCTGGGCAGTGTTACGTTGATCAAAGGAAAAAGACACCATATGATTGGGTCAGCTCGTTCCTTTGAACTACACAAAATCTCCACCCAGGAAGCCAAAACAGTATCATGATCAGCTTGGCTGATGATTGGTGTGACAATGATACAGACCACTCTGCACTGGACTGACAGCATCACACCTCTCAAAACCCACTTTCCTAATAAATGTTTGCTGCATGTGTGTGAATGGAACAAAATGCACGGTGAACATAAAAAGGAAATGATTTTTGTTTTACATAATGCCTTTCATATTGTACAAACTGCATCCCAAAGCATTTTACAATCTACAAGAGGGAAGAATGAGAAAGCTGTTGTCATTTTCAGTACATTGGGGGATTCAAAGGCCACTGAAATTGATTAGAGAGGGTAAGCACGGGGAAGTTAAGTGACTTGCTCAGGGTCACAGTGATTGGGTGGTGGTTTGGGGTTCAAACCCCAGTCTTCAGGTGCACAGCTCTGCACACTAACTGCTAGGCTAAATTGCCCACCATACACATTCATACCCTCCAATTTTACTAAATTAAAAAAAGACTAACCATAATACTAAACATTTAAAGTCACAATGTTTAATTCTTCCTAACTAAAAAAGGTTTACTCACATAAAGATGACATACAGCAGAAGAAACCCCAATGTTACCAGTCCCATCATAAGTCCTAATTCAGTCAACACTGTGAATGAATGAAAAAATGCACTCTATCAGCAATCCATATAACATTTGCTTGCATTCTGATAAAAATCTGCTCCTTGGCATCATTGATATATATGACAGTTAGGGATACCTACTGGTTGCCTTTGGCCAACCCAGCTATTTTGATTTAAAACAGGTGTTATCCAGCTGTCTGGAGAGTGTAGAACTCCCCAATACATGTGGGTAGGTCAGCCAGGGTTGTTATTCAGGATGATCGCTGAGAAAATGAGGAGAGGACTTAGGCGTTGGGGGACCTTCTGAAGCAAACTCCAGTTCCCCTACCATTCCAAGTCTCCTTGGTGTATAAGATTCAACACAGTTCAAATTCACCTCCAGTTTAGAGACACTCAGTCTGTTAATACTGATGCTGGGTCCACAGATGCACTCAAACAGAAATGCTACATTTTTACTGTGATGCCGCAGTGCCTTTGAGTGCAACCTGGAACTGGAAGGGCAAAGTATCTTGGTTTGCTCAGGTCCTTGAGGGGGCTTATGTCATCATGAAATAATAAGTAGCAAGGAAGTCCAAAAACAAAAGTTTATTTTGAATGGGGTGGGGGTATGGGTTTGTAAAGAATCTCCAGTTATTTTTTTCACAAGGCAAAATCCTGAACATAGCATCCATAAAGCAGGTCCCAGAGTATTGTCCTTAATGGCTACATAAGGTACCAGAAAGCAAGGCCACTTTATGTTTCTGGCACCCTATCCCAGAGACTCAGGGTGCCTCAAAAAGAAGCTTAAATAAAGCATACTGCACAATTTAAATAGGAAAAAAAAGGATCAAAATTAAATATCAGAAAATGATAGCAACATTTAATGTAGGCTACCTCGAACAGATAGGACTTTAAAACTCTGTTAAAGGCTTTCACTAAGGGGGTGCTACAAATGTGGGGTGACAAAGAATTCCTAACCAGTGGGGTAGTGCCCCAAACAGCTCTGTCCCCTTACCTGGAAAACAGTCTCCACAGTACATGGTTTAAGCTACACCAGCTACCTTTCCTCACCCCAAATGTCCAGTGACAGGCTCCATCTTTCACACACAGCTACTTTCTTCAGTGCTTTGTGAAAACGGTGAGACCTATGCTGGGTCCCAGTAACTGTGCTCTGGTTGGAGGCCTTTTCTCCTTCTCCCATTTAGGCAACTCAGATCTGCTTTGTAAGTCTGGTTATTCCTCAGCAGGAAAATCTTGAACAACACCTTTGTGTCCAGGTGAATCCTGGTAGTCTGGCAAAGACCTACTGGCAATGTGGCATGATGGCACCCCTGCCTTGCAGCCTGTGGTGTAACAGGCTGGCATTGGGTCCTAAGAGACCGGTGCTCAGCAGGGAATCCCACAATGACAGTCCCACAGACCCAGGTGGACCAACCTGGGCTCTGTTTGGACACCCCAGTCAATCAGAATTGCAAATGGCTCACATACAACTTCCAACTCACAGGCAACTGCACTCACACCTCACTTCCTGTGTACCTTGTGTTGTATCCAGGCCTTAACCATACCAATCTAGTGTTTCATTCCTCAGTTAAGAATGTACTGCGCATTTAAAACCCAGAACCCAAAAACAGAGGAGCTGAGCTACTGCACATGGGGCTTATCCAGGCCATGTCCCCTCCCTCCCTCCCCCACTCTCCCCGCCTTACTGGCATAAGAGTTTTCTGTCTTGATGCCCAGGGTTAACTTTTGTAAGCCTAACTGCTTAAACTGTGGGTTCTACAACCCCAGCCTGATATTCTCGTTATCACAGACTCCTGGATTTCCTCCAGGGTCAGTGATGGGGATGTTGTTTTTGCCGACTATGTGATCTACATGTGAGGTCATGGTAAGCCAGGTGATGGGGTTGCCATTTATACTCGTCTCCACCTCCACTTTGATGTTGTGTTTAGGTCTGCTGTCCCCTTCTCTAATGAGCTCATCCTTTGTTGGCTCACTCCCCTTCCCATTCACTATTTTAGTTGGTGTATATATGTGTTTTTCAAAGCTAAACCTATCTCCTCTTCTGCTGTCTCTCTCTCTCTCCCTCTCCTCCTTTACTTCTTCTGGTAAACTCATGCTGTTAAGTGACTTTAGTCTTGACTGGCACTTCTCCTCCTCTGCACACTGGTGTATGCATTCATGACCTCCAGGCTGGACTATTGAATGTGCAGCCAACCTTGGGGTTAGTGGAGGTATGCTGCTGTGCCTGCAGTTGCTGCAGAATGCAATTGCTCAGTTGCTGATGGGCCTTTAAAGATTGAGCCATATCTCACCAGTGTTGAACGTTCTGCATTGGCTGCCAGAGTAGTGGTGAGTCTTTTTTAAAGTGGGACTGTTAGCTTACAAAGCCCTACACAGACTGAGCCCAGACCACCTGGCTGAGCTTCTGTACCTGTACATCCCCATTCACTCACTCCACTAGGGAGGGCCTACTGGTGGTTCCAAGGACCATGTTGAAGACTTCGAGGGACTGGGCTTTTAAGGTAGCAGGCCCAGTCCTCTGGAATTCCCTACCTACAGCCTTGAAGGGAGGCCCCCCTCAGTGGAGGCCTTTCAGAGGAGCTTGAAAACATATTTATTTCAGCCAGCATTAGGGGAGTATTATTAACCTTTTACCCCGTTGAGCACATCATAAATTGTTTCATTTATAATTATCAATTTGTTCATGCCTGCTGTTTTGAAGTGAATGCATTATATGTATTTATGGTTTTATGTATTACCCTGTTGTATTTATTGGTGCCCTGAGCCTCTGGGGAAGGGCGACAAAAATAAAGAAAGATGACTACTACTACTACTTCTGCTACTACTACTACTACACTGATTGTCCATTCTGCTGAGGCCCTAAATCTCCACCAGCTCATTGCTGAATCCACTACCTTAACCTTGGTCCTCTAACCACTCACTGCTAGACCAGGCTGTCACCTCTCACCCCCACCACAGTGTCTCTGAAGGCACCCTGCCATGTGTTGTAATGATAATCACATGACCTACTGTAGCCAGAAGATCTGTCATCCTAAAGTCTCTCCAAAGTTAATTTGCCCAGAGTTATCAGATCTCTCAACTTGGCTGCTCTTCTCACTGAACTATGGGATATAGATTGGTCCCCCTCCCCATTTTCACTGAGATGAATGAGGACCTTGCCCTATTTCAGATCTGAATTTACTTCTGTTTGGGACATTCTACCAGTCCTGTAGTCATGGTTTCCACCTCCCTATGATCTCTGCTGAGATAGGTAACCTGTGTTAGGCTTGTTACTCTGCCAGGAACCTTCATAAAAAATTGTCTCCCACCTATATCTGATGTGCTACAAGTAGCTCAGAAACACTTGCACTGGAGTAATCTAAGTTACTGTATTTCTCTTACAACCTCCAGTTCAACTTTAGTTCTCCAAATATGTTTTGGAAGTTTATCTACTCCCTTTTTGGACCTGGTCACCCTATCTTAACTCTCTACCACCCTAAGTCTAACTTTTTGAGCTTCTTGTAGCTCTGATCCTGCATCTGTGAATATTGCTTTTAATGACTTTTTCATCTCCCTTTTCACTTCCTATGGTGCCTCCTCTGTCCCTGCTTCTCTCTTATTTTCCTCTTCTCTCTCTGTTTCTTCATCTTCTTCTGCTGTCTGCTTTTCTCCCTATCTCGCTATCCCCAGTTGCCTCCTCTGCTACCCTTTCTGCCATTTCAGTCCTAAACCCTAAGTTCCAAGGGCCATAGCCTGTATGGGTTAGACCCCAAACTTCTTAACCTCTCTGCTCCGTTACTGCTACCCCCGTAGATACCCTCCTTAGCCTTTCATTTGCCATTGGTGTGGTTCCTCCAGTTTGGAAGCAGACTAAGGTTCCCTGGATCCATGACGGCAGTTCAACAAATTCATTGTCGATTGATGTTACACTGAGGGCTTTATGTTGACGCAATTGCAGTCAGCATAAAGCCGTTCTGTGAAGACGTTGTTTTCTTTGGGTGGCTTCACCCCTGAACCCCCATTGCAGGTCACTCTGCCCCCACACACACCCAACTAAAATAATCAACTCCGAGTCAGAATTTATTCAGGAAGGGGGTGCAAGACCCCCAGAAAGCAGTGCAAGGGTCCCGTGCCAGCATTACAGTGACCTGTCACTGTTCTTGCAGTAATGCTGGTCAAGGTAAAATTGTCAAACCGGCATCGGCATACCAGGTTGCCCAATTGCATAATGGGGGTAACCAACCCTCCCATAGGAACTACTCCTCTATCTTCCTTGTTCCCCTTCAACCAAGATGAAGAGAAGATTTATGTTCTCTTAACTTTCAGTCTTTCTTGATTCTGCTGTTCTCTCTCTCTCTCTCCAAGCCAGTCTGACTTTTGAAAAGACCACTCTACTGTATCTTCCCTACTTTGTGTCCATGACATCATCCTTAACAGGATCACTGGGGACTCCTCATGTCAGCCATCTTTCTGGGCCTCTCTAAGGCTTTGATTCTGTTGCTCACCCCCTTCTGCTGGACAAGTTGAGGAATGCAGGTATCTCCATCTTGGCTATAAATTGGTTTTGCTCCTATCTCTCTGTCTCTCTGACTGCCACCACTCAGCTTAGGTAGGTGGCTCTCCCATCTGATTTGGAGTTCCCCAGGGCACCATTCTAGCTCCCATTCTCTTTTCCATTTTCCTCAGTGATGAATTATGCCTGTGTCAGTGCTAACATACATATGCATGCTGATGACACTATCCTCTACTCCACAAGGGCTTCAGCTTTCAAGGTTAAATCACTGCTGCAACTGGACTTTAATAATATCCAGCACTGGTTCAACCCTAACCAGCTAATGTTTAATGCTATGTCAGTGTCCTTTTGCACCAAGAAGAGGCTTGCTAGGCTCCATTCCATGCCCACCTTCCCCATATGTGATGGCACCCCTCTAGAGTATGTCACCTTCTTTAAATACCTCTGTGTGTGGCTTGATCAAAAACTAGATTTCTCCTCACATATCAATGCAATCCACAAAGTACTATGCTCTAAACTTGGTGCCCTCTACTGCAACAAATCTTAAATCCCACTTCCTGTCCTTTGTAAGATTGTTATCAAAATTATTGTACCTGTGTTTGACTATTCGAATGTGGTCTTCTGAGCTGTTCTGAAATCCAAAGTTGCCAGCCTAGACCCCCTCTTCCATTTCCTCTGCTGCTTTGCCTTAACCCCCCACCTTACTTACTTATCATTGTCTCCTCTTCCAGTACCTCTCCTTCTCTGCCCTTGACTCCCATCATCTATTGCACCATGCCTCTTTTCTTTCCAAATTCAGCTTATCTTCTTTTCTTCCTACCTTAACTGCCTCCTATCCCCCTCTTCCTCCTTCTAATTGTTCCCTACATTCCTTAGACTCTCACAACTTTTCTGCTCCTGCTTGCAGGACCAATACTGGATAAGCTGCCATCAGTGTTCAGTGTCTGTTATCTGGAGCAAACTACCAGCTCCCATTTGCCTCTCCTCTTCTGATCTTTCTCTTAAATCTCTCCTGGTAAACTTCTTCTCCCCCTCCTGCTCTTACCCCTAGACTTTTCTCAAAGCTGATATTCAGTGTTAGTTGTACCTGTTCCTCTATAATTCTGTTTGTGGGCCCCTTGGCTCCCATGACTGGGTTTCAAAGGACTTCCTTATGTACAGTTTTGTACCATATTTGTTACTGCTGTATACGTAATATGCTGTTATGTATATTTTTACTCTCAGCTCCTAGTACTTAGTCGTGTTTTTCTTCATACTGTGTACCTTGTACTGTTCTCGTTATTTCACATGTACCTCCTTCTGTTCATACCCCACTGGGATGCACCTGGAAATCAGTTTCCCAATTTTAATTTTAAGAAAGAAAGAGGGAGGGAGAAAGAGAGAGAAAGAGAAAGAGAGAAAGAAAGAAAGAAAGAAAGAAAGAAAGAAAGAAAGAAAGAAAGAAAGAAAGAAAGAAAGAAAGAAAGAAAGAAAGAAAGAAAATTAATGCTTGGAGCAGGTTACTGGGATGCACTCAAAGGGATAAGCTTGACCCTGAATATTGCTCTCTAGTGAGCCTCAGATAGTAGCCAAGGTATTTTGAATTTGAGCTCTGAGTTTCCTGACACAGCTAAAAGTGGGGAACCCAGACATGAATATTTATGGCCTTGACCCTTCCCACCATAAGAGGGGGTGACTATCTAAGGTTTAGGGAGTTCTCTTAGAGATCCAGATCTACACCAGATCTACAGAGGTCTGGGGCACTCAGAGATAGAGTTTGAATACAGGAACAGAGCAGTCGCTGGATAGTTTGATACCTTTTATTGGTCCAACATATGTCTTGAACAAAGATGGCATAGTACACAGTAGAAGGTTTCATCAGAAGAAGGGAACTGTGCAGCCCAAAAAGCTTGTGTACTATACCATCTTTGTTGAAGACTCGTGTTGGTCCAAAAAAAGGTATCAAACTTTCCAGCGACTCCTGTTTTCTAAGGACCCATATGGCTAAAATCTTGTTTTACTAAATACAGGAACACCTGAGGAATGGGAGACCCTTCTCTCCTCACCACTTTCTGGGGCAGACGGGGACACCTCCAGAGACCAGCCAGAGGAGGGAGATCCCAACGGAGTCCTGCCCATGGAGAAATTACCATCCAGACCCATATGACACTAGGGAGGAATAGTGGACCCCCTCACAAAGGAAGTTGCCGGGATCCTAAGCAGATCCACTCCCGCCAGTAGAATGTAAAAGAGGGAGCAACTTGTAAGTATGCCTTACATGGTAGAGCGCCATAGGATAAAAGGGCCCTGATATTAGTATTTCACCCATAGGTATACTCAGAAATAGTACAGTGTTAAGGATAAGGGGCCTGACAAGGATTGGTGTTGGTTAAGTCCTATGGAGTTGGGCTGGGCATTGGAGTCCATCTGTTGGGCCAGTAGGGCTATCAGTGTGAGAATATATGTGGCCGAACCAAATGTATCCAATAATTATGAGTACATCACATTTCTGGTGGCTAGTTGATGAGATACCTCTAGCTTCACAGTGCTCCATGCAGTAGTGTTCGCCATGCCTGAGGAGGATGCCACAGTGCCATTGGTCTTGTGTGTGAACATGTCCAAGGGACTCCACAAGGGAGATAGGGTCAAAGTGTCTAGAAGTAGTAGTATCCCCAATGAGAGTGAGAGGTAATGCAGCAGAAGCACAGCAGTAGCAGTGTAGTGACAGTAATGGTGTTGAACATACCAGGAAAGAAATGTAGTGATGTCAACCATCATTGATCAGCGTGGTAATGCCATGTGAAGCATGACACCAACTGCTGATATGGACATTATTTTGTGAGTGGTCACTTGTTTGCTTGTGCCCCTGTATATGTTTTATTCTGCCCCTGGTCCCCATCTGCCCCAACCCAGGGTGGCTTGGTAAGGAGAGAGGTACTGGTTTCATGGCATAAGCTGGACCCTCCCAGGATGAGAGATGCCACAATACATCTGTTAGCACAGGGGGTACCTGGCCCTCACACTGAACCAAACGTGGCACTTAGAAGGGGGTATAAAACAGTATAGATGGAAGATATAACATTCTGAAAACAAAACCATGAGCTGTATGAGGCAGCAGGGGAAAGCACAGTTAAGAGAGACCAATAAGGTACATAGCAGACAGTGTTATGCAACAGCACTGCATTTCCAATTAATTCCCATCCCGAGGAGACGATTTGCTATAAACTGGCTTCTTAGAATGCTCAGTTTATTTGGGAATGTATTACTAATACAGTGCCAGTAACACAATGTGTGCAAAATTGGATGTGCAATTCACTGATACAACTCATTTAAAACTTATTGCTGTTTCTGCAGGCCAGTGCATTTGCAGTTCTAAGCACTGCCATTTCCAGAAAAAGTCAAAATTATATAAATATAGCCGGGACAAAAGTGTGGAGGTGGAAAACAGTAAATATTAAATTAAGACTGCTGCTCAGCAATATAGAGGTGATAGAGTACACTGGATGGGGATCACTAGCAGAACAGTCTGAGTTACGGATATTGACCCCAGAACACCATGTGTAACCCCTTTCCCAGTTTGGAGTTTGGAATGTTTAAGTAGTATATTTATGCTGATCTGGCTGGAAGTAGCACATGGAAGTACTGCACTATAAAAGGAAGGCACCAGAGGAAGGTTCAGAAGTGGGGCTGAATAGTGCTAGGAAGAAAGGCCAGCTAGAGCAGGGGTGAAGCAGGAGCACATTGGCTGTAACCATGAGCTGTCAGCAGGAACATGCCAAACCCACGAAAGTAGCTCTAGCCTTGGTCTGAGGGCAGTTTGTCCTTGCCAAGCACCAGTCTCTGGGGGCCTCTTCTATTGCAGGATAGCAACAATACCCACCTGTGACTCAAATACCAGTGTGCAAGATTAGGTCTTGCCTAGGCCAAACTTAAGGTACACCTGCTTTTAACATGAGAACTGAAATGAAGAGGAAATGTGTGTGGGACTCCAGCACACAGACTGCACCCTTGGGGAAGATGGTGCCCACACCTAGCATGAAAGAGAAGAAACTTGAGACAAGGAAGCTAAAGGGGGTCATTACAGAGAAAGAGAATGAACCAACAAAAAATCAAATTATATCAACAAGATAAAGACATATATTAGAATGGTATCATGTAGGACCTGAAACAAGCGGTGCAATAAGCGATTTACTCAAGATATTAAAAATCAACTAGCAACTTGGTCCAGTTCCCGAAAATGGGAACTGCAATGACCAAAAGAGAAATTGCATTGAAATGGCAAGCAATTACAAAATATACAAGTTTTATCACAAAAAAATGGCAAAATAAGCAGTTTAAACATGACTCCCTAAAGGCAGGAACCACGAAACCATTCATAAACACAAAAATTCATTCTAACTATTTAGATAACACAGTTATCAACACTTAATTGAATAATGACAAAACGTAAACATTTTAAAATAGTAAATTGTCTGGAGACCAGAAACAATGGAGATGACTTCGGGGCAACAGCTCTCTTCAGACAGAGAAACAAATCTGAGGTAACTGCCTAAAGTGGAGCATGACACCAGTGCAGAGTTTGAGCTTTAGTTCTAATTCTGTAATTTGTATAAGATTCTATCTCCAGGGCATCTCTCTGAGCTGGGAAGAGAGGCTAAATGTAAACAGTAAGTAAAGGATCCCTTAGATTCAAAGAGCTGCCACTAAAGTAGTCCTGACTCGGAAGTGATTGCCCCAGTGATCAAAAAGGGGTGATGGGAAGGCAGAAACATATCAGCTGTTTTCTCTAGTTATAACATTTCTGGAACCAATTGAGAACTGGAAAAACCATTAATACATTTAAAAATTCACTCTACCTAACTAACGCAAAGTTCTCAACATTTGTTTTTTGCTTTATTTCTTTATGCTCCCCCATGCCCATTCACCAGTCACTCCTTCAGGCAGCCTAGGCCCCCCTTTAGCTCACCATCCCTCTCAGCCATCTTTACTCTCCCCCAGATGCCATGTCCTGAGCAGCCCAAAGTATCCCTTCATCAAGGGGGCCCCCCTCCCAGGCCCCAAGGGAGGAGAGACTGGGACTGACACTAGATCAGGCACACAGCAGGGGATCAGCTAGAAGGCACTCACTTGGTGTATGTGGTGCAAGAGGACCCAGTGACCATCATCCAGTTGGCCAAGTGGGCACTTTTTCTGTTTTGTCCTGCAACCCACCCTTCTCTCCTGTTTCAGTCGTACACACATGGCATTCTGGGAGGACGCACTGCGGCACATGGTCACCCACACTGCAAATGTGCCACCACTATGAATCACCAGGAGCTGCCGTCAAAGTGGTAGAGGCTCACACCCTCCCCCCAGGGAGGCGAGCATCTGATGGATGCTCCTAACCCTCCCCACCAACCTCCACTCCTGCTGTCCTGGGCTCAGGCATTAACCTTGGTCGACAGCAAGCCGAGTGAACCCATATCACTCGGCACCATGGAGCTGGCCATTATCAACATTTTACTAAATAATGACAAAACATTTGGCTCTGCAGAAGAGGACTTAACTGAGCTGCATCACATCACTATCCGCTCCCTCCTCCTTCCATCATGGATCACAGGAAGAACACAATATTACAATACTCTTACAACCATAAAACACAAAAAACAAACAAAAAAGTAACAAAAATAATGTGGAATAGAAAAACAACAAAACACAAACATACTATATACTATGTACATAAAATCATAAAAAAAGAAAAACAACCAAAAGTAAAATTGTCAAAAAAAAAACAAAATAACATTATACTCACTAGTACAAAGCCAGAAATGCAATCCAAAAGTACCATTTCCCTCTTAAAAATAAACCAAACAGAAATAGCGCTTCCACACTCCTTTAGCCAAACTCAATACTCCCACACATTAATTATTGCAAAAAACAAAAATAAAACAATCCACAGATAGTAGAAATCCAAAAGTAATTTTAAAACAAAATTCATATCTGAGCCACAGACTGCCACTGCTGGTAAATAACAGGCAAGTCTTTGCTCTGTGGAGTTTCATCAGGGGATGGGTACCTGGGTGGAAGGGCGTCACTTATACACTAGCAAAATCTTGATATCATGTTAGTGGACCAATTGGTTTCCATTTATATTTTTAGAAACATACACAGACATCACAGTACAACTGCTGTTGTGATACTTATAATCCTAGTGGGACTTGAACAGTGAAAACCATAACGGTACATCACAAACAAAATACCTCATACAAAATTCATATCACCGCCATATTGCAAAAAGGAAAGAAAAGATATACTTATAACACTAGCCACACTGGTCAAGATGTACAGTATTATTCTTACAACTGTTGTAACAGCTAATGAATTACTGTCCTCTGTTTGGGTCAGATAGTTACTTTATGATTTAATTCCTGAAACATAGTCCCAGAAATAATGAGCATTGATACAACAAAATAAAGTTTTTTTGGCCAGTTAGAAAAAAATAGTAGAAAAGTCAAGCAGATTGACACTTAGGAAGGCAGAGAAAACTGACAATTGTAGTCGGGCGCATGCCCCATTGATTCATATGGCACTTCCTCAAAACAATTTGTAGTCATGGGGGTATTAAAGCAGGAATTCCTGCACTCTCTAAAACATCACTAGCATTTGTTTCAAAAGAAGAAGAAAAGGAAAAACCAGGACTGAGAACCATAGATGAGGATATTAATTTCCTACCCAGACTAATCTGTAATGCTCTTATGTACCATAAAATATGATGTAAAATAAACCGTGGTGGCTGGGTGGGGCTTTGATCGATTGATTTATTAAATTTGAGGAGCAATACATTTCATTTTAACATTTGACTAAGGCCACTCGCCATATACCAAATCACAAGAAAGTTTTAAGATCCCAATTTGTTTTGAGATAATGGGGTTGCAAGCTGTTTAGGGAGAAAATACAATAACTCTCCCTTTGTAATAATTTTTCAGCCCCCCCCAATGTTCCAACTCTAACCTGCTGAGTTCCCATACATTTAAATTTAGATACATTATTCTCATGGTAGAGTATGACATGTTTTGTCGCCAGGCTCTCAATGTTACTATTTTTAATAGACGGATGTAGTGCAGTGTTTTAGAGTAGTGTATGCTCCACATAAATTGAGTCACAGCCACATCAAATTACATAAATCACAAAGTTTGTACTGCATGAGAGAAATTGAAGAATATTTACCCCTCAGTCTGTAGTGTGTGATGAAAATGTGTTATTGTGTACACAATAGCTGCAAATGTTGCAATTCTCACACTTAAACATACTGAGTAGTCTCCATGGTAACCACCTTTGTACATCTTCCTTCAGTGTGATAAAGTAGCCATGTATCAAAAGATCCTTAATGTTTTTCCCCCTACCTAAAGTAACTTATGGCTTATTCCCTAAATATTCTAATAAAACTGGACCACCTAGTAGAACATACCAGTTACGTGTGATCACATTTCTATGAAATCATGCCCTACACCTATCCCCTCCCTACATACCAACTTTTCCTGCTACCACACCCTTTCCTTCCCTCACCTCCCCCCTCTAGCACACCCTCTTACTTACTTACTTACTTATTGCCTTCTCTCTCCTGTTTGTTTGTACATTATGTCTACCTGTAGATCACGAAATAATCCTGTTTCTGAAACTATAACTACTGTGCTTGTTACATACTGTACTTAACAAAGCTGTATTAATGTACTGACCAGTGCTGTCTTACTTAGAATAGGCCCTCACTGTTATCTGTAACTACTACTCTGAGTGCTATATACTGCACTGAGCAATGCTGTAATATGTACTGACCAGTGCTGTTTTAATTAGAATAGGCCCTCACTGTTATCATAGCCAGACTGATGTATAACTTGTGTAATGGTACAACCAGGTGCTTCGCCTCTATTTCCGCCACCCTCGCCCTTTCGGAGCCCACTGTGGGCCATCTACTTCATACTTGGCTTCCTCTGGTGCAGGTATCGTTTCAGTGGTGCTCCTTGGGTGAGGGAGGCCTCCTCTTTTCTAGCCAGTTCAGCCTGGAGGTGGGCAATCTCCTCCCTCAGTGTGGATAGTTGCCTGCAAATTGGGCAGCATCCTCAGATTCATGAACTATCCCAGAAAACTTCTGCCCCACAGCCATCCCTCTCCCTTATAATTTACAATTTGTATTATATAATGCACCCCAGAGCTCCTGTGGACCCTCCTTGGTAGTCTCAGGGACTCGCCTTTGAATCCGCCTGTCCAGCGTCAACCATCGAAGACTGCGCCTTGCTCCTCCAAGGAAGCCCGTGGACAGGGGCCGGCCGCCGCAACACACCCAAGTAGAACCGGGAGCCGGCCGCTTGCTGGTACCCTGAGCACCAAAGCCGAACTGCCGTCTTGCCACTCCAAGCCCATCGGGGCTTCGGATCACTCCTCCTCGCTCCCCAGTGCTGAAAGGTCACTCCTAGCCCATTGAGGCTTAGGATCGCTCCTCCACACTCCCCTGTGCTGCTGAGGGCCCACCTCTGTAGCCTAAAGGGACCTGCCTTTTCAAACCGCTTGCCCAGCGGTATCCCGCGAAGATTGCGTAGTGCTCCTCCAGGAAGCCTGATGACTGGGACCGCCCGTCATGCTTATGCCCAGTAGCAGAACCAGGAGCCCGGCCGCTTGTTGGTACCTTTAGCCGCCAAAGTCATAATTGTTGAAAAGCCCTTCCAAGCCCTTTCGGGGCTTAGGATCGCTCCTCCCTGCACCCAGCGCTGCTGTTGACCCACCTCGATAGTCTCAGAGACCTGCCTCTGGAACCTCTTGCCCAGCGGTGTCCAGCGAAGACTGCACCTGCTCCTCCTACATATCCTGTTGACAGGGGCCGCCCGCCGCGCTTATGCCCAGAAACAGAACCAGGAGCCCGGCCACTTATGGGTACTGTAGGGGTCAAAGCCGTAATCGCCGAAAGGTCCCCTGCTCATTTTCTGGGATTCGGATCGCTCCTCCTCGCACCCCAGGGCTGCTGTGGAACCACCTCTGTAGCCTTGGGGACCTGCCTTTGGAACCAATTGCCCTACAGCTAACAGCGAAGACTGTGCCTTGATCCTCCAGGGAAGCCTGTTGTCAAGGGCCGCCCGCCATGCTCACGCCCAAGAAGCAGAACCATGAGCCCGGTCGCTTGCTGGTACCTTAACCGCCAAAGCCATAATCGCTGTTAGGTCCTTCAAAGCCCATCATGGCCTCGGATTGTTCCTCCTCTAGCATCTCCCTTTACTGAACTACTTACTTATTACCCTCCCTGTCCTGCTTGTTTGCACATCATATCTGCCTGGTGAACTTTGAATAGCCCTGTCTCTGAAACTGTAACCACTCTGCTTGTTATATACTATACTGAACAATGCTGTATTTATGTACTGTCCAGTGCTGTCTTACTGTTATCCTAGCCACATAGCTTCGGCTGTACTGTCTAAACATCGTATTACCACACTAACTGTATTGTCTATGTAAACACCCACAGTATGTATTGTCTTGTACTCTCCCGGGTCGTGCCTGAAAATAGTCATCAGCTGGCTAGTGCACTTACCCGGTTAACAAAAACTAAATAAATAAATAATTTGTTCCGCTACCTGATTATACTGAGTGACAAAACAAATGGTTGATTTGGTTTCTTTCAGTCTTTGTTTTGACCATAGAGGTGTGCCTCTTTCTACAGTTATGGCTCTGTCATATGTAACTTGCAGAACTCCCTCAGAATAACCTCTTTCTCTGAAACGGTCCTTCAGGTCACTATCCTGTTGCTCGAAGTCAGTAGTTTCCAACAATTGCACCCAAGACATAAAAGCTGTCTGTATGGTATGGAATTCTTCAAGGTTTGAGGGTGTGAACTGGTTGCCAGTAGTAGATTATTTGCAGCTGTGGGTTTCCTATAGCCCTTAGAAACAACTTTGCATTAACTCATAGAGTGATGTCCAAAAATATCTATGGTGGTTGGATCAATGGTATGTGTGAATCTCATGTTCAGTTAGTTGTTATTTAGCTATTATACAAATTTCTCTAAATCCTGAACTGAACCCTGCCATACATAAATCATATAGTCTATAAAGCGATGCCATTTGATCATATTCTGGTTTACTATCGCATTAAAGATTATCACATTTTCCCATTGGCCCAAAAACAAATTTGCAAATGAGGGGGTCATTGCTACCCCCATTTTTGTCCCACAACCTTTTTAAATACAAATCACCATCAAAGTTGAAATAATTAAGGCTGAGCACACACTTGAGACCTCTTGTTATCAGTTGTACTGGCATGACATCTTTCAGTGGGTCCTTATTTAAATAATGTGGGCATACCTTGATGCCATCATTAT
Organism: Neoceratodus forsteri; assembly: GCA_016271365.2. Lineage (NCBI taxonomy): Eukaryota > Metazoa > Chordata > Ceratodontiformes > Ceratodontidae > Neoceratodus > Neoceratodus forsteri. Next base: position 66,584,211 of record CM057459.1, read on the forward strand.
ATTGTATTGAAGTACATAAGGACCCTATGTCAGCTTCTAGCCATAGATAGTCATTTACCCATTTAGAATCTATATTTGTCTATGGTCTCCATTGTATCACGTAGGTGGGACTCCAAACAAACTACACTCCTCTGCAAGGAAAAAAAACAAACTTGTAGAGGTTGTCTGTAATGGAGCCCATCCCCAGCACAATATGATGCCCTGGAGGATCCACAGGATTTTTGTGAATCTGGGGCAAATGTAAACTGTGGGAGTCACTGGGTGTTTAGACCACAAGAAAAAATGACTCACCGTAATATAGAGAATAATGTATGTGCAACCATACACAACAAGGTTGTGTTTCTGTGGTAGGGTCAGTGACCCCCCCCCCGAACATTGATATGCTCACATGGTTACAGAGCATATGTATTCACCTTCCTGTGCTATTGGACGTGGTCTGAGAACATTGTGGGCTAAAATATTGTTCCCTTTAAGAAAAACACTTGAAAAATCTGTTGCAACAGTCTTCTGTTATTCTGTTTCTTCCTTTCACTATTGCTCCTTTTCTGTCATTCCCCTATTCAAGCTTGGCCACCTTTGAGTAGTCTTACTGTCCCTTTCCTTGATTCCAGCTCGTTTTCTTTAATATTTAAGCCCCAGTGTTCAAAAACGTTCTATGCTTGCAGTGCAAGCCATATAGATTAATTTCCTTCACAAATGTGCGCATGTTCGCGCAGTGCGACTGTGCGATCGTGCAAATGTGCGAAGACGCCAAAAAAAGAGTTTGTTATGGCGTTTTCATTGTTTTGTGAATCTATGAGCAGATTAATAGCCTTTACTTTCCTTTACATGTACTTTGCTTAGTTTGCTAGTAAAAGAAGCTCAGAGTTAAGTTAAACCTAAAATGTTAACTGAGAATCATTTTAAAGTAGCGTTTGTTTGTTCCTTAAATCTAAATGCTAAATAAGTACTTTAAAGAGGGTAGGTAAATAGATGCCACTATTAAAAGGAGACAGAAAAATGTATAACTTAAAAGGACCAAAACAAAGACTCCTAATGTGGTACAAGGAAGGCATGGACATAAAAATTTTCTTGTAAAGTGCTTCCAGTCCTCTCTCAGTCTAACTCCTTATAGGGCTGGGCGGCCCTTGTTGTCTCCCTTTTATAATGCAAGTTGAGGGAGGAGTTAACTAAGTCATGTGCTCCTCCACTTGTACAAGAGAGTGAATGTGAAGTGTTTAGTCAGTGTGTGTAGGAAGGCAAACCTACCAGATGCCTAGCCAGGTTCTAGGTGCCTTTATGGCAGGAATTTTTATTTCTTGTTAAAGATATGATTTCCTGTGCCTTATTCTTTGAAAGTTATGTACAAGTTCCACTTTAAGTTCATTTTATTTTTTTCTGCTTCTAATAAATTTCGAAGTACTGGATCCTGACTGCTTTCTGGACTTTATTGGACACCCCCACGTGCACAGTTTCCATCGAGGGGTTGAGATGACAGCATATGAATCTTGAGAGCGAATCCCAAGATGAAGTGAATGCCACAGTTTCCTGCATGACAAAAGGGACTAATTGCCATTGAAATTACATTGGTTTATTCAGTAGGTCTGCTGCAGCATACTGCAGGGTGCTTTAAAAGTGCATTTCATCCTGGAGGATGCCACTGTACTTCCTTAGCTTGCAGTGCAGAGCCACTGGTTCTAGTAGGGGAGTCAGGGTGGGAGAGTTATGAATACTGGAAAATACCTTGGAAGAAACAAGATTACTATGGTAAGTAATTTTTCTTCTCACCCCAGGAAATTTTCAATATTCCTAACTCTTGCAGGCTATGAAGCAATACCTTTGGAGGTGTGCACAGAACCTACTTTGGAAACAGGCTCTGCAGGACTGCTATGCTAAACCTGGCATCAGTTCTGGACAAGGTGCCCAGACTGTAATTCTTTGTAAAGATGTGCACTGTCCTCCAGGTAGCTACTTTACAGATTTCCAACAAAGGAACATCCCTGGTAGCTATCACAGTGGCAACTGTACCCCAATTTGACTAGCAAAACTGGATCCATTGAACTATCTAGCAAGAAATTTTCCTCTTGAATGCTGGATTTCCTTTACCCGCATCCCCATCAGTCAGTCCGGTGTAAAGAAACATAGACTTTGAAAGCAGATAATGACCGCTTGGTGCACCTAGTCTGCCCATTTCCCTACCTACTGAATAAGCTGCAGATCCTAGTTAAACAACAGCCTACTTTCTGCTACCCCCCACTATAATTGCCTTATGTCTGTCCCATGCATTCTTAAATTCCTCCACTATTTTTGACCCCACTACCTCATCAGGGAGGCCGTTCTATGCATCCACTACCCTCTATGTGAAAAAAAAAACTTCCTCACATTGCCCCTGTACCATCCCCCCCTTCAAAATGTGCTCCCTAGCTCTTTCACATCTCTTTTTTCTGAAAGATGCTACCCTCTTGGACTTTGTTGAGTCTCTTGAGGTACTTGAAAGTTTCTATCATGTCCTCCCTCTCCCTCCTTTCCTTGACGGTATACATATTAAGCTTCTTTAGTCTCTCTTCATATGGTTTCCACTGCAGATCCTGCACCATTTTAGCTGCCCTCCTCTGGAGTGCCTCCATCCCATCTGCAGTATGCCCTTGTGGAGATGGGGTCTCCAGAACTGCACACAGTACTCCAGAAGGGGTCTCACTAACTTTTCTGTACAGAGGGATTACAACTTCTTGTTTTCTACTGGTGATGCCTCTCCCTATGCATCCCAGTAATCCCCTAGCCCTCCTTATGGACTTCTCACATTGCTTGCCTACCTTCAGGTTTTCTAATATGACTACCCCAGGCCCCTTTCCATTTTTGTTGTTGTTAGTACCCCCCCCCACCCACTGTGTGCTCTTCCCCTGGGGTTTTGTTTCCCAGGTGCATCACTTTGCACTTCTTTGCATTGCATTGAATCTAAGCTGCCATACTTTTGACCATTCCTCCAACTTTGCCAAGTCCCTTCTCATCCTTTCCACTCCCCCTTGTGTATCAACCCTGTTGCAGATCTTTGTGTCATCTGCAAAGAGGCATACCTTTCCTTCAAGTCCCTCTGCAATGTCACCTATAAAGACATTAAGGAGGACCGGCCCCAGTACTGAACCCTGTGGTACCCCGCTAGTAACCCCCCTTTTTTTGGAGAGGACTCCATTTAATATTACCCTCTGTGTTCTGTTGTCCAGCCAATTGTTTACCCAGGCTACCACCTTGGGACCCACTCTCAGGCTGGCTAACTTGTTTATTAATCTTTTGTGTTGGACTGTGTCAAGTACCTTGCTAAAGTCTAGGTAGGTCATGTCCACAGATCCTCTCTGGTCTACTACTTTGGTCACCCAGTCAAAGAAATCTATTAGATTCATCTGACATGACCTTCTCACTGTGAATCCATGCTGCCTTGGGTCCTGTGTCCCGCTCACCTCTAGATACTCAAATATTCTTTCTTTCAAAAGTGATTCCATCATTTTCCTTACTGCTGAGGTCAAACTAACAGGTCTGTAGTTTTCTGCCTCTGTCTTGCTCCCACTTTTGTGAAGGGAAATCACATCCACCCTCCGCCAGTCCTCAGGTACCACAGCCTCCTCCCATGATTTGTTAAAAAGGGTAGTCAGTGATGTCACTAGGCCTCCCCTTAGTTCTTTTAGAATTCTGGGGTGAATCCCATCAGGCTTCATTGCCTTGTCCACTTTGAGTTTTAGGAGTTTTTTCAGAACCCTTTCTTCTGTGAATGGACTGATATCGACACCCCTATCCAGAGGTGCTTCTATTGTTTGGTTTAGGCACATTCCCCCTCCTCTTCTTTTGTGAATACTGAACAAAAGTATTCATTCAGTGTCTCTGCCTTTTCACTGTCACCCTCTTCCCATCCCCCTCCTTAATTAAGCCTCACTATCGCTTCCCTCATCTTTCTTCACTGACTAATGTACCTATAAAAGGTTTTATCCCCCTCCTTAACTGAGTTGGCTATCCTTTCCTCGGTTTGGACCTTTGCTATTCTGACTGTCTTCCCGCATCCTTCTTCTTACAACTTCTCTGAGAGTTCTCTGTCCTGCTCCTTCTGTGATTCCTTATACTTTCTGAATGCTATATTTTTCTCCCTAACCTTCCCCGCCACCTCTTTTGAGAATCATAGTGCTTTTTTCCATTAGTGTGAGTTATGCAGTAACTCAGAGCTTTCTTTACATCCAGACCATGCAGTCTACATTCCCCTGAGCTAGAGTGCTCGATGAAAAAGACTGCCAAAGTAATAAACTGGTTCAAATGGAAGTCAGAAACCACCTTGGGAAGGAACTTCCTATTTGTTCTGAACACCACCTTGTCCCTGTGGAAAGAGATGTAATCCTTTTTAATGCACAAGGCCTGGAGTGCACTAATCCTTCTAACAGATGTGATGGCTACCAGGAATGCTGCCTTCCAGGTAACATACTTCAAATCTGCAGAAACTATGGGCTCAAATGCGGGAAGCATGAATTGGGCAATGCCAAAGTTCAAATTCCAGACTGGCACCTATTCCCTCTGAGGAGGGTGCAGATTGGCTAAACCCTTGAAAAAACCTTTTGAAGATTGGATTAAATGCCAAACAGACATCCTCTCCAGCTAAAATGTATGCAGATACTGAAGCCAGATTGACTTTCAGAGTTGTGGGCTTTAGGCCCAGAGAATGTAAATGGGTAAGTTAGTCCAACACAGCTGGAATGCTTGCCTGTGTTGGTACCACCTTATTGGCAGAACACCAAATAGAAAACCTTTTCCATTTTGATGCATAGGTTTTCTTGCTAGAAGGCTTCATGTACCCCTTTAACACCTCCAGGATACTCTCTGAGAGTTGCAAGCCTGCATACTCTAGTCCTCAAGAGCCATGCCTTGAGTCTGAGGGGCCTGAGGTTCGGGTACATGATCCTCCCATGATTGGAGGTCAACAGGTTGTGCCTCCATGAAAGGTGTATTTGCTGGCCACAGACATGGACAGCAGCAGAGAGTGCCATGGCTGCCTGGCCCAGTCTGGTGCTATCAAAATCATTGATGCTGGCTGGGATCTGAGTTTGATCAGAACCCTGAAGATAAGATGAAATGGAGGGAAGGCATACAGCTGTCTCCCTGAGCAGTTCAGAGTCAGAGCATCCAGGGGGTATTGTATTCCTGGCTGGTGGTCTGCAACAATACTGAGGCATGTGGTGGTTTTCATAGGACACAAAGAGATCTATCTCTGGGGTGCCCCACCTTCTGAACATTACCTCCAGCACCTGCCTGTTCAGGGTCCACTCGTGATGGGCCTGATTGATGCAGCTGACAGCATCTGCTAGGGTGTTGTCTTTTCCTGGCAGATGAACAACCTGCAGTGAGGCATTATGAGAGTAAGCCAGACTCCACATTTTCATTGTCCCTGTACAAGGGGGGTTGGACCTTGTCCCTCCCATTTTGTTTATGTAATACATTGTGGTGGTATTGTCTGTTCTGATCTGTACCACCCTTCGCTGGACTAGTGGTGCAAAGGTTTACAGCGTTAGCAATACTACCCTTAATTCCAGCAGGTTTATGTGCTAAAGTGGCTCTGCACTTGACCAGGTACCGTGAGTGGTGTGCTCCCCTAGGTGGGCACCCCACCCCAACAGTGATGCATCTGTTGACAGACTCATTGATGTAGCTGCCTGCTGAAAGGGAATCCCTTCCCTTAGATTTTTTCAATCTTTCCACCACTGGAGTTATTGCAGTAATGTCTTTGTTACTGGAATCAGCTTTGAGAGTATGTCCTTCGTTTGGCACCAATCTGCTCTGAAGTGGACCTGAATGTCTCTCACTTGGAAACTGGAGACCCAGGACTGTATCTGTTGCTGCAGGCATATGCCCCAGTAGCTGTAGGAATTGCCTGGCTATTTATTTTTTGTTGGCTGTTCAGCCTGAAAGAGCCAGCAATTTGCAGGATGCTGCTTACCCTTTCCTGGGGTAGGTAAGCTCTTCCCACTACAGTGTTCAGTTCTGCTTCTATAAATTGCAGCACTTGCACAAGTAGCAGAACTGACTTCTTGATATTTTTTAAAAAACTTAGGGACTCCAGAAGGTCCTGGGTTACCTGTAAGTACTCCCTTACCTGTTGAAAGGAGTTTCTCATGAGTAGCTAGTCATCCAGGTAAGGGAACGCAGTGACACCTAAAAGACAAAGAACCTCTGTGTGCAAACACTGAGGCAAGGGTTACCCCAAAGAGCATTTGGCTGGGAAGCCAAGTTTCAAGAAAATACAAAATCACACATGCCCACACAATGCAAAGCATCATGGGCTGCATATGCAAATCACCACAGAATGTTATGCTGGTTTAACTTTAAGCAGAATTGCATGATGCCAAAAGGCCTCTCACACAGTTTGCAAAGGGTGCTAACAGATGACATAGACACGTGTTTCATCCTACCAGGACTCATCAGTATGCCTTGTTTTTGGGGTAACCCTTGCCTCAGTGTTTGCACATACAGGTTCTTTGTCTTTTAAATAGTTTTTTATTTTAATGGGTTCACCATAACATAACCCAGACAGACTGTCTTAGGGTAGCTGGTTCATTCCACTGGGGTATCAAACAGACGAGGCATACTGATGAGTCCTGGTAGGATGGAACACGTGTCTATGTCATCTGTTAGTACCCTTTGCAAACTGTGTGAGAGGCCTTTTAGCACCATGCAATTCTGCTTAAAGTTTAACCAGCATAACATTCTGTGGTGATTTGCATATGCAGCCCATGATGCTTTGCATTGTGTGGGCATGCGTGATTTTGTATTTACAGTGACACCTAGTTTACTTAGGTGAGCCACCACCACTGCCAGGCAATTTGTGAACTGCTGAGGGGAGTGTTGAGAACTGGTAGTGACCTGAAGGGAGTCTGAATCTGAGATATTTTCTGTGAGACTTCCTTAAGGGGATGTGAAGGTAAACATCTTTTAGATCCAGGGAGGTCAGCCAGTCTCTCCTTTGTAGGCCTGGCAAAATCATTGCCAGTGTCACCATTTTGAACCTGAGCTTTACCGGGTGTCTGTTTAATAGTCTGAGGCCTAGAATAGGCTGCTACTCCCCATTTTTCTTTGTAGTGAGGAAATAGCTTGAGTAAAAACCCCTTCCATTTTGCTGTGAGGAGACAGGTTCTAGTGTCCTGGACAAAAGTAAACCTTGCACTTCTTTTTCTCACCAGCTTTCTTTATGAGAGTGAAGCTGGTTTGAATACTCTTATTCTTAGGGGAGGGAAGTATTGAAAACTTAGGGACGAACCCTTACTTACCACTTCCAGGACCCACTTGTCTGAGGCAATGTTTTTCCAAGCCTGGAAGCAATGAGTCAATCTGCTCCCAACTGATACTTGGGAGGCAGTCTGGGAAATGGAGTCAGGGGTTCTATTTTGCCTGTGGCTGGGCCTGCCCAGCCTGGGTACCATGCCTGGAACCCCTTCTGCCCCTGCCCCTGAAATACCCAGTTGGTTGAGTGTATTGCTGTTGCTGGGGAACAGCCTGGACCTGGTAAAAAGGTCTGCTGTAGGTAGGCCTGCCCCTGCCTCCCCTTCCATTGGGCCTGGAAGAGGGAAAAGGCTTTTCTTTTGCTGAATTGCTCATGTAGGTGGCTTTATATTCATCCACCTTCTCCATGTAGGCCTCTGTTTGTTCCCCAAATAAAGAATTATTCTCTACTGGAAAAAATGGCTTTTGCCTGGGTAACCTGAGTGGGATTCGTGGCCCTAAGCCAGGCAAACCCCCTGAGGGCAACTGTGCAAGCCATCCACCTGGCAGCAGTGTCATTAGTGTCTGCTGCCAGCTGAAACTGGTATTTAGAGGCCTCTAACCCCGACCTAGCAGTTTCAAGTAAGTCAGAAGAAATGCTGGATGGGTCCTTTTCCAACATGACCAGTATTGATTGCCACAGTGCTTTCTGGCACTGGGCTGCTTGTCTTAAGTCCAAAGAGGCAAACACATAGCCCTTTTTTGCTACCATCAATTTTTCTCGAGTCCTTCTCAGGAGGGTGTGAAGCCAGAGGCACCTTAGCCCTTTCAGAGACCGCCTGCTGGATTATTCCCTGGTGGTCAGGGTGAGTGGAAAGAAACTGAGCACCTGCCTTGTCCAGTTGACACTTTTTGTCAGACTCTTTGTCAATAGGAAAGACAGAATTAGATGCTTAGATGATAGCCATAATGGCTTTTCTAAAGAACTTGTAAAGGGGGAGTAACAACTTCCTAGTGGGAGTTAACCCCATCATCTCCATGTACTCCACTTCCTCTTCATCCTGCACCACCTCAGTGGTGGCAAGATCCAAAGTCTCTAAAATTTTTCTGACAAAAAAAAATGTGACGAATAATCCTCAGTAGGTCTAGGGGTGAACCAAACTCCTTCTAATAGGTTCACCCACTTCCTCTTCAAACTCTTCATGTTCCTCATACTCCAATTGTTCCAGGAGTGGAGGGGGAACAGAGGTAGTGGTTTGCCTTGTCAGGGCTTGAGCAGGTGGTTGAGGGACTGGGATCAAGCCCTGTAATACCTGAATAACTTTAAGAGCCTGGGCAATATTACCAGGCAATGGCAAACTGGCAGACACATCAGGAACCCCTTGTTGCATTCCAGTAGGAGTCTCAGTGAGTTTTGTCTTTTTTATATCTCTTGGCAGGAACCTTGGAGTCAGCCAGTTCACTGCCTCTTTTGCCAGAGCCAGAGCTTTCACCCTTATCAGGGGTGGTATGAGAAGTCTTGGTGGTTTCACCTACAGTTTTTGAGGGTGTGGACTGATCATAGCCTGAGGCACCCTTTTCCATCTTTTTTTGCAGTCTTTTCCAATGTTTGTCAAGCATCTGGGGGAAAGACTTGCAAATCTCGGCACCCAACTAAGGATCTAGGTTCGAGCAGACTTGATAGACCATAAGGCCTAATCTGCTGGCAAATAGTATGTTAGTATGTTAGTAAATTTCACTATCAGCTGTGAGGTGTTGCTGTCCAAGGCAGAAAACATACAAATCATGTTTATCTGCCTTGGCAAACACCTCACTACATTTAATACAATATTAAAACCTCGGGGTCCTGTTTTCTTCTTAGGTTTATTTGACATTTTTATGGTAAATGTAAAAAAACAGGAACCACAAACTATAAAAAACAACAATAAAGTTGTGGGTTGCGGTCAGAACCGAGAAAACAACAAAATTTATCAGTTGCGATCGGTTTTGAGAACCGAGGAGAGGGAACCAATAAGCTCAGTTCAAAATACCCAAATTTTAAATAAAAATAACCAAAATGAACCTGAGCTTTAACTAAAAGGCTCCAGGAAAATCTAACTAAGTCTCGGTTCCTCTCCAGTTTCTGAGAACCACAAGGAACTAGAAAATAATAATATTCACAAGCAAATAATCGGCTTAAGTTAAAAAAACAGAAAGTAAAGGCAGCAAATGAAAAAATATGAAGAAATCCTTATATATTTTTAGTAGATACACATTGATTTGAGAGAGAGAGAAAGAGAGAGAGAGAGAGAGATCTCCAGGGTGTCTTGATTTGCAAGCAGAGAAATAAATATTAGGTGTTTAGAATGTAGCAGTTGCAAGGGCAGCATTTGAATTAGTGCACAAGCTAATGACAGTTCCATCATTAGCATGCATTCTATCTCTGGGCAGTTCTGTCTTAAAGGGACACTGCAAGAGTTAGAAATACTGGAGAATTCCTGGGGTGAGAATTTATTTTTTATAGTATATGTTTTTTTACACTGGAGTGACAGACCCCCACTGAAGTGAAAACAAAAAATCTTGCCATTTCTTTGTTCTATTCTATGATTGAAATCAAATTTACAGACTTTTAAAGTTAAAAGATACAATTTTGGGCACTGGGTGGTTAGTAAGTATTAGTAAGTAGCTAGGTGTGGGAAAAAAGCTAGAAATTTAAAATTGTATGACCTTTGAACTCTGCAGAACAACCATTCGGAATGTGTACAACACCACTTTGGAATGCACACAACAGTTTAGAATGTGCACAACAAGATTTTTGAGCAGGCTAATTTTTATACAGAACAAAGGCTAACCATATACTATAATGTTGTTTCTTTCTAAGGGATCCCTCACAATGCTTAACAACTGCATCATTCCCCTGAAATGAGCTGCACCAGAGTTTTAAGAATGTTATGCTAATTCAAGAATCTTAGAATTAAATTCAAAACTCTTCTGTATGGTCATTCTCAGACCTGCCCTCTAAGAACAAATGACCATAGTAATCTTGTTTCTTCCAGGGTATTCTTCTGTATTCATAACTCTATGCAGTCTGCCCTTTAAGTAGAACTGCCTGGAGAGAATGCTATGCAAATGATAGACTCTATCATTGACTCGTGCCACTATTCAGACTGCTGCCCTTATCAGCTGCCACATTCCATTAACATATCAGATTTCTAGAGAGCCTATATGGAAAGTAACCTACATATAATATTAATACTACAAAAACAGAAACATCTAACTAAATGTAAAGATTAACAAACATTCCAATGACAGAATCATCTGAACAAGGGGAAAGACTGTACCCAACAGGGTTTAAGACAGGATATGCCAGTGTTTGGGCCTCCATGTATGGATGAACAGGTAGGTGTGCAGAAGCCACTGGTTCTGGAAGGGGAGGCAGGGTGGGAGAGTTATGAATATAGAAGAATACCCTGGAAGAAACAAGATTACTATGGTAAATCATTTTTTCTTCTCACCCCAGGTATTCTATATTCCTAACTCTATGCAGACTACAAAGCAGTACCTTTGGAGGCAGACACAGAACCTGTCTGGGAAACAGGCTCTGCAAGATTGCTGTACCAAACCTGGCATCACTTCTGGACTGGGTGTCCAGGCTATAGTGCTTTGTAAAAGTATGCACCATCCTCCAGGTAGCTGCTTTACTGATTTCAACCAGGGGAACATCCCTGGAAGCTGCTAAGGAGGCAGCTATACCCCTGGTGGAATGGGCTCTTAATCCTGATTAGGGCTCCTTTCCCACTTTTGAGTAACAAAACTGAATGCACTGGACTATCCAATGTGAAATGGACCTCTTTGATGCTGGGTTCCCTTTACCAACATCCCCATAAGTGAGGAACAGCTATTGTCTGTCCTGTCTATGATCCTTGGTATGAGTAATATAATAACTCAATGCCCTTTTTACATCCAGGCTATGTAACCTATGTTAACCTGAACTAGTATGATCGGTGAAAAAGACTGGTAGGGTGATTGATTGACTGATTCAAATGAAAGTCAGAAGTCACTTTAGGGAGGAATTTTCTGTTTGTTCTCAGCACTACCTTATCCCTGTGGAAAGAAAAGTAGTCCTTCTCGATATAGAGGGTTTGAAGTTGACTAATTCTTCTGGCTGAAGTGATGGCTACCAAGAATACCACTTTCCAAGTGATATACTTTAAGTGTGCTGAAGCCATGGGCTCAAATGTGAGCTGCATGAGCTGGGCTATGCAAACATTCAGGTTCCAAGCTGGTACTGGTTCTTCAATAGGTGGGTGCAGATGGCAGAGACCTTTTAAAAACCTCTTGAAAATAGAGTTTGATGCTGGTCTAGTGGCACTGAGGGCTGAGTCACTGGACGCCTTACCTCATGTTACGCCAGTGACCCGGGTTTGACTTGGGTCATCAGGGTGCCAGCATGGGGGGGTCAGAGCAGGACTGAGCAGCTGGAAGACAGCTCTCCTTTCCTAGGGGTGGTCACTGCCCCCTCCATAGTCCCACTGCCACCAGGTGAGTTAGCATAGGTGGTGGGGCAACACAAAGGGAGGGCACCCTGAGATGCAGCATGCACATGCCTCCACATGAGCAGGCATCCAAGGTAGGGGGTTGGGATCAGGGAGAAAAAATGGAAAAAAGAACTTAAACTGCTTACTTAAAAAATAGGGTTTGATACCAAGGAAACAGGTTTCCCAGCAGAAATGTAGGCAGATACTGAAGCCAGGTGAACTTTCAGGGAAGTGTGTTACAGTCCCTGGGAGTGCAAATGAGTGAGGTAATCCAGCAAAGTTGGAATATCCACCTGTGTTGGTACCACCCCCCCGGATGAACACCAAATGGAGAATCTTTTCCATTTTGAAGCATAAGTTTTCTCTGTGGAAAGCTTCCTGTATCCTCTCAAGATATCCAGAACACTTTCTGAAAGTTGCAGATTTGTGTATTCTAAGTCCTCAGGAGCCACGCCTTGAGCCTGAGGGATCTTAGGTTCAGTTACAGGATCCTGCTTTGATTGGAGGTTAACAGGTTGTGCCTCCTAGGGAGATGTATTGATCTGGCCACAGACATGGAGAGCAGTAGGGAGTACCATGGCTGCCTGGCCCAGTCTGGTGCTATCAGGATCATGGATGCAGGTTGTGTCTTAAGTGTGATCAGAGTCCTGAAAATGAGAGGGAATGGAGGGAAGGCGTACAGCCTCCTCCCTGACCAATCCAGTGCCAAGGCATCCAGGAGAATTGTACCTCTTGCTGGAGGCCTGCAGCAATACTTAGGCATATGATGGTTCTCATGGGATGCAAAGAGATCTATCTCTGGTGTCCCCCACCATCTGAACACTGCTTCCAGCACCTATCTGTTGAGGGCCCATTCATGATGGGCCTGATTGATCCTGCTCAGGACATCTGCTAGGGTGTCATCCTTTCTTGGCATATGGATGGCCTGTAATGAGACCTTTAGTGAGTAAGCCACACTCCAGACTCTCATTGCTTCTGTACAAAGAGGGTCTTACCTTGTCCCCCCCCTTGCTTATTTATGTAGTACATTGTTGTGGTGTTGTCTGTTCTGACCTGCACCACTTTCCCCTGCAACAATGGAGCAAATTCCTTCAGGGCCAAGAAAACTTCCCTCAACTCCAGCAGATTTGGAGAGACTCTGCACTGAACCAGGTACCATGTGTGGTGTGTTCTCCTAGGTGTGCACCCCATCCCAACAGAGATGCATCTGTTGTGAGGATTGCTGAAGGGGTTTCCTGTTGGAAGGGGACTCTTTTTCTCAGATTTCCTGGTTCCTTCCACCACTAAAGTGCTTGGAGCAGTGTCACTGTCACTGGAATCAATTTTGAGGGACTGTCCTTCCTCTGGCACCAGTGTGCTCTGAGGTGAAACTGTATGGCTCTCATCTGGAACCTGGCTCCCAATACTGTGCCTGTTGCTGCAGCCATGTGTCCCAGAAGCTGCAGAGACTGCCTTGCTGTCTTTGGTTTGTGTAACCTGAATGAAGCAGCTATTTGCTGGATTCTCTGTGCTCTGTCCTGAGGAAGGAAGGCCCTTCCCTCTAGAGTGTTCAGTTCTGATCCTATAAAGTGCAGCATCTGCACTGGACTGAGGACAGATTTCTCCAGGTTTACCAGAACCCCTAAAGACTCTAAGAGGTCTAGGATTACCTGCAAATGGTCCTGCACCTGCTGAGGTAAGTTTCCCACCACCAGCCAGTCATCAAGGTAGGGAAAAACTGAGACACCTAACCTTCTTAGGTGTGCCACAACCACTGCCAGACACTTTGTGAACACCCCTGGAGCTGAAGTAAGGCCGAAGGGTAGAGCTGAAAACTGATAGTGTCCTGATGGGAGTCTGAATCTGAGGTACTTTCTGTGGGACTCCCTTATGGCGATGTGGAAATAAGCATTCTTTAAGTCCAGGGACACCAGCCAATCTTCTTTTTTGAGAACTGGCAGGATCCTTGCCAGTGTGACCATTTTGAACTTTGGCTTTACTAAATGCCTGTTTAGAAGTCTGAGATCTAGGATATAGACCATCACTACCCATTTTCCTTTTTAGTGAGGAAATATCTTCATAGAACCCTTTTCCCTTTTGCTGAGGGGGAACTGATTCTACTGTTTTTAGAAGAAGGAGGCTTTGCACCTCCTTCTCCAGGAGTTTTTTTTCCAGAAGGGAGGCTGGCTTGAACACTCTTGTTCTTAACAGTGGAAAGGATTTGAAGCTCAGGGACAGACCCTGACTCACTACCTCCAGGACCCACGTGTCTGTGGTGATGGATCTCCAAGCCTGGAAGTACTGAGCCAGCCTGCCCACTACTGGGATTGGGGAGGCCACCTTTGTTATTCAGTCAGGGGCTCTGCTTTACCTGGGGCTGGGCCTGGGCTGTCTGGGAGCCCCTCCTGGCCACAGGGATATCTGGTACTGTGCAGAATATGCTAGGTAGTTGGCCTGCCTAACCCCCAGAGAGGCTGCCAGACAGTCTTTCTTGGCCATACTGTTTATTTTTCTCAAGTCCTTTTCAGGAGGGTGGGAAGCCAAAGGCACTCTCATCTTGTCACAGGCTGCCTGCTGAACCACACCCTGGTGATGATGGTGTGTGCAGAGAAATTCAGTCCCCTGTCTATCTAACTGATATTTCTTGTTTGCCTTCTTATCAAGAGGGGAGACAGAGTTAGGGGTCTGAAAGATCTGTAAAAGACATTTCTTAAATAATTTGTTGATGAGAAGCAGTAAATTTTGGTGGAAGTTAATCCCATCATCGCCATGTACTCTGCCACCTCCTCCTCTTCTATCATCTCAGTAGTTGTGAGGTCTAGAGCCTCGACCATTTTCCTTACGAAGGAAAAATATGAGGAAAAATCCTCAGGCCTAGGAGAAGACTCAAACTCTTACTCTGGAGAGACTTCGGGCTCGACTGGTTCACCTTTCTCTTCCTCTAAATACTCAAATTCCTCATATTCTGTCCACTCCTGGGATGTAACAGTGAATAAGGTAGGTGTAACCGGGGCTTGAACTGATGCCTGTGGAGCTGGAGAGGGCATAAGCCCTTGCAAGGCTTGGACAATTTTGAAGGCTTGAGCAATCTCTTCAGTAAATGGCAGACTAATAGGAACAGTCAAAGCTCAACTTGGTTTATTAGACTGAGGTGCAATATGTTTTTTTCTTAATTGTCTTAGCAGGAACCAGGGAGTCAGTTGGTTCACCACTCCTTTTTCCAGTTGAGAACTCACCTTATCAGGGGTAGTTTGTTTATCTTGAGCAGTTTCATCCACATGCTTAGAGGGTGTGGACTGGTCAGAGCCTGAGGCACCCTTATATATTTTCTCTGAAGCCTTTCAAGGTGTTTATCTATGTTTTTTTGAGGAAAGGACTTCCAGATTTCACAGTCTGCTGAGAAATGTTCATGGCCAAAACAGACCACACACAAATCATGTTTGTCTGCCTCAGCAAACACATCACTACATTTAAGGCAATTCTTAAACTCCAGGGGCCCAGTCTTCTTTTTAGGTTTTTTTTGTCATTTTTTAAAATGGCAAAGAAACTGGCAGCCGCAAAGCAGATTATGCTTTTTCTCTTTATTGTTTTTTGGTTGCGGTCGGTTTAGGAACCGATGAAGGTTCCAATAGGAACTGGAAACCAGGACAAAAAGAACTGGGTTAGCGGTTCAAAAAAAGTAATACATTTAGAAAATTCAAGGGTTAAAATAAAGTATACTAAACCAGAATAAAATGAAAAACTCTTGTCTAGAGAGACTTAATCTAACTAAAAACTCGGTTCCTCAGCGGTTATCTCGAACTGTGGGGAACAGAGAAAACTAACTGAATACTAACTAAACTATGGTTAAATAAAATTATAAACAGAAAAAAGACGGCGGTAAGAAATGTTAAATAATACTTATATGCAGTGAAAGAAAAACACTTCAGGAACAACCGAGAGGGCAAAGTTCCGAGGTGTCTTGACTTGTCAGGTGGAGAGAGAAATTTGATACATTAATGGAACATAGCAGCTGATAAGGGCAGCAGTCTGAAGAGTGGCACAAGCCAATGATAGATTCTATCATTTGTATAGCATTTTCTCTGGGCAATTCTATTTAAAGGGCACACTGCATTGAGTTAGAAATGTAGAAGAATATCTGGGGTGAGAAATGAAAATTACATACCTACCGTAATTATGATCTTTCTGTGTATCTTCACCATTCATCACTTTTGGGTTCATGGCAGAGGTCATGACCCCATGGGAGCTCTTTTTTTTTTGTGGTAGCCGACGACTATCGGCGCTGCCCTCGAGGCCGACGCGTTGCGTGGCGCTCGCAGGTTGGCCCTTAGGCACTGTCAACTCCACATGCCTGCCAGTTCTGAGTCACCAGAGAGATAAGAGGAAGGGAGTGGAGGGTGGGACAAGGAAGTCCAAGGGACAGGAAAAAGGAAAAGATATAAAACTAAAAGGAGAAATAACGACTGAGAGGACAGAAAGAAAGAAGTCGGAAACTAAAGGGATTGGGAGGGGCCCCAATTTCTGGAAATAGAGGAGGGAGCTAGGGTGAGATAAAGAATTTAGAAGGTAGGAAGAGAGGGGAGAAGGTTAAACACATCCCAGACCCTGGTCCGTCTCCAGACTGTATAGGAACTGCAAGGAGTAGCCAAATGCTTCTTGCCAGAATTCAAGGCACAGAATGGCTGGCAAAAACTCCATCTGTGCAGAATCGGCTATTCTGGAAGAAGGACAGGGCACAGAGAATTAACACCCTCTCAAGGAAAGATTTTTGGTGTAAAAGGAAAAAGAGTTTTTTTTTTTTTTGTAATAAAGGATAGTCCAAAGGACAAGGAAAAATAAGATGGACAGGAACAAGGAGGAGGAGAGAATGGAGGGCAACTGCCAACTCAACAAAGAAAGGAGGGAGGTGAGGTTGGGTGCAGAGAGGGAGGTGGACCCAGAGACTGAGGCCCCAGGGAGATGGGGGGCAGGATTGTGATGAATGGTGAAGATACACAGAAAGATCATAAGTACAGTAGGTACGTAATTTTCATATCTTATCTGTGTCAATCTTCAGCATTCATCATTTTTGGGGGAGTGCCGAGCCCCCCCAAAGGAGGTTTTCTTTTACACCCTAAGGGACAAAGTCCTTTAGCTCTCAGTGGGTGACACACTAAGAGGGAGAACCTTCAGGTCCTGGAGAGGCCCGAGAGTGGGGAGAGTGAGACGGGGACCCCCGGAAGGGGAAGGAAGTTGCCCCAACAAATGCTGTCTCACTCTACAGGAGAAGAGATAGGTCCTCTGGTGAGCGGAGTTAATCGCCCTACGCCAGGTCAAGGATGACAACTGGGAAAGACGCAGCCATGTCATCCGCCTAGTGCAGATCACTGTCCCTATGACCCTGGTAGCTACCTCATTGGCATCATAGGATGCCCACGCTTGGAGCCTTGCTAGTTCCAGGCTGTGCGCAGAGAGTGCAATGGCTTGTCTGGTTTGCTCCATGTCAGGTAACGAGGCTAGGAGTTGACCTGGCTTGGACCACACGCACCTGTCATAGGCTGCATAGTGGGCCTGATGTGCAGAAATGGAAAGCAACAACCATGCCAAGTAGAAAGCCCTTCTACCCCAGAAGTCAAAATCTGAGGAATCTTGATCTGGGGGCCGGTCACGGTGAAGGGTGTGAAGCCCATCGGGAGTGTCCAACTGTGTCAATCCAGACTGCGGATGAGGCATGGAACCTGGAGACTCTGGGGGGTGCAATACCACTGGCAGAGATCCCTAGGGGCAGGAACTCTGGAGAAGGGCCTCTGCCAGGAGTGCAACGATGCCTCCCAAAAGGTAGCAGGCCAGGGAGGCACCACAAGGGTGGCCTCATTGAAATCTCCTAGACAGGCGTGCACCGAGTGCTCTGGATTGCTTACAGTGAAAGGGGCAAGGTGCAAGTCCTCCAACATCCTTATGAGGAAACGCTGGTACTCAGCAAGATCAGTGGCTGGAGAGATGTGAACAGAAGGCTCCTCTCCCCAAAAGAGGGGGATGAAGAGTTGGAGGGTACCAACTGCTTAGAGGGTGGCTGCTCAGGGGGAGGTTGAAAAACCTGTCTGTCCATTGCCTTAACGTAGGCTGGGAACTGAGCAGCCACAGCCCTGAACTGCTCCCAGGAGAGAGACCCACTAGGACCAAGGATGCCTGGGAGTGCAGGAAAATGTGATAGAGAGATGGGGACAGAGCTGAGAAGAGATGTCAGCTGACCTCCGCCTGGGCTAAGGAGCAGACCAAGAGCACCCGAAGAAGAAGGTGCTCCAGAAGACTCCACAGCTGACAGCTGAATAGCCATTTCGGCACTGCCTTGGCTGCACCTGGAAGAATCCCCCCTGTGAGGTGACCAGGGCCATATAGGTCCAGAAGGACAGTCCCCTACCTCAAAAGAATGGGTCTCTCTTAAAGAGACTGAGGAGGAAGAGTGGAGATCCACACTACGGCTTCTTCTAGAGCCCGGGTGGACCCCAGAAAAAGGTCATCATGTAGACCCCATGCCCCTCGACCCCTCAGAGTCCAAAAGAGCCCTCTTCCTCGAGAGGGCCATCCTAGGTAGCTGACAGCCCTGGCCACCACCCAAAGGAGCTATCCAGGGCACAGTACCCTCCCCTCCCATAGGAGCCCTGATCAGCCCCAAAGTTGGGCAATCCAGGCACACCACAGGCAGGGGTACCACTGCTGAGGGGTCAGTGAACCCACCAAGACCAGGCTGCAGAGCAATGGTGGCCTGCACCACTGCCTGCTGGTCAGCATCCCTGACCCCAGTCTTGGCAGCCACCGACCCCACCTCAGAAGGGGGCTAACTCCAGCTTGTTGAGGACACTACAGGGCTGCCCACAGCAACAGTCAACGCCAAGGAGTCAGACTGCTCATCTGACTCAGAGTCAGACTCTGCCTCCGAAGAGGTAGAGGCCAAGGCCCTGTGCCAGACCGTAGGAGGGCACCCAGTGCCATCCTTGCCAAATGGGGTGCCAGAAACTGAGACCACACCTGAGCCAGTGCCAGTGCCCCCCACAGCACTGCGAGCGGTATCCACGGAGGGCATGGCCCAGGCCCGAACAGCAGCCCCAGAGTCAGAACCAGTCACGGCACTGTCCGGCCCCACAGCTCCGCAAGTGGCATCGAGGGCGGGGACAGCACTGATGACGGCTCTGACAGTGCCATCGGCACCACAGACAGTGCCACCTGCCTCCATGGTGCCGCAAATGGTGCCGAGGGCAGGAGCGGTGCCGATGATGGCGCTGGCAGCAGAATCCAAAGCCCCCACAGCACCGAGTCCTGAGGTGGACATGGCGCCGTGCTCAACCTCGGTACCGAGGTGAGAAGAGGACAAAGATGGTGCCATAGAGACTCCCATGGCACTGCTAGCTGTATCAGCGCTGCGAATGGTGCCGACAGCAGCCACGGCACTGAGTGACAAACTGGCGCTGACGACGGCTCCATTAGAGCCCACGGTGCCGTGAATGGTGCTGACGTGGGCCTTGCAAACCATGGCTCCAACACCGGGGCAGTCTTCACCCCTGAAAGGGTGACTGCCTTGGTGGTGCCTCCTGACTGCCCCCTGAAAGGAGCAGGACAAGCCTCCCGCAGCACAGAAGGAGCCTCAGCAACGACCAGGCTACTAGAAGCCAAGGCTCCCTCCTCCTCAGTCCATGTAGAACCAGGAGGGGACCTGGAGGAAAGGCCGAGAGTACGTGACTTGGCCCGATGAGTGCGCACCCAACCCCCGAAAGCCAACTCATTCCACTTTCCACGCGCGTTGTTTGATGACCCAGCGGTCCATGGAGAAATAGGTGTCAAATGAATCCATGTCATGAAGCGGGCCAAGATACATAAGGCAACAGTCATAATGGTTGGTGACAGAAAATTTATGGCCGCAAGGGCACCGTCGCATGGAGTTGCTGTCCCATCTTTGAAGTCTTCTTGCCCTCCGACCCAGACATGACCTACGAGGGAAAAAAACACCAAAAACAGACTCGATGTCACCAAGAATAAAAATAAATGGAAAGATCTTACCAAGCGACATCAAGTAAGGCAACTAGAACTGGCAGGAAAGGAGCTGATGGACTGCAGCATGGATGAATAATAAGGCTGAAAAGGTGAAACTGCGTAGGCGGTAGGCTTCAAGTTCTGCAGAGCTTCCACACGAGGTGACCTCGATGGCAGGAGACGAAGAGTCAACAGCGCCTAACGGCCAACCCACGAGTACCACGCAATGCATCAGCCTCGAGGGCGGCACTGATGGTGCATCGGCTCCACCTACCAAAAGAAAAAAAAGAGCTCCCACGGGGTCATGACCTCCAGCCATGAACCCAAAAGTGATGAACGGTGAAGACTGACACAGATAAGATTGGCAGATTTATTTCTCAAGATGTGGTAAACAATGGTTACTAAATCTAGCTAAATGACTACCAAAAAAATATTCAAGCTGTTTTGCAGAAAAAAAAAATCACACTATGGCAGAAAAACAAATGTAGTATGTAAAATTGTTGAGTATCAGTTGCAAGGCACTGGTACAAGTAATGCTCTAGCAATACAAGAGAACTGACTCTTGTGAGAACCTTTTCCAGGTTCTGGAAGGGGAAGTAGGGATGACATTGATAAGCACAGTGAGGGACCCCTTTGGAAGAAACAACATTAATACAGTGAGTAATACAGTGAGTAATTTTTCATCAGACCCTAGGAATCTCTCACTTATGCTTAACAACTACAACTCCATAGCAGTACATTGGGAGGCTGGGTTCAAAACCTATTTGAGGAAAAAGTTCTGCAAGACATTAGTGCCAAAGCTGGCATCCCTTCTGGACTGCATGTCTAGACAGAAGTGTTTTATAGAAGTGTGAACTGTCTTCCAGGTAGCTGCTTTGCAAATCTCCTGAATGGAGATGCCTCTGGATGCTGCCACAGAGGAGGAGGTGCCCCTTTTAGAGTGGGCCTTTAGATCCTGAGGCAGAAGCTTGCCAGGTTTGCCATAGCAGAACTGAAAATAGGTTACTATACAGTGAGAAATGGTTCTCATAGATTCTGTCATTCCTAGACCTACATTACTGTAGATGACAAATAACTGCAAATTTATGGACCTGACATCTTTACTGTGGTCTAAATAGTACCCCAGAGATCTTTTTATTTATTTTATTTTATTTAAAATTTGGTAACCGGGAAAGGCACACTGAGCCGAAGCTCGTTTTCAGGTGCAACCCAGGGACAGGGGTACAAAACACAGCAAAGGGTTACAAAGATTCAAAATACAATAATAAACAAAATACAAATACTGTACATCTTAACCCTTACAAAAATGGAATACATTGTAATATATTAAAAAATATGCACTAATATGTCAATACACTGATAAATACATTGTCACAATGTAATATATTATATATTATGAAATATATTTTTCATATTTCTAACTCGTATGCAAAAATATATATCACTATATTGAGAAATACATTGACTAAATGAAATACAATATAATGAAATATAATACACAGTGTATTTCAGCATATACTGAAACTATATATTTCTAATTAAAGAAATTGTAAATTATCTAATGTATGTTAAATGTATTAAAATAATATATTTTATTAAAATAACAAACTACATTTCAATGCACTGGAAATTATGTTAGTATGTCAATACACTGAATTGATGAAATACATTAAACAATATATTTCAGAAATATATATTTATAATGTATTTCTGCCTCATGCATTGCTTGAGATCATGTAATTCTATTTAGTAATACATTGCCCAAAATATATTATTAGTACATTTAGAAATATATATTGTATACCTTGTATATGTTACATATAATTTTCATATACAGTATGTTACATATATTTGTATATATGTTACATACATGTTGCATATATATTTTTATATATGTTACATATATTTTTGTAAATGCTTAGTCTCATCCCATGTGTATATTTACATAATTAATTTGCATATTTCAGAAACATAGTTTATCAGCCAAAATCATGATAATTTCTAGTTTTACAATAGTTTTGAATTGACAACATTAGCTTACAGACTGAAATGAAAGGTACAAGTTATAAAGCAAGTACATGTGGGATCTCACCCTAACCTAAAAGTGAAACAAAACAGGGTGGTATAAATACTGATATGAGCCCCTAAAGATCAACCAATGCCTTCAACAGAACTTTTACAAAACATAATGTTTAGATGCAACACAGCTTGTATTTCACATTAGTTTTGTATGTTTTCTCCCCATTATTTATTATTGAGGATATCTGCATGAAAACAGGAGCTTTGCTCCTAAAAATGTATCTATTCCTGTTGCTTTCCCCCTACCAGAGGTCATAATGCACTGCTTGTGACATCACATTTCCTCCTTTGGCAACAGACTGGGATATAACAACAGAGGGCTGTGACTTGAAGTAGGGAGTAAGCTACAGAGGCAGATGAACTCTAAGGGAAAAAGATCTTGTATTCACGCACATTTCCTCAGTAATAAATCAGTGGGAGGAGGAATCTGTACTATACATATGGAATGCAAGCTGAATTGTACCTAATTATTATGTTTTTCCCAGTCATCTTTAAGGCATCAGCAGCTCTTTAATAAGCATGAGCTTGTGAAGTAAGCCTAATGTATAAGTATAAAGGTGTAAAATGTCTGAGTTAAAGCTGCACTGTAAAACAACCATTTTGATGTAAATATCTCCATGGTTACTAACAAGAAGAACTCCAGTTGTACAGATAAAGGTACATAAAATTATAAATAATTCCTGTTTTTTTGGGGGGGGTCTGGTTAAGTAAATAGTTATATTAGTATATATTACATATGTATATTACATATATTTGTAAATACAGGAAACAACATTTGAAATGTAAAAAAATTAATTTATACATATATTGGCAATATACCAATAACATATATTTACCATCCTTATTTCAATATATTTGGAGTTTAATCAATATATTTAGCAATAAGCATAGTATGCTAAAGTGGCAATAATGTGTATATGTACAGTACATTGCAATATATTTGCAAATTTTAAAATATATAGAAATATATTGATTTTCCAGTACATTACAATATATTATAAAACAAATAGATTAGAATATATTTCACCATTTGTAAATACAGTACATAGTTAATAATATATTTTAAAATATATTTCATTTTCATAAGGGAACATCCAGGCTATGAAGCTTTCATTCCCCTGCTGTGAATTTGTCATTAAGAACTTAAGTGGCAGGATTCACAAAGCTTTGCTCAGGCGCAAAACCAGTTTGCATGGGGCAAACTGGGCTTTGTGACTAGCTGGTATTCATAAAGCCCCATTTGTCCCCGCAAACTGGGTGTGCACCCGGGCAAAGTGGGGAAGGTGGCAATGCAAATGAGTGGGAGGGGACTAGCATATCCCCACAATCCCTTTCACAAATATTTGCTCATTGCTCCACGCAATGGCCCTTCACAAAGGCCATTGCATGGAGCAAATTACGACTCAGGAAAACCTGGCGGTATTCCCTGCAAACCCTGAAGGGTTGCAGAGGTACTACAGCTCCCCCATCCCTGTTAGAAGAAAACTGAAGTACCACCTCCCTGGTCCCACTCCCAGTATATGTAAAATAAAATCCCCGGCGTCTGTAGCATAGTGGTCCTGGTCCCTCCCCCCTCCCTGGTCCTAATCCCCGTTATAATAAAAATAAATGCTGTCTCCTTTTCCATAGTGTAAGTGGCCCTTCCCCAATCCCGGTCCCCAATCCCGGTATAATGCAAAAAAAAAAGCCCCATTTTCATAATGTAGTGGACCGCCTAACCCCCACCCACTGCAGTAATCACATCCCACCCCACTCCCCCATCCAGTATGGCCCCCGGGCTGGCAAGCAGCACAGCCCTTCTCTCACCTCCACGGCTCCAGACAACTAAACTGTCAATGAATAACAGCTTACACTACTCCCTACAAGCCCATTGATTGACACTGTTGACCATACCTCTCAACCTCTTGCCTCATGAATCAGGGACAAGGCTCAAAAAAATCTGGGACAAAGACCCCAAATCAGGGACACATCTTAAAATGTGATACTATTCATTCAGAAAGCTGATAGAATAAAGGGATTTGTGCTAAGATGCATTTTCTGAAGAATAACAAGTATTTTACTTTAATGTTTGACATTATTTTGTGCTTTTAATCCCCACTGTTCTGTCACAAGAACACAAATTTTACGAGGGACAGAGGAAAAATGTGAGGCAAAATCTGGGACATCCCTGAAAATCAGGGACAGTTGAGAGGTGTGCTGTTGACTAATGGGCTTGCAGTGTGTACTGTAAGCTATCATTCACAAAACATGCCTACTGCTCTATGTATCATACCATGTACACTGTGCTTATGATTGTTGTTTTCTATCAAACCTCTTCATGTCCCATACTGGAACCTTGTACTCGCTGTTCTTAATAGATTTGTGCAGCATGCTTGTACACTGTGCTCAATATTGTTGCTTGTATCTATTTCTGTTTCATGTGTACTACAGATACCTTGTATTCACTGTCACCCTGAGCCATGTGTTATGGCCTGGGTCGTGCCTGAAAACAGTCCCTGGGATCAGTGCACTAACCCGGTTATCAAAGTAATAAATAAATAATAATAAATAAATAAGTTGTAACTTTGTGAATGATAGCTTACAGTACAGACTGCAAGCCCATTGGTCGACAGTGTCAACCAATGGGCTTGTAGGGAATACTGTAAGCTGTCATTCATTGACAGTTCAGTCAGCAGGCAGCCATGGAGGTGAGAGGAGGGCTGTGCTGCTCACCAACCCGGGGGACACACTAGGCCGGGGGGGAGCAGGGAGGGATGTGGTTACCGCAGTGGGTGAGGGGTTGGGTGACCACTACACTATGGAAATGGGGCTTTTTTTTTTTTTGCATTATACCAGGATTGGGACCAGGGATAGGGGAGGACCACTTGCACTACTGAAAAGGGGACAGCATTTATTTTTATTATAATGAGGATCAGGACTGGGGGGGAGGGACAACTACACTGTGGGGACTGAGGCTGCTTGGGGCTTGGGCTATTGGGAGGATGCATATCACAAACTACTGCCATGCAAATGGGCCCATAATGGGTATGCTAATGGCCTCTAGCACCTTGCATGCCCAATGGGGTCATTTGCATAATTATCTTTGTGAATGACACTTTTGCAATGGCGCGCTATCAGCTTCGGGGCCATTTACTGGCTGGCTTTGGGGGCAGCGCTGCTGTGTCTTCTGCTGCTTTTCCTGGGATAGCTTTGCCCTCACTGGCCCCCTATTCACAGACAGATAGCCCACCTAGCTACCCAACTGTGAATAGCACAGTTGCCTACCTGCGTAACCATGGATTGCAGTGCAAACTTTTGCGCTCGCATTGCGCAATCTTTGGGAATCCTGCCCCAGGCGTGTTACTGACTGGTTCAGATGAAATTCAGACACCAATTTTGGGAAGAAATTCCAGTTGGTCCTCAGGACTTCTTTGTCCCTGAGGAAAAACTAATATAATTAGGATCTATACCGAGAGCTTGAAGCTCGCTCACCCTCCTGGCAGATGTGAGGTCCACCAGGAAAACAGCTTTTCAGATGACATACTTCAGGGCAGCAGATATAATAGGCTTGAAAGTCAGTCCCATCAGCTGTGCAATACACAAATTCAGGTCCCAAGGGGAACTGGGTCCCTAAAATGAGGGTTCAGGTGGGTTAGACCTTTGAAGAACCTCTTGAAAAAGCCTGTGAGACTAGGGACCTATCCTTGCCAGCTGAGACATAAGCTGACACTGCTGCCAAATGCACCTTCAGGGTTGTGGCCCAGAGGCCCAGTGACTGTAAGTGGACTAGATGGTTTAACACATTGGATAAGATCACGTGGGGTACATGTCAACTTACTCCCGATATTTCACTCCGCGATGATTCGCTCCCGACAGTACGCTCCAGCGATTACTCGCCCCCACACCTACTCGCCCCTGAGTCAATTCACTCCAAGACCACAGTACAAACAGAAATGAACAGTCACTGGTGCAGTGCTCTTTTTAATCACTGGATCTGCCACACTGATAGGGAGGACATGGGCTGCAAGCATTAACCCCAAATGGTGATAAAAGAAAAAAAAAAGTTTGCAAATGGCGGTAGAAGAAAACCAACACTGGAACTACAGAGGCTACTAGAACAGGTCAGAATTTTATGTACCAATGGTTTCATTGAACTGGCAAAAAATACATTTTCAAATAAGGAGACATCTTGCCTCCTGAACTGCATTGCAATAAGAGCAGCATCTGAGGATTATATCAAAACAAGTAACCGAAAAGCTGTCTCGTTTATCACTGACCCTTTGTTTCAGACAAGTCAGGGATGGGTCGATTTTTTTTTGTTTTATTTATTTATTGGTTTATTTATTGATACTGAGGGTTTACTATAATGCAGTGCACAACATTTATGCAAACAGATACAACAGAATTTTGATGACAAAAAAATACAATTTGCTGCTTACCGTTAATTCTTGCCACTTAACAGCCCATGATATTTAATGCAGTTTAATAGGCAACATGGATGAGATTTGTTCACTGGCTAATTACTTGCTGAAAACTAGACTTTCTTAATTTAAATAAAAAAGAAGAGATTTAACTCACTCGATTCACAGTGGCCATTTTTAATTATAATAAGGATGGAATGAGTTTTTGAACTGCAGATAGCTGAATGTGACTGAACTAGGGCAAGGGCTAGAAATACAAGTTGGCAGAGCACTGAATGCTGCTTACAGGGAGCAGGAGCAATTTGTCGCAGGGTAGATTTATTGTAGGAGCTAATCATCGCTGGAGCGAAATGACAGGAGCCTGTTGTGGAAGGGCGAATTGTAGGGAGTGAGTTGTCGTGTTCCCACTCACTTGAAAAGGACTGAGCTGTCCGGAGGTGCACCGCAAGGAAAATATTTTTCATTTTGACACATAGGTTTTCCTGGTTACTGGTTTCATGGAAACTTTAAGCACCTGTAAAACCTTTTCTGAGAGGTTTAGGTCACCAGATTCTAACTCCTCAAGCACCAAGCCCTGAAGTGCAGGGTTCTTAGGCATGGGAATGATATCCTGCCTGAGACAAGGTCAGCAGATTGTACCTCAGGGGGAGGATGATTCGAGGCTTGATCGAGAGGGACAGGAGCAGACAGTACCAGGTCTGCCTGGTCCAGTCTGGAGCAACTAAGATCATTGGTGCAGGGTCTCTTCTGAGTTTCATCAGCACCCTCAGAATGTGTGGGGATGGGGGGAATGCATAAAGGAATCCTCCTGTCAAACTGAAAACTAATGCATCTTCTGGGACTGCCTCCACCGGGGGGGGGGGCTGCAACAAAAGAGTGGGAGCTGGTAGTTTTCGCAGGAGATGAACAGATCTGTCTCTGGTGTGCTCTGTCTTCAAAACACTACAGAGAGCACTTGCTTTTTCAGAGTCCATCATGGTCTCCTTGACTGATTCTGTCAGGGAATCTGCAAGGGCATTGTCTTTCCCTGGCAGGTGCACTGCAGATAGTTGTACTTCCAGTGAGTATGCCAGGCTTTAGATCTTCATTGCTTCTCTGCACAACTTGGAAGATCTTGTGCCTCCCTTGTCTGTCCTGATCTGGACTGACTGACCCCTGATGTGGGAGGAAAAGGCCTGCACTGTCAGATATACAGCCCTGAGCTCCAGGAGGTTTATGGGCTCTAAGACTCCAGAGGGATCCACACCCCACTTATGGTGAGGTCCTCCAGATGGGTGCCCAGCCAAGGAGGGAGGCATCTGTAGTGAGCACAACCACTGGTGATCACTGAAGGAAGGGGGCCCCCTCCCTGAGGTTGTCTTCTGAGTCCCACGAGATTTTCCACGATCACCTGAGGGACAAATGACTTCTCCTGACAGGTATACAGTTCTGCTCCTATAAAGTCCTGCACCTAAACTGGTTCTGTCTGGGACTTTTGCATATTTATCAGGAAACTAAGTTCCTCCAGGGAGCACTGGGTGAGCAAAATGGAGACCTTGGCCTCCTGGTGTTACTCTCCTGAGACCAGCCAGTCATCCATATAGGGAAAAACACCACCCCCTTCCTCCTCAAATGTACTGCTACTACTGCCAAGCTCTTTGTAAAATCTCTGGGAGCTGCGGAAAGGCCATAGGGAAGAGTTGCGAGCTGGTATGGCAATTTCCTACCCTAAATCTGTAGTACTTTCTGTGAGAGGGTCTTACTGAAATGTGAAAGTAAGTATTTTTCAAGTCCAGAGACCCAGCCAATGTCCTGATTGCAATGATGGGATCACTGAGCCCAGTATTACCATCTTGAACTTTCCTTTTTCAGGTGTTTGTTTAAAAATCTTAGGTCCAAAATGGGTTGCCACTCGCATTTTTCTTGTGGGTAAGGGAAGTATTTTGAACAATTCCAGCAGGAGTTATTTCTGCTAGATTGTGACGTAGGAATACTCTGTGTTTTGCAGTTTGGAGAGTCTTGAGAACTGCAGGGAGAGATCCTGACTCACTATCTCCAGGATCCACCTATCTGTAGAAATACTTTCCCATGCCTGGAGATAGTAAGTCAGCCTTCCTCCCACTGGAAATGATTAAGTG
Source organism: Neoceratodus forsteri (assembly GCA_016271365.2). Lineage (NCBI taxonomy): Eukaryota > Metazoa > Chordata > Ceratodontiformes > Ceratodontidae > Neoceratodus > Neoceratodus forsteri. The sequence continues at coordinate 66,612,516 of CM057459.1, forward strand.
TCCTAGACAAACATGTCAGGGGTTCTGCTTTGCCTGTGCTTTGGGACTGGGGTGGTTTCCCCACACCTGGCACCCCTTTTGCCCCTACCGCTAAAAAAACCCTTGGGGTGGGGCATAGTCATAAGTCATATAAGTACAGGAATAATAGACTTGGCCCCTACTTTCACTTCCATAAGGCCTATGGGAAGTGGAGGCCTTCTCCTTCTCAGTGTTCTTCTTGTAGGTGGTCTTATACTCATCCATCTTTTTCATGTAAGCCTCTGTCTTATCACCAAGCCTCTTCTTTGTCACCAAACAATGAATTTCCTTCATAGGGAAAATCCATGGCCTTTGTCTAAGTGTCCTGGGAAAGGTTTGTAGTCCTAAGCCATGCAAATCTCCCAAGGGACACTGCATGTGCTATGACCCTGAAGGCAGTGTCATTGGCATATACAGCAATGTGACACTGGTATTTAGTGGTGGCCATGGCAGATTTTGCTTTGTCTAACAGGTCCTAAGCCAAGTTGTCAGCTGCTTTTTCACTTATAGCCATAACTGAGCTCCAAAGTGCCTTTGATACTGAGCTGTGTAAGCCATGTAAGCAGCCTGTCTCAGCAGCAAAAAAGCTGATGTATAGACTTTTTTGTCAATACTATCTAACTTCCTAGAATCCATTTCTGGGGGCTGGGAGGAAAGGGGTAACTTGGCTTGTCAAAAGCAGCAGTCTACACCACTCCCTCATGGTCAGGATGTGTATACAGATACTTAGCATCCTGCCTATCCACTTGGTACATTTTCTCTATTTTCTTGTCAATGCCAGCAGCAGAATTGGCGGCTGCTAGCACCTTGCAGGTGGCTTTCTTGAGAGATGTATAGATAGGCAAGAACAACCTATTTGGGAGGGGTTAGGCCCATCATGTCCAAGCATTCAACCTCATCCTCGGCTGTTTCCTTGGATGAGAGGCTGAGGGTAATTGCCATTTGCCTCGCAAAGAAATCATTTGAGGTACATGCCTCTGGGGAACGAGGTGCAGAATCAAATTCCTGCTCTGGGGAACTGTTAGGCTGTACTGGATCCAGAGATGGTTTTAAGCACAAGGGAACCAAGTAGCCACTTGAGGCACTAGCACAGAAGGCATGCACTCAGGTAGAAAATATAAGCAGAAATCATCTTGAAATGCAAAAAGTGTCAATCTAAAAACCATAATTGTTGTCATCACCCTTGTAGTCATAGGATTTTTATCACTTTTTGGATGTGGGAAGGGGAACAAGGGAGGATAGGGGGTGATGAGAAGCAGTGTAGGGGCACCACAAGTATTTCTGCTTGGGGCACCATTAGGTCCAACACCAGTCCTTTTTGGATCCCTTTCCTCCTCCTCCTCCTCCTCCTCCTCTTCACAACACAATTTGACCCCTCTGCTGTATGAATTACTACAGGTATTGGAGCTGGGGGTGCAGGCATGGTTATAAAGGCCCCCATAGCTTGGCAAGACTGGAAAATTGCCATGCTTTTGTCATGTTCTCAACTGAGGGCATCTCATTTATTGTTGACTGGTGTCTCCTTTGCTTCGTCAGCAGGAGGGGCAATGACGTTTTTCTTTTTCTATTTTCTTAGTAGGCACTTGATATGATGCCTGATCAGTGGCCCTTTTAGACTTATTGAATTCAGGGTCCTCTCTTTCTGATGCCTTGACCTCTGGGCCATCTTTAGCAGACTTGTCCTTCTGCTTAACATAGAAACATAGAAACATAGAAGTTGACGGCAGATAAGGACCGCAAGGCCCATCCAGTCTGCCCATTTCTTTTTCTACCTTATAAATGTGCCATCGGCCTTTGCTCTGTCAGTGACCTATCTATTCATAGTCATTTGTATTGCTCCCTTATGCCTATCCCATGCCTGTTTGAAGCCCTGCACTGTATTCATAGCCACCACTTCTTGTGGTAAGCTATTCCATGCATCTACTCACCCTTTCTGTGAAAAGAATTTCCTCACATTCCCCTTAATCGGCCTCCCTCTAATCTCATGCTGTGTCCTCTTGTCCTGCAATTTTTCTTATATTTAAACATGTTAGACTCTTTCACCTTGTTTATGCCCTTAAGGTGTTTAAATGTCTCGATCATATCACCTCTCTCCTCCTTTGCTCAAGGGTATACATATTGAGCTCCGCTAATCTGTCCTCATATGTCTTCTGATGCAGTCCCTGCACCATTTTGTTGCCCTTTCTGGACTGCCTCAATTTGGTTAATGTCCTTGTGAAGGTGTGGCTCCAATACTGCACGTAGTACTCCAGATGGGGCCTAACTAATGTCTTGTACAGAGGGATTATTACCTCCTCTTACGACTTGTGATACCCTCTACTAATACACCCTAACACCCCCTAGCCTTACCTACTGCTTTAGAGGTCTGCTTTGATGATTTTAGGTCATCAGTGATGATGATGCCCAAGTCTCTTTCTTCCTTTGTGACTGCTAGCAACTCCTCCCAGCCTATAAGTGGCTTCAGGTTTCTCTCCTATGTGCATGATTTTGCACTTCTTTGCATTAAATCCCAGTTGCCACTCTTCTGACCATTTTGCTAGTTTATCCAGATCTCTTCTCATTCTGCCCACCCCATCTGGATCATCTACTCTGTTGCAGATCTTGGTGTCATCTGCAAACAGACAAGCCTTCCCTCTAGTCCATCTGCGAGGTCACTAATGAAGATGTTGAATAGGACTGGCCCCAGGACTGATCCCTGAGGTACCCTGACTTGTGACTTGCATCTCTTCTGACTGTATACCATTTACCACCACTCTCTGTTTTCTGCCAGTCAACCAGTTTGCCACCCAGTTGACCAACTTCTGACCCACCCCGAGCCTACCTAGCTTATTTATCAATCTTCTATGTGGAACAGTGTCAAAAGCTTTGCTGAAGTCAAGGTAGGCGACATCAACTGCTCCCCCTTGGTCCACCACTCTGGTTACCCAGTCAAAGAAATCTATGAGATTAGTTTGACAGGACCTTCCTTTGTAAACCCATGCTGTCTTGGATCCTGTGCCCCTATGGATTCCAGGTGTTGCACTATCCTTTCCTTAAGGAGTGCCTCCATAATCTTGCCCACTACTGAGGTAAGACTGACTGGTCTGTAGTTCCTCGCCTCCTCCCTGCTACCACTCTTGTGGAGCGGGATCACATGAGCCCTTCTCCAGTCTTCTGGGACCTCTCCTGTGCTCAGAGACTCACTAAACAATTCTGCTAATGGCTCTGCTAGTTCCTCCTTTAGCTCCTTAAGTACCCTGGGATGTATGCCATCAGGTCCCATTGCCTTATCCACCCTGAGCTTAGCAAGTAAGGTTGGACCCTCACCTATTCCTTGTTGTGACATAGAGGCAGACTGAGAAGCCATAATTTCTTTGAGTTATTTTAGCCCTCTTTTTGACAGTTTTGGGGCAAAACTTAATACACAGCTCACAACTGGCAAAATCATAATCAGGACCCAGGCACTTAAAACACAACTCGTGGCATTCTGTCTTAGCCAGGAGTTTGAAACAGTTTGCACAGTTCTTAAAACCTGTATGTCCTGTTTATTTTTAGGTCTGTCACACATGCCAATAACTGACAACCTGGAAGAAATACAGGTTCTAATAAAAAAAACAATAAGTTTGCAGTTCGGTTCCCAATTAAACTCTGAACCGCAAAAAAGCAATTTAAGATATCCAAAAACTAAAAATTGTGGTCTTGGTTCTACAAAAAGATGAACCAGACTTATGAAAGAACCAATGGCAAAAGCAGCCTACAAAATGATCTTATTGTCTTTTTTTTTTTTTTAGTTTATCAAATGCAGTTCCAAAAGTGGGAACCAGACCTCAAAGGACTTTCTTCAGGTCCCTGGAACCGTTGAGGAACTGAAGAAAAATTACAATTCACTGCTAAATACCCTAAACTAGCACAGATTTATTGCTAAATGAATAACACACAGAAAATAAAGAAAATGGTAAACTGTGAACATCAAGAAGCGTAGAGCAGCTTTGGAGCAATGCTTCCTCTCAGGCAGAGAACTAAAACTGCAGTTAAAGGGCAGAGGTGTGCATGATCATGCAGCAGAGTTTTGAATTTCATTCTAAGATTCTCTAATTAGCATAACATTCTTAAAGCTCTGGGTCAGCTCGTTCCAGGGGAATGATGCAGTTATTAAGTATGAGTTAAGAAGTCCTAGGGCTTGAAAAATTCAAACTCATTAGGATTCATCTCTCCATTACTCCATGATCTTTTTAATATCACAAGTAATTTATTTTTAAATACTGGTAATGGGTTGTTTGGCAATTCCTGATCATGCTTGGGATCCCCCAATAATTCAAGTCTTATAAAGTTCACTTGACATCATTACTATACTCCCTCCCATATCCGCTGCTTTAACAATTACATCAGGGAGTGTTGGTAATTCCTGTCTGGCCTTACATTCTTCAGCAGTTAAGTCTGCATGCCATTTATTGGAGTTTTTTCAAGAATGCTATTGACTTCTTTTGTTTCTATATTTTTGTAAACTGTAATAATCAAGTTAGTATTTATAGGACAGAACTCTGACTTAGGTGTAAATTAACATTATGAGATTCCATTAACACATTCCTGTAACAATCACAGGTCTTGTTACCGGTTTCATAGTGACTGTTTTCATTAAACAAAGAGTCAAGTGCAAAATTTTTTGCCAGTCTTGCATAGTCCAGTTATCACATTGCAATGTCTCTGAGTCTGCAGAAAAATTTGGACGATCCATGTCCACCTCCAAAGTAGGGCTATCCTGTACAGTAGATGCAGTAACATATCTCCTGAGAGATCTAATGGAAGTGACTTCACACCTGTTGTATCAGAAGTTCTTGCAAAATGTCACAAAAATTGTATTTTTCTAAAAAATTTTGAAGGTCAATATTAACTTGAAATTTGTCAGGTAAAGTATTTGGCAGAAAAGACAAACCCTTACTCAATGTACTTCTTTGCGGCTCTGTTAACGTGTGGTTGGTGAAGATTACAGTTTGCCACTCCTGGTCCACCTCTTTGAATTCGTGTATACTTTTTCCTCCTCTACATCCCCTCCTCGTTTTTCTTTCCCTTTTTTGGTCGACTGTGTTTTTTGTTTTGCTGTTGAGCCTGTTCCGTTTGGGAAAAAAAAGTTACATTTTGGAGGCGTCCTGATTGTCTGACTCACTGTTATATTATCATTGATTTGATATATGACATAGTCTCAGTCAAATGTTTATTGCTCTTCAAATTTAATAAATCAATTGCCCCCCGGCCCGCATTTATGCTACATCATATTTCATCTTACATAAAAGCATTATAGGTTAGTCTGGGTAGAAAGTTAATGTCCTCTTCTGTGGTTGTCAGTACTGTTTTTTCTTTTTTTCCTTCTTTTAAAGCAGATGCTGATGATGTTTTGGAGAGCACCAGAATTCCTGCTTTAAAATGACACTGTCAACCCTTTTTGCATCATATTATTTCTAAGTAAAAATCCACATTTTATGATTGCTTACCTTCTCTAAAATTTACTGATGTTGCTGGGTGTTTTATCTGTCTCCTTTCTTAGTAGAAGTGAAATACATGGTAATGTATACTTATACCCAGCCTTGTTTTGCTTCAAATCCTTGAGCTACTCTTATTGTACATACTTCCTGAACATTAAAAACACCCTTAAACGGTGCAGCCACTAATGAAGCAGTAGGATCATTGACTTCTGCTGCATAATGAGTGACCAGATTGTGTTGGGGGTATTCCTAAATCCAGGAAAGATGCAGTAGGAGCTGGTCAAGAAATGTAAACAAACATGTTTTAGTGTGGTAACACCAGTATGGTGGCAGTCAGTTTTTCACTTTTTAAAAGAAAAAAGGAATCAGAATCAAACTACCAGCTACATTAATAGTGCCTACATAATGTGAACAATCATAAAATGTATGTTTTAAACTAGGGACAGTTTGAAGCCTAAGAGGGTTGACAGTGTCCTTTTAATAAGGGGAAGCTTGGTGTTATTGCACCCTAAAAAGTTATCACTGTGTAAATGTTTGAAAAGATTATCTCTTTCACTAGCCTGCCTACTAGTAAAGTGTCTGTGCCTTAAATGTAGGAAGTGTTAGTGTTTCCCTACCTATTTCAAAATGTTAGAATACCGAACAGTGCACTAGGTATCTGTATAGTATGGTGAATTTTCTGTACCCTCCTATTTAGGTAGGGCAGAAAGATTTAGCATATGATTGACTTACTCACAATGGACACATTACCATGCCGCTCTTGGACTCAACTACGCTACATTAATTGAATATTGTTTACGTTGATCTCTTAATTATTTTTCCCTCCACTGTCATATCGTTATAGCATGAGTCAGAAAATAAGATATTATTAACAGGAGTGGTGCTGTCATGGCTATCTGATCACGCTGTATGTACCACGCTTGCATAAATAACTGTATGTTATGAACCAAATAAACATGAAGTAAACAAAATACTAATGCACTGCTTGCTTATTTGTTTGTTTTTGATAGTGTGGTTAAAAACAAAGGCACAATGTCCATTTACATGGGTGACAAGGAAAATACATCAAAATGCAAAACACAACATACAGACTTAAAACATTAAAGCAAAATTACATGTAAATTTACAAATCACATAGAGTTTAAGGTTTTGTTTAAAAGAACCATAATTCATGTTAAGAATAGGCCGAGGACAGGGCAAGATGGCAGCAGAAGGTACTGTGCACAGCCACCTCATACAGGGGAGGACCTCTCTTTCTCATATGCTAAGGTGCCATTCATCACAGTGTCATGGCTCAAAACAAGAGAACTTTTTGAATTTTTGCAGGGTTGCCCCATCCCCTGTAATGCACTCCTTGTGGAAATTCATGCTGCCAGGAATCTCTCAGTTTTTGAAAATAAAGAAACATATGAAAATACAATCATACAAAAGGTGAACAGAAGGAAGACCAAAGGTATTTAGAGTCTGCTTGATGCGGATCTCATGCACCTATGCTACATGTTGCTGTGCCCCTCCTCCCCTTTCAACCTAACCTTTATTTTACCTTTATTTTACCCTCTTTTAAGCCTCCCCCCAACTGCATTGTGATTTATTAACCCTCTGGCAGTACATTCAGTTCTACTACAAATTTCAGTGAAAAAGTGTCTTCTGGCCTCATTCCTCTACCCCCCATTTGTAGTTGTGTACTCTGGTGTTTCTGTTCTCACTTTTGCAAAAAATGATCCCCTATTTTTACTTTGTAGATGCCTTTATGGTATTTAAAGGACTCAATCATGTCTCCTCTTTATTTCTTCTTTTCTCCAGTGAGTACTTGCACAGGCTAACCAGCCTCTGATCATATGAGATATCCTGCGGTCCCTGAATCAGCTTATTAGTCCACCTCTGTACAGCCTCTTATCTGCACCATAGGCCTGTACAAGGGCAAATTAACCTTTTTCCTCCTGCTGGATAACCCCTTGATTTGCAACCCAGCATCCTGTTTGCCTTTCCTGCATAATTTTTGCGCAGCATTGATGGTTTCAGGTCATTTATAATTGTTATTCCGTGGCCTTTCTCATCCTCTGAAACTGTGACCTTCACCCGCCCAAGACTGTACTCTGCCCTAGGGTTCTTACACCCTTATGTGCATTACCATTCACTTTTTAACACTGAACCCCAATCGCCAGACTCCAGACCATCTTTCCCACCTTTCTTGGTCCTCCCTTAGACTCCTTATGCCCTCCTCAATGTCCACCCTCCTGCAGAGCTTGGTATAGTCTGAGAAAAGATAGATTTTGCCTTTGATGCCATCCCCAATGTCCTTGATGAACACATTGAACAGGACTGGATTCAGCACTGATCCCTGATAAACCCTGCTGGTAACTTTTCTTATCCCAGAGTGCTCCCTCCCCAACTCATTGCATTCTACCACCAGCCAGTTTGCCACCCACCTGGGTAGTTTCTCCCCATCCCCATATCCACATATTTATTTGATCAACCTCTTGTGTGGGACAGAGTCAAAGACCTTGTTGAAGTCTAGGTATAGTATGTCCAGTGCTTGGCCCTTGCCTACTGTCCTAATGACCCGACTGAAGAAGCTGATCAGATTGGTTTGGCATGACCTCCCTGCTATTCTTGTGCCCATGTGCATTGAGGAACTCAACCAACCTTTCCTTTAGGATGGTTTCCATCAGCTTGCCAACAATTTATGTCAAACTGACTGGTTTACAGTTCTCTGGGTCAACCCTAGGTCCACCCTTATGCAGGAGCACCACATCAGCTGTCCTTCAATTACATAGAACCACCACTGTGTCCAATGAGCAGTTGAACAGGCCAGCCAGGTGTGCTGCAAGGACTGGTGCCAACTCTCTCAGCACCCTCTGGTGCATGCCATCTGGCCCTTGGGACTTGTCCACCCTCAGGTTCTTGAGCCCTTTGATGAATCTGCTCTCTGTTATTGCTACCTCCCTCATCCCCTCTACCCCCTCCCTATTTCCTCTGTGGCAGTGGCCCATTCTTTTCCTCAGTGAAGACTGAGCAGAAGCATTCATTTAGTTCCTCTGCTTTCTCCCTATTTTTCTCCACCCACTAGGTCCCCCATCTCAGCATTACTATTCCCTCTTGTGTTGTTTTCTCCCAGATGTATCAGAAGTAGATCTTGCCACCCTCTTTAACCCCTTCAGCTATTCCTAGTTCCATCTTCCCATTAGCTTGCCTTACCATCTGCAAGTTGATTTCAGTTACCCTGCATATTCTGCCCTGTCTGCTTCCTTCTGGGCTTTTTTCTATTTCCTGTAAGAAACACTTTTTTTCCTCACTGCTCTACCTACCTCCTCTGTAAGTCACAGTGGCTTCCTCCTCTTACTCCATTTATTCTTCTGCTTATGGCAGGTCATGGAGACTGCCTGGAGCCCCTCCCTAATTGCTGACATCTATCCTCCACACCCATGTCCTCCCTTAGTTATCTTAGTCTTTCCCCTAATGTCATTCCCATCCATAGGAAAAATTGCCCTTTTGAAGTCAAGAACATGCATTTTTGTGTTCAGCGCTTCGTGTCCCATGTCCACCTGAAACCACACTGACTGGTGGTCATTCCCTCCCAGAGGCTCAGTGACCCTGATGCCTTTGGCATGATAGCTATTCATCAGAACTAGGTCCAGGATGGCCTGATCCCCTGTCTGCTCCATCACCCCGTGTGTCAAACACCATCCTGGAATGCATCAGGATTCCTTGGCTCCTGCTGTTGCTGGCCTGTGGGATGCTCCAGTCCACATCAAGCATGTTAAAATGTACCACCATGACCACTTCTCCCCCATCTGCAGCCTTTCTCATCTCATCCCCCACTCCTTGTCTGTGGTTTGTCCCAACTTGGCAGTCAGTACACTACCCCTACCTTTATTTGCTTCCCAACCCCTGGCTGCAGCTGTATCCATTGCATCTCTGTACCCTCTCCCCCCGTCCTCTCTTGTGATCTTTATCCCTTCCCTAACATAGCTTGCCCCACCCCATGTTCTTTTCTTTCCTTCCTATACAGGGCATATCCAGGAAGAACAAATTACTCACAGTAGTAAAGTTGCTTCTTCTCAGGTATACTTCATTATGTTTATACAAAGCATCATCCAGCTTCAGAGTGATGCCGTGGAGACAGAATTGTGTGCTAATGATGAAACTTTAGAATAGAAGTTCAAACTCTGCAGTGTGGTCAAGCACCCCCTAGCTCTCCAACAGCAGATTTGTTCCTAAAGCTGGGGAGCTGTGTCCACCAAAGCTAGATATATGGCTCTCAACAATTTCTAGTAACTTACAAGAGAATTTTGAAAAACACCAAATTTAAAACAGACATTACGTAGAAAAAATATTTAAAAATATTTGATAACATTTTACAGTTGTCAAGGAACTGCAATAGTAATGCTCAAGCAACCTTAATGAAAAGAACTGATTCTTGAGTGAACCTGTTTTCAGGTTCTGGAAGGGGAGGCAGGGTTAGGAAGTGTAGATATAGTGAGGGATCCCTGAAAAGAAACATTACTACAGTGAGCACTTTTTTTCTTCCAGCACCAGGAATCTCTCACTGATGTTTGCACAAAGCAGTCTACAACAGTGCCTTAGAAGGCTGGGTCCAGAACCTATTTAAGAAGAAAACTGTACAAGACAGCAGTTCCAAGGTTGGCATCCCTTCTAGACTGTATGTCCAGACAACAGTGCTTTGTGAAGGTGTGCACTGTTTTCCAGATAGCTGCTTTGCAATGTTCAATAGTGGAATTCCCCTTGTGGATGCCACAGAGGCAGAGGTACCCTTTGTGAAATGTGTCTTTAGTAGTGCTGTGCAGAATGTGGAATTCCGACAACAAAATTAGCACAGAATGACCATTCCACCCGCAGAATTTCTGCCAGAATTTCATTGGTTCTTCTGCAGAATTCTGCCTGCTGTGATCTGTGGAATAATATTATGCAGAACAGTATTTTTTCCCACAGAAAATCATTCTGCGATCATTTTCTGCTGCAGAATTCTACTGTTCCATTTCTGGTGATATTTGGCAGAATTTCAAAAATTCCATGAAATTTCATTCTGCCGGAATTTGAAAATTTCACACAGCACTAGTCTTTAGGCCTCTGGGACCTACCGGGTTAATATCGCGCATGGAATATAGTGCAGTATTAACCACGCTCTGAAAAGTGTGCAATGAATTGCAGTGACAGGGGTACAACAGCGATAGGGAATTACTGCTGCCCCTGTCGTTGTATGAAATACTAGGAAGGTATCAAGTTACCGTGTGCTGGGTGCCTGGTACAGCCGCTCACGTGGTGGAGCAGTTAAGGCACCAGCACGCAGCATACTCAGGAGACCTGGGGCTGTAGTTTGATTCCCCACAGGTCCTCCTGTGCTTCTACTTTTGCTGTCATTTAAAAAAAAAAAGTTTCTCCCTCCCGACTTTCTCCCCAACTCTTGAGTCCACTCACCCCCAGAGTTTGTTATTTTAATTCTGGGGGGGGCCAAACTCCCCACAAAAAAAGAGTAGCCCATTTAATTCAATGGCGTGCACTCTTTCTGTAGGTTAGTGTATTTCCCAACCTTATTATAATGCATGCCATTTTGCCTGTGGCATTTGTTGCCATGCTATTATTCTATGTGCGGCTATGACCTTGTGGCCTTCTAGGGGTATTTTTCAAGCTTTTTCATAACAGCACTGTATGCAAGAGTGTGTCTAGTGAGAAACAGTCATCTTGGTTGCTGGTTTACCTTTGCCCACCTCACCATAGGTAACAAAAAGCTGAGTGCCTTGAGATCTGACATCCTTTTTCCGGTCCAGGTAGATGCCGAGCACTCATTTCAGATCTAGGCTGTGCAATTTCTGCTCACCTTGGCTGGAGTACTCAGGGTAGCATACAGGAATGGCACCTGACTGGTTCAGGTGGCATTCTAAAACCACCTTAGTTAAGAACATCCTGTTGGTTCTAAGGACTACCTCGTCCCTGTGGTAGATCATGCAGTTTGATTCTGTGCAGAGGGCTTGCAGCTCACTTACCATTCTAGCAGATGTCATGACAATCAGGAAAATGTTTTTCCATGTGACATATTTTAAGTCAGCAGTAGCCATAGGCTCAAAGGGGCCAAGTTCAGCAGGGAAGGGCAGATGTTCAGGACTCAAGAGGACTGTGTCCCTCACAGGTGGGTATAGGTGATTGAGGCCTTTAAAAAAACTTAAAATAGGTTGAGAGAGCAATGGCTTGCCCTTACCTGCTGATGTGTAGACCAGCACTGTTGCTAGATGTACCTTTAATGTTGATGACCTCAGGCCTAAGGACTGCAAGTGTACCAGGTAGTCCAGAACTGTAGGCAAACCTGCCTGCATTGGGATTATCTTTCTGGGGGTGCACCAGTATGAGAATCTCTTCCACTTAAGGAGTATGCTTTCCTGGATGCTGGTTTCCTGGAAACTTCCTCTAATAAATTCAACCCAGAATACTCTAGCTCTTTAAGAACCATGCCCTCAAGCATAATATTCTGGGGATGTTATTCTGCAATGAGATAGGATCAGCAGGTTGTAACTCAGTGGCAGGCTGATTGGATTCTTGCTGGATAGGGCCAGAAGCAGTGAGTACCAGGCCTTCCTGGTCCAGTCTGGTGCTGTTAAAATCAATGTTGATGGCCCTCTCCTGAGCTTTAGGAGCACTCTCTGTGTGAGTGGGAATAATGGGAAGGCACACAGAAATATTCCTGACCACTTCAAGCCTATGGCATCCTCTGGGACTGTACCCTTAGTTGGTGGCCTGAAACAAAACTTTGAGAACTGATTGTTCTCCCAGGATGCAAAGATGTCTATTTTTGGAGTGCACCAGCTTCCAAAAACGGTGGCCAGAACCTGCTGGTTCAGAGTCCATTTGTGATTTCCCTGGCCGATTCTGCTTAGGGAGTCTCCCAGGACATTTTCTTTGCTTGGTAAAGTGTACTGCAGAGATCTTTGCATCTAGAGAGTAAGCCAGGCCACAGAGCATCACTGCCTCTGTATACAGTCTTGAGGATGCTGTACCTCCCTGCTTGTTTATGTAGTACATTGCTGTGGTGTTGTCCGTTCTCATCTGGACAGACTGTCCTTGTAGCTGTCAGGAGAGGAGAAGGCTGCATCACCAGAAATACTGCCCCAAGTTCCAGGAGACTGATGTGTTCCTGGGTCTCCTGCAGACTCCAGATGCCACTTGCAGTGAGGTCATTCAGGTGGATGCCGCACCCTAGAAGTGAAGCAACTGTTGTGAGTATACTCTTTGGAGATTGCTGGAGAAAGAGAAAACCCTCTCTGAGGTTGTGTTCTTCCTTCCACCACTCTAGTGACCATACCATTGCTTTTGTTGCTGCCACTAGTTTGGAGAGGGAGTCCCATATTTAAGACCAGTGGTCTCTTAAGTGGTATTGGATGTCCCTCATCTGAAATCTGGCTCATGGGACCACAGCTGTGGATGCAGCCATGAGGCCCAATAGCTGTAGAAAATCCCTTGCAGCCCTTGACTGGCCCACTGTGAAGGATTTTGCTGTGGCAATCAGAGTTCCTACCCCTCCCTGAGGGAGGCAGGCTTTCTCTTGCAGGGTGTCTGGCTCCACATCTATTAAAGGGGAACTGTCATCACTAAGAGGGTGTGGGGCTCATCCTAACTTACACTTTGTGGTAAAAACATATTACTGTTTACTACAGTATAGCAGTTTGTTTGCAGCCCTCCTCTTATGTTAGCTGCAGGGGATTCTAGGATTTGTAGTTACAGAAATTGTCAGTTTGCAGGTCAACAAAATTTGTGTAATGCAATCTACTGTACTGCAGTAAACAGTAAGTAAACAAATAAATGGCACTTGCCTAGTTCAAAGACTACTTGAGTGACAAAACTCAGGCTGTCAGGATTGGAAACACACTTTCCAGAGTTAATAACATCACAAGCAGTGTACCACAAGGTTCTATTCTCAGAACCCTCTTGTTTACCCTTTTCATAAATAATTTGCCCACAGTCTGCAAACCTGTATGGATTCTTACATATGCGCGGATGACACAGTTCTCTTTACACATAGTAGCGACATTAATGCCATTAATCTTTCTCTCAGTTCCTACCTAGCCAGGCTTCAAAACTGGTTTGTAATGGAAAATATGGTGCTCAACCTTCCCGAGACTTAGTCCATGCTGTTTGGGACTAGGCACAGAATAAACAAGGTATCCTCCAGTTTCTGTGTCCTTACCAGTAACGGTACACCCCCTAGCTAAGACACTGTCTTTCAAGTACCTCAGGGTTCATCTTGATCCTACGTTATCTTTTGAATCCCATCTCCAACATACCACCTCACTCTTACTTCAGAAGCTAGGTACTCTCTATCGTGTTCAACATTTCTTAACTCCTGAGGCCAGAACCTGTATTGCACTGGCAAGGACTCCATCAAAAGCTATGCACTGGTAAACCTAGTCCCATCATTAAATTATGGATCAGTTGTAATTAATGCTGCCAGTAAATCCACACTACAGCAAAAACACACTCTGTACTACAAAATATGTACATTTGCCTTAGGTTGCAGGTCCAATGTTCAACACTGTATGACTCTCAAATCCCTTAATTGGTTTCCCTCTGACATCAAATCCAATCTAGCTATTGCAACACTAGCAAAGAAAACTATGCATACTAGGACACCTACCTACCTCAGTAGCCAAATCTCTCTCATCAACCTTCCTTCTTCCCATTCTGCAACCAAAAACAACATAATAATACCAAAGTTTTGCACAAATATGGGACAGTGCTCTTTTAGTTATCGTGCAGCTTCAGTTTGGAACTCTATTTCCTTGTGTAAAAACATCTTCCTCTCCCTATGTCTTTGCCAAGCTCCTAAAGTCACACTACTCCTCAGCCCAAGCCTGCTCTTGCTTCCAATAACCTCCCCCTGTCATGACCTCCCACCTTATACTAGCTAATCACACCCACTGACCAATCTTGGTCACGTTTTTCATTCTCCTCCTCCATCTTTAACCTCGTTTCTCTGTCTTCAATTCTACCTTTGTTTACTACATTACAAGCACTTTTGTATATTACATTGTATATCACATTGTGTATTAACAAATATTAGCACCATATGTGCTCATGTTTGCCTACAGCTTGCTATAAATTCGCATGTATTCCCTGTAATTTGTTTTCCTGTTTGTCTGTGCTTCTGTACCTGGGTCATGCCTGAAAAAGGTATTCGTTACCTGTGCACTCCCCCTGGTAAACAAAGTTAAATAAATAAATAAGCACAATGGTTTAACAATAGCTGACCCCGTCCAAGTCATGGATACCCAAAACACATTTTTCACTACTTGCGCCCTCCCTGACCAATCTACCCCCCACCTGGACAAAACCCCACAGACAAAACTTGCCTCACAACACTTTCCTACTCACCCCTCTACTGCTGTGTATGAAATGAGAAACCCTCTGATGCGTGCTTTCCACCATCATTAGGAACCCCCTCAGAGCCTTTATTACGTTTGGTGACATGGAGGTAGACTTAGAAACCATAAATTCTTGCCTATTTTTTAGCCCTTTTCTTCCCAGTTTTAAGGCAAAACTTTATGCAGAACTCACAGTTGGTAAAAGTGTGATCTGGACCCAGACACCTTTAGCAAAGCTAATGGCAGTCTACCTTTGCCAGGAGCTGAAAACAGTTTTTATGTTTTTTAAAGCCTGTTGGTCCTGTTTTCTTTTTCTTGAGTCTATCAGTCATGCCAAACACTGAAGACTTGGATAAAAACCTAGGTTCCCACACAAAACACTGTGTCAGAGCCTATAAGTCAAAACTGGTTCTGAAGAGAAACAACTTTAAATTCTGGTACCCTTTAAACATAGAAACATAGAATTTGAAGGCAGATAAGGACCACTTGGCCCATCTAGTCTGCCCATTTCCCTACCTAATGGATAAGCTGCAGATCCTAGTTAACCAACAGCCTACTTCCTCCTACCCCCCCCACTAGAATTGCCTTATGTCTGTCCCATGCATTCTTGAATTCCCCCACTGTTTTTGACTCTATGATCTCCTCAGGAAGGCTGTTCCATGCATCTACAACCCTCTCTGTGAAGAAATACTTCCTCACATTACCTCTGAGGGATCCTCCCTTTCCTAGGAACCGAGTTAATTCGATGAAAAAAAAATGCTCATAATGAGAAACAGGAGCAGTTATTTAGTTTAGTTTTAGTTTTATTTATAAAGCACTCTATTACTGAGGGATTTCATAGCAAACAGAAAATACATAAAATTACAATTAGCTCAGTTTAATTATCTAAAAGCAGGTTGATCAGCTGGTGGAAAAAGCTACCCTAAATAAAAGTGTCTTCAGCTCCCCTTTGAAGGCGTTTACTGATGGGGCCTCTCTGAGGGAACGAGGGAGTGAATTCCACAGGGTTGATGCCACAAACAAAAATGCCCGTTCACCTGATGATTTCAAACAGACCCTGGGAATCACTAGAAAACCCTCATCAGCTAACCAACGAGGATGGATTGGGTGGTAAGGCTGTAGAAGGTCTTGCAGGTAGCTGGCCCCAGTCTGTGCAGTGTTTTATAGGTCAGCAAACTGACCTTGAAGGTTATTCATCACCTAACAGGCAGCCAGTGCAGAGAGCAGAGCACAGGTGTAATGTGACATGACCTCAAGAGGCCAGTAAACAACCTAGCCACTGCATTCTGCACTAGTTGTAGGTGGCAGAGATCATCCCCAATAACCCCAGGTAAACAGCATTGCAATAGTCAAGCCATGATGTCACAAAGGCATGGACCAGTGATGGCAGATCACTTGGGAGAATCAGGTGTTTAATCATGGTGATATTTCTAAGATGGTAAAACGTACCCTGGACCACGGCCGACACCTGAGATTTGAGTGTCAGACTGCAGTCCAGTACGACGGCAAGCTTCCTCACCTTGATAGAGTTGAAAAATTTGAAGTCCCCAGGCCTAAGCCCAGAAACCTGACCAGATTGAACACCAACCCTCGGGTGACCAGATTCCACTACCAGTACTTCCATCTTATCCGGATTTAACCTTAACCAGTTGACTCTCATCCAGTCTTGGATCTCAGGAAGGCACTGATTGAAAATCGAGACAGCATCCTGCTGTTTGGGTGCAAAAGACAGGTATAATTGAGTATCATCAGCATAGCAGTGAAAATTCAGCCCATATCATCTTATAATGTCCCCTCGTGGTAGCATATACACTGCAAACAACATGGGGGACAAAATGGAATCCTGTGGGATCCCACATGGCAGGGGCAGTGGTGCAGTGGAAACATGCCCTAGCACCACCCTCTGCATCCTGCCAGTGAGGAAAGAGTGGAACCAGTTGAGGACTGTACAAGTCAGTCCACAACAATCCCACAGGTGTTCCAACAGCACCCCATGGTCCACTGTGTCAAATGCAGGTGAGAGATCAAGGAATATAAGAATGGAACACTTTCCTCGATCCCTCACCATCAGGAGATCATTAAGCACCCAAACCTGAGCAGTCTCTGTACTGTACCTTTTCCTAAAACACGACTGGGGAGGGTAGTAGATGTCATGTGTTGATAAGTGGGCATCCAGTTGAAGAGCCACCACCTTCTCAATAACCTTTCCCACAAAGGGAAGGTTAGAGACAGGTCTGTAGTTAGCTAGGCAGTCCGGGTCTAGTGATGGTTTCACGGGGGCATGGCCTAGCTGGGAAACATGGCGGAGGTCTAAATCCAGAGCTTTGTCGGGATCCACAATATACTTTTGCCATCCCGCTACTATCTACTTTAAAAAACCTCAGTCAGTGTCAGTGGCTCAGTAGGTAGCACACTCACCTCTGAGGCCGGGAGATCAGAGGGTTGTGGGTTCAGTTCCCACATATGGCACTTGGGTTCATATCCCAATACTGACACTATAGTGCAGCATGAGAGTGGTGCTGCACTTCTGAGGTGCCATCTTTCAGATGAGATGTTAAACCGAGATCCCGTCTGCCTGGATTGGTGGTAGTTCAGGTGGATGTTAAAGATCCCATGGCACTTATCGAAAAGAGTAGGGGAATTTATTGAAAAGATAAATCAGACAAAAAGAACTATACAAACATTTAAAAAAATAAGAAAAAATCTATTCTAGTGGACAAAGGGCCTTTATGAAAAGTTGGCACCACTTTTGAAAGGTGGAAAAACATGGCATCCATCAAATTTGCTTTGTGGAGTACTTCATTCAGACAGCTGGAATCACAAAAAGATTTTAGGTTTTAGTGTGTGACCCCTTATCCCTTTTATCTAAACTGCAATTAAAATCCCCCCCCCAAATAACCACCTGTGAAGTATGTAAATAAGGTTGAATCAGTTTGAAAAGAGAAACCCTGTCAGCCTTTGACTGCATTGCATAAATACTGATAAGACAAAACAATTTCCCTTGAAAACAAATATCTAGCAATAAGGCCCTACCAGGGATCAGATCCAACAGTTGTAGACATGTAAAATCAAGACTATGAAACAAGATCCCCACACCTGAACATTGGTCTGTACCTATTGACCAATACGATGGTCCCACATGCCAAGCAGCAGTAGCCTTCTGAACATCCAATAACGTATGTAGTCTGGTGTCCTGTAAAAAATAAATACCTGGCTGCTGAAGAAGCAGAGCTGAAAATGCCACATCTCTCTTCCTCAGACTTTTAATTCTATTAACATTGATAGAGCTGAAAAAGAGAGACATAAAAAGAACAAACCATAATGTGAAAACATTCATTTCTTTCTAACCCCACTCCTGGGTACCCAGTCTAGTTTTATATTTCACAGGAGGTGTTTGTTTCTTCCCTTGATACCCACTTGGTTGTTTAGCAGGAGTTTCTCCTGCCTGACCCACCTCTACCTCGTCTAGAGAGATCATGGAGGAAGAGTCTGATAGTATGTAGAATCACTCTCTTCATTAGGAAGACTTTGGTATCTATTCCGAAGAGGGATAGACTGTGTTTTAGCCAATATGGAAGCTGGAATGTTTTTTTCTGGCCACTTGCAAGCCAAAATGCCTTTCCTTGTCTCGTTGGGCAAGGGGGGGCCATAATATCTTCAGGAACCTCTATAGGAGACACCACCATCTCCACATTACCAACTCCTGACTGAGAGGGAGCCACAGGGGTGGGAAGTACTTCCAATAAGGGATCCGTATGAGGTTCCTCAGATGGGGCCTGTGGAACCATGGGTGACGAGGGCGGGGTGGGGGGCATACTGGTCCTGTCTGCTATCGCTGAGCAACTGCTATCAAGAGCCATTGTTCTTTACTATCACCTCCAGGATTAGTATTGTGTGCTGCCCAGGAACAGCTCTGATAAGAATGGCCTTTGTCATCACACAGACTGAAAACCAATTTATTTAAACAGTTTGTACTAACATGACCTAACTCATTACAAAGAGAACAGTGCACATTATCACATATACTACTCATGTGGCCCTCAGATCCACATTTGTAGCAGGCTTTCAGCTGACCAGCTTAAAATAGGACCTCTCTATTGTGACCTAAAAAAAAAGAATTAGGTTAATGCTGTAGGCCATCACCAATCCAAGAAAGCATAACCTTAAATTTCCACCCCCAAGTCCAATAATGTTCACTATCAAAAATAGCTGTAGGACCATCCAATATGATACAGTGCTGCTACATCTAATAGGTCAAATCCATCACACTGACACCCTCATTTCAGAATAAGACAGTCACAAACTTAACCGCTGGTTTAGTGAGGGGAATAGCCTCAAAAGGGGCCCAAAGAGGAGTGTTCTTGAGTTCATTTTACTTTTTCCAAAAATGTTACAAACCACTGGATGCCTTAAAACTAACATCGAAGGTGTGCGCACCTGACACATGGATAACAGCATAGATTTCAGCAGCAAAAAAACATAAAGAATCCTTTAACAACGTTTTCCCCACTTAGACATGATCAGGGACACAGTCCAAACTTCCTTTATACAACAAATTAACAGCATTGTGGCATTTAGCAGGGGCCACTGGTAGAGGAAACAAGGAAGCAAAAGATTTTCGAGGTTTATTAGGTTTTTGATTCAGGGGAGCATCAGGGACAGGGAGTTCAGTTTGCTCAGGTAAAAGTTGAGTCGGAATATGCACTGGAGGAGAATCAGATGGTAAGCGCAAAGGGGAGAGAATCTCTTCGAAGGGTTTAGCAGTTTTTTGTGCAACTAAAGGAATTTTGATCAGGGACGTACCTGAAGTCCATCGTTTACCATCTACAGTTTTCTCCCAGCCTGCAGCAGACAACGCAGTGTCGACAGATCACAGCTCAGCATTGTTCGAGTGTACAGATGGATCAGAGACGAGGTGCTTGGCCAGAGAAACCAGAGCCTGGCGTGGGGCATTACAGACTGATGCATCCTGCAAAATCTTTGATGCTGCCATGTCAGCAGCCGAAATCAGCTGAGTGTCAACACTCATCAGCAATAAAGTCTGCTCATCCAAAGGTACCATCGCAGAATCCTGAGGGCTAATATGAGGAAGTCCATGCAAGAAAAGCTGTGGTTGCTTATTGTGAGACAGGTCATCATCCGAGACAGCTTTCTCCACCCAAGTTAAAGCATGAGGCATGTTCGCTGAGTGGTGTAAATCTGTATGAACGAGTCGCTTAGATAGCAAAGCTTCTTGCTGGGCAATCACCTCCAGTAAGGGTCATTTCTGACATTCCTGATTCAAAATTCATCATCTTCATTATCTTGAACTGATTTTTGCTGCATGTCCCTTCAGTATCAGTAACCAGGAGTGGGGGATCCCACCCACTGTGTTCCAGGCTGTTGAGAAGCAGGAGGTGGAACGATCCCTCCTGCCTGCTCCACATCCATCTCCTTCACCAGGTCCACATCAACTGCCATCGTGAAAGACAGCAACAGCGCCCCCTACCTCAGAGTAGGGGAAAATTTATTAAACACAAAAACTAAACAAGAAGTCAATAATAATACTACAATCCAAAACAAAGAAAAGAAAAAGAAAAAAAACAATAATAACAACTGAATACTAAAAAGGAAAACATTATTGGAAAAAATACGTATTCATAACATACCAAAGAGGGGGGGGACTTGCAGAAGGAACAAAGCTGAACAGGAAAAAGAAAATACAGGCAAAAACAGGAAACAGAAAATAGCCGAACTGACAGTAACCTATCTCGTCCCAAAGGCTACAGCAATAACACTTATGTAACTGGGACATTCAAATCTGTAATCCAAGGTAAATCATGCCATTTATGAAGCCAGAGCTCCTTCTGCATCGATTTTTACTCCTGCAAATACAA
The DNA here is from genome assembly GCA_016271365.2 of Neoceratodus forsteri. Lineage (NCBI taxonomy): Eukaryota > Metazoa > Chordata > Ceratodontiformes > Ceratodontidae > Neoceratodus > Neoceratodus forsteri. The sequence continues at coordinate 66,633,240 of CM057459.1, forward strand.
GGCTCTAAGATCCTTAGTAATTCTCCCCACCAAGTCAGAGTGAGTACAAGTTTTTTGTTGTAATGAAAATAAAACAGTGAGCATTCCAAATATGCCATTTACGAATGGTAAAAATTAAACAGAGCGTGTATCCTTCCCATACCCTCCATGGACCCTGAGTCTCCCCATACATAAGATTCTCCCGAGACACACTAGCAAAACTAGGAGCCCCCCAAGCTGTCGCTAAAAAAAGACCAAAATTGCTTAATAAAAGAACAGAGAAAAAACAAGTGATCAGTAGACTCAAGTTGTGCCACACATTCCGGCCTACTACAAAACCTCTCCTCCATCTGCTTATGCTTGTGATTATCTTTAACGTTAATCCTATCATGGCAACTAAGCCAATGAAGATCCCATGTATGAGGAGCAATCCTGGGGTTATGTAACAATGTAAGCAGAGCTTGCTGATTGGCAGCCAGACAATGAGTAAAAATCTGAGGAACAGGACATACTGTACACAGTAAGCAGCATACAAACCCTTCTTTTGTAAAGTGATAATTGCATGAATGGTGACCTTCCACTGCCTAAACCTGGTGAAAGTGTCCCGCCAATAAGGGGGGGCAAACAGCAGCTGTTTGACAACTTTCAACGCATTACTCTCCCATAACCGAAACCAAAAGTGAACAGTATCAAAAGCCCAAGGTTTCCACCTTTTATTCACATGAACTAAAAGAGGATGTATATTGGCCATAAAAAAGATACAATTAAAAAACAATAAAGGGTGGACCATATTCAAGCCACCCTGACTGATCAAGAGATATAAAATATTCTGTTTAATCACATTAAGTCGACTCCCCCACACATCCTGAAAGAAAATACCCAATAAATGAGTTTCCAGAGACTTGGGGGTGGAAAATATAATAGAGAAACAAAAATACTGAAATCAGAAACGTTTTAATCAGATAGATTTGTTTCTTATTCCCCATCTTCCAACAATTCCAGCCAGAAACCTTTCATTGTGCAATAGCCAATTTGTGTTCCCAATTGAACACATTCGGATTTTCAATGCCAAATTGAATACCTAGAATTTGTACAGGATCTGTTGGCAGCAAAATCCTACCCACTGAAGGAAGGGCACCACCATGCAAACCCAAATGCTTCCCAGCACATTTCAGCATATTAAGCCTAGCCCCAGCCACAGACCCAAAATCAGAACACATGTGTAAGGTTTCCAAAAGAGAGGCTTCATCATTCAACAAAAGGCACATATCATCTGCATAAGCCAAGATTATAGGTGTTCGGAGCATCACTGTAGAACTCAAAGGGGACAGGAGTACAGAATGTTGAAGCAACCGCAATAAAGGGTCCAGAAAAAAACATATAGGATAGGACTAAGGGGGCACCCTTGTCATACCCCATGTTTAATCCCAACCAGGGGACCTTTCCATCCATTAACAACAGGAAAAACAGTTGCATTCTAATAGAGCAATCATAGCCAATGAATAAAACCAGAAGGAATCCGAAACTGGTGCAAAACACACCACAAAAAATCATGACAGACTGCATCAAATGCTTGTTGTTGATCCAAAGAAATGACTTATCCTTCCAGAAGGTCCAAATTACCTTTATCAAAGATTTCCTGCAGTAAAATCAAATGATCCTGAATACAGCGGCCAGGAACAGAAGAAGTTTGAGCTTCAGAAATGACTCCATTAGCATCAGACAGTAATCGTTTAGCCAGAATCTTAGATAAAATTTTAAAATCAGTGTTTAGCGAGCTAATCGGTTTCCAATTAGATAAAACCTTCCTGTCACCCTTCTTAAATAAATAAATCAAAGACCCCATATTAAATTGTAAGTGTAGATCTTGACTTTGCAGCAAACAATTAGACACCACAGTCAACTCATCACCTAGTTCAGGGGCAACAAATGTATACACCTCAGAAGGCAGGCCATCAGGGCCAGGAGCTGTATTACTGTGCAAGGTACTGATCACATCCAGGACCTCAGAGACCTGAATAGCTTGTTCCATTAAACCACCATCCACATCCAAAACCTATGGAAAAGCCACCTGGGAAAGCAAAACATATGCCCGGGCCATATCAAAAGCCATAGGCCCATATTTCACCCCAGAATAGGCAACAACTACATCCATGATCTCAGCATTAGTATCAACCGTGCGACCCTCTGAATCATATAAAGCCAAAATGTCATTTTTCCCTACCCTCAAATGGCATGATTCATATGGACAGATAGAATCTACAGCTCCGGATGTACCAAACTGCTGTTGCCTTTGTAAAGCACAAGTTTTTTCTAAATGAAACATACTCAATTGCATCTTCAAGACCTGAATCTGAGAACCATAGTCCTGCCTCGTCAATACTGACAAAGACATCAGCTGCTGCAATCGAGACCTAGCAGTCAAATAATCTTTGTAAGCAGACTGACAGGAATTCCTGCTATAACATTTAAAAAAGGAAATCAAGACTCATTTTGTATCCAATCACCACATCACAGCATCATCATAAGGAATAAAAAATGATTTCTTAGCTTGTAAAAAAGCAAGAAAAGAAGCCTGAAAGAGTGAATCCAGCAACAAGGAAGCATTCATATTCCAGATCCCTGGACCCCTCTTAATGGAGGAGACTGTCCCCAGCACAACAGATAACATATTGTGGTCCGAAAAACCAGTCACATGCACATTTGCTGCCTGAATGGGCAACCGCTGAGAAACAAAAATAAAATCAATCCTTGTTGCCAAGGAACCTTTATGAAAAGTAGGCATATGTAAACCAGTATGAGAATGATACGCATCCTTCAGGCATGCCATACCCAACATGGAGGACAAAAAGTTAGAATTAGAAAACATTTTTTGTGTAACAGAAGTCACAGTTTCGTCCTTCAGAGAAAGACCACAGTTCAGGTCACCTACAAAGATGACAAAATGTGAGGTGTAAAAAAAGGGTTGGATCAGCTTAAAGAGCTCTCAAAGCCTTAGTCTAAGGGGAATAAACATTAATGAAATGGTATCCAACATTACTACATGTGATATCCAAAATTAAAACCCTCCCTGGAACTATATCATACAGTTTAAGCAAGGCAACATCCGGGCAATTAAACAAGATGCCAACCCCAGAACAGACATCCTGGCCAACAGATCAGAATGAGGGGCCGGGGTACCATGCCCTAGAGGCTAATGTAATCTCCTGTAAAGAATGATAATGAACATCCTGAAGAAAAATAATTCCCACTGCATGTATCATCAAATAAGAAAAAAACAAATCACATCTATCTGGGTTCTTAATACTATTAACATTAACAGTAAAGCATGCACAATGTATAGACATTAGTTAGAAAAAAAGAAATGGGGAATAAAAAATCTATTATCATTTCAGGTGTCTATGGCGAATGACCAACTCTTTATGTGTAGTCTTGGCTTTGCATTTTTGAGTACCAGAGTGATCTGTCGTTTGATCAGGAACGAAGGATTGCACAGAAGAATCAGAGTCACCGCCAGTATGATCACCCTCCGGCTGCAAAAGTTCATAATGATTGTGAGTGGGAACTATTTTGACACCTGGAGAATCCACCTTGGAAGAGGCACTGAAACGTTTACTCCGAGTGATCCTAGTCAATGAAAAAGTTTGTCCAGAAGAAGCAGAAGGGGGGGTTTCATCACCTCCGCATCAGGGGGCCTTCTAGAAGCCTGCTGAATGGTAGACTGAGGTGTAGCCATAACATTAGTAGTGGATGTCTGCACCGGCAGAGAGGAATCATCAGACCCAACCAGCTCTCCCCCAAGGGGCAACCCCATAGGGGGAAGGGGAGGCAACTCATCCGTTGACCTCTGGGGAGTTAAAAGTAAGGAGTCCTCATGCTGAGGTGGTACCAGGACCGGCAAACCATCATCAGGAAGTGGAACATCAGGGACAGGAGTGTCATCCAGTCTCAGTTCTTCTCAGGCAAAAATCCACTGTTTCTGTGCCAAGCTAATGTAGAGCCATTGTTCAGCACCATCAGTCAACTCTCACTGATTGTGAGCAGTCCACTTGCAAGTCTGGAAATTATGTCCCAGCTCCTCACACAAGTTGCACCTTTCTTGTTCCACACAATGGAAGCCAGAATGACCCAGAGAACCACAGATCGTGCATTTCACCTGATCACAGGTGTTACTCAGATGGGCCACAGAGCCACATCTGTAGCATGCTTTCAGTTGTCCAGAATAGAAAAGAACACCCCAGTCCCTACCCAAAAAGAAACTGTTCAGGAGGTGAAGAAGACCAGTATCGGACATCTTCAACATCACCCTTACCCACCAGCCCCCAGTCCATAAGTGTTCAGAATCAAAAATAGCTTCAGGGTCAGAAAGTACCATGCAACGTGCCTTAAACCAGTGTGTCAAATCATTCCTGTTGACCCCCTCACTTTGAAAAAGGCCTGTAATAGTTTTCTGAGTAGGCTGAGACAAGGGAAAAACAGAAAAGGAGGTCCAGAGAGGGGACGTCTTCAACCGTTGGTACTTCAGCCAAAAACATTCAACCCTATTGCGTCTTAAAACTGATGTCAAATACAGTTTCCCCAGAGACATGAATCAAAGCATGAATCTCACTGGTGAAAAACTTGAGGGAATCCTTAAGAAGGACTCTGTCCACATAAAGCCTATCAGGGGCTTCAGCCATGCCTCCCAAATGGCGCAAACATATAGCATTATGACACTTCGCAGGGTGCATGGGAACCCAAGGGAAATGAGGCTGGGACCTGGGAATATTCTGGGCAGTAGCTGCTGAGTAGGATAAATGAGGGGCAGAAGCCCCAATAGAGGCAGGTTGAGAAACCAGAGGCCTAGAAACCACCGAGGGGGCAGCTGACTCAGTGGCTAGCAAAAGCAAAAGCAGATTTTGAGTCAATTCCAGCTCAGGAGGAAGAAGCAAGTCCTGAGATGCTCCAGGCAGAGAATGATTAGATAAGTCAGGTATATATATACATATACATCATGATCAGCACCAGGGATATGAATGGGGGAAGACCCCGACACCCACTGCCCTTCAGTAACATCCTGTTCCATTCCCACAGCCAGCAAAGCCTTTTTAGCAGACCAGGAGGCATCCGGAATAGGGTCTGAAACTAGGCGATCAGGAAGTTGTAAAACCAGATGCTCCACAGCCCATAGCTCCTCAGATACCACTCCAGCGGCTGAAAGCTGAAGTCCATTAGTGCCAACAGAAGTAGCAGAAATGTCAGAAGTCATGGGGCAACAGGGGCCAGTTTTTAAACCTTCAGTAGCCAGTTCAGAGTCAATCCCCACAAGTAGACCCTCAGTATCAACAGAACAAGAAGAAGGGACTTCACCAACCTGTAAGTGCAGCGAAGGAGAACATAAATCTGGAGACTGGTGTGTTGTAGGCTGTTGAGGGCCAGAAGACACAGGTATAAAGACTGCTGAAGTAGGAGAACAAACAGGATTGCATGCCGGGGCTTCATGCTGAGCCAGTTTAGCAAGTAAATCATGGCAAACAGCCGAATGCCGTTCATCTTCAGCTCTAAGTAGAGCCCCCACAGTTGAGTCAGAAAAGAGAACATCACTAACAATGGGTGATCGCATTAAAGCCTCACTTCCCTGAGACAAATCCTGAGCCATAGGAATTTCCACAAGTCCAGATATCTCCTCATTCAGACAGTTACCTTCACCACAGTTCATGGGGGTCTCAAGCAAAGACGAGACAGGAGAGGAGACCATCTCCCCCATCTCCACAGCTTCCAGACAAACTCCATCCACACCAGATGCCATCTTAGGTCAGAAGACCAGGATGTTAGGTTCCCCTACCTGTGAGTAGGGGAGTTTTTACTGGAAAATACATGGTATAACAACACATACACAGCATTTTAAGGAAATCATAACTAACGGTCAAAGAGTCTCATAATAACATAAGTAAAAATAAATATCAATAAGTATAAATTTCCATAGAAACAAAGGGAATAAGAAATTGTAACTAAAGAAAAATTATTCAAACTTCTCATTTGTATTTTATAAAGAATTAAATCCTTTCCACCACCTCTGTACTTGTAATGTAGAGTATACTGATACATCATGTTGATATGATTTACCCATAAATTGTTCAATCAAAGTCCTAAATACATAATATGGCATTCTTTTCTGCTGGAGTAACCACTGACATCTTGCTTTCCATAAGTAAAACATAAGACAACATTTACATAAGTTCAACATATTCATATCATAAGACCATCGTCCAACAGGGTTATTTCCTAGAACTAAGATTCCATAAGTCATTTTTGATAACTATGTCATTTTCCATTTAGTTGCCAACAATTCCCATAATGGTTTTGCATAGAAACAGTCCAGAAAAAAATGTTCTATTGTTTCAGTCATAGTAATACACTCCAAATATGGAAAATTCCTTTCTTCCAAGACTTTATGTTTAGCGTTTCCCCTCACATTAAGTCTCCCATACATAGCTAACCATATTGTTTCCCACATAAACCCTGGAAGTCTGTAATTATTTAATTGTGAGAGAACTTTAGAGTTGTTTTCAACTGCACAATTTTTAAAACAAGGCTTTTGTGGATACATTAGCACCATAATTAATTTATATAAAGTGGGTACAGTAGATTGTTGAATTTGTTGTGTTATTCCTCATTTATACAATTTCTGAGCTGTGGATTTAAAAAAATCAGGGACTGATAAATGGGAGCCCAATTTTGGTGGAACCACTGTCCAAGCTCTAAAATATTTAAGTAACAGTCTCCTCAGCCACTGGCAATGTAGATCAGTACTATCTGATAATCTGCACTTAACATTTTGTATTATAAATAGGACCTGTGAAAAAAACTATTGGGTCCAGCATCCCAATGCCTCCTTTATCCTTTGGCAAATAAGTATAATATCATTTACTAGGATTCAATTTGTTACCCCATAATAGCATAAAACATAATGCATATAATTTTGTTTCCCATATGTTTGGGGGTGGAAAAATCAAAGCAATGTATTGCAATTTTAGAATAACACATTTTTTGAGAATTTGGATTCTTTTTTATTTAGTCATTTTCGAATGCTTCCATCTAATAATAATGTTTTCAATTTGGGCAATACCCATTTCCCAGTTTTTTGTTGGGATATTCTGTGACCCAAACCAAATCCCTAATATTTTGATAGGTTGAAATGAAATCTGGATACCTTCAATGTGTGTTGATAACTCAGTACTAGCTCCTACACAGAGACCCTTATTCTTTATTTTATTCAGTTCTGCATTAGAAATTATAGAAGAAGTCCCCATGATTCTAAAAAAAATTTGGTAAATCCCTTGGATCCCTAAAGAATAAGCAGATATCATCTGCATATGTTTGTATTATAAGGTCTATCCATTTCAAACCATCCCATACATTTGCCTGGGTTAGTAGTCTCAGTAAAGGGTCTGATGAATATAAATATAGTAAGAGGCTCAATGGGCAGCCTTGATGTACTCCTGTGGAAATATGAAACCCTGTCATGACCTGTTTATGTATGATTGGAGATACTAATGCTCTTTTATACATTAATTTGATGTATTGTCTAATGGGTACTTGGAATCCCATAATGCTGCAAAGTAGCAAAGAGATAACTGTGAGATACTCTATCAAAAGCCTTGGCCTGATCCAACAAAATGATGGTACCTGCCAGACCATTTAATGATAGATATTTAATTACATCCCTAATTATCATTAAAGCATGTTGTATTTTTCTTCCCTTAATACCACAATATTGATGGGGAGACAGAATAAAACTAGAATACTCTTTAATCCTGGTATTGATTATGCTAGCCAAAATGTTATAGTCCATATTTAATAACGTAATAGGTCTCCAATTTGTAATGTTAGTTTTATCCCCAGATTTAAATAAAAAAACTATAATACCTTCTGAAAAGGATGGTCTAATATTACCAGAGGTTAAGAAGTATCTGAATACATGTGTGAGGATATCTATTAAATCATCAGAAAAACAGTTTATAGAAGTCATTGGGTAATCCATCTGAACCAGATGATGTGCCAGATTTTAAGGATTTAATGGCTTGCAAAACCTCAGTTCTAGAAATTACGTTATCAATAATAGAATTCTCTTTAGGAATCAAAGGGATCTGAATTTCCTGCAAAAACGTTTGAATAACTTCTGGTGTTGGGTTCTTCTCAGGTTTAAGTGATTCCATATGTGTTTCAATAACGTTATAAATCTTCTCTGGTGTGTCAGCTAAAGAGCCCATAGAGTCGACTAAAAGTTCGATGGACATTGAATTTATTAGTTTCTTGCACGCTAAGTACGGGTCTCCGACTGGGGTTTTTTGTGTACCAGATTGTAACATAACATTAATAGTTTTAGCTCTGTCATATTGATAATTTAGCATAGCATTTTCAATATCTTTATTTGAGGTGAGTAATCTATCCTAGAGATAGTAGCTATAGAATAAAGTCTCTGTAATTGAGAATGAAGTGTTAAATATTTTAAAACTGTATCATTCCCTATCTGTTTCCCTAGTTTAATGAACCATTTTTTTAAATCAAGTTTTGAATTTTCCCACCAGTCCCCCTTATCATCGTATAAACACATAACTGAGTCACAAGCTTTTATCAGGGATTTAACTCCTAATTGTGCACTAGGGAGCTGTAGAGTAGAGATATTTAGTCTCCACCTGTCCTTTTGTTTCTGATTATGTTTTCGATTATGTTGTATCTCACAAAGTCTTAACATCAAGAGTGAGTGGTCAGAAAATTCTACTGGTTCTATTAAAAGTTGAAATTTAGGAATATTTTGTGAAATAAAGAAATGGTCAATGGTAGTTGTATATTTACCTCTCTTATAAGTAGTTTTAGTAGTTTTAGAGTAATTTGATAGACAAGCCCCACAGCATATAAGTTCTGCAGTATCCATCATGTTTGTTAACATGATTGAGTCACAATCTATTTATTTTTGTGATACTAATATGTTGCCTTTTTTCTTGATATCACAATTAAAACCTCCAGCCAAAATTATTTTATGTGAAGATACCAAATATGGTTGAATAAGTGTGAATGTTTTAACCCTTTATGCCTTAGTTTGTGGACTGTACACATTAATACATCTATACAGTATGTAGTATTTCCCCACTTGCCATCAATAATTAGTACCCTGCCAGGTACTAGGTCTATCAGTTTTATTAATGAAAACTGATATGCTGAAAGACTATACCTACACCATCAGCACAATCCATCCCAAATGACCAATAAGAAGGCCCCCACCACCAATCTGATTTAAAGGAACAAAGCTGTTCACATGTATGCATCCAAGATTCTTGAATAAAACATATATCAAAACCTTTAGAATATAAGTAATTGAAGACCATCTGACATCTCACTGCACTCAATATGCTGTGAACATTTATTGAACATATTGTCAAGGAAGACAGCATACCTATGAATTAAGCATGAAGTTTTTTTCCTTTTCTTTTTTCTTTCCCTTTATAACCCACCATCTCCTGGTCAGGTATAACATGATCTGAGTTAGTGTATTGAGAGGTTAGTTTTCCTTTTTCCATGTCAGATTCATTTTCCTGTGAAAAAAGGGCCGAATATGAATTTTCACATTTGACCTCAATAACCGAGGGAAGGGGTTTTAAATTCCTCATGGATCTGCGTACCGCGGGGTGGGGTCACTTTGTTTACTGTCAAGATCAGTGTAATAAACTGGTCTCATGAGTACTGCCACAACATCAGACTCCTGCTCTTCAGTGTTGGAAGTATGTCTTATGGCCATACTCCCTTGTTTCTCAGACAGTAGTTCATCATCCAACACTATGATTTGGTCCAGACCAGAAGTAGGGTGAGTAGGGTTGGGCATGAGTATGTCTATATGTATGTGTGGTTCAGTTATGTGTGGTTCAGGAATGTGTGATTCAGGTATGTGTGGTTCATTTGTAACCTGATCTTGAGCATGTTGAATGAGTAACTTGGGGCTACTACAGGTGGCTTTGTTTTTTGCAGCCCAAGAACATTCTGAAAAAACATGGCCATACTCATCACAAAGGTCACATCTCGTGTGATTTGCACACTGTGGTGTAATGTGTCCAATTTCTCCGCAGTTGTCACAGTGTGGTTTATCGCATGTGCTAGAGAGATGGGTTCGATTACCACAGTGGTAGAAAGCTCTAGGCTGTCCTGAATAGAACCACACCACTCTATCTCTACCTAGCATAAAGGAGTTAGGTATGTGACATATACCAGCATCAGTTTGTATAAGTTTGACTTTGTATTTCCACCCTCCGGTCCAGAACATTTCAGAATCTAAAACAGCTTCAGGGTCACTCATTATATCACATTTTTGAGATAGCCAGTACGTTATATCATCCACATGGACCCCTTCATTATGAAACATTACAGTAACATGTTTAATTAGGAGTTTCGTGAGTGGAATTACCAAAAAAGGAGTACATGTGGGTGAAAACTTCACTTGGCTGTATCTTTCCCAGAATAAGTCCAAGGCATAAGAAGATCTAAAGCTCATATCATAGTTATCTTTCCCTGAGATATTAATAAAGGCATACACCTCTCTGGGGGACAATTTTAAAGACTCTTTAAGCAAATGTTTCCCTACAAATAGTCGATCTGGTCTCTCCTCCAAACCTCCCTTATACCAGATTCGGACCATGTTCCGTCATGGGGCTGCCTCTTTCCTATGTTTGGTAAAAAGTTCCGATAGTAAAGGTTTGGGTTCGGGAGCAACATCTTCATCTTTAGAAGGAGCAAATTCAATGTTTTTTTACTGTTGTACAGTCATCTGAGGTTGATTTTTTTTATCCTGTACAGCATCTGATCGTGTTATAGGGAGACTAGTCCTTATGTGGGAATCTGCATTACATACTGCATCTGCTTTCCCTGAAACACCATGGGGTGGAGTCCCATGGTAGTCTATGTCCAATGCCACTGGCTTCCATTCAGGTTTGGATTGCGAGAAATTTAAGGCTGGATCCCAAGTAGGATCTGGTAGCCACTGTCCAGTAGGGGTTTGTTTCCAACCTGCTTCTTGCAATGCAGTTTGCGATTTCCAGGTGTCATCAAACAGGCCTTTGTGCTCCACAGATATTGTAGTAGTAGGAACATTATAAATCCCAACCATCATTACCTCTCTTAAAACCCTTTCCCAATGCTTTTACTACCTTAAGATCCCACCTAAAACAGACTTAGTGCAACCCCTTATCCTAAACCCCAATATTAGACTAGAAGGCTCGTTGATTGCTCCTGGTTGGCTCCCGCAAATTAATGAAACAATAGCAGAAAACTTTTACTCTCAGGACTCCCTACTCTTTTCTCCCGACATACTATCTAAATTTGACCTCCCCAACAATATGATTTTCAAGATATACCAACTAAGACATCTCATCAATGTGACTTTCGGATCTGTATTCCATAAATCACAGGTCAGTCCCTTCCTCTCCCAAATTGAAGCCTTAGCACCCAAATCTCACTGCATCTCATTAATTTACTCCTATCTGCTGGACCTTAAATTCCCGAACCTGCTCAAAGGATCCTGTATCTGGCTCTCTCTTCTACCAGACACCACTCCTAGCTGGCCCCACTTATGGAAGGATCTGCACAAGTACCATACCCAAGATAGATTCAGACTTACCCAATATCATATACTAAATAACATGTATTACACTCCAGTTAAACTGTCCCATTTTAAAAAATTACCCCTTCCCCTATGCTCCAGATGCTCACAAGGAGAGGGGAATTTGCTTCATATTTTCTGGCTATGTGACAAGGTGGCCCCCTTGTGGCACTCTATTCAGGCCAACTTGGACCCTCTTTTGGGCCTGGACAACCTCTTCACGGCCGAAATTTTCATCCTGGGTAACTATTCCGACATAGATTGTCAGGAACGTAGGTACCACATTGCTTTAATTTCTATGGTGGTCAAAAGATTAGTTCTCAAGCATTGGACTGACCAACTAACCATAACATATACCGAATGGATAAAAGACTTATCAACCTGCTTTAGCATGGAGAGACTCGCTGCTAGCTCCCATAATCGAATGGACTTATTCCACAAAAGGTGGGACAAGCTATACACGCTTTATCTACACCATTGACCTCTTGGCTCGGGCTCTGAAACCTTATTTAACCTCCGTCTCCTTCTCTTTTTCCTCTATCGCTAAGCCAGTCCCTTTGTATAAGGACTGGTTCTCTATAACTGCCTGCTTAATAAATACAGTGCACACTGGGTGGGTTAGGTGTGGTGAGAAAAGGTGCAGATCTGTAGGTATAGAATTCCAGATGTTGTGGAGGGAGATTTGTGGGGGTGGGACAATTGGGAGGGGTTCTTTTCTTTTCTTTTTCTCCTACTCCATGAACAGTTCTGTTTGGAAAGACTGAATTGTTATATTTCTTAAACTAATAAAGTTGAATTTCAAAAAAAAGGAACATTATAAATGCCAAAAGCTCCCCCTTGTGGATTAGTTGTAAAACTGTCTTGAATTTTGCAGTTTTCAAAAGTCCAGGCCGACCTTTTTTTTTTCCTTCCCATCTCCTTTAGTGCTTATACTTGTCTGTTGCCTCTTAGAGAAAGTAAAAACAAAAATATTCTCCTGTCCACCATCACTTTTTTGAAAGTGTACCTTAGGCTCAGTTCTGTGCACAGCCTCATCTTGCCCCGGTTTACTTTCTGCTTGAAAAACAACCCGGAGTGTTTAGACATGGTTTGGGACTGAGTAGCTCTTAAGGGCTGAACAGTCAAGCTGCATTGCATCACTTCTGTGCAGGTAGTAACTTTTGTTTCCAAGCATTTAGTCCCATCTTGCATGTTAACTATCTTCACTTGTAGTGGAGCTTGCTTACTATATTCACAGATTACATCAGCACAATCGTTTGTTGTGATCTCTAAATCAGGTTTCTCAGTAGACACAGCGTTATTACTATCAGAAGTCACCGTCACAGTTTTAGAGTTTGAAATCAACTCACCCAGCTGAGCTTGGCTCTTTGATGTTTCCACGTCATTAGAAGTTTTGACAAGCCGTTCTGTTTGAGGGATAGTCATAGGAACGACATGCAGTTTAGCAATTTCATCCCGAATCCTTTGTTGTACCTCATAATGGTGTTTTTCTTCTTCCAGTAGTTTCTCCTGTAAAACTTGCTCTTGTTGCAATAGTGCTTTCTCAGGTTGAACCGATGGAAAATCATGAAGAACTTCACCTTGGCTCAGGTCCTCGATTGATACAAAAATCTCCTGCATGTCAGGATCCATATCAATACCATAGCGGTAGTATTTCCATTAATTGTGGCCTCTGGCATGTTCAAGGCAGGAGAGGAGGCCATCTTCTCTTCCACATCAGCACTTCCTCCTCCACTGCTGTCCATCCCCAAACTGAGCTCCTCCACTCCACAGGAAGTCAAGTCCCCTGCAGGTAGAGTAGGGGAATATCCCCGGTGTCCTGGCCAAATTTCCCTCATTCACTAAAAATACCACCAACATTTTAATCTGGTACAATTTTAGTTGCTTACCATCTGTATCCCCCCTCCCCCCCCCCACTCACCCCTGAAAAGGGACTTCTAGGCCCAGTGGGCTTACCGAGTCAACAAAATTCAACAAAACAAAACAAAACAAAAATCAGCTCAATCCTTCTAGAAAGGCAAACTAATGCCTGCAACATTCAAATCAGGGAAGAAGCAAACCAAACTCCACTTTGAAGCAGCTAGGAAATCTCTGGAGGTGTTGGACCCAAGCGGGCCTCCTCAGCAACCGAGCCAGGCACCCGATGTAACTTCTGCAACAGGGAAGAACCAACCCAATATGTCTTGCCCTGAGACCAACTTCCAATGTCTTGAGCACCTCATCAGAGATTTGAAATATGAGTTGGGCACTAAAATGCAGTCGGGGTTTGATAGTTTAACAGCCCAGCTGCAGCATTTACAACAAACTGTAAACTCCATTTGGAGGCTGTGGATGCTCATTAGACCAGAACTGATGAGTTGGAGTCACATGTCAGTGCGCAGGAGGGCAACTCTAATGCTATCTCTGCTGACTTACAATGGGTCCTGAGCAACATAGCAGCGCTGAAGGAGGCAATCAATGACCACAAAAATAGAGAACGGAGAAACAACATATGCATAGTGGGCTTTCCCGAGGGGCAGGAGGGTAAGGACTGTGCTAAATATACACAAACCTAGTTGAAGCAAACTCTCTCGCTCCCACAAGAAGTCACACTGGAGATCCAGAGAGCACACTGGTCTCTGGGTGTAAAGCCTCCACCAGAGCAATGTCCTAGGCATTTGCTAATTAAATTCCTCCGTTACCAGGACAGACAGAGAGTCCTGGAGGCGGCTCACAAAAGAGACCCTATCATGTTGCAAAAGGCATGAATTAGTATATTCCCTGATTACTCAAGGCCTTTACAAATGCATAGACACACCTTTAATGAAGTTAAGAAAGAGCTCCATGGCATCAATTGCCCTTTCTCATTGGTCTACCCTGCAAGATTGATTGTGAGGGCTCCAGGAGGGAAATGAAGAGCCTTCACTGATCCAAAGGCAGCCGATGAGTTTATCAACAGTTTGGAGCAGGACAACGCAGACAATCGAGATGCACCTCAGAACGAAAACGCTCACTGATATCGCCTTCTAGGTACTTTTTCTCTTAATGTTTCACTGGGGGCCCCTTGGGGTGGGAGGTTATTTGGGGGATTGGATAACATGCGGCCCACAACACTGGGTGGTGGCCTATTAGGGTGGGTCCTCGGGTTCCTGCCTACATCCCTACTCCTCCTATCTTGAGGTAACGCTGGGCCCAGGTGGTCTGTTGGTCCCTGATTCGAGGATCAGGTGAACGAGCAGAGATGGAATTGAACCCTACACCTGGTGGGAGCAGCTACTTCGTACTCTCCTTTAGACTGCTGGGGAGTTCTCCCCTGTATCCTTTATTCAACTATGTTTTTTATCTATCCCTCTGGACTGTAAGTTAACAAAGTCAGGGGGATACTCCATCGTCTCCAGTTCCTGGAACTCACCCTGGCCCTGTTTCTTAAATGTTCTTGACTTTTGATCACCCGAGAAGAACTGAGAATCAGGGAGTCTCAGTTGATTTTTTAAGGTCTCAGGACTGTTTATGTGATGTCCAAATCGAGCTACTACCTGGGCTATGGTCAATGCTTGTTTGTTCATTCTACATTCTGGACATTTAAAATAGTATTCTGGGAGATATCTCTGGACTACAGCTATGTGAACTGCCTTGGGTGAAAGATCATTTAAGGGGGGAACGATTCAAATCGCTGCTCTTATTTAGATGAGCATTTATCTTTTGTTTTCTTTTTTTTGTTGCTGGTTGTGGTAATTATCTTGGGGATGGGGGTGGGAGTCTTGGTTGTGGGGAGAGCACCGGGGCACGCAGCTTAATTAGTGTCCTATGCGAGAGCGAGGGTGCCTCATCTAAGAAAATAAGGGAAGAGCTATTGTGGTAATTCTGTGGAGTGCATACAATGGGGGTCTGGATGTACCATCACTCAGGATGGGGTCCACTTATCCACCCCCTCTATAATGGCCCCGGTGCTCTCAGTGGCTTGTCGGGGTGTCCACCATTCCGGATGCCTTGATGGAGGTGATGTGTGCCTTCGGGGGGGGTTCCTGTTTATGCTGGATGGGCACTGCCCCCCTTCACCATCAAGGGGTGAGAAACAGATTAGCAGTTGTAACTATGAGTTGATGTGTGGATCCCCAGTTCTCTCCATGAAAAGTGGAGGGCTTATTAAATGAAGGATTTTGCTGGGGTTTTCAGTAGGGGATTCACTTTTGTTACTATCTATGTATGGTGGGTGGGTTACGGGTTTAATTGGGTTTCAACTTTACTGTTTGTTAGGGAACTGTTAAGGGGCATAGCAGGGTGGGATGCAGTTTTCTGTTCTTACAAGTTATGGTAAAAAAAGTTGGGAAGACAGACAGTTTACAGACATAAAGGTTAACTATTTGATAATGGTTAAAAGGAAGATTAAAGATTTTTTGGGTTAAAGTTAAAAAATGGAAAAAAATAACACTAATCACCTGGAATGTCAATGGCCTTCATACAATGGTAAAGAAGAAAAGGGTTTGGGCTCAAATAAAAAAAAATGAGAGGGGATATAGTGATGTTGCACTAATGAGGAGGCAAGCTACTTGACCCAGTCTTGGGGTGGCAAACCTATGGTGGCCCCCTTTAGTTCCAAAGCCAGAGGGGTGGCTATTTAGATGTGCCCAAATTTCCCTCACAGAGTTAAAACAACTCTGGAGGACCCACAGGGGAGGTGCATAATAGCCAAGGTGTACGTGGGAGGTCTGGACTATACTCTGTTTTCAGTACATGGACCTAATTACATTTCTCCAGACATTTTTACTCACCTGGGGGTCACGCTAGCCCCATATAATGATAATCTCATCATGGTGGGGATTTTAATGTTTATCTGGATCCTACCTGGGACCACTCTAAAAAGAAATCTAACCCCATTCCGTGCAGTGTACATGCTATACAGGGCTTGGCCAAGGAAAGGGCTCTTATTGAGGCACTGCCACCCTGCTGAAAAGGAGTACTCCTTCTTTTCCCATGCCCACCAAGTCTACACTAGGCTGGACTACATGTTCCTCTCCTCAGGCTTGGTGGATGAGGAACTTTCTGCTGCGTATGGCCCAATGATTATCTCAGATCATGCTCCCCTGGGGTGACTATGACTCTGGGATCCTCCTCACCAGCCCCACCACAGTGGAGACTAGATCCCATGCTACTCCTTGAGGCAGACTATACTGCATGCATTAATGAAAAGATAGGCTATTATATTATAAATAATTATGGAAAAGGTACCCAGATTGATTTTGTGTGGGACGCCCTTAAAGCATACATCAGAGGGGAAACCATCTCTTATTCTGCCTTTAAAAAAAGGCAAAAGAATGAGGAGGAGGAGGCACTCATAACAAAAATCCAAGTCCTAGAGAATGCAGCTATGGTAGACCCCACCCACTCCCTCACCAAGAAAATGAAAATACTCAAAGGACAGCTTAATCAACTGTCTTCAAAGACAATAGAAAGAGATCTGCTCCTCACCAAGTCAAACTCCCACTTCGAGGGAGACAAAGCCGGTAATTGGCTGGCAAGCATGGTGAAAAAGAAATGAGCTGAGTGAACCATATTGAAACTGGAAAATAGTGAGGGAGCCTTAACATATAATCAAAACAAAATTAACTCCACCTTTAGAAACTTTTATGAGGCTCTCTATACAATACAGGTCCCAGTGGGATCAAACCCAGCTACCTTCTTGGGGGTGTTAGAACTCCTTAGGTTATCTGAGGCCCAACGAGAGCAATTAGAATCCCCAATTACCTTAGAAGAAATCATTATGGTAGTGTGGCAGATGAGGGGGAAGGCGCTCGGTCCAGATGGGCTACCCACAAATTTCTATAGAACCACCTGGGAATCCCTTGGAGCTCTCATGGCAGAGATGATACAAGAAGCCCTGGGGTGGGGGAGCAAGCTTCCTCCATCACAGGTACTGGCAATCATAACAGTTCTGCCCAAACCCGGGAAAAATCCAGAGAAATGCAGTTCTTATCAGCTCATTTCCCTTCTCAACGCTGATTATAAAATCATAGCCAAAATCCTTGCCCAGTGGTTGGAGAGGTTTCTTCCGGAGCTCATACATCCTGATCAAGGTGGGTTTGTGAGGGGCTGCCAAGCTAAACACAACCTAAGACAGGCAATAAACATCATCCACAAATGGTCCCAGGGTGGGGGAGAGGGAGTGAGAGGCCTTCTCACCTTGGACGCTGAAAAAGCATTTGACCGGGTCGAATGGTCATTTATGTTTGCAGTTCTTAGAAAACTCAGATTGGGGGAGTCTTTCATAGGGTGGCTGGGTTCATTGTATGAGTCTCCCAAGGCACAGATTTTAATGAATAATGCCATCTCTCTCGGCTCTTTCTCCTCTCCAGGGGGACCAAGCAGGGCTGTCCCTTTCCCTTTTACTGTATGGTCTCAGCATAGAAGCCTTGGGTGCCACTATCAGAAACAATGCTAAGATCAAGGGGTTTGCTAAGGGTTGGGTGAATCACGTCATATCATTGTTTGCTGATGACGTGCTGTTATTTCTGGAAAACCCAGGGAAGTCCTTACCATAACTGAGTTCAATCTTTGATACCTATGGCCCTCTTTCGGGCCACAAAATAAACTGGGACAAAAGTGAATGGCTCCCATTGGGGAACACCAGGGCCCCTATTACCATAGCCAGTGCCACTATCCTCCCTATAAAACAGGTTAAGTATTGGGGGGTGCTCTTATCCAGTAGGCTATCACAAATAATTAAAATCAACTATTCCCCATTAATTAGGAAAATAAAAGGGGACTGTTTTAGGTGGCATGCCCTTCCCCTTACCTTGTTGGGTAGAGTTAACTTAATTAAAATGTTTATCCTTCTACAGGTTCTTTATATGTTCCAGTCTGTACCAATAGCCCTCCCACAAACATACATAAAGATATTGGAGGGAGCAATCACTCAACTGATCTGGCAGGGGAAAAGACCTTGGATTAATAAGCAATCTCTTCGGCATGCTGAGGGGGGGAGCTGGGCCTGCTAAATATCCACCTTTATTACTTAGCCTCCCAACTAGCTCACATTCATGACATGTTGAGGGATAACCCAAGTGGACCCCCAGCGTGGTGTGGTTTGGAAGGGGGGGATGGTGTACCTTTATATTATTCGGTACTGGTGGATTCACTTGCTGGTGAATCTAAATCTAAGTTGCCTAACCCATGCACCAGAGTCACTCTGAAGGCTTGTAGAACCGCCCACTCGATCTTGGGTGGGGGGCTGTCCCCCCCCTCTCTGGACTCCACGCTGATGGTACTCCTTCAGAGGGAGAAACGGATTCTGCCAGTAATAATACAACACCTTGCCATTTGGTACAAAAGAGGATTGTTTAAGATCAGTCAGCTCCTACACAAGGGGCAAATAATTTCATTCAAAGACCTGAGAGTCAGATATGGCCTAGATCCCTCACAACTCTTTACTTACATTAACCTTCGGAATAGGCTTGAGACCCTGTTGGAAGGGAGAGTGGAAGTTGAAAATCTGAGCTACTCCCCCTCGAAGAAATTTTTAGAAAATTCTCCAAGGTTGAGTCCTTTAGCCCACTAAGGAAGTGCTACAGGCTTTTGATGGAGGCCCTACCTGATCTCTTGGAGGTAGTCAAAAAAAGACGGGAGAATGATTTGTACCCAGAGGGACTGACTGGGAGTGACTGGTCTCTGATCCTAAAAAAAACTGATGCAGTGTTCATTTAATAAAAGATTGAGAGCAGTTCAGTATAATGTCCTGATACAGATCTACTTCACCCCCAGACTGGCCCATAAAATTGACCCAAGTTGCCACAATTCTGTCCCAAGTGCTTTGTGCAAGAGGGAACTTTTTACCACATGATTTGGGACTGCCCTAAAGTCCAAGCTATTCTGGAGAGGAATACTACAGATCTTGTCAAGGACCCTCCAGTCGACTCTCAGACTGGACC
Organism: Neoceratodus forsteri; assembly: GCA_016271365.2. Taxonomy (NCBI): domain Eukaryota; kingdom Metazoa; phylum Chordata; order Ceratodontiformes; family Ceratodontidae; genus Neoceratodus; species Neoceratodus forsteri. Next base: position 66,652,752 of record CM057459.1, read on the forward strand.
CAATGGAAACCCTTCTGGGTCTCCCCGGGTTATGGTTCAGGTCCTAGTAGAGGGAACAGACTTAGGCATCTTGGCCTGGTAGTGGGGCTGAGGGAATTGACACTACACTGAAGACTTGACCAGCCTCCCTCGATAGCATCTTGGCTTAGCTCTGTCTTCTAGACAATGAAATTAGAGTGCACTCAGTACATGGTGAGTGAACAGATGGTTAAATATGAAGAGACCTGATCACCCCTGGAAAAGGCCCTCAGTGAGAGTTGGTTTCCAGTGTTCTGAGGATAAGAGCTAAAAGGACTAGGTTGACATTTCTGGGTAATACAAGTCTCGGTTAATTAACTAAACAATGTAATTTCTTCCTAAACGTCCTTACTAATTAAACACTAAATCTAGGCATATATTATTTAATCAAATGGTAATCTTTGATTATAAGGCTATAAGTTAGATTTAGCTGTATTATAATATCTGATTGTGTATATAGATACGTAGTGCTAGCCTTACACTTTATGATTTTAAATGCCTGTTTCACAATTCTATATGTATTGTAACCTCGCCAACCCTCCTTTTTGTCAGAGGAGAGGAGAAATAATGTCTGTGTGTGTCCCCAAGTTAAATAAAGTTTACAAAAAAAAAGATTGATTTCGCCACAACCTCCTTCAGGGGCTCAGGAAAGACCTCTCTTACTAGAGAACAACGGACTGTCCCAGCCAGGACCAAGCCAATGGAATCAACACCTTACAAGAAGGTGTGTTGGACCCGGATCCAAACTATAGTAGGTAAGCTTCAACTCCTGGATGACCTTCACGACATCCTTGACCATCAGCTGGTCGAAATCAGACCAGGCATATGGAATTCCCGCAACCCTCGGCTCGCCACTACATGCCCCCATGGAGGGCGTTGAATGAATCCCTGATCTGATGGAAGCAATCTTATCATCAAAAAACAGAGCAAACTCATCACACTTAGATTGTGAAAAAGCTCCCACGAACATTTGAATATTTACAAAATATGTATGAAAATCAGCCCGGTTCCCTCTTAGCAGGAACCACAACCAGAATGAAGAAAAAAAAACGACATTATGTTTTAAAAGTAACGTGGTTTCTAGCAAAGCTGTTACTCAAATAGACTAAAAACATTTTGGTCCTTAAAGGCAGGAACCACACTATACTACACCCTTCTCTGGTGCCAAGGAACTGGAGACCCATTTGAAATCAACACAAAATTATTCAAAATCTCTAAACTAATGCAGAGTTATCAGTAAAACCAAATAAGATATACCACACAATAAAATGTAAAATAAATTATTCTGTTCCTTTTAATAAAATTGTCAAAAACTGCAGTTATGTGTTAAAAAATATTTTTATTGTTTATTTATTTTTAATTTTTTGTGGTTGGTTCCCCCAGGCATGAATCGCATTTCAAAGCAGCCGTCTCCTGTTCCTTTTTTTTTTTTTGTTACATTAAAAATTTATTGAGACAACAAAGATAATCATTACAACCATATGTAAGCAACCCCAGTTGGGGATGCTTACTAAAGAAACCCACCCCACCATCTTTTCCTTTTTGGGGGGCTGGCCCACCTGCTGTACAGGCGGAGCCTGAGCTCTGGCTGGGATTTAAGGGAGGCTTTGGTGGGATTGGAGGAGGCCAGTGGAGCAAGTTTGGAGGGAGCTGAAGTGGGGTCAGGGTGGCATCTGCCCCGGCCCATTTGGGGTCTCAGCAGTTTGTTACTGGGAGTCCACTCAGGCAGCACTACATCAGCAGAAGGGGATGCTGCAGTTGGAGTTGGAGCTGGGTCTGTTGGGAGCTGCAGCCTGGGGAGAATGTTGGCTCGCCTTCATGCACCGCAACACCAGGGGGGAGTAGGCCTGGATGCAGCAGTTGAATAGTGACTCGGGCAGTGGGACGGTGCAGTGGTGGCAGCCTACATCATGGGGAGTGCGGTGGAGACAGCCCGCCTTCCCTTACCATGTGGCTCTCTGCCCAAAAGAAAGAAGGACAGTGGGGATGAGAAATGTGTGGTTGGTAAGTCTGCTGGATTGCCTTGGCCCAGGAAGTGTAGGGATGCCAGGAGCCCAGCCGCATTAGGCCCTATTGCAGGAAGAAAGGAGGCGGGTAAGATTGGAGCTGTTTTTCAGCCCACATCTGCCGGATTGCAGCAGCAGGATGGAGCGGTGGCCCAGTGTTTGGAGTCAGGACACCTATGGAGTTCAGCAAAGGCCTTTATAAGTGCTGCTGCCATCTGTTTTTCTTAGGAGCTAATTCAGCTCCATTGGGACTCTGTAACCTAAGCCTGTTTGGCCACAAGTTGGTGCAGTGGTCCTGTACCACTGAAGTATTCACCTACTATGAAGCTGTGCCCCTGCTCCAGGGAGCAGTTAATATGTTTTGTTTGCTGTTTTAAAATAAATTTGCATTTTTAAAATAGACTCTCCAGTGTGGACATTTGTCCGCTTTAAGAACTTATTGCTGCATATTTAACAGTTTGACTCCACAGTCTCCTGTTTTCTAACTCTTTCTGCACCCCCTCAGGCCACGCTCAGTGACCACTGTGTTGAAGAAGATATCAAACCCAGGTACAGTATGTGCCATCTCTAGTGGTGTTCCATGGATGCATTTCTGTGAACTGGAGCCCCCTTCCCTGAACTTAACATCAGGCCCCTATACAGTGGGGAAGGGGGGCTTACAACAAGGGGGCTCATCTGGGATATCGTTTGGAGCAGTGCAGTTTGCTACTTGGGCTCACGGGGGGCTGTTACAAACTTGGAATTGGACTGAGGCCTGGTTTTTGGTTGTGCTGCTTCTGTGTCCCACCATCTTGGACTGGTGCTTTACACATTTTTCATTTTGGCACCTGTGTGAGGAGAGCTCATGTATAATCAATGTTATGATAATGAATTTTTGGGTGATTTTGATTGGCTGATGGGGCACATTGGGAGCAAAAGGGCTTGTGGGTGAAAGGAGAGTTGGCACCATTTTGTGAAGCGGTGTGAGGGAACATTAGCATGGTAAACCACTGGTCAGCATGGCAGAAGTGCCCAAACACATGAACCCTACAGCAACTGTCCCAGCGTTGCTGCTTTCATTGCTATGGAGTACGGGGGGGAGGGCAACCCTGTGTGACAAATGTGTCATCTGTAGTTACTATGGGGTAGTGGTGGCCAGATTGCCCATGTGTTCATCATCCCCCCGAGGAGTGCCCCTGATGGTGAATGTGTATTCTGTACCTGCCTATTTGCCACCCTGGCCTTGGTCAGCATCTGTACCCCAGGGAATGACAACTATTTCAATGGGCAGCTTGGAGTATTGGGAGGAGATGCATTCTGCCATTGTTCCTTCAGGGCAGTATGCGCTGGAGGCCCACCCTGAAGATTCTATGGCAGAGAGTGGGCCTAGACATCTGCCCAGCTCATCTCTGCTGAAGGCCCCTGGGATTCCCCGTGGCAGAGGGAGAGGCCACAAGAGGAATAAAAAATCTGCTGGCTCCTCTGGGCCCAAGGAGTTAGTGCCAGACCCTGCGGCTGTCAGGGCCTTCAGTTCCCCAGGCTGAAAAGATGCTGCCACTGGAAAGAAGTCACCGGCTGTTAAAGTGGAGTGTGCTAGCTCCAGTAGCTCTGGAGAAGTAGACCCCACTGTATAACCCCCTGGAATGAGACCGATATTGATGGCCTTTAAAGATCAGGATGTGGAGCGTGCCACTCCACCGCCCTATCGGCGTCCCCACTTTTCCCTGCCTGACAACACACTGAGGCTGCCCCAACTGTGTATCCAACATAGAAACATAGAAGTTGACAGCAGATAAGTATCGCAAGGCCCATCCAGTCTGCCCATTTTTTCTAGCTTGTGAATGTTTCATAGGCCTTTACTCTGTCAATGGCTTATATATTCATACTCATCTGTATTGCTCCCTTATGCCTATCCCATGCCTGTTTGAAACCCTGCACTGCATTCATATCCACCACTTCCTGAGGTAGACCATTCCATGCATCCACCACCCTTTCTGTGAAAAAGAACTTCCTCACATTACCCCTTAATCGCCCTCCCTCTAAATCTCATGCTGTGTCCTCTTGTCCTGCCATTTTTCTTATATTGAAAAATGTTACACTCTTTCACCTTGTTAATGCTCTTAAGGTGTTTGAATGTTTCGATCTTATCACCTCTGTCCCTCCTTTGCTCTAGGGTATACATATTGAGCTCCGTCAGTCTGTCCTCATATGTTTTCTGATGCAGTCCCTGCACCATTTTGGTTGCCCTTCTCTGGACTGCCTCCATTTTGTTAATGTCCTTGTGCAGGTGCGGCCTCCAGTACTGCATGCAGTACTCCAGATGGGGCCTAACCAGTGTCTTGTAAAGAGGGATTATTTCCTCCCTCTTACGACTTGTGATACCCCTACTAATACACCCCAACATCCTCTAGCCTACCCATACATGTGATATCTCCCTCTTTATGCAGGAGACTCCTGTTTTTTTTTTACTGAACGCCCTCCCTCCCTCCTGGGAAACAAAATCTCCTGCTTAAGTAAAATTCTGTCCAAAATAACCATGTTTTTTGGGCAGATAAAGACACATAAAAATTAAATTAATGATGAACAATGTATCTGATAACTTTATATAACTAGTTATTTATTCTTTTTAGTGCTTATTCTTGACAAAATGAAATAAATAAAATTTTTGTAATGACTTTTTTCTTATTTTTTGATGCCATTTAAGGACAAACTCACTATGTTACGGCATCTCCCTACTAGCAGGGCGATCTCCCTCCTAATTTGACCCAAATTTCCCTCTTAAGCAAGTTGGCAGGTCAATCTCCCTCCTAATTTGACCCAAATCTCTCTCTTAAGCAAGTTGGACATATCACATGTATGCTTACCAACTGCTTTAGTGGTCTGCTTGGATGATTTCAGGTCATCTGTGATGATGATGCCCAAGTCTCTTTCTTCCTTTGTGACTACCAGCAACTCCCCTCCCAACCTATAGGTAGCTTCAGGGTTTCTCTTCCCTATATGCATGATCTTGCACTTCTTTGCATTAAACCCCAGTTGCCACTCTTCCGACCATTTTGCCTGTTTATACAGATCTCTTCTCATTCTGCCCACCTCATCTGGATCATCTACTCTGTTGCAGATATTTGAGTCATCTGCAAACAGACAAACCTTACCCTCCAGTCCATCTGCAATGTCAGTGATGAATATATTAAAGAGGACTGGCCCCAGGACTGATCCCTGAGGTACCCCACTTGTGACTTGCATCTCTTCTGACTGTATATCGTTTACTACTACTCTCTGTTTTCTGCCCACCAACCAGTTTGCCACCCAGATGACCAACCTCTGACCCACCCTGAGCCTACTCAGCTTATTAATCAATCTTCTATGTGGAACAGTATTGAAAGACAGAGGGAGAAGATGGATGGATTGCTCCCAGATGACCCCATGAATGTGAAATACTGCACAGGAGTGTGGTTGGAGGAAGGTTTGGCCCTGCAGACCAGTGTGGTAAATGTAACAATAAACATATTTTTTCAGCTTGGATTGGCAACTTACAATTTTGATTTCAAAAGGAGTGGGGGTCTCTTGGTATTGCTACATTTACCCTATGGGGGGGCAGGGTGTGCTCTAACTTGTTGTTTTTGTTGATGCATGCCATATACAGTAGCACCCCTCATTTAGAATCCCATTTATAGTTTGTGAATGAACAAGGGTGAGCAGTTAATATTGGATAAAGTTTGCAAACGGAGAAGTATGGCTTTCTCATTTAGCTGGCTCCCCACCAGTTACCTGCACATTGGCTGGGCCCACACCTCAATTAAGCCAATTTTGGGCTGATGCACCCTATAAAGGTAAACCATTTGAGGCAGTTGAAGTTTAGAGCAGGGACCCAGCTGATGGGTGGTCTACCTCAACATTGGTAGCTGGGTGACTTCACAGCAGGGCCCTGAGGTGAATACCATGAGACCCCCACTCCTTTTGAAATCAAAATAGTAAGCTGCCAATCCCGGCTGAAAAAATATGTTTATTGTTACATTTACCCTTGGGGAGTCAGGATGTGCTCTGACTTGTTGTTTTTGTGTCAGAAAGGGTATGGGACATTATTGAAGAAACATTTCACTTTAATCCAGGATGTGATGAGATGCCACATTAAGTATTATCTTGTCATCATGGATACTTCTAGAAGTGAGACCACCAAACTGGATCCACAGTTCTACTACCCCCACAATGGAGGACCAGCTCTGTGAGAGTTCTTGATTTGCTGGCTGAATTGTTTGCCTACCTCATCTAGTGCTGCAGGACTGTTCCTTTTGAATTTAACTTGTACAGTTGGGATTTTCTTCAAAAATGGGTAAGACCTTTCCTACATATTCACTTGTTTCATCTGTTGCTTCTCGTTGTATTAAAAGTTACTGTTGTTGTAGAAAAAAAAACACAAGGTATGTTTTTGTGCGATCTTCAAGTTAAGTGAAGAAGATGGTCCAGTACCCTGGGACTTTTGGGACTTTGCCTTATGGTCTCAAAGTATGTTAGACACTGTTGGCATATTACTGTCCTAGGTTTTATTAGGGGGTAGTGCGAGTGAGGTGAGAGTGTTTGGTGTATGAGTGTGAGAGTGTGAGTTACTGTGAGCATATCAATTGTATGGATGGTGTGTGTGTGTGTGAGAGGATGTGGGTGTGTAGCACATGTGTCAAGTTGTATTGCATTGGTTAATATTTATTGCCCTGCAGCAGTTTGTATTTTTTATTGTTTCCTATAGTTGTACTGTTATTAAATTGTTTGGGGGGTGGTGGTGGATAAAATGTTGAGTCCCCTCTAGGTGGCAGCAGCACCAGGATTTTGGGGGGTATATTATTTTGTGTCCTTGTGTTCCTGGGTTAAGCTGTAGGGGGCAGCGCCCCCCCAGTTTACTGGTATTACCCCCTCAAGGATCTGGGAAAGAGTGCACATATCTCCCCCTGAGCTACCCTATGGTATAGCTGGCTGCCCCATTCACCAGGAGGTGAATGGTTTTAAGGTGGGGAGTGTAATCATCTCAGTTGAAGATGCTTACTAAAGAAACCCTCCCTGCCTTCTTTTTCTTTTTGGGGGGGCTGGGGCTTGCCCGCCTACTGTGCAGGTGGAACACTGGGCCTGGCAAAGATATAAAGGAGGTTTTGGCAGGACTGGAGGAGGCTGGAAGAGCAAAATGTTTGGAGGGAGCTGAAGTGGTGTCAGGGTGGCATTTGCCCCGGCCTGGTTGGGGTCTCAGTGGTCTATCAGTGGGAGTCCATTCTAGGAGCACTGCTTTGGCAGAAGTGGATGCTGCAGTCAGAGTTGAAGCCAAGTCTGTTGGGAGCTGCGGCTCGGGTAGAATGTTGGCCCGCCTGCGTGCACCATGGCACCGGGGTTGGATAGGCCTGGACCCAGCAACTGAATGGTGACTTGGGCAGTGGGGCAGTGCAGTGGTGGTAGCCTGCATTGTGGGAAATGCAGTGGTGGCAGCCTACCTCCCCTTATCATGTGGCACTCCAACTGACGGAAAGAAGGCCTACAGGGAGTGAGAAATGTGTGGTCTGTGAGCGTCCTGGATTGCCTGCACCTGGGAAGTGTAGGGATGCCGGGAGCCTGGCCACGTTAGGCCCTATTGCAGGAAGAAAGGAGGTGGGTAAGGTTGGAGATGCATTTCAGCTCACATCTGCCAGATTGGAACAGCAGGATGGAGCGGTGGCCCAGTGCTTGGAGTCAGGACACCTATGGAGTTCAATGAAGGCTTGTATAAGTGCTGCTGCCATCTGTTTCTTAGGAGCTAATTCAGCTCCATTGGGACTCTGCAACCTAGGCCTGTTCATCCACAAGTTTGTGCCATGGTTCTGTACCACTGAAGTATTCGCCCACTGTGAAACCATGCCCCTTGCTCCTGGGAGCAGTTACTATTTTTTGTTTCCAGTTTTAAATTAAATTGCATTTTTAAAATTGACTGTCTAGTGTGGACATTTGGCTGCTTTAAGAACTTATAAGCCACATATTTAACAGTTTGCCTCCACAGCCTCCTGTATTCCAGCTCTTTCTGCAACCCTTCAGGCCATGCTCAGCAACCACTGTGTTGGGGGAAGACATTGGGCCCAGGTATGTGCCATTTCTAGTGGTGTGGATGTGTTTCTGCGAACTGAAGCCCTCCTCCCTTGAACTTAACTTCAGGCCCCTACACAGTGGGGCAGGGCTTACACATATGTAGCAAAACTGTACATTTAGCAGGTTGCTGTACAGTATCCGGTCATGAACATTAATATCTGTCGTTGTGCCTAGCATGAATTAGGGTGCTCCAACCTTTCATTTGAGATAAACTATATTCCTTCTATTCATCATTATCTGGTTTCTTTTTGTAAAATTGTACATAAAGCACCATAACTAACACAGGGTATCAATAAACAAACTAAAACAACTTTAAAATAAATGTAGTTTACAATAAAAACAACTTTAGTGCGCCAGAAGGTTGGAGATGTCTTTGGGGCAATTATTCTCTTCAGGCAGAGAAACAGCTATGCCATTAAAGGCAGCTCTACACTTGAGCGTGTGCTTTCATAAATAAGATGTTCCAGCTGTTACAATTTACCAGAGACTACATTGTTTCATTGTCAATGTTCCTTTCCAAGATTTACAGCACATCACGGTAGTTCTTCTAAAAAAGTCTGTATAGAAAACATTTGAAAACATTTGCCTCTTCCCTGTTAACATCACAGTGCCTTGTTTATGACATCAGAGTGCTCACCACGACAACAGACTGTGATGTCATTGTGTGGGTAGCAGGGGAGAGTCAGATACATTTTGAAAGACCCAGTGAAATAATTGCTGCGTTATGTACAATATTTAGTAGATCAACAGCAGGGGAAAGTAAAAAGAAATAAACTAGAAACAATAAAGTGAAAACACAATTGGTATAACCCTAGAGTTTTCAAGCTCTTTATTACAATAGAGGGTTGCTCTTTAAGCCAGTGGGGGGGGTGGGGGGTGGCATATGACAGAGTATGAATACATTTCTGTATTCCATCATTTGCATACATTCCAGTCTCCAGGGCATCACACTCGGGTGAGATGATGCTATTTGTATTAGGCCTCATTGATGGATTCCAGTTGTTAGAGTCTAGATTGGGCCTGCAATGTTGCAATTGGATACGTAATACTATATAATAATTGGCCATTATTTTTTTCCTCAGGAATGGACAGTTATTGTTTGCAGTAGCAATCGGTCAGTTATTGCAGCAGTCAGGCAGTCACTGAACAGCAGCTGTGATCTCCAGACATTATTTCTCAAGCACTGCATTGACTCTACAGTTTTCTGGCTAAAGAAAGTCAGTCTCACCACAGTGCATTCAGAGACAATAAAGAGCTCAAGCCACATCAAAATACAAAGAAAGGAGCTTACTTTTTGTTACACAGCATTCAATTTTGCCAGTGTAGTTGCAGAACATGAAACTGGCTTCTACAGTTTAGAAAAAAAATTACATCGCGGTTCAGTTTGGACACTGCCAGGTTCACAGCCCCAGGCTTTCTAACCGCTAGACAAAACTGCCTCCAATTAACAATTCACATGATGGCCACGAAGTCATTGTTTAAAAAACTTTATGGAAAACTTAATATTGGAAAAAGAAAGAGCATGAAAAAGATTATGGGCAGGGAGGGGGGACAATTGATGACCAGAAATTCAAAAAAATTAAACATGGGATGATGCGGTTACTCAAATTTAATACACGACCTTGGTGTGTAATGCTTGAATAAACCCCTCAAGCTTCTCTCTTGGGATTTATGCAGCATCACACACCATGGGTGTGTATTCAATTCTCATAACATGGGTGCAAAATTTCCTTTAATCTTATTGGCTAATACTGTATTTTAGCCATGTCCTTATCAGGGCATAACTTGCCAAACGGCACTACTTATGCCAAGCAAAACCCCATTTATACATATCACTGCGCCACTCTCCAAAACCATTCTACCAGTTTGGCATCAGCAACCAAACTGAATTTTGAAAACCTCATAAAACAAAAAATTTCAGACATACCAGACACTCAGTTTGGTCTTAAGTTCAACGAAATACTGCAAAGTCTTGAAAGAAATAAAGACAGCAGCAATCCAGGGAAAGAGCAGTCTACTAAAAAAAGAAAGAAAACACTCACAATGAGTAACTATGCCACCGTAACCCCCAAGGAGTTTGCCAAGCTGGAGAAAGAGAAGGACAAATTCAATACCCAGAAAAGCACTGTCTAGGCAACAAATGTCCTTATGAGCTGATGTTTGACATTAGAACTCCAACTCAGTTTAGAAAGTGTGCCAGCCATGGACTTGTGCCAAATCCTATGCCACTTCTATGCAGAAGTGCAGCAGACCGATGGCTCTGAGTACTGTCTCGCCAGCCTTCTCGTTCTGAGAGTGGGACTTAACCGACACATCAACAGCACCCCCAGATGCATAAACCTCCACAACAACCCTGTGTCCCAAGTTGCCAGTAATATCCTCACAGCGGTGTGCAAGTGTTACCACCATGAGAAAAAGGACACCTCCATACACAACCCTGTCACAAGCAGTCCAGATCTGGAGGTACTGAAGTAATTCACCATGCTGTCCCCAAACACCCCCCATACAAACATACAAACATATGAAGAAGCCAGCAAAAGAAGGCCATTTGGTCTATCTAGTCTGCTCATATTGCAGGGTACATACTGTAGCTTGAGCTAAAGTCCCTGCCCCCTCCCCCACACCTCCAATCCTCCCTACCCATGATCCTTACCTTCCCCTATGCCTATCCCAGCCTCTCTCAAAACTGACCACTGTCTTCGACAAGATCACCTCTTCCAGCAGCACATTCCAAGTGTCCAACACCCTCTCTGCGAAGAAGTGCTTCCTGACATCCATCCTAAATCTCCCACCTTCCAGCTTAAGACTATGCACCCTCATGTTATGATTGCCACTCAGCTTAAATAGACTCTCCTTATCCACCTTATTCATCCCTTTCAAGTACTTGAAGGTCCCAATCGTGTCCCCTCTCTCTCTCCTGTCTTCCAGAGAGTACATGTTCAGTGCCCTCAATCTCTCCTCATATGCCTTACCCTGCTGACCCACTGCCATCTTTGTAGTACTCCTCTGGACCTTCTCCAGCAGGTTAATGTCCTTTTTGAGGTGTGGGCACCAGTACTGAACCCCATACTCTAGATGAGGCCTTACCAGGGACCTGTGCAAAGGCAGTATAACCTCCTCTCTCCTACTACAGATCCCCCTAGATAGGCAACGCAGCATCTTGTTTGCCTTTGCTTCTGTTTTCTTGCACTGTGTGGAGTGCTTCAGGTCACTAGTGATCATCACTCCCAGGTTCTTCTCCTCCTCTGATGCAGATATTCAGACTCCACCCAGGTAGCGCTCTGTCCTGGGATTGTTGGCTCCAATATGCATAACTTTGCATTTCTTGGCATTGAAGCCAAGCTGCCAGATCCTGGACCACCTCTCCAGGTTTTCCATATCATCCTGTAAGTCCTGTATCCCTTCAGCTGTGTCCACTCTCCTGCAGAGCTTGGTGTCATCTGCGAATAGGCACATTTTTCCCTTAATGCCATCACCAGTGTCACTGATGAAGACATTGAACAACACCGGCCCCAGCACCTAGTCCTATGGGACCCTACTGGTTACCTCTCTGGTGCCAGATAACTCTACCCCCACAACGACCCTCTGGGTTCTGTCCCTCAGCCAGTTTACCACCCATCTGGTCATCTTTTCCCTAACACTGAGACCACCAACTTCCTGATCAACATTTTATGAGGCGCAGAGTCAAAGGCCTTGCTGAAATCAAGATAGAGGATGTCTAGCCTGCCTGGTGGTGCTGAAGGTTGAGGCGCTGGATGCTACACCTCGCGCCATGCTTGCGACCCGGGTTCAGAAATGTGCCCGGGTTGTCAGAGGTCAGCACGGGAGGGATAGGATTGAGCATCCAGAGGACTGCTCTCCTATCCCAGGGAGGGCTGAGGGTTCCCACTGCTCTGCGGTGGCCCCCAGTGATGATCGGGGGCACTACCAGAGCTGGTGCCATTGGACATGGAGTGCAGTGAACGTCGGCATGTTGTGCCTCAGATACCATCACATGTCCACACTCTGGGGGTCTAAGGAGGAAAAATGGCTGGGCATGGCCATGCAGCTTGATGGCTGTGCTCTGCCCTGCCTAGAGGACTGTTGTGGAATCGCATTGAGGGGGTCCGAGCCTAGCCTGGCTCGGAGTGGCATGAGAAGGCCCTCTGGCAGGTCAGTGTGCAGCCTCACCAGATCACCTATCATGTGAGTGAGCCTGCTGCTCTCCAGGCAGGCAGAGCCAGCGGCTGGATGCCCCCGCCAGTTATGCTGCAGTAGGGCATAAAATAGAAATAAGATTAAAAAAAGATAGAGGATGTCTACTGCTTGGCCTCTGTCTACTGTCTTAGTGGCAGAGTCAAAGAAGTCAATCAGATTCGTTTGACATGATCCCCTTCCCCCCATGAACTCATGCTGCCTCACATCCTGGAGACCATGCTCCTCTAGATATTCTATCAACCATTCCTTTAGTATGGTCTCCATGAGCTTGCCCACAGTGGCCTACTCTATAAAGTTTGACTTAGTATCCAACTCTGCATGGCACACAGGAGAGAGGGAGAGAGGGACTCAGTTATAACCAGAACACTTTGAAATAAAGACAGATGACAAGAGAGCAGAATACATAATGCTCGCATTTAATGAATTCACCAAGAACCATAAAAAATAGACAAATAAACAGTAGCACAGTGAGTACATATATTTCCTCCCCAACAATCCAATGTGTTCTGCTGCATCCTTCAAGAAATATTTAAACTACCCCCTAACCCTCTTCCTTTCTACTGTCACCCATGGAGACTATAGCCTACAGAATGCGAAACTTCAGAAACATAGTACACAAGAGAACCACTTGGGGTGAACTACTTAGCAAGTTTAATGTCCAAGCTAAGTACTGAAGCCAGGCTCTCCATACATTACACTAACCATAGTGTACGTGCTACAGCCATCCAGCTTCTGTCAGAAGCAAGATCACAGGCATGAGAAATCATAGCCATGACTGGTCTGTGGTCTGACTTGAGCCTGCGAGCCTACTGGGTGGCCTCAGCAGAGGCCAGATGGTGCTGGAGTGACATATTTGCAATGAAAACCAAAACAGTAAACAAAACATCTGTCTGTGGTAACAAAGTTTCCAGCAGAACAGCCATGCTGCAGCATGTCTTCACTCCAGCCCTTAGTTTCACCCAGTGATGATGCAAGGTCTGACGTAACTACTGACAACCAGCCTCCAAGCACAACCCTCCTTCAGTAGTTAAGAAGGGAAACTGCAACCAACAATCCATTCATACTAAATAACCGATGCATGGAAAAGGAAGAGTTCATAAATGTCAGCAGCTAAAATGAATTAGTGACAAATAAAAGAAACCAAAACAGTTCATTTTAGTCCAGTTTGAGGGACTATTTTTCTTCAAAGTTATAAAAAAGTTGAATGAATTCTGCTTAAAAGTTGAAATCGTGTTTCAAAGTTTGAAAAGCAACTTTTTCTCATGAGTCTTATTTGAAAATTTTGTGCCCATTTTATAAGCACAGTAAGACACTTTGAAGCATGGGTCATGGCCTGATAAGAGCATTTCCCAGGGTGCTAAAGGCACTCAGTGCAAGTGCCTCATGCCTCATAATGTAACTGGGGCATGCTCTTACCAGGTCATAATCCACACCTCAGTGTGTCTTATTGCTTGCGTAATGCACACCACCTCATGCATAATTCTATATATACTGAAGGTTGCCCAAAGGATGTAATCCTAGATAAATCCTTATTCTATATATAGGTTGCCAGAAGGATGTAATCCTAGACAAATCCTCAGCCAAAAAGGAATGATAGGAGTTAGCATTAGATAAGAATAATCAGGTGATTATTATCATATAAATGGCATAAAATGTTCCCATACCTTTTAAGAGACCGATGAACTGAGTATGATACCGTAGATTATATGAATGTAGTTTACTAAATTCATTAGCTGGTTACATTATGAAGGAGAATGTAATAATATGTTAAGAAGTTATGGAATAAAAAATATATTACAGATAACTGTACCTTCGCTATTATAAAGTATTTGCACCTTATCCAGATTAGGTGTATTTGTCAAATTATAAATAATGCAACCACAATCAAACAATAAGGGAAACTAAGATAAAGAAATAACCAAGATGATCTGTACTCACATGGTATTAGTTTTGCATAGCATTCATCATTTCTAAAGCAGCAGCCCCTGCTGTGACATTCTTCTTTTGACAAACGAGCTTTATAACATCTTATACTGGAATCATTGATACAAACTGTCAAAAAAGGAGTATAATACAGTAAATATTGGCAATGACTGTAAATAACAAAATTGGTATAGACAGACATGCAAAGACTTTTTCCATTATAAATGTTTTTAGTACTTACCTTGGAGACCTTTCAAGAATGGAAATTTGTCCACCAATTTGTCTAGAACTACCTCTCTTTTTTTTAATGTTTGAGTCTTCATCCACTTCCATTTTAACCTGGAAAAGTATTTTGATACAACACTAGGAATGTAAAAGCCACTAATAGGCCCTGTAAAAGAAAATGGAAACATAAAACTATTTAAGAAAAACAGGTTTGGCTTGGTTCGCACACAATATATTTATTTGAACTACTGAATAAAAGCAGGGCTTTGGTTAACTCCATGTTGAAAGAAAGTGACTTCAAAAATATGGTCAAAACTCCTAAAATAGGCCAGCCCAGTGGTGTGGGGGGTAGAGGTATCCATGCCTTACCTCCTGCCATGCCGGCAACCCGTGTTCGTGATACGAACGAGTCATCGGGGGTCAGCCGGGGAAGGAGAGGACTGAGCATCCAAAGGACTGGTCTCCTTTCCTGGGGTGGGTGGTATGCCACTCCCATCAAATGACTGTCACCAGGTGGAGGCCAGGTAGTAGTGTGGGTCAGGGAGCGACCAGGAAGGGAGGGTGCTGCAGGGCTGCAGCATGTGTGCGCCTCCACGGGTGCCCGTTGACATGCTCGTCAGCAAGGGCCATAGGGAGCAAACAGAAAAAGGAGCTAGCAGGGTCCATCAAGCCCTGGCTGCGCAGTCCCACTCAGCAATCCCGGGCATAATCTGGATTGTACTCGGAGGGGCCGCTCTCCCCTCTCTGACCCACCACAGGGAGAAATTCATGGGGAAGCAACCCGGGAAGAGGCTGAGTTGGGGGGGCAGCCAGGAAAGAACAAGTCCTCTGAGAGAAGACCTGGAGCCACCCACTAGCTCCAGGGGCAGAAATACAAGGAGAAAAAAAAACCTCCTAAATTAAAGACATGACAAATTTTATTTGACTTTATTTTTTTCTACAATGTTTATTTTGTGGTGTTGTACATTCACATGTACAATATCACAGTTGCATTACATATGTATAACAGTTTTCACAAACACGAAAGACAAACCTATAAAATGTTCAACCGTAAACACAGTTAAAGCTATTGTACTTCAAGAGGGGTGTTAAAGGGACATAGAGAGTGGGGACGAGTAGCTCACCAGCTGGCCCTTGTTTTCATCTGGTTAGCTTAGGGTTAAGACAAATTGCACCATACTTGTTGAATGTAGCATGTTTGAGTCAGTCAATGCTATATTCACAGACGCTGGTGCGCGGCACTCAGTGGCTAGTGTCTGTCTAAGGCCACACCACTGCACCCATGCAAAGGAACACCTCTAACATACAGGGCACAGTGGTATATACAGCAGATGTTGGAAGTGGTAAAAGGCTGCCCTGGCGGGGTTATCATCGGCTTCCTAAACCTACCCATTCCAACACACTAAGTGGTGCACGATCACCTGAACCCATACCCTGGACCCCAGTGGAGCTCTGGAAACTGTCAAAATTCCAGGTATCTAGTTATTTCTCATTCTCCATGTAAATGTCAAAAACCTTTGTAGTCTAGTGGTCTCCTAATCCTCAAGTAAATGTCAAAAACCCTGGTAGTCTAGTGATCCCCAGATCCATGTGTAAATTTCAAATAACGCGGTAGTTTGGTGGTATTCCCCGTCCCTGAGAACATACTAACATCCCTGAAAGGGCTGTGACTGTGTGGATCTCCCACAGCTAAGTGAAAAATGTCCATCTTTTTCCTAATTTTAAATATTTTTCTTGTTTATTGTTGGTGGATTGAGAAAGAGGGAATTGTTTCCAAAACTAGAGGAGTGGTCAAAGGTATGGCAGCTGGCTTTCAATGCAAAAAAGTGCAAAATAATGCACTTATGGTACAGAAACCCAGGGGCAGAGTACAAAATGGGTGGAGTGGTATTGATAACCACCAAGCAAAAGAAAGAGAAATGGGGGTAATCAAATCAGATGACCTAAAGGTGGTCATGCAGTGCGACAAGGCAGTAGGGAGGGCAAATGGGATGCTGGGGTGCAGAGGGAGGGGCATTGCCAGCAGAAAGAGGGAGGTGGTGTTGCCTCTGTATAGCTCACCAGTGAGACTCCACCTACTGTAGAATACTGTGTCCACTCTGAAGACCATGGGCCTGATTCTCAAAACTTGGTGCAAGCTGCACCAAGGGCCACTTGTGCAGATCGTCAGTGCACCACAGACCCTGTGCCTGATTCTCTATCGGGCAGTGTCCTGTCATCAAAGTCCCGTGACTCGCGGCAACTGTAGTGATATGCCAAACAGAGGGCGCACCTAGACCAGTTGCCACAAGCTGTGGGCGGGAGTGCGGCACTGTCTCCAAGCATTTCTGGGTGATCTAGTGCCCCCCAAACCTCGATCTCCAGTCATAATAATTAAAAATCGCTGCTAGTCTAGTGCCCCCCCCAGACCCAATCTCCTGTTATAAAAATTAAAATATTCCTGGTGGACCACTCCAGCCCCAATCTCTCGTTAAGAGAAATTCCAAAATTCCTGGTGGTCTAGTGCCCCCCCCCCACAGTGCCCTACAACCCCACTCTCCCTCCATCCTGTAATCTACTGTAGCTGGCGACTGGCACAGCCCACCACTCACCACCACCGCCAACCTACTACTGTGCTCTGAAGGCATACTGTATCCATTACACTCTCAGTGATTGACAGCTGCTATCAATCACTGAGTGCGTATTATATACAATAAGTGCTCATTCAGAGCTTGGTCGGTGCCTGGCCATAGTGGTGAGTAATGGGCTGAGCCAGTAGCCAGCTCAGTTATGGGATAAGGTAAAGCGGGGTGGTAGGGCACTATGGGGTGGGAAGTTCACTAGACCACCAGGAATTTTGGAATTTCTCTTAACAGGGGATCAGGCTGGTGTGGTCCACTAGACCACCAGGGATATTTTAATTTTTATAACGCGAGATCAGAGCTTGGGGGGACACTAGACTACCAGGGATTTTTAACTATTATAATGGGAGATTGGGGCTTGGGGGGCCACTAGGCTACCAGGGTTATGTTAATAATTATGATGGGAGATCGGGATTTGGGGGAACCAATAGAGTACCAGGTTTATTTTAATAATTATGACAGAAGATTGGGGCTTGGGGGGGACACTAGACTACCAGGGATATTTTAATAATTATGATGGGAGATCAGGGCTTGGGTGGCCGCTACACTACCAGGGATATTATTAGTTACATACAGAAAGGGATTTGGGGCTGGGGGGGCAGCACATTGGTGCATCCTCCCAGAGGATTTCTAAGGACCGTTAGACTAACAGTACTTAGACCTTTGCTCTCTGGGAGGGTTCTGAGAAGTGCAACTTAGGAGATATGGCAGCCTGCATCTGCCGCAAGCCCCCTAGTGCCATGCCACAGCCCCTTTTGATGCATGCAGCCTGTGTTTGACACAGGCTGGTTTTGAGAATAGCTCAAGGCACACTTTTTGACGCAAAGTGCCACTTGCATCATTTATGTTTGACACAGGCACCTTGCATTGATCTATGGACATTGAGAATCAGGCCCCACATCTCTAGAAGGACATAGACAGAGTGGAGGTGGTCCAGAGGAGGGCAACTAAAATGGTGCAGGATCCTCATCAGAAGCCCTATGAAGAGAGACTAAAGGATGTCAATATGTACACCCTAGAACAGAGGAGAGAGAGGGGGATATGATAGAGATCTTTAAATACCTCACAGTGGTAAATAAGGTACAGGAGGGGAGTATTTATCAGAAGAAAAGGCGCTCAAGAAGAAGGGGACATGCTATGAAGCTGGAGGTGGGTAGATTCAGGAGAGATGTGAGGAACTACTTCTTCCCGGAAAGAGTGGTTGATTCCTGGAACAACCTTCCAGTGGAGGTGGTATGAGTGAAAACAGTGGTGGGGTTTAAGAATGCATGGGGTAGGCACAAGGGAATCACAGTGGAAAGGAAGGGGTGGAGGGAGAAAGAGCTGTAGATCACATAGGGTCTGCTGTGATAATATAGGCAGGGAAAAATGGGCAGACTAGGTAAGTCAAGTGGTCCTTATCTGCTGTCAAATTCTATGTTTCTTTTTTCTAAGAACACTATCCACCTCATGTCTGACTAGTGGTGTGAGGCTCTGGCTCTATACCAAACTATACCTTGTGCCACCTAGTGTGCCCTGTTCTTTGCTCCAGGTTGGTAGTTTGGTTTTATTTTGTTGTTTATTTTTGTTTCCTATATCCTTTCCCTATCCTTTTTGGCTAGAAGGTCTCTAACCCTCAGTTATATTTCTCCACTTTGTTTCTCTCCTGGCAAACAGAACTGAGGTGCATGAGGAAGCCAACGGCTGATGATGGCTGGCACATGACACCACGTGCAGGTGATGCTCAGTCGCCAACGTCAGCTCCTACACTGCAAAAAAATTTGCTCCTGCAGGGTCCTTGTACCACTGGCTCCAGACCCATAACCAGGGCCCCTACTTTTCTGCGGCACAGTGGGACCAAGTTCTGCGGCAAGACTACCATTTGCCACAGAACTTCTGTGGTGGTGGTTTGTAATTTCTGAGGAAGTTCTGCGGCACTAACAAACTACCACATCACAGTGACAGCTTGTCATCCTTACTTCACTTTCATGGCAGTTTTTATAGCAATCCGGATGGTGGAAAGCACAGTAACACTAGTTCAAAAAATAACAGACTTATAAAAATTATTTTATGCCTAAAAAAGCAAAACAAATGTCTCTCCCTTAAGGTCCTAGCCTGTTGCATAAATGACATACGCAGAGGGGATCTTGTGTGATAAATAAGATATTTGTATATGCATGCTATCTATCCCACTAATGAGGTTTCCACTGCCTATCACTTATATATTTGTATGTGCTTTCTACACCACTCATGAGGTTCCCACTGTGTATCACTTATATATTTTTATGCAATCTGTAACATACATACAAATGTGTGTGTGTGTGTGTGGTGAGAGAGACAGAGATACTGTATATGTGTGTGTGTGTGTGTGTATATATATCTATATATATATATATAGATATATATTTTCATTTCCATGAACTTCCATCCTCATTCATACAGGGCCCATTAGAAATGGAATAGAGGAATTATTGCAAAACTTATTTTTGATGTCAACCTGCTTTCCCTGACACACTGCGTAACATCATCAGTCCATGACATGCATGTAAACCGATTGTGAGATAGAGCTCTCCAGACCAGCACAATGTGTCCACCATGTGACGGAACACTGCACCATACCTTCCCAGGCTCCGAGCAATGATGTGTTCCACCAATCCTTGTGCTGCCCAGCCAGCTCCCAGAGCTAATCTCTGAACCTGAGTTGCTGGCACGGAAACACAGCATGCTACCCTCTGGCCCAACAGCTGTCCCTGCACACAACATTTCTCCATAACTTTTAGGTGATTCTATCAACCAATGACAATATGTAATCAATAACCCTGGCAAAAAATGCGTACAGTGCAATTATTTATTTAACAGGTCTATTCTTTCAACAGGTCTACACATTATTATATTCCACTTTTCTGGGCATAATTACTTTATTTTTCTTAAAAATGACAGTTAAATTCATTTTACCAGTTATTCATTTCAGATGGCATCTCTATACCTTAAAGGCACAAATAGGTTTGTACAAAGTGAGGTATGGACTTAACAGGTCTGTGCTATTGATAAGGTTTTGTTTAAAGTTGGCCCTAGTGCAATAATGTAAGACTGCAAATTGTATTAGGCTGTAGTGCAAGTTGAGCAAATATCACCATGCATGATGTGCAGTGCCACCGTCTCTGGCAGTGGGAGCTGTGGTAGATAAGTTACTGTTCATTTCTGTTGCAGATTGCAGCCATTTCATTAGCTAATGTATGATGTTATAGCAATAATAACATCACATTCTGAACATATCGGGGGTTTAGGATATAAAAAGAGGGGAAGGGAACCAGATTCTATGGAAAAACAGAAATATTAATAAAAAATCAATAAGAAGAGTGAATTCTGCGGCACCGCAGAAGTTCTGCAGTAGATTGCAAGTTCTGTGCAAAATTCTGCAGCCGCAGAATTCTAGGGGCCTTGCCCATAACTGGTAATCAATAGTAAAGATATTCTGGAAGATTAACAATTATGGAAGCTACGTCATTTTCATTTTCTACAATATGCATGCACTTGCTCCCTGTCATTTAGGTGGTAGCCAGTTGAGGTGGTGTGTGGAGGATCTGTGCCAGTTGCCTGCAAATCTGAGTGCAGTCCTGAAATGGCATTTTATGGGTGAGTTGGGGGGGTGGTAGCTGCTGAATGGGTGGGTTGGGGGGTATGATCAGTATAACAGGAATCAGGCAGGAAGGGGATGCTACTGGACTACTAGGAACGTTAACTATGCAATTGCAGATTGGGCATAGGGATGGCACCTGAAACATAGAAACATAGAATTTGACAGCAGATAAGGACCGCTTTGACCATCCAGCCTGCTCATTCCTCCCTACCTACACTATTACCACAGACTGTATCTGATCTACAGCTCTTTCTCCCTCCACTCCTTCCTTTCCACTGTGATTCCCTTGTGCTTATCCCATGCATTCTTGAACTCCACCACTGTTTTCATCCCCACCACCTCCTGAAAGTCTGTTCCAAGAATCCACTGTGTCTGTCTCTCTGAACTTCTTCAAAATTTACTGTTGATGTGAGTGTAACCCCCCCCATTGGGGGCTTACCTGTGAGCCCCCAAAAAGGCTTGTTTCCCCAGGGTTTTGTTTCCACCCCCATTCTTTTTTTGTCCTGGGTCCCAATTTCCTGACCTCTGTCCCCTGTTTCCTGGTCTCTCCTGCCAGCCCCGCATGGTTTTTCTGAGAGAGCGAGGCCAGTGGAGCAAGTTCGTGGAGCCACCAGTTTGGAAATGGCACTCCGGTGCTGGGGTGAGCTCTGCACTTGTACAGTACTGCAATTTTGTTTGGCCATTTGCAGCCATTCAGGCTGACCTTTCTGGTGGTCCCAGTCTCTGGGTAAGCTAAGGAAGGGACTGGGACCAGAGGCAGGACTGGAGAGGCAGCAGGAAAGAAACAGGGGCACATTTTGTGTGCACCAATCGTGCAATAGATATTGGGAGCCACCTCATGAATATTGATGAGGCGGCATCCCTTTGTAGAGTCAGGAACCTGTCTAGCATGGGGGTACAGAAAAAGTGCTAGCAACAGGCTGGAGAACTGACAAAAATTATAAATAATGAAGAGATGTGAAAGGGAAAAGGGAAGGCTGCCAGTCTGTGTGGTTTTCAATAAATAAAAAGGGTTACACAGACTGCAGCAGGAGGTTGAAGAGGGGATTGGTATGGACTGTACTGGAGATATGTGTGCTCTCTAGGGGCAATAGCCCACAGAGAAGCTTGGAGCCCTCCCGTCTGGACTACAAGTGCTCCCATTTCCTTTAGGGCATTCTGCCCACGGAGAAGCTTGAAGCCCTCCCATCTGGACTACAAGCTCTCCCATTTCCTTTAGAGCATTCTGCCCATGGAGAAGCTTGAAGCTCTCCCATCTGGACTACAAGCTCTCCCATTTCCTTTAGGGCATTCTGCCCATGAAGAAGCTTAGAGCCCTCCCATCTGGACTACAAGGTACAGAACAAAGCCACAGATGGAGCATACACTCTGCTGCATTTGGCCGGAATTTGAACTTGGCACCATTTCAAATGCTGCTTCGGCAGCTCTCCACTTTATTGGAGTTACTGCAGGAGCCTCTGCAGTTTAAATCTTAATCCCAGGCAGTTTAAAAAACTTCTAATTGAATTTATGTGCAGCTTTTTTTTTTAACAAATTTCTCAGCTTACCGGCTACCTAATTAATTTTTGGCATAGTGGGGTGTGTTTTCACATGTTGATGCATTTTACAGTGGGCTTTGGTAAATTTCTTGCTTATTTTAATTAAACCTGCTGCTTAATTGCTGAACATGAGTATTAAAACTAGCAGGAACAGTGGAGTAGTCATTTTACTCGGCTTGTGGTCCCACTCGAGAATCAGGCATCTTTCTTAAACTATTTTAAATGTGGGCTTTAGCAAATTTCTTGCACATTTAATTAAACCTGCTGTTTAATCACTGGGCATTAGTATTAAAACTAGCAGGGACTGTGGAGCCGAGGTTTTATTCGGCTTGTGGTCCCACTCAAGAGTCAGGCATTTTTTCTTAAAGTATTTTAAATGTTCCTGCTGCTTAGTGTTTATAATTTGTATGCTGTTTGCCACTCCTCTTTCTGTAATCCCCTACCCTCCATCTTTGCTGCTCCCCTTCTCCTTTGTCCACACAGACATACCTCCTGTTTCACTTCCTGCCCCTACTTCCACCTCGATGTTTGTAACTGTTGCCTCCCTTACCCCTCTCCTGCCCCCTGCTCCTGCAACTTGATTTTTTCTCTTTCTCCCCTCCCAAGTCACCTCCCTCAGCCATTGGATAGCTTTTTCACCCCCCTCTTTATCTCCCAACAGTTCTCCCATTTCCTTTAGGGCATTCTGCCCACAGAGAAGCTTGGAGCCGTCCCATCTGGACCACAAGGTACAGAACAAAGCCACAGATGGAGCATACGCCCTGCTGCATTTGGTTGGAATTTGAACTTAATGCCATTTCAAATGCCGTTTTGGCAGCTCTCCACTTTATTCTAGTTACTGCAGGAGCCTCTGCAGTTTAAATCTTAATCCCAGGCAGTTTAAAAAACTTCTAATTTAATTTGTGTGCAGCTTTTTTTTAATAAATGTCTAAGCTTACCGGCTGCCTAATTAATTTTCGGCATAGCGGTGTGCGTTTTTGGTCTGCCCACCGAACCCGTCCCTCACCTCTATTAAATACACACTAGCTCCACCCTGTCCATACCCTCTCTTCCCCCTACTGGCCAACAACCTCCTCTCAGTCTGTATACTCTCTTGTGATAATTTCTATCCTCCCCTCAATTACCCTGTATTCCTACAACTAACTCACACGTTACATAACCAGGCCACTACAGGGCTCCTTCTACTCTAGTTCTCACTGTGTATTCCCTATTGCCTAATGTCCCTTCCTGTCATTTTTCTCCATCTCATTTTCTTCTTAATATTTATACAGCTTTCTTAGACTATGGTCCCACAACTATTTCCCAAAAAATACCTCACTTCTCCTTTACTGCACCCCTTCAGATTCTGTTCCTCACCTTATCTGCTCCTGTAACTCTAGTTACCCAGCCTGAAAATCTGGATATGCCCTTCCCCCCTCTCTCCAATCTCCAACCTTTGTCCTTGCAATAATGCCAGCACCCCCCTTTCAAACTCTGGTCCCATTTCCCTTACCTCCCCCTGGCTGCTATTCTCTCAGTGTCTAGCCACTTTGCTTCCCTCTGCATCCTAATCACATACACACCTAGCCCCCTCTCCCCCAAATCATCTCTCAAATCCTCGACCCACCACAAATGCCCTAAACTCCACTTCCTCATTATTGCCCTACTCCTTGTCTCAGGTAACATCCATCCTAATCCTGGCCCACAGGCCCCTAACTCCTCCTACATCACCTCCACCTCACGTATGCCTAATTCTCCAGCCCCTACAGCCTTTCCAAATGGCCTGAAAATCATACATCTGAACATCTGTAGCCTAATATCAAAGACTGACCTTTTGCAGACATTGGTTGCTTTGATTAACCCAGACATTCTAATCTTAACAGAAACTTGGCACAACGACTAGATCCCTGACCACTCCATCTCCATCCCCGGTTACTCTATCTCTAGACAGGACAGGGCTGGTAGAGGTGGTGGTGTTGCTATGTTTATCCTGTCCTCACTTATATACTCTATCATTTTATCTGCCTCTCTCCCTGCTGCTTATGAAGTCCTTGCCATTAGAACTGCCCTGCCTTTCGCCATCCCGATCTTCATAGCAGGGATCTTTTGCCACCCAGGTATCCAGTCCTCTGTTGCATCAGAACTTCTTACTTCCATAACTTCTCTCTCTTACAAAGGGGAGCTTTACTTACTCGGAGACTTTAATATAAACTGGTTGTCTCCCTCTACATCTAAGACTCGCAATGACATTACAGCCCAAAATCTTGCTCAGCTCATCCAAGAACCCACTTGTCTGAATCATAAAACACAAAACCATTCCCTGATAGACTGGCACTCATCTCTCACCCACACAGAGTCATTAAATCTGGTCTCTTACCAGATGCCCTCAGCGATCATCACCCTATCTTCCTGGTTAGAAAAGTCCACAGGCGAACCCCCCCCCCCCGTAAACTCCTGCAACTTTGCTCCTTCAACTCCCTAGACCTTGATCCCCTCCTACAAGATCTTGCCCTCTCCGATTGGGCCCCTCTCACCACTGCCCCCACTGTCAATCATGCCCTCACCTATTTTAAAGACAAATTCCTCACAATCTTGAGCATATTTGCCCCTTTCAAATGAACTAGAGTTCACAGTAACCATCTACCCTGGATCACCCCAGAACTGCTGACCTGCCTCCGGGCATGCGACAAAGCCTTGAGGACACAAAAGACTTCCAAACTCCCTACTGACTATGCTAAGTACTGCATGCTAAGAAATTTTTGTACCAAAGTAATCAGACTAGCCAAATCCGAGTGCTTCAGATCAGCTTTCCTCACTAATCTCAGCTCTACCTCCAAATTCTAGAAAGTAGTACATGCCCTCTTCTCCACCCTACCCCATCCCCCCCCACTGTACTCAACATAAACAACTCCCTTGTATCTGACCTCTGCCTAGTGGCCAAGGAATTCAACTCCTATTGTACCTTGTGCACCTCAGCCCTACTAAAGACCCTCCCCTTCCCCCACCCTTGCTTCCCTCCTTAGGCACCCCCCATCACTCCCCTTTTTCCTTCTCATCAATCTCCCTGGATGAAACACTAAATGCCCTTCTTTTCCTTAACCCTTCCAAAGGCTTCTCACCCGATGATCTGTACTCCAAGCTCCTTTCCCTCTCAGCCCCAGCTATAGCCTCTCCTCTTTCAATAATCCTAAACCTTTCTTTCTCATCTTCATCTGTCCACTCACCCTGGAAACATGCCGTGATCCTCCCTCTTCCTAACAGTGGTGACCTTACTTCTCCTGGAAACTTTTGCCCTATCTCTCTCCTCCCCACCCTTGCTAAGCTCCAAGAACACCTAGTTCACTCCCAACTTATCTCCTTTCTAACAGACTCCTCCTTCTTCACTCCATTCTAATCTGGATTTAGGAAAAATCACTCCACCACCACCCCTCTACTCAGGCTCACTGACTCCATCCTTACCGGTATGGACAATAGCCAAATCACCTCAGCCATCTTTGTCTGCCTCACCAAGGCTTTCAATACTGTCTCCCATAACCTCCTTTTTGACTCCCTCTTGGCAGCTGGTCTGTCTAGACCCACCACAGCCTGGTTCAGGTCCTACCTCACAGGCAGAACCCAATCTGTCAAGTTCCAGGATTCCATCTCACCTTCCTATCACCGCTGGAGTCCCACAGGGCTCTGTGCTTGGTTTCATGCTCTTCTCCATCTTCCTTAACAACCTACCTTCAATCTGCTCCCCCTCCTCCTCTATCCAAATGTACGCTGATAATACAGTCTTGTATTCTTCCAGCAAATGCCCAGCTGATGTTGGAGCTACCTTTCTGCAGGACTTCCATCAGCTCCAGCTCTGGTTTATGTCCCATCAGCTCTTCCTAAATGCCAAGAAGACAGTCTCCATGACCTTTGGCACTAGGCAAAGATTCTCAAGGCTTCCTGCCCTGCCCTCATTCCACACCCTGGATGGGACAATCTTAGAGAACATCATCTCAATTTGATACCTTGGATTTTGGCTGGATGAACACCTCAACTTCTCTGGACATGTTGACGCCATCCTGAAAAAAGTACACCCCAAGCTTGGTGCCCTGTACAGGAACCGCAGTTACATACCACCTATGGCCAGGCGTGAACTTGTCCAGAAGATGATACTCCCCATTTTTGACTACTGTGACATAGTCTATGGTGCCACTCCCAAGCCCTCCCTGTCCAGATTGTACACTCTCTTTAACTCTTTCTGTCACTTCGCTCTTGATGCTCCCCCCAGACTCATCATTGTGATGTTTATCATGCCCTGTCATTCCCCCCGCTTGTAAACAGGTGCATCTTCCATAGTGCCAAACTCATCTCTAAGTATTGGTTCTATAAACTCCCCTCTTAATTCATCGCATCCATTTCTACCCCTCTCCCTCCCTCCCACTTTCTTAGATCTATGGACACTCATACTTTGGCAGTCCCGCACCACTCCACAATCACTGGTTAGTCTGCTTTTCTGACCATTTCCCTAAAATCTGAAATTTCCTCCCCCTCAAATATGACACTCCTCCTCTTCCTACTCCCTCAGTTCAGACATACACAACTGTCTCTCCCCTAGCTGCTCATTATAATCCTCCTTGACCTCCTTCCAAAGCACTGATCCTGATTATCTCACCCCAAATCTCCCACTCCTCAAATTTTATCCCCCTTGCTTGTTACCCTCTTTCCTACCTATAACCTTGCCTGCTACCCCCTTTCCCAACTCCAACCTTCTCTCCCTCCCTCCCACTACTCAAATTTTATCCCCTTGCCTGCTACCCACTTTCCTACCTCCAACCTTCTCTCTCTCCCTCTCTTCCTCCTGCCCCCACCCCTTACTCATCCCTTCTCCCCCTCCTCTATCTTTTGCCTTTGCTCTGCCCTCTGACAGGGTTCTCAGCATCCTGTACTGTGGTTCATACATACTATGGTGAGACAAAGAGCGAGGGAGCATGAGCCCATATTGCTCTTATACTAAGCCAGAGAATAATATGACAGGACACATCCTGAGGTTAGCAACTTATTAAGTCGATACTTGAAGATACTTTTAGATTCGCTAATAACAACATTCAATGGCAGTCTATTCCATGGTCCTATGGTTCTTAAAGTAAAAACATATTTACGGTTGGAGGAATGAAAAGTTTTGCCCGCCAATTGAAGTGAGTGTCCTCAAGTGTCATGTAAATGATCTTTAAATTGTAGCCCCAATTCACATAATAGATATGGGTCTTGAACTATATTATAATGCAACAATAGATCACCCGTAAGACAACGAGTTACAAGCGGCATTAAATTCAAGGATCACAATCTATTCTCATAAGATATTGTATGTAACCCAGATAAATGTTTGGTATATTTCCTCTGAACCCCTTCAAGAGAATTACAGTCAGATTTGCAATATGGGCACCATAATTGGGAGGCATACTCCAGATGAGGCCTGACATAAGCCTTAAACAGAGGCATCATCACCTCCGGAGTCCTGGAGCTGATATTTCTAAGAATAGACCACATAACTTTATTTGTTTTACATATGGCTTCATGTAGATGTTTAGTATGTGACATATTGTCTGAAATGACCATTCCCAGATCTTTTTCATGTGTAGTTTTACTTGAAATTGAACCAGCTAATTTGTATGTGTTATGCAAGTTATTAGCACCCAAATGCATAACCTTGTATTTTGAAGGGTTGAGCTTCATCCCCCAGATATTTACCCAATTAGTAATGACATCAAGATCGTGCTGAATAACATTGACTAGTGAGGGAGTGGCACACGAACCCCCTAATTTAACATCATCAGCATACTTGGTAGTTATAGAAAAACAGTCGGTAGTTAAATCAGAGATAAAAGCTTGGAAGAGACAGGGGCCAAGGACAGACCCCTGAGGTACACCGCTGCTCACCAGTCCTTTGCTAGATTTTACCCCACTGATAAGGACCTGCTGAGTCCGATTATTGAGCCAATTCTTAATCCACCCTATGATAATGGTGTTGATTTTAAGCTTATATAATTTTTGAATCAAGGCCCAATGAGGCATAACATCAAACACTTTGCTAAAATCAATAAACACTACATCACAGGGTGTTCGCTTGTCTAACAATATGCTAGTCTGTTCATAAAAACATAATAGATTGGTGAGACAGCTTCTACCAGCCTTACAACCATACTGCTCAGGGTCATAATTGTCTAAGGTGGAGGTAATGCTGTCTTTAACAAGACTTTCAAATAGTTTGCATGTTGAAGAAGTTAAACTGATAAGCCTATAATTCTCCCAGTTGTCTTTTTACACTCTTCATAGGCCTCTTTCCTATCCTTTGGAACATAACCAACAGTAATAAAATAGTCAAACATAATTTTTAAGAGATAAACGAGAAAGTCAGCTAACAGATACAAGAGATGACCTGCAATATTATCTGAGCCAGGGCTATATTTTCCCTTTAGGGACAGTAACTTTGTTTTGATATTGTCAGCACCAAAGCTGATTGGCAAATTCTGAGAAGCAACAGAAAATGCATTACAACATTTGATGTTAAATACTTCTGCCATAGAAGCAGCATCAAAAATAAGTTCATTATTTTCGAGTAAAGGACCAACCTGACAGCAGTTTTTTTTAATGAATTAATAAAGGAGAAAAAATGTTTACTGTTAGATTTTTTTGCATTTAAAGCCAGATTATATTCCCATCTGCTTTTAGCCCTTTTTATTATAGATTTACACCTTTTTTGAACCTTACAGTAGGAGATCCAATTTATATGTGACTTATCTCTGAGGAAAATATTGTATTTTTTCCTTTTAAGTCTGATTAATTTTTTGATGCAAATAGTCATCCATTTAGGAGCCAATTTAGGATTAAGTGTTTTGGGCTTTGATTGAATAAATTAATCTCTAACATAGCAAAGTGTATATTTAAATATATCCCAACACTGCTCAGGGGATTTATTACATAGAGAATAATGTATGGGGTGGTGTGTGTAACGAGAAGTTTACATTACGCCTGAGGGGTAAGATGCTACATAAACCCTGAGAGCGAAGCTAGAGGGGTTTGTGCAAGCATCTTACCCCAAGGGTGTGTGTAAACTTCAAGTTTACACGCAACACCCCATATTTTATTTTTTATAATTAATGGTGATTTGCACCGTTTGCACAGCTTTGCACAATTTAGCGTGGCTTTGTGCGATTGCACGGCTTTGCACGGTTTGCCGTTATACACACTCATGTATAATGGGAAATTATGCCACGGTTTCCCTATGGGAAAAAGTGGAAGCCATTAATTATAAAACAATATATCCCAGTCAAGTGCACACATATAGTTATTAATTGACTCAAGGTCTGCCCTGTCATACAGATAAACTGTCGTTGAATTAGAATGGTATACGCTGTCTTTATGTATTGTGAACAATATGGTGTTGTGGTCAGTATTACCAATAGGGTCCCTAACCACCCCATTGTCAATGGCCAATACATCATTAGTAATTACTAAATCCAGACATTTGTCACCTCTAGGGGGAGCGAGTACATTCTGGTTAAGATTTAGATTTAAACAGGTAGACAGAAATGTATTAGTTGCTGCCAGCTGCCGTATGGTTATGCCAGTTAATATTGCCCAAACTAAAATCGCCAGTGATGACGATATTACCTAAAGAGCTAGCTAGTTCAATTTCACTAAGTAAAGCATCCAAAATATCTGCTGAAGAATTAGGAGGGCGATAACATGACCCCCAGTATCAATGACTCATCTGCAGATAAAAACACTTTCACCCAGATGGCCTCAGTATCTTTATCATGTTTTTTAATGTAATTAGACACATCAACAGATTTAAGTTGATTATTAATAACAAAGCAACCCGCCCCCTTTTCTATTTGACCTGTTTAAATTATATACAGTATAGCCAGGAATCATGATTTTCCAGGAAGCCTTGTCATCACTCCAAGTTTCACAAATAGAAGTGATATCCATATTATCAGTATAGATTTTTATTTTTAAATCATCAAGTTTATTAGTCAAAGATCTAGCATTGAAGCTCATACACTTTAGAGAACGACTGATACATTTGCTGGTGTTAGATTGTGATTTCTGAAATGGGTGAAACGAACCCAGCCCGCCGCCCTTGGTTAGTTTAAATGTTCTTGAATAACTGATAAAAAATTTTGTCCTAAGAGAGCATTCCCCTGTCTATTAAGATGCAACCCATCCCTACTAAACCAATTATTATTACATTCTTCCCAATGGGTCACGCAAGTGAGGCCTTGATACAAACACCACTTGCTTAACCACTCATTAATGTTCTTGATTTGCGGTTAAGTGACAAGGAAAATTGGGGGATTGGGAGAATTTCAAACAGTCCTTGGTATGCCTCCCTCCAATCCCTTCCTTTCCCTCCCCCCTCCTCCACTGCTCTCATCAGCACTAGCTCCATACTTACCTCTCGCCCCCTACCTATCTATTTCTTCTCTTCTCAACCTCTTTCTTTGTCTTGTTGCCGCCCCCTGGCAGGGTTCTCAGCATCCTGCAGGGGTCCACTCTTGGCATGCTCTCCTCTAACTTTGCCTTGTTCTGCCCCTGACAGGGTTCACAACATTCTGAAGGGGGCTGTTCTCAACATACTCTCCTCTAACTTCACCTTGCTTTGGCCCCTGGCAGGGTTCACTGCATCTTGAAGAAATCCATTCTTGGCCAACTTCCCACCTCCCTTTCTCCTCCTCTTCCCCCCCTTCTTCACCCCCACCCTCACTCCTCCTTCACTGCACTCCACTGCATATACCACCTAGCCCTAACCCTATATTGCACTTAAATCTTTACTTTTAATCTTAATCTGCACTTCTTTGAACTATAGTGTAATGTTCAGTTGTGCTATTTTCTGCTGCTTGCCTAGACCAATCTGTTTACACTCTATTTTTTGGGGGGGGGTTACACTGTCTGCTAGCTTCTTCTTGTTCCCTTCCACTTGAATGTCATTGTATAATCATGCTGTACTTAATTCTTAATTGTATGCCATTCCAATTGTGTATACTGTGGTTCCTTATTACTCTGTGTTCCACCCCTATGTGACCCCCACCCACCAGGATGCACCATGAGATGAGCTACTTGTAGCTCAGTGTGCCCTCCTTTTGAAACATTTCAATAAATAAATAAAAAATAGCGAACAGCAGCAGCAACTGCATAAGGGAAAAAGGAATGTGGCACAGAGTGCAGTCGCTTTGCAGGGCATGGGGTGGCTACAAATGTATGGGGCTAATGTAAAGTGAAGGTTTACAGTTTGGCTGCAAAGGGACATGAAACATGGGACTTTGTGTGAACCGTATGGGACTGTTTACATTGGCCACCATATTTAGCAGCCATGTGACACCAGCTAGCCAACCACCGAGCCAGGATTCTTGCCAAGGACTCTGGGACTGTTTGAAAGGACTTTTGGGAGAAAATACATGGAAAAGTTTAGGCACTTTTTTCTGCACCAATGAGGCATCCAGGGAGCCTCATACATATTAATTTTTCTGAAGGATTGTGGCTCCAGCCAACAGGGAACTGCCACAGAGCTCCCAAGAGGACAGAACTGTTGGACTTTGAGTCAGTTTGGTGGGAGCTCCTCCAAAAGGAGCAGGGTTCTTGCCCCTGGAGAGAATGGGGTTGCAGGATGGATCTACCTGGGGGCTGTTAGCAATTTGTCCCCCAGGGCAGGGAGTGCCTGCCCCATCAGGAAAAGGGAAAGCAGAAGCAAGGAGGAAGCAGCTTTGAAGAGAAAAAGGGAAAGCTGCAGGTTACTGAATGTTCTGCATTGTTCTGAAGTTGCACCATAGCAGTGAGATAAAGGCAGTTCGAATGGAAAAGGGAAAGCTGCAGAGTGCAAGAATTTGCGTTGAATTAAAGATACACCTGAGCGGTGGGAAGAGGCAAAAAGTGGTTATGTCCTGAACCTGGAAAAAGGACAAAGGTTGTGTCTAAGCCTGGAAAAAGACAAGGGTTTTGTCCTGAGCCTGGTAAAAGGACAAAGGTTGCATCTAAGCTGGGGAAAAGATGGGATACAGAGGAATGATGAGGAACAAGAGAATAAATGTGGTGGAAGAAGAAAAGGAAGAGTGATCCTCTTCATTTGGAAAATTGCTAAGTACCTGCATGATGAGAAAAGGAACTATGAGTGCAAAAAATATATGTGAGCCTGAGCGAGTATGTGGCTGTGTTGAAACTGAGAGACTGTGAAAGCAGAAGGATGGACAGGTGCCTCTTCGGGTTCAAGTACCTGTTGTCTGCTCCTGAGGTACAGCAAGGAAAAGAGAGAAACAGATTGCTGTGGCTACGCACCGTAGCAGGAAAGAGAAAGAAAGTGAAGCAGAAGAGATTGTGCTGAATGTTACTGCTGACACCCAGGGCCAGGTAGGGAACTCACTAAACCTCATCAAGTGTGGTCTGCCACTGCAGCGGATCATGGGTCTTTTGCCCTAGTGCTAGAACACTCTGATCGGAGGGAGCTGGGCCGTGGGGCCAGTCCTGGGTCTGGGTCCTCTGTGGTTGGCAGGCTTTGCGCATATGCCCTGCAACAGGCCTGTAATGGGCAAAAGGGGACAAGCTGCAACATCTGCAAGCAAGGAAAAGAGAGAGCAAGCTGCATTCTCTGTGCCCCTGTTTCAAGAATCAGAGCCCGGTTGGGTTAACTGTTGGGGAGGTGGATTGGTACAACATCCCAGGGGGTTGTACTGCAAGCAATCAGACCAACTAATATGTACTCTGGGTGGTGGTACTGACATTTTTATTTTAGCTTATGGGAGAGGACCCTGTAGGTCAGCTGTGGGAACCCAGGCCCCTTGCACTTGGTCGGCCCCGGAAGGCAGGGGCTGCGGCCCTCTCCCAGATGGCACCAGAGAGGAGCTACATGTGCATCTTCTCATTGCATAGAGATTACATTCAAATTCAAAGAAAGTGCAAAAATGTCACAAACCTAGGTGAAAATGAAGATGTAGGAGGCCATGGTAGGGATGGGGATGTTCCTTAGGGACTCCCCTACTTCTGATATGGGCCCCCAGCAAGGAGGTTTGCACAACACACTGGGGCAGCTAGGGCAGGTGTTTACCACTCTCTCTCCCTCGCTCTACAGTGGTTAGCTTAGCATTGACTCTTGTGCTTGCTAGCATGCAAATGCCACTCTTTTCCTCACCAAATAGAAGCTTTGATTTCACAGTTTGTCCTACAGTTGCATTCTGTTGTGGTGAAGCTCAAACTCTCCCTAGAAATCAGGTTCTACTCCTGTCTCTATGGGATCTCTCAAAGATTTTCCCCAAGCCACCACAGCCCCTGTTTCTACAGCTATTAATATCCAGCTCCCATTGGTCCAAGAAGCTGTCAATCAAATCCAGGCATTCCAATCATTGACCCACCAAAAGCACACCAGGATCAACAATCCTCCTCCTTTCTACAGGCCTCCTGTGCCTTGCTTGGCAATCTGACCCCTTGAATGACTGGCAGCCTGGGTCAGGGGTCAGCAAGATTGTGATGGCCTCAGTGTCCTGGGGTACTGGTCACAAAGTTCCTTAATGGGCAACAGTCAACACTGAGCCCACCACCCAAGTGTGGGGCTGGTCCTAATTTGCACTTTGTATGAAAAACCTTTTTTTTTGTAACTTACTGTTTACAGTAGCATAGTAGACTATATAAGACTGATTTTGTTGACTTCAAATCTGATATTTACTGTAACTACAAATCCCAGAATCCCCTGCAGCTGATATCAGAGCAGGGCTGGAGCAGTGGTAGATTCAATAGCCTCTAGTACGTGTTACAGATTTTATAAGCTCAGATCAGATGTTTGCCGGTCTCACTGCTCTCCCAGGGCTAAGTACAGTCCTCTGTGACTGTACTTAGCCATGGGAGGACGGCATGACCAGCAAATAAACTACCAGAGCTTGTAAAAACTCTAACATCTACTGCAGGCTATTGAATCTACCACTGCTGCAGCCCTGATCTGATGTCAGCTGCAGGGGATTCAAGGATCTGTAGTTATAAAAAATGTCAGCTTTAAAGTCAACAGAATCAGCCTGATACAGTTTACTATATTGCTGTAAACAGCAAGAAGAAAAATGTTTTGCACACAAAGCGCAACTTGGGACCAGCCCCACATTTTGTGTGGATCTCTTAGTGCTGCCTGTTCCCTTTAACTGATGGGTTTCTGCTCTTTTTCAAGACAGCTAAGTAGGGTCCCTGACACCAGAGTATCGCTTGGTGGTGATTTCAAGCTAGTGTTTTAATTTATTTGACGTTGAGATTTTAGGAGACTCCAGTGTTTTGTATGTACTGTCTTAACAAACCAAAAAACAAACCAAAAAACAAAGAAAAATAACAAAAAAGGGTATCTGTCTGTTTATGTGTATGTTCTGTGTACTACTCTGTGTTGACTGCCTTCAGCAAAGGATTGTGGGAGTGTGGGGAATACACAACATGAGTCATTTTCTGACAACACTTTTAACTTTTAGCACTATAGCAGCACTTTGCAAGGGAAACCTGTGACAGAGTGGAATAGGACCCTGTCCCAGTTGTTATGGAGAAAGTGTTTAAATGCAAGGATCTGTTCTGTTCTATTCCTTTCCTGTCTATTTGTCTGTCTGGTTGCGCAACCAAATTTTCCTGTGAGACCTAGGACTTGATCACCCTGACAGTCTCAAAATTCTTTGCCTCTCATTGTCCCTCAGTTTCCCTTGCTGTCTATCTTTTTTCCTCCCTTGCATATCTGCTGATATAAAAATATATGCAAATCATTATGTGGAAGTGTAGCTGATATTGGGATTCCCTTTGTTCCGAAAGTATATAGTGTTACTGTTGAAAGGTATATAATTATAGTTTGAGATGATTGCAAAAAGGTATTGTAAACTCAAGAGGCTACCTGAGTGCAAGTTCTAAGCCTTTTGCAGTAAAGCTGTGAAAAAGGAGCCCTCAGCTCTAGGACATTGTGTTCTAGCTGCACATGCCTGATACTTACAAGAACAGGATGTTTGTTAAGAATGGGGGTTGGAAGGACAATAAGAGAGCTGAGCTGCAATTGCTTGAAAGAAAAAAAGGACACAGAGATTGAAGGAAAACTCTGCTGGATCTTTATTTTATTTTGCCTTTGTAAATAGTTATACTGAACAAGTTTATTTTTTTATGTTACTGCTAGTGTAAATAAATATTTTTGGTGAATTCTACAAGTGCTCCTGGTTTTCCTATGCTTCCTGACCTGTGCCTTGGCAACAGATGGTGTCAGCCTAAGTGGGATTTACACCATGCATATTCTAAGCCAGGAGTTTTGTGCGTGGGTACTGGACCTAGTACCAGGGAAGCACAGAGAAAGGTATGGATTCTGTAGCAGCAAGTCCAGGAGTGGTTACCAGGAGAATGGCAGCCAAATTAGCAGAGACAGAAGTCCAAACTGAGATTGTACAGCCAGCACAAATTATGGAAAAAGAACAGGCAGTGACAGAACCTGAAAGCCTGATGGACTTTTTCAAATGGTGGGGTATACAACAAAAAGAGACAGAGAAGCAGAGAGAAAAAAAGATTCAATGTTTAGAAGCACAGAGGAGAAAAGAGATACAGCAACAGGTGCAGCAGATGAGAGAAGAGATGCAGTGACAGGAGCAGCTGTGGCTGGATGCCTTGCAAGCTATCAAAGGCAGAGGATCTGGCACACATCCAGACGACAACAAAATGAAAGCAACTTAAAATCCATTAAACTTACAAAGCTGTATCCCTCGGATGATATAGAGGCATACCTGACAACTTTTGAAAGAGTTGCCACAGCCTGCCAATAGCCAAAACAGCAATGGACAATCAGACTGGTACCCTACCTGACAGGGAAAGCCCAACTGCCTACAGCAATATGGACATAAAGGGTTAAAATATGAAAATGCTGAAACTAAATTGATAACTGATTGTGATTTTCTTTCAGAGCAAGTTAACAATGTTTCTCTCCAGGATTATTTTAAGCAGCTGGGGGTGAAACCAAAACAGGGTGGACCAATGTTTAAACAAGCATTTGTCAATGCCGAATGTTGCTTGCTTGTATGTGCTGTGTAGGTATTTGGAAGTCAGTGGAGTGCAAATATTGAAAATTTGCAAACTTACGAGCGTGCGTAGGAATTGTGCAATGCACGCTCGTGAAACCGTAATTTTTAGGAAGTTTGTGACCAAATTTTCAAAATAGCCATTTTAAGACCTCTGCTCATGAACAATGTCACTGTGAATTTCTTAATGTGTCCCATACAGTGATTTACATACACCATTGCGCCATTATGCGCTACTATGGTGGAAGCACGCTTTGGGCAAGATGTTAAAATGACAGCTGTACTGCTCATAAGGAGGTGTGATAAAATGACAATTTTGAAAATCTGGAGTGAAAATATTGAAAATTTGCAAACTTACGAGTGTCCGTAGGAAGTGCGCAACGCAGGCTCGTAAAACAGTCACTTTAGGAATTTTGTCACCAAATTTTCAACATAGCCATTTTAAGACCTCTGCTCATGAACAGTGTCACTGTGATAAGGAGGTGTGGTAAAATGACAATGTTGAAAATCTGGAGTGAAAATATTGAAAATTCGCAAACTTACGAGAGTGCGTAGGAAGTGCACAACGCAGGCTCATAAAACAGTCATTTTTAGGAATTTTTCCACCAAATTTTCACCATAGCCATTTTAAGACATCTGCTCATGAACAGTGTCACTGTGATTTTCTTAATGTGTCCCATACAGTGATTTCACACACCGACTGCACCACTGTGCGCAACATGGGCGGAAACACGTTTTGGGTGAGATGTGAAAAATGACAGCTGTACTGATCATAAGGAGGTATGGTAAAATGACGATGTTGAAAATCTGGAGTGAAATATTGAAACTTCGAGAACTTATGAGCGTCCGTAGGAACTGCACAACGCACGCTCATAAAACAGTCATTTTTAGGAGTTTTTCCACCAAATTTTCAACATAGGCTTTTTGAGAGCCCACCTTATGAACACTGGCAGTGTTGTTTCATTAATCAGTGCCAAAAGGTGATTTCATGCAGTGACTGCGAAATCACTCTTCGGGCCCAATTAATGCCATGACAGTGAGAGCATGCATGAGAAGGGGTCCCAAAAACCCCATGTTGAAAATTTGGTGCCAAAATTACAAAAAATACCTGAGATATGCAGCAAAGTTGAAAAAACCCTATTTATTACATTATACAGCTTACCAGCACTTCCTCAGTTTGCGGTGCCTGAAGAGTGCAAATGTGTTTCCTGTCCACGAAGATCGTCGCGCCAGACTCCGGAGGTAAGTATGGGGTGAGGGGTGTGGAGGTGGGGTGCACAGTGGGTGGGCGGTGGGGGCCCAGACAGCGAGGGAACTGCTTTGTATTGCAGGTTGTTTTTTTTGTTTTTAAACCGAGGACGACAGGACGCTTGCCACGCTGGTGGGCTCCCAGCATGGCACAAGGATGCTGTTTGGGGGGCATGGAGCCGATGGGGATTGGGCACCCCATCGGCGATACATCTGTTGCCATGCTGGGGTGGGCTCCCAGCGTGGCACCTTGTACTTCCGGCGGGGGACAGTGGAGCCGACGAGGGATTGGGCACCCCCGTCAGCTATACAGTGTGTAGAGGGGACCGAGCACGCAGTATGTATATGTGTGTGTGTGTGTGTGTGTAGGGGGAGCACGCATGAGCAGACGTTATCTTATCACTGCTCACTGAAGCATAGCTCCACTTTTCAACTGTATGCCACTGCATTTTAGACTGCTGTCATAGACAGCTCCAGCAGCAATTGGAGAACTGCGGCAGCACCTGCAAACACACTGACTGAATTGGAAGAGGGCTGCCACACCTCCGAAAACTCGGATGATGGCATTATGTTTCTTGCACATACATGCAAGCAACATAAAAAATGTAATGGGTTACTGTACAGAGTTTGAGTTAAACCTCAGACACAGGAACAGACAGAACAACCTGTTATACCACAGAAGTATAGAATAGAGTTGTTACAGATAGCACATGATAGTCCTATGGTTGGTCACTCAGGGAGGGATTGCACCCTTACCAGATTACTGTATGGATTTTACTGGCCTGGAATTCATGAAGATGTTGCTACCTATTGTAATTCCTGTGCTGTGTGTCAGAAAGTAGCCCCAGTCACTAGAAAAGACAAGGTGCCCTGGTGCCCCTACCCTTGATAGATGTGCCTTTTGAAAAAATTGCCATGGATGTGGTTGGTTCTTTAGACAAAAGTAAAAAGGGTAATAGATTTATTCTGGTAGTATGCACCATGCTACTCGATACCCAGAAGCAGTTCCAATGTGTACTGCTACAGCTTCAAAAGTGGCAGCAGAGCTTGCAAAAAATGTCAGCAGAGTGGGCATACCTAAAGAAATTATTACTGATCAGGGTAATAATTTTGGTACTGCATTACTTAAGGAGCTGTACAGACTACTAGATTTCACTGCCATAAGAACTTCTCCCTATCACCCTCAGACAGACAGTCTTGTTGAGTGTTTTAACCAAACCCTAAAATGCATGTTAAAAAGGTTTGTAAAAGGGGAAGGGAAAGACTGGGACCAATACTTGCCTTACCTACTTTATGCTTACAGAGAAGTGCCACAGGCATCAACAGGATTTTCGCCATTTGAAATGTTGTAAGGTAGGCAACCAAGAGGGCCACTGGATGTGATAAAAGAAACATGGGAAGATAACCCAACTCAGAAACAATCTATAACATCTTATATGTGTGCCCTAAGAAAGAAGCTTGCAAAATATGTTGACATTGCCCATAGTAACCAGGAAGAGGCCCCAAACCAGCAGAAGGCATATTATGACCATAGGGTAAAAGAAAAAGTTTTCAAGCCAAGTGAAAAGGTTTTGCTATTGTTACCCACAACAGAAAATAAACTGTAAATGAAATGGCAAGGGCCTTATAAGGTTTTTAGATGTACTGGCACTGTTAAGTACAAGACGGAGACCCCTGACAGGAAAAATCCTATTAAACTATACCATGCTAACCTCCTGAAGAAATGGGTTGAAAAAATGCCAAAAGCTGCTTTGCTGAATTTACCAGAAACTGATAAGGAAGATATTGATACAGCTTATGATAGACTGGAACAAACTGTAAATGCTGATGCTGTAAAAGTGAATGTTTCCTTAACTTCAGAACAAACTGCAGACATTCGTAATGTGCTAAAGACATTTAACAGTACTTTTACCGCAGTGCCAGGCAGAGCAAAAGGGGTTGAGCATGTTATAGAGACAAGGAATGCTCGTCCTATTAGGCAAGAGACATACAGGTTGCCAGAGCGGTTAAGAACGACATGGTTAATGAAATACAAAAAATAAAAGAATTTGGTTTCATAGAGGAGTCGATGAGTGCTTGATCTTCTCCAATGGTATTTGTAAACAAAAAAGAATGGGGTGTTATAATCTGCCTTGGTTTTAGGAATCTTAATCAAGTGTCATAATTTGACAGTTATCCTATGCTCAGAATAGATTATTTGGTGGACAGACTGGAGACTGCAAAGTATATCAGTACCCTCAGTCACCAAGGGTTACTGGCAAATACCTTTAGCTGAAGAATCCAGAGATAAAACTGCATTTGCCACTCCTATTGGATTCTATCATTTCACCACCATGCCATTTGGTTTACTTGGTGTGCCAGCTACATTCCAGTAGTACACAAATGTAATTTTATCCCCTCACACTGGTTATTGTGCTGCATACCTGGATGATATCATGGTGTACAGTCCAGACTGGAAAAGCCACCTGGAAGACCTATGAGCAGTTATCTAAGCTATCAAAAATGCAGGTCTGACTATTAATCCTACCAAATGTGCATTGAGCATGCAGAAAACCAGATATTTGGGCTATGTGTTGGGAAATGGAGAAGTTAAGCCAGACATTTCTGAAAAAGAAGCTGTAGCTAACAGTCCTGTCCCTAAAACAAAGAAACATGTCAGGTCATTTTTAGGGCTAGCTGGTTATTATCAGAGATTTGTTCCCAACTTTGCTGAGTTAGCTACTCCCCTTACTGATCTCACGAAAAAACAGTACCCAAATAATGTAAAATGGACCCCAGAGTGTGATGAAGCTTTTCAAGCCATTAGGGCTGCATTATGTTCAGCTCCTGTTTTAAGAAGCCCAGACTTTGAGAAACCATTTTTGTTACAAACAGATGCATCAGAGGTAGGCCTAGGTGCAGTAC
Source organism: Neoceratodus forsteri (assembly GCA_016271365.2). Lineage (NCBI taxonomy): Eukaryota > Metazoa > Chordata > Ceratodontiformes > Ceratodontidae > Neoceratodus > Neoceratodus forsteri. The sequence goes on from CM057459.1 coordinate 66,693,135, forward strand.
TGAGTCAAAATATAGATGGGCCGGAACATCCTATTCTGTACATAAGTAGAGAGCTGCATGACAGAGAGAAAAGGTGCTCCACCATTGAAAAGGAATGTTTAGCAGCAAAGTGGGCCTTGGAGTCCCTTACGTTTTATTTGCTAGGCACTGACTTTGTACTTATAACAGATCACAGTCCTCTCTGTTGGCTTAACCAAATGAAAGTTAAGAATTCCAGAATCATAAGGTAGTACCTGGCACTGCAGCCATTTAAATTCATGGTGATACACAAATCTGGTAAAGAGAATAGCAATGCTGATTTTCTATCAAGATATGGATCAGGAATTGACGGTTCTGAAGGTTGAAAAACAAATGCATGGGTTTGAATTTTACTGTTTACTGTACTGTTACAGAAAAAATGGATAATGCACATGTGCTTAATTGCAGAAAGCAGCAAATGTAATTAGAGAATTAATAGAAAGTTTGGGAAACATGTTTAATAAAACAGGTCCCCTCTTAAGGAGGGGGGTGTATGTGACAGAGAGAAATAGGACCCTGTCCCAGTGGTTATGGAGAAAGTGTTTAAATGCAAGGATCTGTTCTGTTCTATTCTATTCCTTTCCTGTCTATTTGACTGTCTTGTTGCGCAATCAAATTTTCCTGTGACTCCTATGACTTGATCTCCCCAACAGTCTCGAAATTCTTTGCCTCTCATTGTCCCTCAGTTTCCCTTGCTGTCTGTCTTTTTTCTCCCTTGCATATCTGCTGATATAAAAATATATGCAAATCATGATGTGGAAGTGTAACTGATATGGGGGTCCCTTTGTTTAGAAATTATATAGTGTCACTGTTGAAATATATATAATTATAGTTTGAGATGATTGCAAAAAGCTATTGTAAACTCAAGAGGTTACCTGAGTACAAGTTCTAAGCCTTTTGCAGAAGAGCTGTGAAAAAGGGGCTTCAGCTCTGGGACATTGCATTCTAGCTGCACATGCCTGATACTTACGAGAACAGGATGCTTATTAAGAATGGGGGTTGGAAGGACTTATAAGAGAGCTGAGCTGCAATTGCTTGAAAGGAAAAAGAGACACAGAGATTGAAAGGAAAACTCTGATGGATCTTTATTTTATTTTGCCTTGGTAAATAGTTATACTGAACAAGTTCATTTTTTTATGTTACTGCTAGCGTAAATAAATATTTTTTGTGAATTCTACAAGTGCTCCTGGTTTTCCTATGCTTCCTGACCTGTACCTCGATGACAAAACCCTGCAAGATTAGCACTTTAAACATCACCACATAGTGGCAGGGTAGGACTAAATCACTTTCTAAGGCTTTTAAGTCAGAGTACCAAACCAGAAGTAATGCAGTGGCCACTTCCATTCTGAAAGAGATATAAACCCGAGCCTAACAAGCATATGTGACCACGTGGCGGAGGTGATGCTGGCAGAGGCAAGTATGTCTGCCAGTTCAGCCAGGGGATCAGGTACCTTACTGTATAAGGATAAGGTAGGACATATTGGTAGCAACATATTAAGACCTTATACAGTGATTACAAAGGAGCTTAATGAAAGGTTCATCATTTAAAAAAACGGGTGTATTGTACTACACTCTATAACCTACAGGAAGTTTAGTACTGAGCATATGATAGATTTCATTATTTATTTATTTATTGAAATGATTCACCAGGAAAGGCACACTGAGTAAAGTGATGTTTGTCTCCCGGTGCGACCTAGGGGAACTACACATGCAAGGAGTGCAATGAAATAAGGGAACTTAAATATCGGACCAAGTAGTTAGAACAAGAACGTAATTTCAAATGAATCAAGGAGACCCTAAGCAAACTTATTAACACACAGATTATAGTACAACTAGGGGAGTAGAATGATGACAGGACTCTAACAGATCCAAACAATAAGAAAAGGATGAGAGAGGTGGAAATCGATAATGACACAAACTGGTGTACCATAACAGCAGCCAGAAGATCAAAAAAGAGAAGGGCACTGGGGAATGATGAAATGTATTCAACAAATTTGAACCACTTATTGACCTGTTAGGTGAAGAAGCCACAAATGAAAACCAAGTAGAATTAGATTCAGCAGATCAGGCTAATAATAATACTCAGGCACACACACACCCAAGCAGTTGTATATATTAGGCGACTCAATTACCAGATATACAGATAGATACATCTGTGATCTGGATAAAGCCAACAGGAGAGTCAACAGTTTTTCTGGTGCTAACAAACAAGATAGTTCCAGTATGACTAACAATATCATAAAAGGAGAAGGGGAAGAACCACTGGTACTATTGCACGTGGGCACAAACAATATCAGAAAAAAACTGAGGATGACATACAGAAAGACTTCCAGACACTAGGCACTAAACCTAAACAAAAGGGTTCAAGAGTTATTATCTCAGAAATCTTACCGCCCCTTCCGCCTCCGGTTCCGCACCTATGAGTTGTTTATCTTCCAGTAAAGAAACATTTAATTTCCAGTAATTCTTCCCTTGTGTTTTATTTGGTTGGACTCCTATTATGCTTACTACCATCACATGATCTGTCGTTTCTACTGGTATGGTCAAAGAGTTCTACACATGTAACAATTTTGATACAAAAATGAAGTATATTCTTGTTGACAGCTTTCCTTTAAAGTATGTACACCCTCCCTCCCTTCGAATGAATGCTTCTATAAGTATCCCTCAAATTACCTTGTAACACTATTTTGTTTAAACAGTTTGAATCACAAAAATTCTTATCTGTACAGGCACATTTGTCCTGATTTGATAGTACACAGTTAAAATCACCACCCCATATGATGTATTTTGTTGTGAAAAGGTACGGTTTGATTAGGTTAAATAATTCCACCCTTTCCTTTTCCCTAGATGGGGCATAAATGTTAATTGCCCTCCATGCACAATTTCCATACATAAAGTCTATTAATAAAGCCCTTCCTGCACATATATCTATCAACTTGATCACTTTATACTTATCTCCTGAGAACAAGATTCCTACCCCCATCACATTGTTCAGTTCCAAAAGGAAAAAAAGGAGGGTCCTCCACACCACTGTTTTTTATTATTTGCTCTGGGTACACTGTGTTTAATCTGGTGTCCTGAAGGAAACAAATATCCACTTTATTATCTTTTAATATGGATAATGAGACTAGTCTTCTCCTTGCATTTCTAATGCTGTTGACATACAAGGTTGCAATTTTGAGTGTAGGTGTGGAGGACATTATTTAAAAGAGAAAAGAAATTCTCCTACTTTTACAGTTTCTTTCTTTCACTTCTTGTCCTGACCCCTAGTCTCTTTGGCCTTACCACCTCCTTGTTTTTATTTTCCCCCTCTGATTCTGAGGTTACAATAGGTTGTAATGATGACTCTGATTCTCCTCCAGGTTCCAATTCCAAAATATCCTCCTTCAAACATTCATATTTATTGGATAAGGTAATGACCAAGGCCACTGATTTACGGTGATTAAAACAATTAAATTCCGTTTTCAAGACTTAGGATTCCGGAATTTCACCGGTGATTCATACTCCAATTTCTGGATTTTACCAGGATTCTGTTATAATTTTTTTAGTATGTGCATAAATAATCAGAATTAAAGAAGGCTTAATATACAGAGCATTAAATAAAGCAAACTGAAAATAGTACAGGAAGGAATTAAAAGAAAAACACACTTTTTTATAGATTTACTGATCTGATAGAAAATGCCAGATTCCATGAAATCTTCATTTTTACCGGTTTTCAGGCAGCCCTAATTCCGGAATTTTACCGGATTTTCCGGTTAAAACCGAAAAAACAGTGGCCTTGGTAATGACCTGTACTGGTGAGGAGGACTTTGCTAACTTTGATTTGGGCCTAGTTTGTCTTAGCCCTCTTTTCTTTGATACTTTTTTCATTTCAGGTGGGGGCATTACACTCCCCTCCATTTGACTCACTTTTTCCTGCTCTGCCCCTTGTTCCCTGTGTTCTGCACTAGCTTCTCTTGTTTCTTGCACTATCTCCTTTTCAGGTACTGTAGTATGGGCCTCTGATGACTCTCTAGCTTGTATGTCATTTTCTTCATTGTTATTATTTGTCTCCCTTTCTCTTCTTTCCTGTTCCTCTTCTCTTGTTTGTCTACTTGTTTCTTTATTCCTCTCTATGTCTTTTTTCTGGGCTTTCGTGACTAAAGTGTCCTGACAAGGTTGGTCCGACCTGTTATGAGTAGCCCAGGGACATGTGTGAAACGCATGTCCTGTCTCCTCACATAGGTTACATTTTAAAACCCCTTGACAGTCTGAACTTGAATGCCCAAATTCTAAACACAAATTGCATTTCAGTCTGTCATATCCTACACTTAAATGTCAATATGAACCACATTTGAAGCACATCCCGGGCTGACCAGGGTAAAAACAATGCCCTCACTCCTTTCCAATAAACAAACTGTTAGGAAGGTGCACCGGGCCCTGATTATTATGTCTCATCCTCACCCTGTTTTTCCATCCCCGCATCCAGAAGTGTTCAGAGTCAAAAATGAGTTGTAGAGAATTCAATATTTCACATTTCTGCTGTAGCCAATAAGTGATATCATGTACTGCTACAGTTTCATTTTTAAACAGTATCATCACATTTTTTACCTCTGGTTTAGTTAGTGGAATAACTCTAAATGGGATCCACAACTCAGAATACCTTAATTTGTCATACTGTGTCCAAAATCTCTCTAATCCCTGAGGTGTTTTAAAACGTATATCATACATACTTTCCCCTCCCCCCTCATGTATCAAGGCTTGTACCTCATTGGAAAAAAAACCCAGAGACTCTTTAATCAATTTTTTCCCAATATACACCCTATCTGGTGTCTCTTCAAGTCCTTCTATATATTGTATTCTGACTGCATTTCATCTTTGGGTGGGTGGGGGCTGAGAAAAAAAGCGGTCTCTCTTTCTGAATCTCTCCCAATTATTTTTTGCTGTTTCTTGAGGTGTGGGCCCACTTTCTTCCTGTCACTCCTCTGTGTCCATTTGCTCCTCCCAAGTGGGGTTCCTATTACTAGTTCCTTCATCTATGGTATTAGAAGGTGAGATTCTTTGTGCCTGTGGAAATGCTCCAGTATCCCCCTCTGAAAATTGTACATCTTCAGCATTTAGTTCTACATCTGATTCCATTACAAAAGCTTGTTCAGGCATAGAATGTGCTACTGTTCTATTTTTTTCAGTCCTGGAAAGGAGCTATGTTTAGGGTCAGGAATCCACTGGCCCATTTCAGATCTTTTCCACCCTGCATCTTTTAGTGAGGATTCAAGTGCTGCTGGCGTTTTTATACTTGGCACAACATTTTGCACACTTAAGTCTTCCCTCCCTTTCCTTAGCCCCAACTTTTGTCCAGCATTTATACTGTCTTTTGTTCCTGACACAGGTTCTTTTGAGAGACTTACTGTTTTTTGTTTGTCCTGTTGCCAGGTGTTCTTCAGTTGTTCTGAAGGGCGTTTTGGTGTTGTGTCAGGTTCCTTTCCACCAGCTACTCGCACACTCTTTGATGTTAGTGCATCATCCTTTGAACCCTCAGTTAGGCTCACTGGTCCTGTCAAAGCTTTCTGCAGTTTCTCCTGAGGCTTATCGCTGTTTGTTTCTTGTACCTGCTCGCTCTCCACAGCCACCTCTCATATTATTTCTGCATCCATCTCTGTTTCAGACATTTGTAACACTGATTCAACCATACCCCTTTTTTTCACCAGTTCCTTCAGCCATTGTCTCTCTTTCTTCTCCTCTGCATTGTCTGATAAAACACCATGATTTTCACTTTCTATAACGCTGCCTCGTCCAGACCATGAAGCATTTTTGATCTCCTCTGCTGGACCTGTAGGGAAGGAGATCTGCTTCCCTACAGGTACACCAGCCAAATGATTCTGTGAAGATTCCTCATCTATGGGTGCTCACAAGTCCACACCACTGCCACATCAGCACTTCCTCCTCAGTTGCAGTCCGGCTCCAAACTGAGCTCCTCCACTCCACAGGAAATCAAGCCACCTGCTGGCAGAGTAGGGGAAGTTTCCCCGGTGTCCTGGCCAAATTTCCCTCATTCACTAAAAACACCACCAACTGCTTAATCTGGTTCAAGGTCAGTTGGCATTCATCTGTATCCCCCTCCCCCGCGTCGTGCCTGAAAATAGGCAGAATTTGTCTAGTGCACTTACCCGATCAACAAAAAATAAATAAATAAGCACCAGAAGTGCAGCGAAGGGTGGGCTACTTGTGCCCTTTAAGCGGACAAAGTTAGCCCAGTGATCCCTCTCCTTCCAGGGGCCAAAGTGGATAAATGACCTACTTACCACCCTATTAGATTGTGGTAAGATCACCCAATTCAAAGTTGGGATTCACTGTCAGTTAACCCTCGCCAGTGTCTGTGGTTGCTTCACCTAATACCCAGCACGCCCTCCTAACCCTCCTGCTGCCAATGCCCCTCCATCCCACTCTCCACATCCCTTTCCTAGCTTCCCCACCTCCCTCCCTCCTTCCCTCCACTCTTCAAACCCTCCCCACCTTTTGCTTTACATAGATATATACAGTAGATACATAGAAAGTGTCAGGAGATAAGGGCCTATGGCCAACCCAGTCTGCCCATTTGAGCTTGTAAGTTCACTTTATGTTTTCCTAGAAGTCTGTTGCCCCTTAACCCTGACCTCCAGAATTCCTTTATGTCTATCAAAACTATTCTTAGGTGGACTTGAACCACCAACCTTTCGATTAAGTATCCAATGCACTACCCGACTGTACCACAGAGACAACACTTTCTCACTTTCTCCTCTCCCTAGCCCCACTCCACCCCTCCACCCCTCTTCTCACCCATAACAATGCCACACTGTTGGTTGCATTTCCCTCTCAAAAAACTGTGACCCCAACTTTATCCCCAAACTGTACTCTGCACTTACTCAAGTGCTGCACCACACTCAAGTAGTATTGTCACTCATATGTTTATCTAACATAATTCTGTTTTGCCTTTATGCTCAATTCAATATCTATTGTTTCTCTCAATATTCAGTTTGTCAGCCATTTTTTTTTGTTTGAGTCTCAAATTTATTCAACCTGCACTGTAATCACATGTATTGTAATGTTTTTTGCACTGTATTGTTTATGTCTTGTCTACTATTTTTTGTATTGACTTGGAACCTTTGTAAACGAGCCTATGGCTCAAAGGTATTGAATCCAAAACTGAAATAAATAAATAATATCGGAAAAATTAAATGGTGTGAATGGAGGAGAAGGGTCAAGAGCCATGCTGTAACAGGAATGCACAAAGAAGGAACAAGGACCAAGAATATAAATCAGAAAATACAAATAGCTCCACTAAAGTATGAACAATGAATTCTCAAAAATTGCATGGAATACAGTTTTTAACAACAAAATTGTGAATGAGAGCTGGGAAAAGTTAAAAAATACGGTACTTGGGCTGGAATCTAAATATATGCTAACAATAAAATAATATAATGGGAAGTGGCAAAAATTGTGCTGCCTTAATAAAACTATTGGAGGCCAGTCCAGTGGCACTGAGGGATGAGGCGCTGTATGCCACACCTCACGCCACGCTGGTGACCCAGGTTCAGGAGCGGACTCAGGCGCCAGGGGTTGGCAGGGGTAGGAGAGGATTGAGCACCCAGAGGACTGTTCTCCTCTCCTGGGGTGGGTTCCAGGGATCGCATCACTCCTTAGTGGCCCCGATGGAGATCAGGGGCATTACAAGGAACAATGCTGAAAATGAGGGGTGGAGCTGTGGTGGACATCAGCACGCAGCATGCGCAGACATCATTGCATGTCTGGGCTCCAGGGGAAACTAACATGGAAAAACCCTGGCTCTCGGAGGAGGCAATGGCGGCCCTGGGTGATTCCAGCCCACATCCCCAACACCAGACTTTCCCAACTGGCTCTCCTGAGCCAGAGCCCTGAATCTGGCCTGGCTGGCTGAATTTCAGATGAGGGCACCCAGGTTAGGCATTGGGTGGCCCCACCCTGGGTATATAGATATGGGGGGTCGGCTGTCATCTGGGCAGCAGGGTGGGGCATCTGTCCCCGATTTCCAAGTCAGGAAGTTTCAGATGTGGAGTTAGGAGCCGTAATTGAGGGGCTCACCTGAGAACTGCCCCAAGTAAGCCAGTGATAAAGAAAGTTAAAAAAAAATAAATAAAACTATTGGCAAAAATATCAAGACAAAGTGAAAGTTATTTGAAACACTCAATGGAGACCCTACTGAGATTAACATAAAGAAATGTAAGAGGTCAGTAAAACTAACTAAATCAAGCATAAGGAAAGCAAAGATAAACATTTAATTCAAACTAGTGCATGAAAACATACATAGTAAAACTTCCTATGCTTATGTAAACTCACACAGAACATCTAACAGATCTATAGGACCACTGATAACCATTAACCAAATGATATGTGATGTAGGGGAAATGGCTTCTATTCTAAACAACTGTTTTAGTTTTGTCTTCAATACATCAGGCAGGACAGGACATCCCCAAGCAACAGCATACTAGATAAAAACAATCTGACAGTATATAATGGCTGAGTGTTAAAGGAATTGAGCAGGCTTAATCCAAATAAATCTATGGAGGTGGACACCTTCCAACCAAGGTTACCAAAGAAGCTTAGAATATCTGTATCAGAACCATTGTCCCATATTATAAACAAGTCTATCACAGATGGTGAAGTACCCTTCCGTTGGAAAAATGCAATTGTAGTGCCTAGCTTTAAGAAGGGGGATAAGACCAAACGTGAGAACTATAGGCCCATTAGCCTGACTTCAATTGTATATAAAGTAACAGAAACTGTAATGCAAGACGTGACAATTAATGACATCAAAAATACTACAGTAATTGGAAAGATAGGAACCAACATGGGTTCACAATTATGAGGTCTTGTGTAACAATTCGATTAAACTTCTGTAAAGTAATTAACAATAACCTCGACAATAACATCCTCCCCACCACAATCATCCATGACACGTCTGCCTTTTTCAAGGAGATTGCTCTCTGATACTGTAATGAGCTCTCAGGGCTAGTATTTTCTGCAGCAATCCCAACCTTCTCCAAGAATGCTCCAACCTCTGCCCCTTGGCCTTCACACCTCTCTTTAACTTCCCCTCCCCAGCGTCACTGCATGCCCTGTGGACCTGGTGCTCTTCCTCCTTTGAAAGAGACTCCCCTCTGTAACCAATTCACCTCTGTGAAGTACTTGTAGGTCTTTGTCATATCCTCTTTTGCTCTCCTCTCTGCCAGGGTGTACATGTTGAGATCCCACAGTGTCTCCTCTTAGGGCTTTTGGTACAACCCCTGCACATAAAATTCCATTTTAGTGCCCCTCCTCTGGACTGTCTTCACTCTGTCTATGTCCTTTCTGATCTGCAGACTCCAGAACTGGACACAATATTCCAGATGGGGTCTCACCAGTGAGTGATACAGAGCCAACACCATCTCCCTTCTCTTGCTAGACATACCTTCCCCAATGCATCCCAGCATCACACTGGCCCTACCTATTGTTTTATCACACTACCCTGCCACTTTGAGGTCATCAGATATGATAACCCCAAGATGCCATTTCTGCTTAGTGCTGCCAGCACCCCCCTTCCCCATCCTACACTAATTTCTTAGGTCCCCTATGCCCTAGGTGCATGATTTAGCACTTTTTGGCATTGAACTCCAATTGCCATGCTCTTGACCACTCCTTGAGTTTCCCAAGATCCCTATGCATTCTTTCCACCCCTTCCTTATTGTTCACCCTGTTACAGATTTTGGTATCATCTGCAGAAAAGTGTACTTTCCCTTCCAGTTGTAAGCCCCCCCTTCCCTGTCTAGGGGTATAAGATGGTACCTACTGTGGGGAAGGGGGCACATTACAGACAGAACCACAGTCCAGAGAATGGTAGATAAACACAGTTCAGTACCTGGATTCTTCAGATGTCACATGGTGACAGATTAGCTCCATTGGGGTGCTTTACTTGCGGTGGGGTGCAGCTAGCAGGTCACAGGGGGCAAAATTTGTTAAAAGATCAAAATGCAACATTAATTTTCCTAGCTTGCAACTTATAAAATAAGATTGTCCAGTCTGAACGATATAATGTGTAGCTGGATTTAATTAATAAAACATGCAGAAAAATTAATCACAAGGCTCAAGCCGAAACATCTGAACCGCTCCATGAAGCGTGAGCAGCATCAGAATATCTGTTTAGTCACACACTTCGGTGGCCAGGGCCATGGTACATCTCTTTATGGTTGGGGACCTGACATTCCCTGCTGGTATTCCTCAGAGGACCAAGCAGCTCCCAAGGCAAAGTGATGGCAGCAACGTAATATTTCTGACAGGATTATTGCTGCTTTCAAAACACTCCTAGTTCCCACAACACAGCCAGGGGCATTCACTTCTCTTAACTTGGCTGAACACAGGCTTGGCTAGTCGCTCTCCCTCAAATCAGCTTCTCCAGGCCTTTCTTATCTCTGGCTGCTCAACAAGACAGGCACCCCACGAAGCAGGCCCAACAAGGTAAAAAAAACATGTATCCGGCAGTAACACTCTGCAATATGCAGCAGCATGAAGTTCTTCTACTGGGCTCCAAACTTTTTATATGGCACACAATCTTCTGGTGGACATGGAAGAAGCAGCTGGAGTCTGAGTTGCCACCATGGACCCCCCACAGTCCAGCCTGTCATGCTTTGGCCTGCGGCCCCCATGGCAGCCACTGGAAACTTCAACCCTTTTCGGCTCCTGATGGGAACCTGCCCGGTGCCAAGGATCATGGATGGGCAACCATGCCAGGCCTCTGCTCATCTTCCACAGCAACAGGAACCCAGTCTTTACGTGGGGCGCAGGCAGCACTCCAACTTCTCCAGCCCACACATCCTGCTTGGTGAGGGACTCACATTCCCTCCAGGGACAAGAGTGTCAGTCACCCCACTCTGGCCCTGGGCCAACTGCCCTACACCTCTGACTCTCAATCTCTCTACCTCTCTCCCTCCACTCAACTCCCTGCATTCCCCCCAGACTTCTCCCTTTATACCATGGTGCCCAGTCCCCGCCTATTACTATGGGTCCTGGCACCCATCTTTTCCCTACTGCCTGATGGCGACTTACACACTTCCCCCACAGAAACCTTCACCTCCCAGTAAAAGCATTTTACCAGCTGCCCCCAGGTGGACCCAGAGTTGGATAATGTGCACTCTCCCACACAAAGACTCCATCCATAAGCAACACTGGTTTAACCGCCAAGGCGGTAGACTCCTTACATTCAGTGAGCGAACTCACTACTTTCCCCTACCCTACTTCTCTGGCATCCTACTCCTCCTCCCCCCCGATAGGCCATGGCAACCCACCCTAGGTTTCCACGGACAGCTTGACAGGAACTACTAGGGGAGGCTTCCCACCCCCCCAGGACACCCACTACTAAAAACCCCAAAACGAGTTGCTGGCACCACATGGAGGATACACAGGCTGTAAAGCACAGAGCTTCTACCCTTCAAAGCTTATCCACACTCCGGAGATGTGGGGTGCAATAGATAAACAAACTACACTTTACTGTAACACTTTTGATAATAATTTGGGCCCCACAAATGGTGGGTGCATTAAAAATGAAACAGTACAGGTAACGGATTAGCACACACAGGTAGATACAATGCTCCCTGGTTCCCCATCTTGACACACTCACAGACCATGCACACACTCAATCCAAGCTGCCACTGCATGTTCCTCCACCACACACTCCACAGCCAGCCCACAGACACTCATACAACTACGGTTCAGTTCTCTAACGTCTAAAATTACATTCATTTTCTAAACTCTAAAAGTATGTTATAAAGAACAGCACAATAGTGTACTGTCCTTTTTTACAGTCTTTGGATGGTCCAACCGTGGACTTCAATACCATGACAGTGTCCATTCACTAGCTCCCCTTTATAGTCCTAGTACTATAGCTACCGACCTCCCCCTTATACTAGAAACTTGCACTATACCCTTCCCCACACCTTACAGCATTACCAGTACTACTATTATGGTTAACAGGAACAATTTATTTTTCATCAACAATTACAACAGGATCACAGTTCCACAATTAATAATAAAAGGAATGATCTCACCATGACCAAAGTCCAAACAGCGGGGTGGGGGGGCGCATGCATCAGTTCACTGACAGCACTGTGGAGGCACTGGGAGTCTGGGGTTCATTTCTTTTTCTTCTTACCACCCTGAGCAGGATTGGATGCATAATAAAAGCAGGGATCCAGCTTTGTATACTCTGCTACAAAACAGTCTCAACTGCTGACATAATACTTGGTGTGGGCTCCAGTGGTGTCCTGCACTAGGGAAAAAGTCTTGAAGAGAGTGACCCCCGTCCAAACTGCAGATGTGCACATTATCTTCACAGTGGATATAAACTTCTGCTTGTCATATATGGGGTCATTAGGTCCCAGTTTGTTGAACTGATGAATTTTTGTCTATGGCCCCCCCAAAAAAACTCAGTCAGATAGGCAGGTCTCTATAATGCCCTACTTCCTCTCACTGACATATGGGTAGTTTTCCCCAGGGTACTCTTCTTGATCCTATGGCCCACCCACCTCTCCACCTAAGACCAATCAGGTATGAACCTGATGCTGGTCCGCAAAGCCTTTCCTTTGGGTACCCAGCTCCCTCCTCTGTACCACAGGTAGTTGGTGTCCATGAGGCACAAAGCATCCATGTCTGTCTGGGTGCTGTTCTGAGTATCCCAAAAAAGGGCATGATATATCACCAGGTGATGTCTCTCTCCACCACATCTTTGTAGTACCAGGGCCAGGTATCTTGTCTGGTGGTCTCCCGACCTGGAGACATGTCCACCACCAACTCAGACTCCAAACTGGGACCTCCTTCCAGAATTTCCTCAATCTCCACATCTGGTCCATGTGGTGGCAATGGGTACCTCTTTCACTTAGTGGGAATCCAGTGATTTACCCCCAGCCAGCATGCCAGTCACCATAGCCACGGGTGGTTCCCCAGGGCATCCAGCCTCAGGGAGGGCAAACTGAGACATCCACCCACAGCCCCTCCCTCTGTCACTGGGAGGTTCACAGGTAGCTGGCAGTGGGAAGAGCTAGGCAAACAGCTGTGTCTTTCACCCACCAACTCCACTTCTTTCACACTCTACTTCACCTCTTCCCAGCTTTCCAATGTCTCAGTGATGGAGACTTCACTTGGTACCAATTCAGGGTACAGATCCCATTCCTGGGGGAGGACACAGGGTGACATCACAGCAGTCGACCAGGGGGCAGCACCATGGGAGCACTGGAGACAAACAGGCTAGCGCACTGCCCCACTCCCTTCATGGCCACAAAGAACATACTTTTCTTAGGTAGAACTTCTTTCTAACATGTCCCACAACCAGGCCAGCAGGAATTCTGGAACAGTAACCATTTGAGTGGGCTGGCTGGCTTGGAGCAGTCACCATATCCACAGAGCAGCTCACTTCTCCTAGAACCAGTCTATAATCCACTCACAGCAATTTCACCACGCAATGTTTTCCCTTTCTTCACTTTTGGAAAATTGATCTTTATCTCGCTTTGCTGGATTTTCCTCTCCATCCTTCAGTTTTCTCCTTGAGTAAGACAAAGAGGCCAGATGGGGAAGGATCCAGATTAATTTCAGTGCAGTGCAATAACTGCTTGTTGCCTTTTTTTGTTTTAAACCTAGATTTGTGTGCTTTTAGAGGTGCTGTTATTTTATTGCTGTCTTTACCTGGAATTGTTTTGGGGTTGTTGAAAATCTGAAACCTAGTTTGGTGTGCTTTTAGTGGTGCTGATATTCCTTTGCTGTCTTTACTTGGAATCGTTTTGTGGCTGTTGAAAATATGAAACCTAGTTTGGTGTTCTTTTAGTGGTGCTGATATTCCTCTGCTGTCTTTACCTGGAATTGCTTTGGGGCTGATGAAAATTTGAAACCTAGTTTGGTGTGCTTTTGGTGGTGCTGTTTTCCTTTGCTGTCTCAACTTGCTACAAATTTTCACCCACCCTCCTTGCTCTGGCCCCTCGCTCTTAATTAAATGCCCTGTTAAATCTGATTGATGGGAGCCAAGCACAGGGAATAGCAGGGGGTTGTGGAGCAGGAAGGGCATAAGGGGGAGGAAGCCCGCCCTTGGCACAACAAGTGTTTTGACTCATTTTTTGTTGTTGTTTCCTTCTTTAAAAAAAAGTATCTGAGGATCAGTGGTAGGATTTTCAGGACAGCAAATTAATAAAGAGGGAACTAGAAGGAGAGCTTCAGTAACAGACAACTACTGGAATAGCAATATAAGTGCAGTATAATGTGGGCAGTGGTGCAATGCAGTGGGTACGGGAAAGCCGGATTCAGGCAGACCTTCTGGATGCTGAGGTGTTGCCCTATCTGCAGGCATCTCTCTGGACTGTGGGATGAGGTTGCCAGACTCAGAGCAGAAATAAACTTGGTCAGGAATACTTTCGCCCCTATCTAGAGACCACCCAGTCCAATGCAACTGCCTCAAAGGATGCCAAGAACGAGGAGCACTTGAATGATGGTGGGCTTGGGGAGGGTTAGGGTTGTCAAGCAGAGGCACATCCCAAATCCTATTCCACTCCAGAACTCATATGCTGCACTGGCAAACTGGGGCAACAAAACAGAGGTACCCAGAGAAGTGGAAGGGAAGGATGTGGAGGTCAACCGAGGACATGACTTCAGTGGGAAGAGCAGTGGACCCCAGAGGAGGAGGAGAAAGTGAATCCTGTTGGGGGACTCTATCATAAGAGGGATCCAACTAGGAACACAAAAGGGGGAGGACAGGGAGGTGAGGTGCCTACCAGGTGCCATGGTGTGAAGGGATGGGAGGAAGATCCTGGGGATCACCAGGAAGGCAAGATGGGAGGGTGAGCTGGATATCATTATCCACCAGGTACTAATGACCTGGCAAATGGGGAGTCTAAGGATGTTCAGGGAGAGTTTAGGAAATTGGAGAGGGGTCTCAAGCAAGTAGCTACATCTGTCACCTTCTCAGAAGTACTATCTGCGAGAGGCATGGGACAGCGTAGGGGTGCATGCACCAGGAACTGTAACACATGGTTGAAGAACTGATGCTGTGAGGAAGGGTTTGGATTCATTGGTGACTGGGGACCCACCTGGAGGGATAGGGGTTTGTTCAAGCCTGACGTCCTATATCCTGGAAGGGAATCCAAGCACTCAATGATAAGTTTAAATGCTACGTGGACAGGTATTTAAACCAGCAAAGGTGGGTGGCAGGCCAGAAAAGAGGGTACCTAACTGCCCATCCCATAGCTATCAGTGGAACCAGTGAACAGGAGGAGGGGATATCTCTACAAAACAGTGTGCAAAAGATGGAGATAGCCACCCAAGGGGTGGATAGGCAGAAAGGGGGGAAAATTCAACAGAAGGTCAGACAGCAGAGAGCACCAGGGATAAAGGACAACCAGGGAAAGGGCTGGAGTAGAACAGCTAAACAGTCCAGGGAGTTCACATCATGGAAAGCCATGTGTGCCACTGCCAGGAGCCTTAGCAACAAGATGGATGATCTGGAGGCTGCCATGGTGCAGTCAGACTTGGAAATTCTGGCCATCACAGAGACCTGGTGTAATGATAACCATGACTGGGAGATGGCCATATCTGGCTACAACATATTCAGAAGAGACAGAGCAGCTAGGAAGGGAAGAGGAGTGGCACTTTATGTGAAAGGTGGCATAAAAGCCGCAGAGATCCAGGAGGAACAAAATGGGGGAGAGATACTATGGGTTAAGCCGGAAAGGAATATGAGGTCAGCCATCCACACAGGAGTGGTCTACAGACTACCAGCCCAGGAGGAAGAAACAGATAGGCATACCTCTCAACTGTCCCTGATTTTCAGGTATGTCCCTGATTTTGCCTCCAAATTTTCCTCTGTCCCTCGTAAAATTTGTGTTTTTATGACTGAACAGTGGGGATTGTAAGCACAAATGAATATCAAACATTAAAGTTACAGACTTGTTCTTCAGAAAATGCATTTCACACTAATCCCCTTATTCTGTCAACTTTCTGGGTGAATATTACCAATTTTTAAGATGTATCCCTGATTTGAGGTTTTTGTCCCTGATTTTTTAAGCCCTGTCCCCGATTTATGAGGCAAGATGTTGAGAGGTGCAAATAAGGAGTTAATGCTAGCCATACAAAGGATGGCAGACAAGGGGGAGATGGTGCTGGTTGGAGAATTCAATATTCCAGACGTGGACTGGAACCTCTCAGCAGCAGCAGCATCAACCAGGAGCAGATTTATCCTGGACTCCCTTCAAGGTGCCTTCCTTAAGCAACTGGTTATGGAACCAGCTCTGCAGAAGGCAATACTGGACCTTGTGCTCACAAACGGGGACAGTGTTATAGAGGTAACAGTGGGGGAGCACCTGGGGAACAGTGACCATCGGTCACTGATTGGAAATCACAGAAGGAGTAGAACCAAACAGCACAAAAACATGTATCCTGGATTTTAGGAGGGCAGACTTTGAGAAAGTGAGGACATGCTTAAAAGAGGCACTAATGGGAATGGGGAGGGAATCAGGGGTGGAAGAACAGTGGGCAATATTTAAAACAAGGATTACAAGAACAACAGACTTACAGTCTGCATTAAGCAGGTTAGCAAGGGGAAAAGGAAAAAGAAGCCATTATGGTTTTCCAAGGAGGTAGTGGAGAAGTGAAAGACAAAAAGATCAAACTCAGGCAATACAAAAAGATGCAGGCACAAGGGGATACCAGGAGAAGCAAAGGGAGACAGGGAGGTCAGTAAGGAAAGCCAAAGCTCAGACAGAAGAGTGTATCACAAAATCATTGGGTAGAGGGGACAAAACCTTTTACAGGTGCATAAGTGAAAAAAGAAGGGCAAAGGGAGGGACAGTGAAACTGAAGGGGAGGACGCACAGGGGCAGTCACAGAAACATGGTACACAGAGAACCATGACTGGGATGTCAACATACCAGGACACACAATCTACAGGAGGGACAGGAGGTAAAGAGGAGGAGGAGGAGGAGGAGTAGCCTCTATGTAAAGGAAGGATCAAAGCAACAGAACCAAAAGAGCAAACAGGAGCAGATGAGACACTCTGGGTCACCCTGGAGACAGGAAATGGCACCACAATCCGCATGGGGGTTGTATACAGACCCCCATCTCAGGGGAGGGAAATGGACAAGGAAATGATAGAAGGCTTCCTTGGAATGGCAGAAAAAGGGGAGATATTGTTGATGGGGGACCTGAATATGCCAGATGTTAACTGGAGCACCTTTGCTGCAGGAACATCCAAGAGCAGGGTCATTCTTGATGCCCTACAGGGGGCATGCCTCAGGCAGCTAGTATTGGAACCCACTCAGGAGGGAGCAATCTTAGACCTGGTACTCTCAAATGGGGACGGAGAAAGAATCTCAGATTTAGAAGTGGGTAGCCATCTGGGAACAAGCAACCACCAAACAGCGTGGTTCACGATAAACACAGCCATACAATCAAGCCATGCAAAAGCAAGAGTATTGGACTTTAGGAGGGCTGACTTTGAGAAATGAGAGATGCCTCAGAAAAGCACTAGCAAACAGGCAGGAAGGAGGGTGGAGGAACAATGGGGAGTAATCAAAACAGCCATCACAGAGGCAACAAGCCTTTGTGTAAAGCAAATCAACAAAACACAACGAAGGAAAAACCCGCTATGGTGCTCAAAAGAGGTGGCAGGGAAGGTTAAGGAGAAAAGGATAGCATTCAGGAAATATAAGGAAACACAGAAGGAGCAGGACAAAGAACTTTTATCAGTTAAAGCAGAAAGAGGCTGGGAAAGCAGTCAGAATAGCAAAGGCCCAAACCAAGGAAAGGACAGCCAACTCTGTTAAGAAGGGGGATAAGACCTTTTACAGGTATATTAGGGAGTGAAGAAAGACCAAAGGAGGGATACTGAGGCTTAGTAAAGGGGAAGGAATGTGGGTAGAGGGTGACAGTGAAAAAGCAGGGATACTGAATAAATATTTCTGCTCAGTATTCACAAAGGAAGAGGAGGGGAGGTACCTAAACCAAACAAGAGAAGCACTCTGAAGATGGGGTTGACACCAGTCCATTTACAGAAGAAAGGGTTCTAAAAGAACTAATAAAATTGAAGGTGGACAAAGCAATGGGGCCTGATGGGATTCACCCAATAATTCTAAAAAACTAAGGGTAGAACTAGTGACACCACTGACTACTCTCTTTAACAAATCATGAGAGGATGGGGTGGTACCTGAGGACTGGAGGAGGGCGGATGTGATTCCTCTTCACAAAAGTGGGAGCAGGACAGAGGCAGGAAACTACAGACCAGTTAGTTTGACCTCAGTGGTAGGGAAAATGATGGAATCACTTCTGAAGGAAAGAACTGTTGAGTACCTAGAGACCAGTGGGGCACAGGACCCAAGGCAGCATGGATTCACGATGTGAAGGTCGTGTCAGATGAATCTAATAGATTTCTTTGACTGGGTGACCAAAGTAGTAGACCAGGGAGGGGCTGTGGACATGGCTTACCTAAGTTTTAGCAAGGCATTTGATACAGTCCCACACAAAAGATTATTACACAAGTTAGACAGCCTTGGAGTGGGTCCCAAGGTGGTAGCCTGGATAAAATATTGGCTAGACAACAGGACGCAAAGAGTAGTAGTAAATGGAGTCCACAGTGAAGAAAGGAGGGTTACTAGTGGGGTACCGCAGGGTTCAGTACTGGGACAGGTCCTTTTTAATGTCTTTATAAGTGACATTGCAGAGGAACTGGAAGGAAAAATATGTCTCTTTGCAGACGACACAAAGATCTGCAACAGGGCTGATACACCAGATGGAGTGGAAAGGATGAGAAGGGACTTGGCAAAGTTGGAGGAATGGTCAAATGTATGGCAGCTCAGATTCAATGCAAAGAAGTGCAAGGTAATGCACCTGGGAAACAAAAAAAACAGGGGAAGAGTACACAATGGGGGTTGAGATACTGACAACAGTAAAAATGGAAAGGGACCTGGGGGTAATTATATCAGATGACCTAAAGGTGGGCAAGCAATGTGAGAAGACAGTAGGGAAGGCTAGAGGGATGCTGAGATGCATAGGGAGAGGCAGCAACAGTAGAAAACAGGAAGTTGTTATCCCTCTGTACAGACAGTTGGTGAGACCCCATCTGGAGTACTGTGTGCAGTTCTGGAGACCCCATCTCCTCAAAGACATAGACAGAGTGGAAGCTGTCCAGAGGAAGGCAACCAAAATGGTGCAGGGTCTGCACCAGAAGACATACGAAGAAAGACTAAAGGAGCTTAATATGTATACCCTTGAGGAAAGGAGGAGAGAGGGACACGATAGAAACTTCTCAAGTACCTCAAGGAATCAACAAAGTCCAAGAGGGTGGCATCTTTCAGAAAAAGGGATGTGCAAGAACAAGGGTCACAATTTGAAGATAGAAGAGGGACGTGCTCCAGAGGTAATGTGAGAAAGTATTTTTTCACAGAGAGGTTGTGGATGCATGGAACAGCCTCCTGAGGAGGTCGTGAGTCAAGAACAGTGGAATTCAAGAATGCATGGGACAGACATAAGGCAGTCCTAGTGGGGGGTAGGAGGAAGTAAGCTGTTGGTTAACTAGGATCTGCAGCTTATCTGTTAGGTAGGAAAATGGGCAGACTAGGTGGGCCAAGTGGTCCTTATCTGCCATCAAATTCTATGTTTCTATGATGGGGGCCACGTGGAGGATGACAACAGTAAAGCTGACATACTGAGCAGATATTTCTGCTCAGTCTTTACTGAGGAAGAGGAGGGTAATGGGCCTGACGGGAGTACAAGGGGTGGGAATGGTGCAGAAATAGACACAAGTCCCTTTACACGGGAAAGGGTTCTAAAGGAACTGGAAAGAATAAGAGTCGATAAAGTAATGGGGCCAGATGGGTCCACCCCAGGGTCCTAAAGAACTAAGAGAGGTGGTAGCTGAACTTCTGGCAATCTTGTTTAGCCAATCACTGGAAACAGGGGAGGTACCCAAAGCCTAGAGGACAGCAGATGTAGTCCCCTTATACAAAACAGGAACAAAGAGGAAGCGGGGAACTACAGACCAGTCAGCCTGACCTTGGTAGTGGGAAAGATCATGGAAGCACTAATGAAGGAGAGATCAGTGGAACATCTGGTTGTCAACGGACTACAGGACCCAAGGCAGCATGGTTTCACTGGGGGAAGGTCATGCCAGACCAACCTAATTGAATATTTCAACTGGGTGACAAGGGAGGTGGAACAGGGGAGGGTAGTGGACGTGGCCTATCTGGACTTCAGCAAGGCCTTTGATTACTGTGCCACATAGAAGGCTATTAAACAAACTGGGGAATATGGGAGTGGGCAGGAAAGTAGCGCAGTGGGTGGGTAACTGGCTGGGCGGCAGGACACAGAGGGTGGTGGTAAATGGCTGTCATTCCACAGACAGAAGAGTGACCAGTGAGGTACCACAAGGATCAGTGCTGGGAACGGTCTGATTCAACATCTTCATCAGTGACATTGTGCAGGACCTAGAAGGCAGAATTTCCCTGTTCACTGATGACACGAAGCTCTGTAACAGAGTGGACACACCAGAAGGGGTAGACAGAATGAGGAGGGATCTGCAGAAGCTTAAAGAATTGTCAAGGGTTTGGCAGTTGAAATGCAATGCAAAGAAGTGCAAAATAATGTATATGGGGCACAAAAACCCTGGAACAACATATCAGGTAAGGTATGAGGATATAGCATGCACCAAGCAGGAAAGGGATCTTGGGGTTATCATCTCTGATGACCTCAAGATAGGGAAACAGTGGGACAAGGCAGCAGGTAAAGCAAATAAGATGCTGGGATGCATAGGCAGGGGCATCACCAGCAGGAAAAGGGAGGTCATAATTCCACTATACAAGACACTAGTGAGGCCCCACCTGGAGTACAGTGTACAGTTCTGGAGACCTTACCTACGTAAGGACATAGACAGGGTAGAGAAGGTTCAGAGGATGGCAACAAAAATGGTACAGGGATTGCAACACAAGTCCTATGAGGACAGGCTGAAGGACTTGAATCTGTACTCCCTGGAGTAGAGGAGGGAGAGAGGGGGATATGATACAGACATACAAGTACCTTACAAGGAGGAACAAGATGCAGGAATACACTATTTTCCAGCAGAAAAGATGTTCCAGGACTGGAGGGCATGATATGAAGTTGCAGGGAGGGTGATTCAGAGGAAACGTGAGGAAGAATTTCTTCACAGAAAGGGTGGTGGACAAGTGGAACACCCTGCCAGAGGAAGTGGTGGGTGCTGAAACAATCATGGGATTTAAGAATGCATGGGATAGACATAAGGGAATTCTGGAAGACGGGGGTAAGGGGCAACAGACTTCTAGAAAAACATAAAGGGAACTTACAAGCTCAAATGGGCAGACTGGGTGGGCCATAGGCCTTTATCTGCTGACAGTGTCTATGTATCTATGCATAAAATGGTGCTCTCTTCCAAAAGCCTCTGCCCTGTAACCCCTGCAGTGGCCAGCAATTGCCAGTCTCCACCAACCATAGCAGTCCCAGTGCAATCAATTATGCATGCAAGCACATTCCCTGCCACGAGGCAGCCAGCACCATATTATCTAGGCACAAGGAGCATAGTTTACGTGGCAGGACTGCAAACTCCTACAGCACTTCATCAAGACTCCATTTTCTCCCCATGCTGCTGCAACCACAAATTGGCTGCAAGTAAGTCCTTTAGCACCCCAGCCAGATCCCGGATGAGCCCCATGTTGTAAGCCCCCCTTTCCATGTGTAGGGATTAAAGATGGTATGTGCTGTGGGGAAGGGGCATATTACAGCCAGAACCACAGTCCAGAGAATGGTAGATAAACACAGTTCAATACCTGGATTCCTCAGATGTCACACGGTCATGGATTGGCTCCATCGGGGTGCTTTACTTGTGGTGGGGTACAGATAGCAGGGCACAGGGGGGCACAACTTGTTAAAAGATCAAAAGGCAACATTCATTTTCTTAGCTTGCAACTAAGTAGATTGTTCAGTCTCAACGATTCAACATGTAGCTGGATTTAATTAATAAAACTGTCAGAAAAGTTAATCGAAAGGCTCAAGCAAAAACATCTGAACTGCTCTATGGAGCATCGGGGGCATCAGAATATTTGATTAGTCACACACACTTTGGTGGCCAGGGCCACGGTATATATCTTTATGGTTGGGGACCTGACAATCCCTGTTGGTATTCCCCAAAGGAGCAAGCAGCTCCAAAGGCAAAGTGATGGCAGCAACTCGATATTTCTGACAGGACTACTGCTGCTTTCAAAACACTCCCAATTCCCACAATGCAGCCAGGGGCATTCACTTCACTTAACTTAGCTGAACACAGGATTGGTTTGTCAACCTCCCTCAAATCAGCTTATCCAGGCCTTTCTTATCTATTGCTGCTCAACTAGGCAGGCACTTTGTGATGCAGGCCCAACAAGGGAAAATAAATTTTCACCCGGCAGTCCCACACTACAATCTGTAGCAGCGTGGAGTTCTACAGATCTCCAAATGTTTTATATGGAACACAATCTTCCGGTAGACTTGGAGAGGCAGCTTGTGTCCCAGCTGCCACCATGGACTCCCCACAGTCCAGCCTCTCGCTCTCTGGCCTGTGGCCTCCCATGGCAGCTACTGGAAACTTCAACCTTTATGGCTCCCGATGCAAACCTGCCCAGTGCCAAAGATCATGAATGGGCCACCATGCCAGGCCTCGGCTCCTCCTCCACAGCAATGGGAACTCATGTAGGGAGTGTGCAGTACCCCAACTTCTCCAGCCCACACATCCTGCTTGGTGAGGGACTCACATTTCCTCCGGGGGCCATGCTGGAAGTTGCCATACCCAGGCCAACTGCCCTACACCTCTGACACTCAGTCTCTCTCTCTCTCTCTCTCTCCCTCCACTCGACTCCCCGAATTCCCACCAGACTCCTCCCTTTATACCCTGGTGCCCAGTTCCCTCCTATTACTAAGGGTCTTGGCACCCATCTTTTCCCTGCTTCTTGCTGGGCACTGTAGTAAGCCCCATGGGGGCTTAACAGTTCATCTGCAGTGTCACTTATGAAGACATTGAAGAGGACCAATCCCAGATTTTGAGATTCAAAGCACTTGATAAAGAACATGAGGACATCATTAGACAAAGTATAATGTAACATAGTTTAATTCCCCCCGTCCAGCTTCATTGCACACCCCCTTGTTCTCATGCACTTTCTCCTCTGACAAATATTCCTCTCCTGTACCTTATTCACCCCCTTGATGAATTTATAGGTCTCTATCATGTCCCCTGTCCTCCAGGGTGTACGTACTGAGATCCCTCAGTAATAGGGATTCTGATGTAGACCCTACATCCTTTTAGTTTTCCTCCTCTGGACAGTCTCTGCCTTGTCTATGTCCTTCCTGAGTTGTTTATCTATGTCCTTCCTGAGATGTGGTCTCCAGAACTGGACACAGTACCCCAAGTGGCATCTCACCAATGATCTACACAGTAGTAACACCACCTCCCTCGTTCTGCTGGCGATACCCCTCCCTATGCATCCCAGTTTCTCGCTGGCCCTACCTACTGCCTTGTCATACTGCCTCACTGACTTGACGTCATCCGATATGATTACTTCAAGACCCCTTTCTTGTTTTATGACTGTCAGTACCTCATCCCCTATTTTATACTCTGTTTCTGAGTTTCTGTGCCCTACATGCAGAACGTTATACTTTTTTACATTAAAACCCAGCTGTCATACCTTTTCTCAGATCTCTACTCATCCCCCCCACCCTATTGCAGATGTTGGTGTCATCTGCAAAGAGGCATATCTTTCCTTCCAGTTCTTCTGCAATGTACTTATAAAGGAATTAAAGGAGACTGGACCAGTGCTGAGCCCTGTAGTGCCCCACTGTTCACTCCCCCCTCCTCCAAAGTGAGAACCGTTTACCACTACCCTCTGTCACTTATCCATCAGCCAATTTCATACCCAGTTTACTACCTTTGGACCCACCCCCAAACTGCCCAGTTTACTTATGAGCCTCCTATGTGGTTTGGTGTTGAAGGCCTTACTGAAGTCTAAGAAGGTCATGTCAACCACCACACCCTGATCTATACCTCTGGTTACCTAGTCAAAGAAATCAATCAAATTCATCTAAGATTAGCTGTGCCCTGTGAATCCATGCTGCCTCAGGTCTTGTAACCTGCTAGATTCAAGATACTCCACCAACCTTTCCTTTAGAACTGCCTCCATTAGCTTCTCCGCAACTGATGTTAGACTAATCAGCCTATAGTTGCCAACTTCCTCCCTGCTGACACTCTTATGAAGTGGGACGACATCTGCACTCCTCCAGTTCTCTGGAACCCTTCCTGTTTACAGTGAGTTGTTGGGAGTTACTGTACACACTGAATGATTGATGCAAAGAGATATGCATTATCAATCAGACATAATTATCTTTCGCCCCATGTATAATCCTTGGGCTATGAAAATCATCCTTAAAAAGTAATGGAAAACTAAGTCAAAACATAATATTAGTAACTACTGTAATATATTGTTTCAGTTCCCATTAGGATCAATTACATGCACAGGATATTAGAGCTTTGGCCCTTTAACAGCTTTTGTGCTGTTTAGTTTTGTGTTGCCAGGCAAACTGGGACCAGGCACATTGCATTGGGTGTCATGACATCAACGAGTTAGTGCATGATGTTGTACGTGCTGACTTCATCGCATGTCTCCCAGTTCAATGGGTGTCCTGTACAAAATGGCAATAGCAATCAGTATTTCCTTCCTTGCCACTACTTGAGGAAGCACAGCACACATAGAACTCTGGCAGAATAGCAGGTATGCACCACTTTACTAGTGTTTCTAACAATGTCTGCAATGAAAACACGTGAATATTATGTGAAAGGGTATGAAGATTCTTTCCCCCCTCCATATTTGTTTAGAATTATGTTGCTTCAAGGTATAAGTGCTTAGGGTAAGGACTGCCTTTCTGTTGAGGTGTGGTGTCCATTTTGTCTTTGTTGTCTGTTTGGTGGACTGGCCACCCATTGTTCTTTGTTGCTCGTTATTTGTTTTCTTCCAACAGAAGGCAGCCCCGGAATGTATACATTGCTGTAGCACTCAGAAAGTCTGAAGTTTGGCATGCATACAAAAACCGGAGGGCAGTGCAGTAGCTAATTTACGCACATGCCCCCTCCTGTATTAGTACAGACTAAAGATGTCATAGGGACAAGGAATAAACACTGCAATGATGAGTCCCCTATGCTACCATTTATGCCAGCTCTAGAATTATACTCATGGTTGCAAGTGTGTACAGGTATATCGCCTTTCTATGAGGCATGGGCGCAGGCTGCACTCCCATATGCATAATTAGGTTGTACATTAGTTTTAGGTTAGGTTCAGTCATGCAAGAAGGGCAGAAAAAGAGACAAGCAAATGAAAACCACACAGAGTTAGGGAAACAACACTTTAATGTGTGTTTTCTCCATAACGGTTTGGTTTCTTTTGCTGCGCTCCTATAGTGCCTGTTTTCGGCTGTGCACACGCTCATGTGGTTCTCCAGCTTGGGGTTGTGCAGCAGGCTGTAAGCACGCCACAAGCCACTCAATGTTATTCCCACTGTTTCCCCTGCTCGTAGCAAGTTTGGGCATTCCTTGCATAAAAAGGGGAATGTAAATTAGAGAAAGGTTTCAAGCAGGAACTTACCTGCATGAAGCTCCAGCTCCTCACACTCTCCTCATTAGACTGTAGCTATAGAGCAAGCCAGTCATTGTCTAGTGAGATAAATAGCACAGTCCCATTGGGGGTGGTGTCTTGGAGACTTTGAAGCTGGATAAAATGTTAGGAAGCTTTACTTTTTATGTATAACAATATGAAAACACACACATATATATATATATATATATATATATATATATAATAGAAGAAAGGAATGACTGGGGATCGGGTGATAACCACACTGCAATCACCCTCGAGTGGTTGCTAGAGCAACAAGGTAAACCTCGAGAGCGCAGCTCAAGAGGTTTACTGTAGCCCTAGCAACCACAAGAGGTGATTTCAGCGTGGTTGTCACCCGATCCCCAGCCATCATCTTTTATGGTGTATAGTCAAAAAAACACTGTTTGCATTCTGTGTGTGAGAATTATGGAACTCTGGTGCATTCTTTTTTGTTATGCCACTGTTTGGAAGTTCTGAAGTGTGGTTAACAACTTTTAAAATTCTAAGCAATGCGTGACAAAGCTGTGTGACTGCTGATTATGGTGGTTAATAGGCACTTGCCATACATTATATATAAATTAATGGTAACAATGTATCTTTTAATGGATAAAGTATACTTAATTCTCTGTCTAAAGATGTAATGGGCGGAGTTATGGTAAGCACATGACCAACTACCTGTATAAAAAGTTACCTGCTTGAGATAGAAGGCAGATAATGGGAAGGTGTGGAACAAAGCACACCTAAAGCAACTAGTTCCTTCTAGTTGTGGTTATTTTCATTTTGGAATTATAACAGTTTAGACTATTTAGCTTGAATGTGCATGTCTCCTTATTTATTTTGTCGCCTAAGTTCATTGATTTTTGTTATTCTGCTATTCCTGCTGGGCTGCATAAGAAGAGAAATAAAGCAGTATTTTATTTGTTTGAACCACATCTACAGACTCCCAGTCCATCATTTCCCACTGCCTATGACATACTAGTACCCATTTAGCAGTTAGTATACTTATTGCATTTTCTAACACTGTTACTACGCCATAGCCAGCACTTTCCTAACAAGGATTTAAGTAAATAAGTAAGTAAATTTTTATTTCTTAAGTGACCAATCCCAGAGACTCTGGGCGCTTTACAAAGAGGTATAAGAAACATATAATAAAATATAAGAAACATATAATAAAATTACATACAGGGTCAAAGCAAAAAAATACAAACAATAAATAATTAATTTCAATAATAATAAATATGGATAAAATCTGGCTGTAGCTGTAGATAAATGAGCCAGAAAGGGTGAGGGTTAATGTAAGCTAAACTATATCAAGTTCAGCTGAGCATAAAGATATAAACTGCAATAGATCACATGTACTTCTACTAAAGGTGTTCAAAATTCTTTCTTTGTAACAAGAATATTGGCTCATACACATTTATGTTTAAAAATACAATAGCCTATCTTACATAATGTATGGTGTGTGATGTGATAGAAAAGAAGCATATCAGTTTATATACATAAAAATATGATTTTTAATAACGGAATATACAGAAAATGTTTACTGTATATGTATGATATACAATAAAAGTGGGTTTAATACAGCACCCAATAATTCATAATTATGCATAATGGGCCCCTATGCACAAATGGTACGCAGTGGCTATGCGCACGTATCTGGGGCAAGTAGTCACCCCCCACCAACTCCGCCCCCCATGCGGGATGCACAAAGGGTGGTTGCAGTAAATGTGTCCCCAATCCTCCAGCTGTGCGATGAACAATGTGCCAGGAGCAGGCGAGGGTGAGCCAACGATGCACTGAGGTGCGGGACAGCTGCTGGGTATAGTCGCGGGTATGCCAGAGTGACCCAGCCATAAACCCTTTATGTGCCCGAGGACAGGGTGAGCAGCCCACCAAATCACCCGGGCCACAGGTCACGGCCACCTGTCGCCACCACCCACCCCCAACTTGCAGCGGTGGTGTGGAGCCCCCACACCAACAACACCCTTACCCTCACAAGGGCACCAAGTCACAGCTGCCACCCACCCACCCCAGTGGTACCACATGCCATAACCCCTCCCCACTACTGGAGGATGTGTCCCTACAGCCCCTGTCGGCAGGCATGCCCCTCCCGCCCATCACATGGCGCCACATCAGTGCCGACAGCAAGGGCCAGCGGCATTGCACCCCTGCCACCTGCCACAGCCGCCTGCCTTCCAACATCCATGGGGTGCGCTACCAGCACATGCTCTACTGCACAAGAGATCCACTCTCGGATCCATGCTGGGCATCCGATTGGATGCCTGGCTGGGTCTGCATCTCCACCCATGCACGCCCTGCGCAGACCTGCACGCCAGGGGGGTGGTGCCACGGACAGGTGGCCAGCATTGTGAATGCTGGTACTGGTGCACCTGTCCACAGGTGTGCAGCTCCGTGGGCGGGGTATACACATTTCATGTGTACCTTACCCCGACAGTGAATAGGGCCCAATGTACTTATGTAATTATTTACATTTTGTTTACAGACTGTACAGATGCCCTGTAGAAGTGAGTTTATCTCACAGAATGTTGGCACATAATCATAACTGGCAGTGAAAAACAATAAAAAATATTCAAATGTGGTATAGCTTTAGGTGAGTGGGCCTTATTTCTGACATGTTTGCTTTGGATCACAAACTACCTAGAAGCCAGATAGCAGATGATAAAGCTAAGAAGGATCCTATCCTCCTCTTCTCCTCCTCCAGAAAGGTGCAAGTTGAACTCACCCTTGACTCTATCATAAACCCTCTATTTATTGTTCATTACTCTATGTGGATATTGCAGTCATTTATAAAAGCCTCAGTCATCACGGAGACTAATAACAGCCTGGAGAGTGACTTCATGAAGTTACAGAAGTGGCTCACGGAAAATAACTTTGTGTTAAACCTGGGAAAATTTAATGCTATGCTCCTTAGTTCAACAGTAAAGGTAAACAAAAATTTGGAGTCACTGG
Organism: Neoceratodus forsteri; assembly: GCA_016271365.2. Lineage (NCBI taxonomy): Eukaryota > Metazoa > Chordata > Ceratodontiformes > Ceratodontidae > Neoceratodus > Neoceratodus forsteri. Next base: position 66,721,799 of record CM057459.1, read on the forward strand.
ATGCAACTTTCTCTTTCAGTGTGCCAGCCAACTTAGGTCTGTGCCTTGGATGGGAGTAGCCATGACCTAGGGTGCTCCTATGCCTAGCAGTAATGATGTTAAGCTTGTCAGAAGCACCTTGCAAACAATCACAATTACTGGATCACCTTCTTCTCCCCCCCTGAGAGATGCTGGGACAGGGGCACCATTACAGATGGGAAAATGACAACTCTGACACAGGGATTCCAAATCACTTGACTCTCTTCAATGACATGGATGGTAATTCATGGCAGTATGGTCAATTCATTCAGGTCCAGAGACTCACATCATACATCTTCTACCCAATTAATTATGTCACTCTTAAACATGCTGCAGCAAGATGGTTTGGATTCCACTACCGTTGCCATGATGTGGCAGAAACTTGTTCAAGACTCTACTTGAGCTTGTTCCATTTAGGCATCTCTGTGCCTTGGGACTCCATATTCCACAACTTAGCTACCTTTGTTTCCCTCTACCTGAGCATTATTGTGTTTGGGCTAACACAGCACACCAGCAAGGTGCCCAGTTGTTCAGGGTGAAAAAACTGTTGGCAGGCCCACTGTACTGGCATTCCCTCCACATGTCCTGGTGCCATGGAACTCCCAATGCCCCCCCACATTAGGCCAGCCAGCATCAGCCAGAGGTCTCTATGCTGCAGCACCTTTCAACCTGCACCCCCCAGGGGACCACCTGGCAGAATGGTCACAACTGCCCAGCTTACCTTTGAAGAATCCCTTCCCAAATTCTCAGAGACATTCTCCTACCTTTCACAAGAATGTAGATTCAGTCCTGTCTTCTTCCATCCTGCAGTTACTCGGATGACCTTTGGTGCAGTTCCTGAAGTTGCCCCCCTTTCTCAAACCTACCCCATACAATCTTTAAGGGAATCTTCTTCAGGTCCAAAGAACATCAGGAAGAATCCCTTCAAGGGATACCCCCGGGGATTCCTTAACTTTCCCAGGGATCCCACTTACTGACCCAACTAAACAGGGCCAACCTACACTTTGCATTCCACCTCCTTTCTGGTTTGAGAAATGTCTTTTGTGCCCAAGGTCATACCTGGCACACGTTGGCCTGCAGATGTTGAAAATGATTCTCTCACTATGCAAGGTGCCTCCGACCTTGTGCCACCAGCATCAAGGGTGGCTTGGCACATATGTGTGTGCTGGTGGGAGCTTGCAATGAAAAACTATGCACCCTGGTCCATACCCTGCTGGCAGCCACATGATGGGACACAGTGTTGCTCCCCCCCCCAATTCAACCAGAGTCAATAACACCCAACACAAAGCTGGCGATGCCTGTGTGTTTCTCACTACCATCACCCTGGTATAATATATGAACATACAAAACTGCCAGCAGAAAAAGGTCATTTGGTCTATCGAGTCTGCTCGATTTTGCAGCTAGCACCCTTACTCTGCAGCTGCCCTCCACCCTACCCCCATGACCTTCCCTTTGCCCTATCCCAGCCCCTCTTGAAACATCCCACTGTTTTACAGGCCACCACCTCTGCCAGTAGTGTGTTCCACTCTGCTACCACCCTTTCTGTAAAGAAATACCTCCTTATCTCCCTCCTAAACCTTCCACCCTCCAATCTCATGTCATGAACCTGAGTGTCTCTCCCCACCCTCCCCTTGAACAGTCCCTCCATGCCTGTCCTGGTTATTCCTCTCATGTACTTACAGGTCTCAGTCATATCCCCCCCCGTCCCTCCTCTCCTCCAGAGAGTACATGTTCCACTCCCTCAGTCTAAGCTCATATAGTAACTCTCCCAGACCCATGATTATCTTTGTTGCTCTGCGTTGCACCCCTTCCAGCAATCTAATGTCCCTCTTTAGGTAAGGGCACCAAAACTGAATACAGTACTCCAGGTGGGGTCTGACCAGCGATCTGTATAATGGCAGAATCACCTCCCTCCTCCTAGAGGTTATACCCCTTGCAATACAACCCAGCATCTTGCAGGTCACTGCTGCTGCTTTCCTACACTGTGCTGAGTTGTTCATTGCTCCCTTTATGAGCACCCCCAGATCTTTCTCCTCCTCAGTCACAGCTAACTGCACCCCCCAAGATGGTAGCTCTTGTTTGGATTCTTTGCCCCGAAAATGCAGCACTTTGCATTTTTGGGGGTTGAAACCAAGTTGCCAGGTATCAGACCATGTCTCTTGCCACCCCCCTTAGTCATTCACCACTGCTCCCATGCACTGAACCATCCTCTTGTCCTTGCCCCAAGGGCACCAAGCTTGCAAGAGCATTTGGGATGTGATGCTACTGCCCTGTTCTGAACTTCCCACCTCTAACCTCAAGTTTCACTTCTCATCCTCTCTCTCTCTCTCTCTCTCTCTCTCTCTCTCCCTCCCCCCCTGGGCACAACTAGTAACAACCCCCACTGTAGAGTACCTTCAGAGCAGCCTATAAAGGATACATCTGTAGCAAACATATAAGTACTGCATGTGTTTCACTTCAAACAGGGTGTGATACTTGTAAGGTGCTATATCATGTCATACAGTATATTAGCTCTGTAAATGCACTGTATGCATAAACTGTTCTACTGTGGAATATTTTCTGGTTTTGTACATGGGCTCAGTGATATTGAAATGTCTGAAAACAGTACTTGCTGTCTCCTCAGGGTTACCCCCGAAAACAGGCTGTGCTACCAGTGGGCTTATTCAGTTATCAAAAACCAAATAAATAAATTCAAATTTTCCTGTGAGCTTTAGGACAGTTTTTTCTTGAACTCTGCTTCAATTGTGAGCACTAGAGAGATCATTTTTATGTTTGCTTGCACGCATGTGCAAGAAACATACTGCCACCATACGAGAATTCGGTGCCTCCCCACTTCCAATGCCCTGGTCTGTTTTGCAGGCGTGGCTGCACCACACCAATGACTGTCCGAGCTGTCTATGACAGCATTCAGATCTGATGGCGTACAGTTCAGAGGGAAAATACCGCCACAATCAGTGGTGATGCGTGTAAGAGCAATTTGCATACTGCTGATGGCAGTATGCAAATGCCTGTCACGTACATCATAACTGCATCTAAACTGTCATAGACAGTTCGTCATCACCCCCCCTCACGTAGCACACTGGGAGCCCACCCCAGCATGCTCATGCGCTCCCCTCCACCTACGTGCACTGTATGACCGACGGGGGTGCCCAATCCCCCATCGTTTTTACTTCCCCCCCAAACAGACCTCTAGGTGCCACTCTGGGAGCCCACCCCAGTGTGGCAAATGCTGGTATGGCCGATGGGGGTGCCCAATCCCCCGTTGGCTCCACTGCCGCCCCCCCAAAAAAATAACCTTTCAGCTGCCATGCTGGGAGCCCACGCTCACCCCAGCGTGGCAAAAGTCCCATGTCATCTTTCTGTAGAAGATGCCACACTGGGAGCCCACCACAGCATGGCAAACATTGGTATGGCCCACGGGGGTGCCCAATCCCCCGTCGGCTCCACTGCCGCCCCCCAAAAATACCCTTTCATCTGCCACGCTGGGAGCCCACCCCAGCATGACAAAAGTCCTGCATCGTCTTCCTGCTGTAGAAAAAAAAAACTGAAAAAAAAGGTCCCTCGTTGACTGTCTGACCCCCCTCCCCCAACCCGCACCTGCCCTCTGCACACACACCTCCTCACACACACACACCCATACTTACCTCCGGAGCCAGCGCAAGATCTTCAGTGGACCGGGAACACGTCTGCACTCTTCAAAGCCAACCGTGAACTGAAAAAATGCCAGTTAGCTGTATAATGGCATACATTTTTTTTTTAACTTTGGTGCATATTTTGGCCATTTTGGGGAATTATTTCACCAAATTTTCAACATGGGATTCTTGGGGCCCCACCTCTTGAACTCAGTCACTGTCATTTTGTTATTCGGTCCCAAAGGTGATTTACATGATCACTGTGCAGAACCACCTTTTGGGACTGATAATAAAATGACAGTTTCTAATTCGTAATTAGGCCACTAAAACCTAAGTTGAAAAGTTGGTGAAAAAATTCCAAAGATGACTGTTACGGGATGCAGATTGCGCGAAGTTCCCACGCACGCCGTAAGTTCAAGCACGTTTAATATTTTCACTCCAGATTTTCCAACATTGCCATTTACCACACCTCCTTATGAGCAATTATAGCTGTCATTTTTCACATCTTGCCCAAAATGTGTTTTTTCGGCATATAGCAGCACAATGGGCGCGGTCGGTGTCTTGAGAATTAATATTTGGGACAGATTAAGAAAATCATAATGACACTGTTCATGAGCAGAGGTCTTAAAATGGCTATGTTAAAAACTTGGTGACAAAAGTCCATAAAATGACTGTGTTACGAGCGAGCATTGTGCAGTTTCCATGCACCCTTGTAGGTTCATGAATGTTATAATATTTTCAGACCAGATTTTTAACACTGGCATTTTTCCACACCTCTTTATGAACAGCACAGCTGTCATTTTTCACACCATGGTCGAAATGTGTTTTCACACTTCTGGCACAGAAGTGTATGGTCGCTGTGGGAAATCACTGTTCGGGACAGATTAAGAAAATCACAGTGACACTGTTCATGAGTGGAGGTCCCAAAATGCCTGCGTTGACAATCTGCTGTAAAAAATCCCCAAACTAATTACATTACAGGTGTGCATTGCCTAGTTTCTACACACACTCATGACTTCATTTTTTTTTATATTTTCACTGCAGATTTTCAACATTGCCATTTTTTACACCTCCCCATGAACAGTACAGCTGTCATTTTTCACATTCTGTTCGAAATGTGTTTTCGTTCCTGTGGTGCCAAATGGCGTAGTCACTGTTCAAAATCAGCTTGTAGCTCACAAACTGATATTGCCACTGTTCATAAGGTGGGGGTCACAAAAAACCCATGTTGAAAATTTGAAGTGAAAATACCAACGAACGCCTGAGGCGTTAGGGTTTCCGACCATAACGCCCCACCCTGTAGAGACAGACAGGCATCGGGGTGTGACTTGGGATTGTCGCCTGTAATGCTCATACCATTCCACCCCCACCCACACCCTGCAGCCAGTGAGAGGCATTGAGGTGTGCCTTGGACTCTTTGGCCCCAAAGTTCACCCCATTCTCCTATACTGTACCCATCTCACCATATTTCCTGATGGAATGGGGTGAGCATAAGGCCCAAAGACCCCAAGGCACACCATGACACTTGTCGGTGTCTGCAGAGTAGGGTGTGGTGAAATGGCGTGGCCGTTATGCCTGACGACCCAAAGGCACACCCCAATGCCTTACAATCTCTACAGGGTGGTGGTGGGATTGGCTTCAGTTAAATACTTCACTGCCATTCCTATTATGCATCTTTCTCACTCCTACACTACCAATGCCAATGCCAGCAAGCAAACATTCGGCATTGACAAATGCTTGTTTTCTACAGTTCTGCTCAGACCTGCTGCATGACCCAGTATGTTTGTACACACAAACCTGGTATCTGATTGACCTAGTAAGTACAGCATCAAACATCATCTATTACCATAAGGGGAAAGCAATTGGTAAGACTGCCACTTACCACAGGAACTGCCACAAAGCAACTGCAATAACAGGACTACATGTACAAGCAAACAGGTCTTCATCCTTTACTCTGAGCCTGCAATGTAAATAGAAAGTCTTTCACTGTAATAGCCATTATTATCCCTAATATACGAGTGGAAGTGATAACAAAGGCAAGGCAAGGCAATCTTTATTTATAAATTGTCCATTCCCACAGGCTCTGAGTGATGTACATAGTAAAAAAAAATCTCAGATGAGAGTGGTTAAAACAACACTTTAAGAAACAATAAAACTAAAACTATGAGGCACAAATTAATTATCAAAAAATGGCTGTTCAAACAGAAACGTCTTAAGAGAGGTTTTGAAGGCCTCCACCCTGTTGGCCATGCACATATTTAAGGATAATGCATTCCATAAAATTGAAGCAGCAACTCTGAATGCTCTGTTCCCTGAAAGTTTTAGCCAAGAAGGAAGAACAACGAGTAGACCCACATCAGTGAGGCGGAGAGCCAAACTGGGTGGTAGAGAACAAGAAGCTCATTCAAATAGTCTGGTTCCAGACTGCATAGGATCTTGTAAGTTAACAAGCATATCTTGAAGGTAATGCGCCACTGTATAGGCAGCCAGAGCAGCACACACTGAACCAGTGTGAAGTGGTCACTCTGTGAGGAACCCACTATCGGCCAGGTTGCAGCATTCCTGATGAGCCGCAGGTGTCACATCAAACCTCCTGAGAGCCCAAGGTAGAGAGCATTGCAATAGTCCAACCTAACCCCAGGTCCTTCACTGCATCTGTAGTCATGAGGGACTGGCCACCCACTAAAGGGAGAATCACCTCTCCCATAGCTGCCAATCCCCTGTATCCTGGTTCAATCACCATGACCTCTGTCTTTCTTGGGTTAAGATATAACCAGTTTGAGGCCATCCAGTCGTTTATTCCAGTCAAACATCGACTCAACACAGAGGCCACAGAATCCTTGCCAGGAGAAAAAGACATGTACAGCTGAGTATCATCTGCATAGCAGTGAAGCTCAACACTGTACTGCCTAATGATCTCCCTCAATGACAGCATATACACAGAAAACAAAACGGGGTGAGAATCGAGACTTGAGGAACTCCACAGGATAATGCACAGGCACAGAGGTAAAATTACCCAGGGCTACCTGATGCATTCACCCAGTTATGTAGGGCTCAAACCAACTAAGAGCTGCATCATGAGGCCCCATATTTCCTCAGGCACCCAGAAGCACCCCATGGTCAACTGTGTCAAATGCTGCTGAGAGATCATGGAGCACCAGAATAGAACGATGGCCTTGATCTCTCACTAGAAGAAGAACATAAGTTACCTTGATGAGAGCAGTCTCTGTGCAGGGATGAAGCCAAAAACCAAACTGGAGAGGTTCATAGATGGAAAAATACTCCAAACGGTCAATCAGTTGTTCCGTCACCACCTTCTCAATAACCTTCCCTAAAAAGGGAAGGTTACAGACAGGCCTGTAGTTCACTAGAGCATCTGGATCCAAGGAAGGCCTTTCAAGCAGGGGTCTTACCACAGCTTTTTTTCAGGGTAGATGGAAAGACACCTTCCCTCTAGGAACCATTGATGATCTCTGCAAACATACGAACATACGAAGAGCCCAGCAGAAGAAGGCTGTTTGGTCTATCAAGTTTGCTTGTGTTGCAGGGTCCACAGCTTGAGATAATGTCCCTGCCCTCCCTCCTCACTTCTCCCATCCTCCCTACCCATGATCCTTACCTTCCCCCTATGCCTATCCCAGCCTCTCTTAAAATGCCCACTGTCTTCAACGAGATGACTTCTTCCGGCAGCGCATTCCAAGTGTCCACCACCCTCTCTGTGAAGAGGTGCTTCCTGACCTCCCTCCTGAACCTCCCGCCCTCCAGCTTAAGACTGTGCTCCCTCGTGTTATGGTTGCCACTAGGCTTAAAGAGACTCTCCTTATCAACCTTATTTATCCCTTTCAAGTACTTGAAGGTCTCAATCATGTCCCCTCTCTCTTGCCTGTCTTCCAGGGAGTACATGTTCAGTGCCCTGAACCTCTCCTCGTATGCCTTGCCCTGCTGACCAGCTATCATCTTTGTAACCCTCCTCTGGACCTTCTCCAGCAGGTTAATGTCCTATTTGAGGTGTGGGCACCAGTACAGAACTCCATACTCTAGATGCGGCCTTACCAGTAAATTAAAAACCAGTAAAAGTAAAAACCAGGCCCAGGAACTCGCCACATCTGAGAATCAGCCATGTTGGCCCTAAGTCCAGTATACAGCTGGTGGGGAACAAGCTAGTGACTATCCAGAGCATCTCAGCCTCAGAAACAGGTTGAAACTCTTCCCAGGCAGGCAGCTCTACTTCACCAACGCTACAGTCACTGCCAGTCCATGGCAGACCGCTGGAAGAAATCCCCACTCTGATGGCCAACGCTTTGTCAGTGAAGAATCGTCCAAACTCTTCGCACTTATCTGTGGAAAGAGCTATAATGAGCTGCAGACAGAGAGGATTTAACAGCCTGCATACAGTACAAAAGAGCTGTGCTGTACGATTTTTCCCTGTAGCAGCCAACCTTGACAGGAACTCTGCCTTTTTCAAGTTGATTGCCTGTTGATATTTAGCACAGTGAGTTCTCAGTGCCAATCTGTCTTCCACAGACTGGGAGCTTATCCAGGAACTCTACAACCTCCATCCCTTAATCTTCAACCAACGCAGCTCAGCACAATACCATGGTGAACTATGTTGAGATGTCAAGGGACAAATGCGGTAGGGAGCAATTGAGTCTAAGGATGCCACAAGCACCATAGTTTAATCCTCCATGGCCACCTCAGGACCATATGTAAAAGCCAGCAACACATCAAAGACAACCAGTACCTCCTGAAGTTTGCGAGGCTCCAGATTATGTGTGGGACAGTACCGGATAGTCTTCACAGGGGGAGTAAATCAAACAGGGGTCCCTACATTGAAACGACACTGCATGATGGTCTGACCCAAAGACCAAATCAACCTTGACTGCACCAATGTCAAGTCCCAATGAGAAGATCAGGTCCAGTGTGTGACCCTGCTAATGGGCTTCAGAGGTAACGGCCAGTTTCAGTCCCAGCAATGACATCAGCTGAAGGAGTTCCTGTACAAATTGAGAGGATTCGTCATCGACCCAGGTATTGAAATCCCACAAAACCAACAGTTTGGGGGCTTCCAATACTTGTCCAGCAACAAAGTCTGCTAACTCCTGTAGAAAATCTCTCCTGCTGCCCGGAGATCAGTACACGAGAATGATCCTGCTACTGACACCTGAGCCACATCTAGCCGCCACACATTCAAAGGACCTGAAGGTTCTCATGGGAAATGCAGTGAGTCCCAAAGTGGATATGAAGCAGATGGCCACCCTGTCCCACCCCCACCCCTGTGATCCCTCCTCAGGCAACGTACCACAGAGAAACCCAGTGAGATAGATGACTCCAGAACAGGTCTAGAGTCATCACCCAATGAGGTCTCCATGATATAAACAAGGTCAGCTGAGGAATCAGCAGTGAAACCCTCCATCACTGCTGTCTTATTCTTCAATGATCTTGCATTACAAAGAATGGCCTGAAGGGTAGGGGTAGTGCTGGTCAGATGGACTACTACCTGCTTGTTGACATTAGGCATGGCCCTGAGGAAGGGAACCAGACATGGCAGTCCCTGATCCTGATTCCATCTCATCCCCAGGCATCTCCTAGCCCCCAACACACCAGTTCTGCCCCCCCCATCATACATGGGACCTCCTCTGAGGTGTTTGCCCCTCCTCTTTAGAATCCTCAGTAGTTAAAAACTATCACTGCTCTCACCAAAGCACTGGAGCTCCCCACTAGGTTTCAACACCATGTTATGACTCATAACTATGCAACTGGCTATGTACTTAAAATCCAATACTTCTCTGTAAGTAAAGTACCTGTCCACTTTGAGAATTGTCTTTTCTACTGAAATTAAATTATTTTTAATTAAGTACTGTCTGTAACATGTAAGCTATATTTTCTGCAGAAACTGTTTTAAATATGTTTGCATGCAAACATAGGAAAGGTCAGAAGAAGAAGGCTTGAAGGTAAGGTGCTGACAGAGTTTGTGCTTGAAGGAACCAAGGGTTGTGGCTCTGGCAATGTCAGATGGTAGACCATTTGTTCACAGAGGGGCCTGGTGAGCAAAGGATTGCTTGGCCATAGTTGTGTGACACCTGGGCACATGGAATACTTGTGTGTTCAAGCTCCAGGTGTGCCTGGCATGGTTAGGTGGTGATAGAAGGCTTAGAACTCCTTGAGGAAGTATGTTTAGTGAGACCTTTTTTGCAAGTAGGCAGGTTTGATAAAGTGTTCTGTCATTCAATTAAAGCCAGCCCGATCATTCATAAAGCATAGGAAAGACCAGAAGAAGAAGAAGAAGAAGAAGGCTCGAAGGTTTATTAAGCATGCTTGTTGCGGAGCTCATGAGTGTATGTTACATGTTGCTCTGCCCCCCCATCACCCTAACCTTCCCCTTGAATCTATCCCACCCTCTTTTCATCCCCCACCAACTGTACCATGATTTACTACCCCCTCTGGCAGTGCATCTCATCCTGCCACCATCCTTTCAGTGAAGAAGTTTACAAAAAAACAACAGAACAAAGTACAGAATGGGAGGGTTTTGTTTTTTATTTATTTATTTATTGAAGTCTTGGATGACACCTGTGAGCAGATGCTCATTGAGAGGTTCCTCGTCAGATACATTAACACAAGAAGGCACAATATAGTCACAGTAAATTATACATACAGAATACAAAAAATGTAACAGTACATGGGTTGCAATTTCAAGCAGTTCACAAATTGTGCTAAGGCACTGTCCATGGTATGCCAGCATCCTGTGGAAGAGAAAGAGGCAGAGGCAGACTGTTAGAATGAGGTAGGGAGGGGAAGGGAGGGGAGAAGCAGTGGGAGCTGGGACAGGGAGGGCAGAAGGAAAGGAAAGAAAAGAGCCAAGGGGTAGGGGTTGAAGTCAAGTGCTAGGTCAAAGGGGGTTGGAGGCAAGTGTTTGGGCAAAGACTAGGTGGGCCAAGTGGTCCTTATCTGCCATCAAATTCTGTGTTTCTATGTTTCTACCCCTGAATGATCATCATGGCCCTCCTCTGTACTGATTCCATCTGGTTCATGTCTTTCCCAAGGTAGCAGCTCCAGTACTACACACAGTTCTCCAGATGTGGATGCACCATGGACCTGTACAGGGAAAGAATTACCTCTTTTCTTGTGCTGCAGAACCCCCGGATATGCAACCCAACATCCTATTTGCGATCCCCACCACATTTTGGCACTGCATTGTCCATTTCAGACTGCTTATAATTGTTATCCCCAAGTCTTTCTCCTCCACTGAGACTGTGATCTTCACCCCCCAAGACTGTACTCAGCCCTAGGGTTCTTATGTCCTGTGTGCATTACCTTGCACTTTTTTAGCAATAAACCACAACTGCTAGATTCTAGACCACCTATCCATCCTTGCGAGGTCCTTCTTTAGATCCATTAGGCCATCCTCAGTGTCCACTCACCTGCAGAACTTGGTATCATCTGTGAAAAGTCATATGTTGCCTTTGATGTCGACCCAGTGTCACTGATGAAAATATTGAATAGGACTAGACACAGCAGAGATCCCTGTGAGAACCTGCTAGAATCTTCTCTCATCCCAGAGTACTCCTCTGCTACTACTACTACTACTTGCTGTGTTCTACCCGCTAGCCAGTTTGCCACCCACCTGGTTTGTTTCTCCCCTGTCTCTATATCCACTAGTTTTTTTATCAAGCTCTCCTATGAAGGAACTTAGTCAAAGGCTTTGTTGAAGTCCAAGTATAGAATGTCCACCTCTTGGCTCTTGTCTACTGCCCAAGTGACACAATCAAAGAAGCTGATCAGATTTTTTGCCGTGACCTCCCTGAGATGAACCTGTGCTGCCTGTTTAGCTGGACCCCATGTGCCACAAGGAACTCAACCAACCTTTCCTTTAGGGATGGTTTTTATCAGCCTGCCAACAATTGATGGCAAGCTGACTGGTCTATAGTTCCCCAGTTCACCCCTTAGTCCACTCTTGTGCAGGGGCACCAAATCAGCTGTCCTCCACATGGAACCATCCATATGTCCAGTGAGCAGCTGAAAAGGCCAGCTAGGGGCAGTGCAAGGACTGCTGCCAGCTCTCTCGGCACCCTTTGGTGCATGCCATTTGGCCCTGGGGACTTGTCCACCCTGAGAGCCTTGAGCTCTTTAAGGACTCTGTCCTCTCTTATTATTGCCTCACACATCCCCACTGCCCCATTCCTAATTTCTCCTGTGTTAGTGGTCCATCCTTCTCCTTAGTGAAGACTGAGCAGAGGCCTTCATTCAGTGCCTCCATCTTTTCCCTGTTTTTCTCCATCCACTCAGTCCTCCTTCTCAGGGTTACCATTTCCTCTCTTTTTGTTCTTTTCTCCTGGATATGTTTAAGAGGTTCTTGTCACCTTCTTTGACCAACTCACCTATTCTTAGTTCTTTCTCTGCCTTGGTTTGTGTTACCACCCTGCAAGTTGATTTCAGCTGTCCTGCATATTCTGCCCTGTCCTCTTCCTTCTGGGTCTTCTTGCATTGTCTGTAGGAAGTCATTTTCTCCCTCACTGTTCTGCACATCTCTGTAAGCCATAGTGGCTTCCTCCTCTTACTCATTTTATCCTTCTGATTAAGGCAGGTTGTGGTGACTGTCAGATCCCTCCTAATTGCTGCCCATCTATCCTTCACACCCATATCCTCCCTTCGTTCTCTCAGTCTTTCCCCTAGTATCATCCCCCTGCATGTAAAATTCACCTTTCTGAAGTCAAGATTGTGTGTTTTCATGTTCAGCACATCATGTCCCATGTGCACCTGAAACCACACAGACTGGTGGTCACTCCCTCCCCAGGGCTCAGCAACCTTGAGTCTTTTGATGTGATCGCTGTTTGTCAGAACTACTCCAGGATGGCCCAATCCCTTGTTGACTCCATCACCACCTGTGTCGGAAAACCATCCTGGAATGAATCTAGAATCAACTGGCTCCTGCTGCTGCTGGCCTGTGGGATGCTCCAATCCGCATCAGGTATGAGAAAATCTCCTACTATTACCATTTCTCATCCCCTCCAAAGCTTTCTTATCTCATCCCCCCAGCTCCCTGTCTGTGGTTTTGTCAGGACTTGTCAGTCAGTATAATACCCCTACCCTTATTTTCTTCCCCACCCCTGACTGCAGCTGTACTCATATCATCTCTGTACCCTTCCCATATCCTCCCTTGTGACCTTTATCCCCACCCCACCATAGATTGTCACCTTTTACACCTACCCTTTGTTTTGTACTTCCTATAGGGGGTAAATCCAGGAAAAGACAAATCCCAGCCATGGTTCAGGATTGGCCAGGTCTCAGTGACCGCCACCAGACCTTCTCTACCCTCCATCATCATGGCCTGGAGGAAACCCATTTTGATTCACAGACTTCTAGAATTTGTGGATATCACATTCCACATCAAATGTTTCCTGCCTGTTCTTCCCCCTCTGTGGTCACCCTTCCCCAACCTCCCTCACACTTTTCCATTTTTACTTATAGTCCCTCCACATGAGGCAAGGATTTTCTGCCTCCTCCTGTTGTGAACATTGGGTTCTGTGCTCCCAGGTAGTCCATCACTCATTCAGTTTAAAGGAAAACAGTGGAAAAGGCACAGCTTTTCCCAGCCGCTACAAAAATGCCTGATTAGGGCCTCTGGACAGTAATGAAATGCTTAAAATTACCTCCAGATACTTTTTAATGATTTTAACTACAACCTGCAACTTCCGTTTTCTATTGCTGGCAGCCACCATTTAGGGGCAGCCACTCACACTTCCCTAACTCACTTTATGCTAATATGTCCTGCTGATCTCAGCAATTAGTCAGCAGGATATACAGCATTAGCACAAAGTGAGCTAGGAATTGTGTAGCTGCTCCTGAGATGTTAGCTGCCAGTAATAGAAAACAGAAGTTGCGGGTTTCAGTTTTAATCATTAAAATGCATTTGGAGGTCATTAAAAAAAATAATTAGTCCAAAAGCCCCAATCGGGCATTTTTTGTAGCAGTTGGGAAAGCTGTGCCTTTCCCACTGTGATTCTTTAAATTCAGGCAGTTCCTGATGTAAACCATACCCTAAACTCTGCTCCTAGCCCCACCTGTTTTCATGACTGATCGTGCATTGCTCCTCCTCCAAAGTAGACAACACTTAAAGCAGCAGTTTAACAAAAATGTCAACATACTATATCAGTTAAATTTGCTTTTCTAAGTTCTTCCTAATTAATAATTTATTTATTGAAAGTATTTTACCAGGTAAACAAGCAGTGATAAAGAAAATCTCATTTACAGACATGATCCGGGGGGTCAGAGAAATACTTTAAATAGTCTACAATTATATATAATAAACAAATTGTTTGTTTCCTATAATGAGTGTGTACTTTATATTTTTTTCCTGGATCCAGTTCCTTTTCATCTCAACAATACTATAGTATTTGGAAGCCAAAAGAAGTAAACCTGCTTTTAACTAGAGAAAACAACACATTTTTTTAAATAACATAAAACATAAATTATTTTAGAGATAAAAAAAAATTTACTAGCAAATAAAAGTGGAAGATAACTTGAAAAGTTTACTGTTACAAAAAGTAGGGTTAGACTTTTTGCCCAGCTTTGCTGCTGTCTGCTTTTGAGAAGTACAGTGGAAAATATTAGGTTAAGTATCTGTTAATTGTCTTAATGGCCATACTTTACACCTCCCAGGCTGAATGCTTTCACAAAGAAAGGGCTATATTGACAATAGTACTTGTTTGTAACCTGGAAATGCAACTGAAACAATGAATTACTATATAGCAGGTCGAATTTGCGCCGTGCAGATTTAGCGGAGTCCAACCTGCTATACATATTGGTGTCAGCTTGTAATCCTGCTTCTGCAGTACTGGCAAATACAATGTTTACTACAGTTATTGACAGCAGCCGTAATCAACATTGTGTATTTCAGCCGGCTGCTTTCAATACTGCAGACTGCACTTACTTCTTCCACTGTAAGGGCTCCTCGCCATTTGCTGTTCTTTTCCATTTGTCATCATGTCACTTCTAAAGTGGATCAAGTCCTCACAGTGCAAGAGGAAATATTCACTTAAGATGAATGCCCTGGACATCAATAAACTGGCTGAGAGCTCTGGTGTTGAACTTCATGTTGCGGCTTCTGACGCCAATGGAACTGGCAGCCCCTCTGGAAAAGAAAAGGAGGCCTACTACATATGTTACATACACCCCAGACTTCAGGTACTGGCTGGGAAAAGTAAGCAGCTGAAAATGGGGTCATGGAGGCCGTTCACTTTCATCATACCCAAACCAGAGGTGTAATCAATGAAAGCACGGTCCATAAATTCAAAGGTGATTACCTGGCAACAATAAACAAAGTTGGGAATCCAACAACCCTTTCCCCCTTCCTACAACGAACGCCTCGAGGAAGACCGACCCATTTAGTTGACAACTTTGAGGAGCAATTGAAAAGACTTGTCCACTCCATGTGAGCCAAAGGAACAGTGGTAAATGCAAGAGTGATCCATGTGGTTGCCATTGGCATTGTTAAGGCAAACACTCCTCAATTGTTATTTGAGAACAGTGGTCACTGTCTACTTATAGAAAATCTACAAAGTCCAAGAGGGTAGCATCTTTCAGAAAAAAAGATGTGCAAGAACAAGGGGGCACAATCTCAACATAAAGAGGGGTGGATTAGGGGCAACATGAGGAAGTATGGTTTCACAGAGAGGGTGGTGGATGCATGGAACCACCTTCCTGAGGAGGTCGTAGTGTCAAAAACAGTGGGAGAATTCAAGAATGCATGGGACAGACATAAAGCAATTCTGGTGGGGGTTAGGAAGAAGTAGGCTGTTGATTAACTAGGGCCTGCAGCTTATCCAATAGGTAGGAAAATGGGCAGACTAGGTGGACCAAGCGGTCCTTATCTGCTGACAAAGTCTATGTTTCTATGTTTATCACCAAATGGGCTTGGGGATTTTTAAACAGAATGGGGATCAGCAGGCGGAAGGGGACCAAAGTAGCAAGAAAGGTCCCTGCTGACTTTGACAATCTGAAAGCAGGCTTCTTGAGATGCATAGCAATAAATTAGGGGATTGCAACATAATCCCGGTGTATGTCCCGGCATCATGTACTGATGCAATGCAACCCCTTGACATCTCTTTTAATAAGATCTTTTGGAAAACTGCTTCACAGAGTAGTATACTGGTCTGGCTTCTGAAAATACTGCTGCCGGTAGTGCTGAGCTGAACATTTATTTCCCGGTTGTCACCCTTGGCCCAGTGTAGGGTGATTTCCTCTGCCTACAGGAGTCCAGCTTCAACACTTTACAGACATGGTATGACTATATAGCCAGAGGCTTTCGGCAGGCAGGAATATTACAGGCTCATAGTAATTTCCTCATTAATGTAATCACTTCTTTACTTTACTTTACTTTGCTTACAGTACTGTATTTCATAAACTGTGCTGTGGATATCAAGCTAAGATTTGTTGTTTTTTTGGTTTGTTTCAGAAAAAGCCACAGTGAGCATAATAGATTTAGGAGTGAGGAGATGGAACACAGAGAAGAGAGGAGAGGAGAAAGACAGTTTTTTTGTCTATCTTTGTTTTCAGTTATTTAAGTTTTTATGGGTTGACTCAATAAAGTTTGTAAGATCACCAAACAACTTCTGTGTATAGGCAGTGGTTTGTTCTCGAGTAGCTGTATATGGACTACTGATAGGGAGGTATTGTTTTCGAGTAGTAGTGAATGGGTTGCAGTTAGTGGTAGCAGAGGTTTTTCAGAGGTGCGACATTAAACTGAATGTGTGCTGCTTAAATGCATGCGATTAGAGAAGTAAACTAGCTACAGCCCCCCTCAAATCACCTACAGATAGTCCAGCAGCGATAGTGCAGTATGTAGTGATGTAAGCTTCACAGTCACTTAATAATCGCAATCCGATTTATTTCACTTAGAGTGAATAGTGAATATAATGAAGTAAAATGGAACGCGAAATATACCTACTATGCAGTATGTGACAAAATCTGTTTCAAAAGTATGTGAGCACTCACATTGGCTCAAAAACCTGTCAATGAGTAAAACCAGATTACCTGATAGGGATCCTGAAAGCCTGATTACCGAGTAAAAAAACTGACAGGTGGCAACCCTATACCTCACACCATTCCAGGTCATTTGTGCACAGGTGGAGGATCACATCAGATTCCCTCCTTCTCCCTGCACGTGCATGTGCAACATAGGCATAATTCTCTCAGCTGTCATACATGGAAGTGAAACAACACTCCTTCGACAGGATGTGGTCCCCCCTCTACCCTGTGACCATCTAAGTCCCTTCACAACTGAGTCCCCCATCACCAGAACTCTGTGCTGGTTTCCCTTGGCTTTTGTGCACCACCTCTGTATACCGCTTTTTTTTGTAAATATATTTTTGTTCAGTTTTCAAACAAACACATAATAAGCTACATCTTATGACCGGGGAGGGTGGTGGACGTGGCCCATCTGGACTTCAATATGGCCTTTGACACCGTCATCCATAGGAGGCTGGTGAGCAAGATGGAAAGCCTGGGGTTGGGTGGGAAAATAACAAGCTGGGTGGAGGTCTGGCTGTCAGGAAGAACTCAAAGGGTGGTGCTCAATGGGGTGCACTCCGGGATGGTGAGGGTGAAGAGTGGCATGCCACAGGGGTTAGTTTTGGGTCCACTTCTCTTCAACATCTACATCAGTGATATTGCTGAGGGTTTGAGGGGGAAGGTGTGCCTATTTGCTGAAGATACGAAAATATGCAATAGGGTGGACACCCGGGGTGGAGGACATGAGGGAGGACTTAAAGATGCTTGAAAATGGTCTGGGATGTGACAGCTGAAATTTAATGCCAAGAAGTGCGCTCTGATGCACTTGGGGAGTAGGAACAGAAGAGCAGAGTACACCCTAGGTGGGGAGGAAATTAAAGTAACGGAACAGGAGAGGGATCTGGGAATCATAGTCTCCTCGAACCTTAAGGTAGGAATCCAATGTATCAGGATGGCGGGAAAGGCCAATGGAATGTTGGCATGCATAGGCAGGGGCATTACTAGCAGAAAGAGGGAGGTAATAGAGGTAATAATGTCCCTTTACAAAGTCATGGTGAGGCCGCACCTGGAGTATGATGGGGTTCAGTTCTGCAGGCCTCATCTCTGCAAGGATATAGATATGTTGGAGAGGGTTCAGAGAAAGGCAACCAAGATGGTGCAGGGTATGCAGGGAAAGTCATATGAGCAGAGGTGTAAGGAGCTGGATCTGTACACGCTGGAGACAAGGAGGGAAAGGGGAGACATGACTGAAACTTTTAAATATGTAAAGGGGCTCAATAAAGTGGGAGAAGAGTGTTTACTTAAGAGGAAGAAGGGGGTCAAAACTAGATTGCACAGCCTCAGACTGCAAGGAAAAAGATACAGGGGCAATGTGAGAGGGTGTTTCTTCATGGAGAGGGTGGTGGAGCCCTGGAACAGACGGCCAGATGGAGTGGGGGGGCTAAATCGGTGGAAGCATTCAAGAAGGCATGGGACAATCATATGGGGCTGAGTGTCGGGCGGAGGGCGGAGGCTGGCAGGGATGGGGCGGTGTAGGGGGAAAAAAAAGGGCAGACTAGACGGGCTAGTTATGGTCCTTTTCTGCCATCAAGCTTCTATGATTCTATGATAATGAGCATTGTTGGCAACACAAAGAAATAAATCCTGTAGCATTAATATATGGTTACAGGTAAACCTGACAAATAATATCAGTAGTTATGAACAAATAGCAGCAAGTTCCACCAGGCCTTGGCTCAGCAGTGAGGCCCAGATGTGTTTCTGGAAATATGTCTCACTGTAATATTCAATCCAGCTGCAGCAGTGGAGAGGGGGCAGACCATCCAGTCAGTGGAAGCACCAACTACGGTCACACCTTTCCTTCTCCGGTCAGGACTAAATAGACAGGAAATAAACCTTTGTGAAGGCCTCTTTCAAGGGACAAAGCTGTTGTCATGCTGCATTACATATGTAACCCAGACATTCCATTTAGAGGTAAAAGTCTCCATGTTATCATTAAAGCTAAAAGTAGTTCTCTCTATGCTATATAAGGGTAGAAGGGGAAATTGTTTAACCAGGAAAGGCACACTACTCTAAAGCTTGTTTCCAGGTGTAACCTGGGAGCACAAGGAAGTTAAGTGACTTGCTTAGGGTCGCCTAGTATGCAAGTGCGGGCTGTGGGATTCAAACCCAGGACTCCAGGTTTGAAGCCCAGTTCCCTAAACCACAGTGCTATGCTGCCTCAAGTATAAGTGGTTGACAGTCATTCTCTGCTGCTCTAATCAGGGTATTCTGTCTATTAACCAATTCCTAGGGCTGCATTTTTTTGTCTGTCACTAGTAATATATCTGAGTAATATTTTGACTGTCTTCTCTTGAGGTGCCTAGGATATTGGTACAATAGATGTAGCTCAGGAGACAGGGGAGTCCTGGGTGTATAATTTCCTGAATTGCCTAGCTAAGTCCCTCTAGAGACTCTGCTAATTTGGGGCAGGATCACATGATGTGTGAATCTATTGTTCACACGGCACCACATGATCTCCAAGAGGTTGCATTCTGCCCCACTCCATATTTGGCCGTAATCACTGATGTTCTAAAGTAATGTACTAAAAGTTTCCAGGCCAGTTCATGGCAAACACATGAAGAGGCCATACACCCACCTCATAATAGTCCCTCTTCCATTGTTCCCTATTCTGCCCCTCCCCCCATTCCTGTGCCCACTTGTTCACTATATAGACTGTTGTGTTGGCAAGTCCCTTGTATAGCTCGGTATACAAGAGATACTAAAAGTACTGTATAATGGTTTGCACACAGGTGTGTGCAGTAAGTGCTGCTATTGGGGGGGGGTAGGTGGAACAGTCTCTGCTATCTTCAGGCTGGGTTTCAATGAAATGCCCCACTTAAAGATAATGAAAAAAATCTCCATGTCCTCGGCCATATTGGGTTCGTAGTTCCGCAAATACTTTTACCGTGGGGACAGTGCAGACCTAGAATAGGCAAACAAAGCCCTGACATCTCCAGCTGCCGAACATAGGTTCCAGGTGAGCTGGTGGAAGCCTGGGATCAGGGCTAGGGGGTATATCCAATTTAGTTCCTGATCAGTTTTAGCTCATCAAGGGCCATATGCCAAACCTTCCCAACCCTCATCAGCCATGGATTTGTTTTTTTGTGAGGGTCTGTCTGCTTTGCCAGTTACCGAAGAGAAACTGGGGCATTTCCCCAAATGTTAACTGGGTATGCTCCATGTCCTGCCACTGCAGGCCTGGGCCTGTCATGCTTCTGGATACCCTTGTCTTTAAATCCTTTCCCCAACTCTGCCTACTCCAATTCCTTCTTGCTGATTCACCATTCTTGGTTATCTCCTCCCATGCTCAGTCCCTGTCCTTGCTGTTCCCCACTCTGTGTACTAACTCTCTTGCACTCAATGTCTTCCCCCCTGCCCATTTGCCATCCTCCCTTTACTAGTCTGTTGTTTTTCCCTGCTGGTTTCTCCACTTATTGCATCCCTTGAGCCTCCTCCTCCTGATACTCCCCATCTGCACCCATTTCCTGACTCACTTTGAAGAGCCCCTGTCACTATTAGCAAAACTTTGAAGCAGATGTGAGATTTAGGCACAGTTCAGTTATATTTCATATATTTTCTGTCATTCTTTCCTTTTTTATGTTTGCTTGGAGGCGCAGCGCACAAGAAATATACTGAGGTAGTAGAGCACTGCAGAGGTGTGGCAGTGTTCTTGCCAATCCGGTGGACACTTTAATGGGTGCGTCCATCAGCCATCAATTAATGCTGAAGCTGCCGATGACAGCAGTTTCAGAGCGAGTGCCACACTTGCAAGAAATCTGCCGCTGCAATCAGGGGCATTTTCGTCATTGCAGCAACAGTCCGTCCTCCCTCCCAACCAGTCACACAGCAGGACAACAAATTAGCTCCCTCCCACTGCTGCTGCCTGCCCCGTACCCTCTGTGCAATCTGCCACTGCAAACAGGGGCAGTTTTATCATTGCAGTGGCAGTCCCCCTTCCCTCCAACCAGTCACACAGCAGGACAACAAATTAGCTCCCTCCCACTGCTGTTGCCTGCCCCATACCCTCCGTTCTCCTTCCCCTGCCAACATCGGGGTGCTCAATCCCTGTGTCAGCATGTATCCCCCCATTAATGTGGCACACTAGAAGCCCACCCTAGTGTGCCATAAAATACTTCTTTGCTGTTTCCAACACCAGGATTCCCAGTCCCGGTGTCAGATGGACGCTCCCCCATGCCCCTATGTTCTCAGCTGACCTCGGGGTGCCCAATCCCTGAGTGAGCATTGATCCCCCCCTCCAGTACTTTGACACACTGGGAGCCCACCCCAGTGTGCTGAAATCTGTTTTTATAATATTTCCCTGTAAAAGAAAACAGTCCCTCATTATTTTCTTTTAAACCTGAAAAAAGAAAGCGGCCTATCGTTCCCGCTGGCCCTCTCCCCAACCCCACTGTCCTTCTCACACTCACCTCCCACCCTCACCCATACTTACCTCCGTGGCCAGAAGCAGATCTTCTGTGACCGGGAACATGTCTGCACTCTTCAAAGACCAACCGGGAACTGAAGAAATGATGGTAAGCCCTATAATGGCAGTGAATGGGGGGGGGTTCAATTTAGGTTGATATCTCAGCCAATTTTTGGAGATTTGGTCCCAAATTTTCAACATGGGGTTCTTTGGACCCCACCTCATGAACACTGGCACTGTCATATTATTTCTTTGTCCCAGAAGGTGATTTTGCGGTCACTGCATGGAATCCCCTTTAGGGACCAATTAACGAAACAACAGTGCCACTGTTCATGAGGTGGGGTCCCAAAAAGCCCTTGTTGTAAATTTGGTGAAAAAAATCAAAAAAATGACTGTGTTAAAGCGTCCATTGCACAGTTTCTATGTATGCTCATAACTTCATCAGTTTTTAATATTTTCACTCTAACACTGCCATTTTTTCACGCCCCCTTATGAACTGTATGGCTGTAATTTTTCGCATCCTTCCGGAAATGTGTATTTGCACCTGTGGCACAGAATAGCACAGTCACTATGTGAAATCAACTTTCAGGACAGATTAATGAAAACACAGTGCCACTGTTCATAAGGAGAGGTTCCAAAAGACCAAGTTGAAAATTTGGTGAAAACATTCCAAAAAATGACTGAGTTACAAGCGTGCATTGCACAGCTTCTACACACTCTCGTAATTTCACCACTTTTTCTTATTTTCACTCCAGATTTTCAACATTGCCATTTCTTCACACCTCCTCATGAACAGTATGCTGTTATTTTTCTACATCCTGCCTGAAATGTGTTTTTGCACCTGTGGCACTGACTGGCACGCTCGATGTGCAAAATCACCTTTTGGGATTGAGTAATGAAATTATACTGCCATTGTTCATGAGGTGGGGTCCCAAAAAGCCCATTTTGAAAGATCTGGAGCAAAAATAATAACAAACATCTGGGGCATTAGGATTTCCAACCATAACGCCCACCTTGTATAGACTGACAGGTGTTGGGGGTGTGACTTTGGGTTGTCGGCCTTAATGCTCACCCCATTGCACCCCACCCCCACCCTGCAGCCACTGACAGGCATCAAGGTGTGCCTTGGGGTTTTTGGACCTAACATTCACCCCATTCTCCTATACTACACCCATCTCAGTTTATTTCCTTACAGAATGGGGAGTGGCGTAGGGCCGAAGACCTCAGGCAGCACTGTGACACCTATCAGTGTCTGCAGGGTGGGGTGAGTGAATGGCATGAGTGTTATGATGACCAAAGACATCCCAACCCCTGTCCAGTCTCTCTGCAAGGGGTGGGGTGGGCATTATTTCAATTTTTATTTATTTATTTAGTTTTTGATAACTGGGTAAGTGCACTAGACACAAAAGTGACTATTGTTAGGCATGACCCGAGAGCTTACAACATCAATAGGAAAAAATAGTGATGATACAATACAATATAGGAGTACAACATATTAGGGATACAATTAAAATGGATAACAATTTGAGGTGATGGGAGAAACATTCCGATGTACTTCAATCAGAAGTGAAAGTAAGTGCATATTATACTATAGCATTTAAGGATATAGTAAAAATGGATAACGGTTTGAGCAATTGGTGTAAGCAGGAGACAATACAGACATTTCACATATCAATGCACAACAACGGTAAGTGCACATATAACAGCTGATTATCAATCTAGGCATCAACTCTATTCTACAAAACTGGCTATAACATAAAGAATATGACACCAAAGAGGGAGCAAGTAGGTAGGTAGGAAGGACTGAGGTAGTAAGACCTCACGGGGAGAAAGTGTGTGGGGGTGAGATGTGTAAGAGGTGGGGTAGGAAAGGGGTGGTAAGACAAGTAGAAACTATCAGGTATCAGTACTGGAGGAGGACACCAAGATAGTAATAGCATAGGGAGTCAGGAATATAAGGTGATTTAAAACAATTGCACTGTGTACTCTCAATAAGCAGACAGCAAGGCCTCTTTTTAAACGAGGCATGGCTAGGTGACTGGCATATTTCAAGGGGCAAAGAGTTCCAGTAACTGGGGGCCACGTAGGAAAAACCTGTTTTCCCTTTGGAAGTGTTACATCTGGGAATGTGGTGTATGGAAAGATCAGCAGAAAGGAGACCATAGGAGGTGGTCTGTGGGGTGAGTGCAACGGCAAGAGAGCTAGGCATACTGGACCTCAGGATTCTGTCCAGAAGGGCCCCAAGAGCAAGGAGCCGGTGGACCACAGGAGAGGGCCAATTAAGGTCTACATAGAGCAGGCAGTGATGTTTTAACTTAGGGGATGCAGAGGCATAATGACATATATATTATTATAGGTCATGTCCCATTTGTGTAGGGAGGTTTCAGATGCATTGCCATAGATTGAAGTTCCACATGCAAGAGATGGAAGAAGAATTCCTCTGGTAATGGCCAACATTGCAGAAGGGGTGAGAACATGGCTAGTTCTGTAGGCTAACCCTAGCTTAGTATTGATCCCCTTACACACAGTAGTAATGTGGATCTCATAGTTAAGGGATCCATCAAGTAGAACCCCCAGGTATTTAAACAAGTTTACCACTTCCAAAGGGATACCATTCACACTTACTATTTTGAAGAGATCACGATTATTTTGTAGTTTGGCAGGCGAGCCAAAAAGCACAGCCTGAGTCTTGCTAACATTGAGAACCAGTCTATGACTAGGGATCAAGTATTGTACATTTAGAAAGTCCCCCGATAGACTGTGGTTGAGAGTAAGCACATTATCAAAGCTGGTACAGAGAATGAGGTCATGAGCATACAGTAGCGATGAGCAGGAGGAGGCATTTCTCATTATATTATTAAGGAAGATTGAGAAGAGGAGAGGTCCTAGGATGGATCCTTGTGGTACCCCAACATCAGTGACTGTTTTGTCAGAGGTTGCAGATTGAACTTTACAACCTGCATCCTGTTGGATAGGTAGCCATTAAACCAGATGCTGAGTTGATGTGCTGAGAAACCCAGGGATAGGAGGTCAGCTAGCAGGAGGAGGTGATCAACAAGATCAAACGCCTTCGAGAGATCTATAAAAATTGCACCTGTTAGAAGACCCTGACTCATAGCATGTAGTGTATCATTGGTTAGCTGTAGCGGGGCAGTTTGGGTGCTGTGACCCTTTCTAAAGTCATGTTGATTTGTGGACAGGAGGTTATACTTGGTGAGGTGCTCTGTTACCTGTGTTGTGACGAGCATCTCCAGGACTTTGTTTAAGACAGAAGCCTGATTTGCTTCTTGCTCTTTGTGTGCTGTTCCTTATAGAAATGAAAGTCTGCTTGGAGGGCCGAAGTTTTGAATTTTCTCCAGCATTTGTCCCTAGCTTTGAGTGATGCGAGTAAGTCCTTGTGCAACCATTTGGATTGCTTACTGCTTACCCGGCGAGTGCGAAGAGGGGTATGCTTATCCTGAAGTGATAAAAACTTGCTTAGGAAAAGGTTGAGGACAACATCAGTGTTATGGGCCCAGTAGATAGGGGACCAGTGAATCATAGCGACATAATTTAGAAAGTGAGCTTGGTTTAGATCTGCATAGTTCCTGAATGATATATAGCGTGGGGAGATATGAGGATTACTGAGTGACTCCATACACAGAAGACTGGGGAGTGATCACTTACTGTGTCTGGCAGAGTGCCCGCAGCCGCAACTCTATCTATGTAATTCATCCTGACCCAATCAATGAGGGTGCTAGAACCATTATTTTGTGACACTCTTGTTGGGTCAGTTATGACCTGTTGTAAATTGTAACTCTGCACCAGGAATTGAAGGATACCATGGGATTTACTCAACCAATTTATATTCATGTCCCTCAGGATGAGTAGTTAATTCTGCCCAGCTGTTGAGGCACTGTGGTTCAGTAAATCCTCCAGGCCAGATTGTTCACCTTTTGGAGGACTGTAAGTGCATATAATGTGAAGTTTCTTTGCCCCTAGGGTTAGGATGGTATGTAGTGACTCACATGTAGAAGTATAGTTATCAGTCTCTAGGGATAGGTTAAGGTGTTTTTTGAAATAGACCACCACCCCCCAGCGCATTTAGGAGGTGGCCTATCCCACCTTAGAAAGTTGTAATTAGGTAGTATGGCAACAGGTATCAGGCATCAAGGGCTTTAGCCATGTCTCTGATATACATAGGACATCAGGTTGGTAGCTGTCAACCCAAGCATCAAGTTTAGCATGGTTGTGGAGCAGACTTCTAACATTTAGGTGAACTATATGCAGACCCTTAGTGCCATAACCAGTGTTGCTTATGGATACTTGGCTGGGTATAGGACCCAGGTTTAGCTCAACGTCTCCAGTCAGCATAAAGGTTAATAATAATACCAGGTACCATACTTTATGAGGCACAAAAGGAGGGATTAGATAACCATGGAGACACCACCATTTTGTTACTGATGCTGCAGTGGAGTAGATAAGGAATCCTGGGAGGCGTGCTGGGGTAGCTTCAATGTACCTATCTGGCTGGATTATCATGTCTGAGTAAGTGAAGTCATCAGGGCCTATACTCCCTTGTAGATATAGGTTTGGTGAAACATCGATTGTTTGTATGCTCCAGGATAGTAGAACCAGGCTGAGAGTCAGCACTAACAGGGCTTGACTGGCCATCATTAGTTTAAAACAAAGAGAAAAAAGGTGTTAGAGCAAGGGTCCTGCACTCAGATTTACTTTTATAAGGCCAGCAATTTAGGTGTACAGGTGAACAGAAACTTTATAATGTTTGGCAACGTTTATCTTAGTATTATCTTTGGATTAAGCTCAGAGACATTAAAGTAGATCCACTTTATAGGGCCAGCAATGTTGGTATAGGAGCGAGCAGACACTATATAAATCTCAGCAACTTTGGTGTGGTTATCAATGCCCTCTAGTGGCAGAGTTGCATGACGTGCAGATGGAGAAATGGATTGATACGAGTAAATTCAGCACTGTACAGCCTTCTAGTGGCTAGAAGATATAATTTGCTAATGAGAAAAAAAGCACTAAAAAAAAAAAACAATAGTTTCCTGCTCTTAACAATTCAAAAA
Source organism: Neoceratodus forsteri (assembly GCA_016271365.2). Lineage (NCBI taxonomy): Eukaryota > Metazoa > Chordata > Ceratodontiformes > Ceratodontidae > Neoceratodus > Neoceratodus forsteri. Next base: position 66,747,985 of record CM057459.1, read on the forward strand.
TAGTTGTAGTTCCCTACACTAACAATTCAAATTCAGCAGTGGGTACATTAGGCACATTACAGATTCAGTTGCAGAGGTTAGGAAAACAAAAGAAACTTAGGCAGCAGAGAGATGAGCTCCAGGGGAAGGTGCCAGGAAGTTCAAATCCCCAAGAGCTGAAGCCAATGAGGGAGTGCCAGTGTACTTTATCAGCCTATAGTAGACTCAAATGCAGGCACCATCCACCAACTGAGTTCACAGCTAGCAAGCTGGACTGGAGCTGCTTTCCCAAAGTGTACCTGGATCCTAGCTCTTGAGGGCAGGCTGGGGAGCACCCTGCGGCTAGCTGTGTTCAGTGCCAGACTGCTAGCACAGAAGATGGAACCTCCCTCGGGGAATCCTGAAGGGAGAAGGAGAAAAGGGAGAAATCAGCTTATATGCACCAGCAGGACAAAAGCCTCAGAGTTTGGGAAGCGGGGGAAGTGAGGAGACAAAAGAATGCAGTGACAAGATGAGAAATTAAGGGTGCTTAGTTAGCCAAGGAGGGAGAGAATGGCTCTGGGAGTGGCTGGGATCAGTCACCAGAAGCGTCACCAGTATACAGAGGGAAGGCAAGCGGTGGGGGGATGCAGAAGGAGGAAACAGCGATTCAGCAGTTAGACAAAGCAATTTTTAACATCAAACAACTTTGTCAAACTTTGTTAATACTTAAATAGTTTAAGGCAGATAAAACACTCCAAAAATGCTATAGCTTACCACTCTTAACAATTCAGAAATGATTGTAGTTCCCTACACTAACAATTCAAATTCAGCAGTGGGTGCATTAGGCACATTACAGATTCAGCTCCAGAGGTTAGGAAAACAAAAGAACTTTAGGCAGTACTTCACTGCCATTCCTGTTATGCATCTCTCTAACTCCTGCACTACTAATGTCAATACCAGAAAGCAAACATTCGGCATTGACAAATGCTTGTTTCCTTATTACTGCAGACAGACAGTTGTATGAAAGAGTATTACTGTACCTTAGATTATCTGCTCTTTCCGATTGTCTACACATGACATCATAATCCCCTGTTTATGGCATCATAATTATCTCCACGACAACAGATTGTGATGTCATAAACAGAACTACGACGTGAAGTGTAGGCAAGCAGCCAGAATAGATAGGGCAGCAATCCTGTTTACATGCAAATGTCCTTAGTAATAAAATAGTAAGGGTGAGACTTAACAGAAAAATATTAAATATAAGCTGAATAGTGTCTAAATATTACATTTTTTTAAAGTTGCCACAACAGTGTCAGGAGATCTATAAGTCTAAACTCATGGTCTTCCTGATGCCCCCCCCCCCAACACTGCCTTTCTTCCATGTCCCCATCCATGCTAGTATGGATACTTTCCTCCTAGGAGTCAAGTAACAGGTATCTGTATTGTACAGGCACTCCTCCAGGGTGTTTGTTTTCTTCACTGCTCTGGTTCCACATACATCCTCTACCAACGGTTCTCCAGCCTACCCCTTGCCCAGTACTCCTTCTGTGGTAGAGGCAGCCACAGCCCTGGAGTCCACTGACCCCCTATCTCACTACTCCCACTCCCCCACCCCTAGGCCTGTCTGTCCCATTTCTGGCCTACTTACGCCTATCCTCTGGTCCCCTTGTGTCCAGTTTAGTCCCCTGATCCCTGTCCTCAATTCTCCCTTACAGATCAAACCAGTTCCATCCAAGTGCATGCATTTAAAACCTACTGATATATATAGATACTGATGGAAGATAAGGGCCTTTGGCCTACCTAGTCTGCCCAACTGTGCATGTCATTTTGCCTCTTCAAGCTTCTCTTGAACTGGGTTGTCCTCTTCCTTCAACTGTTAGGTTCCCCGATGCCTATCCCATGCATTCTTGAATCCTGTAATCATTTCAGTCCCCACCACCTCCTCTGGCAGGGCATTCCACTTGTCCACCACCCGTTCCATGAATAAATACTTCCCCACATTACCTCTGAACCTTCCTTCCTTCAATTTCATCCCATGACCCCTAGTCCTGGAACATTACTTCCTCTGAAAAATAGTGTTCTCCTGCACCTTGTTCCTCCCCGTGAGATACTTGTATGTCTTCATCATATCACCCTCTCCCTCCTCTCCTCCAGGGAGTACATATGCAAGTCCTTCAGCTGATATGTTGTTCCAGGGTTTTTGTGCCCCACGTGCAATATTCTGCACTTTGTTTGTGTTATATCTCAACTGTCACACCCTTGACCACTCCTCAAGCTTCTGTAGGTCTCTCCTCATTCTATCCACTACATTTGGCATATCCACTCTATTACAGAGTTTTGTGTCATCAGCAAACAGGGAAATGCACCTTTCTATGTTATCCATAGTGTCACTAATAAAGTTGTTAAAGAGGACCGAACCCAGCACTAATATCTGTGGCACTCCACTGGTCACCCTTCCCAGTGCAGAGTGACACCCATTTGACACCACCCCCTGTGTCCTGCTATCCAGCCAATTCCCCACCCACCGCACTTCTATCCTACCCACACCCATATTGCCCAGCTTGTTTAAAAGCCTCCTATGGGACACAGTGTCAAAAGCCTTACTGAAGTCGAGATAGGCCATGTCCACTGCCCCCCCCCGATCCACCTCCCTTGCCATCCAGTTGAAAAATTCAATGAGGTTGGTCTGACACAACCTCCCCCCAGTAAAATCATGCTGCTTTGGGTCCTATAGATCATTGGCCACAAGGTGTTCCACTAATCTCTCCTTCAGTAGTGCTTCCATAATCTTCCCCACTACTGAGGTGAGGCAGACCAGTCTGTAGTCTCCCCGCTTCCTGTCTGTTCCTGTTCTTGTATAAGGAGAATACATCAGTTGTTCTCCAGTCTTTGGGCACCTCACTTGTTTCCAGTGATCAGCTAAACAGGGTCACCAAAGGTTCAGCCACCATTTTTCTGAGCTCCCTCAGCACCTTGGGGTGCACTCCATTCGGGCCCATAGCTTTATCAACTCTTATTCCTTCCAGTTCCTTTAGGACCCTTTCCCATGAAAAGAAAGTTGTATCCATTTCTGTACCCCCAACCCCCTTTGTACTCCCTTCCGGCCTGTTAACTGTCCCTTCTACTATAAAGACTGAGCAGAAATATCTATTCATTATGTCTGCTTTACTGTTGTCATCCTCAACATTACTCTCTCCCTCACCCTTCAGCCTCACTACCCCTTCCTTTTTTCACTTACATACCTGTAAAAGGTTTTGTCCCCTCTAATCACTGTTTTTGCAATGCACTCCTCTGTCTGAGCTTTGGCTTCCCTTACTGCCCTCCCTGCTTCCTTTTGTTTCTCCTGGTACCTCCCCCTATCCCCTCAACCAGTCTCTACAGGCATAGCCAGGTAGGGAATGGTTAAATTCTAGTTCCAGTACTGTCCCTTCTAGCTTACTCTGTCACCTGTGCTTTTCCTCCACACACCCTCTCTCTAGTATTTACTACCTCCAATAGTTCATTCATTTATTTATTTAGCTTTTGTTGACTGGGTGGGGTATACTAGGCAGACATTTGCCTATTTTCAGGTACTACCCGGGAGATGTAAGATACAATACAATACATTACAATACAATACCATATACTACAATACCATACGATGCCATGTATACAGAAAAAAGACAAGGAAGCATTTCAAGTAAAAGAAAGAATGATGCAGTTCACTAGTGCCATTTTAACCAAAGCATAGTAGTAGGGGGCAGGATATAAAAGAACAATAAACGTCAATACGTATTACATAGTGAGGCAAACAATGGTAGCATTTCTCAGGTTCCCTTATATTCCCAGCTACCTGGTCCTTGTTGGTTAGCGTCCCCTGCTCACTTGCAATCAGCCCTGTAGATTTCCTTGCAGACACCATCCTCTTGCTCAGAGGTCCCCGCTGTTGAAGATTAGCATGTGCTGGGGCTCGCATACTCTGAAATTGCTTTGTCTACCCCAGAAATAAGTACTAACAGCAAGCAGCCTTTTTGCTGTTTACAAATCATGTGCTCCAAGACACACACACACACACACTCCCTGTTTTAAACTATTCCCTGCTCTGTTCCCTGCCCCTCCCCAGACAACAAACAAACTCCAGCAAACTGTTAAGTACAACATCTGAACTTAGAAAATAGATGCAAAATACAGGTTACTTACATAATTGTTGCAGGCAGCAGAGGTCAATCTACAGGTTTCTGCCACAGCAGCTCCCAAAAAGAACAATGTTCAGGACATTTTTTGGCTTATTTTATCTTTACCGTTGTTGTTTTTTTGTTTGTTTGTTTGTTTTATAAATTCTTGTGAGCGTTTTTGATTTACACAGTATGGTAATCAAAATGATACTATTTTTTTAAAAGTAGCCAGTTGTTGCCTTTTACTTCTGAATTTCTTTTCTTTTTGTTTCCTTATACTAATGAGGTCTGTTACCTGGTAGTGTTACGTGTGATACACAGAAAAGCCCTCCATGGAAGCTGGCATTTAGTGCCTTTCCCCTTCATACCATACAAGTATTGTGACCTCCCTTACTGAGACATCATTACTGCTGATCAGACAGGCAGAAGGTGAGTTGCTCTTCTCAGTCACTTCTGATGTCACAATCAGCAAGATCACAATGGTAATGAGACATAAAGGAGAACAGAACTAAATATGTCCAAGTATGTCATTGGTCAGGTAGAGTGGTGTTCTACAGTACTCACCACACCTTATACTGCCAGGCAGAAAACTGTATAATTAGCAAAATGTAAAAGAAAAAGTACTTCATATGCAAAAAGTCATAGTTGACTATTTTTAGAAGTAATTATTAATTTCAGGCAGTGTACTAGCTTTTTAAGCTAATAACATAAGACAACTGTACACCTGATAGGGCTATAATTACCATCTAAGGTCTGAAACACTGTCAACAAAAAAGCAGCACTGTCCACCAAAGTAGTCAAAGATGCAAATACTTGAAGTACACAGTGCAGTAGTAAATAAAGGGATTAAGCTACTTACAATTGTGAGCAACATTTGCCAGCAAGGACACCAAACCAATGGCTCAGAAAAAAATGGCCTGATCAGTTTTGAGCCTGCAAGCTTCATCAGATGATGTAGTGCACGGGAGTTAAACTGGTCAGGCCATTTTTACGGCTGCATGGGCAGAGCTCCGCAGATGTTATGCCATCACTGTAGGAAAACGGGGTCAGCTCCAAAACATGAGCCTGTGTTCTCCTACAGTGCTGTGGCAACATCATGACAGTGCTTACTTTATAGCAGCTGTCCTCCATGATGGAGCTCTCCTCCGCAGAATGATCTCCCCCTCCCCACAGCGCACTACTTCATAGGCGCACTTCTGCATTCACTGTGCATGCGTGAGTATCGCGCATGTGCAGTGTCACCACTGCCACCATCTTGTGAAGGGCAACTGTCACTGCTCGGCACGGCTCCATGACCGGCTCCAATGTCACCGCCGGTGCTTCAGCGCTCTACGAGCCATGCTGCCACCACTCTGATACCTGGATCGGTAAGAGCTTGGCACAGACTTATTGGCTCTGACTAGAGTTTGTTTTTTCTGAGCTATAGTTCTGATGTCCTCACTGGCAACTTTGCACACAATTGTAAGTGGCTTAATTACTTTATTTACTGTGGCAGTGTGTACTTAAAGTATTTGCATCTTTGGCTAGTTTGGTGGACGGTGCTGCTCTTTTGTTGAAGTTGTGCACAAGCATTAAGTAAAGCATGCCAGGTTGTGGAGCAGCTGTTTTTTCATATTCTGTACATGCTGTGCCTCTTAAAACATTTTAACTCAATTAAATTGTTTTAGGAGGGTTGCATCCAGATTGAAGCACTATACAAACTGTGCTATAATCCGTATTCTAAAACTGTGCTCAAACAATGCCTGGAGCTAGGTTTGAGCATGGTTTTAGAGCAGTATGGTTCCTTTAATTTGTGTTAACAGTAGTGTGGAAATGCACCATGCTGCAGTGGTATGAGGCAACCCACCCTTAAACAAAAAACCCTTTGTTTACCCTGTAGGAATTAAAAACAAATACAACTCTCACATGAATGAGCTCCCAATGAGCTTCCAAATCCAAGAACATATTTTTAGCACAATACATTGATGCTTCTGATCGTGAGTATTCCAACATGTATTGTGATACCTACAACATTTTATATTGGTGTCACAATCATGCCTGGGAACTTGCTTGGGCAAGCATGGTGTCAGAGTGCAGTGTGGATGCTCCAATGGCCATGCTAGGAACTGGATTCCAAAATATTTCTTAAAATGCTTTTGGAATCCTTTACAAGGTGTATAGGGCATAAGGGTACATTAATAAGGCTACAACATGTCTGGGCAAAAATAGTAGCAATATGTTTATTTTTCAACAGGAAATACACAATTAGGGCTATAAGCCGTATTAACAAGGTGGTCCTGCATGATTACATCAGTTGCATATTACATTAAAATTTGGTAAGGTCAAGAGGCTACTATTGTATGTAGATCAAACACAACCACACAACCCAGTAAGAGCAAAATGTTGTTACGCAGTTTAAACAACCGAATGAGAAGGGACAAACAACACCCCCCACCCACACTCCAGGCACTGACAGAATTACTATGTATAAGAATTAAACCAATAAGGGTCAGAAATTCTCCGTCACCCTTTAGCCTCACTATCCCTCCCTTTACCTTCCTTTTTTCACTTACACGCCTGTAAAAGGTTTTGTCCCCTCTAACCACTGTTTTTGCAATGCGCTCCTCTGTCTGAGCTTTGGCTTCCCTTACTGCCCTCCATGCTTCCCTTTGCTTCTCCTGGTACCTCCCTCTATCCCTCAACCAGTCTCTACAGGCATAGCCAGATAGGGAATAGTTAAATTCTAGTTCCAGTACTGTCCCTTTTCATCTTTTTGGACAGTTCTTTTATTTCTTCTCTATCTTCTTCATTCTTACACTTGGTCTTTCTTCTTTTCATCTTTGTGTTCTTCAAAGAAGATTGTTTCATGAAGTTTATATGCTTTGCTTATAGTTTAATTTTATAAATATTGTTTAATCTACCTTAGCCTTAAAATTATAAATAGTACCATGTTTTTCATTCTATTAAGAAGTAGGTGCTAAAGTGCACTTTCCCAAAAAAGCTACAGCACTCACTTTTTATCCTTTCTTTGCCCCAACCCCACAACTACTGATTTCTGCAGAACACATTGTGCGTAACAATGTGGACCCAAGGAAAAGTTTGCCATCTTATCACATAGTAGTCATGCATTAAGAAAAAGTAATTACATTCTCCTCGATGCCCTAAAATTCATTGCACAATATAGTAAATCAGCAATTAGCAGAGTAATCCCTATGAGTTGGAACAACTTTCAAAAATCACTCAAATTAACCAGTGTAGTCAGCCCTGGTACTTTTTAAATGGTTCTATGTGATAATGGGCGATTCAAAAGAATGAGCCAAAAAACAGCAATGGCATTTCAGCGAGGACACAAAGGGCGAGGGTACACGTCAGCGATCACAGAAATGGCGAGAAATGTTTTTCTGCGGAGGACTTCTTTTCCCACCCCACCCCCACTTAAATAACCAACTCCGAGGTTGTAGCTACCTGGAGAGGGAGAAAAGCATTTGTCACAACTTGTTTAACTCTCAAAAGTTAGTCTCAGAAACAATGGTTTTAGTCCAATTAAAGGTATTCTCGTGCAAAGCAGTGTCATTATTTGTATTATGGTCTTCAAGTGGTACAGTTCACTGATGATAAGGATCTGCCATGCTACAATAACAGTTCTAACTGACCAACCTTAGTTATAAAGTGTAGAGTTCCTTGGTGATCTTCCATGCTGTATCCACAGCATTTACCAGCTGAATTACTGTAGGTAGCAATTCTACCTGACACATGCTGCATCTGTACCTACACCTGCAAATGACTGACCCACTGAGATGATGTTGCTGGCTAGATGCAACAATGGAACAGTCCAAATCAGAGCTCTGGTTTCAATTTACAGTGCCACTCTCTGTATATCTGTGTAACTTGAAGACATATAGAATAATGGATAGGGAACTGTGCACAACAAGGCTGTGTTCCCATCGAGGGTTTTGATGACATCATAGACGTCAAGAGCGAAGCTCAAGAGGTCCCTATGATGTCATCAAACACCCAAGATGGAAACATGGCCTTGACGAGCACAGTTCCCTATCTGTTATTTTGTATAGTATATGGTTCTCCACAAACTGTGCCACATTAATTTCACAAGGATTTGTTAGTTTCTGTACCTTGTCCAGACACTGCCATTTTCTCCAGGTCCTTGCTGCAGTTCTGCTCCGCTGCCGACCCCGAAGGTACCATTGCTCACTGTCGTCCGGCTTAGCTTTGTACGGAGGGACCACTTATTTATTTAAAAAAAAAAATGATGACAAACTGATAGTTTGGAAACAGGGTGCCGACTATGGCAGTCCATGTCCAAACTATCTGAAAAGCTCGTGCTCAATAGCTCACTTACCAGCGCCGCCATGCTGTACAGTATTTTTTGGAAAGCGAATGTTTCAGCCAATCAGGAAGCAGTTGAAGGTTAAGAAGATGTTGTACTATCGTTGTGACGTCAGAACGATAGTACAACAACTTTTTTGGCCTTTGAACTGTCCTACAACAGGATTTGGAAAACCATCATTTTCCATCCACAATAAACCCTAACCATATACTATATAGAGGATATTGGATGGGTATTGATTATTAACTGATGCCCACCCATTAGCTTTTATAGTGTGTGGGCACCAGTTACACAAAATGAGTCCTTACATTTTGTTTTTTTTCCATTTACACCACTCTTCTTTCCTGCAGGTCTCCCCTCCGTGGGTCATTTGTCTGAATGCGGCAGTCCCTGAGGCACGCATGCGCAGAGATGTTCTCTTTTGTTATACTATCGTTGAGACATACTCAAGAGGGTATAACAACCTCTTGACAACACTATAGTATAACAATGATAGGAATTCATTGAATTCCATCGTTAACAGCCCTCTACCATACATTATATCAGCATAATGACTGCCTGTGCCTGTCTCTTCCTGTCCACCATTTTCTGTTCTCTCAGTACATACTATGATGGTAAAAAAATTGTTTCTGCTATATCAGATCTACATTAATTGATGATAACATTTTCTTCAGTCACTGACACTTGCCCTTGCTATGTTAAGTATTTTGTGTAGTTAGCAGTATTCTTGCAGCTGTAGAGGTGGCACAGAGAACAGAAAAATAAGTACCACGACCTTTGATTCATGAATAAGGCAGATCTGATAGGAGAAAGAGCAAGACTGAGAGGCAAGAGACAGGGGGCATCAGGATGCCATATAGTATTTCTAGTTATACACGTACATGATGTGTTTTCACACAGAAACCCTAAAAGAACTGAATTTTATGAGTCCATACAGTACATGTTCCTGAAATAATAGAGTGTGACAGACACAGGTTTGTCAGTCTGATGTGTAAACAACATTGTTATCCCAGGAACATATTTATTGAGGCTACATCAAAAACACACTGCTTGTATGAATTAATAGAATGTTGATTTATTTTATATCCATTAAACAACCCTGTGTTATATAGCCAGAATAGAATGCAGAGCTTTGAAGACAGATAACTGACATCTGTGATACAGACAAGGTAATTTCTCACAGACATTCACTCATACCATTTCAGTTCAGCACTGAACCCCAAGTGATCAACTGTTTATGAGAACAGAATGATTTTCAGCTGATCTCTCTAAACACAAACCAGATGGGTTAGTAGTAAACTTTGAGTGAAAACAATTAGCTCTACAGTCTGCTCTAACTATGAACTGCAACAGCTTATTCAGTCAATCAGGGGCTTAATTGGTGAAGCAGCAGGCTGGACAGATATGATGTCATTGCTCACTGACAGGGACAGTAACATCTTCACTGTTTCTTCACTGTTTTCAGTTACTGCAGAGCATATTAACAGATGTTGACTTAAGGAAAACCATAAAACCAAACAGCTCAATATTTTCAGGAAACGCTAATCATGGCACAGGGATGTGAATTCAGGGGAATTCAAGCTTTTTGTGAAATATGTGCATTTGATCTTTAACTTCTCTCTCTAGCTAAATCTAATTGTACCCTGACTACTAGTTATTTATCATCTATATAGTTACATGCCTGTGTTGCTCTGTTGTTCCCCTCCCACTTACACTAATTGCCAATTGTTAATTGCCTACTGCTTTATTCACTGTTTGTAACAGATGTCTCATGTACTTTGAATGTATTGCTGTACAACCATTCTGTTCCCCTTCCCCCCAGGTCACACCGGGAGATGAGCAACTTGTTGCTCAGTGTGCTTTCCTGGTGAAACATTTCAATAAATAAATAAAAATGTAATCACTGGTGCAGCAGTAAATGAACAAGATGCATACTCCTTAGTGCCTCTCAGTTACCAGGTGTACCATACACCACATCAGTGACAGATCCCATCAGTGTCCCACTCAAATACAGCAATGCTGCAACCCCCTACTACATAATCCCTTATGTTTTGGGACATCAGTCAGTGAGTCCAATCATGATGCACCTGGAGTTCAGTCTCAGACTATGTGACTCTCAGCACTGGGTTGGTGTGTGACTGTTTCTATCTAGTGACCAATCAACTCACCTTGGCTATTTCTTAACATGCGTGACTTCTCTCATGGTGAGAAGACAGTGGGGCAGCCAATAGGCAGCAGACATTGCCTGCATGGCTGCCAAGATCCCCATGTGAACAGTTTGTTCACCTTGCTGCCGGCAGATAGTGGTAATACCATTGGCAGATGACTAACCATATCTAGCCAATCCAAAGGTGAGTGACCAAATGATGGTAGAAGAGATTTACAAAAAAACAGCATGACTCAGTGTAGCGTGGCTACGGCAATTCCATTTCTTGTGTCACAAAATGGCCGATCTTTTTGATTGTTGGACCGTGGACATAATTTTTGGGGCAGGGTACATGCTCCCATGTCTCTGGGCATGATGACACTGCCATAAAGATTCAGAAAAAGAAACATTTTGCACTGACCGCTTACACCTTATCGACCTGAAGAATCATGTAAAGATCAAGAAAGATGCTGTTCCCATCCTTGTGTACCAGTGACTAAGGGACAGTAAAGAAGCATTAATGTACCCTGTTACAGTAAATGTGTCTGAATGTATTTGGGACTGAACTAACTATTGCCCCAGGGTAACACATTTGTCCACAGCAAGGCCCATAGTCAGGGCCAAGAAGAGGAGGAGGAGGAGAGTATGGAGGCCAACAGCAACTGAGAGGACAGCAGAACTGTGTGAAGAACTGATGAAAGGAAAACTTTCAGTGAATCCTGCTGCTGTGGACCACAGAACCAACAAATACTGCACTCACTGGTTTTGCCCAATTAAGTGTGACAGGTCCAGAGCTGGGTGGTAAAGTGCAGTTCAGGCTAAGTAACAGTCCCCTGCTCTGAATGAAAAGTGACACTGCGTACCCCTCCCCTGGGTCACAAGTGTATGCAAGGCACATGGTTACTAATGTCACTGCTATATAATTAGCTTTTTATTTCTTTACTTACAATCATCTGAGAGCACCCATCACATTTCTAAATAGAGGTAAGTATATGTTTTCTAGTTTGTTGCTCTTTTTAATATCATACCAGCAGCATTTGTGCTTCCCATAACCTCCACTTGCATACTGTGTGACTCTGAGCAAGGCACTTAAAACTCCCCAGTGCTACCGGGCTGCCCTTGAAAAAAAGGCACTTGTGCCTAGTGGGCCTTACCCTGTTACTAATGAATAATAATATTCACAAAGCTCTGCCTGGAATTTATTGGGGCAATAGATGTCTGTGCCATGCATGCAGCCAAGCACTATTTAATGTGCAGCTGCAAGTGTCCTCCCAATGCTTGTTTTCATGGCTGCCTATCAGAAGCACATCCTCCCTCCCATTAACTTTTGCTTTCCTGCCTGACATTTGGCTGAGCCATTCTCACAGAGCAGCCTGCCATGACCTCCTGTGCTTAGCCTCAAGGCAGAACCTGCCCCCTGGCTCTATTTCTTGCTTTCCACTCCAGCTTCAGCTCATGCTCTTGTACTCCCTTCATTGCTGGTCTGGCCATTCCTTGTTGTGCTCACTCCTTAGGGGCCTTGCGCTCATTTACTCTATTTCTGCAGTGTCTCTCTCTCACCTCTGGCTCCCTGCAACTTCTGAACTCTCAGCTGGATTCTCCACTCTTGCTACTCTGCAGTATTGTCCTGCTGTAGACCTGCTGCCACTTACAGTGGCTCTTCTTCCTATCCATCACTTATAGTGGCTGTCTCTCCTCCCTCCTAGACAACCATGGCGGCCCTCTTTCTCTTTGCCACCCATGGCCACATGCCGCAGACATCTTTCTCCCCTGCACTTGCCATGCACAGCAGCATTGTCCTCTGTATGTGCTTCTCAGTGTTCTGTCCACCCACTGTTTTTTCCTGTTGTTTTGTATGGCTCTGCGGCATGTCAAACCCTGCTCTCCATTTTCTGGTCTCCTGCATGCTACTGTCATGTGGGCCTATTTGCTACTACTATGTTGCCCTATTTGCTCTTGCTGTTTCTTCTTGTTAGCAGGGGTTTCTTCTTCCTCCAGCTGCTGCCTCTGGGTGGCTCCTGGGCCTCTGGGTGCTGTGCCCATGTTCCACCCTTCTGCTTTTTGGTGCTTCATGCTTTTTTAACTGGGATCAGTTTTCCCAGGCAGTTGCCCTGCTTATCTGCTCCAGCATTCCCATCTATAGAGGATGTTGTCCTATGGATTATTTATTCAGACATTCTGCCATTTTCTTAATATCAGTCCTTCAGTCAAGTTAGTCCATGCATTCAAACAATTGCTGAACTGCTTACCTCCCTACAAGAGATTTAAAGGACTTCGCCCCTCAAGAGCTTAGCTCCAGTTTCTGTGTATGGGCTTTCTTCTCTTAGGAGAGACATTAGGCAGCTATGTCTGCCCTTAAGGGCAGCACATTTGCCCATTTTTGTCTTTGTACTTCTATATTTTTTCCTTTTATAAGCACATGCACCACTCCTCCCAAGTTAGCTTAGGGCCTACATTGAACAGGGCATATAGCTAAAGCCTAGCTTTAAAGCCTAGCAGTAGTCAGAGTGCTAGTTCATTCCGTAGTCTTTAGAACTAACTCCAGTTGCCCTGTGGCCTGAGTTGTAGCCACATTTGTCCTGTAGTCCACGTACAGCCTTTTAGGGGTGAGGAGGCCCCTTCAGTCATCACAACCAGAACTTACTGTTTGGCCACTGGATTTCCACCTCCCCTGTCAGTGACTATGCATGGTCTTTACCTGGTCTCCTCCCTGAACTGGACCATCTCTCTCAGTCATTCAATCAGAAGTGGGGCTCTCATGCCCACAGGTTCCTCCATCACACAGCTGCAACTCTGCTACACCCATCTAGATGTAGGCCTCCTTGTGGGAATATGATTGGGTTTCCACACTACAGCACTGACAAATCTCCTGAAGGGGCTTCTGTGTTTTCTAAATCAGTGAGAGCTACAGTAGTCCTTCACATCTCAAAGGGTGGGGTCCTCAGCAACTGGGGTCAACTTTAGTCATACAGTTGCAACTCTGTGACACCGTTGAGGCTTGTCATCCTGTTAATGAGATGGAATGAGAGTTCTATAGCTTCCTCAAAATTCTGATATCAATCATGCTCCTTCTAGCCCCGTTCAAATCCAAATTATTGTACAAGCAGTATTCAGGCTGCCAATTTACTTCATATTCTCTTTTCATCCTTCATACACCAAATTAATACAGTTAAATAACTTCAGAATGCAATGTTAACCAGCCTGTAAAAATAATGGTTACTAAGTGGTTTAATTTCCACATGAAATTTTCACTAAGGGTCATACCTCTCAACTGCTATGAATCTAGCATAGCACCATGATTTTTGCACTGAAATTTACCCTTGCTCCACAAAGGTTTACTGATGTTCCTAATAATGACTAATGATAGAAACATTCCTTAACACGATACATATATTCTTTGCAAAAAACTTAATTAATGCAACAGTTAGGGTTGTTACTACAGTGACAAAAGGAAGGAAATTCAACGTTAGGGTTTTCAACCCTAACTCCAAATTTTGCCCCCCAGCACCGCACATACACACACACACACACACACACACACACACACACACACAGACACAGAGACACACACGCACACACACACACACACACACACAATACACATACAACTGGGGGGATGGTACAAGGCAAGACAACCAATCATAAACAGACACCATAAGGCAACAGAAATAACATACAACTTCATAAACACACCACAACAGGCATCCATCATCATGTTTCACCAACTGTATCACTTGCACTGCCATCCCAGAGTTTTGGGTGCGTACACCCACATCTTGTACAAGCATGTGAGATGGTCACTGCATGAACTGTGTATGTCATTGTGGGCAGTGGTGACATGAACAGACACGTGCTTCAACAGATTAATAACCAAGATGCCTATGTGGTTATGACCGGATAACATGAGACGGCATTTACACCACCCTTGCATGCCTCTGTTTATAAGACAAAAGTGAAACAGTATTTTGTTATGGCGGTGTAACAGCAGCTGGCATTAACACATAGTAAATGGTGCTGGAAATGCTCTCTGATATTATTCAGCCATGACTACTGAAGTGCAAGCATGGCGCATAAGGCTACTTTATTATGTTGGGGTAACATCAGGAGGCATTAACACAGACCAAAGGGTGGTGTAAATACTGTGTCATGTTATCCGCTCATAACCACATACTCGCCCTTGTTATCAATGTGTTGAAACACTTGTCTGTTCATGTCTACCACTGCCCACAACAGCACACACATATGAAATATTCACCTGTTGATCACATCACTGCAGGCTTCTGTTCATAGAAGGAAAGTGAAACAGTCTTTAGTTATGGTAAGGTTACATCAGGAGGCATTAACACAGAGTAAACGGTGCTGGAAATGCTGTTTGATATTATCCAGTCCTAACTACAGTACATGTGTTGGAGCATGGCACCCAAGACTATTTCATTATGTCAGGGTAACATCAGGAGACATTAACACACACTAAAGGGTGGTGTGAAAGCTGTGGCATGGTATTTCTTCATACCACATATTCATCTTGGTTGTTATTCTCAGAAAGCAGTTGTTTGTTCATGTTTATCACTGGCCACAACACCACAGACATATGCAGTATTCAAGTGCTTATCATGTCACTGCGTGCATCTGTTCATAATAGCAAAGTGACACAGTATTTGGTTATAGCAGGGTAATATCAGGAGGCATTAACACACACTAAAGGGTAGTGTAAATGCTGTCTCATGTTATCTGGTCATAACCACATAGGCATCTTGGTTGTTAATCTGTTGAAACATGTGTCTGTTCATGTCAACCACTGCCCACAACGGCATACATAGTTCATGCAGTGACATCTCACATGCTTGTACAAGATGTGGGTGTATACACCCAAGGCACTGGGATGGCAGCACAAGTGATACAGCTGGTGAAACATGATGATGGATGCCTGTTGTGGTATGTTTATGAAGTTGTATGTTACTTCTGTTGCCTTATGGTATCTGTTTGTGATTGGTTGTCTTGCCTTGTACCATCCCCCCAGTTGTATGTGTGTTCTGTGTGTGTGTGTGTGTGTGTGTGTGTGTGTGTGTGTGTATGTCTGTGTGTATGTGGGGTGCTGTGGGGCAAAAGAAAAACTTACTCACCTTAGTAATTGTGTTTCTTCTAATGGAGTTTTGCTGTATTCTGACAATATTCTGACAATATGCAGTTAGCCCCAGCACTTGAACTGCCCCGGAGAGGAAAGGGTTAACTCTATGCACAGCCATAGAATGTTGAGCTTGAGCTTGGTTTTCAAACCTCTGTCTGTGGTACTGCTGAGTGTAACCATCAGATTCTTATGAGCAACTAACTAACTACACTTTAGTGTGGAAATTGTAAAAATGTAAGCCAAAAGGCAAAAACTTGGGTCCATAACACTCAAGCCGAGAACCCACGAAAAACAGGCAGTGAACAACATATGCTGAGTAACAACAAAACATAACAAAAATTACCCCCCCAGAAGAGGAGGGGTACAAGGGTACACCCCTGAGGTGCAACACTGTACCTGCCAACCCACATCCCAAAAACTAGGTTCTGAGAGGGGAGGCAGTGTGGGAGGTCAGAATACAGCAAGACTCCATTAGAAGAAACACAGTTACTAAGGTGAGTAATTTTTTCTTCAAACAACATGAAGTCTTGCTGTATTCTGACAATATGCAGACTACCAAGTAGTTCCTCCATGGAGGAGGGCTACAGAACCTACTTTGGGAATAGGCTCTGCAGTACTGCTGTACCAAACCTAGCATCACTCCTAGCCTGGGTGTCCAGAGAGTAATGTTTGGTGAATGTATGGACTGTTTTCCAGATGGCTGCTTTACAGATCTCTAACAAGGGTATACCTCTGGCAGTGGCCAGAGAAGCAGCTATACCCCCAGTCAAGTGGGCCCTCAGGCCTGAGAGGGGTGTTTTGCCTAGCTTGGCATAGCAGAACTGTAGACAAGAGATGATCCCCCTGGCAATAGTTCTTTTAGTAGCAGGCTTACCTTTGCCCACCTCACCATAAGTGAGAAACAATTGAAGACAGTCAGCCCTGTGAGCCTTAGTATGCTGTATGTAGTAGCTAAGTGCCCTTTTAACATCCAAACTGCATAATCTTTCTCCTGAAGAAGAATGATCAGTGAAGAACACTGGAAGAGACATAGACTGGTTCAGATGAAAATTTGACACCACTTTGGGTAAGAACCTCCTATTGGTTCTTAGGACCACCTTATCCCTATGGAAGGAAATAAAGTCAGGTTCAACTGACAGGGCCTGTAATTCACTGATTTTAATGGCAGAAGTGATAGCTACGAAAAACACAGTCTTCCAGGTCAAGTAGTTAAGCTCGGCCGGAGCTAAGGGTTCAAAGGATGGCTGCATAAGCTGAGCAATGCAGATATTGAAATCCCAAGCCAGGGTAGACCTTCTAAAAGGAGGGTTGATATGAACCAGACCTTTAAAGAACTTACTGAAAACAGGATGGGAGGCCAGAGAAGAGCCCTTGCCTGCTGACAGGAATGCAGACACAGCCGCCAAGTGAACTTTCAAAGCTGTTGGCCTAAGGCCCAGACCATTAAGGTGAACCAGGTAATCTAAAACTGTAGCAATGCCAGCAGCATCTGGTAGAATATCCTTGTGAGAACACCATATGCTGAATCTTTTCCATTTGGAATGATAAGTTTTTCTGGTGGAAGGCTTTCTGGAAACCTTAAGAATGTCCAGAACTCCATGAGAAAGATGCAAGCCTGCATACTCTAACTCTTCAAGCGCCAGGCCTTGAGTCTGAGAGACTGGAGATTGGGGTACCAGATTCTTCCCCAAAAGGAGATTAGTAGATTGTGTCTCTTGGGAAGAGATAGGGGGAGTGTCACTGCTAGGGACAGCAATAGAGGGTACCAAGGCTGCCTGGCCCAATCTGGAGCCACCAGAATCTCTGTACAGGGTTGTGACCTGATCTTGACAAGGACTCTGAACACCAGGGGAAAGGGAGGAAAGGCATAAAGGAACTTGCCCTTCCAATCCAAAATGAAAGCATCCAGGGGGACAGTTCCTAGGACTGGAGGTCTGCAGCAGAACAGGGGAAGTTGGTGATTGTCTGGGGCTGCAAAGAGATCTATCTCTGGAGTGCTCCACCTGGTGAAAATTACTTTCAGGATTAGAGGATCCAGGGACCATTCATGGTGGCCCTGGGAGATTCTGCTCAGAGCATCTGCTAGCACGTTGTTCATCCCTGAAAGGTGAACTGCTGTTAAGGAAGTTCAAAGGGAATAAGCCAGAGACCACACCTTCATGGCCTCTGTGCATGAGACCATGGACCGAGTACCCTTTTGCTTGTTGATGTACCACATGGTGGTGGTGTTGTCTGTCCTGACCAGAACCACCTTGTCCCTTACTGAGTCCGAGAAAGCTTGAAGGGCTAGAAATACTGCCCTGAGTTCCAGAAGATTGATGTGATGGAGAGACTCTTGAGGTGACCAAACACCCTGAGTCGTGAGGTCTCCCAAATGGGCTCCCCAGCCCAGAAGAGAAGCATCCGTGGTTAGGACCACTGAAGGGGCTTGAGAGAGAAATGGGACACCTTGTCTGAGATTGTCTTGATCCAGCCACCACTGGAGAGCTTGGACCAGAGTCTGAGTCACTGGAATCAATTTGGTGAGAGAATCTTTTTTCTGAGACCAAAAAGACCTCAGGTTGAACTGAATGACCCTCATCTGGAACCTGGCTCCTTGTACCACTGCAGTAGAAGCTGCCATGTGGCCCAGGAGCTGAAGAAAATGTCTTGCTGGACGAGAGACCAGAGGATGAAAAGAGGAAGAAAGATCTATAAGGGCCTTCACCCTTGCTAATGGGAGGAAGGCCTTTGCTTAAATAGCATCTGGCTCTATCCCTATGAAAGCCAGGAGCTGCACTGGTTTGAGAACTGACTGGCAGATTGAGAAGGAACCCCAAAGAACTGAACAAGTTCTGAGTGACCTGAAGAGCTGACTTGACCTGGTCGGAGGACTGACCTACAATGAGCCAGTCATCCAGGTAAGGGAAGAGAGAGATACCCTTCCATCTGAAGAAGGCCATTACTACTGCAAGGCACTTTGTAAACACCCTTGGACCTGATGTTAGGCTGAAGGGCATGGCTCTGAACTGATAATGGCCTGAAGGCAACTCAAACCTGAACTTTCTGTGGGAGCACCTGATAGGAATGTGGAAATAGGCATCCTTAAGGTCCAGGGATGCTAACCAATCCCTGGCCTTAGAGAGGGAAGAATTACTCCCAGAGTCACCATTTTGAATTTTGGTTTCTTTATGTGTTTGTTCAAATACCTTAAGTCTAGGATGGGTCACCAATCCCCTGTCTTTTTTGGAGTAAGGAAATATCTGGAGTACAGACCTTTGGCCCTGTGTAGAGTAGAAACTCTCTCTACGGCCCTGAGAGCCAGAAGAGAGGAAACCTCTGTTTCTAGAGCAGTGATTTTGGAGATGTTTGCAGGTGGAAAAGATCTGACCCTCATTTTTGGAAACTTTTTGAAACTGAGGGCCAGTCCCTGGCTTACTACCTCCAGGACCCACTTGTTTGTGGTAACAGACTTCCAGGCCTGGAAGTAGTAAGCCAGCCTGCCTCCTACTGGAAGTGGGGAGTTGACCCGTGCTGACACATCAGGGTGTTTGTTAGGCAGAAGCCTTGGACTGGGAAGAAGATGCAGCCCTGCTCATCCCCCTCCTGCCTCTCCCTCGAAAGAACCCCCTCTGTGGGAAGGGAGAGGAGGCTGGGGCTTGGTAGAAAGGCATATGAAAAGGCCTGCCCCTGCCCCTAGACTGCTGCTTCTGAGGAGTGGCTTGCCTTTCTTTGGCCTAAGCACTCCTGTAGGTCATCCTATACTCATCCATTTTCTTCATGTAAGCCTCTGTCTGCTCCCCAAACAGAGAGCTACCCACTACAGGGAAATCCATGGCCTTAGCCTCGGTATCCTGAGAAAGGCTAGTGTACTGTTTGAGGAAGTAGTGCAAAGTTGGCAGAAAGCATATTACTGAAAGTGAATGCTATGTAGGCACCAGTGAGACACATCAGCTGCACATAGAATATTAACAATACTCACATACTGTGCTTATACAAAATTGTACAACAGTACATCTGCAAAACCACACACATGTAAAGTATAATTGTTTTTGTACAATCTCTAATCTTACATAACAAGTAAGAGTTACGAGACATATCTAGTGCAGTATGACCTCAGAGTATTGCCAAACAGAACACTGTAGCTACATCTGTGTTTGCATCTGAGGAGCACAGTAGTGCCATGCAATGGCCTGACACATATCAGACTATATTCTATGCAACATGGTGCAGCTATACATAAACAAACTGACCAGCACAGCACAATGGCATGGTGTGACAGCATCAATACACAGGTAATACAAGTGATCCACAGTAAAGCAATAGTTACTGAAATGTGACCAAGCACACAGCCCACACCGATTAAGGCCCACTAAGGCTGCAGTGATGCTAAGATCACAGTAACATATACTTTAACTATAGCCATCATAAATACCTGCATCTACATACACACTCACAGTAATGTTTCATAGACATATATGAAAGTAACTGAATGAGCCATCAAAGCTTGCATGCAACAGTCAATGGACTGCAACAGTGTATGGAACAGAAATAAAAAATATGACCATGCTGTATTCTTCAGCCACATGAAGCTCGTTGTAATTCTTAAGAACCAGGACATAAGCATCTTTTAGATTATGAGGCAATTGCTGTTTAAAAGTGCTCATATAGTCATTGCATTCCATCCACCCATTGCTGCACCTCAGCCATGCAACATATTGGTCTGAATGGACAGAGACTCCACGGTGGACTATAATAGCCTGAGTATCAAAACATGCTCCCATTAATTGTATTCTTCCAGCTGTCAAATCTGTGATCGGTGTGTCAACTCGTAGTCCATGTGCATCAAACCTTTGCAAGACTAAGAGCAGATACTGAGAAGAGGTCCTAAGTCATATGGACTGAACACACTCTCCTCCACACTGGCTATACATCCAGCCACACTCTGCATTCTTCAGCAGTTGTCTGAATGTAATGGAATGAACCTGTGGAACATACAGTGAAATCAACAGCATGTTTTCTGTGACCTTTCCTTTTGTGAATGTCAACAAGTCAAACAACTGTACTTTGTGACATAAGTAACAGTAAAGTACTGCCACGTTGGAATGCTATCTGATTCCAAGCTGTTTATGATTGCCATCATAAACTCAGTCACATCTTGTTGGATGTTGTTGGAGAATGATTGATGCCCTTGATATCCACCCAAGACATTACATAATGGTGTCAGAGTCTGTATCCTATTGTCATGCTTTTCACCATCATTGATAACCTCCTTTAGTGACTGAGACAGTGGTGTGTCACAAGAAACTTGATAGTGCTCACAAAGTGAGACATGCAGAAATGCTTGAATTGCAGAGTTAGCATAACAGTTCATTCCAGTGCTGTTGTCAAAAGCGGGCACAACAGCCATGCCAAGCACCTTCTTACATGGTGGAGAGGTACTTTGTTGTTGACATTTAGAAGCGTTCTTTGTGCTGTCTACATTCAATATTGGTCTGTCTGTCTGGTACCTCTTTTTAATGCCAGAACTTGTCACTGTAGCATCACACCGTGGCCCACGTATAGTCAATGATATGGAACAGAGTACGTAGTCTGTTATACTCAGCAACACATTGTCTATCAGCACATACCTTGTGTGATGCCATACTGATGATATGCAACCCAGGCAAAGTGCGTAACCGTGAAAGTGCAACATAGCTCATGCCATCTTTGAAGATGCCAGTTCCTATGTCAACCATTGCTGAGTCCAAACTAAGCCCTTGCAATTTGTGGATGGACACCACATATGCAGCACACACAGGAAACTGTTTCCTTGTCATATATATGTTTTTCAAGAGCTGAAATTTGACAGTAGTCCTAGAAATGGGTAACAACTGGTCAATATTGTCAAACTTGACCACAAGTGCATCGATGAATGTCTTTTGGACATTGAATTCAAAGTCAACTATATATATCCCATTGCACCATTTACCATGCCACATTCTACATCAAGGTTACGACATAGCATGATACGTGCATTCATGCACACAGAACTGCTTCTAACCCTGCTGTGCGAGACACATCTGACTTTAGCTCAGACAACCATTCTGTCAGCTTTGCTACTAGATTCCAGCTCAAGACTGCACCATCAACAGTGTCAACAGCATGCAGAGTAATGAACTCTTGGCCCTGTCTCTGCAACATAATGCTGTTGAATTCAGTACACTGCTTCAATCGAGGCATGACACATGATTTGAGCAGATTCTGAGTACACAGTAGTAAAGGCATCCCATGCTGCTGTGAGTGAATCGCACTCAGTGCTGATACATCATGTCCTCAAGACAGCAACAGTTTGCTCTGACAATGACCAATTTGAGCCTGATCCAAAAATATTTTGTACCCAAGATCACGACTCTGCCGCATATTTTCATACAGCTCTATGTAAGTAAACAGCTTCCAAAGATTGATTCCTCCAATGCACCCAATGTTTTTTTTTCACTTCCTTCACAGTCAGTACTCTGAAGACATGCTCTCCATTGACAGGTGCAAGTTGTAGGATGTCACCAAACACAACAACGCTCTTACCACCAAATGGGAAACCATCATCACTCCCGAATATCTCTTGGAGATGAAGATGTATACATGCCAGCATGACATTTGATACCATACTAATCTCATCAATAGAGTACCTTCATCTTCACAAACATTGGCACGCAGCTCAGATGCCACCTCATGGGAAAGTTTACAGTACTCTCCTGTTTTGCCATGCTCACCAGGTAACATGAAGAGCCTGTGTAGTTACACCACCAATGTTGTATGCTGCCAAACCGGTTGAAGCAGTCACAGCCACAGACATCACTTTTCCCATATGCCTCTTTATGTCCGCTGTTATAGCTTCAATAACAAAACTCTTCCCTGTTCCAGCAGAACCACTGACAAAGAGTAACAGGGGCTCATGGATTGTACATGTGCATTTCTTCCTCTCATGACTGATACCATGTCTGACCAATTCACTGGCAGTATCATATGCATCATATTGCTACATATTGAGCTGATCAATCAGTACACTTGGATCATCTGCAAGATGAGAAGAATGTTGCATAGCACTTTCAACCTCACTCATCAGAACCACAGGATCATTCACTGGCAGTGGAGCACCTAAAGTACTCTCTCCCACAGGATCCATGTTTTCCTGAGAATTTCCTGAGGTATCTTCCTCAAGCTTCTTCTTAGCCTGTTCCATATGCTCTTTCTCTAATTCCTGTCTACAGATGTATTTCTCAGACTGGTGACTCTTAAAGGTTTTATACGTCAGGTAGAACTGTTCTTTATATGTGTCACAGTCTCCTTTTAGTGTGGACTCATCCCTCCATGGTTTAAACAGAAACATTAGAGCAAAGTAGTCATGCTCTTTGCTGTCTGTGGTAGAGAGACTCAATCTGCAGTGGTCAAAGAGCAATGCCTTCTTCCTTTTAACAAGGCAGCCATCAAAACCTCTGTCTCAAGACTCATCTGGTGAAACATCTGTCTTATAGTCATACCACTGAGCCACATGGTACAGCCACATGTCATCCATTGCATCTGCCCAATTGGGGTAGTAGGTGTCAATGAGATTATTCTTCAAAATATTCTTTGATGAAGGACGGTGTGTGGACAATTCTTCAATCTCATTGTGAGATTTCAAGACACACTTTCATTTCTCTTTGTAGTTCACATTGAAAAACAGTACAGCATTAGACTTGCCATACAAGTGTGTCCCAATCAAACAATCACTGGCCTCATACTCTCCACACTCCTATGAGACAGTGTCTTCAATCCCAATGACCAGAGTTGTGAACTCAATGATCAATTAGATACTGCAATCTCTTCCCAAAGCTCAAGCAAACTTGTCTGCTCATGTTTAGTGATGTACAATGTAACATACCGCACAAGAGACAGAGAGTTATCAGTAACAAACTGCACATCAATGTTTGCTTGCCACATGAGGAGAAGAGTAGGATTGTAATCATTAATGAACACCTCATTCTCCTGTTGGGGTAGCTCATACACCCTCTTTGTGGACTTTGCCTTGAGATGGTGATGCATGGCTGAAAACAAGACATTCATACATCCTTGCTGGCAGACACATCTCAGGAAGCCAAATTGACACCTGGTGTACCACTGATTGTGGCTCTTCACTGGATGGTGACAGTACTTTCCACAAAGATGTTTTTGAAATTTTTGCACCAGCTTCCATAGTGTTGGGCTATTGTACTTATCAGGGATGTGACAAGTCACGTACTGTTCAATGAACTTCAGCACGTCGGCTAACTCATTCTCATCAATATGAGGAGCATCTTTGATCCACAACAGCATATGAATGCGTGGCACACCTTGTGCCTGATATTCCGTCCTCCAAAAGTAGTGCTCAACTAACCCAAGAGGAGACTTTTCCTTAGACAAAATAAATGTCAGACTCTCTTGGAAACGAGGGTGAAAATGCCGTGACGCTGAAACTGGATCTAGTGAGCACATCTCACCTAGTGTCATTGATGACATGTCATCGACATCAGAGTTGCTCTATCTCAACAGATCAATCAACTCATCCCATCTGTACTCTGTACAACAACAGTTACAAACCAAGTAGCTGCACCATACTCATGCAGCATGGTCATATCCTCTAAATGCCTACGATACCAGTATTATTTTGTGCCATGCAGGTTTGACAAGAGAGATGTCAAATTCACCTGAAGTGTTTCATTCTTTTCTGCCAGTCGATGCAGAAACTGAGCTGCTGTCATATCCTCCAATGGGTTAGTCAATCGAAGTGTATGAGCAATGGTGCAGAGAGCACACTAAGCTCACTCTCCCACAGCAGGTGGAACAAATACTGTATGTTCCTATGGAATTTACCATCCTTGTTCAACACTCTTGATGTCCAGTATTCAGCACCAGGAACACGAACTTCATGCTGATCCAGATGCCCTCCTGTTCCTTTTGGGAACAAATCTGGAAAGCACCAAGCTTCAAGTTGTTCCTCCCATATGCTGACAGGGCTACCTTCAACCTGTTGCATCTGATACAAGTCAATGTTATCACCAACTAGATCTCTACCATGCAGAGGGTGAATTGTGTATTGTTCATACACATGTTCATAAGTTGAGACATCAACCTCATCAATCATTAGCTTGGCAGTGTCTACCAGTCCAAACTGATCAGTCACACCTACAGTTCATGAACGTCAAGGTCAGCATAGGAAGGATTATTGCTCTTCAAACAATGCAGAGCACTTTTCACTTTCTGAACACTAGCAACACCTTGCCAAATCACCTTGGACTTTGTAGGTACACCATTTACCAGTATCACCATACTGTTTTCCTTTGAGATTGTCTGCACATTCTCTTTCAGTGGAAGAGGTAAATGCATAACTGCCCCTCTGAGAGACTTAACAAGTTCCTTCTGGGGCATCTTGTGACTCTTAGTATTCAGTCGTAAAATAGTCTGAAATGGTTTCATGGTCTGTATCAATATCCATTCAAACATTCAATGCAGCAATCTCACTTGGTGTGTCATCAGCCACTATATTGTTTAATACAGATCTGTCTGGCAGAGTGTTACTTTTCACCTTTGACAAACACTGCCGACACATTATGACTACTGGTTCCAAATCAAAGTCAGTCTTCACCAGTAAGTAAGTCAACAATTGTGCCCACATATCATTGAAGGATCTAATCTTTTCCAGATCAACTGTCACAGACTGTGAGCTGTAAAGCAATCTGTGATATGAGACACAAACAGAGTCAAATTTCTCTCTCTTAGCCATCTCAAACATGGCTAGTGGCTTGCCGAATCTTTTTAGTATGTCAGTTCTGACAGAGTGACACAAGAACAGTGGGGGAGTTCAGGAATGCATGGGACAGACATAAGGCAGTCCTAGTGGGGGGGTAGGAGGAAGTAAACTGTTGGTTAATTAGGATCTGCAGCTTATCTGTTAGGTAGGAAAATGGGCAGACTAGGTGGGCCAAGCGGTCCTTATCTGCCATAAAATTCTATGTTTCTATGTTTGTGGCAGAAGCGTTTTCACAGACTGTGTCAAAATGTTTACCAGCATGCTGCACATCTTGTATTACAAGTTTTGCAGCCTCCATGTCTCCTGTTGACTATGACTCATCAAACTGTTTGTATAGTGAAACAGCTTTTCTGGCTTGGTATATTTTTCACACAGAACTGAGCACGGCTGGATTATGCACAGCAATCATACGCATGTGATGAAAGACACTGGTGCAAACACCACTGTCTAAGCAAGCTAAGGAGTGTCCCAACAATCCCTTATGCTTGCAAACTTCACAGATATCAATCTTATGTAATAATATCTGTTTCTTCTTACTTGCCAAAAACTTTTGCACAAAATTTGCAATGGCATCAAATGATGATTGACGCAGATTGCAACTGTCATCACATGGCCATGATGCACATGATCTGTTCACTGCACCAATTTCTCAGTCAGCCTCATCATCTGAGACAGTTGTTACTTCTGAATGTGTCACCCGTAACCCATTAGAAGCCTCTCCAGCCTCATCAACAGAGATAACAAGTTCCTTTGAAACTGGTTTATATGACTCCTCCTAAAAGAAAGCCTCTGAGTGCTCTTTGTGTACCCATCTGCCTTGAAACACATCACAAAAGTTGTCTCTGTTAAGATACTCAACATGCAGTAGTCTGTCATAAACAGACTGCACAGTTGCAGTGAAATGATCAATATCTTTCATCATTTTTTTCCATAAACATGAAAGAACAGCAAGTGCCATGTTCACAAATCTGTGAACTCTTAAGTCGTAGCTTCATCAAAGGCAATTTACTCTCGAGTCTTTTGCCTTAACGTCTCATGATGGTTGAAATTATCCGCTCAACTTTAGCTTTGGAAGCAAGTTTTCAGAAAAATTTCAACTTGCTAAGGTGGCCACAAGTAGTCAAGCTTCCTTTTCATTTACGGCTGCGAATACATGCATTCTGAGTATGCATCCATGTGGCAGGCTGAGTCACTATCGGAGTACGCAGAGTATCCAAACACGGTCCAATTGTATCACCCAAACCAAAAGAGTGAACATTATTACTATTAGCATGCAACACTTTTCTAGTGACACACTTGCTAGTCTCCTTAACTTTCTTTTGAATGTGTTTTCTGCCACCAGTAGTCTTCATTGATGTTACATAGGCATTATACTTAGCCCTTCTATGTTTACTTTGCTGTCTACACTTAGTCTGCATTTTTGCAAGCTGAAAATTCACAGTTCTCAGTCAATGTAATGATACTAGATCACACACCTATAAAAGAAAAGAAAAAATACAGGTTAGTTCCATACTATCATCAGGAATTGACAATAACAACAGCCCAGTAATGGCCATGGAGAGCTGTTAATTCTCCCCTTAACCTCTAAACCCTATACCAGTAATACCACTGCAAGGGCAGTTCTGTGCCCCCACCCCAACCACCATATCTGTGCAGTAGCACACACTGTACAATAGCCCCCCATTCTCCATGGTACTGTAGTTCCACCCACCTAGCAGTACCAGCCACGTTATCTCCCCCTCCCCACCCCAGCCCCTGCCTTGTGTCAGGTAGTGCCTGGCACAGCCACGTCTCACCACTATTGACAATCAGTGGCTGACTTGCATCTGAAAATATCATGTTATCGCAGTAAAAAAATGTTTGCATGAATGTTTTCGAGCTTCCCATTATAATGAATAGAAATATAACCACGATCAAAAACATGTTATCGCAAACATTTTTTGATCAAGCTTTTTTGACCGTCTACCTTTGCTACCATGATGCAAAGCAACCAGGAAGTTCTAGAAATGCATGCCTAAAAAGAAGTGAGTGTGTGCAAGGGTGTCTGCCCCACCTCCCCACAGTTTCAAAACATATCTGCCTGTAACGCACACAGTATTCAATAATACCCCCCCACCCAATATCCTTGGTACTGTACTAGGCCCCCACCCAGCAGTAGTAGTCATAGACGTGTATAGTAACCCCAGAAAGTAACAAATGGTGATAAAAGTGACATACCTTAACAGCACAACTGTAATACAGTGATAAAAGTACAGTAATAAATTCATTAATCATGAGGAAATTACCAGTTCTTTGGTCATTATTGCGATTATAAGTGTAATGGCAATAATGATATCTATTTCAGTTGTGGCACTGGGACCACAGCCAGCAGGAAGCGCAGAGTGGTTGCCGCGCCAGTCACTTCTTAGACATTTCAAAGCGGTCCATAAACCAATCATAGACAGTGCTGCCATCATGAAGAATAAATTATACAATGGGTATCTAAAACCCTTAATGCTGATTGGCTGGTTACAGGATTAACAACATTGTAAATCCTGGTATCACCCCATGTAAAAAGCTGCCAGCCAATGAGGCACCAACTGCAAAGCCGCCAGCCACCACTTGTCCCCCCCCCATGGCTAACCCAAAGACAAGAAACTCAAAATAAAAAGATTCAAAATGTCTTTTCTCCATTTTATAATAGCAATATGCTACGACCGGGTGATCGTGATGGCAAGAGTTACCCACTTCTGCTGTGCTTTCCTCAGTCACCTGTGCCTCATGAAAAAACTGCACCAGGCATGGGTAAATCCTGCCATCACCCACACCCTGACATGGTATATTGTTTAATTACACTTAAAGGGCCAGATATTCAAAAGGGATGCGCCATGCAAAACAGGGATTCGCCAACGCAAGTATGGAAATGTGCCATTGTGCGATATTCAGCAGGAGGCAGCTGCGCCATGCAAGTTGCAATGCGCAAGAGTGCAATAGTAATGAATGCATGCGCAACCGTAGGGGGGGGAACCATGAATAACATGCGCAGTGCGATATTCAACAGCATGCACCATACACAATAGGGGAGCTAGCGGAAGTTGCGCGACAGCGGAAATTATCCAAAATAAAAAGGATCAAGAGAGGGGGGGGGTGCAAGAATGCTACAGGGAAGCCACAGGTGGGAGTGAGCTGACAGGCACAAGGCAGAGGGTAGCAGTGAGCAGGACTGGGTAGGAGCAGGACAGGGCACACCTGGAGTTAACCAGGAACAGGATAGGAGTGTGGAGCCTATACCACTGTGCAGGATTGCTAGTGTAGTGCTACAGTGGACTGAGGGCAGTGGCAATAGTCAGGACAGCCACAGCCAAAGGCTGGAGGTGTACCCGTTGCAGGGGGAGCATCATAAATGGACAGCAGGGGGAAAGGGATAACAGCTACTGAGGGGGGAACATCTGCCAGGGACATGGCCAGTGTCACCTTCCAGATGGAGGCGGTAATGAGGGGTGTGAGAAGGCAGGCAGTAGGGGGGCACGGCCGTGGAAGGGCCGGTCGGTGGTACGCCCAGAACAGGCAGTACTGAGACCGCACCACCTTCTAACACTATGACACAGAGATTGTGGGCCAGTACCACCTGAACCAGGTGATCCTGAGGTGGCTCTGTTGGTTGTGCAGTGATGAGATGCAGGCACCCACACGACCGAGTCATGCTCTGTCAGTGGAGATGAAGGTGACAGCTGTCATGTGCCTGCTCACCACAGGCACCTTCCAGTGACCAACAGAGGATACAACAGGCATAACCCAGTCAGCCGTATCATGCCTACTCACACAATTCCTCAGTGCACTGCTGCCACATGCTGCGGAGTACATCCATTTCCCTAGCACACAGGCGGAGCGCACAGCACACATACAAGAGTTTCACAGGGTAGCACGGATGCCTGGCATGCTCGGGGCCATTGACTGCACCCATGTGGCCATCCGCATGCCACCTGGCCCGGACGGTGTGACCTACATAAACTGGAAGGGGTATGCCAGCATCAACTGCCGAGTGGTGTGCGATGCCAGGGGGCGCATAACCAATGTCTGTGCCACGTACCCTTGGGGAGCACATGATGCCTTCATCTGGCACCAGTCCACACTGTGCCACAGGTTTGAGAGTGGGGACATCCCCACTGACCACCTAGTGGGTGAGTATGCATATCACGCAGGATGATATGAGCAGACGTGGGGGGTGCATAGTCAGAGGTGCCATGGGTACCGGCCTTATCAGCCCATGGCAAAGCGACGCAGACCACCATACTAATGTCCACCCTCTACACACAGGTGAAAGTGGCTAACCACCGTCCCTAGCTGCTCACACCATACCAGTGCCCCACGACCCCATTGCAGCTACGGTACAATGAGGCACATGTCACAACATGGAATGTCATCAAGCGGGTGTTCAGGATGCTGAAGGCATGTTTCCGGTGCCTGGAAATGTCTGGCGGGGCCCTACAGTACAGCCCCTCAAAGGCCTGTGGGCTATTCCTGGCCTGCTGCATCCTGCACAACATGGCCAATGACTGTGGGATAGCTGTAGAGGTTGAAGAGGGGGACAGCGGTGGGGACGATGAGGACGCCGGTCCAGACAGTGATGGGCAGCCACCCCCTGGGTGAAGGGACCCCCGCCTGATCCGGATGGCACAGCTGCACTGGGACACCATCACAGAAGAGCACTTTGGCCAACACAGGTAGGTCACGGGGCCATGTGCAACCACCAATGGCAAGGGCACAGCCCACAGACAGGCATGGATGAACCCCAGGGGCAGATGGTGGTAAGGGAATGGGTCTGAGCATGGCACCGCACATGCCGTCAGGGATGGGCAGGGCCAAACATGGCACGTGCACACACACACACACACATACACACACACACACCACAAGACATGCACAAGGGGTAGATGGCATGCCAACCCCAAATGCAACCCTTACCCCCACACAGGTTCACACACGACCATGCCCAGTGGCCATCACTGTGCGTGCCTCAGACACTGGGCACCATTGCACACTGGCGGACAGCGCAACGCAGGTATCATCATGCACATGCCACAGTGGCCAGCAGCCGGGAGGATGTGCACAGGGACCATGTGTGTGCAGGGCCGGGTACCCCACCCGTACATCGCACGATACACACCACACTGCACACAGGGCAGTGGCAGACAGTGGCCATGGTGAGAGACAGGTCAGTCACGTGGCACAGTGCCACGGATGCCACAGATGCGTGGGTGGCCCTGCCGAGACCTGCCAGCCGTGCCAGGTTGACTATTGGCCTCATGGGGTGGCACCGACAGTCCCCCAGGGGTGATGCTGTGGGAACACGACCGTGTTCACACAGGGGTCTGCAGCTCACCAAACATGCCCACGCCAGGCATGCTCGGTATGCCCACAGCCGAACCCGGTGTCAAAATAGCAGGTGTCGCACGGTGCAGAGAATGGGGGGTGGACATGACACTGCGCGGTGTCTGCAGCGCATGGGGACTGAACTAGGTGCCCAATGTGGCCATGACAGCTGTGAATGCATGTGTCTACCTGTCAATGGCAGCGGTCACATCCTCCCGCTGCCGGGCCATCTCTGCCAGGAGCAGACCATGGTCTCTGCTGCGCCGCTCCTCTGCCTGGTGCAGAACCGCACTGAGTGCATCTACTGCAGTCACAAGCCACAACTGCTGATCCACTGAAGCCTGGAGTAGGCGGCTGTGCTCATCAAAGAGGTCATCCGCCGGTCCGGCATGCTGTCCCTCATGGTGTTCCTGGCCCTGCTGGGCAGCACCCCTTGACAATGGCCGCTGCACACCAGACCCATGCCAGGGCACATCCACACGCAGTGCACTGCCACCGCCCCCGACACTGTCCCCCCGTCACCATTGACCGACTGTTGGCACTGCCCCTCTGGCTGCCGATCGCCAGAGCTCACCAGCGCTGCTGCAGCAGCCGCAACAGCCCCACCAGCCTGGATGCACACCAGTGCTGCCCCACTGGGGCATACAGGCACAGGCTGGGACTGTGTTGTCACACAGGCCTCCACGGTGGCACCACCCACGGCTACACCCATGCCGTTTCCTGCTGTGGGACCATCCTGCATCCCACACGTATCACTGTCCGGGACGTGTGATCCATCATCATCGGTGCCGGATCCAGCACCAGTCCATGTCTCAGCATGCTGGAGTCCATCGGTACTGTCATGCTGGGACACAGGCAGGGCCTCAACCACACCCGCACTAACATCTTCAGTCCAGACAGACAGGCAGGTATGCAGTGGTCCTATCCCTTGGACACCTGTGGAGGTGGATGGGCGTTCCTCTGTGTCCAGGGCATCACCCTTGGTGGACACACACACCACCGCTGACCCATGTAGATGCTCAGGAGCTGTAAGGGAACACAGTAGCGTTATTGTCTCCGCCCTACCCTGTGGCATTCCCCCCCACCACCCACACAGTGACAGCACAGGACCTACCATGCAGTGATGGGCTGCCACCTGTCTGGAAGCCACCACCAGGAACACCCTCTATGGCACAACGCTGCATGCTGCCAGCCACCTGCTCCTTCTGTGGTGTCAGGCATGGCACATCCGGCTGTCCACCACTGGTGGCAGCATGTGCTGCCCTGATGGCAGCCACCTTATCCTTTATCCTCCTCCTGTCCGTGCCAACCTTCTTTTTACACTCCTGCACGGATCACTGGTGGCTGCCATGCTGGTTCACAGCACGTGCAACCTCACCCCATGCTGCAGCACGGGCCTGTGGCATTCCACACTGTCTGCTGAGCAGTGGTTCCCTGTCGAGGTAGGCCTCGAACAGGGCATCTGATTCAGCCCGGGTGAAGTTGGGCCTCCTCCTTCTCCCCCATCCCTGTTCCTCCTCATCCTCTCGTTCGGTCATGATAGAGCCTGTGGGAATGACAGGTGTTACCTTTGAATGTGCAGTCCCATTCAGCCCTCACACACCACAGTCCACACATTCAAACAGCATGCAACCCACCACAATAGACTGCAATACCAAACTATGTCCTCTGCAGCCCCATGGTGCATTTATATAGCACAACGCATGCAAATGAGGCGAGACGCAACTTTAAGTGGATACTAATGCAGTGGTTGTGCCATGGAATTGCTGATGAGCTGATTTGCATATGCTGGCTGAATATCGCGCTGTTGCACCTTGCGCAATGTTGTTGAGCATGCTCTGGCAATGGTGCAGCTCTGTGATGTGCGCAGTAGGCACCACACGGCGCATGCCCGGGGTGCTGACACCGACGCCTGCCGTGCTGATGATGTGCTGTGCACGGGAGGCAGTGTAGGGCATGGCCACCACTGTGGCAGTGGCACTAATGCACTGTTCTCGTGTGTGGTGCTCGTGCCCTGGTGCGCCGTAGAAGCCATGGAGCCACAGCGTGGTAGGCCACTGCAGGGCATCACACACAGGCATCCTACCATGCTACAAGCAGGGAGTCCCAATAGCACTGTGGCACTCCATGCAGGGACAGACCCTTGGCCCTGCGGTTGACCTTTGCCCCCTAGGTGCCATGCGTCTGCATGGGTGCACCCCTATCATGCTGTTCGGTGACAGCGCGATGGGGAATGGCAGCGCTGTACTGCACAGCCTCCACACATGGGGGACGTGCGCTACAGAGTGCCATTTTGTTATCTGTACTGACTGAAAGATGTCACTCAGAAAAGCCCAGCAGTGGAGCGCGGTAGAGCTGGCAAACCTTGTGGCCATTGTTGAGCCCCATGCTGGGCCCCTGTTTGGCCAGGACCCACTGAACAGACCATACAGTGCCATGTGGGAGGAGGTTGCAGAGGGCATGGAGGAGGCCACAGGTATCGCCCGTTCTGGTGAGCAGTGTTGCCACCGGTATGGGGACCTCCGGCGGAGGGAACCAGATAGACTAGAGCATCTACAGGTATGCGCCCGGTGAGGTGCCGTGCCACGGCCAGGTAGGTGCTCCATCCATAGACTGGTAGCATCCATCCATCCAGGTATCGCTGTGTGCATCTGTCCACCCCACAGGGAGGTGGGGGCTGTCCAGTGTGGGTGGTGGTGGTGGTGGGGTTGCGGCATGGCTGGGCTGTGTGGGAACGCACACGTGGGGGGGCTTTGCTACTGGTTTGTACTGATGTTCCCCTCTCCATGTTTGCACCCTAGGCCCGGAGGAGCGGCGTAGAATGAGGGAAACCTGAGCTGAGTGGGAGAGGCCTGGTACACCGCAGCAGGGTCGTGGAGGAGGGGCCATAGGCCAGCAGCGCCCAGCTGGACTGGATGCAGGTGAGTGCCTTTTTTCCTCTCACATCTGTGCATGCTGTGTTGCAGGGTTGGCAGTGGGGCATGGCCACCAGCACTTGGCCACACTACCATGCACACCACATGGTACACTCAGCACTGTCCTGTGGCACTGCATGTGTGGGTGGGTGTCGCTGGTGGTCCGTGCGTGCACTGGATACATGGCTGTGCCACTGCCTTCACACCGCATAGCCATGGCACTGTATGGCCACGGTGGTGCTGTGCAGGACATGGGCAGTGGGTGTGTGCAGCGGTCCACATGGCTGTGGGTGCCTGGGTAGGTGGGTCTTATGGACACGGTCACTGTGGGTGGTCACATGCCATCACAGGGGCGTGGCCCACGGCTGTATGCCATGCACAATGGGTGGGCTGCAGGGGCTGGACAGTCACACATATTGACTCTGCTCCCTTGTCCTAGGTGGGCAACGCTGGACAGCAATGGAGAGAGGGGTGCAGGAGCTGCTGAAGCTTGCCAGGGCAACACTGGAAATTCTGCAGAGGATGAAACAGGATGGGGTATGGCACCACAGTGGAAGGAGACGGTACAGGAGTGGAGAGAGGGGCAGGCGATAGGCCCTCTATGTCCCCTTATTGAATTTTTACCCTGGACTCACCCTCACACCCCTTCTTTCCTCTCCCATTTGTTCACCCCTACCCCATGCCTGCCCCCACCTGGTTTGTGGCCCTTTCCCCCCACCCTTGTATATAGTTGTACGTATGTTTGGTTATTGAATTGGTTTAATATATTCATTTTGTTATGACAACTGTGGTGGTCTCTGATTTGCAGCGGGCTAAAGGTGCTTGGCTGCAGTGGTGTGCATGGCGTCAGGGGTGGTGCAGGCCTGGGCATGTGTGTGTGTCTGGCAGGGACCCACCTATGGTGTGGGTGGGGGACTCGGTCACTGTCTGTGGTATGTGTGTTGTTCTCTGTGCACTGGACGCCTGTGTGCAGTGGGCCATGGTGCATGCACTGTGTCCATGGCACCCCTGTCAGGCTGTCCATGGCCTGTGCAGCTGACACCCTTGCATGTCTGTGCTATGCACAGTCTGCTGGCATGTCAGTGGTGGCTGTCCATGCTGGCCACCCCCTTGACCCGGCGCAATGGCGGATTGCCTCCTGTCACCAGTATGGTGCATGTCTGCCTTGGGTGGCACTGTGGCATCTGCTGTTGTTGTCCCCCCTCCATGCTGTTGCTTGTGTCTGTTGCAGGGAATGTGCTCCAATGTCTGTCACTTGTGCTCCAGCTGCATGCTGGTGGCAGATGGATTCATGGTGCATGCGAAGGGTGGCTGGTACACCTGTGCCATGGAGTGGTGCTGACCATGGGTACACGGCTGCTGTGGTCGCATGCAAGTGGGTTTGTTGCCCCGCTATTGTGTCCCTGTGTTGGGGTGCCCTTGGGTATGGGTGGGTGTTTGTCTGTGCCCTGTGTTGCATCCTGTGTGGTGCATGCTTCCATGCACCACTGTGGGTGTCTGTGCTGGCTGTTGGAGCCAGTGCTGGGACAGGGTGTGTGCTTGAGTGGGTGTGTGGGGTTCTGTCCTGCTGGTGGTGGTGGTGGGGTCCAGGGCAGGCCCTGTCGCATGCGGGGTACCTCAGGTGCCGACGCAGGGTTGATCTCTCAGCTGTGCCTCGGGGGGTCCATGCAGGGTGGCACTGTGATTGCAGTTGTTGCGTCGGTGGCTGCTGCCACCCACTGCAGGGTGCTCATGGTGGGGCTGCCATGCATGGCTCCATGGTGCACAGGGTTGCATTGTAACAGTGGGGGTGGTGACATGCATAAGGAGACATGCACTGCTGGGCGCTGCTCCTGGGCAGGGTGTCTGGGGATTGCTGTGCAGGGTGTGCTCTGCATTGGTGGGTTGGTGTAGCACAGGGTGGCTGAACCTCCTTGTGTTCCGGTCACAGCTTGCCAGGGGGTATGCTGGGGCACCATGCCCCGGCTGTGGAATTGTTGCTGGTGTCCATGGACTGGTGGTTCATCCAGCTCACCTCAGGTTGTGTGGTTCACGGGGTGCGGGGGGTGCTGTCTGGTCTGCTGCGTGCTCCTCTGCCCATGTCTTCCATGGGTGGTGCACCTGCGCATCCCTGGTTGTGCAACTGTGCTGCTACCCTGCTCAACTGCACATCCCTGGTTGTGCTACTGCACATCAGGCCTGTGTCTCTGCGCATCCCTGGTTGCGCCATGGTGCGGTTGGCGCGATATTCAGTTGTGTTGCACAAGCGCACCTTGGCCTGCGCTGTATTTGAATATCGCGTGTGTTGCGCATGGGCGCACTGCACTTGCGCCTGCTCCTGCCATTGCGCTACTTTGTGGTGCAGTTTGAGTATCTGGGCCATAATCTTTAGTGATATATGTGATCATGTTACATCCCAAAAAAGAGTATTTCATCAGTCAAAAGCATAATAACAGCATCCATATGACAAAGCATAACGTTCTCAATTAACAAGAAAAATTTAAAAAAATGACAGTTCATCAGTATTTAAGTACACTGTAACCTCTCCCCTGGCAGGACGCCTGTACCCCCACCCCAACTGGGAGCCCACCCTCCCAACTCATTAGCCGCCACACAGTAGTGGTGCGGAGAGCTGCTCATTCTCCCCTTAGGCTGTAAACCCCATGCCAGTAATACTGCTGCAGGGGTAGTTCTGTGCCCCCCCCACACACACCCTGACCACCATATCTCTGCATTACCGCATACTGTAAATCCCCCCCATTGTCCATGGTGCTGTACTACCAGCCACATAGCAGTACCAGTAACACTGTCTCCCTCTCCCCACCCCAACCCCCGTCTTGTGTCCAGGCAGTGCTTGGCACAGCTACATCTCACCACTATTGTGAAACACTGGCTGACTTCCATAGGAAAACATCATGCGATTGTAGTAAAAAAAATGTTTGCGCGAATGTTTTCGAGCTTCCCATTATAATGAGTAGAGATATAACTGCGATCAAAAAATGTTATCGTGCAAGCATTTTTCGATCAAGCTTTCTTGACCTTCTACCGTTGCTCCCATGATGGCAAGGAACCAAGAAGTGCTACATATGCATGTCTAGAAATCAGTCAATGCATGCAAGGGAGTCTGCACACCTCCCCCCCCACCAGTCTTGAAGCGTATGTACCTGTAACGCCACACAGTGTTAAATGATACCCCCCACCACCCAATATCCTTGGAAGTATAGTACGCCTCCACCAAACAGTAGTAGTCATAGGCATGTGTAGATATGCCAAAAAGTAAGAAATTGTGATGAAAGCAGCATATCTTAGCAGCAGAACTGTAATACAGTGATAAAAGTACACTAATAAATTCATGAATCATGAGTAAATGACCAGCTCTTCAGTCATTATTGCGATTATAAGTGTAATGGCAATAATGATCTCTTCTTCAGTTGCAGAACTGGGAGCATGACCCATGGGAAGCGCAGAGTGGGTGCTGCGCCGGTCACTTCTTAGAGATTTCAGACCAATGCAAAAACCAATCACGAATGGTGCTGCCATCATGAATTAATTATACAATGGGTATCTAAAACCCTTGATCCTAATTGGCTGGCTGCAGGATTTACAATGTTGTAAACCCTGGTATCAACCCATGGCAGAGGTGCCAGCTAACCAGGGCACTGACTGGAAAGTCGCCAGCCACCACTGCCCCTCCCCCCCACGGCTAACCCGAACACAAGAAACTCAAAATAAAAAAAATGGAAAATGTCTTTTTGCTATTGTATAATGTCAATATGCCACAACCAGGTGAGGGTGATGGCAGAAGTTACCCACTTCTGGTGTGGTTTCCTCACTCGCCTGTGCCTCATGAGAAAACCAGACCAGCCATGGGTAAATCCTGCCATCAGCTATACCCTGCCTTGGTATATGCTTAATTAGACTTATTATCTCCATTGATATATGTTCTCATGTTACATTCCAAAAAACAATATTTCATCAGCCGAAAGCACAATAACAGCATCCATATGACAAAGCATTACATTATCAATTAACAAGAAAACAAATAGACAGTTTATCAGTATTTAAGTACACTGCAATACACCCGCGCATGACACCTGTAACCCCCACTCAACTGCAAGGCCCCCCACCCATCAGCTCCATACAGCAGTGGTGCCGCACCTGCCATACCCCCAAGGCTGTACACCCCATACCAGTAATAGCACTGCAAGGGCAGTTCTGTGCCCCACCCCCACACCCCAACCACCATACCTTGCATTACCACACACTGTACAATCCCCCCATTGTTCTTGCACTGTAGTACCGCCCACCTAGCAGCACCAGTCACACTGTCTCCCCCTCCCCACCCCAGCCCCTGCCTTGTCTCCAGGCAGCGCCTGGCACAGCCACATCTCACCAATTTTGCGACCCACTGGCTGACTTCCATACCAAAACATAATGTTATCGCGGTAAAAAATGTTTGCACAATTGGTTTCAAGCTTTATTGGCAGTTACCATTGAAATATATAGTAATTGCACGATAACAAAATGTTTGCGCAAATGTTTTCGAGCTTCCCATCATAATGAATAGAAATTTAACCGCGATCAAAAAAATGTTATCGCGAAAACATTTTTTGATCGAGCTTTCCTGACCTTCTACCTTTGCTCCCATGATGTTTTGCAACCAGGAAATGCTAGAAATTTGTGTCTAGAAATGCCAGCGACCACTACATGGTTAAAAAATGACGTATCACAGCACCATAACTGTAATATGCAGATAAAATCACACAGATACATTAGATTGATTACTGTAATACTGTAAATGAGACCATTTGTCACACTTGCTCCACTAAGAGCAGTCATGTTTTTTTTCTGAAAAAAACACCCACATAGCAAATCTAACCAATCAGAACCAATTGAGCCATAACTGACAGACCATATCAACAAATGATAGTTGTTAATTCGTAGCTAATTGGGGAGTCATTATCGGAAATGTATGGTGGTTTGATTGAAACAGTCCTTACCAGAAGGAGCTAAGTAGGAAACAAGCTGACTGTTATTGCTGTGCTGCAAGTGAACATGAATATATTTACAGTTTGTTTTAATTTAAGCCATTTTTAGATTCTGCTGTAAATGGATGTATGCCTTGCTGCTGCAAACTGAGACTGTGCAATTGATGTGAAAACTAACTGCTGTGAACTCAGGATTGTGCAACTGAGTACTCGTAATTGCCTGCTGCTTTTGTGTGCTCCTTAAACTACTGTAGGGGACTCTAGTGCATCTGTGACTAGTGCTGTGCTGCTGTTTATGGGACATGTGCCAGATTTTACTCAGTACTGCTGCTATTGTTTGCCCCTTTAGTATCATAGGGGATTCAGTGTCTCCTTAGCAACTGCACTTTACTGCCTGTTAAGTCTCTGCTGCCTGCCGTGACCACTCCCCCTCACTGGTGGTGGCAGCCCAGTGGGAGGGGTTGAGTGGGTTTAAACGTTTCCAGCTGCCAAACGCTGTGGCGTTTGAAGTGGCGGCACAACAGGCTCCAGTGGTGAAGTGCGGTAAAGTGCTGGGAGTTTGAGAGAGTGTGGCAGGCTTTCTCAAGCTCTTGTAACTCCATCTGCACTGAGAGCTTACCACTGCATGTTCGTAGCTAACTGGGGAGTCATTATCGGAAATGTATGGTGGTTTGATTGAAACAGTCCTTACCAGAAGGAGCTAAGTAGGGAAACAAGCTGACTGTTATTGCTGTGCTGCAAGAGAACGTGAATATATCTAGTTTGTTTTATTTTAAGCCATTTTTAGATTCTACTGTAAATGGATGCATGCCTTGCTGCTGCAAACTGAGACTGTGCAATTGATGTGAAAACTAACTGCTGTGAACTCGGGATTGTGCAACTGAGTACTAGTAATTGCCTGCTGCTTTTGTGTGCTCCTTATAGTACTGTAGGGGACTCTAGTGCATCTGTGACTAGTGCTGTGTTGCTGTTTATGGGACATGTGCAAGATTTTACTCAGTACTGCTCCTATTGTTTGCCCCTTTAGTATCATAGGGGATTCAATGTCTCCTTAGAAACTGCACTTTACTGCCTGTTAAGTCTCTGCTGCCTGCCATGACCACTCCCCCTTATTGGTGGTGGCAGCCCAGTGGGAATGGTTGAGTGTGTTTAAACATTTCTAGCTCCCAAATGCGGTGGCGTTTGAAGCAGTGGCACCACAGGCTGATGAAGTGTGGTAAAGTTCTGGGAGTTTGAGGGAGGACTGGGTGGTCTGGGGAGGTTGGGATTAGTTATAAGTGTTAAGTGTATTGAGGTATCATGACTATGATTGTTGCTTTATTGAGGTCATGGCGAGTGTGTTTGTGTATAGGTGTTTTCTATTGTTGTATAACTGTAAGTGACAGAAAATCCAAAATCACTCATGCCCCCACAATGCAAAGCATCATGGGCTGCACATGCAAATCACCACAGAATGCCATGCTGGTCCAACTTTAAGCAGAATTGCATGGTGCCGAAAGGCCTCTCACACAGCTTGCAAAGGGTGCTAACAGAAGACATAGACACGTGTTTCGTCCTACCAGGACTCATCAGTATGCCTCGTCTGTTTGACACCCCAGTGGAATGGACCAGCTACCCCTAAGGCAGTGTGCCTGGGATATATTGTGGTGAACCCATTAAAATAAAAAACTATTTAAAAGACAAAGAACCTCTGTGCGTAAACACCGAGGCAAGGGCTACCCCAAAGGGCATTTGGCTGGGAAGCCAAGCCCCAAGAAAATCCAAAATCACTCATGCCCCCACAATGCAAAGCATCATGGGCTGCACATGCAAATCACCACAGAATGCCATGCTGGTCCAACTTTAAGCAGAATTGCATGGTGCCGAAAGGCCTCTGTAAGTGACAGAGTTGTGTTAACTAACAATGAGGCATCATTCACAACATTAGGGTTATTTGATTTTTCTATGTCTAATTTACTTATTTGTCGGGATAGAATTTCAAATTTTATTTGTTTATTATGTTCTGAAAAATTTGCCCTGCGTGTGTTAGGGTTAATTTTAGTTTGGGGTTCACATTCTATTTGTTTTGGTGTGTTGATGTGTTTTTGGTCTGGTCAGAAAATGTTGTTTCTTTTGTTGCTATTATTAATTTGTCTGGGGATGTAGAAGCAAATCCTGGTCCATCTACTATTGATGATTGTAATAACTCTCTGTGGTACTTAAATCATGGAATTAAGTTTCTTCATGATAATGTTAGGAGTATGTTTTCTAAATTGGCCCATATAGAGGCCTTTACATCCTTGTATAAACCGCAGATGGTCATGATATCTGAATCCTGGCTAAAGCCTTCGATACCCGATAGTGCTTGTGAGATCCGTGGTTATAAATTGTTTCGTTCAGACCATAAGG
The DNA here is from genome assembly GCA_016271365.2 of Neoceratodus forsteri. NCBI lineage: Eukaryota > Metazoa > Chordata > Ceratodontiformes > Ceratodontidae > Neoceratodus > Neoceratodus forsteri. The sequence goes on from CM057459.1 coordinate 66,789,110, forward strand.
GTGAAAAATCCACGGGAGGGATAGCTGTTTATTGTTTAGATTATTTGGATGTTTCTTTGTTGCTCTCCAGCCAGAATTGTACATCACAAAATGATTGGCTGTTGTTGAACCTGCTTTTGGGAGGTGTTAAACAGGTGATTGTGGGATGTTTGTACAATCCACCTCAATGTGGGAAAGAGGGTCTTCAAGAATTTTTTGATACTATTGCCTCAAGTCTATTAAATAGAGATTTTGTTTGGGCAGGGGGTGTTAATTTAAATTGGGCAAAAGCTGATGTTTTTGGCTATGAAAATCTTATGCAGTCTTATAATATGTCTCAGTTAATTGTTCAACCTACAAGGTTGAATTCTTTATCTGATAATCATTCAATATTAGATTGGATTATTACCAATAAAAAAACACATGGTAACACACTCTGGGTTCTTGAGTGACTCGATAAGTGATCACCAGGCAATTTTTGGAGTTCTACATTTTAAAGCACCGAGATTGTCTCCTCGTATAATTTTTTCTCAGAACTTTAATAAGGTTCCATATCAATTAGTGTATCAAGAATGTTGTGCTTTGGATTGTTCAATTCTTGACTCTATCCCAGACCCAGATTGTGCTGTTGATTTTTTCTGTCAACAGTTGTTGGGTTTACAGGAACAGTTATGTCCCCTGCATAAACTAAGGGTGCGGGGGGGGGCTCAAAATGGGTGGTTTACCCCTGCTATTAAACTGCTTGTGAAACAGAAAAATGTGGCTTGAAAAGCTTATAAGCTGTCGCCTACTGAGGCCTTATTGCAGGCCTATCGGTCTGCTAGGAATTTGGCCTGTAGTAAAATCAAATGGGTTAAAATTGATTATTTTCGACATAAGATCGAGTTTGCTTTTTCTGATTCTAAGCATTTTTGGGGAGATCTTAATTCTCTGTTATCCCCTAAAGATAGGTTAAAAATTTCCCATTTAAATTCTTTGGATGGCATGGTTACTGACCCTTTTCTGATGGCAAATTTGCTGAATGCCAAATTTACGAATACTGATGATCTTATCCCTGATGTTTCAGGTTGTGATAGTATGTTGGTAATTGTAATGTTAACTCAAATATTCCATCACTAGCCAGCCTATCTGAAGGCCTGTCAAGCTTCCATTTCAGTTGTATTAATTCATCTGAGGTGTTGAGGTTCCTATGTCAATTACCTAATAAGTTTGGAGAGTGTGGTAATGGGTTGGACATAAGGTTTGTGAAATTGGTTGCATCTTTTATTGCAGATCCACTCTGCTCTTTATTTAACTTATGTTTGCTAACTGGGAATTTGCCATCTGCTTGGAAAGTTGCAAGAGTGGTGCCTATCCCAAAAAAGGCAAGAGCGGATACACTGGATGATTATCATCTCATTTCAATATTGAATCCCTTAAGCAAACTTTTAGAAAAGTTGGTGGTAAAACATCTAACTGATTTTTTTGAATCTAATGGTTTGCTTTGTTTAGAACTACATGGGTTCAGGAAGGGTAGGGGTACTGGAACAGCTTTGGTCAGGTTCACAAATACTTTTCTCCTTGGTTGCGATAGAGGTTTTTTATGGAGATGGTGTTCGTGGACCTGACCTGGGCCTTTGATTTAATAAATCATGCCTTGCTTTATTCAAAGTTAAGAAGTATGGGTATTTTCATTCTAGTGATATCCTTTTTGAAGAGTTTTTTAGAGGGATGATCCCAGCAAGTGTTTATTGAGTCCTCACTATCTGATTTACAGCTTAATCCTAGAGGTGTCCCACAGGGGTACATTCTTGGACCCCTGTTATTTTCAATATTCATAAATCAAATCCCCTCTATTTTTTCAGCTAGTCATTGTCTTCTCTCTACGGATGATTTAATTTTATATAACCAGGGTTTGAACATTGAGCAGGTTAACATAGGGCTGCAGAGAGATTTTGATACACTTGGTCATTGGTTGTTGAAAAATCAAATGGTTCTGAACGTAAAAAAGACCAAGTGCATGGTTTTTGGGAGTGCTCCTCGACTAAAGCTGAATCCATGTTTGCATATACTTGATAGATTTGGTGATTTATTAGAACAGGTTAATGAATTCAAGTATTTGGGAGTTCTTCTGGATCCTAGCTTGGGATTTTTTCCCCAAGTTGAGGCTGTTAGTAGAACTATTAGCTCTAAATTGGGCTTGTTATACAAATTTAAGGCTTATTTATCAATTGAATCTCGTAAAACAATTGCTATGGGTACTTTGTTGCCGCATTTTGATTATGTTTCTCCTTTATATTTTAATTTGGGGGTAAGGGAGGGTAGGGTTTTGAGTCTGACTTATAATAATATTTGTCGATTTGTTCTTGATGTCACTCAGTTGACACATGATTGTGTCTTGTATTCTTCTTTGGGCTGGCTATCTCCCAAATTAAAGTTTGTCTATGCACTTGGTAATTTGACACAGCATGCTATTTATGCTGGAAATTCATTCCCACTATCTGATTTGGTAGAATTTAGGGATTCTCAGGTTAATCTGTGTTCAAATCAAGGAGTTATTTTGAAAGCAATTGTTAACAAGGGAAATTTTGGTTTTCGGTCATTTGTGTCATCTGCTGCTCATTTGTGGAATGATTTGCCTCTTTCTCTTAGATCTATTAATTCAGCAATAGGATTTAAGGTTAAAGTTAAATGTCACTTGTTATCTGTTGATGTATGTAATTGTTAGTATATTGTTAGTTACGTCTCATTTTATTGTTGATTGTCTTTCGGGTTGGACCTGAAAAAGGGCTCTGCCCAGTGTCCTTACCCGGTTAACAAATTTAAAATAAAAAAAAAATAAAAAAAATAACATAGTATGGTAGTAATTTATGCAAAAAAAAATATTTTTGTTATGCTAATATAAATCACAGGAAACTGGTTAAACCACCAATGAAGATGTAGCAAAAGGCAAGCAGAAACAGGACATTCCACCATTTCTGGGAAACTGCTTGAAGACTGACAACACCCAGTAAATGCACCATTTTAACTTAATAAGAAATAACTCTTAAAATACATGTAACTGTACAAAATAGCTGTATCTTGATGCTAGGATGTTTTTTTGTCTGTAGTACTGTAAGACTCTAAAGGCTTAGCATTGATTATAGTATTACTTTAACATTTTCAGGCAGATCTTGAAACAGTACTCATCAACACACATCAGTTCAAAAGTGACTCCCACATTGCAGGCACGTGTGTATGAAGGTGGCTGCCAGCAAATCAGAATGCATCTAGTGATGTGTTCATTCAAAGCTTCCAATCAGAGAAGCATAAATTCCCAACAAAACAAAAAATATGTTTAGTCTGCCCAACAGCCAATAGGAAAAAAAATATCAGGTACTGAAGTAGTGTAATTTTCCTATTGGTACCATGCACCAGGCAGCAGCCAATCAATATTTAGTTTTGTACTGTTGCTATATCTCCAAGGAAGAAAAAAAAGTTTAAGAAATTGCCTGGCAGAACTGTTCAGATGTCACTGGCCAGCAACAGACTCAGACTGTCTTACTTGAGCTCTCTGTCACTCTATTTTTAAAGAAACTTGGATCATGGCAGAAAACTCCAGAAACACAGTGTGGATGGTAGGCAGCAGTTTATTTCGCTGAGCTGGTGAATATGCCAAGACAAGTCATTTTGGCAGTGACTTAAACCTACCAAATTGTAAAGTTTACTGGTTTGGTAAGGGAGGTGTGAGATGGGAACAGCTGAAGCCTACCATGCAACACCTGTTGAGCAACCACTCAGCACCAGACATACTGCTGATCCATCTCGGAGGAAATGATTTGGGTGACAAAAGGTGGATAGATTTAGTTTCTGAAGCTAAATTGGACCTAGCTTCACTTACAAAGATGCTACCCGCCTGTAAAATCATATATTCGGATATCACTGAGCAGATGGTCTGGTGTGCAGATCAACATATGTATCTGCTCGACAGCGCAAGAAAAAAAGTTAATATTCACATCTCTGCATTTCTACATGATCTGGGAATGTGCACAGTCCATCATCCTGAAATTAAGTATTTTAAAGACTGGCTGTATCTAAAAGATGGTGTACACTTGTCAGACACAGGCAATTGCCTATTTTTGGGAGACCTCCGAGATGGCATCCATTCTGTGATCTGAAAAAAAGAATGTCGGTGGAAACACCTACAACAGAAAAAAACGCTTTTTTAAGAGCCACCTGTATGTGTCAAAAAATAGAACAAACACACAAACATCTTGTATCTAGATAGAAATATTGCACAACAGGCACTGTCTCACTGTGATAACGTAATATTACAGTTAGCTGAGACAAAGTCATAGAACACGGAATGCTATGGGGGACATTGTACTGAATACCTCTACCTGCAATTGGAGAATGCAAACAGCAACTATCATTTTAAGGGTGGTCAGTAGTTTTCAGGTCAATTTCAGTAAGCCAAGGTAACAGTGTACTACACTGTGTGTGCTTATTGTAATTGCTGTGGCTCTGTGTAACTCAGTACAGTTCTCCCTCATAGACCGCAGCCCTGTGTTTCATTGTGTGGCAGTGGTTCATCATGTCACAATGATTCTGTGGCTGAGGTGCACTCTGAACCAAAATGTAGAAATGCAGAGATGTGAATATTAACTTTTTTCTACATCGGAAAAATAATTTGTACCCTTCAATTTCTTTCTCCCATTGATCGTTTTCATTCCACCATGTCTCTGTAATTAATGCAATATGTATCTTATGTTTGTGCAATATTATTTTAAACTCATCATATTTATTCAGCAAACTGCGTACATTAAAAAGTATTGCATTCCATTCTGTGGTATTAGGACAGGGAGATGTGGAGCTATTCAAGCTTTTGTCTGTGCCCCCCCCCCGAGCCAGTTTAAATGAAACTTTATTACCTCTCCAAATTTTTTACCAAAAACCCTTATACCTGCAGGGTTTAAATGGATACCATCATTTCCGAATAAAGACATTCTATTGAATGTCCTTGCATTATCCATAAAACCAATACCTTCCTCAATACAAAAATGTCTAAGCCTGCCATTTATTGTTAAAATTTGTTTGTTTCTATATGCTTTCTGGCCATGCATAGGGAGCATACCAGAGATAATGATTTCCCCTCCATGGTTTCGTACCCTTTCCACAATGCACTTATATTCCCTTTGCATATCTATCCAATTAGTTTTCCCACATCATTAGCTCCTACATGGAGGAAGACCAAGGGGGTGACTGTATTTTCAAACAGTCCATCTAATAATCGCACACTATCTTGAAGTTTAGCTCCAGGTAGAGAGCTAACAGTAGTATGCTCTTTAATAAGGCTAAAGAGAACAGTTCATGTCTCTATAAGCCCTGCAATTGTTTTTTTTAAATGTATAAACTGTAAACACTTAGTTTGTAGTTCGAGAAGCAGCTACCGAACTACAGCCTCTCTGCCTAGTTCCAGTTAGGTCCCAGGGCTCCACAATAAATTAAAAGGTATATTCATTCAAAGTTTACTAAAAGAATTATTTAGCACAGTGATTTTGCTTAGTTTTATATAGCACAATAAGTTGCATGAGGTTACGGATGTTTGTTTAGTTCGTTCCGCTCGCCAGTGGAGCTGTATTTATAGTACAGAACCCGGAAGTCTCCCCCGTGACCCTCACTGTCAAACTGCAGAAAAGTAATAAAATAATAACTTAAATAAGGCTAAAGAGAATAGTTCATGTCTCTATAAGCCCTGCAATTGGTTTTTAAAATGTATAAACTGTAAACACTTAGTTTGTAGTTCGAGATGCAGCTATTGAACTACAGCCTCTCTGCCTAGTTCTGGTTATGTCCCAGGGCTCCACAATAAATTAAAAGGTATATTCATTCAAAGTTTACTAAAAGAATTATGCAGCACAGCAATTTTGCTTAGTTTTATACAGCACAATAAGTTGCATGAGGTTACGGTTGTTTGTACTGTATAATAAAGGGCATAGATACTCAAGTTTGCCATAAGCATAAAGAGTATGCCCCCCAAAACCAGGTAACTGTACACAACCCCAACAAGTCAAATTATGGTCTGAAAAGTACTATCTGTAGTCCCTGTCACACCCCACACCCAACAATCCATGGCTCAATTTCGCACACCCTCAACCATGGTATCCCCCCAAAGAAAAACAGGTACCTGTACCCAACCCAACCCTGAGATGCTAAATTATGTCCTAGAAAGTATCGTCTGTACTCTGTGTCACACCTCACACCCACCAATCCATGGCTGGATGTCGCACAACCTCTACCCCGGTATGCCTCACCAACACAGGTATCTGTCCCGAACCCCACCCACAGAGGCCACATTATGGCCTGAAATGTACCATCTGTAGTCCCCATCACACCCCAAACCCAACAATCCATGGCTGGATGTTACACACCTTCAACCCCTGTATGCCCCCCCACCAACCCAGGTACTTGTACCCAACCCAACCCAGAGAGCCCAGATTATGGTCTGCAAAGTACTATCTGTAGTCCCTGTCACACCCCACACCCACCAACTTGTGGCTGGATGTCTCATGCCCTCAACCCTGGTATGCCCACCCCCCAAGCCCAGGTACCTGTCCTGAGCCAAACCCAGACAGGTAAAATTATGGCCTGAAAAATACCATCTGTACTCCCTGTCACACCACACACCCAACAATCCATGGCTGGATGTCACATGCCTTCAACCCAGGAATGCCCCCCAACCCAGGTACCTGTACCCAACTCAACTCCGAGATGCAAAATTATGTCCTGCAAAGTACCGTCTGTACTCCCTGTGACAACCCACACCCACTAATACATGGCTAGATGTTGCACACCCTCAACCCAAGTATGCCATCTAACACAGGTACCTGTCCTGAACCCAAGTCAGAGAGGCCAAATTATGGCCTGAAATGTACCATCTGTAGTCCCTGCCACACCCCACACCCATCAATACATGGCTGGATGTCACGCACCCTCAACCCCGGTATGCCCCCCAATCCAGGTACCTGTACCCAACCTGACACTGAAAGCCCAAATAATGGCCTGAAAAGTACCATCTGTAGTCCCTGTCATACCCCACACCCACCAATATGTGGCTGGATGTCGCATGCCCTCAACCCCTGATATGCCCCCCCCTCAAACACAGGTACCTGTCCAGAACCCAACCCAGAGAAGTAAAATTATGGCCTGAAAAGTACCGTCTGTACTTCCTGTCACACCACACACCCAACAATCCATTGCTGGATGTCGCACACCATCAACCCTGGAATGCCCCCAACCCAGGTACCCGTATCCAACCCAACTCTGAGACGTTAAATTATGTCCTGCAAAGTACTGTCTGTACTCCCTGTGACACCCCACACCCACCAATCTGTGGCTGGATGTTGTACACCCTCAATACCGGTATGCCCCCCAACCCAGGTGCCTGTACCCAACCCAACCCTGAGAGCCCAAATAATGGCCTGAAAAGTACCATCTGTAGTCCCTGTCACACCCCACACCCACCAATATGTGGCTGGATGTCACATGCCCTCAACCCTGGTATGCCCCCCCAAACCCAATTACCTGCCCTGAACCCAACCCAGAGAGGCAAAATTACAGCCTGAAAAGTACCATCTGTACTTTCTGTTACACCACAGACCCAACAGTCCATGGCTGGATGTCACATGCCTTCAACCTCGGTATAACCCCCCCAACCCAGATACCTGTACCCAACCAATTACGAGATGCCAAATTATGTCCTGAAAAGTACCATCTGTACTCCCTGTCACACCCCACACCCACCAATCCACAGCTGGATGTAGCATACCCTCAACCCCGGTATGTCCCCTCCAACCCAGGTACCTGTCCTGGAAGTTATGATGAAGAAATCTATCCTGGTTTTGAAGGGGCTGCTGCTTTCTGTGACTGTTTATGGCTGAAGCCAAAACTGACTAATTTTATCCTGTCTGTGAAGGGGCTGTTGTCTAGAGAGTTCATGTTAACTGATGCTCCTATTGATTTAAAAAACATCTCGTTTGTAAAGGGGCTGCTGACCTGAAAGACTTTGCAAGCTGACCAGGTGCTAGAAAGAGCTGCTGACCTGTGAGACATTGAGCCACTGCTCCCAAACCCTCTCCGGTAACCGTAAGCATTAACAGCTGCTGAGTGGGGGGTGGTACTGGAGAGGTAGCGTCATCATTTGGGAGGGGCGGACTGTGTTAGAACCGCACTGGTACTGCCTGGCGCAGTGGCGCGGCGTGAGTGTGAGTGCCACTCGGCAACAAAACGGTGAGGCAAAAGTATTTTAAACATAGACTTGGTTACTATTATAGGGATATTATTGTGGTTTAGATTAAATTTAAAGGCATAATAGATATATTGTATAGCCCTCGAATTCTAAATAGAATGGCATTAGCTTGTAGGATGATATTTCAATTGTGTGTGTTTTTGTTATTAATAGTGAAATTGAAAACCCCTTGTCAATTAGAAATTCCAAGTTCTATAGTGATTGAGGTTGTTCCGGCATGAAAAATGAGAGAACTATCAGTAAGGGGGAACCCAGAGTATAGAGGGCGTCGTAGAAATCCCTTTTCTATGGTTAGAGACCAGTTAAGTAAAAAACTAATTAATATAAGTATATTGGCTACTGGGCAAATTAAAAATAGAAATTGTTTATTAATATCGTTGATTTTGGGGGGCGATATAGAAACAAACCCAGGACCCGAAAAATCTGGTGATATTAAAATTATTTATGATAATGCCAGAAGCTTAAAGAGAAAAGGGGATTTGATGAAATCTTGGGTAGAAACAGAAACTCCTGAAATTGTGGCATTAACCAAAACTTGGTTAAATAAGAGTATAGATACCAAAGAATTTGAACTTGAGGGTTATAATAGTTACAGATTGGACAGAAATGGAAAGAGAGGTGGGGGAGTATTAATGTTTATAAAATGGGAACTTGGTCAAATTTCAATCGTGTTTGCAGATCAGCTAGGAAAAATAGATTTTTATTAGTCAAGGTTCAAAGTTTACAGTTGGTATTAGGGGTTATTTATGCCTCCCCCCCCCCCCAAGACTCCAACTGGTGAATTTGAAAATTTAGCATCAGTTATTCAGAGTTTCAATGAGTTGTGAATTAATGCTAATTGGTGATTTCAATGCAGCATGGGGGAAACCAAGGGGTCTTGCTTTGGAAAAAAGTTTTAAAATTTTAGATGTAGAACAAAAGATTATACTTCCCACTAGGAAAACTTCTCATCTTAGCTCTGGCAATATATTAGATTTAAATTTTGTTACAACAAAGATCAAAATGAGAGCAATGGAAGTAAAGCAACCAGTGATGGGAGATCATAGCTCTATAAGCTGTTTGTTTATTATGGAAGATATAGAAAGTAAACCTATTAGAAATCCTTCATTAAAAATAAAATGCAGAAATTTTAAAAACTATAATAAAGATGCATTTGTGGTAAAACTCTCTTCAGTAAGATGGGATAGATTATTTTTGATACCTTCTTTGAACATAGCGGTTGGGGAATTTTCTAAATGGTTTCTAGAGATTTGTGATGAATTAGCTCCTTTTTGTACATGTATGCAAAGAAAGTCACATGTTCCCTTGGTTTCAGAAAAAATTAAAAAATTAATATGTGGTAAGAACTGTCTGTGGAAAAAGGCAAGTAAATCTTTAAATAATGCAGATTGGGAAGAATATAAAAAAGCTAGAAATTATTTGAAATTTCAAATAAAAAAAATTGAAACAAAAATATTTTGAAGATAAAATTAAACAGACTACAGATAATAATAAAAAGTATTGGTCATTACTACAATCTTTTGAGACCCCACAGGTTTGTGGCCCACCTATTCAAATGGTAACTAGAGGTGTCCCCCAGAATAAAAAGGAAACATCAAACATTTTAAATGATTATTTTGTTACATTGCCAGAATTGGACCTAATTGACCCAAAATTAGGGAATGAATCTATTAAGTCATCGTCCATTAATATTCCAAGGTTTAGTTTTAAAATGATCTCTTGTAAACAGGTAAAAGCAGAACTTAGGAAGTGAAAACAAATAAGGCTTGTGGCTTTGATCTTATAGAGAATCGATTTCTAGAGAATTCAGCTCAGGTGATTGCTCCATATTGACTAAGTTGTTTAATTGGTCTCTGAGTGAGGGCATTTTTCCAGATGTTTGGAAGAATGCCAAGATTATTCCAATATACAAAGGTTCAGGGGATTCATATCAACCAACAAATTATAGACCTATTGCTTTACTGTCTGGGATTTCAAAAATTTTAGAAAAACTAATTCAAGTTCAATTGGTTGACCATTTGGAAAGGTATTCATTAATAACCAAACAACAATCTGGTTTTCGGAAGGGATGTTCCACAGGCACAGCTCTCACCGATGTGGTTGATGCTATTGCATCCAAATTGGAGGGGGGCCGATCAGTGGGAGTGGTGTTCGTGGACTTATCCAAGGCTTTCGATACAGTTAATCATAGTCTGCTGGTTAGACGCATGGCAGAAATTGGTGTGGTTAAGGAGTCAGGAAATTGGTTTAAATCTTATCTTTCAAAAAGAACTCAACAGGTCTGCATTAATGGAGTGTTATCAAATAAATTAAATGTGCAACGAGGAGTACTTCAGGGCTCTATTTTAGGCCCAATATTGTTTTTGATTTATATTAATAAGGTTACGGATTGCATAAAACACTCTAATATAAATCTTTATGCAGACGATACTTTGTTGATATCTAGTGGTCAAACAATTGACGAAATGCAAACAAATTTACAGAATGACTTTACTGGTTTATCAAAGTGGTTAACAAAATCCGGTTTAAATCTTAATAGTAAAAAGACCAAGTTAATGGTTTTTGGAAGAAAGCAAATCCCTATAGGGTTTGAAAATACAAAGATTAATATAAAAACTTTAAATGGAGAAATGTTAGAACAGGTTACAGTTTATAAATATTTGGGTATTTGGATAGATTCATCATTGAAATTTGAACATCATATAACAGAGACTATAAAGCAAATAAAAGATTGGGAGCTTTCAGGCGCTCTAGTATTTGTTTGAATAGATTAATGAGGGAACAAATTATAAACCAATTTCTCCTTCCAATTTTGGAATACGGAAATCATATATATGGTTTTGCAGCAAATAGATGGTTAACTAAGGTTGATCAGTTATATTATAAGATGGCTAGATTTATAATACAAAAGGATTACAGGGCACACCATTGCCAAGTACTTAGTGAATTGGGTTGGGTCACACAGGAAAGTAAACGTAGGATTTCTTGGTTAACACAGATTTTTAAGGTAATAAAATTTCAACAACCTGAAAGTCTTTATGATAAATTGGAACCGAGAAAATGTGTATATAATTTGAGAGACATAAATTTAAGGGATTATGTATTCCCAAGGTTCATAAATGCATATAGTGCTCTTAGATTCCCGATTATTGTTAAGGATTTGTGGGGGGCTTTGAAATCTGTATATTGTAGCCAGACTAATAATTTGAAGGTATTTTTAGCAAGTTTGATGTCTGAACTAAAAATACATTGTGATTGTTTTAGATGATTGTCTAGATGTTTTGTGTACTATATTGTGAATGATTGAATTATGTGTATTGTAATGTTTTGTTATTATAACTTATGAGCAATGTACCTTACAGGACCATCTTGAAAATAGGACTTTGTCCTAATGATGTGATGTTTCTCCATCTGAATTCCTGTATAAAAATAAAGGTTTTAACTAACTAACTAACTAAAACACAACCAAGAGATGCCAAATAATGGCCTGAAAAGTACCATCTGTACTCCCTGTCACACCCCACACCAAACAATCCATGGCTGGATGTTGCACGCCCTCACCCCAGTATGCCCCCCCAACCCAGGTACCTGTACCCAACCCAACGCAGAGAGGTAAAACTATGGTCTGAAAAGTACTGTCTATACTCCCTGTCGCACCCCACACCCACCAATCCATGGCTGAATGCCACATGCCCTCAACCCCAGTATGCCCCCCCAACATAGGTACCTGTCCTGAACCCAACCCAGATAGCTAAATTATGGCCTGAAAAGTACCAGCTGTAGTCCTTGTCACACCCCACACCCAACAATCCATGGCTGGATGTGCACGCCCTAAACCCCAGTATCCCCCCCAAAAACAAGTACCTGTCCCAAACCCAAACCCAAACCCGAGAGCCCAAACTATGGCTTGAAAAGTACCGTCTGCACTCCCTGTCACACCCCACACACACCCATAATGAATAAGCAATAGAACATTACCGAGAGGAGATCTGCTGAGTAGTAGGTGCTGAGCAGACCACAGACCAGCTACAGTATATGATACCCTCAAAACACACATAGATAATCCACAAGATGCTGCATGCTGTAGTAGTAATGTATTCCACAAAAAATGTATTACTAGAATGTGTTCAAGCCTCACCAGCTATCTTACTGATTGGTTAAGGTGCGAGAGTGTAGTAGTGTGGGTGACGCTCTGTGGCAATCTTTTTCATGAGACAGTCCAGATCAAGCTGCACAGTGCCATCCCCAAACAAAATATTCTGCTACCATAATATCCATAGCCACATATCACCATACTATGTTACGTATTAATAAGTACATCTTCAGCTTATAACAATATAGAATTACATACGTTGATAGAAACATTACTAGGCAATAATTACACTTATTTATATTTTTATTAAACAGAAATGAGCAAATACTGGACCACGAAGCAGCTGCCTATGTTGCTGGAGGCAGTAACTAGAGTGGCAGACCCTAGGATAGTGATGAGGGCAACCAACATGCCACAGGAAGAGACGTGGAAGGGTGTGGCCAGGTACCTCCATCACAAAAAAAATCTTAGTGACAAGAGATGGTGCAAATGCAGAGGGAAGTGGAAGCTGCTGCACCAGAGGTTTTATAAATTGAAGGATGCAGAGAAGGTGCCCGAGAAGGACTGGGGCTGATATGAACTAGCATTCCAGCTGTGGCTTAAGGTGGTAAAGCCAAGCTTCGGAGAGAGAGTCTTTCAACGTAAGTACTGACATGAATGTTAAGAACAACACCACATGAATAGCCATACAAAAAGTATATTAGTAACCTCTCCCCCTTGGAAATTCATCATGAGCTAACAGCAATACTCCCTGTCACACTACTTCTCTCTTTTTTTTTTTACTGTAACTTATAAATGGACACAACACATCTGTTCTCTTATATGATCATGACCAAATAACATCAGACAGCATTTACAGCACCCTCTAGTATGTCGCAATGCCTCCTGATGTTACTTCAGCATAACCAAATAGTCTTGCGCCCCATGATCACTTATGTAGTTATGACAGGATAATATCAGACAACATTTTCACCAGCATTTAGTGTGTGTTAATGCCTCTGTTTCACTTTAGTATTATGACCAGAAGTGTACAGTTACTTCATAAACAGTTCAGTACTGCAGATGTCTATCTTCTTGCAGCCAGTGGTTCACATAATCAGACAACTGTTTTCACCACATTAACAAGCAACTTGACTATGTGATTATGACCGGATAATAGTGGACAGCATTTACAGCACCCTATAGTGTCTCGTAATGCCTCCTGATGTTACCCCAATACAACAAAAATAGTCTTACCCCGCATGCTCAAATTTACGTAATTATAACCGGATAATAACAGACAGAATTCTCACCACCCTTTAGTGTATGTCAATGTGTCTTCATGTTACCCCCATAAGCAAATCATGTTTCACAATAGTATTATGAACAGAGGCCTGCAGTGATGTCATAGACTATTAAACACTGCATATGTGTATCCTGTTGTGGTCAGTGATAGAAATGAACAGACAAGTTCTTTCACTCACTGAGAACAAAGATGAGTATGTGGCTATGACCGGGTAACATCAGACCAAATGTACACCACCCTTTAGTGTGTGTGCATCCATCCTAATGTTACTCCACTATAACCAAATAGTCTATCACTTTACTATCATAACCACAGGGCTACTGTGACATAATAAACAGTTCTGTACTGCATATGTGTATCCTGCTGTAGGCAGTATTTGACAGTAACAGACAATTGTTTCCACACATTAAAAACCAAGATCAGGATGTGGTTATGGCTGGATACTATGAGATAGCATTTACAGCAACGTACAGTGTGTCGTAATGCCTACTGATGTTACCCTGACATAACCAAATAGTGTTGTGCCCAATGCTCCCACTTATGTAGTTATAACCGTATACTACCAGACAGAATTCTCACCACCCTTTACTGTGTGTTAATACCTTGTGCTGTTACCTCGCCATAGCGAAATTGTGTTTTTACCATACTATTATGAATAGAGGGCTGCAATGATGTCATAAGTACTTGAACACTATGTATGTGTATACTGTTGTGGGCAGTGGTAGAAATGAACAGACAAATAGTTTCATACATTGGCAACTAAGATGAGTATGTGGTTATGACCAGATAACAGGAGACAGCATTCACACCACCCTTTAGTGTATGCTAATGCATCCTAATGTTACCCCACTACAACCAAATAGTCTATCACTGTACTATCATCACCAGAGGACTACAGTTGCATCATGAACACTTCTGTACCGCATATGTGTATGCTGTTGTGCACAGTGTTTTACAAGAAGAGACAGTTACTTGCACACATTAACAAGCAAGATGAGTATGTGGTTATAATTAGATAACATGAGACAGCATTAACACCACCATACAGGGTGTGGTAATGCCTTCTGATGTTAGCCTGACATAACCAAATAGTGTTGAGCCCCATAGTCCCAGTTATGTACTTAGGCCCGTACAAAATTCTCACCAACTTTTAGTGTGTGTCAGTCTCTCATGATATTACCCAGTGATAACCACATCGTGTTACCAGAAGATATCAGACAGCATTTTCATCACCCTTTATTGTGTGTTAATGTATCCTGATGTCACCCTGCCATAACCAATTTGTCTTTAACTTTAGTATTATGATCAGAAGCCTACACTTACTTCATAAACACCTGAGTACTGCATATGTGTATGTTGTTGTGGGCAGTAGTTTACATGATCAGACAAGTGCTTTCCCCACATTAACAATGAACTTGAGTATGTCATTATGACCATATAACAGGAGACAGCATTAACACCACACTATAGCGTCTCGCAATGCCTCCTGATGTTACCCCAATATAACAAAATACTATTAGGCCCCATGCTCCCAGTTATGTAGTTATGACCAGATAACATCAGACAGAATTCTCACTACCCTTTAGTGTATCTTTATGCCTCATGATATTACCCCAACATAACCAAATCGTGTTTCACCGTAGTATTATGAACAGAGGCCTTCAGTGATGTAATAAGCAGTTGAACACCGCATATGTATATCCTGTTGTGCGTAGTGGTTGAAATGCACAAATAAGTGCTTTCACACATTGACAACCAAGATGAGTATGTGTTAATGAACAGATAATATGAGACAACATTTACACCACCCTTTAGTGTGTGTTAATGAAGAAGAAGAAGAATCAGCATTTATATAGCACTTTTTCATACATCCAAAGCGCTTTACAAGCAATGCTAGACTGGTAGTGAAGTGACTGAATGTGTGGTGGCGGCCATATCGCACATCATCACCCACACACAGCCTGGATAATTGCATGAACCAGTTTTATGGGAAGGGGAATGTTGGCCAGGACACCGGGAATGTTCCCTACTCTTTGCGAAGAGTGCCCTGGGTTCTTTTACTTCCACCTGGACACCCACCAGGACAACACCAGGAAGGGCAGAAGGGACCTTGGTTTAATGTCTCATCCGAAGGATGGCACACCCCAGCAGTACAGCACCCCCCAATACTGCACTCGGATGCCAGCGATTTTTAGGTGCAAGTCCAATCCCGGTGTGGGACGAGAACCCACGACCTTCTGGTCCAGAGGTGGACGTGCCACCAACTGAGCCACGCTGACACCTATGATATGACATATATGATGATAATGTAACCTAATGTTACCCCACTATAACCAAATGGTCTATCACGTTAGTATCATGCCTAAAGGGCCACAGTGACATCATAAACAGTTCTGTAATGCATATGTGTATACTGTTGTGGGCAGTGTTTGACAGGAACAGACAATTGCTTCCAGACATTGACAACCAAGATGAGTATGTGCTTCTGAACGGATAACATGAGGCAGCATTTACACCACCGTACACTGTGTGCCTCTTGATGTTACCGCAACATAAACAAATAGTCTTGGGACCCATGCTCCCACTTACATAGTTATAAATGGATGACATCAGACACCATTTTCAGCAGACTTTTCTCTGTGTTAATGTGTCTTGATCTTAACTGCCCACACCTTTGATGGCAACAGAAGTGATATAGTTGGTGAAATATAAATAGAATCAAGCAACATGCACCATTAAATAGAGAATAAAGGATAGAGAAGTGTATGTTATGAGAATTTAATGCACACCCAAAGTGAGGGATGCTGCATAAACCCCAAGGGCGAAGCCCGAGGGGTTTATTAAAGCAAACCACACTGAGGGTGTGCATCAAATTCTCATATGCACACACTTCCCCATCTATTATTTTTTATAATTGCTGGTGAGCATTTTTTTCTATAGCCACATTTCCATGACTACAGTATGTGTCACACACACACACACACACACACACACACAGATTTGCAGTGTAATGTTTTTTCTTTAGTTTTTATTCATTCTTTTTTTTCTATTTTAAACTTACAATTTGTGCTCCTGGAAGGTAGTCGTGCTAGTGGAGCCAGTAAAGCGGTTACAAATGCAGACGAGGAGCAGGATCAACCAGATAGTTTGTAGCGGTGGCTCTGAAGCCGCGACTGGTTCCCAAAGCTAACGAGGAACTGGATTAACCACACAGAGATTTGTTTTGTTATCTGGAAGGTGGGATCAACCAGATAGACTTAAAAAAATAAATAACAACAAGGAGAGTTTACGATTGTGGCAGCTCCTCAGGTAGCGAGAGACGGAGCCGCCAGCTTTTAAAACTGCTAAGCCTGCCCATGCACGGAAGGTGAGCCAATGACAGAGAGTTCCATTTTGATGGACTGAGCACATGTTCGCCATAATAACCCATGGGTTATTATGGCGAATATCAACTGGCAGAGCCTATAGAAAAAAATGCTTGCCAGTAATTATATCACAGTATTTCTTTTTTTCTAATGGGTTTTTAACTCTTACATTTCTCAGCCACTGAAGCCATAGGTGAGGAGCCACCAGCTGTTCCGGTCCTGGTCTCTACAGAGGACGGTGCAGAAGTTGAGGAACATGATGAAGATGACCAAGTCATCATCGTGTCATCTGAACATAAGTACCCACAAACATGTGCACAGAATACTACAAGACTGCTAGTAGTATAATAATCTTTATTATGAATATACGTCAATCCCATACATGGGGCTATGTAATACAACAAAAAATATATAGCAAATGATACAATGGTTCAAAATCAAAATTGAAATACTGCTATCCAAGCTTTGAGTTATTAGAAATGTAGCCACTTTTTTAAAACCATATTACTATAATACAGTGATAAATATGTTGAAATCCAATTTTGTGTGTCCCCACACACGTGACACCCCATAAACCACAATCAAGAAGTAAAACAGGCTCACAAGGGAGGCTCACAAGGGTGTCACACGTCAATGGAAATTACCTTCTAGCACGCTATACAACTGTCATGTAACATAGTTTGAGCAACAACGTTACTGAATCAATGTAAAGAATTGTATTATGCTGACTAAAAGATGGAGTACAAGTAAGCAACCTTTGTTTTGGGTGGTGTGGGGGGAGTGGGAGAGGGATGGACAGACAGTAAGTAGGAGCGTTCCGCACAAACTGTCCCCCAAAATGTATAGTAGGCAATGGAAAGAAACCACATTACTTTGTCTATGCATAGCTAGAAGTATATGTATTCCACAATACATGCAATGCTACAAAGCGAAGCCGAGTACATGTTCCACATCTGTAATATCGCCTCATAACTTTGAATTGGCAGTACTACATAACAGACTTAAGCAATCATGAACAAAGAGCTGGTCATTTCCTATAGATAAATGACCAGCTATGGGGGGGAGGGTACCCTGCGGCGCAGCCAAGTGCAACCCCTCCCCCAGCCGGTTGTTAATCAAAAGGAAATGACCAGGCCTGAGGTCATTATTGTGATTATAAGTCTAATTGCAATAATGCTTTTTTTTTTCTTTCGGGTTTTGAGCACCGAAAACAGTTTGGTTTATGCACCACTGCTGTCGGCGGTCATGTCTAAGAGACTTCAGACCGGCACAGCAGCCAATCAGTGAGCTAGTTCAGCTCATCAATAATTAATTAGACTTATAATATCACTTCTAAAGTCTCATTGGATAAACAAATAAAGTTTGTAAAACTACATTGCATCAATGTAAAAACTAAGATAGTACAGTTTTGTTTTTTTTATTCATTATGCATCAACAGTAATCCATGTTTATATATTTTTTATTATACTTCAACCGAGTCAGTGGAGACCAGTGTTGCTAAAACAGTTATAGAGCAGCAACAGAAAGATCAGGAGGCACAACCTGGACCATCTAACCATATGTACACCACACATCAAAAGTGCTAACTACGAACCACTATAAAAAAAAAAGAAAACAAGCGTTGTATCAAGTAACAGTTGCAGTATCTTACTCATGCCTCTATAACTGCTATATCACACTGTTACTGTACTTCCTGGTCATGCCTTATTAATAGAAATAAAAAAAGTAAGTGAAGAAAAGTGTAGCAAGTTTATTCTGAAAATGGTGTCCTTATTTACATAGAACAGTGGTCACAATAGGACAGGGCTAGGGACATCAGAGGGCTGTTGTTCAGTTACCACAACTGCCATTTTGATTCATATCCCACTACTTACACAATGCTGCAGGATTATGGAGGTACCACACTTCTGAGGTAGCATCTTTCAAATCTGTAGTTAGACCAAGGTCACATCTGCCTCGATAGGTACCACTCATGTGTATGTTACAGCTCCCATGGTACTCATCAAAAAGAGTAGAGGAATTGTCTCGCTATCCTGTCAAAAGTAGTGCCATTCACAGTATATAGCACAAACAACTTCATGTGGTTTCATGGCACTAGACACTCATCTGTGCAAGGTGTGGGGGGTGGTGGGAGGAGGGGTGGCAGTGGGGTTAAGGGGGAGCAGCAGCATTTACAAAGTAGAGACCTGGCTGCACAATCAAGCAGACACGTTGGAACACTTCACCTGTATCTCCTGCAACCAGTAAGTATGTAATGAACTAGTACAATCTATTATCTGCATAAAGTACAACAGTAACACACGCATTGTCACAGAAATTGTTGACAGGTACATAAGCAAGCAATAATACCTGACAGGGTGGGCAGTATTGGGCAATACTGGACCACCCAGGGATGTAATGAGGCCCCACGCTGCAAGCGGAGGGCTTTATAGCCCCTGGAAGGTCTGGTATTGCCCATACTGGCCACCCTGGAAGGTATTATTGCACTTACAAAATGGACTACATGTGTAATTTTTTTATAGGATTACAAAAAATCTAAAGTAATGCTGTAAAAAATGGCCACAATTGAAGTTTTAGCTCTTTTTTGGTAAAGTAATCCCTTTACTGCTGACACTGCTAGTGGATGGCATTGTTTGCCAGCAGAGGACGTTGATAGTTTTGAGATCCAGCCAGGTATGGCCAATATAGACATTCACCCCGGCAACACCACTCCAGTAACAGAGGCGCCCCGGGTTATGCAGATCGCAAATACATAGAGCAGCAGCCACAAAACGGGAGTAGGAGTTTAGAAAGAAATTTGTTTAAATCTCAAATGGAACCATCAGGTATTGAAGTTTTTTTTTTTGATGATCCCAAAAAGAGCTGGGGGAGTGGGGGAGCTGTGGGAGAGTAGGGCTGACATGAACCGTCACATGGATTCTGCCATGGCTGTTCTGTTTAAAACAAAATACTGTTTTCTTGTTGATTGCTTGTGCAGAGTGAGTGGCTGGGGTGGGTGTCCGCTTGCTAAGCAACACAGCAGGGGAGGAGGGCACAAGAGCTGTGTCGAGAAAGTGTTGCGATTGGGAAAAATGGTTATTTGTCTCCCTGATCGTAGAATAGATTTTTTTTATTGTAACCTAAAGGTTACAGGAGAACAGAGGGAAACAGATGGCTAGTTTATGCCCCGTTTAGTGAGCGGGGGAAAAACGGTTCCTTGCCAGCTGAAAATCTACACACATTTATTGTTTTGCTGTGCAGGTTTAAGCGGGTGAAGTCAGCAGGGCTAATGTGCTTGCACTAAAGGGACCAGAACAACTGTCCCGAGGAGTGGCTGTGGTATTTTCCTTAGTTTCTCTCCTGGGAGATGGAGCTGGGTTTCCAGCTTGCAACCTATACTAGAACGGCTGGTCTTTGAGGAAGCCAGGATGGGAGTGAAAAAGCTACGTTTCATTAGATGTCCCTATAGTGACTGAAAAGCATTTATTTTGTGTAATTAATTACTTTTCTTTAGGAACTGATGGTTTCAATACACGGGGGCGGATGGCCCCTTATGAGTTCCGGGGCAATCTAGTTTACCGACACAAAAAAATGGCAGTTGTGACAGTTTTGAACATTCTATTACCTTTTAATATTTGTGCCATGGCCCCTGGCACCAGTACTTTCAATATCCGGTCTCTGTTGTCTGATAGATGCCCAGCTTTCCAGGGCTATCAGCCAATCAGAGCCCGGGGATTTCTTGGCCCCTTTTCTAATAGTAGATAAACTAGCATCAGTTCATCCTAACCAACAAGCGGTAGAGTAATGTATACTTATGACAATCTTAAGACAATAATAACCACAGCAAGTTAATTTTGTACAAATATTACTGAATATCTGACATGCCTTTTTTCTTTCTCTTTTGCATCTCTACAGAGCCTAACCAGTCACATACTGACAGTATCTGTCAGTGACTGGACAGCCTGATACAGGTACAACAGTCAAGTGAAAAAAATTGGACACACTTATAAACATTTTTGAAAATAACAATACTAAATTGGACAACAACATAAAAAATTGCAAAACATAGAAAGTGAAATTAAAGCAACAAACCATAAATTGGAACAAAAACAGAAAACTGAATTATCGGTCCAGTCACTGACAGCAACAATTAGGAGCACCTTACCACCACCAACACCAACAGAAGATGATGACCCTGGTCTCCACTGACAAGAACCTCTGCCCCATCCTCTACTAAACTTGGGCACCTTATCTCACCAGCAGCTTCCACTTCCCCCTGCATTCAGGAAACTGGCCACGCCCTTCCACGTCAATCCTCCAGCAACATAGGCAGCAGCATTTTATTTTCTATTTTTTTATTATAAAAATTGGGGGGGGGGTTGTAAAGAATTGTCATCAAGAAAGATGAAAATATTAATGGGTGATTATTTTAATAAAATCAATACATTTTGTTGTATATTCATATTATTTTGCTTAAAAATATCTTTTAAAGAAACAAAAAAACAAAACAATAAAAAAATATATTTTTCATTATGGCAGTTGTTTTCTGTGTATTTAACATCATAAAGCAACAAATATTTGAAACACACAACATAGTACATCAGAAGTAGAGTCTCACATTTATGGTATGAAATCAGTGCAGGGCTCTGGGAGTAGTACTGAACCTAAACACTGTGGTTATGACCAGTTACCATCAAGATGCAGCAACACACAGAAAACATAAAGAGTGTCCACTGGCATCTTCAGCTTAACTCTCACCTCATTCCATCTGTAAATAAGCTATGCTGCTATAGCAGACTACAAAAGGTGAAACTAATACATGGTCACCCAAATGGACACCACAATGCCTGTATCTGTGTTCACAGTGGTGTTGCAGGAGGGGAGATAGAGGTTATACATCTCATTACCCTAACTTTGTTTCTTGGTAAGAAAAGACCCCTAAGTGATGCAATAGCCGATTTGTACCCAAACAATTTTCTTTCATTCTGGAGAAGTGGTAAATAAATCATCAATGGCATATGTTGGTGAGAGCACAGGGCCCTTCGGGCACCAAAGCCCCAACAAGCTACACATTTATGCCTATTGATACATATGTCTGGTAGCACAGACCCTCCTGGACCTCAGCTCCCACTGGCCACAGAACCATACAGCAGGCCTATGCAGCAACAACGTGTTCTCATTAGAGCTATATGTTGCGATCATCAACCCAACTGTCACCACATGGCATCACACTACTGTAAGTCACATGCTTTAGTCAGGCTGGAAGGAAGTGAGTCAGAAAAGCAGTTACTTTCACTTGCTCTCAGTTTTGAGGAGGAGAACTGAGAAGCAGGGGAGCAGTGCCTATGAATAATTTAGAAAAGGTACGATATTGTTGCCTTAGTCTGCTCCCTTTCCAGATCATCTTTTTGTGTGGTGTTGCTGGTGTGGTGTGGTGTTTTTCCTTCTTTGCTGTGTTTTGTTTCATCCCAGGGCCGGTGTTGGCCTACCTGTATGTTCTCCCCTCACTTCAGTGCCCTGTTCTTGGATTGAATTGAGAAGGCTGAAGTGTGCGACCAAGTGACCGGCGAGCCAAGGAGCGTTGGGCGTCAGACACACGGCAACCAGTTAGATCGGGAAACAGAGGGATTTACCTGCACCCCATACGTTCAGTGGAGTCTGTCTCCTATGGACCGTCTATTTCCTTTTTTGCTACAGTTCTAAGTTATATGACTATTGCAATTTTATTTTTGTTTTTGTTCTTCGCACCCTGTTCTCTGTTAGTTATAATACACACAAGCTCACTAGATAGGACTTGGGGGATCTAGGTGCAGATAAGAGATTTTATTTTTTTTGTTTTGAATTTGAGAAGTTTTTAGATTTTAGGGTTTTATGGGTTTATTTTAACATTTAAGATTGTTTTAAAATTCCCGCCATATGCAAATGAGGGGTGGCATCCCAGTGGTATAAATGAGCATGTGCTTACCCCTCTGATAGCACTCATTCTTTAGCTTGCTCATAGCATGTGCATGTGTGTTCATGTTGCTTTGTATCCTGTTTCTCCTAATTTTTAGGTTTTTGGCTTCTTTTAATATTTCCCTTTGGGAGAGAGAGTGACCTTGAACTGTTACTGAAGCCTTTTTTGTAAATTGCAACGTCCTTATAAGTTGGTCAAGGCTGCTCAGCATTTCGCTCTGCAGGAACCAAAACCTATAGTGGAATGATGTCTCTATTTTGTAGCAAGGAGGACAAGAGGGAGAAGTTAGAGTGAAAGGTGGTTTTCCACATTTGGTGGAAAGATTGGTGAAAAGAGTAAGTAAATCTGTTTTTTACACCGTAACACTTTTCATCTACTGTTCAGTGTAAAATTTGAAATTTTTCTAGAGGTTATAAGCAGTCGTAAAGTGTAGGTGCCTGTTACCACCCCGTGGGCTTAGAGGGTACAGGGTAGGATACCCCGAATGTGGATAACCTACTATTAAATACTAATAAATACTCCAGTATAACTCCCCTTTTTTATTTTTTCATCTATATTATACTGTATCTATTTTGTGTTCAGCAAAAATTTTTCTGCAGTCTCTCCTGCAGTTTTCTTTGTTTGTTTGTTTGTTTGTTTGTTTTTTGAGTTTTTGGGGCAGTGCTTATATTTTGGTATTTTTTTCTTTTTAGTGCACTCAGTGTTTGGCAAAGCAAATCAGCAACTCAGCAAATCGGAGAGTTGGAACTTACTCTTGGCACATACTTTTTATTTGATTACCACCTGGACTGTTCTCTGGACACTTTGGACATTTGAACATTATTTTGGACACTGTTGAACATCTTTTGGGACATTTATGTTTCTTTAAAACCTGCTCTGCTAATGAGAACAAAGTTTAGAGAAATGTAGAGATTTGAAGAGAGTGAAGAATTGTGCTCGTTGTTTCCCTTGTTCAGCCTTTTTAGATCCTTGTCAGTGCCGGCCTGCCTTTTCAACAGAGAGATTATCGCTTCACAGAACATAAGGACCACTGAAAACCTGTTTTAAAGAAATTGGGACTATTTATTAATAGAGTAAGGTTAGTTTGTGGTTGTTGTTTTTCCCTTTTTAGGAGCTATTGTAATAGGCTGTATCAGACTGAAGGGGTCTTTTTGAAAATGAAGAAGGAACCGAGAACGTATAGCAAGAAATGTCCCAAAAAGTGGGAAAAGGGAAATAAAATAGAGGAAAAGGACCCGAAGGGGTTAAATAAGAAAATTACCCAAGTTCTTTAAATCTCCAATTAATCAAATAGAGTTAAGAAGTAATAAAAAAACAATAAAATCCTTGCTCCACAACTGACATAGTCTCCAGTAAGGTCTGAATCTTTAGAGTCATGGTCATCTATGCATCCACTGTTAAAAAGAATTAGGAGCCTAAAAGAAACCTCTGAGAATAATATGAAGTGGGTTCAGATAAGTCTGAGAAAAAAAATACTAGGGAGATCGTTAGACTCCAAAATAGATAATAACTATATGAAGAATTCAATCAAAGTGGCTTCTAAATTACACTTATCTGATCTCATGGGGGAGATGCCTATTCTTATGGCAAATGTGAGTCAGATATTTGAGAAATATCAAATGACTCCTATCAATGCTCCAATTAATGTTCCCGTAGGGGTAATTAATAATGAAGGTTCAGTTGATGGATTTAATTCTGTAAAACCAACTCCAAAAGATGAGAAGACTACTAAAAGCACTAGAAATATTAATTTGCCTGAACTACAATTTACAAAAAGCGATCTTTCCTTAAAGAATTTGACTGTTTCCTGTCTCCATTTACACAGTTTGGTAATTTAGAGGAAAAATTAATAGGTCCTGATAATTTAAAAGAGTCGTTGTTACCGCGTGAGAATGAGCAGGGTCATTCACACACGAATATATCAGAGGATGAAGCACCCCAAATGAAGAAGGTTTGAGGGGTTAATGGAATTGAAAATGAAAATCTAATATCCAAAATTAATGAGTTAAGGAAAGAAATCTGTTTTGGGAATACCCAGCTCTTGGAATGGGTTACTATTGTGAGGACTTTTGTCGATTTTTATGTCTCTGGAAAAGATAATCCTCAATGTCATGGAATTAATATGAAGCCACAGGTTCCAGAAGTAGAGGATGTATCATCAGGGCTAATATTGGATAAGGTGTTTCAAAAAACCAAGAGTGATAAAGGGGAAATTGAAAGGTGGAATAACCCTTGAAATCAAGTTGAGCAAAGCATCAAAGTAATTACTGACTCAATCTCAAATAAAGAAGTTGAGGAAATAGATTTATTGATAAAGGACCTTAAGGAAAGGAAAATGCAATTAAAGAAAATGGGTAAGGTGTTTGGATATGGTGACAATAATGTAGAAAGTACAAAAAATAAAAATATATCTTGAGGAAAGAAAGATCCAAAGATGTGTTAAAAAAAGGTAAGAGGAAACAAATAGATACTATAACCACAGTTCAGTTTAAGGTACAGAAGGAGGATGTTATGGATAGCAGGGTAAAGAAAAAAAAGAGTTCAATTCCAGAGTTTAAGTAAAAAATAACCTTGATCAGAGAAAGGGAAACAGGATAATTTAGTTGAAACAATTGAGGAGAAGAAAGAGCAGCTGATAGCGGCAGGTGATTTATTGCCCATTTTGTTTATAAAAGGGCTCCCAAAAACCAAATCAGAAAATAATTACATTTTAAGCTTACAACGTATAACCTGTTTAAAGATTTTTTGGGAAATAAATTCAGCTGACAGGATATTAAGTTAGCCTATAGATATCAGGCCAGCCCTTTTAAGGGATGGGTCTGTGTTGTCCTTAATGCTGAAAAAAGGAAAAGATTAATGGCTATAAAAGAGAAATTTCCAGACATTGGATTATCCCTAGATGTTACAATAAGGTTGACTTCAGGAAAAAAAGTAGACATAAAACTTTCTAAAAACCCTACAGAAAAAAGTGGTGGAACTGGGGTTATACATGGCCTTAAACAGCCTCGGATAACTGTATATATGAAGCCAAATGAAACTATACATAATTTGAGGGGAGACAAAGAAGAAATAGTAATGAGAAGAGGCAGAAAACAATTAGGTGAAAGGATAAATAGTAGCATAATTCTGAAAGATGAGGAAACTTTGGAACCATCCACATTTGTTGATGAGGGAAACTCTTTGATTAGTATTGTTAGTTCAAGCTCGACTATAAACTTATCAGATGAATCTAATTGACTGGGCCCTAGAGGGAAATCAAGGAACAAAATAACTCTTCTCAGCTGGAATATAGTGGGCTTGAAGAGCAAAATGTTAGATAAGGAATGTATGCGATGGCTAAAACAATTTACTATCATTCTGTTACAAGAGATATGGATGCAAAGTTTTAATGAGCAAATAATAGAAGGGTATAATGCTTGGATTTCACCATCTTATAGGGAAAAAGATTTGGATGGTTAAAAGGAGGATTGCTCATCTTGGTTGACACTAGTATAAAATATAGGGCAATTAAAGTTGGTTCTTATAATGAATACTATTTATATATTGTGATTGCAGATCATAAAAATGTTTGGATTTTATTTGATATTTACATTCCCCTCGGCCTGAAGTTGCCTGATTACCAGAAAGTGATTAAAATGTTAGGGGATAGTTTAGAGTCTATAAAGTCCAGATTCCCAGGGAGTAAATTATTATTAGTAGGGGATTTTAATGCCCATATTGGAAATTCCTTAAAAAAAAAAAACAGATTGGGGGTTGGATGATGTTTTTAACATCCCGATAAGAGATTCAAAGGATAAGCTAGTAACAAATCAAGGCAAAATTATTCTTCAGTTATTTGATAAGCTTGGCTTAAGAGTTTTGAATGGGCGTACGAGAGGTGATTGGGTGGGAGATTTTACTTTTCCTACAAAAACAGGTCATGCTGTGCTGGATCTGTGTGTTTTAGAGCCAAGTGAATACAATATGGTTAAAAGATTTAAGGTTTCAAAAATGTGGGATAATGATCACTTCCCTGTGATGTGTACATTATATATAGCATTTAATATTAAAAAAATAAACAATGAGGCTGGACACATTGCAGACCAACACATGTGCATTAAGTTTGGGAAAAGAATCCAATGGAATGAGTTTTCAAAGGTAATATTGGCTGAGATAATTATAAAAGAGGAAATATAATATAAAATAGCTAGTATTTTAGGAACTAATCCGGGAAATGGTGAGAACATAATAAAAAGATTTGACGTCCTACTTAAGATATGCTTGGACAAACTAAGTTCCCAAGAGAGACCTAAAAAGAGTCATATGATTAATGCAGATAAGCCTTGGCTTGATGTAGAGTGTTATAAGCTTAGAAAATAAATTTAAAAAGTCAGGAAAATTAGATCCAGGATGCCCACTGGCCCAGTGTTGGGGACCTTAAAAAAATTAAGAAATGAATATAGGATGTTTTTGGCTTTTAAAAAGAAAAATTATAGTAGGAAATTATGGGGAGACCTCCAAGACTGTATTCTAAGGAAAGATTCTTAGGCCTTTTGGAATATGGTGGCTCTTGGTTATAATGTAAATGATGTGCGCTGTAACACGATTGGTTTAATTAGTGCTGAGAAATGGACTAACCACTTTAATAAAATATATAAGAATATGAGTGGAAGTCTAGATAGCCCTTATAAAGCTCCTAGTCCTGGGGAGTACTCTCTAGGGCAAAATCCACTGGGGTTAACAGTGAAGGAGGTTGAACTTACTATTTTAGCTCAGAAAAGAAATAAGGCTGCAGGTGTGGATGGTCTCCCTACAGAGAAGTTCTTACATAATTCAGAATTTTGGACAAATATGCTTACTCCAGGTTTTTTGTGCAATATGCACTCAGTTAAGGTTACCATTTTGATGAAATAAAGGAATTATTGTAGCATTACACAAAAAGGGGAATAAACACGATCCAAAAAATTATAGACCTATAATGCTACTCCCAGTTGCGCAAAAGGTTTTTTCTAGGTTAATTTTTTCAAGACTAGAGTTATGGGTAGAGGAAAATAAATTGCTCTCTAAATTTCAGTGTGGGTTTAAAAAAGGGTGCAGTACTTTGGATTTGCTGTTTGCCCTGAATTTCCTCATGGAGAAATATGTTCACTGTAAAAAGGGCACCCTTTATATAGCCTTTCTGGATATAAAGGCTGCCTTTGGTTCAGTGAACAGAGGAAAGTTGTGGGATGTATAAGTTAAATTAAATATTGCCCCCCACCTGTTGTCTATTTTAAAGCTTATGCATCAAGACACAGTGGCTATGAAGACAGAAGAGATGGACCCTTGTCTAAAGAAATATCTATAAACAGCGGAGTAAAGCAGGGCTGTTTATTGGCTCCTATCTTATTCAATTTATATACAGAAAAACTTATTATCAATATTTCTAGAATTGACACGTTTGCCCCAATTATAAATAAAGAGAAAATTCAAATACTACTATATGCAGATGATGCAGTCATTATTTCCCAGACTCCTCTCGGTCTTAGAAGAGGCTTGCTTAATGTTTTGGACTCATTATCTGAGTTAGACAGAGTTGAATATAGATAAATCCAAATTATTAATTTTAGGAAAGGCCAAGAAAAAAGGGGGAATTTGGAATATTAATGGGAACAGTTTTGAAGTAGTTACAGAATTTAACTATCTTGGGATAAAGATTGACTCCAAATGGTCATGGAATTTACATTTAATAGATCTCAAAAACAACTCCTACAAATCTACGGGCGCAATAAGAAATTTTGCTAATAAATTCACAAATAATTCCTTTTTGGCCCTACAAAGAACTTTTGAGGCCAAATTAATGACTCAGATCCTTTATGGTGCTGAAATGTGGGGTTTATCCTTAGGAAAGTCAAATATCGAATGTGTACAAAATCTATTTTTAAAAATAACACTAAACTTGTCTCGGGATACTCCATCTTCTTTCCTCAGATTGGAATCTGGTATGCATTCCATTAATACCAGAATTTTGTTAAAGGTGATAAATTATTGGGGCAGAATAATGCAAATGAATAGTGATAGACTATCTAAGATGTGTTGGGTTGAATTTGTTAATAACATACTTAATCCGGGCTCAAGGAATTGCTGTTTTTTTTAAATTAAATGATATCCTAAAAAATATATGCTGCAGAGACCTGTGGAGTCTTACTACACCAGAGATGCCTCAATTTTATTTAAATAATGCTAGGCAAAGAATTAAGAACTTAGCTATTCAATCAGATTTTAGTAATATTCATGAATTAGATTCAATAGGTTTATATTCAAAGGTTAAACTGATTTTGGGCAAGAAAAATATTTAGCTCTGTGTGAGAATAAGCTGCATAGAAATATGTTATGTAAAGTAAGGCTAGCTTGTGTTGGAAATACCTACTATAACCTTAATAACTGTTATTATAAAATACGAAATGGAGGCTGCTCCTGCCAGATCCTTTCTAAACCAGATATTATGCATATATTATTTGATTGTAAAAGCTGGTCAGAACAAAAGGCAAAGTGTCTTGAGGGCCTCTTTCTCCATTCTACGGTTGAGTTTGATGAACTCTATAAAAGCCAAATTTTAAAAATGGATTCTATAAAATTAATGTTCGGATTGGCAAAATTCTTTTTTGGTTAGATGATGATTGATTGTAAATTTTTAGCTACTGTGGTCAGTACTTTTAAATATTGTGATTATTGTTGTGTAATTTATAAAGTGTAACAAATTTTTTTTTTATACACTCCTTTATCATTAAATGAACTGAACTGAACATGGCATGTGTGAAGAACCTGGGGGAATGAGCAGATAGGGTTTTCAGGAGAGGGCGTGGGGGTTGGAAACAGCTCACCCTGGATAAATCACTGCTGGTGCCAACCTGGGTAGCAAACCACAAACAAGTCAACATAAAATAAGAGAATGGCACTCAAAGCGCAGACGAATTCTGGAGTAAGCAATGCATGCAGAAATTTAGTGGGCATGCATAAGATGCCAACAGGCAGCCTCAGTGCTTTGACCATGAAGTTCTTCATTGGGGGGGTTTCAGACAGAATTTAAACAATTCATATGCAAAGTATTAAAAGAATTGGGGACGAGAACAAGAAGGGTATCAGAACATATCTAAATAAAACAAATACTAATGTTTTTTGCAGATATTGTTCTTTCCTATGCAACCTCGTGGGGTCAGAAAATTTGTAAATATCCCTGGTATCAGTAAAAAAAAAAACTAAAAAATACACTGTATCCCATAAGATGAACAGATTCATGACTCAAACAAATGGCACATGAATCTGCTACCTCAAAATAGGCATGAAATGCATTAGTACCCAAGTGGAAAATACATTTACAAAAAACAAATGCAGCACTGGTGCTCAAATGAAGTCAGAAATCTGCAGTCTTGTCAAACACAGGCTTTGTGAGGGAGACCTAAATAAAAAAAAAGCAATGGACAACTACATAATAAGCAGTCGCTATATGAAATGCAGCAGAAACACTTTAAAATAGTTCATACAAGTAAATAACCACCACAAGTTTTCAAAATAAAAGCAAAAAACTTGCCAAATAAAAATGTCTGTTTTAATTGATTCAGACTATGCTTGCTGCAATGAATTCCCAATGAAACTCATCAAAGAAGTTGCTGCTTACTGAAACAAAGAAAGGAGGCAGGAGTCTGTTGCATTGAATCTGACTCTGGGGATCCCACAACAGTGCACTTTCTTTCAGCTGGAAGGGAGACATAGGTCCAGTGTTGGGAGAGAGCCAGGGGTGTGTCTGTCAATTCCAAACTGTGGTTTGCTTGGGCCAGTTCTCTTCTCTTGCTTGTCATGCTGACTCAAGACTTTCTGTGGTGCTAGTGGGAGGAAGACAGGGGTCTGTCTGGGAGGGCAACAGGAACCTGAGTGGCTGATCACTCTAATGAATTCTCCAGGTCCCATCCATTTGAAAATCCTGAGGTTCGTATGGTTTGGAGTATCACAAATGCACCCCGCAGGTTAGGCCCTCTGCTCCCACAGTGCCAAACCTTAAAGTGCAATATGTGAACAGAAGACAAACAGGGTAACCCTCTTGTCTGTTTTGGGTCCAAATCACCTACTAGCTTCAAGTCCTGGGGTCAAATATGAACCCCTTTTTCGCTATCACACCCAGTTAACAGGCTCAGATATGCACTGTCTTCTGGGGATACAGTGCAATACTTCACCCAGTGGGCACCAGCCTGGTTCAAATTGTTACCCTTTTGACTCAATTTGAGACCTAGGTATCTTCTTATCTTAGCAAGACAGTAACACACTTTTAAGCCCTTAACATTTTTTTTTTGTCAGATCTTACCCAATTTTGTTTCAGCCTCCACATGCAAAAGAAACTGAGAAAGGCACAGGCAGAATTGTAAGAAAAATAATGTTTACTAAAAAGTAAAAATAGATAAAATACAAAATGCAGAACACATAGAATTGGGTTTGCAGTCTTTTAAAATAAATGGATAATTATACAAAAACAATGCCTTATTACTGAATTTCTACTATCATAGGTTTCAAGCAATAAACAGATGGTTGAAATTTACCTAAGTGTGCTGTGAGAGATTATCAGAAGTCCCACCTCAAAAACCAGAGGCAAAATGCACACAGCCAAATATCAAATGCCAAATGCAAAGTTTTTCTCCCAGCTGCTGGTGATATTTTTCTTTCAAACTCCTCCTCCCTGATGGCACAGCTCACAGATGCTGGCTATGAGGTCACTCAAACCTGAGAACTTGAATGAATTTATCTGTCAAATGTCTCAGCCCACTGCTAAAACATTCCAATATATATATATATATATATATATATATATATATATATATATATATATATTTTTCTTCTTAATTAGTGAGGCTTTATGACAGATAGAAGTGTCCCTTTGATCTCTCCACAAACTTCCTGGCCTTCAAAGTAATTGCAGTTTTACAAGCTAACAGGAATCCGTTAAAATGGCCTTTTCCTCAGAGGTCATAAATTGCATACTTTGTCCCTGTAGTTTCAAAGTAGGAAGATGGTTTGTGACTGTGATAACCTGGCCTTTGTTATGTCCCAGGAAGCCAGTTTTTTTTTTTCAAGCTGGAGGTAACCAGCAGGCCAGTACATTTTCAAAAACCCATTATCCCAGAATGCCTTGTTGGCTGCTATATTTTCCCCAGCAGAAATCCACAGAACATACCAATAAACATATATTTATATCACAAATACGATACAATGTAATAACAAGCAGATGTTATCCATCACATGGTGCATCCAGGTTGCGCTGTTTATCTTGCAGTACTGGACCTAATGGTGAACAAAGCCATCAACAGTCTGACTGGGTCCTGGTGATCGGCACTTGAGGTCATTACCTGACTGCTATGGTACCTTCACTGCCACACTAACAGGAATCTAAACAATGGGCTTTAAAAAATACAGTGTGTCAGATGCTGTTTTTTGCCAAGTGGTCTTGAACTCTTCAGGGCAGGTACTGCAATTGGAAGGAACCTTTGAGAGGTGCAAGACTTGGGAAGCAGCCAAAAAACTGATCAAAATTGAGAGGAACTCAGCAAAAACAGGAGAGTTGGAAGCTATGTACCTTGAGTGCTTATCTAACACCCTTTGAGGAAGTCAAGCTCAATTTGGGCAGAATAGCCAAACCCCTAGCCTCTGACAGGAATTTAGGGTTAAAGTAAGAGTCAAATAAGCAGAAAAACAACAGCCCCAATTTAAATTTAGAAATGCTGTCTGTTGAAATAGAACAGAATTCTTTGCTAAGAGTTACTACAGAGGGAAAAAGTAATAACTGTTTTGAAGAAAATCAGCAAACTGGAGAGCCCCTAGCTATGCTACCAGTCCTTCCGGTCAACACACGGGGGGGGGATTCAATGCCAGCTGCTGCAGAATGGGGAGTAGGCCAGTTTCCATGATGCTGGCATAGCTTTGGAGTGTGTTAGTCCCTAGCTGGTGCGCATGTATAAGACAGCAGTAAATGAATGTCCAGTGACAACATACACTGACAAAGAAACATATTCTGTTAAACTTATTTTAAAGGAGAAATGTGTTGAAAAATGAGAATTCTTTCTGGTTGTTTTTTTTTTTTTTATGTATGGTCTGGGTGTTAATAGAATATGATTCTCTAAAGAACTGGCACACTTTGCACAACTGGCACAAGGAAGGACTTGGTTGGTCCGAAAGCTTAGACACTGTTTTCTTTTTGTAACATCTATGTTGGTCCAAAATAAGGTATTAAACCATTTGCTTCTGTATCTGTTGAACATGCAAGTCATTTTTTCTTGTAGAAGCTGGCTGTTTAAATACCAGTTCCTATTCTGTTATTGTTTCATATTTATCGGCCTTCTACTTAACACAGTTGGTGTTTCTGATTGATACACTGGTGATGAGGCCCATTCTAGAACTATATGATGCAGTTTACATTCCTTTCAGCCACAGAGTTCTATAGTAGAACATGGATACATTACACCAACAAGGGAAAAGCTGAGTGTGGGCATGAACTGCATTATACAGTTATGAAATGGTCCCAACGAGCAGAGTGTAACAAGAAACACGCACTGAGTTAAATAAAAGATCAGTGGAGAAGGAACAATAACAAAATGGGAACCAGAATTTGAAAATGATCTTCTACAGAAAACAGTATTATAGGTTAAATGCAAGTTTCCTTTAACACTTATTTAAATCTGCAGTACTACACCACCTTGTGACTGCTTATGTCATACCACACATTCTGATTCATATGGAAAAAAATGAGACTGGAATCATGAAAGTGCCATGGGTTTACTAGAAATTATTACCTTTCACTGTACTGTACTGTACTATACTCAGTTCAGTAGCATTGATTTGGTGGGTTCTAACAGGAAGTCAACAAAATTAATTGTTGTCAGATCTGATTAGCATAGCTGTATAGCTATTATTGTTATCCAAAAGAGGAGTGGCAGTACCTTGTGTGATACAGAAAGCACTTCAGGGGGACTTGTCACACTTAATTGTGCAAAACCAGTGAGTGTAGAATTTGTTGGTTCTCTTGTCCATAGCAGCAGAACATTTATTGGCAATTATGCACAAGATAGCAGCGCACTAGTACTGAAGCTCTTTGAAATGTGCACAGCAATTGCATCGAAGTACACAATTCAGTGAGTGTGTGTTCACATGTCCACTAAGTGCACTCATTTGCATAGTAGGTATGTGACTGAAATGTCGCTGAACTCTGCCTTTGCAGCCAGCTGCCATGTGTCTCCCCAAAAAGGGCTTAGCTATGGTGGCCCTGAAGTGCAAAACACAAACAAAAAAAGTAAAGTGCAATCAAACAAGTAAGGCAACTACCAAAAAACATAAAATGCAAACAAAAACAGTAAAGCAACAAAAAACCAAAAAGCACAGCACAATCAAAAAAGTGAATGTAAACAAAAAAAAGTACAGCACAACACAACAAAGAAAGTGAGCACAAACCAAAAAAGCACAGCACAACCAAAAAAGTGAATGTAATCAAAAAAAATGGCATGCACAGCAAAAAGTGAATGCAATCCAAAAAAGGTACAGCACAACACAAAAGTGAATGCAATTAACAGAAGCACAGCACAACACAAAAATGAATACAACTGAAAACACACAGCACAACCAAAAAGTGAATCCAAACAAAAAAAGCACAACACAATAAAAAAGTGAGTGCAAACAGAAAAGCACAACACAATAAAAAAGTGAGTGCAAACAGAAAAGCACAACACAATAAAAAAGTGAGTGCAAACAGAAAAGCACAAATAAAAAAGTGAATGCAAACACAACCAAAAAGTTAATGCAAACAAAAAAGTACAACACAACAAAAAAGTGAGTGCAAACAGAAAAGCTCAACACAACAAAAAAGTGAGTACATGCAGAAAAGCACAACAAAAAAGTAGAAACAGAAAAGCACAACATAACAAAAAAGTGAATGCAAACAAAAAAGCACAACACAACAAAAACATGAAGGCAAATAAGTAAGCACAAAGCAACTGAAAAGTGGAAGCAAACCAAAAAGCACAGTACAACTACAAAGTGAGTGCAAATAAAAAAGTACAGCACAATTAAAAAGTGAATGGCAACACAAAAAGCATATTTGCAAACAAAAAAGTGAAGAATCCAAAAATCCAAGAGCTAGCTGGGTTCTCAAATTGCTGCTCTGAAATACTAACTGTAAATGAATACATCCTATGCCAAATTGTCCCTGGTGTCCATTGACATCCTCCACCCTTATCGCATTCCTTGGTAAGTACTCCCTTCTTGTCAAGGACTCCCTAGCATCCAGAAGCAATATGTTCTTTTCTGAAGCTAATCATTTCCTGATGTCCAGTGGCACCCCTTCATTAACCTAACTCCATGCCATGCAGTTCCATGTGCCTGTGGCATCCTCCTATACAACATTTCCATCTTGCTTCAGCCAGTCCATGGTTTCTAGTAGCACCACCTCCCTCTTTGTATTCTCTGCCAACCACTCATTGGTGTCCAAAGGCTCCTCCCTAACACTGTTCCATGCCAAGCACATCCTGATATCTTGTGACAGCCCTCTCCTTCATCCCGTGCTGAGCCAAGTGTTCCAGTGGTACTGCTTTCGTTAACCCTATACCATGCTGAACATTCCATGATTTCCAACGGCATCTCCTCCCTCACCCCATCCTACACCAAGTGCACCCCTTCCCTCATCCTGCCCCATGCCATGAACTTTCTCAGCCTGTTGGCACCCTCTAATTCATCCTACACTGGTGTTAAGCATTCCCTGGAATCCAGTGGCATTCCCTCTTATGACTAACACTCCCTGATATCCAGTTGCACCCCCAAT
Source organism: Neoceratodus forsteri (assembly GCA_016271365.2). Lineage (NCBI taxonomy): Eukaryota > Metazoa > Chordata > Ceratodontiformes > Ceratodontidae > Neoceratodus > Neoceratodus forsteri. The sequence continues at coordinate 66,824,844 of CM057459.1, forward strand.
TATGACAAATACCAGGGCTGTCAGAGACACAGGTACCCGCATCCTTTACACTCAGTGAGAAGTTCAGAATGGGTGTTTGTGCCCGATGTGCTTCCTCGAAAAGCAGGCATCATTGACCAGGACTCCCACACTACCAGCATTCTCACCCAACCCTTAATTACTGATTTAAGATCCCCTACTTACCTTTTTTACATAGCTTAAATATCCCGTACTGTGCACTGGTCCTCAGCTTTCTTTTCTGACCACCAAGCCCAAATGCTGGTAATCTCGCCCAACCCATCAGACACAGCACAATGGGGCAAGGCACTCAATGACTGATCGACTCTGTCACTCAGTTACTGGCCAGCCCAATAACTCACTGACTGACACACTGACTCGGTTAGAGACTGACCCACTCGGACACTCACTCACTGACCTCCCTACTCTCAGCAATAAAATAATATCAACTCACTATGGCTAGCCCTATTGGACTTGTATAAATTCTATAATACAAACACAGAAACACAGAAACATAGAAGTTGACAGCAGAAAAGGACTGCAAGGCCCATCCAGTCTGCCCATTTATTTTTCTACCTTATAAATATGCCCTCGGCCTTTGCTCTGTCAATGGCCTATCTATTCATACTCATCTGTATTGCTCCCTTATGCCTGTCCCATGCCTGTTTGAAGCCCTGCACTGTATTTGTATCCAGCACTTCCTGAGGTAGGCCATTCCATGCATCCACCACCCTTTCTGTGAAAAAGAACTTCCACACATTACCCCTTACTTGGCCTCCCTCTAATCTCATGCTGTGTACTCTTGTCCTGCTATTTTTCTTACATTGAAACATGTTAAACTCTTTCACCTTGGTAATGCCCTTAAGGTGTTTGAATTTTTCGATTTTATCACCTCTCTCTTCCTTTGCTCTAGGGTATACATATTGAGCTCCGTTAATCTGTCCTCATATGTTTTCTGATGCAGTTCCTGCACCATTTTGGTTGCCCTTCTCTAGACTGCCTCAATTTGGTTAATCTCCTTGTGAAGATGTGGCCTCCAGTACTGCACACAGTACTCCAGATGGGGCCTAACCAGTGTCTTGTAAAGAAGGATTATTACCTCCCTCTTCCAACTTGTGATATCCCTACTAATACACCCCAACATCCCCCTAGCCTTACCTACTGCTTTAGTGGTCTGCTTGGATGATTTCAGGTAATCAGTGATGATGATGATGCCCAAGTCTCTTTCTTCCCTTGTGACTACCAGCATCTCCCCTTCCAGCATATAGGTGGCTTCAGGGTTTCTCTTCCCTATGTACATGATCTTGCACTTCTTTGCATTAAACCCCAGTTGCCACTCTTCCAACCATTTTGCTAGTTTATCCAGATCTTTTCTCATTCTGCCCACCCCATCTGGATCATCTACTCTGTTGCAGATCTTGGTGTCATCTGCAAACAGACAAACCTTACCCTCCAGTCCATCTGCAATGTCACTGATGAAGATATTGAAGAGGACTGGCCCCAGGACTGACCCCTGAGGTACCCAACTTGTGAATTGCATCTCTTCTGACTGTATACCATTTACCACCACTCTCCGTTTTCTGCCCGTCAAGCAGTTTGCCACCCAGTTGACCAACTTCTGACCCACCTCAAGCCTACCCAGCTTATTAATCAATCTTCTATCTGGAACAGTATCGAAAGCTTTGCAAGTCAAGGTGAGGCAACATCAACTGCTCCCCTTGGTCCACCACTCTGGTTACCCAGTCAAAGAAATCTATGAGATTAGTTTGACAGGACCTTCCTGTTGTAAACCCATGCTGTCTTGGATCCTGTGCTCTATGGATTCCAGGTGTTGCACTATCCTTTCCTTAAGGAGTGCCTCCATAATCTTGCCCACTACTGAGGTAAGACTGACTGGTCTGTAGTTCCCTGCCTCCTCCTTGCTACCACTCTTGTGGAGCAGGATCACATGAGCCCTTCTCCAGTCTTCTGGGACCTCTTCTGTGCTCAGAGACTCACTAAACAGTTCTGATAATGGCTCACTAGTTCCTCCCTTAGCTCCTTTAGTACCCTGGGATGTATGAAATCAGGTCCTATTGCCTTGTCCACCCTGAGCTTATCAAGCTCTTGTAGGACACTTTCTTTTGTGAAGGGACTAGTGCACACCTCCCTCCCCGCCCCCCATGTCCATGGTGCTGAGTTGTGGGCCCTGCCCTACCTTCTCTTCAGTAAATACTGAGCAGAAGTATCTATTTAGGATAAATGCTTTTACATGGCCCTCCTCTTCACACGTCCCCTTATCCCCTTTGATCTTAGCAATACCCCCTCTGGACTTTCTTCTTTCACTAATGTATCTATAGAAAGTCTTGTCACCTTCTTTTACTGTTTGTGCTAGTGTTTCCTCTGTTTGGGCCTTTGCCTGCCTTACTGCCTTCCCTGCTTCCTTAGGGAAGTTTGGTATGCCTCCCTGTCTTCATCCCGCTGTGTTCCCTTATATTTCCTGAAGGCCAGCCTTTTGGCTCTGACCTTTTCTGCTACTGTTTTTGAGAACCAAAATGGTTTCATTCTTTTTTTGCTCTTCCTTTTCTCTCTAACACAATGGAATGTTGCTTCAGGTATTGCATCCTTAATGCTTGCCCACTTTGCCTGTACCCCCTCACCTGTATTTCTTTTTGCCAGTGCTAGCTTAACTCTGTTGGCCATCTTATCAAAGTCAGCTCCTCTGAAGTCCCATATTTTTGCCTTGGAATGGGATGATTTAGTTCTAGTAGCCAAATGGAACCATACCATATGATCCTGTGAATAACCCAGCCAAGGATTTGACCATAGAGCCACATTCGACCATGGTGGAAATTGCCTAACATACTTTGACTGTAGTTGATGACCATTGTAGTAAATTGTTGCCAGGCTAGCTTGGTCAGAGCATGGTCCACAATGGTCATCATAGAATTATATTTAATAGTGCCCTTCGAAATATGGAATTCCACTGATGAAATTAGCATGGAATGATCATTCTGTCAGCAAAATTTCTGCAGAAATTTCACTGGTTCTTCTGCAGAACTCCATCTACTGCGATCCGCCAAATAATATTACATGGAGCACCATTTTTCCTGTGGAAGATCATTTCACAACTATTTCAGTAGAGAATATTGGGATCTGAGGAATAAAATGCAGCAGAAATGTTGCAAAAAAATTAATTCCGTATTTTTCTGCAGCAGAATTCTGCCGCTCTATTTCCACCAAAATTCAATGGCATTTCAGTGAGATTTCAAAAATTCTGTGAAATTTCATTCCACTGGAATCTGAAAATTCTGCACAGCACTAATATTTAACCATGATTGACCACATGAATGTTACTTCTTATATCAGGCAGTTAGACATGTAGGAAACAAGCAATGCAAATGCAAGAGATGAATCAAATTGTTTTCCTGCACCAATGGTCAGTACATTCAAGTGCATTTCAAGGGTGTTCCCCATTTTGATGGAGAAAAGTTTAAAGGTATGCCCCACATAGCTTAAATATGTTACATTTCTCACCCTATTTTAAGGGATCCACCCCTCTCCCATTTTAAGTCTTCTGGTCTCTCATTTTAAATATACTGTACACCACCCCAGTTCCTCCACTGCATTTTAAAGAGGGACCCTTGTAGTTAAACGATAAAGAAGTGGACTTACTTACCTACCACACACAGGGATCTTAACTAGTAGATATGTAATAAAATCCAATTTTCAGTTATTTTCTAGCCACGTTGCTCATCCCAGGCACAGCCACTCTGTTTCCACTGACCCACCAGAAGTGACGTCATCTCCTGAATCCTCCACTGACAGCCCTATGTGGGAAATTCAGGTGTCACATACATTGTAGTATTCAAAGTCCCTGGTGTCTACTGCCCCCCATTCTCCAATCACTGTCCCCATAATAAAGTAGCTATTTGCTGGTGTCCAGTGGCACCCCTCCACCCTCTGGTCACTCACCCTGTCAAACTCCCACGTGTCTAGTGGCATCCCCCTGTCCTCCAATCACTGTTCCCTTAATGAAATACTTCTTCCCAGGTGTCCAGTGGCCCCTCATCCTTTGATCATTTTTCTGGCAATGAAGTACTTCTTCCCCAGTGTCTAGTGCCCCCCATCCTCTGATCACTGTTCCTGTAATGAAGTACTTCTTCCCTGATGCCTAGTGTCATCCCCCATCCTCTGATCACTGTTACCATAATAAAATAATTCTTCCCTGGTGTTTAATTCCCTCCCCATCCTCCAATCACTGTTCCTGAAATGAAGTAATTATTTCCTGGTGTCTAGTGTCATTCCCCCAACCCCACCCTCTGATCGCTTGTTGCTATTGCCTAAGAGAAGTCCCTAGTGTTAAGTGGAGCTCCCTGCACACCTATTCCACAAGGGACAGCATTCCCTGGCATCTAGTGGCCCACCCAGCATTGGGTATACCTCACCACTACCACCACCCTTCATCTTAGTCGCTGGTGCCACGGGGTGACAATACAGTGACCGGCACAGCCTTCCTCACACCACCTCGGCTGGTTGCTGTATGCAAAGACAGACAGGGAATGCACATACTAGTAAGCACACTCCCTGTCCTTGCATACTGCAGCTGGCAGAGGTGGTGAGAGGAGGGCTGTGCTGGTCACTGTATCCTCACCCCGTGGCACTGATGACTAAGGTAAGGGGGTGGCAGTGAGGTATACCCAGTGCTGATGGGTCCACTAGACACCAGGGAAGGACAGTTCTATTGTGGGATGGATGCTCATGAGTGGGGAGTTCCACTTGACACTATGGACTTCTCTTAGGCAATAGCGGCAAGTGATTGGAGGGGGGTTGGGTGAACTGCCACTAGACACCAGGGAAGAATTACTTCACTACAGGAACAGTGATCATAGGATGGGGGGGTGCAACTAGACATTAGGGAAGAATTACTTCATTATGGGAAGAATGACTGGATGACAGGGGGGTGCCACTAGGCAAATGGAAAGAAGTACTTCATTACAGGAACAGTGATCAGAGGACGGGGGAGCACTGGACACCTGGGAGTTTGACACAGCAAGCAATCAGAGGGGTGGAGTGTGCCACTAGACACAAGAGAATGATCACTTTACTACGGGGATGGTGATCAGAGGACGGTGGGGCCACTAGACACCAGGGATTATGACACCAGCGAGTAATCAGAGGGTGGGGGGGTACCACTGGACACCAGGGAACAGGTACTTTATAACAGGGACAGTGATTAGAGGGGGGGTCACTAGTCACTAGGGAATAGTTCATTCAGTAGGGTGACTGATATATGCAGAGCAGGACTTTACAATACAGGATCAGGAGAATACATCACATCCCACACTGTGCAGCCACTGACCCGATTGACTCATAGCACAGTTACACTACTTCCTGGTTTGCTGGCTGTTTAAATGAAATCTATTTATTCAATGTTTTTTTTAAATGCAAAATCTATGCCTTTTGGTTAATGAAGGTATCATATATCAAAGAGACGTACAGGTATGTCGTCTGGAGTCCCTCTTTAAATAGGCTTTTCCCCACTCTTTTTTGTTTGCTTGCCATAAACACAGGGGCACTGGGATAGTGAAGAACATTAAAAAGCATCAAGTCCACAATATTTATTAGGGCATAATATAGTTGCATGGAACTGTGCCATACAGGGACTGACAATGCTGCTGGATGTTCTCACTGATTCATTCTCCCAAGGACTGCTTCTGGGCTAGTGTTCAAATTTTTTGGGGGGTGGCCCTGTGACCTTCCCAAGCACAGTAGCCTATTTTCTCCCATTCCCCTTGGGAGGCAGTATAGCACAGTGGGTTAAGGCTCTGAGCTGCAGATCTGGAAACCTGGGTTTGAATCCCACAGCCACCTAGGTGCATACTGTTTGATCCTGAGCAAGTCACTTAACTTCCTTGTGCTCCCAGGTCGCATCTGAAAACAAGCTTTGGCTTAGTGTGCTACTCCTGGTTAAAACAATGTTCCCTTTCCCCACCTAAATACCACCTGATATCCAATGAACCTCAGTTTTTTATCCCCAGAACCCTCACTGTGTGATCTGCCAACTGCATGGTGGAGCGTTCTTGGTCCCTTGCCAGTTTCCACTCAACAGTTTGCAGCTGTGGGACACTATCACTTGCCTGCATCATTTGTGTTTTTTAAACCTGTACTGTATGCCTATTTCATGGGTTGACATTAACGTTTGCAGCACCTGCAACCAGCAGGGCAAGAACGTGGACCAATCCTCTAGCCCTGTGGACATGCCACTTGCTCTCACTGATGCAGTTATTCAGATGTTACTGTCTCCAATACATACCAGCAGGGATAGTGAAAGGACGTTTTTACAAAACTCAACCGGCATTTGGCTGGTGGGGCTTGTGCCAATTTGATGACTATTACCTCACTGGCCTTGCTCCATCTGCCCCTGATTGCCACTCCTTACCTGTAGAACGCATTCCAACTCCACAGCTTGCCCCCTCCCTCCTCCTTCTCATGGTTCTGCTTGAAGGTTGAGGGTCCTCTTCAAAGCACAGGTGAGCAGATGCAACAGGAGGCTATGTAGTGCCAGTGTGTAGGCAATGTTCTGTACACCATGCTTTTTCCCCACTTTTTCTTTTCTGCCCCAAGTACACTGGCAACCAGGGCACATAACTGCATGCCAGCAAGCACAGTTACCTGAATTATTGCCTCCTCAGCCTCTCTTGCCTGTACCACTAACTGCTGTCAATGATGTATTTACAGCTTAGACAGGTATCTTGAAGGACTGCCATATCCCAGAGTTCTATGTTCACAGGGTCATTGGGCTCTATGAGCATGTTTTAGGATTGACTGAAGACCGAGTTGTATGTGATACTTGTGCAGCTCTATACTGTGTCTTATGCTCTCTGTCTTTGTTACAGGGATTACCACCCTGTTGGGATGTCATAAGAATACAGCAAACCTTGTTGACAGGGATCCAGCCCTTTGGTTTCACAGGGATGAGGTTCCCAAGACTAAAAGCATCTGAGGGATGAAGGCCCTAAAGCACAACATAGAGAGGCACATTCTTCCTAAGAAGAAGAGGCATAGCCAGACTAGGACCCAGAGTAGGGAGAAACCCCCATCCATCTCCAATTCCTGTGGAAACTAACTAGTATTATGACCTTCAGCACAGAGGAGAGAAAAATTACCTTTTAGGAGGAAACCTCAAGACCCAAGGCCTAGGATACCATCCATCCATGCTTTGGATAGTAGCAGTGATGGTGGGACAGCTACTGCAATGTAGAGACCAAATTCAGGGAAAGAGTTTTAGAGGAAGGGGTCTCTCTACATCCCTCTATTGGGAAATCAGGGAGGGTGCTGCAAGCTGATCTTTCCAGCTAAAGGTGTTCCCCTGTGAAGAAACCCACTACAGCCCAAGGTGGGATAAAGAGAGCAACAGCCACTGAAAGATACTCACCTGACCTCTGAACTGAGGGGAGGTCTAAATAAGAAGCAAAGGGCTTGAGGGGCAAGGCATTAGAGTTGAGCCCATGAAGCAGAGTGTTTGAATAATTGTATGACATTCACCTTTGGAGGGCAGAGGAAGAGAAGTCCGAAGAGATCAGGTGAAGCTTAGGTGGTCATGCAGAGAACAGCTTTCCAAGATGCTGCCAAAATGGTCTGCACAGAAGAAGCCTCCAAGGACTTAGAGGCTCCACTCTCCAATATCGGAAGTCTTAACTGCTACATCAAGTGGTACTGCTGAGTTGATTTGCATGGCTAACATTTATCCCAGAGCATAGGACATTCTCACCCAATGGGCAGAAAGAGAAATACCCCACTGAGTTGAGGTACCTGCTTTCAAGATGTGGACAGGCAGCAGAGCGAGACTGTTGGCTTACATGGCAGGGGAACCCTGGAAGCCATGAATATAGTCATGGTTGGTATGCATCCGAGAGCTAGTACCAGCACATGACTGTTGCAGGCAACTGATGGCAAAGCCTGACAGCCATTGACATACAGACAGGTAAGAGAAAGAATGGTGCAGTCTAGAATAACTGATTGAGCATGGCATGAGACTAAGGTTAAATGAGGCTTAAATGATAAGTTGACAAAATTACCACAAAGGTAGACACATGCTACCCACTCCCAGAGAAAGCTGTGATAAGGCCAGTTATGCTGAGGCAGAATAAACTAAAATGAGGCACTTCTGAAAGCAGAGCATGGAGTTTAGCTAGCTGCAATGGAATTTCTAGAGCAGCATGCTGCTCGTGTTCTGCTGAAAATGAGACTAAGGCAGACTGAACAGCACAGACAGGGTTAAGGGCAGTGTAAAACAGCAGGAGTTTTGCTGCTAGTGGGAGAATAGGAATCCAGTGAGGAGGCAAAACAAAACAAGGCAACTTTATTTCTATAGCGTCCTTTCCCAAAGGCTCAGGGTGCTTTACAATAAAAGCAACTACAAGCTGTCAGTTTAAAACAGGCAACATATAAGATCATAATTAAAAATAATTAAAATTCAGGGAAAAGCCCCAGCAAAGAGGAAAGCTATTAAATTAGACTTGAAGGCTTCTATCGTGCAGGCATATCTGATATATTCTGGCAAAGCATTCCATAAAGTGGGTGCTGCCACACAGAACACTCTGTCCCCAGATTGTCAAAACTTAGATGCAGGGACAGGGAACAGGCCAGCATAGGAAGCGCAGAGTGAGTGAGCTGAGCAGTAGGGTGCTAGAAGGTCTTTTAAGTAGTCTGGTCCCAAACCATGTAGGGTCTTGAAAGTTATCAAGCATATCATGAAGGTTTTGCGCTACCACATAAGTGGCCAGTGGAGCGCACGCATCACCAGTGTAATGGGGTCCCAATGAGAGAAGCACACAACCAACCAAGCTGTATCATTCTGTACTAACTGCAGGCATCAAAACAAAACTCCAGATAACTTTTGGTATAGCATGTTGCAATACAGTATTAGGAAGGTACTAAGACCCCAGTGGGTAGCATCTGGTGAAGCAGACTGCCAGAGCAGTATGGCCAAACAGGAGAGCTCATATTGCTGATTGGAGCCACCATATAGCTTCTACCCAGTTTTACAGCTACAAGGACTGAAACACAGTGAAGTCAAGCCACTTACTCCTTAGAAAAGCAGTGACTGTCTCAGAAAACAAACCTGAGATTCCAAGTTTCTGCTTCTGTGCTCTGACTAATGAGTGCAAGATCCATTTCTGTTTCTAATTTGAACCTCCCAAAAGAAAAAATACTCACCTTAGTAATTATGTTTTTTCTATTGGAGTCTTGCTGTATTCTGACAAGTGCAGTTAGCCCCAGCCTTTAAACTGCCCCGGAGAACAAAGGGCTAAACTTTCTATGCAGAGCACAGAATGCTGAGCTCGAGCTCGGTTGATGTCTCTGTCTGTTTCCCTTTGAAATCTAACCGTCAGATTCTTACGAGCAAAACCCTAATAGCTATTCTATGTGGAAATTGTAAAATTTTTAATAGCCAACTGGCAACAAAAAGTTTTGGATCCCCAAGGAAGACTCAAGTCAGGAAACCCAAAACTCAAAAACCAAACCAAACAAGAATAGTAATAAACAATACCCAAACAAAGAAGGGGGTGTAAAATGAGCACCCCTGAGGTGCAACACTGCACCTGCCCACCCACTTCCCAAAACCAGGTTCTGAGAGGGGAGGCAGGGAGGGAGGTCAGAATACAGCAAGACTCCAGAAGAAGAAACATAATTACTAAGGTGAGTAATTTTTTCTTCAAACAACTTGAAGTCTTGCTGTATTCTGACAAGTGCAGACTACCAATCAGTACCTCCATGGAGGAGGGACAGAACCTACTTTGGGAATAGGCTCTGAAGTACTGCTGTGCCAAACCGAGCAACACTCCTAGCCTGGATATCCAGAGAGTAATGCTTGGTAAAGGTATGGACTGTTTTCCAGGTGGCTGCTAGACAAATTTCTAAGAGAGGGATATCCCTGGCAGCAGCCAGAGAAGCAGCTGTACCTCTTGTAGAGTGAGCCCTCAGACCTGAGGGTGGAATCTTTCCCAGTTTTTCATAGCAGAATTGAATACAAGACACAATCCACCTGGCAATAGTTCTCTTGGTGGCAGGTTTGCCCTGTCCCACTTCTCCATAAGTGAGGAACAACTGGAGGGAGTCAAACCTGTGACCCTTGGTATGCTCTATGTAGTAGCTAAGGGCTCTTTTAACATCTAAACTGTGTAGCCTCCTCTCTCCTGAGGAAGAATGGTCAGTGAAGAAAACAGGGAGAGACATAGACTGATTCAAATAGAAGTCTGAAACCACTTTGGGCAAGAACCTTCTATTGGTTCTAAGGACCACTTTATCCCTGTGAAAGGAGATAAAAATCAGGTTTCACTGACAGGGCCTGCAATTCACTGATACACCTGCACAGGTAATGGCTACCAAGAACACAGTTTTCCAAGTAAAATACTTAAGCTCTGCTGAGGACATAGGTTCAAAAGGAGGTTGCATAAGATGAGCAATGCAAACATTCAAATCCCAGGCAAGTGCAGGATCTCTAAAGGGAGGATTGGTGTGAAGCAATCCTTTAAAAAATTTACAGAACACAGGATGAGATGATAGTGAAGAAGACTTTCCCACTGACAGAAAAGCAGAAACAGCTGACAAGTGTACCTTGAGAGTAGCTGTTCTGAGGCCTAGGCCATTAAGATGAACCATATAATCCAGAACCATAGGCAATTCAGCAGTATCTGGGGAGATATGCTTCTTGGAACACCAAATGCTGTATCTCTTCCATTTGGAGTTATAAGTCTTTCTGGTGGAGGGCTTCGAGCAGCTTTAGAATATCCAGAACCCCTGAGAAAGATGCAAATTTGCAAACTCTAACTCTTCAAGAGCCATGCCTTGAGATTGAGAGACTGAAGATGGAGTACCAAATCCTCCCTGAGAGGATGTTAACAGGTTGTAATTCCTGGGAAGAGACAGGGGAAGATGGACTGCTAGGGACAACAACAGAGGTACCAAGGCTGTCTGGCCCAATCTGGAGCAATCAGAATCACTTTGCAAGGCTGAGACCTTATCTTGACTAGCACTTTGAACAGGAGTGGGAAGGGAGGGAAGGCATACGGAAATTTCCCTTCCCAATTCAGAATCAGAGCATCTAGGGGGACTGAGCCCAAGACTGGGGGTCTGCAGCAAAACAGAGGAAGTTGGTGATTGTCTGGGACTGCAAAGAGATCTATCTCTGGAGTGCCCCACCTTAAGAAAATCAGTTTCAACACCTGAGGGTCCAGGGACCATTCTTAATGGCCCTGAGAGAACCTGCTCAGTGCATCTGCTAGCACATTGTCCTTTCCCAGAAGGTGAACTGCTATCAGAGAGGTTTGCAGGGAATAAGCCAGGGACCACAATTTCATGGCTTCTGTGCACAGGGCCATGAACCGAGTGCCTTTCTGCTTGTTGATGTACCACATGGTGGTGGTGTTGTCTGTTCTGACCTGAACCACCTTGTTCTGCACTGACTCAGAGAAAGCTTTCAGGGCCAGAAAAACTGCCCTGAGTTCTAGGAGATTGATATGGAGAAGGGATTCTTGGGGGGACCACAGTCCCTGGGCAGTGAGGGCCCCCAGATGGGCTCCCCAGCCCAGAAGAGAAGCATCCATGGTAAGGACCACTGAACGAGACTGGGTGGCAAATGGAACCCCTTGTCTTAAATTGTCCTGATCCTGCCACCATTGAAGGGCCTGGGTCAAGGTCAGAGTCACTGGGATCAGTTTGGTAAGGGAATCCTTCCTCTGAGACCAAAAAGCCCTCAGATGGAACTGAATATCCCTCATCTGGAATCTTGCCCCTTGGACCACTGCTGTTGAAGCTGCCATGTGGCCCAAGAGCTGGAGGAAATGTCTTGCTGGTTGAGATACCTGAAGGGTGTAGGAAGAGGCTAGTTCTATAAGAACCCTTGCTCTTTCCAGGGGAAAAAAGTCTCTTGCTCTCACTGTGTCCAGTTCTGCCCCTATAAAGGTAAGAAGCTGGACTGGTTCGAGAACTGACTTGGGAAGGTTGAGAAGAAATCCTAGAGAAGTGAGCACTTGCTGGGTCACTTGCAGGTGAGACTTGACTTGGTCTGGAGACTGGCCCACTATCAGCCAATCGTCCAGATATGGAAAAATGGAAATCTTTTGCCTCCTTAGAAAGGCAATTACTACTGCAAGGCATTTTGTGAAAACTCTTGGGGCAGAGGTTAGGCCAAAGGGCATTGCTCTGAACTGATAGTGGCCTGAGGGCAACTCAAACCTGAGGTACTTTCTGTGGGAGCACCTGATGGGAATGTGAAAGTAGGCATCTTTGCGGTCTAGGGAGGCTAGCCAGTCCCCTGGCCTTAGAGAGGGAAGGATTATTCCCAGAGTTACCATCTTGAACTTTGGTTTTAGAAGATGTTTGTTTAGGTATCTTAGGTCTAGGATGGGTTGCCACTCCCCTGTCTTTTTTGGGGTAAGGAAGTACCTGGAGTACAGCCCTTTGCCCCAGTGTAGGGTAGGTACTCTCTCTACGGCTCCTAAGGCCAGCAGAGATGAAATCTTTGCCTCTAGGGCAAGGGTTTCCGAGAGATTTGCAGGTAAAAAAGATCCAGCTCTCATCTTTGGAAATTTTTTGAAGCTGAGAACCAGTCCCTGGCTTACTACTTTCAGGACCCACTTGTCTGATGTAATAGGCATCCAGTCCTGGACAAAGTAAGCCAGCCTGCCCCCCCCTACTGGAATAGGAGAGTCGACCTGGGCAGGCCCATCAGGGTGTCTGCTTGGCAGGGGCCTTAGGCTGAGGAGTGGATGCAGCCCTGCTCATCCCCCTTCTGCCTCTCCCTCTGAAGAACCCCCTCTGTGAAAAGGGAGAAAGGCCTGCCCCTGCCCCTAGACTGCTGCCTTTGAGGAGTTGCCTGCCTCTCCTTGGCTTGAGCACTCCTATAGGTGGTCCTGTACTCATCCATTTTCTTCATGTAATTCTCTGTCTGCTTCCCCCAACAGAGAATTACCCACTACAGGAAAATCCATGGCCTTAGCCTGGGTATCTTGCGAGAGGCTAGTACATCTGAGCCAAGCCATTCTCCAAAGAGCTACAGATGTAGCCATGACTCTTGATGATACATCATTGGAGTCCACAGCAACATGAAACTGAACTTGAGATGCCTCAATCCCATCTGCAGCCACCGCCTCCAGCTCCTTGGCTAGCTGGGGGAGGCCTGCTTAGCCAGTGCCAGTACAGTGTCCTGGACTTCTGGTACCTGGCTGTATAGGCCACATAATTCACCTGTTTGAGTCCCAAGGAAGATGCCATGTACAACTTTTTTGCCATGGCATCAAGTCTTCCTGGAGTCTTTGTCTGAGGGGTGTGAAGCCAAGGGAATGCTTGGCTTATCACAGGCAGCAGCCTGCACAACCCCTACATGGCTGCATTGCTGATATAAAAACTCCATGTCTGAGCCTGAGAGAGTGTACCACTTGTCCATTCTTCTATCCACAGGAGGTATAGAATTAGGAGACTTCAGAATTTTTTGTGTCTGTTTCCCAAAAGATTTGTGTAGGGGAATAGACAGTCTCCTGGACTCTGGGATGCCCATCATGTCTACAAAATCAGGCTCCTCCTGATCCTCCATTGCCTCTTCCATAGGAAGCTGGAGGGTCTCAGCCACCTTTCTGTAGAACATAAAGTGGGAAGGGGACTCAGAAAGCCTAGGAGGGGATACACCTGAAGGTCTGTCTGGGGAGATGTCCGGTTCCACAGGCACATCTAGACTTTCACCATCACCATCATCATCTTCAAACTCCCCTTCCTCCTCAAACTCCGGTTCATAAAATTCTTCAGGGCATAGTAGTGAACCGGGGGAACCGACCGAACCAAGCCCCTGCCAAAAGGTGCCGGATCGGTCGGAACTGGGTGAAGCGATTCCACAATCCAAATCGCTCTGGCTATTTCTTCGGCGGTCAGAACATGGACTTCTGGATCCGAACTGGACGATTTTTTTTTGCGCTTTCATTTAGACAGAACCGACCCCTCGGGATCGGCTTTCCTTTTGCCAGAAGAAGTAACACCCTGATCAGAGGGCACTCCTTCTGGTTTGGTCAGAACCGAACCGGGCTGGCCATTCGGGTCAGCGGACTTCTCGGCCTCCTTTTCCCTCAGTCTACCTAATCTCTTTTCAAGGGTAGATTTGGGAAAATTTTTGCAAATTTCGGAGTCTGAATCGAGGTGTTCAAACACCAGACAATAAACACAGGTGGTGTGGGGATCGGCCTTGGCAAAGACCTCCCCACACTCACTGCAGTGTTGAAACCCAGTGGGCCCGTTTTTTTTCTTGGGTTTCTCAGACATAGCCAACCTAACCAAACTTACCCTTTTTTTGGCAACCACCAGGCAAGACTCCCTAATCAGTTCCCAACCGTGTCACGGGTCTTGGAAAAAAACAGATAAAAACACGTTTTTTTTAGAACCGATAAGGACCGGTAAACACACACTAAAGTTACACAAGAATTTAAACAAATGATCGGTTCAGCCAAACCGATCCACACTTTTTACAAGTTCCACACAGAAATACAGTACAAAACCTATCTAGTACTCATGGTACCACAGACAGAGACTGAACCGACTATGCAGAATAATTTCTCAGTTAGAAACCGACGAAAAACCAACACTTCAACCGACTTTCGAACCAAGCTGCAGGAGAAATCTCCGGAGCGACTGTTCAGTGAGGCGGAGTAAAGAATCTGACGGTTAGATTTCAAAGGGAAACAGACAGAGACATCAACCGAACTCAAGCTCAGCATTATATGCTCTGCATAGAAAGTTTAACCCTTTGTTCTCTGGGACAGTTTAAAGGCTGGGGCTAACTGCACTTGTCAGAATACAGCAAAACTTCAAGTTGTTTGAAAATTCTGCTTTCTAATGGGAAGCCAGCTAAAATGGGACAGCTGAAGTAACCGAGCCAGCTGAATGGGATGCAATGTATGCCATGCTACAAACACTTGGGAGCCAAAACACCACAAGGAAGCAGAGAGGAATGGTCAGCAGCCCACATACAGCATAGGGGAACAGGAAGAAGCCGAGCTGGAGGATGCCTGGAAGGAAGCCACATGGCAGCAAAGGTATGAGGAGTGGGATAGAAAAGAGCAGCCCTGCAGATCAATGAAGAAACTACCCCTCCAAACAACAGGCAATGCCTTCAAATTCTACAAGGTGCATAGAATCCATATAGATGCTGGCCAAAGCATCTAATCTGATGCCAGGAATCCAGCCTACCACTGTCCCCTGAATGCCCTCCCCCAACTCGCGACCCTCTATCTGCATGGATCCAGGTATCCAGGGGCTGTGGATTTGGCCATGTGTGAGTGAATCTGCAAGCATGATGATTCATGCATATTGAGCCCATATCAGTAGGTTGAGCCCTGAGACTGGGAGCCAGAAATGTTTACTTTAATATTCATTTTAAATTAGGGGGAAAATACTCATGTGTGTTTACAGACTTTCAGAAACTCGATAGACAGTGGAGCCAGCCATGATGCAGCACAGTAACTTGCAGTAAATAACATGTCACACAATACTGCATGACAAAAGCGTGTATTCGTCATTGAATTACACAGCTCCCTGCCGTATACTGCAGCATTTTGTGATATACTGCAGCACTACTGCATTGCATCTTGTCTGGCACTGCTCTTCTACAAAATTGGCCATGTCTTGTGTGCCATAGTTAAAAAAAAAAAAGCAACACCTGGGTTTAATTTTCAGGGCACAGCTGTCTGCCCCTCTCCCCCATTACTGGAACTCCACTTCCTCCTCAGTCCTGTCTGCTGCTCCCCAGATACCCAATTAAGTGTGAGGAGCAGCATGATGAGAAGCATGTGGTTGGCCAGGCATGAGGTAAGGAAGATAGTAGGCAGGCACTGGCGGAGACGGAGTAATGAGGTTTGAAGCTGAGACTTATGTAACAGCATAATTTGCAACTGGACACTCTAACATAAGTCCTACTCCCAGACAATGGCACAGACTCATCCTTTCTCAGCTCCAGCCTGCTGTCTTTCTTATCACATCTCTAGTCAGCTAAATGCTCCCCATCTCCTGCTTCCCCCATGTAATGGGATTTCTGGGGAGTAGCTAACAAGACTCAGGAGAGGGGGATGTGGGCCACACAAACCTGCTGCCCCTAAGATATATCAGTTCTTTGAGTTTTTCAATATGTCTCCCAGGACTTGGACAGTATTACAGTGAACTGAATTCTTTCCACTGATGCAAGGGTAGGAGGCTTCTAATGAAAAGGGAACAGGGGTGAAAGGATGATTAAGATGGGTGTTGGTTTATAAAGGCCAACAAGGTATTATTTTGATCTTTTATTTACCCCAGTTAGTTCTGCTTTTGTTTTCAGTGGGGTCCTGCTTTTACCCTTAATTACAACTGGGTCATTTGAAGCATTAGGTGTCATAAAGATTTGCTTAGGTTCACACAGTAAGGGGCTTGGGTAGGACTGAAACCTGGGTCTCCAAGTTCACAAACCTGTGCTCTGACCAGTGCCACATTTCAAACAAAGTTGTGTAAGGGGACATTGGGAGCACAATATCCCTGCAGGACGGCATGTAGGCTTTCTGAGGTGCGATATCCCCAGCCAGGGTAATGTCAGTTCCCGTTACTCTTCCTAGACTGTACCCCCGACTGTACCGTAATCATTTGACTGAGGAAGGCTTCCAATAGCACCCTCAGATTGCAGAGCTATTCTGCAGCTGCCCACCCTGACAAGAGATGGCTCTATTCATAATTTCTAGGGAGAGCCTTCCAATGGGTTCTAGAAATGTTGATCTGCTGCTGCTTGCATTGACAGATGTAATGTGTGCCCAGGTCCAGTACAAGCAACACTTGACCCCCCTCTCCTTTCCAAGGAGGTCTGACAAATGGTATTATAGTCCCCACCTCAAACTATTATTTGGCCAACCACCTTGGAATTTGCAGGGTGTGTGTGTGTGTGTGTGTGTGTCTGTCTGTCTGTCTGTCTGTCCGTCTGCCTGCCTGCAAGTATGCTGCAAGCATAAGGGTGTTCATCTAGGTAGTGTGATAGAATTGACACATATACAGTAAATATGTCTATGAAATGTAATTCTAAATCTGCTTTTATTCTACAACTCTGTGTAGACACAGTAGGTTACAGTGGCAGTATATGGATCATAAAATGGAAAGAAAAATCCTAGCCTCTGATTGGTCATTAGTACCCACCTTCAAGGTAAGGTAAGGTAAGGTAAAATTTATTTATATAAGGCGCCTTTCCTGAGCTCAGGGCGCCTTTACAAAATTTCAACATAACAATTTTAAAATCCATAATAATTAAAAACACATTTAAACATCACAGACAATAAGTTTCCAGGAATGCTTGTTCAAATAAAAAAGTTTTCAAGGTTTTTTTTTAAATCCTTCTACAGTCAGGCTGTCATGTATCTGACGAGGTAGAGAATTCCACAGGGTAGGTGCCATAAAGGCAAAAGTCCTTCCACCAGATATTTTCAGGGTTATCCTGGGAATCTCTAGCAATCCCTCACCAGAGAATCAGAGGGAGTGGGAGGGACAGTAAGAAAACAGGAGTTCTTCAGGTAGTGGGGTCCCAACCTGTGTAGGGCCTTATAGGTCAGCAGTGTGAGCTTGAAGGTGATCCGCCACTGTACAGGCAGTCAGTGCAGTTCGTGCAGCACAGGTGTTATATGACTGGATCTAGGGCTTCCAGTCAACAACTTGGCCGATGCATTCTGCACCAGCTGCAAGTGGCGGATATCCTCCCCCGGCAGCCCTAGATAGAGGGCATTGCAGTAATCAAGACGACTGGCAACTAAGGCGTGGACCAGGGTAGGAAGATCTTCAAATGGGACCAGGTGTTTCACCCGTGCTATATTCCTTAGATGGAAGAAGGACGATTTGACTACAGCTGACACCTGTGCCCTCAGGGTCAGACATTCATCAAACATAACACCAAGGTTACGCACCTGGCCAGAGGCTGTAAGCGGGCCCCCCCCCCGAAATAAACCTGAGGGTTCCCCACCCATAAGCCTAACATCCTCACCCCTGGCTCTACCACCAATACCTCTGTTTTACTTGAGTTCAACCTAAGCCAACTGGTACTCATCCAGTTCTGTATCTCCAGCAGGCAGTTGTTAAACACTGTGATTGAATCAGACTCCTGCCTGGGCACAAAAGACATGTAGAGCTGACAACCATCAGCATAGCAATGAAAACTCAGCCCATACCATCTTATAATGTCCCCCAATGGGAGCATATACACTGCAAATAACATGGGGGACAACACTGAACCCTGTGGCACCCCACAGGGCAGGCAGTGAGAGGCCGAGGAGTAACTCCCTGACACTACTCCCTGAGTCCTGCCCTTGAGGAAATATTGAAACCAGCTGTGGACCACCCCTTAGTTCACAGAAAAACCACAGGTGCTCGAGCAACACCCCATGATCTATGGTGTCAAATGCTGCTGAGAGATTCAGGAGAACTAAGATGGAACGAGCCCTCCGATCTCTCATCATCAGGAGATCATTTAGTACCCGTACAAGAGCTGTCTCAGTGCTATGCCATTTCCTGAAGCCAGACTGGAGAGGGTCATAGATACTGTGGCTGGTTAAATGATCCTCCAGCTGCAAAGCGACCACCTTCTTGATAACCTTCCCTAAAAAGGGAAGGTTCGAGACCGGTCTGTAGTTTGCTGGGCAGTCGGGATCAAGGGAGGGTTTTTTCAGAAGGGGGTGCACTACCGCCTCCTTTAAGGGATCTGGAAAGATCCCTCTCAAATGAAGCCACCACTATCCCAGTCAGGATCAAACCAATGACCTCTACACACCCCACTAGTAGGTGAGTAGGGCCCGGATCCAGACTACAGTAGGTTGGATGCAGATTCTGGACAATCCTCACTATATCTATGATTGCCGGTCGACTAAAGGTGAACCAAGTCAACTGGGCATTAGTACCACTCGGTTGACTGATGCAAGATCCAATGGGGAGGCACTGGCTGATCTCATCCCTGATGGTGGACACCTTATCAGTGAAGAACAGCGCAAACTCCTCACATTGTAACTGTCACAATGCTCGACCGGCTTGAAGACAAGCTGGATTGCACAGTCTGTCCACAGTCCAGAAGAGCTGGGCTGGTCTGTTCCTCACTGCAGCAATTTCCCTGGACAGGAGCTCTGCCTTCTTATGGGAAATTGCTGACTGGTAGATCTTATAATGGTCCAACAATCTAAGCTTGTCCACCTCAAGGCGAGTTTTCCGCCAGCATCTCTCCAATCTTCGACCCTGTCTCTTCAGTCCATGGATCTCCCTGGTAAATCATGGAACCCCCGGGTGAAGAGTACAGGGGCGAACACTAGTTGGAGCAATGACATCCAGAGCCCCCACAATTGCCCTATTATAGGCCAGCACTAGGGGCCCTGGGTCAGTGCTATCCATTGGCAATCCCGAGAAGTCCAGTTCCGTCATTAGGCCTTCCAAGGTAACTCCTCCCAAAGGACAGAACTGTATTATCTCCTTAGGGGCAGGCCTCTTTCCGGGGGCCATGAAACTGAACCTCAGGGTGTGATGGTCAGACCGGCCGATAGGCTCCACCTCCACATTGGAGATTTCCATCCCCAGATGGAATATCAAGTCCAATGAGTGTCCCCCCTCGTGAGTTGCAGAGGTAACAACCCGTGTCAGGCCCAATGAATATATCAATTGGAGGAGGTTTTGTCCAAAAAGCGAGAGTTCATCGTCGACCCAGGCATTGACATACCCCAAAATTAACCATCAGAGGGACTCCAATACTCTCTCGGCGACGAAATCCACAACCTCCCTCAGGAATTCCCTCTCATCACTTGGTGGATGATAAATGAGAAGGATCCTGCAGCCTGTACCTGCACCTACAATACACTCAAAGGAATTGGTACATCCAACTGGTACCTCCCTGAGATCCAGTTCCTGTCTAAAACAGACTACAACCCCCCGCCTCCTACAGTCCACTCTCGGGCAGTGAATCACCAAAAACCCGGCCGGAACCGCAGACTGTAAAATAGGGCCAGCATTTTCATCCAGCCAGGTCTCAGTGATGCAAACCAGGTCAACAGACACAACAAGATCCACCATCACTGTGGTCTTATTCCTGATAGACCTGGCATTGCTTAACACCGCCCGAAAGGGACGAGAGTCCGAGGATGACTCCACCTCCTGCCAGACCAAGTCAGTGCCCTTGGGTATGGGCACAAGGCAAGGTAAGCCTCACTCCTGTATCCATTTTGCCCCAGGGCTTCTCCTGGTTCTAACTGTCTCTATCCGCCCACTCCTTTCCCATCCCTCTCAATAGTTCCAGGATCTCCTATTCCTTACACTCCTCCGTCTCAAAATGCCAAAAACTCGGTAATTTTTATAAACTTCCGGAGGGAGCCAAGGATATTCAAATGGACAGAGATCCTTTAGTCTTGAGGGGGAGTACCGCCTGACTGTATCCTTAACACCCCAGCACATATTTCAATTAATCTAAATAACACTATGTCTGCTTTACAACCCCACACAGCCAACACTTCCTCCCCTTTATATTTAAAAACATATAATTATCAAACCCCCTATTCAACCAACCTTTAAAATAATAAAAACCCACCCTCTCACAATTTTAATAATAACCCCCCTCCCCTCTCTCTCTCTCACAGAGAGGGCGGGAGTTAAAACAAAAAAAACAGTACAGTTAATAACACTAAATAAAATTAACATTAAACTAACCCAACCTTATTCCCCCCACAGTAACACACCACAAATAATGATTAAATCAAATAAACTAACACAAACAGAGCAGTCATCAGCAAGTCTCTTCACAAATATACTGTTCGATTTGACAGTATTTAAAGTCCTGTTAAAGAGGAGAAAGTCATAGAAATTCAGATACAACCACCTCCTCTAAAGCAAAAGGAGAGCTCTATATATAGCCCAAATGCAGCACCTCTCACATGCATGCATTAACTCCAGCAAAATTGAGTGGAATGTTAAGATAACTCAAGTTGGTATCTGTAGTGTAGCCCCGACACCACCTCTCACATAGTAGGGGAGAACTCTAAAGCAAAAGGAGAACTCTATATAAGGCCCAAATGCAGCACCTCTCACATGCATGCATTAACTCCAGCAAAACTAAGTGGAATGTTAAGATAACTTGGGTTGATATCTGTAGTGTAGCCCTGACACCACCTCTCACACAGTGGGGGAGAACTCCACCTTCAACAGTGATGTCATCCCAGCACAACATCATTCTGTGAAGGTCAGCCATACACATGACACATGCAACATATAACTGAAACAAAAAGAAGCTGGGCACACACTAAGGCTGAAAATAATGAAAGGGTTTTATTTAGCTAGCACCAAATCTACACACTCCAGGATAGCAAAAGCAGATAGCCGGGAACATAAAACCCTTTCCAACTCTGGTGTTGACCATCACAATGGAAAGGGAGGAACCATAAACAGGGAAAACTACAAAGGGATGAACAATAATATCAAGGGAGGCATGACAAACAAAGTGACACAGCAAGAGTGGTCAGCACTATGCCTCAATGCACGCAGTCTGGCTAACAAGATGACTGGCCTCACTGCCACAATAGCTGAGGCAGGACTAGACTGGGTGGCCGTTACCAAAACATGGTTCACAAATAATCATGGTTGGGAGGTGACTATCCTGGGGTACAACTTGTTTAGGAGAGATAGGACTGGGAAAAAGGGAGGGGGGTAGCTATTTATGTTAAGGATACCATCAATGCTACAGAAATGCAGCAGTCACTAGGGGAAACAGAGGATCTATGGATCACAATAGGGACCAGAAGCCAGAAACCATAATCTACAGACCCCCAAATCAGGAGGAAGCCAGGGATAAAGAAATCCTGGAAACCATCTTCCAGATGTCAGGCAAAGAGGACATGACGCTGGTGGGGGATTTCAATCTGCCGAACATAGATTGGAATACCCACACAGCAGCATTACAGAAGAGCATGGAATTTCTAGTCACACTACAGGAAGCAGGCCTAAGTCAACTAGTGATATCACCCACAAGGGGTAACATGGTTCTAGATATGATATTCACAAGTAGCGATAGGGTTACGGGTGTCGAAGTAGGGAACCATCTGGGCAACACTGATCATAACACGGTATGATTCAGGGTAAAAAGGACTGTAAACACCACACACTCCAGACTGAAGGCCCTTGATTTCAGAAGGGCAGACTTTACAAACATGAAGGCCTGCCTAAGAGAGGACCTTAGTAACTTGATAGAAGAGAGCATTGAGGAATATTGGACAAGGTTGAAGGATGCAATAACCATGGTCACATCACAGTGTGCCCATCAGATTAGTAAGAACAAAAGAAGGAAAACCCCACTATAGTTTTCCAAGGAGGTGGCAACCATGGTGACAGAAAAGTGCATAGCCTTCAGAAAGTACAAGGAGTCGGGGAATGAGGCAGAGAAAACAGAATATAAACAGAAACTAAAAGAGACAGGGAAAGTGATAAGAAATGCAAAGGCTCAAACAGAGGTTAGGATAGCTCAGGAAGTAAAACAGGGTAACAAAACCTTCTACAGGTACAAACGTGAAAAAAGGAAGACTAAAGGGGGCATTGTTAGAATCACAAAAAAAAAAAGATGAAAAAACTACAGAGCAAGGCAGGGAGAAGGCAGAGGCACTCAATGAGTACTTCTGCTCAGTCTTCACACAGGAAGCAGATGATAATAGACCAGCAATAGGCATAAAGAAGTGTCCGACTGAAGAAATAGACATGGGTCCCTTCACAGAGGAAAGTGTCCTGGACGAAATAAACAAGTTAAAGGTAGGTAAAGCTATGGGACCAGATGGGATACACCCAAGAATACTGAAAGAACTAGAATGGGAACTGGCAGCCCCCTTAGCAGTGCTCTTCAACAAATCATTAAGGAGCAGGGAGATGCCAGAGGATTGGAAGAGTGCAACAGTTGTACCACTACACAAGAGTGGAAGCAAGGAACAGCCAGGTAACTACCATCTGGTTAGTCTAACATCAGTCATGGGAAAACTGATGGAGTCCCTGCTGAAGGAAAGAATCATAGCTTTTTTGGAGCAAACTGGTCAGCTCGACAAAAATCAATACGGTTTCATTTCAGCGAGGTCCTGCCAGACAAACCTGGTTGATTTTTTCAATTGGGTCACCAAAACAGTGGATCAGGGTGGGGCAGTGGATGTGGTTTACCTGGACTTCATCAAGGCTTTTGGCTCCGTTCCACACAGGAGACTAGTCAAAAAGCTGGAGAACATGGGAATTGGGCCCAAAGTTACAAACTGGGTCAGAAACTGGTTACATGGGAGCACTCAGAGAGTATTAGTAAATGGCTGTCTGTGGAGGGGAGGGTGACTAGCGGGATCCCACAGGGCTAAGTTCTGGGGCCAATCCTCTTCAACGTATTCATCAGCCACATTGAGGATGAACTGGAGGAAAAGGTATGCCTGTTTGCAGATGACACCAAAATCAACAACAGAGTAGACACAACAGAGGGACAGCAAAGCATGGAATCTGATCTCTGAAAACTGGAGGATTGGTCCAAGACCTGGTAATTCAAATTCAATGGCAAAAAATCTAAGGTCATGCACCTGGGAAAGCATAACCCAGGGAAACAGTACTCAATGGGAGGGTAGCAGCTGGTGGCTACCAGGCAGGAGTGAGACCTAGGGGTGATCATATCAGATGACCTCAAGGTCAGTAGACAATGTAAAAAGGCAACACTAAAGGCTAGTCATATCCTGGGATGCATAGGGAGGGGCATCACTAGCAGAAGGCAAGAAATAATCATGCCCCTGTTTCAGTCCCTGGTCAGGCCTCACCTGGAATACTGTGTCCAATTCTGGAGGTCACACCTCAGGAAGAACATAGATAGGCTGGAGATGGTACAGAAAAGAGCAACAAAGATTGTGCAGGGCTTGCATCAGTAACTGTACGAGGCAAGACTGGATGAACTCAAATTGTGCTCCCTAGAACAACACAGGAATCGAGGGGACGTGATAGAAACATTCAAATACCTTAAAGACAACAACAGGGTGCACGTGCAAAACCTCTTTCAGGTAAAAGACTACAGCAGGACTAGAGGGCACAATCTTTGACTTAAGGAAGGAAAGTTCTGAAGCAATATGAGGAAATTCTTCTTCACAGAGTGCATTGTGGAACCATGGAATAGCCTGCTGGAGGGGGTGTTGGGAGCCAAGAGAGTGGGGGAATTCAAGCTAGCATGGGACAGATGTTGTGGGATACACAAGCAGGCAGCTAAGTAGGGGGGTAGGAAGCCAAGGGCAGACTTGATGGATTGTACGGTCCCCATCTGCTGACAACTTCTATGTTTCTATTTAGCTAATTGCAAAAGCATGGCAGACTACTGGGCTAACACCCCTACGTATCTACCTAAGGAAGACTCATGTGACTGAGTCAATACATAGGGGTGTTAGCCCAGTAGTCTGCCATGCTTTTGCAATTAGCTAAATAAAACCCCTTCATTATTTTCAGCCTCAGTGTGTTCCCAGCTTCTTTTTTGTCTCATCTAGATAAACAAGCCAGGACCCAGTCAGTGGTGTGGGGCCAGCAACGAGTGCAGAATTTATCCAGCTGGCAGGATCCATTTTCTCTCTTTTTTTTTCTCCTCAGCCTTCCCCCCCTCAATACCGTGTGTAGCCTCAAATCTGGCCTACATGGTGCACCTTGTGAGGGAAAATTCCTTAGCCTGTCGCAAGTGCAGCAGAATGCTGCACCATCCTGCACCCTGCTAGTATCTCTGCCATGCTGCAGCACCATCCCCCAGCCCCACTGGCCAGCTCTCCAAGCTTGTTCCCAAACTTCGGTCACTTGCACAGGAGTGCAATGTGCTGCCCACTGGGCCATCAGGAGACCTTTTCTTTTTGTTTCATATGTCATTTGTGAGTGGCTTCACTGGGTCACAGAGCAAACACCAGGAGCACATACACTGGTAATGAGCAGAGTGTGCAGCCTAACTCTGCTCTTCGCTACAGTTACTGATTTTTTTTTATTCAATTGTTTAACCAGGAGTGGCACACTAAGCCGAAAGCTTGTTTACAGGTGTGACCTGGGAGGACAAGGAAGTTAAGTGACTTGCTCACGGTCACACAGTATGCAAGTGGGGGCTGTGGGATTCAAACCCAGATCTCCAGCTCAGAGCCTTAGACCACTGCTCTATACTGCCTCCCATTGATCCCAAGTCACTTATTGATTGGTCCCTGCTAGCTTTTCCTGGTCCAAAATACAGAACTCACCCACAGTTTACTATACGGTGGGGGGGACAGCTTACTCAACAGGGCACTGTAAAGAGAGCATGTGAGGGAAGGGGGGGAGAGAGAGACACATTCAAAACAATAGAGCACTTGCAGCACCACCTACTGACCAAAACTAAAGCCAGATCCTTTTTCTATAACACAAATTCAAAAATCATCTTAAAACATTTTTTTTTATTAATTTTTTTCTGCATACAAATGAGACATTTTATAATTGCAATAATGCATTTCAGGCCAGGGTGTGTGTCATAAGGATAACGTCACTTCTCGAGTGTTGGATGCACAAAGCCTTGGCTTCATGCCAATTAATCTGAGATGAGATGTTATCCCAGCATGACACAGGCCA
This sequence comes from Neoceratodus forsteri, assembly GCA_016271365.2. Lineage (NCBI taxonomy): Eukaryota > Metazoa > Chordata > Ceratodontiformes > Ceratodontidae > Neoceratodus > Neoceratodus forsteri. The sequence continues at coordinate 66,850,455 of CM057459.1, forward strand.
AGCCCTCTCATGCATTATTGATTAAATTATTAATTTTTACCAAGAATCTTTTAAAACAATAGGAACAAAAACAGAGAAATCATCAAGCTGAGTCAAATAATAACCCCCATCATGTCTTTTAATATTTGTTGCATGGAAGGGCCCTTCAGAGTCAATGATAATAACTTGTGTATGGTTCTCTTACATTACCCTTCCGAAAATGGAATATATGCAATATATTGAAAAATATGCATTAATGTTTGTCAATACACCAAGAAATACATTGTGTCAATGTAATATATTATATAATATATTATGAAATATATTTTTAAATATACTGACATAATATATTTCTAACCCATAGTATGCAAAAATATATGTCACTATACTAAGAAATACATTGACTCAATGAAATATAATACACGGTGTATTTCAGCATATATTGAAACCATATATTCGGCCTCATGCATTGCTTGAAAGCATGTCAATCTATTAAGTAATACATTTTCTAAAATATATTATTAGTATATTTCAAAATATATACTGTATTCTCTGTAGGTTGCATACTTTTTTATATATCTTATATATATTTTATGTTACATATATTTTTATACATGTTACATATTTTTTATATATTACATGTATTTTTGTAAAAGCTTAATTTCATCCTATGTGTACATTTGCATAACTAATTTACATATTTCAAAAACACTGTTTAGCAGCCAAAATCATGATAATTTCTAGTTTTACAGTAATTTCGAATTTACAGCATTAGTTTATAGACTGAAAAGAAAGGTACAAGTTATAAAGCAAGTACATGTAGGATCTCACCCTGACCTAAAAGTGAAAGAAAATGGGGTAGTATAAATACCAATCTGAGCCTTTAATAAGTATAAGATTGTGAGGTAAGTTCTATGTGTAAGTATAAAATATATATTTGAAGTATAGCTGCACTGTAAAACAAGAATTCCAACGTAAATATTTCCATGACTGCTAACAATATGAACTCCAGTTGTATAGATAGAGAGATATATAAATAATTCCCTTTGTTTTTGTCTGGGTAGTTAATAGTTATATTAATATGTATTACACATGTATGTTATATATATATATTTTTGTAAATATAGGAAACAACATTTGAAATGCAAAAAAAAAATACATTTATACATATATTGGCAATATACCAATAACATATATTTACCATCCTTGTTTCAATATATTTGGAATTTAATCAATATATTTTGTAATATACATAGTATACTAAAGTGGCAATAACATGTATATTTACAGTACATTGCAATATAGTTGCAAATTTTAAAATCTATTGATTTTCCAATACATTACATTATATTATAAAACAAGTAGACTGGAATATCTTTCACTACATGTAAATATATTGTTAATATATTTTAAAATATATATATCAGTTTTGTAAGGGTAGACTGATGTCAATCACAGCAGTGTGGTGCCTCTCACCACAGAAGGGCTTTATTATTGATAGCTGGTTGGTGTGGCATCTCTAACCCCAGAGGGCTTCCTTACTTACAACCACTCAGTGTGGTGTCACTCACCCTGGAGGAGCTTTCTTACTGAAAGCCACTGGCTTTCTTTACTTCCTGTTATACTGTATAATGCTAAGATCTTACTGTTAGTGGAAGACTAAGGACCAGCGGTAATAGAAAACTTAGTGCTACACTATTTGCACTACTAAGTTAATAACAGATTTAGGTGATCATTTTGCCTTCCTTTTAATTTGCTTAAATTGGAGTGCTCCACCACCAACCCTCCTCCCCATTTTAAAACTAAAAAGAAAGGGGGTTGCACGGACAGGCCCCCATCTTAAAAAAGAAACACTGTAACCATAATAGAACACGTATGCGTTGACAGTTTTAACTAAGTAGTGCAAATAGTGAAGTCTAACACAATGCTGCATTGTTAACACTGGTCCTTAGTCCTTCTGAGATCCTGCCAGTCTGGGAGAGGGGACAGATGGACAGAAGGTCAGAGAAGGGGAGATAGGGGAGCTAAACATGTGGCTCAAGGGCTGGTACCAGGAAAAAGGGCACAAATTTGTAGGTAACTGGCAACAGTTTTGGGAGTGAAAGTTCTTTAAATTTTATGGACTGCATCTGACTAAGGAGGGAGACAGTGTATTGGGGCAGAAGTTTGACATCTTTGCAGAATATTTAAACTAGCAAATGGTGAGAGGGGGGTGCAGCACCCGACATGTTGAATGGGAAGAACACCCCGCCCCCCTCAGCTAGTGGTCAAACAGGAGTTCAGCATGATTGTGGTTCATTTGCATCACCAGGTAAGGAAAAAAAGTCTGGCTCCCCATATGATGCACAGGGGAAACGCCAGACCTCGCCCAATAACTAACACACCGAAATCTGGCCAATGGAAAATTGTGTACACAAATGCTTGCAGTCTGGAAAACAAGATCCCAGACCTGCAGGCAATAATGACAGAGGCTAAACTGGACATAGTAGCCATTAGCGAGACATGGTTTACCAGTAACCACACTTGTGAGACTTCAGTACCTGGCTATGTACTGTTCAGAAGAGACCGAGGTGCAAAAAGGGTGGGTGGAGTGGCCCTTTATGTCAATGAAAATATCAAAGCTACAGAAATTCAGAATACACATAAGGAGCCAGAAGAACTGTGGGTCACCCTGGAAACAGGAAATAGGACAACCATATGAACTGAGGTTGTCTACAGGCCTCCAGACCAGGGGAGGACACAGACACATTACTGTTAGAAGATATACAAAACATGACAGCTAAAGGGGAGGTTCTGATAATGGGAGACTTCAACATGCCAGATACAGATTGGTCAATACGAGCAGTAACATCTGTCAGAACTAGACACATAGTGGATTCCCTGCAGGGGGAAGGCCTCAAACAACTGGTACAACAACCCACAAGAGAAAGGGCTATCCTAGATCTAGTACTGACTAACAGGGAAAGGATCACAGATCTACAGGTAGAAGGTCACCTGGGGGCCAGTGACCATCACATGGCATGGTTCAGTTTGGCTACTAGAACTAAATCATCCCATTCCAAGGCAAAAATATGGGACTTCAGAGGAGCTGACTTTGATAAGATGGCCAACAGAGTTAAGCTAGCACTGGCAAAAGAAATACAGGTGAGGGGTACAGGAAAGTGGGCAAGCATTAAGGATGCAATACCTGAAGCAACATCCCATTGTGTTAGAGAGAAAAGGAAGTGCAAAGAAGAAGGAAACCACTTTGGTTCTCAAAAACCATAGCAGAAAAGGTCATCGCCAAAAGGCTGGCCTTCAGGAAATATAAGGGAACGCAGTGGGATGAAGATAGGGAGGCATACCAAACTTCCCTGAGGGAAGCAGGGAAGGCAATAAGGCAGGCAAAGGCCCAAACTGAGGAAACACTAGCACGAACAGTAAAAGAAGGTGAAAAGACTTTCTATAGATATGTTAGTGAAAGAAGAAAGTCCAGAGGGGTATTGCTAAGATCAAAGGGGATAAGGGGGCGTGTGAGGAGGAGGACTATGTAAAAGCATCTCTCCTAAATTGGTACTTCTGCTCAGTATTTACTGAGGAGAAGATAGGGCAGGGCCCACAGCTCAGCGCCATGGACACAGGGGGAGGGAGGTGTGCACTAGTCCCTTCACAAAAGAAAGAATCCTACAAGAGCTCAATAAGCTCAGGGAGGACAAGGCAATGGGACCTGATGGCATACATCCCAGGGTACTAAGGGAGCTAAGGGTGGAACTAGCAGAGCCATTATCAGAACTGTTTAGTGAGTCTCTGAGCACAGGAGAGGTCCCAGAGGACTGGAGAAGGGCTCATGTGATCCCACTCCACAAGAGTGGTAGCAGGGAGAAGGCAGGGAACTACAGACCAGTCAGTCTTACCTCAGTAGTGGGCAAGATTATGGAGGCACTCCTTAAGGAAAGGATAGTACAACACCTGTAATCCATAGGAGCACAGGATCCAAGACAGCATGGGTTTACAACAGGAAGGTTCTGTCAAACTAATCTCATATATTTCTTTGACTGGGTAACCAGAGTGGTGGACCAAGGGAGAGCAGTTAATGTTGCCTACCTTGACTTCAGCAAAGCTTTCAATACTGTTCCACATAGAAGATTGATTAATAAGCTGGGTGGGCTTGAGGTGGGTCAGAAGTTGGTCAACTGGGTGGATAACTGGTTGACGGGCAGAAAACAGAGAGTGGTGGCAAATGGTGTACAGTCAGAAGAAATGCAAGTCACAAGTGGGGTACCTCAGGGATCAGTCCTGGGGCCAGTCCTCTTCAATATCTTCATCAGTGACATTGCAGATGGACTGGAGGGTAAGGTTTGTCTGTTTGCAGATGACACCAGGTTCTGCAACAGAGTAGATGATCCAGATGGGGTGGGCAGAATGAGAAGAGATCTGGATAAACTGGCAAAATGGTCAGAAAAGTGGAAAGTGGGGTTTAATGCAAAGAAGTGCACGATCATGCACATAGGGAAGAGAAACCCTGAAGCTACCTATAGGCTGGGAGGGGAGTTGCTGGTAGTCACAAAGGAAGAAAGAGACTTGGGCATCATCATCACAGATGACCTAAAATCATCCAAGCAGACCACTAAAGCAGTAGATAAGGCTAGAGGGATGTTGGGGTGTATTAGTAAGGGTATCACAAGTCGTGAGAGGGAAGTAATTATCCCTCTTTACAAGACACTGGTTAGGCCCCATCTGGAGTACTGAGTGCAGTACTGGAGGCCACACCTTCACAAAGATATTAACCAAATTGAGGCAGTCCAGAGAAAGGCAACCAAAATGGTGCAGGGACTGCACTGCATCAGAAAACGTATGAGGACAGATTAATGGAGCTCAATATGTATACCCTAGAGCAAAGGAGGGAGAGAGGTGATATGATCAAAACATTCAAACACCTTAAGGGCATTAACAAGGTGAAAGAGTCTAACATGTTTCAATATAAGAAAAATAGCAGGACAAGAGGACACAGCATGAGATTAGAGGGAGGTCGATTAAGAGGTGACATGAGGAAGTTCTTTTTAACAGAAAGGGTGGTGGATGCATGGAACGGCCTACCTCAGGAAATGGTAGATATGAATACAGTGCAGGGCTTCAAACAGGCATGGGGATAGGCATAAGGGAGCAATACAGATGAGTATGAATATATAGGCCATTGACAGAGCAAAGGCTGATGGCACACTCATAAGGTAGAAAAAGAAATGGGCAGACTGGATGGGCCACGCGGTCCTTATCTGCAATCAACTTCTGTGTTTCTATGTTTCACCAACACCAAGACCTTTTTATGATCTATTGCACTGCATCATAGCTTTTCTGTAGTTTGCATCTCACTGAGCCAGTATCCAGAGGACTGATTTTGTCCACCCCACCACTCCTTCTACAATAGCAAAAATAAAAAAATACCCAAAATAAAATAAATGATGATCCATTTTGGGGTTTTGGTGACATAGAACCACTTGAACTTTGCTTTCATGGTTATGATGTCACCAGAACCCCTTCATAGAATTATAGTCTAGCCTAGTATATGATAGTTCCCCAGCTATTATTCCATTTGTATTTCTAAATTCAACTGCTTTGAAAGCATTACAGTATCAAAGTAGCAAATGGCATCAGCACTGCAAAAGCTGTTCTCACATTCTCTCTCATTCCCTAACCTAATGACCAGGTTTACTGTGGGATTTACAGACTTCTGTAGGTCTGTTAATGTGACTTTTCACCCCTCTTTATCTCCACTAAAAGTCGCAATAATGTGGTATGACATACTGTATGATGTGAATTCTACAATGTAATTTTTCATAATTTGCTGGATGATATCAGAACATAAATATGTCTCATTGTTAAAACAAAAAACTGTTTTGCACCACAGTGCATGTAGTAATGTTTATATACATGGAAAAAGTCAGGAAGAGCTATACATTTCTGATTAGTGCCATACCCAATTAAGCATGAAGGGGGGAGAGTTTATGTCCACTGGAGTTGATAGACTTGCTGGGGGGGTGGGTTGAGGGCAGGCCAGAGGCTGGTGACCAGGTCTTTTAGCAGGGTCTCCAGCAAAACAGTGACACACACTGAAATGGCAGACAAATAGAATGGCTCTGTGTTACTTCTAGTGGAAACATGTCTATAGGTAAACAAGCAACAAATGGCAGACTACACTGGCTTCCCACCACACAGCAAATGCAACACAATGACACAATGGTGCTGTGTAAATTTGAGCACCTTGCTCTCGTGTTCTTAGGTAAGCAAGCTGCCTTCAAATCAGGACAGAGGAATTTCTCAGAACAATAAAGACAGGCTGTCAGGAAGAGCATCAGTCCTTTATAACACACACAGTAAATGTGTTCCAGCTGCTGTTGGAGTCATTGGTATTGCCGTAACTTGTAAATTTCCTTTACATTTTTATGGGTGCAGTAGGCAGAGCCTGCAGATGTTCTGCATGTACAAAAGGAGTGATGTCATGTTTTCTGTCCGTGGAACTGACTGAAGGTGTAAATAGTCTCCTCCACCTTACCCTCCTCCAAGCAATGTTTTCCGGCCTCAAATAAATACACTTTCATGTTAGTCAATGGTTGCAGGGTACTATTTTCTTTCTTTAATGGGCGGTACAAGAACTGGAATCTGAGTAGTGGGAGGCAGAATTAGTTTTTTTGGGGGGGTAAGATCCACCCCCACCTCCACCTGAGAAGCTCCTAAAGATCCACCCCCACTTTTTTTTGATTCATGTGGGAGGGCATGAGGTGGCTCTATCATGCTGGAACAAGACACACTAGTTTGGGACCTGTATAAAGCAACAGAACAAGTCTGTGGAGTGATCAAGTTGTGAAGCCCCTGCATTTTATTAAGGACTAGGGGAACAGAAGATACTTAATGTCTTTATTAGGGACTAGGAGAACAGAATATATTTAATGCCTTCAGACTGACTTAAAACCCCTTGGAACAAATGATTATCAGAGCCACCTGGGGCCTCAGAAGGAAAGAGTGATTAAGGAGTGAAACTACAGCTCCCAAGGAAAACAATATACACAGTGTTCTAATTTACGGTAAGTTGATAGATCCACAGGTATTTCTTAAACATTTATATACTAAAAACATAAAGTTCAGATTTTGGGATTAACAGTATTTGTTTACCATATTCAATATATATATATATACACACATACATACATACATATGTAGTTTATATTTGATTTACCTTTTTAGTAGTTTCAAAACTTTGAAAGCATTGGTGTTAGTAATGCATTTAGAAATACATTTTTAATTGTCTTTACAGTTAAACATGCAGTTTCATGTGAGGGCAATTGTTTTGGGGGAGGGGCTCAAATTGTTTTAGTCATGAAGCATTTTTGTTAGTAATGCATTTAGAAATATATTTTTAATTGTCTTTACAGTTAAACATGCAGTTTCATGTGAAGGCACATTTTTGGGGGAGGGGGTTCAAATTATTTTAATCATGGGCACAGTACTTGGTAAAATAGTGTTTGATGATAAAGAGTATTTTTTCTTTAAAGTTTGAGAAGTATGAATTAGAAAACATTAAACAAGAAAACAATTGGTGATTGCAAAAGCTATTCTGATCAGAGCTGACGTGAAAACATTCTCAACTGTATTTTTTATTTTATTTTATCAGGAACAATAGAAACAGGATGTTAACATTCCTGGTGGTTTTATACTCCCTGGAACATGCTATTCAGGTTTTTTTTATTGCATCTTGTCCCAGCCAATCTTCCCAGAGTGCAGTTTGCTCTATTGTTTAATAGCTCTATGTGGAGGCCAGTGTCTTGTTACATTGTCTTTTGCTTCAAATTAACCACAGACATCATGGCAGCCAAAGGAGGCACACTTTGAGTCTTAGGGTATGTACAGCATAATTAATACATTTTCATATGCATAATCTTTCCATTCATGTCATTGCTAGACATACTGTAGCTAGTTTGACTTGAGGAAGGGCTAACATGATCAGGACCCCTTAGCAATTGAGATGCATATGCAGCAAATAAGTCCAGATGTACTAACTTACCCTACAATTGTTAATTGTCACAGTCTGCATTTTCTTCTTGAAATGGTTACTTTTGCATTTATGTTTATTTTAAGATATTTAATATTCTGACCATGTGGTTATGTCATGGACCATAACTGATCTCCAGCCTTAACCCCCCCCCCACCCACCTGTGCCCCAACTTGCATAGAAGATAGTGCTTGTAGACAAATGTAATCATTGTGCCTCTGTGTTCTGGTGTGTAGTTTGTCTTTTTAGTAGTTTCAAAACTTTGAAAGCATTGGTGTAGTAATGCATTTAGAAATAAATTTTGAATTGTCTTTACAGTTAAACATGCAGTTTCATACCGTACAACTGTTAATTGTCACAGTCTGAATTTTCTTCCTAAAATGGTTACTTTTGCATTTATGTTTAAGATATTTAATATTCTGACCATGTGGTCATGTCATGGACCATGACTGATCTCCAGCCTTAAACCCCCCCTCGTGCCCCAACTTGCATAGAAGATAGCGCTTGTAGACAAATCTAATCATTTTGCTGCTGTGTTCTGTGATATGTGTGTGTGTGCTTTTGATTCAATTGCTGGTTTCTTGCATGGAAAACAGTGCTTGTAGACAATCTAATCATTTTGCAGCTGTGTTCTGCTGTGTGTGTGTGTGTGTGTGTGTGTGTGTGTGTGTGTGTTCCTCTGAGGCTGTTCTTGCAACCTAGGAAAGGTAGAGATGATGAGATATCTCCTCTCTATTCCTGGGTGCAAGTTCCCTCCACCGTGGGAACACCTGCCTGCTGAATAAGGAAAGGTTGCAGGAACCCCAGGGAATGATTCCGGGGGGGGCTGATGGTCATCAAAATGGAAAGGGATTTGGGGGTAATCATATTGGATGACCTAAAGGTGGCTAAACAATGTACCAAAGCTGTGAGGAGAGCCAGTGGAATGCTGTGGTGCATAGGGAGAGGTATTACCAGCAGAAGAAAAGAGGTGGTGATGCCGCTGTGTAGATTACTGGTGAGACCTCATTTGGAATATGGTGTCCAGTTCTGGAAGTCGCGTTTCTGTCATGCAACTTTAAATCACAACTGGGTTAAATGGTTCTATTTTAGATTTCTATCCTTTTCCCCTACTTCTCCCATTGGTTGGCCTTATGGAACACAACCAGAACATATATTGGCTAGCATGATGAATGCACCTACCCAAGTTGCTTCTCAGTCTACAGCACTGTCTTTTTAAAATGCTAACTTCTTGTTGAAAAAAGGCATCATTTTTTCCATCCATGTTATTGCTAGACATACTATAGCTAGCTTGGCTTGAGGAAGGGTGAACATGGTCAGGACTCCTTAGCAATTGAGATGATATGCAGCAAATAAGTCCAGATGTGCTAACTTACCCTATAACTGTTAAATGTCACAGTCTGCATTTTCTTCTTGAAATGGTTACTTTTGCATTTATGTTTATTTTAAAATATTTAATATTCTGACCATGTGGTTATGTCATGGACCATAACTGATTGCCAGCTTTAACTCCCGCCCCCACTGGGGCTCCAACTTGCATAGAAGATAGTGTTTGTAGACAAATCTAATCATTTTGCCACTGTGTTCTGGTGTGTTCTTGTGTGTGTGTGTGTGTGTGTGTGTGTTTGATTCAATTGCTTGTGTCTTGCATGGAACACAGTGCTTGTAAACAATATAATCATTTTGCAGCTGTGTTCTGCTGTGCATCTGTGTGTGTGTGTTTCTCTCAGGCTGTTCTTGCAACCTAGGAAAGGTACTTTCTCCAGACAAAGCAGCAGTACATTGCATAGCAGATATAAAATGTCAATAAGCAGGTTATGCAACAGATGTGCTGAGCAGTTACTGAAGCAAGAAATGTACAGCTGTCATTTTTTACATCCTGTTCAAAATGTGTTTTTGCACCTGTGGTGTCAAATGGTACTTTCACTGTGCAGTATCTCCTTTTGGCTAATGAACTGATAGTGTCACTGTTCATGCAGTGGGGTCACAAAAAGCCCATGCTGAAAACATGGTGTGAAAATATCAAGAAATGCCCAAGGCATTAGGGTTTCTGACCATAACACCCTGCACTGTAGGGACTGACAGGCATCAGGGGTGTGACTTGTGATTGTCAACAGTAATGCTCATGCCATTCCACCCCCCATCCGCACCCTGCAGCCAGTGATAGGTATCAAGGTGTGCCTTTGTCTCTTCAGTCCCAAAGTTCACTCCATTCTCTTATACTGTATCCATTTCAGTGTATTTCCTTATGGAATGGGGTGAGTGTAAAGTCTGAAAACCCCAAGGCACACCTAGACTCTTGTCTGTGTCTGCAGGGTAGGGTGAGGTGAAATGGTATGAGCGTTATGGGCAATGACCCAAAGGCACACCCCAATGCCTATCCATCTCTGTGGGGTGGTGGGGGTGGGGTAGGGTTGGCGTCACTTCAGTACTTCACTGCCATTCCTATTCTACCTGTCTGTGTGTGTGTGTGTCTCTTTATCTTTATGTCTATGTAATTATCTATCTTTCTATTAATTGCATGTATCTCTATTTTTACCTGTTTCTAAAACAAACCTGCATATCACATTTACCTGCACTCTGAGCACATACTTATGAAACTATGCATATTTGTACTCCACTTCTGCGTAGACCTCATACTTTCCTAATATTCCCATTATCACAAGCATAATTATCTTGCCCTTAAAAATAAGCTACCCTCTCTGAAAGTTAATATCACATTTTCTCTAACAGTCCATCATCATTACACCTGACTTCCTGACATCAACACATTGCTTCAATATAACTTACATCAACTCATGGACAAAAACCCTGTTTCTCAAGAAAGAAAGAAAGAAAGAAAGAAAGAAAGAAAGAAAGAAAGAAAGAAAGAAAGAAAGAAAGGAAGAAAGAAATAAAATAAATAAAACTGTGTAAATAATCCCAAGGCTGAACATATGCAACCCATTACTTTTTCATGTACTGCCACCTTCTATACCATCATGGGGATTTGCATATGTTTCCCTTGATGCTTTGCACTATTGGGATATGTGCAATTGTGTTTTCTTTAAAATTTGGCTGTCTGGCCAGTATCATCTGGGATAATACATACCTCAGTGGCATTTACTCTGGGGTTCTTTTGTAAGCTTCCTATTCCTTCCATTAAAATGTACACCTCCATATATTTTCCTAATAATATGCGTCTTCCTTAGAACAGAAGCTAAAACAAATCTTACTACTTACAAGTCATTGTGTTGTTTCTCCATACCTACTTAACAATTCCACCCAACTTCACTAACTTCATTATGCAGCCGTGGTGGATCTGACCAGATTTTATTTTCTCCCTTGTGGGTGTGAAAGAGTAGGTCATTTCCGTTGTGGAATCAATTCCCGTTTACATTTTTGTTTGCATGCTGTCTTCTTTTGATGTCAACTGCTTTTTTGGCATGTTTACCATTTTTGTTGTGCAGCTGTTTTTTGTTTTTTTTTTGGTTTGCATCTTTCATTTTTGAGTTGTTGTACTGTTTTATTTGGTGCCTCATCTAGTTAGGTGCTTTCATTTTTTGTTTGTACCATATAGCTTTTTGTTTTTCTGTTAGACTTACTTTTTTCAGCTGCTTTATTTTTGTTTTATTTGCATTCATATTTTGCTTGCTTTCCTGTTTGCATTCATGTTTCATATTAATTTTTTGATTGCATACTTTTAGTTTGTATTCATTGTTTTAGGTTTGCTAATTTAGCAGTTATGCAATAGCTGTTTGCATTTCATTTTTTTAAATGTTTCACTTTTTTTTGTTTGCATTTCATTTTTTGGTTGTTGCTTTACTTATCTGATTGCAAATTACTTTTTTTGTTTGTGTTTTGCACTTCAGGGCCCCTGTACTTAGCTATGGCGAGAGTCTTACATACTGTACTTTCACTGCTGCACAGAAAGCATTTACTTTCACATTCCATTCATTGGCAGAAATCAAGCAACAACTGTTTCCTTTCAGGGTGGGAGCTGCAGTGTTCAGCTGCAGTCTAGTTTGGTTGCCTGGAGTAGCCTATTTTTATTATATGATTTAAAAACATGAACTCTTGAACCCAATGATGCAAATTTTTTTTGTTGTTTTCTGGTATAAATGTGGATGACCTGTCCTGGATTTGAACCAAACACAGTACAATCCTGGCACTTGAATTAAGAGGAGGAGCAGCAGGACATCATGCGGAAGTCAACAGGTTTGATTCAGCTAGTAAACTACTGCTGTGGAGTGCCTCAGGGGTTCATCCTGGCTCTGTTGTTTGCTCTATATATTCAACCACTGGGGGAGATCATAAGATATTATGGTCTGTGCTTTGATTGTTATGCAGATGATACCAAATTATACAATGGGGTCTCTAAATCTGCTTACCTGATTGGATGACTGGTGTCTTTACCTGTGGGTAAATCCCAGCATAACCCATGGATAAAGTTCCAGCTGTCCCAGCTGACTGCAGCACCACAGAGAAAAAAATCACCACCTCTTTACTGTTTTTTTTTTATGTTTTCCAGCTCCAATTTAGCATTACTGATGGCTCCCTCCCTGCTGTCTCCGCACTTCTAAAAATTGCAGCTCCACATTACACACTCATTCAGTGTGTTCCATTCACTGTAATCCCCCCCCATGACCAAAAAAAAAAAAAAATCAAGTGAGAGCATCACTATCTCCTGACCGGCACAGTGCTGAAGCCCCAGGAGGGTCATGCATAGCTCCCACAGTCCTCATTCACCTAACCACATATTTAAAGTCTGTTAGGAATGCTGGAGTGGAGAAACTCTTTCTTTATTAAAAATGAGGGCTAGGCCCAGTGGCGTGAAGGGCTGAGGCATCATGGCTTACCTCCTGCCACACCAACGACCCGTGTTCATGGTGCGAGTGGGTCACCAGGGCTCAGCTGGGGAAGGAGAAGATCAAGCATCCAGGGGACTGCTCTCCTCTCCTGGGGAAGGGGAGACCATGGACCGGCATTTGCCTTACACCTAGCAGAGGCTGGGTGTTGGCATGCTGAGTCCCACACACTGGGGTGTGGAGGAGAAACAGCCAACCAGCATGCAGCATGTGGATGCATGCACTGCATGCCACTGTCAGCATTGCACGCTCCCCCCTCTGCAAGAAAAGTGTAAAAATGGACTCCGGCTGAGCGGCATAAAACTGTCCCCCATAGGCGCCACCCTGAAATGGCACCTCCCTGGAGCTGGATCCATTCAGGTGGGTTGAGTTGCTCCTCACCACCCTGCCATCAAGGGTAGGGCATGAGGGGAAGGGGTCTGATGCTCAGGTGACAGCGCTGGGGGGATGGGAGAGAGACAGACAGAGAGAGAGAGACAGAGAGAGATGGCAGGGTCCATGGGGAGTGGAGAAAGAATACTGAAAAAAAAATGAGGGCTAAAACTAATACAAATCACAGCCAAAAAGCCCAGCGCTGATACTGGGCATGTGCCTATGCATAGGCATAGTCGCATGCACAGTATCATGGCTCCATTTTTCTGCTGTGATTTGTATAACTTACAGCCCTCATTTTTGATAAAGACACAGTTGCTCCAAATCAGCATCATTTAAAGACTTCAAATATGTAAGCAACTGAACAGCAGTCATGGGACTTGAGCATGAGCCTCTGGAGGCTTCAGCCAGGGGTGACTAGGGCACTGTCAAGCTTGTTGTAGGATCTGTGTTCTGCTGTTAATTTATCATGTTAGAATATTATACATTTCTATGCAGGCAACAACAGCACTTTTATCAGGAGGGAGGTAAATTGTAATCACCGGCAGCTGAGAAGTAGAAGGAGGCACAATTTGAAGATAGAAGGGGGGGGCGGCTCAGAGGTAATTTAAGGAAGTATTTTTTCACAGAGAGGGTTGTGGATGCATGGAACGGCCTTCCGGAGGAGGTTGTGGAGTCAAAAACAGTGGTGAATTCAAGCATGCATGGGACAGTCATAAGGCAATTCTAGGGGGTGGGGGTAGGAAGAAGTAGGCTGCTGGTTAACTAGGATCTGCAGCTTATCCATTAGGTAGGGAAATGGGCAGACTGGGTGGGTCAAGCGGTCCTTATCTGCCATCAAAATCTATGTTTCTATGTTTCAGTGAGGAGAAACTGTTTCATTTGAAATGTTCAGGGACAATTGACAGGTATGAATACAAGAGAGCTGCTGTTTAATTAAGCAATATACCATGATAGGGTGTGGGTGATGCTAGGATTTACTCATGCCTGAGGTGTTGTTTGGTCACAAGGCCACAGACCAAGTGGGCAAACACCCAGGTCTGGTAAATCCTAGCATCCCACCCTGAATGGATATTGCTATTATACAATGACTTCCTTTTTTTGTGAGAAAAAAATGAAGAAAAATACTTTTTGTGTGTGTGTTTTAAATAATTTTCATTGATTTTATTGCTCCGCTAGAAAAAATAGTTCTATGTTGGTAGGCAGATTTTGGGTAGCTTTCTGATTTGTGCAGAGCTGTCGGTTGAAGTTGTGGCCCACACTGGATCCTATCCTACCTAGACTAACAACCCCCATTTCCTCACACATACACATACTTGCTGAGCATTTTGTTTTTTATAGAGGAGAATGGGCTTGGTATCTGCTCAGCAACAGTGGGAGTCGAGTGGTCATTCTGTGGGGAAACAGCGCTGGAGTGCTGCACTATGCCAGCTTGTGCCTCAGTATTTGTTTGAGGCACGGCGGTTGGCGAGCCGACCACGGGAACACTAGACGTGGTAGGTGGGCCGGGCAGGTGGGTCAGTGCTACTTTCAGGTACCGTAATTGTGTTCAGAATGTTCAAAAATATGTTCTCTAATTGTTGTGGGTGTATTAAGTCAAATGTTGCCTCCTTGTTTTCATGTTTGAATTTTGTGATAAAACGGGTTCCCGATGTCTGTGTAGCACGGGAGCAATATGGTGGCAGATGTCTTTCATGTGTGGTGTCGGACTGATACAGTTTTGTGGGGGGGCAGGTTGGCAGGCACTTTTTTCTGTGAAGTGATGTTGTGATTTATCATGGCTGGAAAGTGCCAGCCAACCAATCAGAATGCAGGATTTTATGTCTTTCTGAGTGCCCATTGTATAATTTAGAAGTGTTCCCACTTGACATATGGAGATTGCCTGTAATAAGTGAGCATCCCTCCGGATACAGATAGGCTAGGAAGGATCTCCCCAGCAACAAAGGACTATTTTTTTGGGTGGAGTAATAAAATCAATAAAATAATTTAAAATACAGAAAACTCTTTTTTTTCCATTCTTTTTGACACTAAAAAAGGAGGACATCGTATAATCGCAATAAACCACTCCAGGGTGTGAGTTACACTGGGATTTACCCATTTCTGGTGTGGATTTGGTCATGAGGCTGCGGGTGTGGGTAAATCCCAGCATAACCCACACCCCTGTCATGGTTTATTACTTAAATATACCTGCCCTGTGCACCTGAAGGGATAAATACTGGAGCAGTATTAGATGAGTGCTTGGCCAAAATTCAAGACGGGATGGCCTCCAGCTGGCTCAAACTCAGCCCATCAAAACAGAGGTGCTACTTCTGAACTCTGGCAGCACAGTCCGACATGTCCAAGATGACTGCCAGACTGTGCCACCAGCATTCCAAAGCTCTCTTGTTTGATAGCTCAGGCAATTCTCTATAAGATGCTGGTGGCCCCACGTCTGTAGGTGCCTTTGTTGAGGCACTGCATGCTCTTAAAGGTGGTGCCCCCCTGCGCTGGCTGTCCCATTGAATTACATGGGTGCAGAGGAGACTACAACTCCCAGCAGCCTTTTCGCTGCTGGAAAAATCTATCTTTTGAATGAAGACATATCAGGGCTTTTGCTGGCCCTCCCTCATTTCTCCATACCCCAACTTGACTATCCTGGGTTCTGGGAGCATGGGGACCCTCTGTTTGGCCGCAGTTCGCAGCAGAAAATACTAGGCACTTAAGGCACATGCACCAACTCCTGGCTCCAGCAGTTAAGCCGTGTAGTTGCACTCACATGCTCCCCACCCCCTTTTTGATACCTGCAGAAGTAGGAGTTGGTGGGCAGTGAATAACGGCAGCAGGGACCCAAGGCTGGTGGCGGTGAGTAGGGGGACTGCCGGTGCACAGTGGACAACTTGCACATGGGTAGTAAGTGTCACTAGCCATCTTGGCCACATCAGACTGTGCCACCAGCATTCCAGAGTTCATTGTGTATGCGCACTGCACTCTGGCAGCTATATTGGACATGGTAAAGAGTGCCATGTTCCAGACGCCAAACAAAGTAGTGCAGTTGACACCCAAGGATTGCGGTCCACCTCCACTACCGGAACTACAGAGAAAAAGGAATGAATGGTATCCTGTGAGCTCCCTTTTCTCAATGATCCCAAAACAGCTACAGGGCTCCACCCACTGCAGCCATAAAAAACACATTTTTATCATAATGACATAACAATGTGACATATAATTATACTGTCTGTTTTTTTTTATTTCATTCTGGCTGTATTGATAAGTTTGAATGGATCTGCAAGGGGAGAGTGATTACAACTTCTTTTTCCTGTAGCTAAAGGACCCCCTGGCCAGTTAATGGCAGAGCTTGAAAGACAAAACAGCCCTTTCATGTTACATGAAGAGATCTGGCTAACAACTGGAACTGTCAATCCTGCTGTGCAAGACAGGATATAGGATAAAGGAGATGTTCTTTGGAATACACAAACTCCTGAAGTCCAGATCAGACTGGCTTCCCAAGGAACTAGTCCCTGGAGACACAGAGAACTGGCCTGGAAGTGTTGTTATAGGACATGTGTGCCAAGGGTGGGTGAAGACTAGTTTTGGGAACCTTGTTAAACCTGCATTGTGTGAGAGATGTGGTCATCAAGTTGGGACTGCAAGCAAATACCATCTAAGGTTCGAGTCTACCCTGATTCACCAAGGTGTTCTCTGTGGTAAGCTTTTCTGCTTTGCATAATAGAAAAGAGAGATACAGTTTTTCTCTGTGTGTTTTCTACTGTACAAAACATTTTCTATCTCTGTAGAATTACTGTTCCTAATAGTTTTAGTGTAGTATCCTGTGCTGTATGTGTAAATATCATGAAGTACAAAATAATATTTTTATATACCTCGCGTTTCTCTGACTGAGTCCTTGAAGGTACAGATAGCAGGCTTATATTGGCAGAAACTGTTCTGTCTCTGAAGAGAAGGGTACGGTTACAATATTTTGTTTCCAAATTGAGGTGTTTTTAGTGGTGACAAAGAGGAGTGTGTCATTTGCCCTTTGCTAAGGAGTGCTGTACTGTATGGGCAGTGGTTCTGCTAGGATTCAGACCTAGAGATACTCCAAGGGAATGTTGATGCTGAGTGGTGACAGTCACTGAAGTACCCTTGCAAGTGTCTAAAGGGGCTGAGGAAGCTGATAACAGTCGCAAGCTGAGTCTGAGAGAAACCAATTTGCCAAAAATATCTATAAGACACTTCCCAGATTTGTGTTAATGGCCAGTTAATCACTCAATAAGGACATGTGGTAGTGGACTATGCATCATGCCACATTACACCCCTGGAGGATGATTAGCAGATCATTAAGATAAACCTGAACATGAGTTATTGCTTCCTCAACACTATTATAATTTTAACATGGCACACAACAAACTGGATATTTCTTGTAGTCCAACAAGAGCAAATTGTATTAATAATCATAGTGTATGTCCTGTTTTGTAAGTGAAGCCTGAAAAAATGGTACTCATTGTTGAATGACATTTTTATTTATTGCATAATATAATAATATATTTTAGCAAAAGAGACATAAAACTGAGGATGAAACAGTCATCTTGATGCTGTGCCAATTATCATGATGGCCATCGCGCTGGTTGCGCCGTGAAGTGTGTGAACTCTTTGTTTTGTCCCCTGTTTCATTTTTATTTACTCCCTATTTAGTTCATTTTAGATCTTGCCTTACCTTACCTTTCCTCCCTTCTTTGTTAGCTGTTTTCCTCACTTGGTTGTTTCTGCCGTTTGGCCGCCTCTGAGTTGACTGTTTCGGGCTGGATGGAGTTGGCAGTGAAGGGCTCACTGTGTGCTGCCGAGCATTACTGGGGCCACTGTCAACAGCCTCGAAGTGTGCACTGGGACTGTCCAACTTGCCCCGATACCGCTCTGATCACTAGCGGGAACCTTGGGATTTTGTTGTGATTTTGAATACAGGGAGAGCGCTGAGAATGGGGATGTGCTTGCCCATACTGTGTGTTTGAAGGAAGAGAGCGGGAGAGAAGTTGATGTGTAATGGAGTAAACTGTAAGAAGGTGGATGAACTTTTAAAGGGGGAGAGTTTTTAGCAGAGTGGATCTGTTTTGATGGTGTGGAATCCATGGAGACTGTACTCCTGGGTGTTGGCTTGTCCAGCTGAATAGCTGAATTGGATTTTCGAGTTTGGACTGTGGACCCTGCATTTTGTGGGTGCTGAGCTGCTGGAGTCTGCTCTGCTCGGGCAGACTGGGCCTGGTGGGTCGGGGAACTGGCCGGTGGGCATGCGGTCTATCTAGGCCCTTTGCAAAGTCAGCCAATGGGCTGACTTGGGCAGAGAGCCATAGCTGTGGAGCAGTTATTTTCCAGTGGCTGGACCTCACAGGTAAGGTTCCCAGGTGTGGATTACCAACTATACAGGACTGCGTTCCTTCAGAAGGTCCTCCATTCGCTCTGGAAAATACAGTCAGACCTTGAATTTTTCTTTCTTTCAGACAGTGAGAGTGTCCTAATTTTAGTACCCCCTGGCAGTGAGAGGGCCTGGTTGTCCTAACTTAACCATTTTTAATTTACTGTCTCTGTAAGTCAGTGAGAGGGGATTACTGGAACTTCATCATGGCCAGCGAGAGTGCCTTGACTATTCGTACTCCTAGGCTGTGAAAGGGCCTAGGGGTCTGAACTTCATCAGGCTGCATTTCCTTTTTGGACCTCTGCATACCCAGTGAGAGGGGGTTGCTGGAGTGTTATTATTTTATTTTATTTTATTCTGTTATCATTGTCTTACCTTAGACTGATTGTGTTTATCCGAGACTTTGAGTGTTGGACTGAAGCATCTGTGCAGCTCTAGGAGGGGTCTACTCTATTTTAACTTTTGTTTAGTTTTTACATTTATTTTTGTTTATTGCTTTGTTATAGTTTATTGTTTAAATTGGGTGGATATTTTAGTTCTATTTTGTATTATTTGAATCTCTCTCCCTCTGTGACAGAAAGTGGGAGAGTTTCAAATAGGGGGTTTATTTTAAATATTTAGTATTGGGTTGTTTTTGTGTTATTTGTATTTATAGTTTTTGTAAGTGTAAGTTATAGGGGGTTTTGTTTTATTTTAGGTTTAGTGTAGTTATTCGGTCACCAGAACGTGCCGGATGCCTGCCCCCACGGTCGTGTGCTATTCGCGCTCTGCCCTCCATGCCCTCTGCCCCTTTGTCTCCCCATTGCAGTATTCAACGTACCAGTGCTGTAGAGTACTGGGTATTGTTCTTCGAGGGGAGGGGGATTGGGGGTGCGAACGGTGGGGGGTGAATGAGTGGGAGACACCGCAACGGGCTCGTAAGATCCAGAAGACACCCTGGGGTGAAATGGAACCCAGATCATGGCCCTCCATGTCTGATTACTATACCCAAGGGCACCACAAATTTTGGTGGACAGGTGGTTCGGGCAGCCCTGGAAGTTCACCCAACTCAAGCGTTGTTATGCAATGCCAGATCCATTAAAAACAAGACTGCAATTATTGCAGATCTTGTGAGTTTGGTGGATCTGGCTTGCATTACCAAGACCTGGGCTGGACAAGAACTCTGGCCCTATATTAGAAGCTGCAACTCCGGCTGGGTACTCAGTGATCCATCGCTCGAGATTGGGTCACGGGGGGTTGCGGTCTGTTTCAAAACTGAATTGGGCCTTACGAGTGTGCCAGTTGTGGAGACAGTCATTTCAGTGTACTGCAGCAGCAGGTGTAGGTTGTAGGATCGCCCTCATCTACCATCCACCCGGGGATGGGAAGTGGTTCCTTCAGGAAGTAGCAGACTTCATCATCGACATGGCATTTGAGTCCCCCAGGTTGATGGTCCTGGGCGACTTTAACGCCTGGGTCGATGATGAACTCTCACAATTTGGACAATACTTCCTCCAGTTGATGACATCTCTGGGCCTTACACAGATAGTTACCACTGCTACCCATAAATATGGCCACTCTCTTGACTTAGTCTTCCTCCTGGGGATCGAAGCCTCAGATTTGGGGGTGGAACCAGTTGAATGGTCTGATCACTACACCGTGGGGTTCAATTTTAGCTCCCCCTTTGTAGGCCCACCCCTGTGGAGATGGTCAGATATATCCCTTTACGAGCTGTTAGCTCTGATGGCCTAATGGCCATACTTGATCTATCAAATATTCCAGTGACAAACAGTGATCCAGAGGCCCTCATTGTGGCCTATAATATGGCCATTTAAGTGTCCCTGGATCTCATTGCTCCTGTCCGAGTTCATCCTCTCTCCCTTTGCCCTCGGTCCCCATGGTTTGATGGGACTTTGAGGGAGATGCAGCCACTAGGACAAAGGTTAGAGGATTGCTGGTGGAGATCTGCCCTTGATGCTGACCACCTTAGGCTGATGGACCATTGTCAAGTCTATCAATCTGCAATCACCCATAAGAAGGCAGAGTTCCTGTCCAGGGAGATTGCAGTAGCTCAGAACCAACCAGCTCGGCTTTTCCAAACTGTGGACAGACTGTGCAACCCTGCCTGTCTACAAGTTCAGAAAGCCTTTTCGCAAATAGAGTGTGATGAACTTGCTCATTTTTTTGAGACTAAAGTGGCTGACATCAGGGTGGCACTCCAACCGGCACAATCTTCGGGCGTTGCTTTGGACATGCGTCTGGCCACTAGCCCTCAGCATTCCTGGAGTACCTTTGACCACCCAGAGTTCATGGATGTCATGCAGATTGTCCAGGGTGTGCACCCTGCATGCTGTAGTTTGGATCCAGGACCAACTTCCCTGGTTTTGTGTTGTATTGATTCCATCGGTCCAGTCCTAGCACAGATTATCTAGTGCTCCTTGGAAACAGGTGAGTTTCCTAGCTCCCTGAAGGAGGCGGTGGTAACACCCCTCCTGAAGAAAGCTGCTTTGGGCCCAGACTGCCATGCGAACTACAGACCTATCTCCAACCTGGGCTGGCAGTATGGCCTAGATGTTAGAGGAATGAGGTGTGAATGAGCTTGATACATCCAGCAGACCAGACCTGAGTTTGATTCTCACAACCTCCACTTGCATACTGTGTGACTCTGAGCAAGTCACTTAACCGTCCAGTGCTCCCAGGTCGCCCCTGAAAACAGGCACTTGTGCCTAGTGGGCCTTACCTGGTTACCAAAGACTAAAATAAAAAAAATAAAAAACCTTCCCTTTTTAGGGAAGGTCATTGAGAAGGTTGTGGCCACACAACTGGAGAACCATCTTACCGTCCATGACATCTATGAACCTCTCCAGTCCATTTTTTGAAAGAGGTACAGTACTGAGACGGTGCTAGTTCAGGTGCTCAATGATCTCCTGGTGGCTGGAGATTGGAAGAACTGCTCAATCTTGGTTCTTCTTGATCTCTCATCAGCGTTTGATACTGTGAATCCATGGGGTTCTGCGCAGTCATCTGAGAGTCATCTGTGGCCTGTCGGGTACAGTCCTCAGGTGGTTTACATCTTTCCTCACTGGAAGAACCCAGATGGTGGTGTCCTGGGTCTGTTTCTCAGACCTAATCCCTCTGTCATGTGGGGTTCCTCAGGGGTCTGTGTTGTCCCCCATGTTGTTAGTAGTGTACATGCTACCCCTCGGAGACATTGTAAGACGGTATGGGCTGAGGTTTCACTGCTATGCTGATGATACCCAGCTCTACCTTTCTTTTGCACCCGACCAGGATAGAGCTCTCTCAGTCTTTAATAACTGCCTCGCAGAGATCCAGGACAGGATGGATTTGAGTTGGTTGAAGTTGAACTCAGAAAAGACTGAGGTGCTGGTTGTGAACTCGGGACGCTGGATCGAGGGGTGTGGGGCTAGGTTCACCCTCGGGTCTTTCTCCTGGGGTATTATCACTCCCAACCTCTGAATGGGTGCAAAACCGGGGAGTAATTTTTGACGAGGGGCTGATGTTTCATTCACATGTGTTGGCCATCGTCAAGACCTCATTTTACCATCTGAGGAATATCTCCAGGGTTAAACACCTTGTTCCGTCCAGCGATCTTCCCACGTTGGTCCACACCTTTGTGTCCTTGCATCTGGACTACTGCAACTCCCTGTACCTAGGGCTACCTGGGGTGGAAATCCACCACTTGCAGCTAGTGCAGAATGCTGCGGCCTGACTTTTGATGGGAACCTCCTAGTCCTGTCATATTTCACCAGTGCTATGTGGTCTGCACTGGCTGCCAGTACAGTGGCAGACTACCTTTAAAACTGGTCTTTTGAGCTATAAAGCCCTACACAGACAGGGTGCAGATTAGCTGAAAGAGCTTCTGGTACCCTATTGCCCCAGGCGATCGCTCCACTCAGCTGACAAGGGATTGCTAGAGATTCCAAGGGTGTGTTTAAAATCATCTGGGGCCCAAGCATTTATGCATGCTGCCCCATTCCTTTGAAATTCTCTACCCCATCAGTTACTGGACTGCGTGACCATGGAGGGCTTTAAACAAGTGTTAGAAACATACCTCTGGCAACAAGCATTTGGTGATTGATGGATTTAATTTACCTGTATTTCTTGTTTTATAATATTTATGTGTTGTGTACCATGATATGTTTTAATCAATTGTAAGGTGCATTGGTTCTTGAAAGGCACCATAAAAATAACATTTTATTATTATTTAGTGTTATTATTATTAAAAAGGGTCTTAAAAAGAACCTAGCACATATTGAGCTAGTGAAGGATGTTGAAGAGTACTGGGTACATTTCAAAATGGCTTTATTCCAAGCCTCAAATCACTGTATAAAAAGGGTATGCAAAGCAAAGAAGAAAATACAACCTCTCTGGTTTTCTAAGGAAGTAGCCACCATGCTCAGGGAAAAATGGATGGCTTACAGTAAATATAAGAAAACTGGATCCAGCAAGGACTGGGATGCCTAGAGTAAAAGGACAAATCCAGAAGCAAATGGTTTGTTACCTTTTACTGGACCTACAGAGATGTTACAAAAAGAAAACAATGTCTAAGCTTTTGGACCAACCAAGTCCTTCCTCTGAGACTTATGACAATTGTTCAGAGAGTCACAATCTATTAACACCCAGATCTCACATATAAAAAAAAAACAGAAAAAAATTCTCATTGGTTAGAAGTACCTATTTCAAAAAATCACAAATTTAAATGGAATGAATAGCATCCCTTTAGCTTGCTATTACTGAGAATCTTTTCAAGGTCAAACCCATAAATAAGCTGA
This sequence comes from Neoceratodus forsteri, assembly GCA_016271365.2. NCBI lineage: Eukaryota > Metazoa > Chordata > Ceratodontiformes > Ceratodontidae > Neoceratodus > Neoceratodus forsteri. The sequence goes on from CM057459.1 coordinate 66,873,831, forward strand.
ACACTCAAGCAGGCAAACTTTATAACTGAAATTATTATTGAATGTGTGTGTTAGGAGAATACATTCAAAATTAAAAGCAAGACCTTTAGATATAATACCATAAATGTCCGAGTTAAAACTTGGTAGTATAGTATGATAAAAAAAACTGTACAACAGAAATAAATGTATGTTACTAAGAGGGGAATAAGAAAAATTTTGCATGAATAACTGTTTAAAACATTTACACAGAATTAAACTTATCTAAAGATATTTTCTAAACTGTACTCTCATCCAGTTAACACACTCCATAAACATTAAAACCTACAGTGTTGTAACAATATTTTTAACAAGATAATATCGATTGTCAGTATTATTGCCAAAAAAAATTAAAAATAAATCTCACAAGGACCACATAGAAAATGAGTTCTTGCATCTTAAAATGTTCAAAGTTCAATAATGAGTCTGTATAAAATCAATTAACTATATGTGCAGAAACAGTCTTAAGAATCTGTATAAAGCCTTCATTGAATTAAACTACCCCGGGAAAGATAACTAGAAAAGAAGTGTATATTCACTATGTACATGAGCCAAGAGCCCTAACACCCTGTAGCATAATTATGACATGTACCCATATATAAGCCTACCTAAATATGTAAACATAACCCCAATCCCTCCCCTCCATACACAGCACCCTTCCCACACAAAAAAAACACATCCTTCAAACCCCTCAAAAAAACACACAGAAAATGACCACCCCCACACACACTAAGCTCCTCCCCTCATACACACTCTCGCAAGAAAACCCAACCTCCACCAACCCCCTCCCTCCCGCATGCAGCGGCACACACACACACACACACACACACACACACACACGTATATTTGGTGAGAAACAAACATATTGATAACCAGTTAAACAGGACTCTATGAAAATAAAAACAAAAAATTAACATATTGAAGTCCTGTTAAATGTCCATCCTATGAAGTAAAAGTCTGTGTAAGCTTAAGTGGGGTAGTGTGTCATGAAACCCAAAACAATATTCAAGCCATCTGCTACCATATTGAGAAGTAAAATAAGCTTAATCTCAAAAGTCCATCTCTGTTGTGTATTTTTTTTTAAACTTTTTAAGACCATTACTGACATGTCTGAGACTGAGTGGTCATTCTGAGAGAAGTGTCACCACCACTGGTTTGTTAGTCACCTTCATATTAATAACTTGTCTGTGTGTGTTCATTCTAGTGTGGAGAGCTTGGCTTGTCTCTCCAACATACTCTGTTTGTGGTCATCTCTTGCACTGAATGACATAAACAACATTATGTGATGTACAGGTATAATTCCCCTGTATCCTGAATAGTCTGTTTTGTGATGTAACCACACAATCTGAAGTGGAAATGAGCTCACAAGTCCTACATCTGGGTTGATTACAGGATTGTGTACCATTTAGTGTCATAATACCCTGTTGTGGTGCAAGTTTACTCCTAACAATCAGGTTGGCTAAATTAGGTGGTTGTTTAAAAGACAGTAGTGGTAGTTCTTGAAAAATACAATTTAGGATCTCATCTTCATTAAATATAGGGTGGAGGTTCTTGATAATTTTATGTAGAAGTTCAAGGTCAGGATGATAAGTGACAACTAAGGGTATTCTGTTGGTAGTGGTCCTTTCCTTATACTGAAGTAGTTGTTCTCTAGGTACCACTGGACAGAATACAGTTTTGTGGTGAACCGGAGGAATACTTCCGTAGATTGAGACTTAAAGAATTCTTTCATGGCAGAGATGAAATCACAGGCAGAGTAGAGATCACAAACGGTAACAATTCAATGGATAATAAAAAGAAATCATCTCATTTTAACCCCCCCCCCCCAATTGAGCATAATAAGAAACTGGACAATTACATTCACTGCTTTTGCCAGAGAGTGACTGGTCAGATTCTTAATAGGCAAAAACAGGCCCATCACAGTCTCTCTCCATTGGAACGGAGGACTATACAAACACTGAAATAGAACCAAGTCACGTCAAAATTTATTTATACTGCGCTTTTCAAAAATCAAAGCGCAGGTGCATAACAGAAACAATCAACAACATAAATATAAATATAAGCCTAAAAACAGTTAAAACAACAGGTAAACTATCCATTAAAAGAATGTTCAGATAAGTGGGTTTTCAAAGCTGCCTTGAATGACTCTGTGGACAGGCACTCTCGAATCCGACGACGTAGAGAATTCCACAGAGTCAAGGCCACAAAAGAAAAAGCTCTGGCCCCCGATGACTAAAGACGGACCCTGGGAATCACTAGCAATCCCTCAGTGGTGGAGCAGAGTGAGCAGGAAGGGCCATAGGGTTGAAGGAGATCTTGCAAGTTGCCCAGTCCCTGACCGTGTCGGGTCATCGCACCGGCAGCCAGTGCAGTTCGCGCAGCACAGGTGTGATGTGGCACGTTCTTCCCACTCCAGTCAACAACCTGGCCACAGCATTCTGCATCAGCTGCAGGCAATGGAGATCCACCCCCAGTAACCCTAGATATAGAGCATTACAGTAGTCAAGACGCCAAAGAAACAAAGGCATGAACCAGTACCTGAAGGTCATCGTGTGGAACTAGGTGTTTTATCCAGGCAATATTCCTCAAATGGTAGAAGGCAGACCTGACAACGACTGACACCTGTGCCTTCAGTGTCAGCCTGCTGTCAAGAATTACACCCAGATTCCGTACCTGTTCAGAAGGCATCAACTGGTTACCCCCTAGCACAAGGCCAGAGGGAAGCCCAGGAGTCAACTTTTCTACATGGTGACCCAGGTCTACTACCAGCACCTCAGTCTTGTCTGGATTCAGTCTTAACCAGTTAGCACTCATCCAGTCCTGAATCTCAGCAAGACAGTTGTTGAAGATCGATAAGGCATCATTTTGTTCGGGTACAAAGGACATGTAGAGCTGAGTATCATCTGCTTAGAAGTGAAAACTCAGCCCATAATGCCTTATAATGTCTCCCAACGGCCACATATACACCATGAACAACATGGAGGAAAGCACAGAGCCCTGTGGTACCCCACAGGGCAGAGAAAAAGGAGCAGAGGAAAAAATTCCTGATACTACCTTCTGGGTTCTGCCCGTAAGGAAAGAATGGAACCATCTGAGGACTGTTCCCGACAGTCTACAGAGTAACCGCAGGCAATCTAGCAACATCCCATGGTCCACGGTGTCAAATGCTGCAGAGAGATCAAGGAGGACCAAGACTGAATGACTCCTTTGATCTCTCGCTATTAGGAGATCATTTAATACCCGAACCAACTCCATCTCGGTACTATGCCTCTTCCTGAAACTGGACTGGAGAGGATCATAGACTTCATGGGCAGTAAGAAAGTCCTCGAGCTGCAATGCAACTACTTTCTCAATAACCTTACCCAAAAAGGGAAGGTTAGAGATTGGTCTGTAGTTGGCGAGACAGTCAGGGTCGAGGGAAGCTTTCTTCAAAAGGGGTGTTACTATAGCCTCTTTCAGAGACTCCAGGAACACCCCTTGGTCCAAAGAGCACCAGGCTATCTCTGCAAGAATTGGTCCGATCACATTCATACACCCCACAAGGAGGCGTGTAGGACCAGGATCCAAACTACAGCAAGTCGGTCGCAAGCCCTGGACAATCTTCATGATATCCATGATTGCTGGCTGGTCAAAGACTGTCCAGATAAACCAAGGACCTGTAACCTCGCAGCGATCACCACAACGCTCATGTGAACGCTTACTGCGGATCTCTGACCTGATGGATGACACCTTATCATCAAAAAAACAAGCAAACTCATCACACTTTATTTGTGAAAAGGCTGTCTGACCCCACAGGCAGGCTGGATTGCACAGTCTGTCCATGGTTCAAAAGAGCTGAGCTGGTCGAGTTCTTGATGCAGCTATCTCCCTGTACAGGAACTCTGCCTTTTTAAGGGAGATTTCTGACTGACAGTCCAAATAATGGGCCATCAATCTAAGCCTGTCGTCTTCCAGGCCAGATTTCCACCAGCAGCGTTCCAACCTTCACCCCACTCTCCTCAACTCCCTCAATATCCCATCAAACCATGGGGACCGAGGGCGGAGGGAGAGGGGGCGAACACGGACAGGTGCTATGGAATCCAGAGCCCCCAGTATCACCCTATTATAGAACCACAACATTGTCATAAAAAAGGCAGATAAAGGCTCTGCAGTGGTGATATTAAACTGAGAGGATTATATTAATGAAGCCAATTGACAGCTAACTGACCATACCTACTACAGAGAATTGGAAAGTGACCTCATCACAGAATATAAAAGAGAACTACAGGACTTAGTCTGATCATTTCCTAACTGTGTCCAAGGCAGACTAACGGATCTTATCCCTGTTGAACCCAAGCCAGGGACATTCTACATGCTGCCTAAAATACTTAAACCGGGAAATCCAGGGAGACTCATAGTCTCTTTCAATGGTAACCTGACTGATGGGATCTCAGGATTTGTAGAAACCATTTTAAAACCGCTGGTTATAGAAAGGCACAGTTACATCCAGGACACCACACACTTCCTGCATAAACTTTCTGGTTATAAGGACTTACCGCCTAACACCATTTTAGCAACAATGGATGTAATATCCCTCTACACTAATATTCTACACATGGATGGCATTTCAGCCTGCCTTAAGTACCTATATGAGAAAGGATTAGACCAAAACATCAACCCTGGAGAGGTGGGGAAACTTACTGAATTCATTCTGGCACATAACAACTTCAGCTTCAACGGTAAACATTATGTTCAAACTATGGGAACAGCAATGGGCACCAGGATGGCTCCAAAGTATGCTAATCTCTTTATGGTGAACTTAGAGGAGGACTTTTTAAGGCACTGTCCCCACAAACCACTCTCTTATTTCCATTACATTGATGATTTGTTTATAATTTGGACAGAGGGCACTGACGCACTTAAAGATTTTCATCAGGAAGGTAATAACCTTCACCCTACCATAAAGCTTACCCTGGAGTATTCTGTCACCAGTGTTAATTTTCTGGACACCACTGTCACCATCAAGGATGGAACCTTACATATGTGTATTTACAGGAAGCCAACAGACAGAGATACTTACCCAGAAATAGTAATCACCCGAGCCACACAAAAAAAAAACTGTCATGTACAGTCAAGCACTTTGGTATCACGATATCTGTTCAAATGAGGAAGACAGAGATACACATTTGGCTATGTGGAAAAGCACTTTTATGGAGCAGAGACACTCTTCCAGAGAAATAGACAGAGCAGTAGAACGTGCAACACAGGTACCTAGACAAATGCTTCTGTGCTATACCCTGACTCTCCCCTCTAACCCTTATACCTGTAGGTTCTCCTGCACTTATGGCTATTAGCACTTGAAATTTGATGTGATGCCTGTACTGCTTATATGTTTTCATCCCAATGTCATGTGATTTTTGTGTTGAATTTCCATTATTCAGTTTTGCCAATGTTATATTATCTCTTGTTTTACCTTTGCAACCTGTTTTTCTATTTCCTTTGTAACTCTTCCAGGTTGTGCCTGAAAATAGACAGTCTCTGTCTAGTGCACCTACCTGGCAAACAAAAACTAAATAAACAAATAAATAGAGTGCAACTACTTCAGTATACGGAAAGGGCCACTACCAACAGAATACCCTTAGTTGTCACTTATCATCCTGACCTTGAACTTCTAAGTAAAATTATTAAGGACTTCTACCCAATATTTAGTGAGGATAAGACCCTAAATTGTATTTTTCAAGAACTACAACTATTATCTTTTAAACAACCACCTAATTTAGCCAGCCTGACTGTTAGGAGTAAACCTGCACCAGAGCAGGGTAATATGATATTAAATGGTACACGATCCTGTAATCAACCTAGATGTAGAAATTGTGGGCTCATTTCTACTTTGGATTGTGCAGTTACATCACAAAACAGACTATTTAGGATACAGGGGAATTATAACTGAACATCATATAATGTTGTTTATTTCATTCAATGTAAGAGATGTCCACAAACAAGGTATGTTGGAGAGACAAGCCAAGCTCTCTGCACTAGAGTGAACACACACAGACATACCATTAATATGAAGATGACTGACAAACCAGTGGGGTGACACTTCTCTCAGAATGACCACTCAGTCTCAGACATGTCAGTAATGGTCTTAAAAGGTTTTTAAAAAATACACAACAGAGATGGACTTTTGAGATTAAGCTTATTTTACTTCACAATATGGTAGCAGATAGCATGAATATTGATTTGAGTTTCATGACACACTACCCCACTTAAACTTACACAGACTTTTACTTCATAGGATGGACATTTAACAGGACTTCAGTGTGTTGTTGTTTTTGTTTTTGTTTTCATAGAATCCTGTTTAACTGGTTCTCAATATGTTCCTTTCTCACCAAATATACAAGTGTGTATGGGGGAGGAGGTTGGGGGAGGTTGGGTTGTCTTGGGTGAGTGTGTACGGGGGGTTTAGTGTGTGTGTGGGGGTAATTTTCTGTATTTTTTTTGAGGGGTTTGAAGGATGATTTTTTTGTGAGGAGGGTGCTGTATGTGGGGGGATTGGGGTTGTGCTTACATATTTAGGTAGGCTTATATTTGGGTACATATCATAATTACGCTAGAGGGAGTTAGGACTCATGGCTCACATGCATAGTGAATATACACTTCTTTTCTAGTTATTTTTTCTGGAGGGGTAGTTTAATTCCATGGGGGGTTTTATACAGATTCTTAAGACTGTTTCTGCACATATAGTTAATTGGTTTTATACTGACTCATTACTGAACTTTGAAAATTTTAAGATGCATGAACTCATTTTCTTGGTGGTCCTTGTGAGATTTTTTTTTTAATTTCTTTTTTGTCAATAATACTGACAATTGATATTATCTTGTTAAAAATATTGTTACAACACTGCAGGTTTTAATGTTTATAGAGTGTGTTAACTAGTTGATAGTATAGTTTAGAAAATATCTTCAGATAAGTTTAATTCTGTAGGAATGTTTTAAACAGTTGTTCATACAAGGTAAACTTTTCTTATTCCCCTCTTATTACCATACATATATTTCTGTTGTCCATTTTTTTATCATACAATACTATCAAGTTTTAACTTGGACATTTGTGGTATTAAATCTAAAGGCCTTACTTTTAATTTTGAATGTATTATCATAACACACACACATTCATTAATAATTTCAGTTACAGAGTTTGCCTGCTTGAGTGTTCAGCTTATCTATAGGTTTGACCTTGAAAAGATTCTCAGTAATAGCAAGCTAAAGGGATGCTATTCGTTACATTTAAATTTGTGATTTTTTTGAAATAGGCACTTCTAACCAATGAGAATTTGTTTGTTTTTTTTTTGTTTTTTTTTTATATATGATCTGGGTGTTAATAGATTGTGACTCTCTGAACAATTGTCATAAGTCTCAGAGGAAGGACTTGGTTGGTCCAAAAGCTTAGACATTGTTTTCTTTTTGAAACATCTATGTTGGTCCAATAAAAGGCATCAAACCATTTGCTTCTGGATCTGTTCTTACAAGGACCAACATGGCAACTAATCTATTTCTACAGCACAAGGAGAAACTAAAGGAAGCAAACAAGGAAATCAGAATGGCAAAGGCATCAATGGAAGAGAAGATAGTCATGGAGGTCAAAAAGGGAGACAAGACCTTCTATAGATATGTCAGCAAGAAGAGAAAGACAAGTAGAAGAATAATCAGACTTACTAAGGGAGATGGGGGGGCTCACCGAGGATGATAAGGCCAAAGCAGAAACCTTTAACAGGTATTTCTGCTCTGTTTCCACCAAGGAGGGGGATGGTTGTGGACCATCAATGACAGGAAGCAATACAGTTGGCAGCAGAATACATTCAGGACCTTATACAAAGGAAAGAGTCCTAGGAGAACTGGCAAAACTCAATGTGAAGAAGGCCATGTGACCAGACAAAATTCACCCTAGGACACTGAGAAAACTAAGAGAAGAACTAGCAGCAACCCTGGTTGAACTATTTAACATATCACTTAAATTTGGGGAGGTCCCATAAGATTGGAAGAAGACCACGGTTATTCCTTTTCACAAAAACGGAAGCAAGGAGAATGCAGGCAACTACCATCCAGTAAGCTTCACCTCAATTGTGGTCAAAACTATGAAAACCCTTTCAAAGGAAACAATTATGTCCTTTCTCAAGAAAAACAATAAATTAGACCCAAGGCAGCATGACTTTACCACAGGTCGATCATGCCAGACCAATCTAATCAACTTTTTCAACTGGGTAACCAAAGTAATGGATCGGGGCAGTGCTGTGGGTGTAGGGTAACTAGACTTCAGCAAAGCCTTTGACTCGGTCCCTCATTGAAGGCTGCTGAACAAGCTAAGTAGTAAGGGAGTAGGGCAACAAATAGTAAACTGGATACAGAGCTGGCTAAGTGGCAGGACCCAGAGAGTACTACTATATTGCTCCCTATCAGAAGAAAGATAAGTAACTAATGGCATGCCACAAGAGTCAGTGCTAGGTCTGATCCTCATTAATACTTTCATTAATGGCATATCTGAAGGCCTGGAAGGCAAAGTAAGTTTGTTCACAGATGATACAAAGATATGCAATAGAGTCGACATTCCCGGTGGAGTGGAAAAAATGAAGGCTGACTTAAGGAATCTGGAACTATGGTCACAAAGAAAAAAATCACTTATCATAGTAATCTTGTTTCTTCCAAGGAAATCTTACTGTATTCTGACAAATGCAGTATGGTCTCACCATAGGACTGCCCTGGAGCTGAAATGGTTACTAGAACCTTTGCTAATGATGGAATGCTAGGCTCAAGCTCAGTTTTTAAACCACTGTGCCTGGTTGGACTTCCTGCATCCATCAGATTCTTATGAATCATGCATGAATAACTAAACTAAACTATCCTAATGTAAAACTAATTCCCCCCTAAAGACCAGCCCCTTCTTTAAACAACAGGGGCATCCTTAAGACTCAAGTCACCGATGCCCAAGTAAACAAACAATCATACCAATAGGTTTGCAGTAGGGTATGGACAGCTGGAATGCAGTGCCCATTAGGTTTTAGTAGGGGAGGTAGGGTGGGAGCTCAGAATACAGGAAGATTCCCTTGGAAGAATCAAGATTACTATGGTAAGTAATTTTTTCTTCAAGCCCCAGAAAATCGTACTGTATTCTGACAAATGTAGTCTACTCAAGCAGTACCTTTGGAGGTGGACAGAGAACCTATTTAGGAAACAGGCTCTGCAGTACTGCTGTACCAAACCTGGCATCCCTTCTGACCCGGGTATCCAAGCAGTAATGCTTGGTAAATGTGTGGACAGTTTTCCAGGTAGCTGATTTGCAGATTTCCAACAGAGGAATGTCTTTAGCAGCTGCTATGGAGGCAGTTTTTCCCCTAGTAGAGCGGGCCCTGAGACTCACAGGGGGCTGTTTGCCTGCCTTGCTATAGCAAAACTAAATGCAGGCAACAATCCAGCATGCAATCAACCTTTTTGTAGCTGATTTACCTCTTCCCACTTCTCCACAGGTCAGGAAAAGCTGAGTGTTGTCCTGCCTGTGGCCCTTTGTGTGGTCCAGGTAGTAGCTGATAGCTCTTTTAACATCCAGGCCATGCAGTCTACAATCCCCAGGAGTGGAATGGTCAGTGAAAAAGATTGGCAGTGTAATGGACTGATTGAGGTGGAAGTCAGATACCACCTTGGGGAGAAATGTCCTATTAGTCCTGATGACAACCCTGACCCTATGGAATGCAATGTAATCAGGCTCTGTGGACAGGGCCTGGAGCTCACTAATCCTCCTGGCAGAGGTGATTGCCACCAGGAACACTGTTTTCCAGGTTACATACTTGAGTTCTACTGAAGACATGAGTTTGAAAGGAGGCTGCATAAGCTGGAGCGTTGCATATATTAAGATCCCACACTGGTGTAGGGTACCTATGTGGGAGATGTTGATGCAATAGCCCCTTGAAAAATTTCTTGAATACTGGGTTTGAAGCCAAGGATGAGCCCCTGCCTGCCAATAAGTAGGCCGAGACAGCTGCCAGGTGCACCTTAAGAGTAGATGGTCTTAGGCCAAGAGAGTGAAGGTGGGTCAGATAATCCAGAATGACTGGCAAACCCACCTGACTGTGATCTATGTCTTTTCTCTGATACCAAATGGAAAACCTTTTCCACTTATATGTGTAGGTTTTCCTGGTGGAAGGCTTTCTAGAGACCCTAAGGACCTCCATGACTCCTTCTGAGAGGTGCAAGTTGGCATACTCTAAGTCCTCAAGAGCCAGGCTTTGAGCCTGAGGGACTGGAGGTTGGGGTAAAGGATTCTGCCCTGAAAGGATGTCAGTAGATTGTGCCTCCTAGGGAGGCTGACTGGTTTGGCTACTGACAGGGAGAAAATTAGGGAATACCAAGGCTGCCTGGCCCAGTCTTGAGCAATGAGGATCATTGTTGCTGGGTGAGATCTGAACTTGTTCAGTACCCTTAGCAACAATGGGAAGGATGAAAGTCATACAGGAACTTCCCTGTCCAATCCAGCAGCAGTGCATCTAGTGGGATTGTGCCCCTCACAGGAGGACTGCAGCAGAACTGAGGAAGTAGATGGTTGTCTGGGGCTGTGAAGAGTGCCCCATCACCTGAAAATAATCTTCAGAACCTGCTTGTTGAGTGACAACTCGTGGTGGTTCTGATTGATTCTGCTGAGGGCATCTGCCAGGACATTGTCCTTCTCTGGAAGGTGGACTGCAGAGAGAGAGAGAGATCTCCAAGGAGTATGCCAGACTCCAAACTTTCATGGCATCTGTGCACAGTGGAGTTTATCTTGTGCCTTCTTGTTTGTTTATGGAGTACATGGTGGTTGTGTTGTCTGTCCTGACCTGCACCACCTGGCCCTGTGGCATCTTGGCAAAGGACTGGATGCCCAGGAGGACTGCTCTGAGTTCCAGCAGATTTATATGTAATAACGACTCCTATCTGAGCGATGTGCCATGAGCAGTGTGCTCCCCCAGGTGTGTTCCCCATCCCAGGAGGGAGGCATCTGTGGTTAGCACCAATGAAGGGTTTTGTTGCAGAAATGGCACACCCTGTTTGAGGTTGTTCCTCTCCTGCCACCATTGTAGTGTCTGAAGGAGAGTTCCTGTAACTGGCATTAGCTTTGACAGTGAATCCCTTTTTTGATGCCAATGTCACCTGAGATGAAACTGAATGTCTCTCATCTGGAACCTGGCCCCTGACACTGTTGCTGTTGTTGCTGCTATATGGCCCAGCAACTGTAGAAAATGCCTTGCTGGCCTTGGGGTGTACAGCTTCAAAGAGCTGGATAGCTGTACCAAGCGGTCCACTCTTCCCTGTGGAAGGAATGCCCTTCCTTTACAGTGTCCAATTCAGCTCCTATGAACTCCAGGAACTGAACTGGTTCTAGCACTGACTTTTTCAGGTTCACCAGGAAACCTAAGGATTGCAGAGTATCCTGTGTGACTGCCAGAGCATCTCTAACCTGCTGAGGTGATTGACCTATGACTAGCCAGTCATCCAGGTAGGGAAACACTGTCACCCCCTGCCTCCTTAGGTGTGCTATGACCACAACCAAGCACTGTGAACACCCGTGGGGCAGAGGTCAATCAGAAGGGCATTGCCCTGAACTGATAATGGCCTGATGGCAATCTGAATCTGAGATACTTTCTGTGGCAAGGCCTGATGGAGATGTGGAAGTAAGCATCTTTTAGGTCCAGAGATGCTAACCAACCTCCTTGCCTTAGTGTTGGGAGGATAGTTCCTAGAGTCACCATCTTGTACTTTGGTTTTGACAAATGTTTAGGTGTCTGTGATCCAGTGTGGGTCGCCACTCCCCAGTTTTCTTTGTTGTGAGAAAGTATCTTGAGTACAGGCCTTTTCCCCTTTGTGCTAAGGGAACTGGCTCTACTGCCCTTTGTGACAGGAGGCTGAATATTTCCTCCTCCAACAGAGCTGTTGCTGATGGGGTAGAAGGTCTGAAAACCCTTGCCCACAGCTTTGGGATGATCTTGAAGCTGAGAGCAAGACCCTGGTCCATTACCTCCAGGACCCACTTTTCTGGGGTGAGGTTTGCCACTCCTGGAGATAGTAGGCCAGCCTACCCCCTACTGGGGTTGGGGAGGTGACCCGAACAGACACCTCAGGGTGCCTGCTTGGCTTGAGCTGCTGGCTGTGTGCTGGGGCTAGTGCAGCCACTGCCACTTTGGCCCCTGCCTCTAAAATATCTCCTCTGCTGCTGATATTGGGGAAAAGCTTGAGGCTGGAAGAATAGCCTATAATGGGCCTTGCCCTGCCACCTCTGGTTTGGTGCTTTTGGGGTGTGGATGCCCTTTCCTTGGCCATAGCACTTTTGTAAGCAGTCTTGTAATCATTCATTTTCTTCATGTAAGCCTCTGTTTGCTCTTCAAACAGAGATGTGGGCTCACATGGAAAATCCGAAGCCTTCATTTAGGTATCCTGGGTCAGGTTAGTAGTCCTAAGCCAAGCAAACCTTCTGAGAGACACTGATGTTGCCATCTGCCTGGCTGCAGTGTCACTGGCATCAACTGCCATCCTAAACTGGACCTTAGAAGCTTCTATACCCCTTTGTGCAGCCTCTTCCAGGTCAGATGCCATGGGAGCTGGGACAGCCGTTGCTATCTCCAGGACAGTATTCCAGAATGTTTTCTGATACCTGGAGACATAGGTCATATAAGAGGCCTGTCTAATAGCCAGAGAGGACCCTAGATAAGTTTTCTTAGCCATGGAGTCTATTTTTCTGGAGTCCTTATCGGGAGGGTGTGATGCCAGTTGAATGCCAGCTTTGTCACAAGCTGCAGTGTGTACTACCCCCTCATGGCTAAGGTGCCCAAAAAGGAATTCTGCTCCTCCCTTGGCTACCAGAACTTTTTATCCAGCTTTGTGCCTGCTGGTGGCACAGAAGTGGGTGTCTGTAATATTTTGTTGACCTGTTTTTTCAGGGACTTATGGATGGGCAAAGGTAGTCTCTTTGACACTGGGACATCTATCATCTCCATATAGTCCTGTTCCTCCTCCTCCTCTTCAGTGGACTCCTGAGTTGGAAGGTCCAGAGTTTATGAAGGCGAGTCAAGAACGATGTAAGTGAATACACGGGGAGTATAAGGCTTACTGATGAGGAACGGTTTAAAACAATGAATGCATTGCATAAACCTGATTGATTGATTTAATTTTGTTGACCCAGTAGGCCCACTGGGACTAGAAGTCCATTTTTCAGGGGTGACCGGGGGGAGAGGAGGATACAGATGGTAAGTAACTGAAATTGAACCAGATTAAGCTGTTGGTGGTATTTTTAGTGAATGGGGGAAATTTGGCCAGGACACCAGGGAAATTCCCCTACTCTTTTCAATAAGTGCCATGGGATCTTTAACATCCACCTGAACTACCACCAATCCAGGCAGATGGGACCTCGGTTTAACGTCTCAACCGAAAGACGGCACCTCAGAAGTACAGCACCCCCTCATACTGCACTACAGTGTCAGTATTGGGATATTAACCCAAGTGCCAGATGTGGGAACTGAACCCACAGCTCTCTGATCTCCATGCCTCAGAGGTGAGTGTGCTACCTACTGAGCCACTGATACTGCCAGTGTAAACCTGACAGTGATGACAGGTTTCCTGCAAGTGGCAAGAGAAATCTCCATTTTCAACACCACTGGCTTTCACAGTACAATTGGCTTGCATATTCATCTATGACAGATGGTGCTTACTGTAAAATATGTGTTGCTTTCTGCAGTGATGAAGTAGGCAAAGGAAGTCACCAGCATCTTGAACAGCTTGTCTGTGAGCCTTTAAGAAACTGGAAAAAAGCTAAAAAGCTTTTTTGACTTACATTCTCGTACTGAGTATCATAAAAATAGTTCAGTGAAAGCTGAACATTTTGTCGCATCTCAAGAGGTGAATCAATAGTAATTACAGAACAAACAGGCTTCTATCAAAGAGCTATAGCAACAGAGAACCGTAATAAGATACTTGCTGTGATAGATACAATAATTTTATGCGGTCGCCAGGAGATTGCACTCCGTGGAAATGAAGATTCAGGGCCACTGACACTTGAAGACCTGATAAAAAATTATGTGAATTTCAGAACTCTCATCCGATATAGAGCAAATCACAGAGATGAAGTGCTCCGAAAATCATTACAAAATAGTAATTCAAGTAACGCCATGTATCTTAGCCCTAAAATCCAGAACAAAATCATTGAGATTATTAGAGATATCATGATTGAGAAAATAGTTACAAGAATAAAACACTGCGGTCCCTTTGCAGTTTTAGCTGATGAAACAACAGATGTAAGCAACGGCGAACGATTGTGTATCTGTGCGCGATATGTTGACACTGTGAGTGAAGTGTCAAAGCCAGAAATCAGGGAAGACTTCCTCACTTTCCTGAGGGGTTAAAGACTTGACTGGTGAAAGTCTGGCTAATACGATCATGTCCACCTTAACAAAATTAGGATTAAATCTTGGTGATCTCGGGGGCAGGGCTATGATGGTGCTGCTGCATTTAGTGGTAGGCTAACTGGTGTACAAGCTTAAATTGTGGCTGAGTATCCAACAGCTATGTATGTTCACTGTGCAAACCACTCACTGAATCTGGTGGTTTCAGAAACCAGTGAACTCCATCAGAAAATGTTTTACAACAATATCTGACTGGTGCACATTTTTTAAGAGTTCTGCTAAATGTACTGAAGTTCCTAGGAACAAAATATCAAGCCTGTTACCAACTGAGAAAAAGGAAAAAGCTTGTCAGTCTTTGTGAAACAAGATGGGTAGAACGTCGCGAAGCAGTGTTCACCTTCATAGAACTGTTCCCTGCAGTAGTTGCAGCTCTTGATGAGATATCTACTACTTGGACAGATGATGCTTCATCTAAGGCTGAGCAGCTACAGAACACAATTGAGAAAGGATGTTTTCTAGTTGCTTTAGTTGTTTCAGAAAAACTACTCTCGGTTACGTATGCATTGTCAGTAAATCTGCAGAAGGTTCAGACAGATCTCTCCATGTGTGTTCAGATGGCCGATGATGCTTTGAAACAGATTTGTACCATACGGCATGATGCAGAAACGCAGTTTTCTGAACTTTTTTTAAAAGCAAAAGCATTAGCTCAAGAGGTGAATTTTAAAATTACACTCCCAAGAAATTCACAAACAGGACCGAGTTTGCAAGCAATAGAACAATACTACAGAACAACAGTGTTCATTCCATGTCTAGATTTCTTCGAACAGCAAATGACAGCAAGGTTTCTCACACATAGAAAAATCCTGACTTCCCTTGAAAAAGTCATCTCTGCTCGCTCCTTGAATACTAAGGAGGTGTAATATTTTTCAAAACTGAAAGATTTTTACAGTGATGTTCTCCTTGATAATATTCTCATTCTACAGAGTGAATTCTGTCGCTGGCATGACAGGTGGATGGATGCAAAAGACAAGAAAGAGTCCATTCCAATTACAGCCATTGATGGTTTGTCTAGCTGTGACCAAACCTTTTATCCAAACATTCACAATTTGTTAGAAATCCTTGTGACACTGCCAGTCACTACTTCAGAAGCTGAACGTACCTTTTCTATGCTTGATCGCATCAAGACCAAGAGGAGAAATCGCACGGCAGAAGACAGGCTGAACGGCCAGGCATTACTTGCTGATCATCGAGACATCCCTTTATCAGCAGATGAGGTCCTGGAGAGATTTACTGTAAAAAGTAGATGCCTGGATTTTATTCTTTAAGTTCAGCCACCAGCAGCACTGCAGGTGCTGTGCTGGTATTGTTATATATATATATTGCCCTGATTTCGTGTGTGTACATTCTTATCTTCATTCTTCTGCTCTTCATGGCTCGGCTGCCTCATCTAAATTCATATCTTTGTCCATCTTGACCAGGGTGGATGGAGCCATATTGCCAGAAGGCCCCGTCCATTATGCAAATAAGTCATGTGACTGACTAATTTGCATACCTTGGGAGGACCGAACCCCCCCCAAAATGACAGTCTCCATACATCCCTGTTTTCTGATCTCCTCTCTCAGTCTCATTGACCACCACCACCACACAGTCTGCTTTACTCTGAGAGAGAAGACTTAGCTTGATGTGAATAGTTAGTGATGAATTATGCTCTTTTGCAAGCAGAGTAAGTAGAGAGCCCTTACAAGGGCTTTTTTTGATGCTGGCAGCCGCCGACAATAAAGAAAAATAAGTGCGCTTGCAGTCGCACTATCAAGAATCACATGCACTTGAGACTCGACTCCTTTCTTGCTTCCTTCCTCGTTGACCACCAGACATAGACTGTCTTGTCACCCTGTGCTGTGCTCTCAATAGAACGCTGGAAGAGGGCACAGAGCGTGAGGGAAACCAATACCGATTGGTCTGAATTTTAGCTGACAATCAGTATTGGTGCCGGTGGATCTTTGGGGCGGGCTTTAAGCTAATGAGCAGCTGTCATGGATGGGCAAGATGGCGGGGGCTCCTATTACTTCTCCCGCTGCAAATTCGCTGTCCCACCATCATGTAACTGTGCAGTCTGCACAGACTGCGCACCATGTGACCCTGACCTTCTTAACTATCACCACGGCGCCACTCACCCCATGCCCAAGAGCAGAATTATGGGCAGTGGCACAGGAGACAGTCCTGCTGCAGCAATACACCAGTTTTAAAAAAAAGACAGAGCTTGCAACTGCAATCACGATGTGCATTTGGGGGGTTTGAACCCCCCAACCGCCCCCCCCCTCAGTATGTCTCTGGTTGTACAGTATATAATGCATGGGGAGCCCTTATTATTAACTGAAATCAAGCAGATTACAACCTTGTTATGACATCACTCTGTTGTTAACCCTTCTTGAGTATGTCATATCAATGGTATAACAAAATGGAATGCTCACAACAATCAATGTTCTAACAAAACGGAATGCTTACAACAATCAATGTTCTGTAAAGTAATTCAGTAAAGTAATTCAATTCACAATTACACAATCTTGGCAGTCCATACACTATAAAATATAATGTATGGTCTTTGGTTAACAACCGCGCTAAAAATACTTCTTGAGGTTGCCATGACATCTGAAAACCTCTCGAGCTACGCTCTCGAGGTTTTCAATGATGTCATGGCAACCTCTCAAAGTGTTTACAGTGTGGTTATTAGCCAAAGATCATATATTATCCTGTATGTTAGGAGAGGAATATTCTGCCAGTGGAACTGAGCAGAATTTTGAATCCCTGTTTTCGGTGGTTAATATTCCATATCTTCAATGTGGGGAAAGATAGAGAAAAAAAACAGGATGAAGAAAGTAGGCAACAATACTTCATACACAAAGAGCAAAAGTAGAAAAACACAGTTACACAAGTAGAAGCAGATCTAAACTGCTAAAATACATTCCTGAAGTTTATAAAGCACATACATTTGAATCATACTTGGGTATTTTCAGGTGAAATCTATCACCTCCCACACCAAAAAAAAGGCAACCTGGCAGGTTTAAACTTTTGAACACATTTCCATTAAGAAACAGTACTTGTATTGATTTAAAATGCAAGGTAACATTTTCTCTTATAAAAACGTGTGCCACACACAGTTTTCATTATGTTTTTAGATAACCCCACAGTTACCAGAATAGGGACTACTTTTTGTATTCAGAGTTAAAATGGAAGCATAGTTCAATGCAAGGTCCAATTTTTATCTTTTTGAAATACTTTCTTCTTATTTTTATTTATTTTAAGTCATATATTTAAAAGCCATTTTATAAGAGTAATAAGACACTCCAAGGTTGTGCCATTATGTTGGAATAATCGAACTTCTCAGGTGCATTTAATGGAACTGGGCTGTGCCTCGTGCCTAACAATGCATCTGAGACGTACGATTATTTCACCATAATGCACACCCTGTCATGTCTTATTGCTTACATAATGCACACCCCGAAGGTGCTCATTACACTTATAAAATGACACTAAGTAGTTTTTGGGGGAGGCAAATGTAATTCAGCACCTGACCATGCATTTATAGTGATTTAATGTGTGGTCAGGTGATGTCTCTCAGCCAATTACATTTCTAGTTTTTTTCTTGCCCTTTCATAATATGCTATAAACACAATAACGTATTACCCAGGTAGTTCAGTGGTACCACCCTCCTGCCAATGCCCTTGAAAAACAGAATTACCCTAGTAGCCCAGTGGCACCCCATCCTCACCATATCCCTGTTCTGAAATAATATTACTGTAGTAGTCCAATAGTACACCACTCCTGCCCTGATTCCCATTGTGAAAGAAAATTATCCTGGTAGTCCAGGTGCACTCGCTTCCACCATGATCCTCACTGTGAAACAAAATTATCCTGGTAGTCTAGTGGTACCTCCTACTGTTCTGATCCCATTATGAAATAAAATTGTTCTGGTAGTCCAGAGGTGCCCACCCCTCCTGACTAGACTACCATTGTCAATGAAAGTACTATGGTAGTTCAGTGGTACCCCTCTCCCAGCCAAATACCCATTTTGAAATCAAAGTTCCTTGGTAGTTCTGTGGTATCCTCTCCTCACCTGATCCCCATTCTAAAACAACATCTTCCCACTCCCCAGCTGACTAACACAACACCAATCACCCTCCACCCTTCCCCCACAGCATTCAACTCATCCTAAAATGCCTGTGGATGTGTCAGGCAGAGCAGCAGATGGCACCTGGCACAGACCATGCATTCATCACCTTGGTCTGGCACAGTCTTAAAGACTGGGACAAGAACATGCATACTGTACAAACTGCACATGCTCAATCCCAGTCTTTCAGATGGTGGCTGTTCAAGGTGGTGAGAGGAGGGTCTGTGTTGGTCATCATTTACTGCTCTGTCTGCTGTGTCCACAGGCTTATTTGTCTGAGTAGTGCATGATGCAGAGTGGTTGGTGCTGAGTGGGTGGAATGAGAAGGAGGCAACGACTCTTTACAACAGGGTATGAGCAGAAGGGAGATACCACACGATTACCGATAAAGAAAACTGATTACAGAAAAAAGGGTTCAGGGTTTATGGTGGGTACCACTAGACTACCAGAGTCATTTCTTGTCATAATGGGAATGGGACGAGGGGTACTACTGTACAACCAGTGTAATTTCTTTTCACAATTTGGACTTCAGGGTAATTTAATTTCACAACAAAGATAAGCTTGGGTGGGGATACTAGTAGACTTATACAAAAAGAAAAGGGGTCACCCCAAGTAAGGTAGTGAGTATGATAGCTGATTACTAAAGTATCCAACAAAAGATGCCACATACTTATATCCATAAACCGGCTACAAAAACACACCCGCCACTACTGTATGTAAGTAGTAAAAATATAATGTTTATTTAAATGGGTAATAGATATAGCACAAAGACATAAGTGAAAATAAATAAGAGCGGGAATACAAACCACCAAAGTGGACACTGAGCCTACAGATGCTATTTTTCACCCCATGGGTGCTTTATTAAGGGTGAGTATCACAAAAAAAAAGGACCCTCCTTATATAGTCCCAAATTAATGATGTCATCAAAACACTTATTCATGAACATATGACCCCCCAAATATTCCCACATACAATAAATTTTAAAAACACATAATTCATAACAGCTCACAAGTTGCAAATTCAACCTTTAAATATTTATAGAGTATTCTGTTATTCCAGCATCAAGAAGATATTAATTTGTATATAAAAAAATAAATCATAAAGTCCATACAATGCTGATGATGTTGTCTTCACTTGGCTGCAGAGCTGGAGATTCTCACTCCTTGGTATACAATCCCAGTCACCCACACTGGACAAAAAGTGGGAGTGTTTTATGTGTAAGGAAATGCCACATTCACTAACTAAAAATATAGAGAAAACACAATGTAAGTGCAAATATGCACAATATGAAATACATATTCAAAGTAAGGACAGCTTAACAAATCACTCCTCTTCAGAACACAGCCCAACAAATCCACATCCAACATTAATTTTAAAGAAACGGACCTCGATTTTCAAAGGTGTTGAGCCTGGCACAACAGAGCTGTGCTGGCACAACTGCAGACATGCACACCAGGGCTATATTTAAAAGGTGGAATTCTGCTGCACAATTCCCAATGCACGGCTACGCAAAGATATATATGCGGCTCATCTCCAGGGGGCATGCCCATGCATATGCGGCACATCCCGACATTCAGCCCAGGATATGCGGCACATCTGCTGGCACATCCCAGAGATGTGCCGTATACATGGGTACAAAGTTGAGCCAGTGAAAAAAAGCACAACTGGTAGCCACCCACAGGCGGGCCGCTGTGGTGCAGGGTGCAACACAGCATCTGCCATCCGTGGGTGGCAACCTCCCCGAACACTATGCACAATCACCATTCATATGCCCTGGTAGTCTAGTGGATCTCCCCTCCTGGCTCTGTACCCCGATCACCGTAAAGATGTAATAATCCTTTCCTTGGTAGTCTAGTGGTACCTCCCCCCCCGCCCGTAACCCTGATCACTGTAGAAAAGTAAAACTCCATTCCCTGGTAGTCTAGTGGTAGCCCCCTTCCTGCCCATAACCGTAATCACGTAGAAAAGTAAAACTCTATTTCCTGGTAGTCTAGTGGTACCCCCCTCCCCACCCATGACCTGATCATATAAAAGTAAAACTCCATTCCTAGTAGTCTGGTTTACCCCCCCACCCATAACCCCGATCACCGTAGAAAAGTAAAACTCCATTCCCTGGTAGTCTAGTGGTCCCCTCCTCCCCGCCCATAACCCTGATCACCATAGAAAAGTAAAACTCCATACCCTGGTAATCTAGTGGTACCCCCACCCCACCACCCATGACCCCCAGCCCACACAGCTCCTCCCCAGTCATCGGCAGGCACCAAACCCACCCGCATACCTCTGTGGTTGCCTGCCGCTGTCAGCTTACAGTATCTGCTGCAAGCCCATTGGTCCACATTGTGGACCAATGGACTTGCAGTGCATATTGTAAAAGTCATTCACAACTTTGTGAATGAAGTCATTCATTCACAAAGTTGTGAATGACTTTATAGATGCACTGCAGCCAACTGGTCCACAATGTGACCAATGGACTTGCAGCAGATACTGTAAGCTGTCAGTCAGTGGGCAGTCGCAGAGGTTTGCAGGTGGGTTTGCTGCCTGCTGATGACCGGGGCTGGGTGGGCTGGAGATCCTGTGTGGATGTGGGGACCACTAGACTACCAGAGAAAAGATTTTACATTTTTACAGCAATCAGGGTTACAGGTGGGGAGGGGGGTACCACTAGACTACCAGAGAAAGGATTATTACATCTTTACGGCGATCTGGGTTATGGGCATGGAGGAGGGTACCACTAGACTACCAGGGAATGTATTTTTTAATTTTTACTGTGATCAGGGTTACAGACGGAAAGTGGGGAACCACTGGAATTCCACTAACAGCACAGCATGCTGTGCAGGGCGCCAGGTGCATTTTGCTGGCCAGCCCTGCACAACTCATGTAAATGGGGCAATAATGACATGCAAACGGACCCATTTGCGCTGTGCATACATTATGGCCCCATTTGCATATTTGTGTCTGAATATCAGGAATTTGCACACAGTGTATATCTGATGCGCTGGTGCATTTTCCATGCCTGGTATTCAGACCTGTCTGGGGGCTGCATTGTATTTGTACCGTGGTCATTTTTTGATATATTTAGATGAGATGAGCCATGGCATATCTCTTTTGAATATATCCCTTTGTTGCTCCAGCACAACTCAGTTACGTGGAGCAACCACTTGCGCCATTGCCAGGCGCACTTTTGAATAGCTAGCCTATGGTGTGATTTTTAATTGTCCATTCAAGCCGGGTGCTTTTAAAGCACCCAAAAATACATATGAAAAAATTACTCACCTTAGTAATATTGTTTCTTCCAATGTATTCTTTCATATTCATAAATCTCTGCAGTGTGCCTGCTCAGTAGAACTGCCCGGCGCTAATGGAACTGTATGCTAATGATGGAATCATCATTGGCTCGTGATACACATTCAAACTGCTGCCCTCATCTGCTGCACGTTCTAGCAACGTCTCAGATTTCTGAGACGCCTACAAGGCTATCTATCCTACACTACTTAACTATTAAAGCTGTCTAATACAGCTTAACTACATGTTGTATACTAAAACTGATAGCAATATCAGTATTAATAATCATAATAATACCAGTAATGATTATATCACAAAATACCTTCCTGAAGTGCCAGAATCACCTGGAAAGAGAAAGGATAACTTAAATCCCCACAGGATTAAAATATGTATGCCTGTGGTTGGGACTAACAACCAAAAAGACTCATATAAAAATGCAGAGGCTGTGGTTCTGGAAGGGGAGGCAGGGAGGAAAAGTTATGAATATGAAAGAATACATTGGAAGAAACAATATTACTAAGGTAATTTTTTTCGTCTAACCCTATATATTCTTTATATTCATAACTCTCTGCAGACATCAAAGCAGTACCTTTGGAGGTGGGCAGAGAACCTACTTAGTAAAGAGGCTCTGCAGATCTGCTATGCCAAACCTGGCATCACTTCTGGCTTGTATGTCCAAGCTATAATGTTTGGTAAAGGTGTGTACTGTTCTCCAGGTAGCTGCTTTACAAATTTCCACTAAAGGAATATCCCTTGAAGCTGCTATAGAAGCAGCTGTGCCCCTAGTCGAATGGGCCCTGAGGCCTACTGGGGCCTGTTTTCCAGATTTTGAATAGCAAAACTGAATACATTGAACTATCCAGTAAGAGAAAGATCTCTTGGAAGCTGGAGTGCCTTTTCCCACATCTCCATAAGTGAGAAAAAGTTGTTGTTTGTCACCTCTATGATCCTTGGTGTGGGTCAAATAGTAACTTATTGCCCTTTTCACATCCAGACTATGGAGTCTGCGCTCCCCTGAACTGGCATGTTCCATAAAGAAGACTGGCAGTGTTACTGACTGATTTAAGTGGAAAACAGAAGCCACTTAAGGAAGAAACCTCCTATTCATCCGAAGCATTACCTTATCATTATGAAAGGATAAATAATCCTTCTCTACACATAGTGCTTGCAATTCACTTATTCTCCTTGCAGAAGTAATTGCAATCAAAAACACAGTTTTCCGTGTGACATACTGTAAGTGAGCAGAAGACATAGGCTCAAAGGAAGGTTTCATAGGCTGAGCAATGCAAATGTTCAGATCCCACACAAGGACTGGTTCTTCAACAGGAGGATGCAAGTGACATAAACCTTTGAAGAATGTTTTGAAAATGGGGTTAGATGCAATGGAAATTTTTTTTTCAGCAGAAATAAAAGCTAAGATTGATGCCAAATGTACCTTTAAGGATGTGTATTTCAATCCTTGTGAATGCAAATAAGTGAGGTACTCAAATAAGACTGGAATTTCTGCCACAGGAGGAGAAATCTGATTGGCATCACACCAAATTGAAAACCTTTTCTACTTTGCATTGTATGTTTTCTTGGTAGAAGGCTTCCTATAGACTTTCAGGATATCCAAAACAGCTTGAGAAAGTTTTAGATTTGAAAATTATAAGCCCTCAAGAGCCAGGCCTTGAGCCTGAGAGACTGAGATTCGGGTACAAGATTTTCCCTTGACAGGAGGTTAGGAGATTGTGCCTCCTGGGGAGGTGTATCAGTTTGAACACTGACATGGACAGCAGAAGAGAATACCATGGCTGTCTGGCCCAGTCTGGTGCTATCAGAATCATGGACGCAGGCTGTGACCTGAGTTTGATCAGCACTCTGAAGATGAGAGGGAAGGCATACAAATGTCTCCCTGACCAATCCAGAGTCAGGTCATCCAGTGGAATTTTGTCCTTGGCTGGTGTCCTGCAACAAAATAGAGGAAATAGGTGATTCTCGTGGGAGGCGAGGAGATCTACCTCTGAAGTGCCGCATCTTCTGAACAGTGAATACAGTACCTGTCTGTTTAGAGACCATTCGTGATGTGCCTGGTTGATTCTGCTTAAGGCATCTGCCACGGTATTGTCCTTGCCTGGGACATGAATGACCTGCAGGGAAGCTTTCAGTCAGTTGGCCAATTCCCATATTCTCATGGTCTCTGTGCACAGGGGATCTGACCTTGTTCCCCCTTGCTTGTTTATGGAATACATTACAGTAGTGTTGTCTGTTCTGACCTGCCCTGTATCAGTTGAGAGAAACTTTTTAGGGCCAGAAATACTGCTCGACGCTTCAGCAGATTTATATGAAGGAGAGAGTCCACACTTGACCAAGTGCCATGGGTAGTGTGCTCTCCTAGATGAGCACCCCATCCTAACAGAGAAGCATCTGTTGTAAGGATAACAAGGATTTTCCCACTGAAAGGGAATGCATGCTCTTAGGTTGTGTGCCTCTGTCCACCACTGCAGGGATTGGAGCACAGATTTTATTACTGGAATCAATTTTTTACATTTTGTCTTTTCTTTGGCACCAATGTGCCCTGAGATGAAAATGAATATCCCTCATTCGAAATCTTGCTCCCAAGACAACTCCTGTTGCTGCAGCCATGTGTTCCAGAATCTGCAAGTATCTCCTTGCTGGACATGGCTTGCCCAACTTGAGTGAGGTAACCAGTTGCAGGGTACTTTGAACCCTGTCTTCTGGAAGAAAGGCTCTTCCCTTTAAAGTATCCAGTTCTGTTCTAATGAAGTGCAGGACTTGTACTGGTGTGAGAATGGATTTTTCCTGGCTTAACAGGAATCCCAGAGATTATAACAGTTTTTTTGTTATTGGCAGGTGTTATACCATCTGCTGTGATGACTTTCCCATGACTAGCTAATCATCGAGATATGGAAAAACTGAAATTCCCAGCCTTCGTAGGTATGCTACTACCACTGCCAGGCATTTTGTAAACACCCTCGGTGCTGAGGTGAGACCGAAGAGCAGGGCTGAGAACTGGTAGTGACCTGAAGGGGAGTCTGAACCTGAGATACTTTCTGTGAGACTCCCTTACAGAGATATGGAAATAGGCATCCTTTAAATCCAGATATGCCAGCCAATCTCCTTTCTGAATGACTGGCAAGATCCGAGACAGTGTAACCATTTTTACAAGATACTTGTTCAGATGCCTGAGATCTAGAATAGGCCACCACTCCCCATTTTTATTTTTGGTGAGGAAGTACCGAGAATAAAAACCTCTTCCTCTCTGAAGCTTTGGTACAGGCTCCACTGCTTTTATGTGGAGCAAGGTTTGAACCTCTTTTTCCAGAAGCTCTTTCTCCATAAGAGAAGCTGGTTTGAACAGCCTTGATTTTAGAGGAGGAAAAGACTTGAAGCTCAGGTACAGTCACTGATTCACTAGTTCCAAAACCCACTTGTCTGTGGTAATGGCCTGCCAGGCCTGGAAAAAATTAATCAGTCTGCCCCCAACTGGTACCAGGGAGGCAGCCTTGACAATGAAGTCAGGGATTTTGTTTAGGCCATGCCTGAGCCTGGGTGGAGTGGGAACCTCTCCTGGAACCCCTGCTACCTCTGGCTCTGTAATATCCAGTCTGCTGTGGGTAAGTCTGCAACTGTGGGACAGCTTGAGCCTGATAGAAGGGCCTACCATATGGGGACCTTCCTCTGCCTTCCCTTCCATAAGGCCTGTATGAGGTGGAAGGCCTTTCCTTGGATGAATTACTCTGATGGGTGGCTTTATATTCATCCACCTTTTTCATATACTCTTCAGTATGCTTGCCAAAGAGTGAGTGGTCTTGCACAGGAAAATCCATGGCCTTAGTCTGAGTGTCCTGTGTCAAATTAGTAGCTCTTAGCCATGCCAACATTCTCAGGGCTACAGTCAGAGCCATCCACCTAGCAGCATCATCACTGGAATCTGCTGCCATTTGGAACTAGTATTTGGATGCTTCCAGTCCAAATCTTGCTGTTTCTGCTAGGTCATCAGAGATGGGGAAGGAACATTCTCTGACATTGCTAGTACTGACTGCCACAGTGTTTTCTGATACTGTGCAGCATAAGCCTGGTCATTAGCTTGTCTGACCCCCAGAGAGGCAGCTAAATACCCTTTCTTAGACATACTGTCTATTTTCCTGGAATCCTTCTCAGGTGGATGAGAGGATAGAGGAACCCTCGCCTTCTCACAGGCTGCCTGCTAGACTATACCCTGATGGTCAGGGTGAGAGTAAAGGAATTCAGCCCTTTGTCTGTCCAGTTGATACTTCTTGTCCACCTTCTTATCCAGAGGCAGGACAGAATTTGGGTTCTGCAGGATAGTAAATAAAACTTTTTTAAAGAATTTATTTATAGGAAGAAAGATTTTCTTAGTGAGTGTTAACCCCATCATCTCCACGTATTTGGCCTCCTCCTCATTTTCTATAACTTCAGTGGTAGCCAGATCAAGGGCATCCACTATTTTCCTTACAAAGGAAAAATGTGAGGAAAAATCCTCAGGTCTAGGAGGACAGCCAAATTCCTGCTCTGGTGGGATCTCCAGTTCAATGGGCTCATCGTCATCACCCTCTGGTGCATCATAGTCCCCATATTCCATATCCTGGGAGGGGAAGTCAGAGGAAGGAGTATGCTCCTGAACCCTTGGAGGAGGGAGGGAGGGTTGGAGAAGGTATAAAACCCTGTATTGCCTGAATGACCTTCATGGTCTGGGCAATCTCCTCAGCAGTTGGCAGACTGTGAGGCACAGAAGAATCTCCTTTTGATTTTTCTTGGGGTTCAATGTGCTTGGTCTTTTTGGATTTCTTGGAGGGGACCAGAGAGTCAGCTGGACCACTCATCCTTTTCTAGGTACCTGAATCACTCTTTTCAGGGGTGTGTAGAGAAGAGACAGAGGTTTCACCAGCAGACTTTGAAGGTGTTGGCTGGTCAGAGCCTGAAGCACCTTTATCTAGTCTCTTTTGCAACCTTTCCAATCTTTTTTCCACTGTCTTTTGTGGAAAAGATTAGCAAATTTCACAATTAAAAGACAAATGCTCAGTTCCCAGACAGACTACACAACATCCCGGTGAGCTGAGCTCAGAGGCCAGTTCAGTGACCTAGCTGGATAGGGTGCAGGGGGTGGCACTGTTATGTGACCCCCCTCCCCAGCAAGGCAATGAAAGCTACAGGATTGCCCACATGGGCCCAGGTACCATATAGTGATGACAGTTTTTACAGACAGGAAATAAACCACACTGAGAATGACTGGTGCTTAGACAAATACATCAATACTAGAAGAAAAAAGTCAGCACCCAGTCCAGGCCATGTATATTCAAATAGAATTTATTAACAAAAGTACATCAGTGCAAAAAATACTGGCTCACCATGGTAATATGCCACAAGACAAAAAACATCTTACATTTTGCTTAGTTAAACACCAAGCTTCATCAGAGAATAAAATTCTATTTGAATATGCATGGCCTGGACTGGTTGCTGACTTTTTTCTTCTAGTATTGATGACAGTTTTTCTCTTGGCATAGGGCCCTGTGCATTGGCTGACAGATGGACTCTTTTCCCCTGTGCATCTGTATCTGTGGCTACATGGCATTGCAGGGAACAGACAGCCCTGTGCTTCTGCAGCCCACCACACAGCCCCAAGAATTCTTGGTATCCGACACTGCACAGAACTGCAAGGCCCACAAGGTTCTGCACTTCTGTAGGCCTATGGAGTCTTCCCTTTCTTCCCTTGGGGTCTGTGCAACTGCACGTCTTCACATAGGTTCGGAAAGGATCTGCATGAATGAGGATATGTTTCCACTATCTCAAAAAGAAAGACAATTCTTTGCGAATTGCACCATTAATGCACCAGTTAGGGTTCAAGTTAACACCAAATAAGTATGGAAATGTGTCATTAGGGTTTCCAACCCTAACTTCCCACCCCCACCCCCCAAGCAGCAAAAGGAAAAAAACATTAGGGATTGGAGTCTCTGGAGTCATATGATCATAGCAGGATAAGAGTCATGAGCCCGGGGGCTATAGAGACTTAACAGGAATCATAAATAGGCATATTTCATGTCCCCCGTATAAACATCCAATGTTGTTTTGAAACTCTCCATTGTTGCAACCACTCTACTGGGTAGTACGCTTCATACATTGACCACTCTTTGATTATACCATTGCCCCCTTAAATTTGTTTTATAGACTTCCCCTTTAATCTGGTAATGATGGAATCTACTACTTCTAGCTGTTTTTTTTCTAGACCTAAGGATTCCCAAAGAGCACCATCTCTAAATGCTCTGTATAACAGACATATGTCCCCTCTTACTCTTCTATAAAGTAGGCTATACAATCCTAGTTGTCTCAGTCTGTCTCCATACTCAACATCCTTTAAGCATTCATATGTTTAGTAGCTCTTCACTGAACACTCTCCATCACCTTAATATCCTATCTCTAAATGTAGTGTCCTCCACTTCAGGAGGCACAATCCTAGAAATTCATATTAATTATATAATGAAATGCTAACTAGTAAGGTCAGTGAAAAAGATTTTGGTATTACCATTGATTCTGAACTCAGTTTTGATCTACATATCCCAAACACTATGGCCTGGATATTCAAACTGCGCCATTCTGAGGCGCAAGCCCTTGCGCTGCTCAAAATAGTTGCGCAGGGGTGTGGCCGGGGTGATATTCAAAGGAGTTGCGCTGGCATCGCTGAATATCACTCCCCACTCACAGCACTTGCGCGCAAGCGCGCAGTGGAACTTGGCCACCGCAAGTTGCCAGAGATGAGCATTAAACTGCGGTGGCGCAAGTACCATTCGCCATCGCCAAAATTCCGATATTCAAAAGGGTGGCATGCAAATGGGGCCATAATTTATGCAAAGCGGGGGCCATTTGCATCTGTTACTCAGCATTGCATACCATTTGCATGGTGCGCGCCCGATCCCGAGGACTTGCATGCAGCCGCCTGCCGAGCAGCAGCCATCGGGGACCGGCCTGATGCAACACCAGTTCGCGGGCAGTACAGGTATGTACCCCACACATATTCTGAAGCCCGATCGCCCGGGCGGTACAGGTACAGGAAACACCCACACACACACACACACACCACGTGCCAAGCCCGGTCGCGGGCATAGCGTGTATGAACCCCCAGTGCCCGATCAGCGGGCCGGAATGTAACCTCCCCAGCCGAATATCTCCCTGGTGGTCAGTGGACCGTAAAACCCGATCGCGGGCAGAATGTCACAACACAACCCCCAACATCTCCTGGTGTCTGAGTGTCCCCCACCCACCCACGAAGCCCCTCCACCCGCTCCCCGCGCGGCGGGCGACAGCCCACCCCCCTGCCACCCGCCACCCATACCAGCATGACAGTCCAGATTGGTGAATGATGTTCATTCACAAATCTGGACTGTCATGTACTGGGTATGGGCTGCAAGCCCATTGGCTGTAGCTCTGCACCATTGGGCGCAGCCCCACCGACAGTCAGTCGGTGGGCGGCGGGCGGCAGGCGGTGGATGCTGTCGCCGCCGCCGCGGGGGAGCGGGTGGAGGGGCTTCGTGGGTGGGTGGGGACACTAGACACCAGGGAGATGTTTGGGGGTTGTGCTGTGACATTCTGCCCACGATCGGGCTTTACGGTCCACTGACCACCAGGGAGATATTCGGATTGGGAAGGTTACATTCTGCCCGCGATCGGGCACTGGGGGTTCATACGCGTCTGCCCGCACCGGGCTTCTGGGCACGTGTGTGTGTGTGTGTGGGGTGTTTCTGTACCTGTACTGCCCCGATCGGGCTTCGGATATGTGGGGTTACATGTACTGTACTGCCCGCGATCGGGCTGTGGGAGATGTGTGGGCGGGGAGTCGGTTACACATGCCCGCAATTGGGCTGGTGGGGGTCATAGGGACCGAGTTGGGGGCCAGCCAGGGTGGCAGCTGCTGTGTTGCACCCTGCAATGCAGCAGCTCACCTGTGGTGGCCCTCAACTTAAGCCTTTTTTGCTCAAGGTTGTGCAGGCGCAGGTTGGGGTTGCGATGCACAACTCTGCACAACCCGACTGAATATCGGGTTGCGCAGGTTATCATGGATCCTCCTCCTGTTGAGCATGCATTCATTTGCATTGCTCTCTTGCGCAACCTGGTGCCAGTGGCGTAACTGCCTCCCTGCTGAATATCGCAGAATGGCGCATTTGGACTTTGCGCATCGCCAACCCCTGTTGCGCGCAACCTTTGAATATCCAGGCCTATGAGTAAAGCTAACACAATTTGGTGGGCAATTAAGCACAACACAGCATCCAAAGATCTGAATATTCTACTCCCCTGTATTGCGCATATGTATCTCAATTATGGTGCCCTTACATGTAGAAGGACATACATAGGCTTGAGAGACTTCAGAGAAAAGTTATGAAATCTATTTGTCCTGAAAAGAACTTGTCCTATGAAGCAAAACTTTTTAAATTTAATTTAATGTCCTTGGAACAAAGCCAATTAAGGGGCGATCTTCTATTTACTGTACATGGGACATTCTCAATCATCCCCTTCTAACATTAGAATGTGGGCTTGATTTTAAATGAGTAGCAATTACCACTAGAGGGCATCCACTTCAGTTGATGAGAAACAGATTTAGAGCTAGAAAAAGAGCATTTTATTTTTCACAAAGTATAATAAACCCATAGAATATACCTCCGACATCGGTTATTATCAGTCAGAATAAAAACTTGTTCAAAAATAGATTGAACAAGTTTTTGTTAATAGATAAGAACATGTCTTACTATACAGTATGTAGTCTGGGGAGCTATCATGGGCTGTATGCCTTTCCACTCCGTACACCTCCTTAGTATGATCCTTAGTATGAACTTTGTATGGAGCCCAGAACAGTACACACTACTCGAGATGCGGCCACACCAAGGCTGAGTCTTGCTGAACCAGTGGTGGAGTCTTCCTTGGTGTTGCCTACCCTAATGCCCATCCTGTTTCCAGAGCAACGAAGGTCAGATGTGATCACCCTTCTTCAAGCAGGGTTTGCTGTGTACTGCATAAAGAAAGCTACAGCACATTGCATTGGCAACATGTGACGAGACATACTTCTCTGCCATTGAAGAGTGAATCAGTATGAGGCACTGGCTTCCAGCTGTACCTTGTATTTTGGACAGGAGGCTACGGGCTGGGGGAAGGGTGAACATTAGAACTGATAACCCCATGAAAGACCCCACCACTGATTCGCCAATACTCTGGAGACCCAAAACCACAATTATTTTTCCTTTAGTTGCTTGGGGGTGGGGATTTAGTAATGCCACATTTCCATACTTTTGCGGCACTAACTTGAACACTAGCTGGTACACTACTGTGTGTGTGTGTGTGTGTGTGTGTGTGTGTGTGTGTGTGTGTGAGAGAGATATGCCATGGGCTGCATGAAAATATGAAAATAATTTATTTTGAACAGCTGTTTATGACCTCTACTGACAACACAAATGGTGGAGCCAAGAGTGAGACCCATAGAGGTCATACCCAGCCATTCAAATTAAATAATTTATTTTCAAGCAGCCTATGCCATGTGCAATACAATGCCTGGGGCTGGTAAGTATAATTGTTATTTGTGCAATCCGAATTATAAAATAATGTTTTGTGTGACATTTCATACTGGTAGGTATGCATTGCAACATACTTAACTTTGTAAGATCATATTATCTTGCTATGTTGAGTCAAGATAACTTTTTTGCTTTCTATTTGTTAGTACACCCCTGCTGTATAAATACAGCATATGCCATAGAACCACAAATAATCACGCAAAGTTTATTTCGCACATGACATCCAACTCACATGGTCATGCCCACAAACTTTTGTGGGCAAAGGTCTTTAACATCCAACTGCAAAATGAGCTGATCTTGCTAACATTGAGCACGATCAGCCTATACTGCAGTCAGATTACTGCGCTATTTCAGCTGTCAGCATGTCTCTTGTAAGGTGGCTAAACTCACCCAGTGCCAAAGGATCAAAAAAGAGGCTTCACTGCTCTTCAGACCACCAACATAGATGCCGAAGTTCTAGCTGTGACAGCAGGCATCTCTACCCTGATGGCAGAGTTTGTTTCCATGGAGCTTTCTGTTGCCTTTCCTACCACCCAAAAAATGGAACCCACAATATACTGTTTACCCATCTGAGGTTAGATTTGATGTGGGAAAACATTATCGTGATCACGGCGTAATGAATGCTGTGTGATATTGTGAGGCACAGTATAAAAAGAAAATTAATGAAAGCACTGTATGAACCGTTAAATGGACTATCTGGCAAAGCAAAAAAAAAGCCTTGAACCCAGAAAAACTTGTTCGTGAGCTGCCAATAAAACCAAGAGGCCATCCACATCTTTTGCTGGCAGACATGGAATGTGAGCGAAAAAACATTGTCAAATCTTTGAGATCTGAAGGTGCTGTCATAAATGGAAGGCTGCTGATAGCTACTGCAACAGGTATCGTTAAAGCTAAAAGCCCTGAGCTGCTACGTGAGAATGGTGGCAATCACTCTTTCACCAGACAGTGGTCCTGGCTGTTCCTTAACAGAATGGAATACAGCAAGAGAAAAGGCACAACAGTGGCCAGAAAGAAAAAATTACTCATCTTAGTAATTGTATTTCTTCTAATGGAGTCTTGCTGTAGTCTGACATTATGCAGTTAGCCCCAGCACTTGAACTGCTCTGGAGAGGAAAGAGTTAACTCTATGCCAAAGTATAGAACGTTGAGCTCGAGCTTGGTTCAAACCTCTGTCTGCTGCACTTTGAAGTTTAACCATCAGATTCTTACGAGCTAACACTAACTACCCCCACTATGTGGAAGTTGTAAATTTACTAGCCAAAAGGCAACCAAATATTTTGGATCCCCAAAAGACTCAAGTTGAGAAATCCAAAACAGAAAACTAGGCAGTGAACAAATATAACTATCAAAACATATAAGATAACCCACTCCCCCCTCTAAAAAGGGAGGAGTGCCAAGTACACCCCTGAGGTGCAACATTGTACCTGCCAGCCCACTTCCCAAAAAGCAGGTTCTGAGAGGGGAGGCAGGGAGGGAGGTCAGAATACAGCAAGACTCCATTAGAAGAAACACAATTACTAAGGTGAGTAATTTTTTCTTCAAACAACATGAAGTCCTGCTGTATTCTGACATTATGCAAACTACCAAGCAGTACATCCCTAGAGGAGGGTGCCTAACCTATTTTGGGAATAGGCTCTGCAGTACTGCTGTACCAAACCTAGCATCACTCCTAGCCTGGATATCCAGAGAGTAATACTTGGTGAATGTATGGACTGTTTTCCAGGTGGCTGCTTTGCATATCTCTAATAAGGGTATATCTCTGGCAGCAGCCAGAGAAGCAGCTGTACCTCTAGTCGAATTAGCTCTCAGGCCTGAGGGGGGTACTTTGCCTAGCTTTTCATAGCAGAATTAAATACAAGAGACAATCCACCTGGCAATAGTTCTCTTAGTAGCAGGTTTACCCTTCCGCACTTCACCATAAGTGAGGAACAACTGGAGGGAGTCAAACCTAAGTGCCTTAGTACGCTCAATGTAGTAGCTAAGAGCCATTTTAACATCCAAACTGTGTAATCCTCTCTCTCTCCTGAAGAAGAATGATCAGTGAAGAACACAAGAAGAGACATGGATTGGTTCAGATGAAAGTCTGAAACCACTTTGGGTAAGAACCTCCTGTTGGTTCTAAGGACCACCTTATCTCTACAGAATGAGATAAAATCAGGCTCCACTGACAGAGCTTGTGATTCACTGATATGCCTGGCAGAGGTAATAGCTACCAAGAACACAGTTTTCCAAGTCAAGTACTTAAGTTCTGCTGAGGCCAAAGACTCAAAAAGGGGTTGCATCAGCTGAGCAATGCAAACAGGAAGATCCAAAGCAGGAGTAGGATCCCTAAAGGAGGGATTGGTATGAAGCAATCCTTTGAAGAATTTACAGAAAATAGGGTGAGATGCCAGTGAAGAGGGCTTTCCCACTGACAGAAATGCAGAAACAGATGACAAGTGTACTTTGACGATAGCTGATCTGAGGCGTAAGCCATTAAGATGAACCATGTAATCCAGAACTGCAGACAAGTCAGCAGTATCTAGGGATATGTGCTTATTGGAACACCAAATGCTGAATCTTTTCCATTTGGAGTTATACAATTTTCTGGGGGTAGGTTTTCGAGAGGCTTTGAGAATGTCCAGAACCCCTTGAGGCAGATGCAAATTTGCATATTCTAGCTCTTCTAGAGCCTTGCCTTGAGATTGAGAGACTGAAGGTTGGGGTAC
This sequence comes from Neoceratodus forsteri, assembly GCA_016271365.2. Lineage (NCBI taxonomy): Eukaryota > Metazoa > Chordata > Ceratodontiformes > Ceratodontidae > Neoceratodus > Neoceratodus forsteri. Next base: position 66,907,971 of record CM057459.1, read on the forward strand.
CAGTTCCTCCCCTGAGAGGAGGTTAACAGGTTGTGATTCCTGGGGAGAGATAGAGGAAGAGAGACTGCTAGGGACAGCAACAGGGGATACCAAGGCTGTCTGGCCCAGTCTGGAGCAATCAGGATCACTTTAAAAGATTGTGACCTTATCTTGACCAGAACTTTGAATAGTAGAGGAAAGGGAGAGAAGGCATACAGAAATTTCTCCTCCCAATCCAGAAGTAGAGCATCCAGGGGGACTGAGCCCAAGACTGGGGGTCAGCAACAGAAGAGAGGAAGTTGGTGATTATCTGGGGCTGCAAAGAGATCTATCTCTGGAGTGCCCCACCTTGAAAAGATCACTTTTAACACTTGGGGATCCAGGGACCATTCGTGATGGCCCTGGGAAATCCTTCTCAATGCATCTGCTAGCACTTTGTCCTTCCCTGGAAGGTGGACTGCCACCAGAGACGTCTGTAGAGAATAAGTCAGGGACCATAATTTCATGGCTTCCGTGCACAAGGCTGTAGACTGAGTGCTTCCCTGCTTGCTGATGTACTACATGGTGGTGGTGTTGTCTGTCCTGACCTGAACCACCTTATCCTGTACTGAGTCCAAGAAGGCTTGTAGAGCCAGGTACACTGCCCTGAGCTCCAGAAGGTTGATGTGGAGAAGAAACTCCTGAGGGACCACATTCCCTGTGCTGTGAGGACTCCCAAGTGAGCTCCCCACCCCAGGAGAGAAGCATCTGTGATTAGAACCACAGAATGAGACTGAGTGATGAATGGGACCCCTTGCCTGAGGTTGTCCTGATCCAACCACCATTGGAAAGCCTGGATCAGAGTCTGTCACTGGAATTAGTTTGGTTAGAGGATCTTTTTTCTGAGACCAAAAAACCCTCAAATGGAACTGGATGTCCCGCATCTGAAATCTGGCCCCCTGGACCACTGCAGTGGAAGCTGCCATGTGGACCAAGAGTTGAAGGAAATGCCTTGCTGGTTGAGACATCAGAAGGTGAAAAGAAGAAGCCAGGTCTATAAGGGCCTTTACCCTTGCCCGAGGGAGAAAGGCTCTTGCTTTGACAGTATCCAATTCTACTCCTATGAAGGTCAAGAGTTGCACTGGTTCGAGAACTTATTTTGGAAGATTGAGGAGAAATCCTAGAGAAGTGAGCACTTGCTGGGTCACTTACAGGTTTAGCTTGACTTGGTCTGGAGACTGACCCACAATGAGCCAGTCGTCCAGGTATGGGAATATGGAAATGTTTTGGCTCCTTAGAAAGGCCACTACTACTGCTAGGCACTTTGGGAACACCCTTGGTGCTGATGTTACGCCAAAGGGCATTGCTCTGAACTGATGGCCTGAAGGCAGTTCGAACCTGAGGTACTTTTTGTGGGAGCACCTGATGGGAATGTGAAAATAGGCATCCTTGAGGTCCAGGGATGCTAGCCCATCCCCTGGCCTTAGAGAGGGAGAATTATTCCCAGAGTCACCATTTTGAATTTTGGCTTTACTAGGTGCTTAAGTATCTTAAATCTAGGATGGGCCACCACTCCCCTGTCTTATTCAGGGTAAGGAAGTATCTGGAGTACAGACCTTTGCCCCTGTGAAATGTAAGAACTCTCTCTATGGCTCTGAGAGCCAATAGAGATGATACCTCTGCCTCTAGGGCAATGGTTTTGGAGATGTTTGCAGGTGAAAAAGACCTGACCCTCAGCTTTGGAAGTTTTTTGAAGCTGAGGGCCAGTTCCTCAGTTACTACCTCCAGGACCCACTTGTCTGAGGTAACAGACTTCCAGGCCTGGAAGTGGTAAGCCAGCCTGCCTCCTACAGGAATTGGGGAGTTGACCCGGGCTGACACATCAGGGTGTCTGCTTGACAGGAGCCTTAGACTGAGAGGAGGATGCAGCCCTGCTCATTCCTCTTCGGCCTCTCCCTCTGAAGAACCCCCACTGAGGAAAAGGAGAGGAGGCCTGTGCCTGGTAGAAAGGCCTGTGAAAAGGCCTGCCCCTGCCCCTAGATTGCTGCTTCTGAGAAGTTGCCTGCCTTTCCTTGGCCTGTGTACTCCTGTAGGTGGTCCTGTATTCATCCATTTTCATCATATAATTCTCTGTCTGCTCCTCAAACAGAGAATTCTCCATGGCAGGGAAATCCATGGCCTTAGCTTGGGTGTCCTGTGATAGGCTAGTACATCTGAGCCAAGCCAGTCTCCAAAGAGCCACAGATGTAGCCATGACTCATGATGACACATCATTGGAGTCCACAGTATGCTTGAAACTGGATTTTTGATGCCTCAATCCCATCAGCAGCCACCTCCTCCAGCTCCTTGGCAAGCTGAAGGGTAGCCTTTTTAGCCAGTTCCAGAACAGTATCCCATCTGGACTTCTGGTATCTCGCTGTGTAGGCCATATAATTAGCCTGCCTGAGTCCCAAGGAAGATGCCATGTACTGTTTTTTAGCCATGGCATCCAGCTTCCTGGAGTCTTTATCTGGGGGGGTGTGAAGTCAAGGGTATGTTAGCCTTATCACAGCCTGCAGCCTGCACGACCCCAACATGGCTGCATTAGTGGTACAAGTACTCCATACCTGGGCCTGACAACATAATACCTCTTGTCCATTTTGTTTGTCCACAGGAGGTAAAGAATATGGAGTTTTAAGTAACTTTTGTGTCTGTTTCCCAAAAGTATTTATGAAGGGGACTAGACAATCTCTTGGACTCTGGGATGTTCATCATCTCCACATAGTCAGACTTCTCTTGCTCCTCGACATCTTCTAGTGGAAGCTGGAGGGTTTCTGCCACTTTTTTGTAGAACATAAAGTGGGAGGGGGACTCAGAAAGCCTAGGAGGGGAAACACCAGAAGGTCTGTCTGGGGAGTGGTCCGGTTCTATGGGCTCATCCAGACCTTCTACACTATTATCATCATCATCGTAATCTTCATCCCCCTCCAGATCCGGTTCATAATAGTCTTCTGGGGAATAGTCCGGAACCGGAGGAACCGACCGAACCGAATGCCTACCGGGAGGCATCAGATCAGCCGGAACCAAACGGAGTGATTCAATTGTACTAATCGCCCAGGCAATTTCCTCGGCGGTTGGACAATGCAGTTCTGGATCCAAACCGGCCAATTTCTCTTTTTTCTTTCTTTTTGCCAGAACCGACTACTCAGAATCAGTTCTCCTTTTGACCGAGGGAGTCTCGCCCAGGTCAGTGGGCACTCCCTCTGGTTCGGTCAGAACTGAACTGGGCTGGCCATCTGGGTCAGCAGACTTCTCGGCCTCCTTTTCCCTAAACCTGCCCAATCTTTTATCCAGGGTGGCCTTAGGAAAGTTTTACAAATCTGGCAGTCTGAATCAAGGGGGTCAAACCCCAGACAGTAAACACAGGTGGTGTGGGGATCAGTCTTAGCAAAGGCCTCCCCACGCTCACAGCAGTGTTGAAACCCAGCGGGTCTGGTTTTTCTTTTGGGTTTCTCAAACAAAGCCATCCTAAAAACTTACCCTTTACTCGGCAAAAGCCAGCAAGACCCCCTTATCGGTTCCTAACCGTGTCACGGGTATTTGAAAAAAACATTAAAAATATGTTTTTTTTTAGAACCGATAAGGACTGGTACCTCACACTAAATTCAGAAAACCAAAGTAAAATTAAGAGAAAAAACAGACAATCAGTTCAGCCAAACCGATTGAAAAATATTGCTTTACAATTTCCACAGAAAATAGCACTAGTCCACTACTTAAGTACTTACTGTACCACAGGCAGGGATCTGAACCAAAACAAAAATAAGAAATAGCGGTTTAAAACTGACGTTTTTACTCTACCGAACCGATAGCGAAGGAGAGATCTCCGGAGCGACTTTTCAGTTAGGTGGAGTAACGAATCTGATGATTACACTTCAAAGTGCAGCTGACAGAGGTTTGAACCGAGCTTGAGCTCAACGTTCTATGCTTTGGCATAGAGTTAACTCTTTCCTCTCCAGAGCAGTTCAAGTGCTGGGCCTAACTGCATAATGTCAGAATACAGCAAGACTTCATGTTGTTTGAAAATGTCAGTAGATTTTACATCCCTCAAGTCTAGCTTTCTGAGCCATATATCCACTGCTGCCCATCAAAAGCTGATCACCCTGAATTAGTCTTAAATCTTGATGAGACAGGTGTAAACCTCATTCCATGTTCAGACTGGACAATGGAAAGTGCTGACAAGAAACAAGTGAAACATACTGGTTTGTGGGACAAACGCCAAATTACAGTTGTGCTTTGCTGTACTCTTTCAGGCCACTACCTACCGCCACAACTGATTTATCAGGGTCACACTGATCAAAGCTACCCTGCCTACAAGTTCCCCACCAACTGGCATGTCACACATACAGAAAACCACTGGGCAAACTCTAAAACAACAATACAGTTTGTGGAGTCTGTAATCATTCCTTATGTGGACTCAATAAAAGAAAAAATGCAGCTTCACAGTGTGCCGTAGTCTCTTCTCAATTTGACCTCTTCAGGGGCCACACAACGGATGATATTATCAAATGTCTGGACAAGCACAACATTAGTCCCGTTTATGTGCCAGCTTCTTGCACTGACCAATTGCAGCCTTTGGGCATCTCTGTGAACAAAGTGTTCAAAGATGAGCTGAAAATGTACTTCACAGAGTGGCTAAATAACTGCAATAATGTTGTGGTAGTGAGCCCAGCAAGCTTGACATTGACCTACAGACCACAAACATAAAGAACCACCATGCTCAGTGGCTAGTAAGCAGTTTCACCAAGTTATCTGCAAGAATGAATGACTGCAGGCAAGGATTTGAGCAGGTGGACATTCTGAGAGCCCACACAGAATGTCTAAATGGTAAGCTCACAAATATAGTACTGTTTAAAAAAGTTATCCCTGTATTTCAGTCATACACAATCCTAAAATTTGTTCATTTTATTTCAGAGACTGAAGAAAACATTGATGGACAGAACAGAGCTGCTGCTGCAAAGTGAAGTGATAACAGAATCCAGCAAGAGCTGGCGCGCTTGCAAGCAGCACTCGTAACTCCCTTGAATATTTTTTTTTCTTTCTTCACCCACCTTAAATAAAGATTAACTCACCAAGCAAACTATGGTTGGTTTTTGTGCTGCCATATATAGTCCCAATAGAGAAATTAACCATTAAAACAAAAAAACAAAAATGCCGACAGCATGCCGGCCCGTCGGCGCAGCGGTTGGATTTCTGTTTGCAGCGCCAGTGATCCAGGTTCAGGAATGAGCCCAGAAGCTGGAGGACTGTCTGAGCGGAGGAGGCTTGAGTGTCCCAGGGACAGCGAGTCTTCTCCAGGGAGGGAGGGAGGTTGCGACTCGGAGCTCGACTGGCATCAGGTGGAGGTCTGGGGCATAGCGAGCACCGAGGTAGACATGGGGGAGGACTTCACGATGTCAGCACTAAGCACCTTGACGTTAGGGCACACATGATGCCCTTACAAAGGAGGAAAAACACCCTCCAGCTCCAAGGAGATGGAGTGCTGAGTATGGCTCCCATGTGCTCTCAGCTGCCTGACTGCCCTGAGCCTGACGAGATATGGAATTGTTCGGGGTGTTTGGGCCCCACCTCATCCCTGCGTGAGGGAGAACCACAGCTGGATGGGAGAACAGAGCAGGTAAGGAAGGTAGCAGGGGTGAAGCCAACTGGTGCTCCCGAGGAAACAGAGCTGATAGGGACGAGAGGCAAGATAAAGAGAAATTTCAGCAGCAACAAAAAAAACGCTGACAGGCAGAAGTGAAATTGACCGACCTCGTGGTCCCGACAGCTGAATTGGATACGTCCCTGCCCACCGTTGGCTTCTCAGACTGCGGACAAGCCTACAGTCAGGGAGCAATGTACTGTAAGTCTGGAATAAAATGCAGATTGTACCACTATTACCAGTATGTTTCAGATGTTTTACTGTAGGAGATAATGCCAGTCTTTTGGATTTTGAATTCAGATTACGGCTACAGAATGTAGCTGGCATGGTATGGCGTGGTTTTGAGATACCGAGTAGCACATACTAAGCACCAATTACAGTACTACAGCCTGCCAGTATAGTTCAAGTGCATACTTTTAGTTTCTTTCAGTTACATTTAGGTAGTTTTCAGCTAGAAACATACCAGACAGCAGTATAATACAAAAAAAAAAAAAATAGAAAAGCAAGCAATAGGAATCCAGAAGGCACAAATATTCGCTGTAAATATAATATCGATGAACATTCCTGACCAGCAAAGATAGCAATATTATATTTACAGTGAATATTTTGAGTTCTACACTATACTTATACTGCATATATATAGCAGATATGCTGTACAGGCACGAGTCATAATGTGTACATACATCCAAACATAAAAACAGCTAAGGATATAATATTCATAAGCATTTAAGAATACAGGATCATAGAATTTGTTGGCAGAAAAAGACCGCTTCACCCACCCATTCTGCCCAAACGGTCCCTGCCTATTCTGTCTCTGTAGATCCTAACTGGTCTTTAGGAATCCTCCCTTCTCCCTGCCTATTTACTAATGATCCCCTATGTCTATCTCATGCATGCTTGAAGCCCCCCACTGTTTTCACCTCCATCACATCAACTGACAGTCTGTTCCAGGCATCCAGCACCCTTGCAGTCAAGTATTACTACCTCACATCCTTCTTAAACTTTACCCATTCCAGCTTCATCACATACCCTCTGGACCTGATGCTCTTTCTCTCTTTAAAGACACCTCTCCAGTACCCTTTTCATCCTAGTGAGGTACTTGTATGTCTATATCATACCCCATCTCATTCTTCTCTCTTGCAGAGTGCACATGTTGAGATCCCTCAGTCTGTCCTTGTAGGGGCTTTTGATGCAACCCCTGCACCATTTGAGTTGCCCTTCTCTTGACTGCTTCCACTCTGTCTATGTCCTTTCTGAGGTTGGCCTCCACAACTGGACACAATACTCCAGGTGGGGTCTCACCAGCAATTGATAAAGTGGTACACCACCTCACTTTGCCTGCTTGTGATACCTCACCCTGTGCACCCCACAGCCCACTGGCCAGACCCACTGCTTTGTCACACTGCCCTGCCACTTCGAGGAAATCAGATATGATAACCTCGAGGTCACTTTCCTGCTTAATGACTGCCAGTAACTCCCCCCCATCCTATACTCAGTTCTTGGGTTCCTGTGCCCTAGGTGCATGATTTTGCACTTTTGGGCATTGAACCCCAACTGCCATGCCCTTGAACACTCTCTGAGTTCCTCAAGGTCCCTACACATCCTCTCCATCCCCTCCTGAGTAGCCACCCTATGACAGATTTTTGGTGTCATCTGCAAAAGGCATACCTTCCCTTTTAGTTCTTCTGCAATGTCATTCATGAAGTCATTGAAAAGGAGCCATCCAATAATGAGCCCTGTGGCACCCTGCTGGTCACCATCCCCTCATTAGATTGAGTGCCGTTAATCACCACCCTCTGTCGCCTAGCCATTAACCAGTTTCTTACCCAATTAACCACTTTGGATCACACCCCTAGGCTGCTCAACTTCTTTATCAGTCTTCTCTGAGGCACAGTGTCGAAGGCCTTCCTGAAGTCCAGATAGGCCATGTCCATTGTAGTCTCCTGGTCAGCCAGCAGAAGAAATCAATCGGATTTATCTTGCATGAACCCTCTCCCCATGAATCCATGCTGCCTTTGGTCTTGTAGCATTGGATTCAAGATACTCTACTAAGCTTTCCTTTAACAGGATTTCCATTAAGTTACCCACGACTCTTATGAGTCTCACCAGCCTATAGTTGCTAGTCTTCTCCCTGCTGCTGCTCATATGGGCCCCTATGCACATATGTGCAGACTGCCTGTGTGCTGTGTCATCCACAAAAGGGGTGCACCCCTTCTGCACCAGATCCCCCTGCTGTTCACACAGCTTTGCGCATGGATGGTCCAGGGTAGTTGCCAGGGAACGCACCCATACTCGGCGCCATTCACTAAGATGTGGAGTGCTGGGTGAGGGGGGGAGCAGGGACCGTACCATAGTTGCTGCATGCCTCCCATGAAACACACCTACCGGCTGCAGTGGGATCAAACCCCCCTGCCATACTACCCAAGCCCTCCTGTCTGGCAGAGAGGGTTGGGGCAGCCTGTGTTGTGATCGCCCTTTTGACTTTACATCCTGGAATGTGCGGTGTCCCAAAATGTCCAGCTCTGTGTGGAGCAGGGGATCCACTCTGGGACATGGATGGACATCCAACTGGATGCAAGCCTGTGTTCATCAACCCGCCTCCATGTACCAGCATGCCAGGGTGGCAGAGTTGTGGACAGGCACCCTGCTGTGGCTGGTGGTGGTGAATGTTATGCCCCATATACCTCCGCAGGTGCTGGCCTGAGCGGACTGGGTACATGCTTATCACATGATTACAACACAGGACTATGTCTGCTCTCCTCCAGTCCTCTGGAACTATGCCTTTTTATAGTTAGCTGTTGAATATGGCCAGCAGTGGTGCAGCAAGCATTTCCTTGAGTTCCTTTATTACCCTTGGAAGTATTCTGTCTGGTCCCATAGCCTTGCTACTTTTAGAGCTGCAAGTCCCTTCAGGAGTCTTTACTCTGAAAATGGACTTGTGTCTGCCTCCCCCCCATTGTTCCTGATGCTCTGGTGGTCCATCCCCCCATCCACTGTGAGGACTGAGCAGAAGTAAAGTACATGTTCAGGATGTTTGCTTTTTCTTGATCCTCTCTTGTGCAGTCTCCTGCTGTCATCCTCCTTGTCCTCACTATCCCTCTCCTTGCTTTCCTCTTCTCACTTATGTACTGTACCTGAAGAAAGCCTTATCCCCTGTAACCTTATCCCCTTTAGCTACCCCTTTGGCTACTCTTTCCCCTGTCTGTGCTTTTGGTCCCTTGACTGCCTTACCTGCTTCCCTCTGTTTTGCTTGGTACACCTCCCTGTCTTCTTCCCTCTGCATTTCTTTGTACCTCCTGAATGCCACATTTTTTCCTTCATCATTGTGACCACTTTCCTATAGTACCATAATGTTCTTTTTTCCCCTTTTGCTTTTGTTCACTTCCTTCATGCAAAGGTTGGTTTCTTTCTGCCCTCCCTTATTTTTCCCACTGTTTCTCTTCCCTTCTCAGGCAATCCTTTGTTACTAGATAGTTTCTGAGGGAGTCTCCCATTCATTTAAAATCTGCCCTTCTAAACTCCAGGACCCTCGTCTTCATGTGGTTTGCCTCTGCCTCTGCTCACATCTGTTGAACCACACAACACGGTGATCACTGGTACCTAGGGGACTACCCACTGTGATGTCTGCAATGCTGTCCCTGTTTTTAAGCACCAGGTCCAGCACTGTCCCATCCCTAGTGGGTTCACTGACTAGCTGCCTAAGAAATTTCACTTGTAGGGAGTCAAGGATGGCTCTACTCCTTGCCGAAGCTGGAAGGCTCCAATCCACATCTGGCAGATTGAAATCACCAGCTAGCAGAGCCTCCCCCTTATTTGCCATCCTTAATCAAGTAAGGTATAATAAATACCATCTTATCTTGTCTAAAGATGACAAGAAAGCAATAGAACTTCCTCTTCAAGAAAAACTATGGCTTGAAAAGATGCTCTGTAAAACATCAACTTGAAATAAGAAATTTATTCAGAAACAAGGTAGAACTGCATGCAGTGTAAGCGCTACCTGCAACAAAGGAGACACTCTTGGTTAACCTCAAAATCTGAACCTGTTAAAAAGTGCATGATAGCAACCACATTGAAATTTGGACTGATCTCCTTATGTATGTATGTATGTATGTAGATATAGATATATTATTGTTTTTTTAACACAGCACAGCAGGTAAACTATAGAGGAATACCCATACAATTTTATAAAACAGCGGTTATAACAGAACAATGGACATCCCCAGCTGGAATTTTGGACAGTATTCTCCTGCGTGAGCAAGTCTCCCGGGCAGGCTCCACTGAAAATGTTGGAGCTAACACAAAAGGACATTACGGTAAGTATGAAGAAATGTTTTCTTTCTGTAGCACTCCACATTGTCCATGGGTAGTGATAACATTTGGGTTCCAAGAAGCAGTACTCAGAATAACCGAGTGGGAGGAGAACACTGTCCCATATGTCAACCACATACAGCAAAGGAATTTACCTGCTAATTGCTACCTGCAAAACTCTGCAACAGAAGGCAGCATCAGCAGAGCTTTGAACATCCAATCTGTAGTGCTTGGTGAATGTGTGAATGGAGGACCATGAAGCTGCCTTAAATAGCTCTAAAACAGATGCTTCACCTCTCTCCACCCATGAAATCATCACAGCCCTGGGGTAGTGAGACTTGATGAGAACAGGAGGCCTCTTCTTTACTGCAACATAAGCCTTGGCTACACAGGCCCTAACTCATCCTCAATCTATCACTAGATATGGGGGAAGTTCTGGGGGAACTGGAGGAGGGGGGTGGATATGGTCTCACTTCACAAAAGTGGAAATAGGGAGGAGGCAGAAAACTACACACCTGAAAGCCTGACTTCAGTGGTGGGCAAAGTTATGGAAACACTACTAAAAGAAAAGACAGGGAAATACATTATGACCAGTGGATTACAGGGTCTGAGGCAGCATGGATTCATAGGGGGGAGATCTTGCCAAACAAATCTGATCAAATTCTTTGACTGGGTGACCAGGGAGGTGGATTGGGGAGAAGCAGTGGATGTGGCCTACCTGGATTTCAGTAAGGTCTTCGACAGTGTGCTACATAGAAGACTGATAAAAAAGCTGGGCAGCCTGGGAGTGGGGTCAAAGGTAGTAAACTGGGCACAAAAATGGCTAAGTAACAGCAGTCAGAAGGTGGTGGTAAATGGGATTCACTCAGAAGGAGACATGATAACCAGTGGGGTGCCACAGGGGTCAGTACTGGGACAGGTCCTCTTCAATGTCTTTATCAGCGATATCGCAGAGGAGACAATGTGCCTGTTCACAGATGACACAAAAATCTACAATACAGCAGACACACCAAAAGGGGTAGAAAAAAATAAAGGAAGATTTGAAAAAGCTGGAAGACTGGTCAAGGGTTTGGCAGCTAGGCTTCAACACCAAAAAGTGCAAAATTATGCACATGAGGCACAGAAACCCATGGGCAACGTATAATTTGGGGTGGGGTGGTAACAACCACAAAAAAGGAAAGGAACCCCAGGGTCATCATTATCTGATGACCTGAAGGTAGTAAAGCAGTGTGATAAGGCAGTGGAAAAGGCCAGTAGGATGCTGGGGTGCATAGGGAGGGGTATCACCAGCAGAAAGATGGAGGTAGTGTTACCCTTGTATAGCTCAATGGTGAGGCTCCGCATGGACTACTGTGTCCAGTTCTGGAGGCCCCATCTCCGGAAAGACATAAATGGGGTGGAGGCAGTGCAGAGAAGGGCAACCAAAATGGTGTATGGCCTGCATCAAAACCCCTACAAGGAAAGACTTAGAGAATTAAAATGTACTCTCTGGAGGAAAGAAGAGAGGCTGGAGACATGATAGAAACATGCAAATACATAAAATGTAAAGTTCGGGAGAATGACATTTTGGATAGAAAGAGATGCTCCAGAACAAAGAGGCATAATATGAAGATGGAAGGAGGTGACTTAGAAGGGATGTGAGGAAATATTTCTTCATGGAGAGGGTGGTGGACATCTGGAACAGCCTCCCAGCGAAGGTGATGGGTACGGAAATGGTAGCAGGATTCAAACGTGCATGGGATAGACACAGGGAGACCTTGATAACGGCAGGGGGGAGGAAGACCAGAGATGCAATGGGGTTTACAGTAGCTCAGTAGGTAGGAAATTTAGGGCAGACTAGGTGGGCCAAGAGGTCCTTTTCTGCTGACAGCTTCTATGTTTCTCAGCCACCTAGCTAGAGTGGCCTTAGAGGCTTTCTGTCCCTGCTTGGAAGATCCAAAAAGGCTAAACAAGCTATCCAATTTCTGGAACTCAGCAGTACTTCTAAGGTATGTCCTAATGGCCCATCGCACATCCGACTTGTGCAACTCCTTCTCCTTTGGGTGAGAAGGGTGCAGACAGAAAAACAGAAGACATATTTCCTGGTTCACGTGGAAGGCCAAGGGAGCATTTGGTATGAAAGAAGGAACTGTTCTGTGCATCATCTTGTCCTTATGCATGACAAAGTATGGCTCTTTATGGGACAAGGCCTGGAGCTCATCAGTCCTCCAGACTGAGCATATGGCAGCCAAAAAACGCACCTTGTAAGATAGCACATCCAGCAGAACTAAGACAGTGGTTCAACAGGCTCCTTACAGAAAGCATTCAACACCAGATTCAGATCCCAAGGGGGAACTGGGGATCAGAACACAGGTTAACTCCTGCTGACAGCCCACAGGAAATGAATAACATCCCTGTTAGTCCCAAAGGACATACCCAAGAGACTCCAAAGGCCAACATCTAACCTCTCAGGGTGCTCAGGACCAAACTTTTTTCCACTCCTTCCTACAGGAAATCTAAAATCTTATGGACTGAGACTTTAAAAGGTCAAATATTTTTGCCCCTGGCCCAAGACAAAAAGGTGGTCCAGACGCAAGCATAAGCTGCCAAAGTGGAAGTCTTCCTGGCAGCCATCAGTGTGTCTACTATCTTCTTGCAGAAACCTCGTTTTGGAAGTCTCCTCCTTTCAGGAGCCAGTCACGAGCTGCATCGCTTCTGGATTTGGATGCAGAATGGGGCTCTGAGAGAGAAGGTCCCCCCACACTGGAAGGCAGAAGGGAGCACATTGAGCTAGGTTCACTAAGTCTGAGAACCACAGTCTTCTGGGCCACTCCAGAGTGATTAGAAGGAAACATCCTTTTGAGTGCCCTATTTTCCACATGACCTTGGGGAGGAGAGGCCATGGAGGAAAGGCATATGCTCTGTTGAAGCTTCACTCCTGTGTCAGGGCATCCGTTGCTTCCACCTATAGACACCAGTAGCAGCTGAAGAATCATTGAGTCTGAGCATTGCGGCTAGAGGTGAACAGATCAATCTGAGGACAACCAAACCTTCGACACAAAAGGTCGAACACCTCCAGGTTCAATACCATTCCCTTGGATGAACATTTTCGCGGCTTAGCCAATTGGCCTGAATGTTCAACGCCCCTTCTAAGTGGATTTCTGACAGAGAGAGAAGATTCTCCTCTGCCAACAGTAGGAGATTGGTGGCTCCTTTTAGCATCTCCTGCTCTTTGTGCCTCCTTGATTGTTTAGGTACACCACCATGAACACATTGTCTGACCTTATTTTCATGGCCTTTGACTGCAGCAGGCTGTGAAGTTGAAGAAGAGCAAGGTGCACTGCTCTTGTCTTCAGAACATTTATGTAGAGATGCTCTTTTTGCACCAAGTTCAGTTCAAGTGGTTCAGGACTGCCCCCAACCCAACAGGCTGGCATCAGTTGTCAAAATCAACTCACAGGGAACTTCCAAGAGGATCTCTTTGCTCAGATTCTCCAACCTCACCCACCAACTCAGAGAGTATCACAGTTATGGTGAGAGGGGGATCTTGGCATGATGATCCACCAAGGTCAGATCTCAGGCTGACAGCAACCCAATCTGTAGGGGCGGCACATGAAGGTGAGCCCACAGAACTAGTTCTATCACTGCCATCATAAGGCCCAGAATTCACAGCAGGTAGACTGTTGTAGCTGATGACTGAATCCTCAGCCATTGAACTTCTCTCAAAAGGGTCTCATTTCTGGATGGAGAAAAGAAGACTTTCCCCTGATCCATCTGAATCACTGCTCTCAGGTGGCCCAGGCTCTGGGATGGTACGAGAATGCTTTTCTCCTGATTCATCACCCAGCCATGGGACTCTAGCATCTCTAGAGTCCTGATCACCAACCTCCAATATTGCAGACAGTGCTCAAATGAGCAGGTCATCCAGGTGAGGATAGACATGATGTCCCTCCTGTCGAAGCTGAGCCACCAGGACTATAAGTAGCTTTGAGAAGACCCTGAGGGCTACTGCAAGCCCAAAGGGAAGAGCCCTGTACTGGAAATGCTGACTCAGGACCGTAAACCTGAGAAACCTTTGAAGAGCCTGACAGATGAGAATGTGGAGATAGGCATCTGTCAGATCTCTGGAAGCTAGGAAATTCCCCCGCTGGACAGCTTGAGTGATTGAATGCAGGAACTCCACTTTCAAGGTCATGTAGTGCATAAACTTTAGCAGATGTTTCAGATCCAGAATAGGTCTAACCCCCCCTGACTTTTTGGGAACTACAAAACAGATCGAATAGAATCCCTGGCCTTGCTCACTTGGAGAAACCGGCAAAATTGCTCCCATTTGATTGAGATGGTCAGGATCTCTGATACTGCTTGTCTCTTTACTGAGTCCTTGGGAACCAGGTATGGCAGAAAATGCTCCCATGAGGGGATATTTGAAAATTATATCACATAACCTAAGGTCAGAATTTCCAAAACCCAAGCATCCAAAGTTATCTGGGTCCATCTTAAGTAAAAATGTTTGCAGTCTTCCATCAAGGAAAGGGGGGGGAAGAGATGGGCTCATGTACCCTTATTGTGAGGTGCTCATTTTTCACCCTGGGCCTCCAGTACATTGCCTGGTAAGGGCCCTCTGTCAATGTAGCCCTTGTAGTCAGAATAGGCTCCTCTATTTCTCTGGTTACCAAAGTTCTGAAAGGGATGAAAACCTTCTCAAAACTGCTTCTGCCGGGTTCATCCTTGACTTCTGGGGGTCACTGCAGCCTTGTGCTGTTGCTTTGACACAGGAAGAAGGCCCTTCTTATCCTGGTTATCCATTAAAATACCATCCAGGCCAGAACCGAACAACAAACCTTCCTCAAAAGGGAGATTAAACAGCTTCATCTTGGAAGCCTGACCAGCAACCCATTGCCTAAGCTACACTCCTCCTATGGCTGACACAATGGGATAGGTGAAGCGAGTCAACATGCACAAATTCTCCACTGTGGTATCCCCTAAAAAGATGGAGGCCATGGCAACCAATTACAAAATGCTTGCTTCTTCCAAATCTGGGGGAATGAAGCTGCCCAGGGTAGTAACCCACAAGTTTAAAGCTCTGGAAATAATAAAAGGGGCATAGGAGGTGTGCAGCTTTGCACTGTTAGAGGTGAAAGCCCTTCTACATGTGGCATCCACTCATTTGTTGTGTGAGTCCATTTAGGCCAATGTCCCCTCAATAGGAATAGTGGTGTGCTTGACAGAATTATGCACAGCCTTGTCTGCCAGAGGAGGGGCTTCCCACCTGCGAAATTTTTCCCTAAAAAGGGACAATACTGGGTCTTAGGTTTGGGCAGATACTTTTTTTGGTCCACACTGCTCAATTCTTGCTCAATAATTTGGTCACAGTGAATAAATCTCAGAAAACATTTTGGAGCAGTGAAGGACATGGACAGTATAGGTTTGACGTCCACTGCCTGCATAGATTGCTCCTCCTTGAGCTGCAAGGACCTACATGCCTCAGCTATTAGGTAGGACAAGGACTTGGTATTAAACAGGGGGCAGATAGGGATCCTCCTCCTCAGCTCAGTCCACTCCCCTTCCCTTCCTCCTCCTCCTCCTCCTCCTCAGAGGGGGCATCCTCCTCGTCCGAATGTAATTTTTTAAGGTCAGAATTTTCCCCAAGATCCCAGAGATTCTCATGTTAACCTTCTAAATAGTCAGGGTCTGGGTCTGTCTGCACATCTGTATCCACAACACCTGGACATGCCTGTGTGGGCTCCCCTAATCTGAGGGGCCTGGTTTGGGTTGGGTGTGTCTGCTGGGGTGTCCTGTGAAAAATTGGGGCCCAAAAGCTCTCCTAAGAGTAGCAAAAAGTATTTTCACAGTTCTGTTTTGCCACTACCTTCTTAAAAACCTTGTGTCCCCTCCCCATCTTAAAGGGCCAGCTAGAGGTACTATAAGAGACACATTAGCCTAAGAAATACAATGGGGGCAACAGAAACTCATGGGAGAGGGCCTCATCACCTGTTTGCAGGTCTTACATCTTTTAAAAGTTAGTGGTCTCCAATAATTCATAGTGCCAAGGATAATAGTCCTGACTGTGACTGGGCTTAGCAAAACAGATTATTGTCTCCTTTAAAAAAAGCAATCTCACCTCTAAGGTAGAAATGTGTAGAGTAAAGGCCTGCAGTTGCTCTGACTGCAAAGCCATGTCAAACAGATGGAAAGGGCAGCTAGAATGAGAGCCCTGCATTTAAAAACTGTGGAGGATCAGGGACACATGCGCTCCCTTTGAAAAGCATGTGCTCGACATCACAACACTGTGCGTGACATCACGTTAAGAGGAGGGCATGTGGACGGTGGAATGTACAGAGTAAAGCTCAAAAACCTAGAAAAACAGGGTGTGTACCCAATGGCAAGCGATCAGCCAACGGCAGGAAAACCTAGCAGCTCAGAGAGCCAAGAAATACCACCATCCGACAGAGGTTTCCTGAAAAACACAGCTCTGCACAGTAAAAAAGAAACAAACAGTCTTCAGCAGCTCAATTATAGATGTAGCCTGAATGCCAGGGCTAAGACTGCTGAAGAAATACTTGAAGGGGAAATGGCTCTTAAAAGGGCAATACCCCAGAAAAATAAATCTTTGTAATAAAAGACCAAAAATACCTACAATGGGGGGGGGGTGGTAGGGACCAACACAGAAATAGCACAACAGACCTCAGAAGCCCTAGATTACACCCTCAAATAGAGAAAAATAGACTTACCTGTGGTGCCTGTATTCCTTTTTATGGCTGCAGTGGGTGTAGCCTGCAGATGTATTGCTTTGAGAAAAGGACTACCTGCTTAATTACCTTCCAAACAACATGGTAGAGTGTTAAAAATAGTATCCTCCACTGAAGCCTAATTACTACACTGCCTGTGTGTGTATGGGATGTAGAGAGCATCATTTTCCTCTGGTTCATGTTCCCTCCCTACAAGGCACCCAAAGAGGCAGGACTTTGTCTAGGGGCATGACCAGGACACCTAGATAGACAGGTTTGGGGGAGGAGGGCAAGGAGGTGCCACCCATTAGGGGCAGGCAGGTGTTCCCAGGGTGGAGGGAACTTACATCCAGGAATAGGGAGGAGATACCTCATCATTTATACCTTTCCTAGGTTGCAAGAACAGCTTCAAAGGGAACATCAAGGTTTTTGACAAAGAATATACCATAACTCATTAACACCACAAGAGCTCTTTGAGACTTCCACCACTTGTGCCCTGAGTACTCTTAGCACTGCATCCTGGGCCTTTCTAAGCAAAATCAAGCCATAATCAGCATGCCACAAACAAATGTGAATACCTCTTGAACCATAAGTGCTACACACAAAGTATGTGTGGCAAAGTTGTTCAGCACAACATTACCTTTTCAGTGGTGCTATGCAATCATTTGTAATCAATTTGTTTTTTTATTTTATACTAGCTGAAATACCAAAGAACAGTTGTTTTTTTTAGATTTTTTCAAGGTGCTTAGGTGAGGCTTGAGAGACAAATGTCAGCCATGCACACCATACCTTAAACAAATGCAAATAACTCCTAAAGTATATGTGGTAGACACAAAGTATCAGTGGCAAAATTGTTCAGCACAAAATTACCTTTCTAACAGTGCTATGCAATGAATTATAAGCAATTCATTTTGTTTAATATTTAGGTAAAAACTGCTGACTTCCTCAGATGTTTCCTGGCCTGAGTGAAAGTCAGCTGAATACATCTACAGGCATTATTGGCCTGAGTGGCTATGCTTTCAGATGCCCCCTACAGGTGTATCTAGGCCTAAATGAGTTAAGGCAACAGCAGAAAGTAGATCTTGTGAATCATGAAACATTTTGGTAGTACTGTTTTTGCTTTTAAACGTCAGCTGGCTTAACAGGATGAAGGATCCTTCCTGTACTCCACCTGCCTGTATCATAATGTGATATAAAACTAAGTCTGGTGTTCACTGTAACCAGCTTAATGTTCCCCTTTCAATGATGATGTACTAAATTATCACCTTAGTTTGTCACTTACAAATATCCATATTGTCTAAACTTCTTATCTGAAAAACAGTGTCTTTACAGTACAGAAAAATGATGTATTCAAAGTATAAAAAGAGAAAGAACCAAATTGCTCTGCATTTTAAATTCAGTTGGCCAAAATTGTAACTATAAAAAGAAATAAAAAATATTTTTTTCACTTCATTTATACATCCAATGTCAAAACGAATATTTTTAGCATCTTGCCATATATTGTAGTGTGGTCAACTACTGACAACAAGGAGTAGTACAGTACAGTTGGTGTGTAAAAGTAGCACTGTGCTTCATGCCACATGAATGGGGGGACAAAAATGCTGAAATAAATGAAACAATCTATCAAGGGAGATGCTTTTCTCTAATAACAGTAAAAGCACAGTTACTGACACAAGCAGTATCATTAATTTGTAGGGGCCATCCATTGCAAATGCCAGCATGAAAATCAAAAGGAAAAAGTATGCATGTATCACTTCAGTTAGAAAATATAGGGAGACAACAATTGACACATTGGTTTGACTAGAAAGGCATTATTACTTAAAAGATAATTTTTTGTGGAACTCAAAAAACTGATGCAAAACAAATATAGTTTCAAATACATCAAGCCCTGTTTGTAATGATATATAGTTCCCTGTTCTAACACACACACACACACACACACACACACACACACACACACACACACGCTGTATAGGCAGAAATACAGGACACCAGTTGCAGTAAAATAAGTGCTGGCATGATGCCATCTTGCAAACCAGGAGTATGAAAAGAAAAAGTAAATTAAATATTTTTCACTTTACTTAGGGAATATAGGGAGAGAACAACTGAGGTATTGGTTAGACTATAACAGCATTATTACTTAATGATTAAATTTGTCTACAAGCACTGTCTTCTAAGCAAGACACAAACAATTGAATCAACACACACACACACACACACACACACACATTCATCATATAATTTTTCTTTAATTGCATTATCCCCAGTACTGCCTTTTTTTGGCAAGCTGAAACCTCTGCTGTAGTGATCTTTCTGTGCTAAGTTTTAGTGCTTAATTTACAACCATTTACAAACTGAGAAACTTGTTTTGCTGGTATCCCCTTCCTCACTCATACAGAGGTGTCAATTCACTGATAACTGCTTAGGGCAACACATTATCATTTGCAATAGTTTACATTAAAAGGATCAAGGAATATAACAACTGATGGCAAGCAAGATGGCTAAATGAGGATGTGAAGAAAGTGACTCAACAACAACACACAACAGAAAAGCTAAACATGCAATAAAATATCTGAAAACAAAAGCCAAGACATAATCACATGGTCAGAATATGAACAATTTTTAAAGAAACATAAATGCAAAAGTAACCATTTCAAAAAGAAAATGGAACTCAAATGCAACAAATGCAGACAAAAGCAACAGCAAGTAATTGTGCAGTTACAGCAGTAGCCTAAACTAAAAACTATTTAAGTATATTAATAATAAAAGGGGATACAGTAAAAAATCCAGTGGAGATAGCAAGGCACTGTAATGAATATTTGTGTTCCTTACTCAGACCCAATCACAACTTAGTCCCCTGCCCCTGTACATTATCAGGAATGCCAACAGAATTAATATAAATACAGACAACATAGTTCAAAAAATTCAGAATAAGAAAATCAGAGTGCAAAGTTTCCACTAAAATGCTGAAATTAAATATTAGGATAATCTATCACCAGGCACCCCCTCAACATATATATATATATATATATATAACACACACACACACATATATATATATATATATATATATATATATTTTTTTTTTTTAATTAATAAATATAGGTTCAGGGTAAATTCTAGAATCAGTGAGATTTAAGTCAGCTACATGTCTAACAGTGGTTTCAGTGCAGAGAGCAGCAGTAATTCACAAAGGGATAATTAGGTACCCTAAATGCAATGTGTCTCTATGAAAATGTGATCCAACTCCTGGAAAACAATACCTGATAGACATCATTTCTGTTATACCTTTGCAAAACATCTGTCACTATACCACATTTGGCAGTCATTGAAAAATGTTTCCCTAGTTATTCATCCCTGAATTATAAACAGTAGAACCCAAACCAGACAAATCATATGAAGTTTAATCACTGTAAGCCTTGTGTATTATGCAGACTGTGATACTCAACAGTTTTAGGGTAAGTTAGTCCATCTTGACTTATTTGCTGCATATGCATCTCAGTTGCAAAGGGGTCCTAAACATGTTCTCCCTTTATCAAGCCAAGCTAGCTACAGTATGTCTAGCACTAACACTGCTAGGAAGATTATGCCATTAGCAAATATCTCTCTAAATAGCCTTTTTTTGAAAATTGAAACTTCCTCCATAGTGTTTTATTTAGCTTTCCTCTGGCTTGAGAAAAGTTAAAGGAAATCTCCACCCAATGTTGAAGTCTGGTGCCTCTGTGATTTCTCTGAATTTGCTAAAAAATTATCCTGCACATTTTGAGTCCCTCCATAAGAGACATCAATAAGGTAACCGAATACTAAGTAAGGACTGGATCACATAAAAACAAACACAAAGCTTACTTAGCCAGTGGATGACCACAGTTGCAAAATGATTAGATTTATTTACAAGCAGTCAAGCACTGCCTTCTTCACAAGACACACACACACACACACACACACACACACACAGAGCAGAACACAGCTGCAAAATGATTAGATTTGTTTACAAGCAGTCAAGCACTGCCATCTACACAAGACACACACACACACACACACACACACACAGCAGAACATAGCTGCAAAATGATTAGATTTGTCTACAAGCATTGTCTTCCACACAAGATGCAAGCAATTGAATCAAAAGTACACACACACACACACAAGAGCAGAACACAGCTGCAAAATGATTAGATTTGTTTACAAGCAGTCAAGCACTGCCATCTACACAAGACAAACATCCACATACACACACAGCAGAACATAGATGCAAAATGATTAGATTTGTCTACAAGCACTGATTTCCATGCAAGACATAACTGAATCAAAAATATACACACACACACAGCAGAACACAGCAACAAAATGATTAGATTTGTCTAAAAAACCTATGCACATTATTATTACTACTCTGTTGTGTGAGTAAAGCATATCTGAACACTGTGTAGGTTACAGAAATTAAATCTACAAACAAACTATGAACATTATTATTAAACATTAGCATGAGTGAAGCATATCTGACCACTAACGAGTAAACAGACTTGCACTCAGCAGGGGTGGGGGGGCTGTGACAAAAAAAAACAGTACCTGGAGGTTTAAAGTCAAGGTACATCCGTAGCAAAGGGTACTTAATAAAAGAAGGTCCACACTAATGTTTACCAGATATTTTCTCCATGTAATGGTCACAGCAAACATTACATGCCCAACTGGGCCAGGGGAATGCTCTCCACAATGATCTTTCCCTGGCCCAGTGAGGCATGTAGTGTTCATTTTGAACAATAAATGGAGAAAATATTAAACATTTTTGTGGATCTTTATTTATTAAGTAACCTGAGCTAGGGTTGATCTGTGACTTTAAGCTTCCATGTATCTGAACATGGGTTATGTCACAGAAAGGAAATCTAGAATGCAATTGGCAGTATGACCCAAATTAAATATTACTCTGTTGTGTGAGTGAAGCATATCTGAACTCTGTGTAGGTCACAGCAGTTAAATCTACAAACAAACTACAAACATTATTATTAAACTTCAGTGTGAGTGAAGCATATCTAAACACTAATGAGTAAACAGACCTGCTCTCAGCGGGGGAAGGGGTTACCCTCTGACAAAAAACAGTACCTTGAGGTTTAAAGTCAAGGTACTACCTAAGATGTATGACCTTTTGCACAGATCAGTGCCCTCCCTGTGTCAATGGCCACAATTACTGCTAAGCATTGAAAGCAGGCAACAGACAATATAAGCATAAAACATGGACATGGAGAAATTATTATAATTTTCAGGATAGAGTATTGTGTTGCTTACTGTACTGCTGTTTTTTCCCTTGTATTTGTTATTGTGCTAGCATATACTGCAACAGTGAAATTAACCATCACAGTCAAAGGTTTGTGCACTGGAAAGGCTCAGCTACCTGCAGAGTCCTTCCTTCCCACACACACACACACACACACACACACACAAACCCAAAGAATCATGGCATGGTGCCTGTTACATGAAAATAACTACTAAAGTATGAATATATCTTTGAGGTTGTAAAGGTGTCCTGTGAACATTTTTAAATATTATAAATACATTTGCAAGTACCTAGATAATGAAATTAATGTGTCAGAGTAGTACACAAATAAAAATGTAATTATTGCCAGCGTGTAATAATTACATGAGACTGGATTTAATTGTGCTGCCCTGTAAGTTTGGTATCTTGGATCAGTAATCAGTGCAGGTTATAGTATATTAAAAAGTGACAGTACATAAAAGGTAGTAAATATAATAGTGGGTGCATGGTATAAAGGGAAAAAAAAAACTTACTGAAGTTGGTACAGAAATGGAAATGTTAGCCCTGCAAAGGACATCATTGAAATAATCCAATGTGTGAAGAAGTTGGTAGAATATACACAGAAGAGTCATTTATTTTGAGTTGATCCATGTAACAAGGACATATTTTGGTTATGATGTATCAGTAGCAGTAATGCAGTAGCCAGTTAACTGTTAGCCAGTCACTTTCAGTCCATAGATCCAGACTATATGGGTTTGGTTTCTTAGCAGTACTTTAAGATTGCTTATCTCCAGCAACCTCAGAAGCACATGTTGGATGTGATGTAATAAGTAACACTGTGTAGGAACTAAAAACAAAGGCCTTTCTTGAATTGATATCCTCTGCATGGAAAGTGAATTTGACACTGGCATTTAAGATTCACCCACTGTGCATTACTGGGAAAGGAATTTAAAGTCATTTGCATCACAGACAGAAAGTCTGGCAGTGTTCCTATAGATCCAGGCACCTGACATTTACCAATATTGTGTGCAGTGACTGAAGGCTTGGGGATTTTAGCATATGAACAGGTTTTGTGCTTAGAAGTTTAATATATAGAGTGTGATAATGTCATGGGCAGGGGAAGAGGATGGAGTTTCAGGAAAAGAAGCTTTATACAAAATAATGTATTACTCTGTTGTGTGAGTGAAGCATATCTGAACACTGTGTAGGTCACATAAATTAAATCTACAAACACAACATGAACATTATTATTAAACTTCAGTGTGAGTGAAGCATAGCTGAACACTAATGAATAAACAGACCTGCACTCAGCGGGGGGGGGTGGTACCCTTTAACAGAAAAACAGTGCCTGGAGGTTTAAAGTCAAGTTACACCCATAGCAAAGGCTACTTAATAAATGACGGTCCATGCTAATGTTTACCAGATATTTTCTCCATGTAATGGTCACAGCAAACATTACATGCCCAGCTGGGCCAGGGAAATGCTCTCTACAATGATCTTTCCCTGGCCCAGTGGGGCATGTAGTGTTTGCTTTGCCCATTAAATGGAGAAAATATCTATTAAACATTATTGTGGATCTTTATTTATTAAGTACCCTGAGCTACAGTTGATCTGTGACATTAAGCCTCCACATATATTTGCATTTGTATATATGACCAGATCACAGGCTTATAGAAAGGTCAATATTCACATTATTATTACTCTGTTGTGTGAATGAAGCATATCTGAACACTGCGTAGGTCACAGAAATGAAATCTACAAGCAAACTACAAACATTATTATTAAACCTCAGTGTGAGTGAAGCATATCTGAACACTAATGAGTAAACAGACCTGCACTCAGCTGGGGGGGACCCTGTGACAAAAAAACAGTACCTTGAGGTTTAAAGTCAAGGTACAACCTAAGGTGTATGACCTTTTGCACAGATCAGTGACCTCACTGTGCCAATGGCCACAATGATTGCTAAGCATTGAAAGCAAGCAACAGACAATATAAGCATAAAACATGGACATGGAGAAATTATTATAATTTTCAGGATAGAGTATTGTGTTGCTTACTGTACTGCTGTTTTTTTCCCTTGTGTTTGTTATTGTGCTAGCATGTACTGCAACAGTGAAATTAACCATCACAGTCAAAATTTTGTGCACTGGAAAGGCTCAGCTGCCTGCAGAGCCCTTCCTTCCCTGACACCACACACACACACACACACACACACACAGGTCCCTGCAGTGTTATTAGTTTTACACACTTGGCAGCAGACAAAAAAAAAGTTCTTAGTAGAGCTGCCAACCTTCGGCAGTTGCAGGACTGCAGAGACTGATCATGCCATATTGTATTTTAGGCATGCTTTTTATGTTTGCTTGTGCGCATGTGCAAGAAACATGTGGCAGCTTGCAGGAGTAGCAATTTGTGGATGTGCTGTTGCATTGTGGCCAGTGCCCCCATTGCTTTGTGGGGCCTGTGTCTGTGGCAACAATAAATGAGCATGCTGTCTATGACAGCAGTGTAAAAGCATGCCACCAACTTGAAATAATTTCACTGCTGCAATGAGGGAGCACCCCCTCACTGCAGGGCATGCCTTGCCTGGTGTAACATTTCAATAAACATGGTGGTGGCTGTCACTGTTGACGTCTGCCTCTAGTCCATAGAAAGCTGATGTCAGGGGTGCCCAATCCCCCTGTAGGCATGCCTGCTCCCTTGTTCATTTGCTGATGTGAGAGCCCAATCTCCATCAGCATAATGGTCCCCCATCCAATAATTTGTCTGCCGAGGGGGAGCCCAATCCCCCTGAGCATCATGCCCCCCAAACAAAGACCCCTTCTTCTTTGCTGACAGGGTGCCCAATCCCTGTTGGTTCCAGTCCACCCCCCCCCCACAAAACACCTAGATGGCATGCTGGGAGCCCACCCCCAGCATGCCAGATGTCCCTGTAACAAAGAAAACCTTTCCACAACAGTTTTTATTTCATTTAACCTGTGAACAAGAAAATGATCCTCATTGTCTACGGAGCCCCTCCCCCAACCTGCACCCACCCTCTGTGACCCCACTTCCCACCCACCCTCATCCCATACTTACCTCCAGAGTCTGGTGCAGTGATCTTTGGTGGAGCGAGGGCATGTCTGAACTATTCAAAGCTGACCACAAACTGAAGAAATGCTGGCAAGCTATATAATATCATACAGTAAATGTTTTTTTTTTCAACTTAGGTGGATATCTTAGCCAGTTTTGTGACTTTCGGCACCAAATTTTCAACATGGGTTTTTTGGGACCCCACCTCATGAATTCAGTCCCTGTTATGTCATTATTCGGTCCCAAAAGGTGATTTTGCGCTTACTGTGTGGAATCACCTTTTGGGACCAATTAACAAAACAACAGTGTCACTGTTCATGAGGAGGGCTCCCAAAAAGCCTATGTTGCAAATTTGGAGAAAAAATCCAAAAAAATGACTGTGCTACAAGCGTGCATTGCTCACTTTCCACCCTCGCTCATAACTTCAAAAATTTTGAATATTTTCACTCCAGATTTTCAGAATTGCCATTTTTTCACACCTCCTTATGAACAGTACAGCTGTCATTTTTCACATCCTGCCTGAAATGTGTTTTTGCACATCTAGTACACAATGGCATGGTCATTGTGGGAAATCAATGTTTGGGACAGATTAAGAAAATCAGAGTGACACTGTTCATGAGTGGAGGTCCCAAAATGCCTATGCTGAAAAATTGGCAACAAAATTCCACAAAATGAGTATGTTATGAGCATGCATTGAGCAGTTTTCATGTACACTTATAACTTCAAGAATTTTTAATATTATGACTCCAGATTTTCAACATTGCTTTTTTTGGACACCTCCTTATTAACAGTACAGTTGTCATTTTTCATATCCTGCCCAAAATGTGGTTTTGCACATCTGGTGCACAATGGGCACAGTCACTATGTGAAATCAATGTTTGGGTCAGATTAAGGAAATCACAGTGCAACTGTTCATGAGCGGAGGTCCCAAAATGCCTATGTTGAAAATCTGGTGTTACAAATACCCAAAATAATTGCATTATGGGTGTGTTATGCAGTTTTTATGCAAGCTCATGACTTCATCAATTTTGTTAAATTTTTACTCCAGATTTTCAACATTACTATTTTTTACACCTCCTCATGAACAGTACAGCTGTCATTTTTTACATCCTGTTCAAAATGTGTTTTTGCACCTGCTGCACCAAATGGCACAGTTGCTGTTCAAAATCATCTTTCAGCTAACGAACTGATAGTGACACTGTTCATGCAGTGGGGTCACAAACAGCCCATGTAGAAAACATTGAGTGAAAATACCAAGAAATGCCCAGGGCATTAGGGTTTCTGACCAAAACACCCTGCCCTGTAGGGACTGACAAGCATCTTGGTATGACTTGGGATTGTCAACAGTAATGCTTACACCATTCCAGCCCATCCCTACTCTGCAGTCAGTGATAGTTATCGAGGTGTACCTTTGACTCTTCAGCCCCAACGTTCACTCCATTCTCCTATACTGCACCCATTTCAGCATATTTCCTTATGGAATGGTGTGAGTGTAAAGCTCAAACACCCCCAGGCACACCTTGACACTTGTCTGTGTCTGCAGGGTAGGGTGAGGTGAAATGACATAAGCATTATGGGTGACGACCCAAAAGCGCACCCCAATGCCTGTCCATCTCTGCAGGGTGGGGGTGGGGCTGGCATCACTTCAATACTTCACTGCCATTCCTATTCTGTCTGCCTGTCTGTCTGTCTCTCTATCTATCTATCTATCTTTCTGTCTGTCTATGTAATTATCTTTCTATCAATTGCATGTATCGCTATTTTTACCTATTTGTAAAACAAACCTGCATATCACATTTGCCTGCACTCTGAGAACATACTTATGAAAATCTGCATATTTGTACTTCACTTCTGTATAGACCTCATACTTTCTTAATATTCTCATTATCACAAGCATAACTACCTTGCCCTTATCAAAAGCGACCCCCTCTGAAAGTTACTGTCACATTTTCTTTGCTAACAGTCCATCATTACATCAGACTGCCTGACATCAGCACATTGTTTAAAAATAACTTACATCACCTCATGGACAAAAACCCTGTTTCTGTAAAAAAAAAAAATGAAAATAATCCCAAGGTTGAACATATGCCAGCCATTACTTTTTCATGTACTGCCACCTTCTATACCATCATGGGGAGTTGCATATGTTTCCCATGAAGCTTTGCATTATTGGGGTATGTGCAATTGTGTTTTCTTTAAAATGTGGCTGTATGGCCAATATCCTCTGGGATAACACATACCTCAGTGGCATTTGCTCTGGGGTTCTTTTGTAAACCAATATTGCTTACTATTGCTTCCATTAAAATGTACACCTCCATATATTTTCCTAATAATGTGTATGCTTTTCTTAGAATAGAAACTAAAATCTTACTACTTACAAATGACTGTGTTGTTCCTCAGTACACCGCACTGTCAGCGATATTTCAACAGGGCAGTCCCCCTACAGCAACAAGAGTACCACGTCGCTGTAGGGATTCCACTGGAACCTGGCACTGTCTATCGGGGGTCCTGTACCCCCACAGAATCAGCTCCGACTCGGAACTGACAATCCTAAGTGGTGGGGGTGTGGGGGTGCATGAAGCCCCCCGAAGAAAACACTTATTTTATTATGAAACCGGTAGCCAACTGCAAATTGTGGTTGACCTGCCGGTTTCGCTATGTGGTCATTTGATAAAAATGTTATCACTGACCAGTGGTAGATCCTTCTTTCTCCATGCCTCCTTAACAATTCCATACAACTTCACTAACTTTATTGTGCAGCCATGGTGGATCTGACCAGAATTTGTTTTATAAGAACAACACACTGAATCAAAAGGCAGACAATCCAAGCACAAGCAGTGGAAAATGGGGGAGAGCAGGTTAGTCAATTAGAAAGTCACAGATTAACAGGCACATTTTTAATTTAGGTGTGCTTCCTGTTACCGGGTATCCCCAACCTGCTATGCAGAATTGCAGCCCCAAAGTTAGAAAATTTAAAGTTTCTTCACAGAAGCTTGAATGATCTTTCCCCTTCAATGGCACAGCTTAAACTGGAGAGATGCTACTGTCCAGAATCCTCATATGTCCAGCATTACAAAGCTTTGGGCTGTGCCATTTCCCCTAGTAGAGGTGCACATTACCCAGTCGTTATTACTATCAACTGACAATGTGGTGCACTACAGAAAGGCAATTTTGTGGTCGCTTTGCAAACTCACCTTCGGGTGGGATTTGAAAACTTTCACTGCCCTTGTTCAAGAGGTACATGAATAAGAAGGCAATGTTGAAAATCTGGGGTCAAAATACTGAAAACAACACAGTTATGAGCATATATTGAACATTTTCTATCCTCATAACTGTAGTCATTTTTTTTATTTTTTTTTAATTTACTATGCTTTCTGCAACCCTGCCTGGTGGCCATCGGCCTTCTTTTCCCACCCAGCCACATCACCCACTGTCTCTGGAACTTACCTCCAACACATCACTGCCCCACAGATTGGAGCCTTCTGGGATCCCCAAGCCCAGTCAGAGGTATAGCTCAGTCGTGGTTGAGACCCCAGTGAGTGGTGTGGGGCCTACAGAGGGGAGAAGACTTCACTCAGCTGCAGGTCAGGGTGGTATTTGGTGCTTTAGTCCACTCTCCATGTGCGCTTCATGGGCTAGGCACCAGTGAACAGCGGCATACAATGATGCAGATGTCCAGGTCAGGAAGTGCCCACTCTCCCTTCACAGCTCCACAGCACTGCCTCCCTGTGGTCATCCAGGTAGCAGTAGCACAGTGGAGCAGGTGTCCCACCCTCCCCAGAAGAGGAGAGCATCCTCTGGGAAACTCAAGCCTCCTCACCCCGGCTGGCTCCTATGAACCCAAACACATTCCTGAACCCAGGTTGCCAGCTTTGCGAGCAGCAGCACTGCCACTGTGCCAATGGGCCATCCCTCAACTGTAGTAATTTTCAATATTTTGACCACATATTGTCAGCATAGCCATTTCTTCACACCACCTCATGAATGTGACAGCTGTCATTTTTTAAATCCTGGCAAAAATGTGTTTTCGCACCTGTGGTGTGGAACGATGTTTTGGCAATGATGAAAAAATTACTCACCATAGTAATATTGTTTCTTCCAAGGTGTTCTTTAGTATCAGTAACAGTATGCAGTAAGCTGGCCAGGTTGAGCTGCCTCAGAGGTGGAGTTTATGATAATGAATAAAATTAATTAGCCAATCAGAAGAGAGTTAGAGGGTCTGCTGAGTTCAGCTTGCCCAGATGGCACCAGAATTTTTTGAAGCAAGAATGGGAACATGCCCATCTTAAGTGTGACCCAACAGGATTTAAAAATCATGCAACTGCATGAACAATGAACAAATGATAAACATGTAAACTTTGCTTTAAATGCAGTTCAAAAGTTCAGCAACGAATTTGGCAACAATAAAGGAAGCAGAGTCCTCTTCAGTTAGATCACTTGGGGAGGAAGGGTGGGAGCTTACTGATGCTAAAGGACACCTTGGAAGAAACAATATTACTACTGTCAGTAATATTTCTTCTCATCCCATGGGTCCTTTAGCATCAGTAACAGTATGTAGACTATAAAGCAGTGCAGTTGGGAGGTAGGTACAGAACCTACTTAGGGAAGAGACTCTGCAGGACCACTCTGCCACATCTGGCATCAGATCTGGACTGCACATCCAGGCAATAATGCTTTGTGAATGTGTGTACAGTCATCCATGTGGCTGCTTTGCAGACATCAAGTAAGGGAATATCCCTTGCAGCTGCCAATGTGACAGCAGTCCCCAGGTAGAATGGGCCATGAGGTCCTCAGGGGGGTGTTTACCAGCTTTGTCATAACAAAACTGAATGCAAAAGACTATACAGTGGGAGATAGTTCTCTTAGTGGCTGGCCTTCCTCTACCTACCTCCCCATAAGTGAGGAAGAGTTGAGTAGCAAAGCCCTTAAACTGCTTGGTGTGTTCCAAGTAGTAAGACAGGGCTCTCTTTCTGTGGAGCATTTGTTCTCCTGGAGTGGATTTTTTAGTGAAGAACATAGGAAGGGTAATAGGCTGATTAAGGTGGAATTAAGAGACCACCTTGGACAGAAATTTCCTGTTCATTCTGAGCTCTACTTTATCCTTGTGAGAAATAATGTAGTTTGTTTCAGTACAGAGTGCCTGCAACTCTGAAATCCTTCTTGCAGAGATGATGGCAACTAGAAAGACTGTCTTCCAAGTGACGTATTTTAAATGAGCTGTAGCCATGGGCTCGAAAGGTGGCTCCATGAGCTTGACAATGCAGAGGTTGAGATCCCAAAGGGGAATAGGTTCCCTAATTGGGGCTGAAGATGGAGCAGGACTTTAAATAATTTTTTGAAAACAGGCAATGAAACAATTGATTTGTCCTTACCTACAGACAAGTAAGCAGAAATTGCAGCCAGGTGAAGTTTTAAGGATGAGGCCTTTAGGCCTGTAAGTGAACCAAATAATCAAAAAGACCAGGGTCTGAGGCTTTGAGAGGATTTATGTGCTTCCTCTTGCACCAGAGTGAAAATCTTTTCCACTTAGCTGCATACATTTTCTTTGTACTAGGTTTTTGGCCATCCTCAGGATTTTAAGGACCTGTTCAGAATACTGAGTGTCTGGGTACTCTAACCTCTCAAGAGCCAAGTCTTGAGGTGAAGCGATTGCAGATTTGGATAGGTCACTCCTAGCCATGGTAGAGTCAGGAGACAGTGACTGAGAGGAAGCCGAGTGGTTGTTGTGCAACAGGCCTACTAGCAGAGGATACCAAGGTTGCCTTGGTCAGTCTGGCGTGAACAAGGTCATTGTTGCTGACTGGGCCCTCAGCTTCAGCATACTCTGTGAATCAGAGGAAATCAAGGGAAGGCATAAAGAAACTTACCTGTCCAGTCCAGAGCTAAGGCATCCACTGGGAGAGTCCCTAGTGCTGGGGCCTGCAGCAGTGCAGAGGAAGTTGATGACTGAGGTGAGAGCAAACAGATCTATTTCTGGTGTGCCCCACCTTCTGAATACTGTAGCAAGGACCAGTTTGTTTGGAGTCCATTCATTGTGCTCTTGGCTGATGCAGCTCAGTGCATCCATCAGGGTATTGTTCTTGCCTGGGAGGTGTATGGATGAGAGGCTCACATCGAGAGAGTAAGCCAGAGACCAGATTTTCACTGCCTCTGTGCAAAGTACAGTCGACCTTGTGCCACCCTGCTTGTTTATGTAAAACATAGCAGTGGTGTTGTCTGTCCTGATCTGCACAGATTGACCTTTTACCTTGGGGGGGGAGGTCTTTAGGGCAAAGTAAATGTCTCTGAGCTCCAGCAGACTGATGTGGCTTGAAGATTCCTTGGGAGTCCAAGTGCTACTTAAAGAGTGATTGTCTAGATGAGCTTCCCATCTCAGAAGAGATTCATCTGTAGTAATGGTCTTTGTGGGAGTAGAAAGCTGGAAGGTGATTCCCAACAAAAGGTTGGCAGTGTCCATCCACCAGTCCAATGCTCAGAGTAAGGTTTTTTGTGACTGGAACCAGCTTGGACAAGGAATGTCTTTTTTAGGACCAGTGTGCCAGCAGGTGGTACTGTATGTCCCTCACTTGGAATTTGACTCCTGGGACAACAGCTGTCATGGAAGCCATGTGTCCCAGGAGCCTTAGAAAATGTCTGGCTGGCCTGGGCTGGCCCAGGGCAAAGAGGTTTACCACTGACAGGAAATTTTGAATCCTGTCTGCTGGAAGAAAAGCCTTGCTGTGTGGTGTATCCAGCTCTGCTCCTATGAAGGTGAGGAGCTGTGTTGGATTCAAATGGGATTTATTTTCATTGATGAGAAAACTGAGAGACTGCAGAGTTTGTTTTGTGAAACTGAGAGCCTCTCTGACTTGATGAGGGGACTTGCCCACTAGAAGCCAGTCATCCAAGTATGGGTAGAATGCCATGCCCTGTTTCCTGAGGTAAGCTGCCATAACAGCTAGGCACTTGGTGAACACTCTTGGTGCTGATGTGAGGCCGAATGGCATGGCTGTAAACTGGTAATGTCCTGATGGCAGCCTGAACCTTAGAAACTTCCTGTGGGACTGCCTTACTGGGATGTGGAAACAGGTATCCTTGAGGTCCAGGGAGGCTAGCTAGTCTGCCTGCTGTAGAGAGTGAATTACCATTGTGAGAGTGACCATTTTGAATTTTGGTTTCAGTAAATGAAATGCCTGTTCAGGTACCTGAGGTCGAGAATAGGCCGCCTCCCCATTTTTCTTTTCTGTGAGGAAGCATCTGGAGTAAGAGGCCTTTTCCCCTCTGGGAAGGGGGAGCTTTCTCCACTGCTCTTGCTAATAGTAAATTCTTTACTTCCAGCTCCAATAGGAGTCTTTCTGTTGGAGTTAGGGATTTTGATGGCAAGGGACCCCTGAGGGGTGGGAATTTTTTGAAGTGAAGGGATATGCCCTTTTCCACTACTTCTAGGACCCACTTGTCTGTGATGATGTGGTCCCAATTTTGGAGGTAGTGGAAGAGCCTGCTCCCTACTGGAGGATGGGAGGCAATGTGGTTGTTGAAGTTAGGGCTTAGGCTGGCTAGAAAGTGCAGGAGTGGTGGCAGCTCTCTTTTGACCTCTCCTGCCCCTTCCTCTAAAAAAAGCTCTTGTTTGAGAATAATCCATGGGCATTGGCATAGGGAAAAATGCTGTAGGATATAAATCCCTGCCTCTGTTTCTTCTGTTTTGGGCCTTTTGCGAAGTATAGGCTTTTGTTAAGCAGCATTGCTCTTCTAGGTCATCTTATACTCTTCCACCTTTTTCATATATGCTTCAGTTTTCTCTCCAAAAACAGAATTATTTTTACAGGGAAAGTTCATCTCTTTGGACTGGGTGTCCTGTGATAAGTTTGTAGTTCTTAACCAAGCCAGCCGTCTGAATGAGATAGCTTGAGCCATGACCCTTGTAGCGGTATCATTATTGTTCATAACCATATGGAACTGTAACGTAGTGGCCTCCAGCCCAGTTCATACAGTTTCAGTTATGTCCTGTACCATGCTGCCTGATTTCTGGCTCAAAATGGCCAGAACAGAATTCCACAGGGCCTTCTGATATTGGACAGAATATGCCAAGTAAGTGGACAGACACAAAAAGAAGAAAGGCTGTGATATAGGATTTTTTTTTGCCATAGAGTCCAGTTTTCTGAACTCTTTTTCTGGAGGCTGGGAGGAAAGTGGGACTTCAGCTTTATCACAAACTGCAGCCTGCACTATCCCCCTCATGACTTGGATGCACATACAGAAATTCAGCATCCTGTCTTGTCAGCTGATATTTTCTGTCAATTTGTTTGTCCAATCCAGGGAGAAAGGTAGGGGCCTGGAGTAACTTCATAGCAGTTTTTCTCAAAGATTTATATATAGGTAATACTATCTTTTTGGAGGTGGAAGACCCATCATCTCTCTATAGTCTTCATCATCCTCAGTGGTCTCCTGGGCAGGTAGGTCCAGGGTGTCCACCATGTGCTGTAGAAAAGTAACTAGAAAGGAAACATACTCTTGGCCATGTGGTGAAGTACCAAACTCCTGGTCTGGAGAGACATCAGGTTCCAGGGACTGGCCTTCTGATTCATCAGCAGCAGCAGCACCATCTCCTGCCCCATAATAGTATTCTGGGCCAAATGTTGGGGCAGAAGTATTGTGTTGTACAGGAGCAGAGGGGGCCAAGTTTGGTAAAGGTGCCAAGCCTTGGCCATTTCTTCAACAGGGGGTAAATATTTTCCTAAGTCAGAGAATTTCTCTTTCTCCTTAAGTGACTGACTTTCTTTCTGATTTTCTTTTTCCTTATGTTTTTGTGCCACTGGCATCTCCCCTTGCCTTGACGTGGGAGGGGCAGAGGTATGTTTTTCTTTAAACTTCTTTTTAGCAGGCACTGAGTCAGTGACTTGCTCCCCTTGTCTCTTTATTGGCTGATCACCATTGTTATTGTTATTGTGCTTATCTGACTTATTCTCAGAGAAGTCCCGAGGAGACTTTTCTTTTGATTTAACCTGGGAAGAGGACCCGTCTCAAGAGGCTTTAGCAGAGGGGGAAGCAGACTGAGAAGCCATAATTTCTAGTCTTCTGGCACTTTTTTTAATAGTTTTTGAACAAAATTTAGAGCAAAGAACACAGTAGTGGTCTGGACCTAAGCACTGTAAACACAAGTCGTGGCTGTCTGCTTTAGCCACAATTTTGTGACAC
The DNA here is from genome assembly GCA_016271365.2 of Neoceratodus forsteri. Taxonomy (NCBI): domain Eukaryota; kingdom Metazoa; phylum Chordata; order Ceratodontiformes; family Ceratodontidae; genus Neoceratodus; species Neoceratodus forsteri. The sequence goes on from CM057459.1 coordinate 66,942,115, forward strand.
TTTAAACAATTTCTACATCCTGTAAGTTCAGTCCTTTTCTTGAGTGTTTCTGACATGCCAATTTGTCAGAAATGACAGAAAGAAATGTTCCCAAATAGGAAAAATGAAGCTTAGCATTCGGTTCCCTCGCGGTAGAGAACCGTGACTTTCTGAGGTAAAAATTAATTAAAAATGAAGAAAAACAATGGTTCCCACTAAGAAACGGGAACCACTCACTAAATAAAATAAAAATACAATCGAATACATCAAAGATACTATTTATTTTACTTCAAAATAACTGAAGGGAACCACGGAGGAACCGAGATAAAGGAAGAAAAACGCAGTTCCCAGGAACCAATGGGAACTACTAAAAAATAGAAAAATAAAGCAAATAAGTATGAAATACT